>CM033714.1:15808450-17266185 GCA_019671005.1 Hibiscus mutabilis | reverse complement strand
ACTTGGGAGCTATCTTAGACATGTATGAGAGTGAATATAAGTTAAATTAACATGTTAAAACTACCATCTAGGTGATTAATGAATCTAAAATCTAGTTTAGTGAAATCTGCTCAGAAAACTCTGTTCTGGGCAGTAACTTTGAAAATTCACTACAATTGGTAATGGTTGAATTCGAAGCTGCAATTTATATGGTTAGAAACCTTAATATGTCTAGTTTAACATGCAACAAACGGAATTGAATTATGAACTATAAAACAGATTTCAAAGATGAAACTCTAAGGATAGTGCAAACTGTCTAGTGGTGTAAATTACACTGTCTTCAGGATAAAAGCTGTATTAAATGGTAAGAAATAAAAATGCAAGGCCTATATGGTTAGAAAGAGATTTAAGTTAGCTTTCTAACAGTTTAAACAGTTCTAAATTCTAACATATGGAATGGAAGTTATGAACGTTTAAGTAAGCACTACACATGCTGCCTGGCAGCAGGAGTCTAGGTATTTTGGACAGTTTTGTAAACTATTTTGTAAACAGTTTGGACAGTTTGGTTACTGCCCTGCTTCTGCCCAAATTGGAATGTACATATGTAAGCATATTGTTTGATTATTGAACATGTGTATTGGGACAGTTTCAATGTACGGAAACAATTATAAAGTAGGCTATCTAAATGATGTCAAATGTATGCTAGAGTGTGTATGAAATCATGCATTGTTTAAATTGGTTACTGACTTTGAATCTACGGTCTTGTGTGCAATGTTAGAGCAAGGAGAAAACCTTGTGGAGGAAGAAAGGATTGGCCAAGCTAGTGGCAAACACAAAAGAGTTTGGATCCATGACTAGCTAAGCTTGGAGTATTGTGAGTGTAGTTTTGGTAGGGTTAGGACTTAGGTCCTAACCAAAATTTACATGTCTATCTTCTTGCTATTGATATGCCATGATAATGAGCTTAATTAAACTTGAATATGAATTAAAAGGGAATATTGGACTAAGTTGAAATTTGTGATTAAGTAATAGCATGGAAATGGATAAGTTAAATTATTTAGAAAGTAATGTGTAAACATTGTGTGATTCTATGCCTTGAATGATTCCATTCGAATTGCTTGCTTAAGTTACACTATGGATGTAAATGCTTGATTTCTTGTTCTTGATTGTGCCTATTCGAATAGTGGCATGTATGCATTATAATAATATATGATGCTTGATCCTTGTATCATGAATGCAGTTCACTTGAATGCTTACTTGATACTTAAGATGGTAATGTAAATACTTGCTTGAAAGATAAGTAATTGGTGATTGTAGAGCTAAGGCTCAAATAGACTAAGGGCTAAGTTAATCTTGACATACATGCTTGAAAAGGATCTTGAATTATATGATGTCTTGATGTAAGCATGAATTACTTGAAATAAAGAGCTAAGGCTCAACTACCATAAGAGCTAAGCATGATATTGCTATAACTTGCTTGAATGTAATTCTCGAATATGAATTGTCTCGACTTGAACATGAAAGCATAAAATATAAGAAACAACAACAAGCTTTAAAGTATAAGAATACCCCTCTAATGAAAGTTTAAAGATTTAAAAGACTTAAGTTGCCTACAATGGAAGTCCTTGGATACAATGGTATGATGCATGGTATGCTTAGGACTACGGTCCATGAGCCACGGCTCGGGGGGACGCCCCATTACATGTAATATGTTATTGGCGACAGTTGAAGGTAACAGAGAAGTTGTACGGAGTGGCAACAGTTTGGTTGGATAGTGAGAAGTATAGGATTGACATGTTTCCGATATTAGCCATTGCTATGTGCTTGAACTAAGTATCTCTTGGACCTTTATGGTTAAACACGGACCAATGTTATTCATGACCAATTGTGATCCAAGGAAAACATGTTAAAAAGATATGAACCTTATTAAGAAATTGAATAAGAAATTCAAAAGAAAACCTTGAATACTTGAATTATATCTTGAAATACTTAAATGACTTGACAAGAAATCTTGAACACTTGAATCACTTGACATGAATTCTTGGAATACTCGAATTGCTTGACATGTAATGCTTGATTCTTGACATGAAACTCTTGAAATGCTTGCTACTTGAAATGCTTGCTACTTGAAAATACATGATACTTGACATGTAAACTTGAACTATGATCCATGTCCATTGCTTATCATACTACTCGAAAGAGATAGAGAAATATGTCATGATCAACTTGGTTGATACTAGATTCCTTGCTTGTTGCTTTTGAATTATGGTATGAATAATTACCAAATATTGTCTGGATACATGGCTATATGATTACATGCTCAATTCGGATGCTACAAACTTTGAATAGAATTACTTGATTTCATGAAACTTGATCTAATAATTGGATTATGCTATTCGATTGGTTGCTATTGAAGTAACTATTTCACGAATGATATTTGACTTGATTCCTAAAGCAACTCTAGAGTCAACACATGGGTTACGCCTAAACTACCAAATTAATTTAATTACTTACGAGAGAAGAAACCCCTATTTATCATATGTTATGTTCGATTGCCTATAAATATATATATGAACATGCTTTGAAAGTGACTCTTGCACATGTATAACTTAACTCGAATGCTCATGAGAATATATATATATATATATATATGAATATACATGTTTAAGTATATGTTTCTTGTGCACATGTACATTCAATAATTTGAATGCCTTGTGATTGTATACGCATATGCTGTGTGCAAATACCATGCTTTATGTATGCTCTTGTATGGACATCTTGTGTAGATAATTGATGCTTGTTACACATGTCTATTAAGTGTAAATACACGTTATATAGTTGCTGAGTATACTTGTAAGCTGAATTGATTAAAATGTGTGTACATGATATGAAAACTACTTTAGAGTAATGATTCCATGGACTGTTCTGCTTGTAATTGTGTGTAAACATGTATAATTGACAGATTTGAACAAATTTAAAGTCACCATAGACTGTTTTTCTTATATATATACGCACTTAATGGAATGTTTTATTAAAGATGAACACTCTAAGTACCAAGGCCTAATCTAAAGTAAATTAAGCAAGAAAGAAAAATAGCATAAAGCTTAAATGTTACTTGATATGATACTTGAATTGGCTTGTTTACATGATACTCGAATAAATACATGAAATGAGATGTGACTATACTTGAATTGTTATACTTGAGCATGCTTGTTGTCTTGACTTGATACTTGATTAAACTTCAATGGAAAACAATCCTCTTGTTGATATGCTATTCGAATTGTGATATAAGCATGACATGATATAGATGGCTTGAGCTTAAGATTCTCATTGTATGTACTTGTGCTTGAAATGATATACATAAATGGTAATAGCTATACATGATTATATGACTACATGCTTGACTTGAAATGCTCGAAACCTTAAGCTAGACTTGACTTCACATGTTACAAACCCTAGCTAGGTTTATACGTGACTAAATGATACAAATCTTGAAAATTGGTTAGTAATAGTTGCTACCTCACTAAGTACTTTTGTACTTATCACTCTCGTTTCCTTTCTTCCCAAACTACAGGTTAAAAGTGCTTGAAAGAGGTTACTTGATCCCGAAGTCTGTTTTCTTAAGCTTGAAGCAAACACAAGCAAGAACTAAAGTATGAATCCATACTTGTTTTGTATTACTCCTAGTTTGTGGCACCTAGATATATACATAGTTAAGCTAGATCATGCATTTTGCTTGGTTTGTAAGTTGTATATATATATATATGACCTTGATCTTAAAAGATTGTAAAGACTAGTTCGTTAATGCTTGACATGTTGAATGTGGGAAATGGTACTTGATTTACATAATCTAGTTATATTCGAATGTGCTTAACAATGGGATACTATGTGCTTAACTCTTGAATGCCCTATTCGAATTGATCTTTTGGTTAGTAGGTTGTTTATAGTTTAAGTAATTAAGGTCATGATAAGTTAGTCATGTTTTTCTAGATGATGTTAAGCTTGCTTGAAGGCATGTTTATGGTGATATGATTCGAATGAATGCAAATGCGACCATGTTTAGTAACCAACATTATATGCATCCTTGTCTTGAATGTAAAATGCTAGAAGATCATGCTTGGTCAACTTGACATGAGTATGACATCGAAACCGTGTTTGAATATTGTCTTGAAATTGTACAAAGCTACACATATTGGACATGAGAATTTGCTAATAAATATGCCTTAATGTAGATACTCGTTCGAATGCCATGCTTAATTGCTTAAGATAAAAATGTAGTAAGCATACTTGATTGTAGGATGAAGTTGGTTAATAAAAAGTGGTCACCTATAATGTTTGAGTAGCATGTTCATGTTGTTGCTTGTTAAAGTTGCTAGTTTTGGTTTCTTGCTAGAAAAGTAACTCATCTAGTAGGGATGAGTTCAAAAGTTTTTAAATGGCTTGAATTCTTGTTTGCTTGATTAACACATCTTGGCCGGTTTACTCCTAAACCGGGTAAGGGGTGTTATATTTATTAGTATCAGAGCACGGTTTAGTCGATTCTCGAACTAAACATGGACTCACTGCATTGTCATAAGTCTAGTGGGCCACCTAGGAGTTCGAGTTCTTGTTCGTATTGGTAGCTTGTAACCAATACATGTTGTTTTCTTTGTTTACAAAAATTCAGAGTATGTAAAAATATTCTGAACTTGATAACGACAAATCTTCTTCATCGAAGAAATTCGAGGGCGAATTTCTTTTAAGGGGGAGGAATTGAAATACCCCAAATCTCAGCCTAGGAGATTATGACATTTGAATCTTATGTTAGATTGTTATAAATATTATATAAATAAATCTAGTGAAGCTATTAGGATCAAATTAGAATTAACTAAAGAAAGATGACTCTTTGGGAGAGTGACTAAACTTATTGGAATATAAAATATGGTGTTTGCATGCTAATAAAGTTAATTTAGGGGAGGCTTGCACACTTGTCAAGTTCTGTTGAGACAAGTGTGGAGGATTTATGTTAGAATTAGCCACATGGATAGGGATCAACTTTGATCTTCTTCTTCTTTCCTTCAAAATAAAGAAACCATCAAATTTGTGTTAGAGAGGGATAGAACTGGGCACCATGGAAGCTTATTAGAGCTTGAATTATTGCATGAAATTCTTGAGAAACAAGGTAATACCTAACACTCATGAATTTCCTTCTTGAATTTGTGATTTTAGCAACTTGAATTACTTGTGAAATGTTGAGTATAGTTGAAGGAATTTGTAGTGATACTTAGAATTCATGTATAGGATGTTTCCTAAATGAATCAATTCGAGCATATGTTGAAGGTCATGTAAACATTTAGAAACTGCTTTGAGTACACATGGTATGGTTATGGAAAATTCGATTATTGTACAAGTGTTTGTGTGAAATTGATGAATTTATGAATTTGGTATCGTGAGTTGAGTTTTTAAGTGAGTGAACATGTTTGTAAAGATAGTAAACCGGATTGTTGATTTGAATGAATCCATACCTTGTTGTCCAATTGGAATTAGAGTCAAAACTGCCCAGATTTTAATGTCTAAACATGTGAATATATGAAATGGTACATATGGTGACCATATGTGTAAAAAACAGGGCATGAAATGTAAATACATGAACTTGGGAGCTATCTTAGACATGTATGAGAGTGAATATGAGTTAAATTAACATGTTATAACTACCATCTAGGTGATTAATTAAGCTAAAATCTAGTTTAGTGAAATCTGCCCAGAAAACCCGTTTCTAGGCAATAACTTTGAAAATTCACTATAATTGGTATGGTTGAACTAGAAGCTATAATTTATATGGTTAGAAACCTTAATATGTCTAGTTTCACATTCAACAAACGGAATTGAATTCCGAACTATAAAACAGATTTTAAACATGCAACTCTAAGGATAGTGCAAATTGTCTAGTGGTGTAAATTGCTCTGTCTTTAGGATAAAAACTGTATTAATTGGTAAGAAATAAAAATGCAAGGCCTATATGGTTAGAAAGAGAGTTAAGTTAGATTTCTAATGGTTTAAACGGTTCTAAATTTCGACGCAGGGAATGAAAGTTATGAACGTTTAAGTAAGCAGTGCACATGCTGCCTGGCAGCAACAGTCTAGGTATTTTGGACAATTTTGTAAACTATTTTGTAAACAGTTTGCACGGTTTGGTTACTGCCCTGCTTCTGCCCAAATTTGAATGTACATATGTAAGCATGTTGTTTGATTATTGAACATGTGTATTGGGACAGTTTCAATGTATGGAAAAAATTATAAAGTAGGTTGTCTAAATGATTTCAAATGTATGCTAGAGTGTGTATGAAATCATACATTGTTTAAATTGGCTACTGACTTTGAATCTACGGTTTTGTGTGCAATGTTAGAGCAAGGAGAAAACCTTGTAAAGGAAGAAAGGAGTGGCCAAGCTAGTGGCAAACACAAAGGAGTTTGGATCCAAGACTAGCTAAGCTTGGAGTATTGTGAGTGTAGTTTTGGTAGGGTTAGGACTTAGGTCCTAACCAAAATTTACATGTCTATCTTCTTGCTATTGATATGCCATGATAATGAGCTTAATTAAACTTGAATATGAATTAAAAGGGAAGATTGGACTAAGTTGAAATTTGTGATTAAGTAATAACATGGAAATGTATAAGTTAAATTATTTAGAAAGTAATGTGTAAACATTGTGTGATTCCATGCCTTGAATGATTCCATTCGAATTGCTTGCTTGAGTTACACTATGGATGTAAATGCTTGATTTCTTGTTCTTGATTGTGCCTATTCGAATAGTGGCATGTATGTATTATAATGATATATGATGCTTGATCCTTGTATCATGAATGCAATTCACTTCAATGCTTATTTGATACTTAAGATGGTAATGTAAATACTTGCTTGAAAGATAAGTAATTGGTGATTGTGGAGCGAAGGCTCAAATAGCCTAAGGGCTAAGTTAATCTTGACATACTTGCTTGAAAAGCATCTTGAATTACATGATGTCTTGATGTAAGCATGAATTACTTGAAATAAAGAGCTAAGGCTCATATAGCCTAAGAGCTAAGCATGATATTGCTATAACTTTCTTAAATGTAATTCTTGAATATGAATTGTCTCGACTTGAACATGAAAGCAGAAAACATAAGAAACAACTACAAGCTTTAAAGTATAAGAATACCCCTCTAATGAAAGTTTAAAGATTTAAAAGACTTAAGTTGCCTACAATGGAAGTCCTTGGATACAATGGTATGATGCATGGTATACTTGGGACTACGGTCCATGAGCCACGGCTCGGGGGGACGCCCTATTACATATAATATGTTATTGGCGACAGTTGGAGGTAACGGGGGAGTTGTACTGAGTGGTGACAGTTTGGTTGGATAGTGAGAAGTATAGGATTGACATGTTTCCGATATTAGCCACTGCTATGCGCTTTGAGCTAAGCATCTCTTGGACCTTTACGTCAAACACGGCCAATGTTATTCATGACCAATTATGATCCAAGGCAAACATGTTAAAAAGATATGAACCTTATTAAGACATTAAAAACAAAATCTTGAATACCTGAATTATATCTTGAAATACTTAAATGACTTGACAAGAAATCTTGAACACTTGAATCACTTGACATGAATTCTTGAAATACTCGAATTGCTTGACATGTAGTGCTTGATTCTTGAAATAAACTCTTGAAATGCTTGCTACTTGAAATGCTTGCTACTTGAAATGCTTGCCACTTGAAATGTTTGCTACTTGAAATGCTTGCTACATGAAAATACTTGATACTTGACATGTAAACTTGAACTATGATCCATATCCATTGCTTATCATACTTCTCGAAAGAGATAAAGAAATATGTCATGATCAAGTTGGTTGGTACTAGATTCCTTGCTTGTTGCTTTTGAATTATGGTATGAGTAATTACCAAATATTGTCTAGATACATAGCTATATGATTACATGCTCAATTCGGATGCTGCAAACCTTGAATAGAATTACTTGATTTCATGAAACTTGATCTAATAATCGGATTATGCTATTCGATTGGTTGCTATTGAAGTAACTAGTTCACGAATGATATTTGATTTGATTCCTAAAGCAAATCTAGAGTCAACACATGGATTACGCCTAAACTACCGAATTAATTTAATTACTTACGAGAGAAGAAACCACTGTTTATCATATGTTATGTTCGATTGCCTAAAGATATATATATATATATATATATATATATATATATATGAACATGCTTTGAAAGTGACTTGTGCACATGTATATCGTAACTCGAATGCTCATGAGAATATATATATATATACATGTTTAAGTATATGTTTCTTGTGTACATGTACATTCAATAATTTGAATGCCTTGTGATTGTATACGCATATGCTGTGTGCAAATACCATGCTTTATGTATTCTCTTGTGTGGACATCTTGTGTAGATAATTGATGCTTGTTAGACATGTCTATTAAGTGTAAATACATGTTGTATAGTTGCTGAGTAGACTTGTAAGTTCAATTGATTAAAAGGTGTGTATGTGATATGAAAACTACTTTAGAGTAATGATGCCATGGACTGTTCTACTTGTAATTGTGTGTAAACATGTATAATGGACAGATTTGAACAAATTAAAAGTCACCATGGACTGTTTTGCTTATGTATATATACGCACTTAATGGAATGTTTTAATAAAGACGAACACTCTAAGTACCAAGGCCTAATCTAAAGTAAATTAAGCAAGAAAGAAAAATAGCATAAAGCTTAAATGTTACTTGATATGATACTTGAATTGGCTTGTTTACATGATACTCGAATAAATACATGAAATGAGATGTGACTATACTTGAATTGTTATACTTGTGCATGCTTCTTGTCTTGACTTGATACTTGATTAAACTTCAATGGAAAACAATCCTCTTGTTGATATGCTATTCGAATTGTGATAGAAGCGTGACATGATATAGATGGCTTGAGCTTAAGATTCTCATTTTATGTACTTGTGCTTGAAATGATATGCACAAATGGTAATAGCTATACATAATTACATGACTACATGCTTGACTTGAAATGCTCGAAACCTTAAGCTAGACTTGACTTCACATGTTACAAACCCTAGTTAGGTTTATACGTGACTAAATGATACAAATCTTGAAAATTGGTTAGTAATAGTTGCTACCTCACTAAGTACTTTTGTACTTATCACTCTCGTTTCCTTTCTTCCCAAACTACAGGTTAAAAGTGCTTCAAATAGGTTACTTGATCCTGAACTCTGTTTTCTTAAGCTCGAAGCAAACACAAGCAAGAGCTAAAGTATGAATCCATACTTGTTTTGTATTACTCCTAGTTGGTGGCACGTAGATATGTACATAGTTAAGCTAGATCATGCATTTTGCTTGGTTTGTAAGTTGTATATATATATGTGACGTTGATCGTAAAAAGAATGTAAAGACTAGTTCGTTAATCTTGACATGTTGAATGTGGGAAATGGTACTTGATTTACATGATCTAGTTATATTCGAATGTGCTTAACAATGGGATACTATGTGCTTAACTCTTGAATGCCCTATTCGAATTGATCTTTTGATTGATAGGTTGTTTCTAGTTAAAGTAATTAAGGTCATGATAAATTAGTCATGTTTTTCTAGATGATGTTAAGCTTGCTTGAAGGCATGTTTATGGTGATATGATTCGAATGAATGCAAATGCGGCCACGTTTAGTAACCAACATTATATGCATCCTTGTCTTGAATGTAAAATGCTAGAAGATCATGCTTGGTCAACTTGACATGAGTATGACATCGAAACCCTGTTTGAATATTGTCTTGAAATGGTACAAAGCTACGCATATTGGACATGAGAATTTGCTAATGAATATGCCTTAATGTAGATACTCGTTCGAATGTCACGCTTAATTGCTTAAGATAAAAATGTAGTAAGCAACATTGATTGTAGGATGAATTTGTTTAATCAAAAGTGGTCACCTATAATGTTTGAGTAGCATGTTCATGTTGTTTCTTGTTAAGGTTGCTAGTTTTGGTTTCTTGCTAGACAAGTAACTCATCTAATAGGGATGAGTTCAAAAGTTTTTAAATGGATTGAATTCTTGTTTGCTTGATTAACACTCCTTGGCCGGTTTACTCCTAAACCGGTTAAGGGGTGTGACAACACAGACCTCGCTGTTAATCCTTGATCGCCCTACACAGATGCATGATACTCTAACCCGAACTAACTTTGTACAATCCATAACGTATCAAATTCACTTACTTAGGTGATGATTGACCACATGATCAACAGTTCTCAACTACTTTGACCCACATTGTTGTCCAACTCTCAAATTCCTTAAAGATCAAGTACCCTAAAAGTTCACACTGTCGAGCTAAACACAATATTCCCTCATATAACACAAAAATACAATCCTAACAAAACAACAAAACATCCTTAAAGATCTCGTAAACTTACTCGACTTTAATTGAGTCGGCACTACTGTCAAAGCAAAATGGTCTCACACAGCTCAGATTTCCATCAATATTCCCCGGCTCATTTGAAGGAAACTATGAAACAAGCACAAGCATTTACGAAGTTTCAAATCTTTGCTTCCTTAACTGATTACACGGTAACTAACTTCTCTCGTACACAAGGTTATTAAGGTAATTATCGTATCAAGATTCATATTTCCATATCCCTTATACATTCACACGTCATGCAAAGCATCAACTTATATTCGAGAGACAACACAGTGGCCCCCACTCTATTATCGTTGAAACACCCCAAACATCAAACTTTACCACGATGTGCTTTAAAGAAAGAAATCATCATTCCAAAATTCATTTTGAATTTATTAGCCTTTAACACTTCAACCATAAGCATTTCATCCCCGCACTAATCCCGAAAACACACACGGGTACTCCATAATCGGTTAAATGAGTCATCCACCTTATGAGATAAGCAACAGTCTTTCACTTCACTCAATAAGTTGAAACACTCCATAATCCCTCACTAACTTCTTACTAGCGAACAAGCCCGATTCTCCCTTGGGCGAGACATTTCAAATAAAAGCGACATCGTTCAAGTTGCACCCTTGCAACAAAACCTTCGACTTTCTCAACTGGGTTGGTGTCCTCTGACAAAGACAATGGGCACCGACGTCCAACTTAGCCTTACCTTAACATATAATCATATTCTTGAAATGAAGGAAGTCTTGAATCCTCCTCCAAAAAGCATAAACAAACATTCTAAAAGTTCGAGGGATATTGAGCATTGGACTATACACATAGGCATTATACCAAATGGTTAAACATGTCCCACAACTCCATTATTCCATCCTCCAAACAACCACTACGAAAATCACGGTAGAAGGGCAACGGTCCAAACCTTCTCATTACCAAAGGTTGGGTTCCCTCGAGGTCTCAGAACCTCGAGCCTAATCTCAACATTACTGGCTAGTATCGATCTTGATTAACCAAATCAATTCCCTAGGTGCAACAACTCTTCAGAAGGTAGCTCTAGCAACCCGTAGTGTTGGGTCACGCCGGTACACCCCATGGCGCAGCGGAAAAATTATCCAGAAATCCATGTACGAGGAACGAATCAGGGTGAATAAAGGTGAATAATTACCTGTTTAAAATCTAGAATTCTGAATTTGGAGGAGATATATATCCAATCACAATTCCACGATGTCGATTCCTAAGCCACAACGATAACGGTTCGACCTCTACGTAGTTCACCCAATTGAAACGAGCATAAAAAACTCTCTAAACTATTTAGAGGGGTTTTCCAAAAGCCTTAATTATTGCTAGATTTCTCATGCCTTTATATAGCCTTTGAAATCCCAATTCAACTCATATTAGGATTTCAATATATATATATATATATATATAATCCTAATTTAACTTTAATTAGGATTTCATTATATATATATATATATTAAATATATATAATCTCAATTCAACTTAATTAGGATTTCAATACATATATATATTAAATATATATAATCCCAATTTAACTTAATTAGGATTTCAATATATATTAATATATACAATCCCAATTCAACTAATTAGGATTTTAATATATATATATATATATTAATATATATATATAATCCCAATTCAACTTTAATTAGGATTTCAATATATATATTAATCTAAATCGAATTATATTATTTATATATATTAAAAGAGTCATAATTACAATAATTATTTTCTTTTAATATTTATATAATAGTTAAATTATATATATATATCAAATATATATTAATTTAACTAAATTTGTGTACAACAAATTTGTACATATATAATTCATTTAATATATGATTATTTCAACCGTGGGTGTGACCCTATAGGTTTATGTAACGTTAGTAGTAAATATTGGACATAAGTCATGGAATAGTCATACTTGTATATATATCAAATATGTAACTTTTTCGTGATTAACTCTTTTTCATGTATTATATCCTTTTGTCCTTTATATCTATATTGGACACAAGTCATGGAATAGTCACACTTGTATAGTCCATATAATATTTCTTGATATCTTAAGTAGACTATTATAAATGAATAACTATGATATCTCATATCAACTTATTCGAGCATGGCCATGCATTTCTAGTCTCACTCAATCAAGTGGCCTACGATATTACTCCTATTATGTAGGAGGGACAAATCATATCTTGATCAACCATATCCCCTACATAGATTGTGATATATCCAATATCAGCTTTTATAGAGTAGTCAGTTACGACATACGTTTGACTGTATCAAAATATGTCACTCATGATGTTGAAATAATAATGATCTCAAGCATGAGGATCATACATGTAGTTATCACTATGAGCAATGTTGTGACTGTCACATAATAATCCAAGAAATATGCTTATAGCGGGTCAGTCCAGTATGTCGTTCTCTAACACATACTTATATATTGATTTTGACATCTCCATGTCAATGACAACACTTTGTCATCAATCAACTACATATTAGTCTTAATACATTATTGTTGTCCATTCCCACAATAATACTCGACTAAGAACATTTATGCACGCAAAATTGTAACTAAAAATAATAATGGCAATGCCTCTTTATGAATGAACAAGGTAAAAACAAATGTCATTTACAATCATCTTATGATTGGTATTTGGGCATACTCTAACAATCTCCCACTAGCACTAAGACCAATCACTCATGTGTCTAATACCAAGTGACTTGGTGTGATGATCATGCTTCTGCTGCGTTAGAGGCTTTGTCAGTAGATCGACAATGTTATCATCTGTTGGTACTATACATATTTCCAAATCTTTTTGATCTATAATTTCTCGAATAAGATGGTAACGTCTAAGTATGTGTTTAGATCGTTTGTGAGATCTGTGTTCTTTTATTTGTGCGATGTATCCGTTGTTATCACAACGTAGATCTAAAGCATTCAAAATACTTGGCACAACCCATAGTTCAGATATGAACTTCTTGATCTTAACACCCTCTTTTGTAGCATCGCATGCTACAATATACTCAGCTTTTGTTGTAGAATTAGCTATTGTATCTTGCTTTGAACCTTTCCAGCTCGCAACGCCTCTATTAAGGCAGAACACAAAACCCGATTGCAATCGTAAATCATCCTTATCGGTTTAAAAGCTGACATCAGTATAACCTTTTATACTTAGCTCTTCATCACCTCCATATATAAGGAATGTATCCTTAGTTCTTCTTAAGTACTTAAGGATGTTTTAAATGTGACCCAGTGACCTTCACCGAGATCTACCTGGCATCGACTTGTCATACTTAAAGCGTACAATATATTTGGACGAGTACATAGCATGACATACATGATAGATACAATTGCTGAAGCATATGGAATTTTACTCATTCGCTCTCTTTCTTGTGGTGTTGAAGGATACATTTCCTTCGAGAATGAAATTTCATGTCTCATAGGTAAGAATCCCTTTTGGATTCTTCCATACCGAATCATTTCAGTACTTCTTCTATGTATGTATTTTGAATCAGTCCTTGGAGTCGCCTTGATCTATCTCTATAGATCTTGACTCCTAGTATGTTTCCTCACCCCAAGTCTTTCATGGAAAAAAACATTTTCCTAACCAAGTTTTCACAGATTGTAAGCTAGATATGTCATTTCCTATTATCAATATGTCATCCACATATAGTACCAAGAATATGATAGTACTCCCACTAATTTTCTTTAAAACACGTGACTCGTCTTCATTTTTGATAAAATCAACTCTTTGATTGCATCGTTAAAACGAAGATTCCAACTTCGTGAAGCTTGCTTCAATCCATAAATGGACTGTTGTAGCTTGCATATTTTTTGGCATCTTTTGGATCAACAAAACCTTCAGGTTGTGTCATGTACACATCCTCATCTAGTTTTCCATTAAGGAAAGTGGTTTTAACATCCATTTGTCATATCTCATAATCATAAAATGCAGCTATCGCAAGTAAGATCCGGATGGATTTAAACATAGCAACAAGTGAAAAGTTTCATCATAGTCTATACCATGAATTTGACCAAAACCCTTAGTGACTAATCGCACTTTGTATGTTTGTACATTACCATCCATGTTGGTTTTCTTTTTGAAAACCCATTTTCACCCTATGGGCTTAACCCTTAGAGGTTGGTCAACCAAGATCCAAACTTGGTTTTCTGACATGGAATCCATCTCGAATTTCATGGCCTCTAGCTATTTCTTAGAGTCTGGGTCTGTCACTACTTCTTGATAAGTTCTAGGTTCATCTTGATCCATGAAGAGAACATCACCATGCAATGTGACAAGAAATCTATATTTCTCAAGCGTATTGCATTCTCCCAAAGATCTTCATAGTGGTTGTGTTTCCAAAACTGTTGTAACACCCTCAACCTGGTTCAGGAGAAAATCGAAATTGAAGATATTACTAAAAACACAATTTCATTATTAATCCCTTACTTAAACTTGTAAATTATCCATATAACAATGTTTACAAGGCAGTCCAAAACATATATGTATTTGTATACGAAATAGCCCAAAACTCGTATGCACACACACATACAAAAATATAAGTACAAAACAGTCCAATGTACACTCATACAAGTACATAACAGTCCAAAATAAATATGTATCCAATTACATACTCAAAACAGTCCTTGTAGGTGTAAAATCAGTCCTTTATACTTTTATATCTATTCAAACAGTCCATTAATATTTATATCGAATTCATATGTGTAAAACAGTTTTAAAACACTTACATACATATTTTACAAGAATTCATATGGGTGACCAAAATAGTCTATATGTCTTTTAATTATATAAAACAGTTCAATAAGTACACAAAACAGTCCCTTAATCGATGCTAAAACAATTCCATTCATTGCAAAATAGTTCTTTAGGTTGTGTTTTACATAACAGTTCCAACTAAGTTGCAATACCGACCCCAATTCTCTGATTTTCAAAATAGCCCTTACGATTTTATATCCAATTCATTTTTTAGTCACTTTTAGTCCCTTAATTTCTTCACAAGGCAACTCTCAATCAAGAAGTAATTTAATCCATTATTTGTTCTTATAAAACATTATTTAGGTCTTGTAAAACAATCATATTATCAAATAGGAAAACAGTCCCTACAAGGTCTTGTAAAACAGTTCTCAATTGTATAAAAACAACTCCTAATCAAAAGCAAATCAGTCCCTTAAGTTCATCAAAACAGTCCCTCTTTTAGCTCTAACTTTCTAAAATAGCCCACATGGCTCTTAAGTATCTAAAACAGTCCACAAAGCCAATTCGAAACATATTTACAGAATCATAATTCATGGAATTTCATTACTATGTTATCCAAGTGATCTTATCACCATGTGGAATTTGCCTACACACATACATATATATACATATATATTCAATCTCAACTTAGCCTAGACACATGAATAACAAATTACACATACATGATTCATTTAAAACGCATGAATTATATGATTATTCAAGAAGGATTTCTTAACATGAATTCAATCTCTCTAATCCCACACTAACATGGCACGTATGATGTATTCACATATATTCTTCAATCTAAATTCTTAAACAAGGAAGGAACAAGATTACTTACCCATCTTACCAGGAAAATCAAACAACGCACACACTCCGTACTTAATGCAACCAATTTTCTTCTAGAATTCATAGCAACCGAGCTTGGCCATTTTTTTCTAGGTGTTTCAATTTTCTTCTTCTTTTCTAAGGGAGGAAGATGACACTTTGGGATTGTTATCCCAAGTGGCCAAACCCCTCCTTCATGGCATCATCTTTATGCGCCATGTGGACAAGTCCACACTAAAGAATATTTTTATCATGCAAACTTCATGTTTCATTCATCATTCACTTTGGTCCCTTTTTAAAAAAGCCATTCAAGTTTTATCTTAAATTATAATTTGGTCTCAATGTACTAAATAAGTCTAATTGATTTATAATCCTATAGAAACTTAATATAAGGTCCAAAGTGGTATTCTCTTAGGCCATGATTTAGGATATTACAATTCCTTCCCCCAAAAAAGAAATTCGTCCTTGAATTTCTCTTGAACTAAGAAACTAAGTCTATTGTTCTTATATATAATTGGTACTAACACAAAGAGGAAACAACTCGTGTTAGTTGCAAGTCACAGTTACTTAATAGAATTTTAACTCCTAGGTGGCATATGTAGAATGCAGACATACAATAAGCTTCGGTTTAGTCCAAAACCGACTAAACTCTAGCTCTGATACCAATTTGTAACACTCTCAATCCAGTTCAGGAGAAAACCAAAATTGAAGATATTACTAAAAACACAATTTCATTATTAATCCCTTACTTAAACTTGTAAATTATCCATATAACAAAGTTTACAAGGAAGTCCAAAACATATATATATTTGTATACGAAACAACCCAAAACTCGTGTGCACACACACATACATAAATATAAGTACAAAATAGTCCAATGTACACTCATACAAGTACATAATAGTCTGAAATACATATATATCCAATTACATACTCAAAACAGTCCTTGTAGGTGTAAAATCAGTCCTTTATACTTTTATATTTATTTAAACAGTCCATTAATGTTTATATTGAATTCATATATGTGTAAAACAGTTTCAAAACACTTATATACATATTTTATGTATCAAAAACAGCCCAAACAATTTCTGAATTCCATAATCAGTCCCCATTTTACAAGAATTCATATGGCTGATCAAAATAGTCCATATGTCTTTTAATTATACAAAACAGGTCAATAAGTACACAAAATAGTCTTGTAACACCCCATCCCTGGCATGGTCGAGAATCGAGTCGGAGAATGCTATCAGCGATCGAAACTGTGATCGGTTCGATGAGATTTCAATAACAAGCAACACTTGGTCAATGTTATGAACTTCAAACATTATACAATATCGTATTCGGTTCAACTTATCCCTTTGTAACAAATACTGATCAATTAGAGCCAATTTCTAACTTTTACAAGTTTTAGGGACTAAATAGTGAATCTAATAATTTGGAGGTATTTTAGTGCAATTAGCTATAAAATACTAAAATTCATTACATCAACAACGTTCCTATAAATTATCATGTCATTCTGATATCATTAACCCATATGATTAGGCCCTGCTATGTTCAATGACCGTTTTGTAAATAAACTAAAATGGTGTTCCATACCTTTTAACCGAATTACCTACCTCCGTATCGATACCCCTTAGACCGTATCGGTACGGATATGCACAAATTCAATTTTAACTTGAATGATTAGGGGCTCCGTGTCGATGCAATAGAGACTGTATCGATACGGGTTGACCCGTTTCGGTACAACCTAAGATCGTACCGATACATTTAAATGACCAAACTCTACTGCCTCAGCATGTATCGATACACTTCTTTTGGGTATCAATACGCTATGTTTCACCATGACCAATTATGCAAGGTCGTATCGATTCAGGTTGACATGTATTGATGCACCTATGTTGTAATGACAAATTTTAGTTGGTTTTTAATCGAATTAACCTATTGAACAATGTTCAAATGCAATGAAATTTTACTAGCAAGTTTTAATCATTTAATCTACTAGCATGTCAAATTTTAAGGTTATTCGAATTCGTTTACTAGGTTTTCACCTTTAGGAGCCAATTATGCATATTTGGTTACTTTTAGCCCCACATACAAGTCATTTTAGTTCCATTTATCCTATTACAAAGTATAGGCCATACATTGTAATACCCCAAAATTGGGCTTAGAAGAATAATACATTAGGAACTATTATTAGATTGCAATAGTGTAAATCAATTAAGTTTCTATTAAACAAAAAGGGACTAAAAACTAAAAATAAGGATATAAGGTGACCGAATTGATGAGGATCAAATTAAATAATTTGAGAACCTTACGAATGCATGATAAATAATTAAAATTTGAGGGTTGATACACTTGTCATGAAAGCATAATGGCAAGTGTGCTAAGGGTATGGTTTACCCGATATTGAAGGGGAAATTAAGGGGATGAGTCGTCTTCTTCCTTTCATTCCACCCCACATTCGAACACCCTCAAGTAGTGAGAGAAAGTAGAGTTTGCAAGGGATATTGTAAGATTCAAGTTTAAGGGAAATAGAAATTGAGTATGGTGGTTGAGATAGCTTGGAAAAGGGTAAGTTCTTTCATTGATTTTGATTTGTGTTTCAATTGAGAATTGTAATCCATGTTTATGAATGAATGTTGTATGCCATGGATATTTAGTGATTTTAGTCATGGAAATGGAATGCATGAAAGCATAAATGATGGATTAGTGACTTAAAGGAAATGTTAAGATATTAGAGAACTTACACTAGAATCATTGGATATAAGCTAGTGTCGAATAAGGCCATGAAATGGTTAAAGAAATTTAGACAATTGGAATTGAGGTCACTTTGATTATTAATGCTTAATGGAATGCTCTATATGTAATTGACCTTAGGATTATTGTAAATATAGAATGGTTTGAAGACCGATTCGATGTGAAAAATTGAATTACTTCACATACGTGTTTGCTAGAATGTAAAGAAATTGTTTTGGAAAAATGTATTGGTTTAAGTAGGTACCATTCTGTTGTAAACTTGGGCAAAGTGGACTGTTGTGTATGAAATTAAGTCTATGAATGAGTATGCTGCCCTATTTAGTGTTAATATATGTTTATTGTGGGCTGTTTTAATGGTCTCGAGTAGGGGGCTGCTTTGTGTGTCAATGTAGGGGCTGCTATGTTTGTTTTAATGAGTCAAAAGATTGTTTTAATTAGAAATTTAAACAATAGAAATAATTAGAAGACAGTTGGGGGTTGCTTCGAAAATTTATTGATTTATTCACAATGGTTTCCAACCTTGATGTCTCTAAAATTTATATTATAACATCTCAATGACAAGAATTATTCAGCACATAAGTCATTGTCAAGACAACCGAGTATCCTTTTACATTCTTAGCCTTTCTTTCACGCAAGGCACTAAATTCACTATAGCACATCAAGTCTTATAAGCACATCATATAGTTATCATATCTTGGCTTTTTGAATCATGTTATACCAACCTTAGGTTATGCATTTACCCGATTAAGTCACTCATGCCTGATTAACATCTTGTTGGCATCCTCTTTATAAGATAGTTAATTCTATTAGGTTAATCTTACTTGTAGGTAAGTATTTATATAATTCTTCATATTATACTTATAAAATTTCTTGGATTCTTCTTTATCAAAGAATATCAATACACCATTTGATTTATACTCAATTTAATTAACATGATATAACCTAACTCGAGTTAATCGATACGTAGGCATTTAGAAGATACTTTTTAATCAAGCTACTTATCTTTAACTTCTCTTACTTGATGCATGCCGCCTAAATATAAATCCTTCTCTTAAAATTGTCAACAATTGCAAGTTATTTAATTAATAAGGTAGAGTTCCTTTTTATTATACCGATTAGTATCAAGTTGTGATTCAGACTCAGCTAAAGTTTAAGCTTCAAGTCCCGGGTCTATTATTACTAGATTTATAACAATCTTTAAAATACACTTTCATGTATGTCCTCTACCCATTGAAACGTACTAGAGGTTATTTTGTTCTTTTAGACTTAGAACACTTAAATAAATTGGTTGAATTTAATCAAAGGTCACTACAATATACATATCATATAATGAACCCACCCATCAAAACAATTTTAACTTACAAGCCAAGAATTTATAAAAGTCCTAAGGAATGTTTCCTTCTTGTTCTATTCAGACATTAAAACACACATAGTTCATACTTATTCAGACATCATTTAATCAATCAAGCTATCCTTTGCTATATGAACCTCAATCAAAGTACATTCCATTCATACTCATTTCACATTATTACCAAGTATATCTATTACATGTTTATCTCGTTTTTAACCCAAACATAGCTCGTAGTATTCATTTAACATTTAATCAATAAACATGTTCTTGCCCCTTTAACATTCAATCAATGCATAATTCAATTATATTCCTTTAACTAATCATAACTCATTCATAATCATTTACTACCAAGTTCCAAGGTTATCTCAATATCTCCACAAAGGTTTAATCTTAATACTTCTTAGATATATATATATATATTATTTTTTATCATTTCGCCATCCTTGCTAAGCATGGAATCTACCAATATAACTCATTAACACACAATTTGGCCATTTAACTACATTATTTTTCTTAGATGTTTCGAGTCTACCCCATAATATAAGATAAAAAATAAATCATGTTTGAAAGTATTCACATAGAACATAACATACGTATAACCATACATACATCCGTAAATGTATAACATATGCATAACCACATAACATTCATCTGAGTATAACACACATTGTATTCATAACTGATCAATTACTCTTGTTATGAACATAGCCACAAATGAAATTAAGAAAGCACAACATACGCATGGTTATATAGTGGATTGTTTAAACATGTAAGTAAACATATTGAGTTCTCCAATTAATTATTCAATAAAGACCATAGTTATCATTTTACTCATTAACTTAACTTTTAATTTCCATTGTTTCTCCTTCCATCCAAACATCAAATGTAGCATAACAACCATAATATCTTTATTATGATAA
Organism: Hibiscus mutabilis; assembly: GCA_019671005.1. Taxonomy (NCBI): domain Eukaryota; kingdom Viridiplantae; phylum Streptophyta; class Magnoliopsida; order Malvales; family Malvaceae; genus Hibiscus; species Hibiscus mutabilis. Next base: position 17,245,118 of record CM033714.1, on the reverse strand, counting down.
GTATCAAATTATTCTTCGAGTTATTTATATTTTCTTTAGTTTATCATTAACTCGGCCTTGAGAATCGAATGTACAGTCTAGGTACACTAGTCCCCAACCAACTTTCGCCCTTATAAGCATATGGTACTCGCAATACCGGTCAATCCCTCCTACAGTCGCTAAGTGACCACACAAACTTTCCTCCTACTGTCGCCAAATAGGGACCACTGTCTCGAATTGTAGTCCACCCTAAACACTGAGCTCTGGACCCTATGGCATGCCAACTATACGTAAGACCGACTCGAAATCAAGGCTTTTACAATTATAGTCTTTTATAACATAAAGTGAGCATAGCTCCATTTGGTGTTTCCATAATCATGGTACATTATCCATTTTCTAAATAAGGGCACATGAGTATGTTCACCACATGTGAACTCCATATTTCACTTCCTTTATTCGAATAACCTTTATGCCAACATTCTCTTGGTTGTCTCATAAATATACATGTCATTTCTTATGTTCAAGCTATCCATTTCCACATAAAATTTAGCATTTTAAAAGTTTGCATATCAAAACACATCATACTTTCAATTCATGCAAGCATCAAACACCATTTCAAGCATTGCAAATCATAGTCAACACATGTTCCATTCACTTTTGATCTTTGATTCTTATTCTTATCTTTAGCTAACTAATTTCTTAGAAGATATTTACTTGCCATGCGAGTAGAAGCATTAATAATTTAATCACCAAGAATATAATCTCAATCATAGGGTCAAGTAATACTATCTCATTTATGCCAAAAACGAGTATAACTCCTCTTACATATTATAGAGCAAACTAATCACCTATTTCATATCTCATACGTTTCCAGTTTCAATAAGATTTTTGAGCCTAATACCACGTCATGTATTACTGATCACATAGCATTTGTAAATCGGTACTTACTGTAACACCCCTTCCCTGTCTAGTAGGAAACAATGTCGGAAAGGGTTATTGGAAAACAGATTGAGAATTTGGAAATGTAATCGGAGTTCAGATCTTTATTCTGAATGTCTTACTAGTTAATTAGAAAGTTTAGTGGACCTGTCATTACTAATCTTATCAGAATTAAGGCTAAATTTAAAATTTTTAAACTTAGGGGACTAAATCATAAATTTGCAAATTAGCGATCCTAATCAGATTTTTTTATTACCAACTTGTAATTAAACTTACCAATTATTACTCTATGAAGTTTCGTTACTATCGGATATCGTTTACCTACTCAATTAAGCTATTCGGGTTTTAGTGACCATTCCGTAAACTATCCAAAGTTCATTTTAAGCCTTCTTAATCGAATTAACTAATACCGTATCGATACCCTTTGAGCCGTATCGATACACTAAGCCTAATTTTAGATTTCTAGATTTACAGGTTGACCAACCCGTATCGGTACAACTAAGCCCATATCGATATCGCTTGACCGCGTTGACCTTGTATCGATATGCTCTAAATCATATCGATACCATTTTCTGAACCGAATTCTAGTTAACAAAATTTGTATCGATACGCCCTATCCGTATCGATACTCCTTTCTTCATTAAGCCAATTTATGCCTAGCCGTACCAATACGCCATCAACCGTATCAATACACATTGACCTGTAATGATAAAATTTTACTGGTTTTTATTCGATTTACCCAACCAAACATTAATCAAATATTACAAAACTTTACCAACAACCTTAAAAATACTATTTCTAATTGCATGTCAAATTTTAGGACGTTTCGAATCTGTTTACTATGACTTTACGAATTAGTGTATTTAAGCTCATTTTAACTAGGTTACCAACCCCAAAACATACCATATTACACATACATCACTTAGGCTCTATTGGGCTATTACAAACATATCAAAACGGACCATTAAAATAGGTTTAGACCTTATGCCACCATAGTAGGAGTTCTAAAACAAAGTAAACTTACATGAAACTTACGGAAGTGACTTGCAACCGGGAGATTACACGATCGAGCTAGGAAGATCTCAAGATCCTGAAATGCATGGGACACACACATGTTAGGCTTATTTAGCCTAGTGAGGTGGTCATAGATACATAAACAACAATAGTAACATGTAAGGCATGCTATGAACATGAATGGCATATTGGCATACTTAAACATCATGATCACTTTATTTTGGTCAAATAGTTCATACTTAGGTCCTTTATCATAATTTCATGTAATCAGATTAAAGCTTGCATACATATTAATCCCTTGGACAATGTAACAAATGGATACGCGGATTCCCCTTTACACTATATATATATATATATTGGAAAATAGGTCGGAGCCACATATAACAAAAAATAGGTCGTGGCCTTGAGCCGTAGCTCCGGATACTCCCTTACACAATCCATCCTTATCTCCCCCACATATAGGCCGTAGCCCTAGACCGTAGTCCAATCCCTTACTTATATGAGCTCAAATAACCCTATGACATGCCAATTGTATCCAAAACTCGCAAATGTCCATGATTCACATATATCATTGTATTCTCCTACCTTTGTGCCCGTAGGCCATAACATATCGAAAATGGAAGTGAGCCGTAGATCCATAGCATATCATAGTACATGTTTACATCAAATCATCACATATTTATATCAATTTCGCATAATATAACATAGTTGTTCACATCTCAACATATTACTTTCATAGTTCATTTATATCAGATCATATGTCACATGTATGTCCATAACCATATCAGAATAACACAAGGGCTTACCCAATTTTACCATTCGAATTTATAGCCGATTGCTCTACTTGAGCTTTGACACAATGCATAGCAAACCACAATGATGCAATGGGATGGCACCGAGCCTATCCCTTGACATGACTACACTCACCTTGATTACGAGGCTCTCGAATTACAATTCTGTTGTGCCTAGCTTCCTTTAGAGATGACAAGCGATCCTTCTCCAACACTTGAGCTAGCACAAAGTTAGGACTACATTAGAATTCGAATTAAGGATTCGGAAACATATTTCAAGCTCACCGAAGCTTAAAGACAACATTGAATTAACAAAATCAAACCCCTAATTCATGGGTTCCCACATGAACCGGGAAAACCTAATTTCGGAATTAAGCTCCAACAAAGGTTGCAATCATTAAATCGAGTGAGGGGTTCTACTCATCAGGATGAAATCTTTCAATTGGTTTATTAGAATTGAGCAAGGTCGAAGGACAAACTAAGGTGCTTGCTTAGCTAGAGGTTGAAGACAACAATGGAGGAGCTTGCTTATTAGGAGATAAGGTTTTGGGTTTGCTTTCGGGAATTTAAAAGATGAGAGATGAGAGTTTCTCTTTATTCATTTTAAAGATTGAGGCTTAATCATTTCTCACATACATGCCAACCAATGGAAAGATTACCCTCCATCAAGGGTTTGCTTATTCCTATGGTCAATTGTCTTTTCTATTTAGCTACTGACTTCATCAATCATTTATTCAGATAATTTTCACGTGGGCATTGTCAAGCAAGGAGGTGAGTAAGCACCTTGCTTACTTTCTCTTCAAATTGGCTTCGAACAAATTCAAAATAGGGACCTGTATCCATACGCCTTGGCCATATCGATACGTCATCGCTAATATAGGTAAGTTAGTTATTGGTAGTTAGGTCGTATCGATACTAGCTTGACTGTATTGATATGCCTTGCTCAGAATTTGCATTTTGGGCTTCAAATTTCATACAAGAAAGTCCACTTACTCAAATAAGACCAAATTGTGATTTCATTACAAAAAACGGGTACAATGATCATTCATTACAACATTTTACATGTCAGATTCAAACCTTCCGATCACCGGAACTTACTTCCAACTTGGCCAGTTTTCAGGATGTGACAACTCTCCCTTTTAAGAAAATTTGTCCTCGAATTTTCACATCAAGCAAAGAGGTGAGGATACTGTTTTTGCATAATCTCTTCAGGTTCCCACGTTGCCTCTTCAACAGAATGATTTCTTCATAGAACTTTCACTAAGGGCACATACTTGTTACGGAGCCATTTAACTTCTCGTGTGGGGATCTGTACGGGTTCTTCCTCGTACGTCAGATTGGACTGAATCTCCACAGTTTTCGACTCGATCACGTGGGAGGGATTTGACCGGTACTTGCATAACATAGATACGTGGAAGACATTATGAATTCGACTTAACTCCTCGGGAAGAGCTAATCGGTATGCTACAGGTCCAACTCTTTCAATCACTTTGAACAAGCCAATGAAATAGGGGCTTAGCTTCCTCTTTTTGCTGAAACGGAGGATCTTCTTCCACGGAGATACTTTGAGAAAGGCCTTCTCACCAACCTCGTATTGGATATCTTTTCTTTTCCAATCAACATATGATTTCTATCGATCGAAGGTAGCCTTAAGCCAATCACGGATAATGGCTGCCCTTTCTTCAATCTCCCAAAGCAAGTCAGGACCTAGTATCTTGCCTTGACCGAGTTTGGTCCAACAAAGAGGAGTTTTGCATCTCCTTCCATACAAAGCTTCGCACGGGGCCATTTGAATTGAGGTTTGGTAACTATTGTTGTATGCAAACTCGATTAAAGGTAGGGATTTCTCCCATGTATTCCCAAAGTTGATAACACAAGCTCAGAGCATATCTTCCAGAATCTACAAGGAAGAATCAAGATTGACACAAAACATTTAGACACATAATTTAAAAGAGGGTTTGGAGTTACCTGAATAACTCTCCCGGATTGGCCATCAGTTTGAGGATGGAAAGTAGTGCTAAGGTGCACTCACGTTCCCAAGGCCTCGTGAAAGGTCCTCCAAAATTGAGTTGCGAATCGAGGGTCACGATCAGAGATAATAGACATAGGGACTCTGTGTAACCGAATGACTTTACGGATATACAACTCTGCGAGCTTAGGCAAACTGAAATCCATTCTCACTGGAAGGAAATGAGCGGACTTAGTAAATCAGTCCACAATGACCCAAATAGCGTCATTTTTCTTTGGTGTCATAGGTAGGCCACTTACAAAGTCCATTGTAATGCGCTCCCACTTCCACTGTGGAAGCTCAATAGGCTACAGAAGGCCAATAGGCACCTTGTGCTCAGCTTTGACACATTGGCAGGTCAAACACCTATCCACGAAGTCGGTGATCTCATTCTTCATTTTGGACCACTAATATAGCTCATTTAGATCCTTGTACATTTTAATAGCTCCCGGGTGAATAGAGAAGGGGCTAGAATAAGCTTCACTCAGAATTTTTTTTTGAAGATCATCATCATTGGGCACACAAACACGGTTACGGAAACATAGCAACCCTTTAAAATTTATAGCGAAATTGGGATCGGGGTTACCCTTGATCTTGGCAATAAAAGGTTGTAACTCTTCATCAAATTCCTAGAGTGTTTTGATTTGAGATACAATGGTCGACTACACTCTTAATTCAGCCAATAACTTGCCACACTTCTTGAGTCAAAAGTGGGCATTCAAACATCTCGGAGAAGGAGTGGGCTTCTGGCTAAGAGCATCAGCCACAACATTGGCTTTACCGAGATGGTAATCAATGACCAGATCATAGTTTTTCAAAAGCTCCATCCACCGGAATTGACGAAGGTTCAACTCCTTCTGAGTTAGGAGGTATTTTAGGCTCTTATGATCGGTGTATAGGTAGCATTTCTCACCATACAGATAGTGTCACCAAATCTTCAAATCAAACATGACTGCGGCTAACTCCAGATCATGAGTCGGATAGTTTAGCTCATGTGGCTTGAGTTGACGTGAAGCATAAGCTATGACTTTGCCTTCTTGCATCAGAACATAGCCTACTCCTAGGTGGGATACACCGCTGTAAACGGTGAGAACTTTGCCCAACTCGGTTTGCACCAAAATAGGGGCATGAGTAAGGACTTGCTTGAGCTAGTTGAAACTCCTTTGCTGATCCACAATCCTCACAAAAGGAGTGTCCTTGTGGAGGAGTTTTGTCAAGGGGCAGCAATCAGTGAGAACCCCTTAACGAATCTATAATAGTAACTTGCAAGGCCCAGAAAACTACAAACTTCTCTCACATTCTTTGAAGGAATCCAGTCAAGAATGGCTTGAATCTTCTTTGGGTCAACTTGAATTCCTGCATGAGAAATCACATGGCCTAGGAAGGATACTTCAGAATTCACACTTACTGAACTTGGCATATAATTGTTTCTCTCGGAGAATCTGGAGTACAATCCGGAGATGTTCCCCATGGGTGGTAGAATCTTTGGAATAGATGAAGATGTCATCTATGAAGACAACCATAAATTTATCAAGGTAGGGTCAGAATACACGATTCATCAGGTTTATAAAAGCTGCAGGTTCATTTGTGAGCCCAAAAGGCATCACTAGAAATTCATAGTGGCCATATATGGTTCGGAAGGCAGTCTTTGAAACATCAGACTCCTTCAATAGCATTTGGTAATATCCAGATCGGAGATCTATCTTGGAAAACAAAGAAGCATCTTTCAACTGATAAAAAAGGTCATCGATTCTCGGTAATGGATATTTGTTCCTAATTGTCACCTTATTCAACTAACAGTAGTCAATGCATAAGCGCATCGATCCATCTTTCTTCTTAACAAACAACACCGGTGCTCCCCAGGGTAAGGAACTTGGTCGAATGAATCCCTTATCCAAAAGGTCTTGGATTTGGGCCTTTAGCTCTCATAACTCTACCGAAGTCATTCTATACGGAGTGATAGAGACTGGAGTAGTCCCAGGTTGCACTTCTATCTCGAATTCCACTTCTCAGGTGGGAAGGAATCCCAGAAGTTCATCAGGAAACACATCGAAGGATTCTTTCACAATCGGTACATTTTCAATTTTTAGATCTTTTATGGCATATATGAGAGTCTTCTTAGGCTCGAGTTCAGATTTCATCAGGGTTATACTTTTCTTATTGAGCCCACAAAGATACAATTTTTTCTTCGAACAGTCCACCCATGCTTGGTGTTCGGCTAACCAGTCGAGGCCTAGTATGAGATCGAACTCTCGAAAGGGAAAGGCCATCAAATTAGCTGGGAAAGGTATCCCTTGGATCCTTAGAGGGCAAGCTTTACAAACCCATCGAATGATCACACTATCTCCTAATGGATTAGAAATAACTAAAGCATACTTTGTAATAAAAAAATCACTAATGAAAGAGTGCGTAGAGCCTGGATCTACTAAAGTATAAACATAAACAAAGCATAGCTCTACCATATCTGCAATCACATTAGGATCATCCTCATGCTCACGACTCTGAACATGATACATCTATGCTGGGGTTTAAGGATCACGACCAGTTGAAGGAACGTTGGTGTTGCGAGGTCTCCCCGCAGACCCAGACAACATTGGCTTTGCTCATCTCCCCTTTTTAGGATCATTCTGAGAAGCTACAGATATAAGGGCCTACAAATTCTGTGGGCACTATCGGATAAAGTGGCCAAACTCGCCACAAAGATAGCAGGATCCAGATTGTCTGCGGCACTACCCTGGGTGCCTCTTCTGGCAGAAATTACACAGAGAGACCTGAGAACCTTTCGCAAAACCACATGTACTGTTTACTGAAGCTGTGCGAGCAACAGGTGTCCCTACAGACTGGAACTGTAGTACATATCCAGATCGTGGTAGCTGTTGAAAGGTAGCAGACTTCTGGTCCTACTGTCTACCCTTCTTCTACGATATGGGTGGCTTGGAATCATCTTAGAACCTCTTATCAGATCGGGCCTGGTTCCCTTTCCTTCTTTTGGAAGCCTTTTAGGAGGCTTCAGCAGCAATGGCTCGATTAACCAAAGTTTGGAAGTCTTCTAACTCCAAGATGGTGAAAAGAGGACGCAGTTCGTCACAGAGGCCATCAACGAACATTCAGCATTTTTCTTTCTCCGTGCGTATAATCTCAGTACCATATCTTGCATACTTACAGAAGTCTTGTATATACTGCTCTATGGGCCTTCCTTCTTGCCTCAGATGAAGGAATCTCTTACGCCTCTCAGCGATGTAATAGTCACTGATATACTTTTTGCGGAACTTCTAAAGGAAGAAATCCCACGTAACTCTGTGTTCAGGCATGGTGAGTGTCACTGTATCTCACCAACTCTGGGACTTCTCAACAATCAAGGCTAAGGCAAACTCGAGTTAATATTTTTCGGGGCACTTTATTTGCTTATTTAGCACTTTTAGAGTGTTCTCTAGTCAGTACTCTACGATTTTAGGGTTGCCCAGGTCCTGGCCGGTAAAGGTGTAAACTGGGTATTGTTTGAGCTTGTCAATAGGCGCCCTCAAGACAGTCAGGGTGGCTGCAGCAGGCTGGAGATGTGGTTCTTGTCAAAGGGACAAAACCACTTGCTTAATCATGTCTGCTATGGACATCAGATATTCCTGTTGAGTTGGCGGCATCAGTAGAAGATGAGGCGGATCATTTTGCCCCACTCATTCGGGCTTAACTTATGCCCTCAGGTTATCCCCTTGAGTAGAGGAGGAGTCGAGATTCGGTTCATTAATAGCGCGTCTATCAGTAGGCACCGACATTTTCAGATCTAATCATATAGAAAGATTGAATCGTGTAAGCGGCAAGTCACAGATAACATATAAAAATAACTCATAGGTGGCATAAGTACATATGGACTCGTAACGGGCTTCAGTTTAATCTTAGAATTGACTAAACCTAGGCTCTGATACCACAACTGTAACACCCTCTTCCCGGTCTAGTAAGAAACCGGGTTAAAAAGGGTTATCAAAAAATAGATTGAGAATTCGCAAACGTAATCAGAGTTCAGATCTTTATTCAGAATGTCTTATTAGTCAATTAGAAAGTTTAGTGGACCTGTCATTACAAATCTTATCAAAATTAAGGCCAAATTTAAACTTTTCAAACTTAGGGGACTAAATCATAAATTTGCAAATTAGCAATCCTAATCAGAATTCTTTATTACCAACTTGTAATTAAACTTACCAATTATTACTCTGTGAAGTTTCGTTACAATCGGATATCATTTACCTACATAACCGAATTAACTAATAGCGTATTGATACCGTATTAACTAATACCGTATCGAAACCATTCCGTAAACTGTCCAAGGTTTATTTTAAGCCTTCTTAACATAATTAACTAATACCTTATCGATTCCCTTTGAGCCGTATCGATACACTAAACCTCATTGCATATTTCCAAATTTACAGGTTGACCAACCCGTATTGATACAGCTAAGCCCGTATCGATATCGGTTGACTGCGTTGACCCTGTACTGATACGCTCTAAATCGTATCGATAACATTTTCTAAACCAAATTCCAATGACCAAAATCTGTATAGATACACCCTATTTGTATCGATACTCCTTATTTCATTAAGCCAATTTATGCCTAGCCGTACCGATACGCCATCAACCGTATCAATACACATTGACCTGTAATGACAGAATTTTACTGGTTTTTATTCTATTTACCCAACCAAACGTTAATCAAATTTTACTAAACTTTACCAACAACCTTAAAAATAGTATTTCTAATTGCGTGTCAAATTTTAGGATGTTTCGAATCCGTTTACTACGACTTTATCAATTAGTGTATTTAAGCTCATTTAAACTAAGTTACCAACCCCAAAACATACTATATTACACATACATCACTTAGGCTCTATTGGGCTATTACAAACATATCAAAACGGACCATTAAAATAGGTTTAGACCTTATACCACCATACTAGGATTTCAGAAACAAAGTAAACATACATGTAACTTGTGGAAGTGACTTGCAACTAGGAGACTACACGATCGAGCTCGGAAGATCTCAAGATCCTGAAATTCATGGGACACACACATGTTATGCTTATTTAGCCTAGTGAGGTAGTCATAGATACATAAAAAATAATAGTAACATATAAGGCATGCTATGAACATGAATGGCATATTGGCATACTTAAACATCATGATCACATTCTTTTGGTCACATAGTTCATACTTAGGCCCTTTATCATAATTTCATGTAATCAGATTAAAGCTTGTATACATATTAATCCCTTGGACAATGTAACAAATGGATATGCGAATTCTCGTTTACACCATATATATATCAGAAAATAGGTCGTAGCAACATATAACGGAAAATAGGCCATGGCCTTGGGTTGTAGCTCCTGATAGTCCCTTACAGAATCAATCCTTATCTCCCCCACATATAGGCTGTAGCCTCGGACCGTGGTCCAATCCCTTACTTATACGAGCTCAAATAACCCTATGGCATGCCAATTGTATCCAAAACTCGCAAATGTCCAAGGTTCACATATATCAGTGTATTCTCCTACCTTTGTGCCCGTAGGCCATAACATATCGGAAACGGAAGTGAGCCGTATATCCATAGCATATCATAGTACATGTTTACATCGAATCATCAAATATTCATATCAAATTCGCATAATATAACATAGTTGTTCACATCTTAACATATTACTTTCATAGTTCATTTATATCGAATCATATGTCGCATGTATGTCCATAACCATATCAGAATAACACAAGGGCTTACCCAACTTTACCATTCGAATTTATAGTCGATTGCTCTACTTGAGCTTTGACACATTGCATAGCAAACCACAATGATGCAACAGGATGGCACTGAGCCTATCCCTTGACACGACTACACTTACCTTGATTACGAGGCTCTCGAATTACAATTCTGTTGTGCCTAGCTTCTTTTGGAGATGACAAGGGATCCTTCTCCAACACTTGAGCTAGCACAAAGTTAGGATTACATTAGAATTTGAATTAAGGATTCAAAAACATATTTCGAGCTCATCGAAGTTTAAAGACAACATTGAATTAACAAAATCAAACCCCCTAACTCATGGGTTCCCACATGAACCGGGAAAACCTAATTTCGGAATTAAGCTCCAACAAAGGTTGGAATCATTAATTTGAGTGAGGGGTTCTAGTCACCGGGATGAAAGCTTTCAATTGGTTTATTGGAATTGAGCAAGATCAAAGGACAAACCAAGGTGATTGGTTAGCTAGAGGTTGAAGACAACAATGGTGGAGCTTGCTTATTGGGAGACAAGGTTTTGGGTTTACTTTCGGGAGTTTAAAAGATAAGAGATAAGAGCTTCTCTTTATTCATTTATTCATTTTAAAGATTGGGGCTTAATCATTTCTCACCTACGTGCCAACCAATGGAAAGCTTACCCTCCATCAAGGGTTTGCTTATTCCTATGGTCAATAGTCTATTCTATGTAGCTATTGACTTCATCAATCACCTATTCAGATGATTTTCACGTGGGCATTGTCAAGAAATGAGGTGAGTAAGCACCTTGCTTACTTTCTCTTCAAATTGGCTTCGAACAAATTCAAAATAGGGACCCGTACCGATACGCCCTTGGCTGTATCAATACGCCCTTGGTCGTATCGATACGCCCTCACTAATACAGGTAAGTTAGTTATTGGAAGTTAGGCCGTATCGATACTATTTTGACCATATCGATACGCCTTACTCAGAATTTGCATTTTAGGCTTCGAATTTCATACAAGAAATTCCACTTACTCAAATAGGACCAAATTGTGATTTCATTACAAAAAGAGGGGTACAATGGTCATTCATTACAACATTTTACATGACAGATTTGGACCTTTTGATCACCGGAACCTACTTACGACTAGGCCAATTTTTGGGATGTGACACTTACCTTATCATCCGTGCTTAGAAGCATTCGCGTAACTTAATTTAATGCTCGAACAAGTACAATAAAATAAACTAAATGATTGGAATAGTTTTTGTAACACCCCTTACCCGGGCTAGTAGTAACCCGGTTCAGGAGCGTTACTTGGAAAGCAAGCATGCAAGAACAATACAAGACATGGCAAGCAATACAAACATTACAAGAATAATCTAACATTCATGCTTACTTAACATACAAGCAATTCACATTTGACTCTAAATCATCCAGACCATTCGAACTAGGCAAAGCAACCAATCATGTATTTCTTTTCATGCAAGCAACCTCATATGTAACTTCATTTTCATCTAAAGCATTCAGCTATTACACAATAACACTAGATTAAATTTCTTTCATGCTTACATTACAAGTTACTACTACATGGTTCTTATTTCAACATTTATTCTTTGGTAACTATCATATTCGAATTACCTAAGTGTAACATGCTTCTAATTCAATTCATTGATCCTTAGCTTTATATATTTAGACAACTTAATTCTTTACTTCCTAAGCATGAATATCTAACCATTCAATAGCATGAAACTATCCTCCTAATCATCTAAGTCATTCAACCATTTACACCAATCACATACAACAAGGCATATATCTAGCTCATTCAAGCCTTATAATACTTCCATGCATTCGGCAATCATGATTTACCCACATGAGACCATTCGGCCATACTTCAAAACAACACACACAAGTAGCCATATAGTCCCTAATGTATTCGAATGAAAGATAAGAGACATGGTTCATCACATTCTACCTTCAATTCAAACATACACAAGAACATGACAAGGTTTTCAAAATATTTCATAGCAATTTAGATCAACATAAGATCATTTCATTTCATCAACAAATGAGCAGCAACATTCAACCATTACATGTTATCTAGGTTCATTACAAACATGATACTATATACATAACATAGGTAGGCCCATCAAGTTCAATACATACAAGTCTCAAGATGCATGTTCAACTATCTATATACAATCTAGTGCCACCATTCTAGGAGATACAGAAAACAAGTATGGAATCATACTTAGGCAACTTGAGTGTCTTGCTTCTTGTTCAAGGTAACAGGCTTCAAGATCAAGCAACCTCGTATCCTTTATCTTGTAGGTTGGGAAGAATGAAAACGAGAGTGACAAGTACAAGACTGTACTTAGTGAGGTAGTAACTAGTCTAACCATTTGTTATTTCATGTTTTATGTCTTTTAATCAAGTGTAGACCTAGCTAAGGCTTTCAAGCATCAAGAGTGATCTTAGCTAGTCTTTCAAGCATCAAGAGTGACCTTATCTAGTCTTTCAAGCATCAAGATTATCTTATCTAGGATAGCAAGCATTCGGCCAACAAGTACAAGCAATAAGAAGTCATATTTCATGAATCAAGCACACATGCTTGCAAAACAAGAAACCAAGGAGTCATGCTTTCAAGTCAAGTAATATACATTTCATGGCATTCAAGACAAGTATGATGTATAATTGGATTGTTAATACATTTGTTATTTCATTAAACAACCCTCTTGGTGCTTAGTTTGTATAGGTAATCGAGTCTCCAACCAACTGTTGCCACAAGATGCACCGTAGTACTGGTCAACCCTCTTACTGTCACCAAAGACCATATACGTACCCTCCGTCTATCGCCAAGTAGAGGTTTTAGCCCTGGACCCTAGTCCACCCGTACACAATGAGCTCTACACTCTAAGGCATGCCCTTCTACCTAGTCCAACTAGCTACCAAGGTTGTTTGATTTACCATTTATTCAAGATTATCAAGTTCAAGATCATGTTCATGTCAAGCAAGATTATTTCATGTTAAGCCCTTATGCTATTGAGCCTTAGCTCACATAACAAGTAGTTTCATGTTTCATTTCATCAAGATGAGATGTCATCTCAAGCAATTTTTTAATCATTCATTCATGTTGCATCATAACACATACAAACATTCAAGCTATCACCAATCATGCATAAGCATTCGAAATAGACATGCATTCAAGACTAGGATCAGGTTTCATGTGTTTCTTTAGTCATCATTCCTTTATTAGGTCAAGTTCATGCTTAGATTCATTATTATGTCAAGAATGTAACAAAGTACATTGGTTAGGACCTACTCCTAACCCTAGAGGTAACTACACTCACAATACTCCAAGCTAGCTAGTCTTGGATCCACACTCCTTTGTTCTTGGCTTTAGATTGTTCCAATATTTCCTCTTACACCAAGTTCAATCATGTTTCTAACACATTACAAGCAATAACATGTCAAAACATGATCACAAAGCCATACAATTCAAGACAAGACTACAAGCATATAACATACACATATTGGGCAGCATGCTCTTGTAAATTTTCCTTTTTACTTAACTACACTTTTCTATATTCTAGTTCATGTAAAACAAGACATATTTCAAGGCCTAAAACTATTTTCAAGACAGTTTGCAAAATGCCACAAAACAGTGTGCATTTACCTATGCAGCTGCTGCCAGGCAGCTTGCACTCTAGTCACTTAATCAAGCATATTTTTCATTCCGTATGTTGGAATTTCAATTTTTTTACACCATTCGAAATCTAACAAAATTTTCTTTATGACCATATAAGGTTTGCATTTTAGTTCTTAGCCAATTAATACAGTTTTTAACTTAAAGACAGGGCATCCTGCTTTATTGGGCAGTCTGCACTATCTCTAGTATTTCTACTCTACATTTCAGTACACAACCCAGAGTTTAACTTTGTTTTCTCCTAATGAATTTAGACATTCCAAGGTGTTGTCAATAAAAATTTCAGCCTTAAATTCACTATATGCAATTTTTAGTGATTTTTCAAAGTCACTGCCCAGAATAGAGCATTCTCGGCAGATTACACTAGGTTGCATTTCGAGTTCCTTATTTCATTCTAGCAAGGTCCTAACATGACAATTTCATTCATGATCATGTTCATACATGTCTAGGCCATTATAATTCACCTAGAATGTTCTCAAAAATAGGGCATAGTCATGTTGAACCTAATTTAATGCATTTGATCACAATTACACATCAATTCATCAACTAGGCAATCCATTACCTAATTTAACTAGTTCAATTAGGTGTAGTCATTTTTTCAGCAATACATGTATTTAATTCAATCTTCTTTTTACCTAGCAACATGTTCAAAATAGAGTTCTAAGCTCATTTAACATGTTTATACAATTTCTCAATCAAAACAGTCCCCTAATCAAGACTATTTTGAAACATGTTCATATACCTCAATTTCCAGCAACTACATATATGTTTCATTAGCAATTTGGTTACTATCATTCAATTTCCAGGTTCTAATTGTAATTAGCATAACCCTAGCATGCATAGAAATCTTCAAGACAACAAAGACATCATTCAAACAATCTATAGCAAGTTGGGTTCAAGCATTATACCTTCTCCAAGCTTAATTTGATCAATGGATGACTTATGAAGCTTGAATTGAAGGTGTTTGCATGAAGCTTTCTCTCCCCTTTCTTTCTCTCAAATTTTCGACCAAGATGGTGTTTTGGGAGGAAGATGACAATATTTTTGGTCATTATTCCTCCCAAGCCATGAGTCATCATCCAAATTGGCACATGTTCTCCTCGGAATAGGACATGTGTCAAGGCCTCCAATTAATTACATTTTACATGCAAGCTATTGAGTATTACATGTTTACATTTCCATTCTTTCATTTATGCCTACTAGTTTTCATTTCAATTCAATTGAGTTTAATTTCACTTAATTGATTTATAAGTATGGCAATTGTTCAATTTTCTTTAAATTGGTTACCACAAATATTCGATTAGCCTATAGTTTAAATTGTGGTAAAAACACTAGGCCAATTTCACGTTGTTACAATTCTCCCCCTTAAAATAAATTCATCCTCGAATTTACCTGAATCGAATATGTGAGGATATTGATTCTTCGTGACCTCTTCAAATTCCCAAGTGGCCTCTTCAACCTTGTGATTTCTCCACAAGACTTTGACAAGAGGAACATTCTTGTTTCGAAGTCTTCTGACTTCCTTGTCAAGTATCTGAACAGGTTCTTCTTCATAAGATAGATCAGGATTCAATTCCACCTCTTTGGGTTCAAGATTATGAGATGGATTAGACCAATATCTTCGGAGCATGGAAATATGGAATACATTGTGAATCTTATCGAATTCACTAGGAAGTGTCAATCGATAAGCCACAAGACCAATCCTTTTAATGATTTCGAAAGGTCCGATAAACTGAGGGCTAAGCTTTCCTTTTCTTCGAAACCGAAGGACTTTCTTCCATGGGGAAACTTTGAGGAAACCTTATCTCTAACATTGTATTGGATGTCTCTCCTTTTTTAAGTCGGCATAAGCTTTATGCCTATCAAAGGCTACCTTTAACCGATCATGTATGATATTTACTTGTTCTTCTGTTTCTCTGAGCAATTGAGGTCCTAATACTTTGTTTTCTCCCAATTCAGACCAGCATAAGGGAGTTCTACATCTTCTTCCATATAGAGCTTCGAAAGGAGCCATCTGAATAGATGTCTGATAGCTATTGTTGTAGGCAAACTCTACAAAGGGTAGAGATTTTTCCCAATTTTTTTCGAAGTCTATAACACAAGATCATAGCATATCTTCGAGTACTTGAATAATTCTTTCAGATTGTCCATCTAATTGAGGATGAAAGGTTGTACTAAAATGCACTTTAGCTCCTAGAGCCTTCTGCAAGGAATCCCAGAATTGACAAGCAAATCTAGGATCACGATTAGAGATTATAGCAGTAGGTACACCGTGTAATCGAACCACTTGACAGATGTATAGCTCGGCTAAGGTTTCCAAGCTCATGTTCATTCGAACAGGGATGAAGTGAGTAGACTTTGTGAATCTATCAACAATCACCCATACAACATCATTCTTTCTTACAGTGGAGGGAAGACCAGTAACGAAATCCATTGTAATACGATCCCATTTCCACTGAGGGAATTCGATTGGTTGGAGCAATCTAGTAGGGACTCGATGCTTGGCTTTAACTCTTTGACAAGTTAGGCACTTCGATACGTAGTTTGTGATA
This sequence comes from Hibiscus mutabilis, assembly GCA_019671005.1. Classification (NCBI taxonomy): domain Eukaryota; kingdom Viridiplantae; phylum Streptophyta; class Magnoliopsida; order Malvales; family Malvaceae; genus Hibiscus; species Hibiscus mutabilis. The sequence continues at coordinate 17,228,397 of CM033714.1, read as the reverse complement.
GCCGATTTCATACCCGGCCACCAGTATAGTGGCTTTAGATCCTTGTACATCTTAACATATCCTGGGTGAATCGAGAATGAGCTTTGGTGAGCTTCTTGTAACATCTCTTGTCTTAGTTCCTCATTGTTAGGTCTATCTTTGAAATAGAGAAGTCCATTCGACTTAAGGGAGAAATAAAAATTAGACTCAGGGTCTAGCTTGGATATGATCTTCTGAAGATGTGGATCAGTTTGCTGGAGTTCTTTAATTCTCGAGATCAAGCTAGATTGAACTTGAAGTTCAGACAAGAATTTTCGTCCTTTGGATAAACGAAAATGAGCATTGATAGCCAAGGAAGCTAAAAAGAATGGACAAGATCATTAAGGAAAATTTTGAATAGTTACTTGCAAAACAAGTAAAGTGTTCAAATGGCTTTCTTGTGATCCAAGTAAGTTTAAATTTGAATAAAAATATTCTAAAATTTAGATTTAGAGGTTTACCCAGTATGGTTTGCAACTAAGTTCATTAGCAACCACGTTCGCTTTCCCCGGATGATAGTCAATATCCAAATCGTAGTCTTTAAGCAATTCTAGCCATCTCCTTTGCCTCAAATTCAAATCTTTCTGAGTCATGAGGTATTTGAGAATCTTGTGGTCTGTGAACAGGTTATATTTCTCCCTGTACAAGTAATGTCCCCATATTTTTAGAGCAAACACGATAGCTTCCAATTCTAGATCGTGTGTTGGATAGTTTGACTCGTGTGGTTTCAGTTGCGTTGAAGCATAAGCTACCACTTTTCCATCTTGCATTAGGACATAGCCTAGTCCTAAATGAGATACATCACAATAGACAGTGAATTCTTTACCCGATTCTGGTTGGATAAGAACCGGTGTATGAGTCAGAACTTGTTTAAGTTGATCGAAACTTCGTTGTTGGTTCTCCGACCAAACAAAGGGTGTATCTTTATGGGTTAGCTTAGTCCAGCTTGCGGCAATGGATGAGAATCCTTTGACAAATCACCGATAATACCCAGCTAAACCAAGAAAGCTTCTGTTTTCACCAATATTCCTCAGAGGTTTCAATCCATGATGGATCGAATTTTTCTTGGGTCTACTTTAATTCCTTTTGCCGAGATAACATGGCCAAGGAACGAGACTTCTGATAACCAAAATTCACACTTAGAGAACTTTGCGAACAATTGACGTTCTCGAAGAGTTTGCAATACAATTCAAAGGTGTTCGTAGTGTTCTTCTTTATTCTGAGAATACACCGAGATGTCATCGATGAAGACGACCACGAACTTGTCAAGATAGGTCTTGAATACACGGTTTATGAGATCCATGAAAGCAGCCGAGCATTCGTTTAAACCGAATGGCATTACAAGGAATTCAAAGTGGCCATATCGAGTACGAAAGGTTGTCTTGGGTACATCTTCTTCTTTTACCCTTATTTGATAGTATCCCGATCGAAGATCAATCTTTGAGGACACCGAAGCATCCTTGAGTTGATCGAAAAGATCTTCTATCCTTGGGAGAGGATACCGATTCTTGATAGTAAGCTTGTTCAATTATCTGTAATCAATACAGAGTCTCATAGTCCCGTCTTCCTTTTTCATGAACAAGACTGGTGCACCCTAAGGAGATGAGCTAGGCTGAATAAAGCCTTTATCTTGTGGCTCTTGGAGTTGCTTCTTGTGTTCTTTCAATTCAACAGGTGCCATTCGATAAGGTGTGATGGACACCGGAGTTATTCCAGGTTGAACTTCAATCCTGAACTCTACTTCACTGGTTAGAGGGAGACCAGGGAGTTCCTCGGGAAAAAAACATCAATAAATTCATATACAATTGGCATACTGGGTAAGCCGAATTCAAGTTCATCTTGTAAGACCATAGCAGCAGAGATTGAGGTCGGTTTTCTATCAATTAGAAGGATTGATTTCTTTCCTAAACCCCAGAGATACAGTCTCCTATTTTGGCAATCTATCCAGGCTTCATGTTTGCTTAGCCAATCTAGTCCTAACACTAGATCAAATTCACAAGAAGACAAGACATAAAGGTCCATAGGAAAAGGTACATTTCAAATGTTTATTGTACATTGCTTGCAAAAGATGTTAATAGGCATATTTCCTCCTATAGGGTTCGAAACTACAAGGCTAGTTTTAACAAGTTCGTGTTTTAGGTTTAACTTAGCAATCAAGGAAGAACATATAAAGAAGTGGGTAGATCCCGAATCAATCAAAGCATATGCAGGACTTGAATTTAATTCAACAGTAAATGTGATAACATCGGGTGCTTCTTCTTTCTCTTTCCCATGAATGTGGTAGATTCGAGCAGGGGCTCGAGATTCTTGATGTGTATGTGTCGAAAGTTGGCCTCTACCCTTGCTTTGGTTCCCGGACATAGCTTGTCTCGGGCCTTTGTTTCGATTAGATTGAGCCGAACCAGCATTTACAGAAGTTCGAGTTGGAACCTTGTTAAGATTTTGAAGATAATCTTAGATATAGTGATCAGAGGCTCCACATAAGAAACACGAGTTTTGTTGAGTTCTGCATTGCCCAATGTGGTGCTTCTGACAGAACTTGCAAGTAGGGTATTGAACAACTTTACTAGAATTCCCCGTACTATCAACAGAGATGATCGAGGCTGAAGACCTGATTACCGTTTGAGGTTTTGGAATGTAATTTCTTTTCTAAACATGAGTGTAATTTGAAGAGTGGTCTTTAGAATGTTTAGCTTTCTTTGACTACCAATGAGACTTATCGTCATTTTTGGATCATTTATCTTTCCAAGAGTTACCACTCTTACGTTTCTCTGAGGCCTTCATCTTTGCCTCGGTTGCTATTACCCGATTCACCAAATTTTGGAAGTCGGTGATACCCAGGGCTGTGAAAATAGGACTTAATTCGTCATTCATTCCACCAATGAACATTCGACATTTATCAGCTTCGATTTTGATATATTTCGACCCGTATTTGCAATACTTGCAAAAGTGGCTCGCGAACTGTTCAATAGGTCAGCCCTCTTGCTTGAGGTACAAGAAACGTTTCCGACACTCGGCCAAATACTGTTCACTGATATACTTCTTCCTGAATTCATCGAGGAAGAATTCCACGTCACGGCTTCTGCACAGGCAGTCAGGGTAGTAGTTTCCTACCAGCTTAAAGCTTAATCAGCCAACAAAGCTATGGCACATTTGAGCTTGTGCTCATTGGGACAAGGTAGTTGCTTGGTTAAGATTCGAGTAGTGCCCTTTAACCAGTACTTAGCCACTTCAGAGTTAGCTTCATCGGTACCAATGAAGGTATAAGCCCGATGTTGAGCCAGCTTGTCAATCGGGGCTCGGTTTGGCACAACAACAGTAGGAGCAATAGGATAATCTTGTTTTAAGGTAGTTACGAGATGATTGAACATCTCTTTCATACTTAGAAGACATTCTTGCTGCACAGGATTGATAGCAGTAGCTTCCTGTTGAGCAGCAGCTTGAGCTCTAGGTTGAGCTTGATATTGAGGAGGATTCTGTTCCATCCTCACACTATCTCCTTCATTCGAGGAGCCTTCAGGACTTTCATTATCCTAACCAAGTCTTGTTTCAAACATTATACTTTCAAATAGAACAATTAGGGGTTTGGTTTAATAAGCAAGACACAAGCTATTCAATACAAGTCTCCTAGGTGGCACAAGTATCCTATATGATGCATGATAGCCCAGTTTAGTCCTAGAATCGACTAAACCTAAAGCTCTAATTACCAATTAAAATGTAACACCCCCTACCCAGGCTAGTAGTAACCCAGTTCGGGAGCATTACTTAGCAAGCAAGAAAAATACAAGGCATGGCATGCAATACAAACATTACAAGAACAATCTAACATTCATTCTTAATTAACATACAAGCAATTCACATTTGACTCTTAATCATACATACCATTCAAACTAGGCAAAGCAACCAATCATGTATTTCTTTTCATGCAAGCAACCTCATATGTAGCTTCATTTTCATCTAAAGCATTCGGCTATTACCCAATAACACCAGATTAAATTTCTTTCATGTTTACATTACAAGTTACTACTTACATGGTTCTTATTACAACAGTTATTCTTTGATAACTATCATATTCGAATTACCTAAGTGTAACATGCTTCTAATTCAATTCATTGATCATTAGCTTTATACATTTAGACAACTCAATTCTTTACTTCCTAAGCATGAATATCTGACCATTCAATAGCATGAAACTATCCTCCTAATCATCTAAGTCATTCAACCATTTACACCAATCACATACAACAAGGCATAAATCTAGCTCATTCAAGCATTATACTACTTTCATGCATTCGGCAATCATGATATACCCACATGAGACCATTCGGCCATATATAAAAACAACACACAAAGTAGCCATATAGTCCCTAATGTATTCGAATGAAAGACAAGAGACATGGTTCATCACATTCTACCTTCAATTCAAACATACACAAGAACATGACAAGGTTATCAAAATAATTCATAGCAATTTAGATCAACATATGATCATTCCATTTCATCAACAAATGCGCAGCAACATTCAACCATTACATATTATCTAGGTTCATTACAAACATGATACTATATACATAACATAGGTAGGCCCATCAAGTTCAATACATACAAGTCTCAAGATGTCTATTCAACTATCTATATACAATCTAGTGCCACCATTCTAGGAGAAATACAAAACAAGTATGGAATCATACTTAGGCAACTTGAGTGTCTTGCTTCTTGTTCAAGGTAACAGGCTTCAAGATCAAGCAACCTCGTATCCTTTATCCTGTAGGTTGGGAAGAATGAAAACGAGAGTGATAAGTACAAAATTGTACTTAGTGACGTAGTAACTAGTCTAACCATTTGTTATTTCATGTTTTATGTCTTGTAATCAAGTGTACACCTAGCTAAGGTTTTCAAGCATCAAGAGTGATCTTAGCTAGTCTTTCAATCATCAAGAGTGACCTTATCTAGTCTTTCAAGCATCAAGATTATCCTATCTAGGATAGCAAGCATTCGGCCAACAAGTACAAGCAATAAGAAGTCATATTTCATGAATCAAGCACACATGCTTGGAAAACAAGAAACCAATGAGTCATGCTTTCAAGTCAAGTAACATATATTTCATGGCATTCAAGACAAGTATCATGTATAATTGGAATGTTATTACATTTTTTATTTCATTAACAATCCCCTTGGTACTTAGTTTGTATAGGTAATCGAGTCTCCAACCAATTGTTGCCACAAGATGCACCGTAGTGCTGGTCAACCCTTCTACTGTCGCCAAAGACCACATACGTACCCTCAATCTATCACCCAATAGGGGCCTTAACACTGGACCGTAGTCCACCCGTACACAATGAGCTCTACACTCTAAGGCATGCCCTTTTACCTAGTCCAACTAGCTACCAAGGTTGTTCGATTTACCATTTATTCAAGATTATCAAGTTCAAGATCATGTTCATGTCAAGCAAGATCATGCCCTTATGCTATTGAGCCTTAGCTCACATAACAAGTAGTTTCATGTTTCTTTTCATCAAGATGAGATGTAATCTCAAGCTAGTTTTTTATCATTCATTCATGTTGCATCATAACACATACAAGCATTCAAGCTATCACCAATCATGCATAAGAATTCGAAATAGACATGCATTCAAGACTAGGATCAAGTTTCATGTGTTTCTTTAGTCATCCCACCCTTATTAGGTCATGTTCATGCTTAGATTCATTATTATGTCAAGAATGTAACAAAATACATCGGTTAGGACCTAGTCCTAACCCTAGAGGTAACTACACTTACAATACTCCAAGATAGCTAGTCTTGGATCCACACTCCTTTGTTCTTGTCTTTAGATTGTTCCAATATTTCCTCTTCCACCAAGTTCAATCCTGGTTCTAACACATTACAAGCAATAACATGTCAAAACATGATAACAAAGCCATACAATTCAAGACAAGATTACAAGCATATAACATACACATATTGGGCAGCATGCTCTTGTACATTTTCCTTTTTACTTAACTACACTTTTCTAAATTCTAGTTCATATAAAACAAGACATATTTCAAGGCCTAAAACTGTTTTCAAGACAATTTACAAAATGCCATAAAATAGTGTGCATTTGCCTATGCAGCTGCTGCCAGGCAACTTGCACTCTAGTCACTTAATCAAGCATATCTTTCTTTCCGTACGTCAGAATTTCAATTGGTTTACACCGTTGGAAAGATAAAAAATTGTCTTTGTGAGCATATAAGGCTTGCATTTTATTTCTTAGCCAATTAATACAGTTTTAAACTTAAAGACAGGGCATCCTGCTTTACTGGCAGTTTGCACTGTCTCTAGTATTTCTACTATACATTTCAGTAAACAACCCAGAGTTTACCTGTCTCTAGTATTTCTACTATACATTTCAGTAAACAACCCAGAGTTTACCTATGTTTTCTCTTAATGAATTTAAACATTCCAAGGTATTGTCCATAAAAATTTCAGCCTTAAATTCATTATATACAATTTTTAGTGATTTTTCAAAATCACTGCCCAGAACAGAGCATTCTAGGCAGATTATACTAGGTTGCATTTCTTGTTACTTATTTCATTCCAGCAAGGTCCTAACATGACAATTTCATTCATGATCATGTTCATACATGTCTAGGCCATCATAATTCACCTAAAAATGTTCTCAAAGCAGGGCATGGTCATGTTGAACCTAGTTTAATCCATTTGATCACAATTACACATCAATTCATCAACTAGGCAGTCCATTACCTAATTTAACTAGTTCAATTAGGTGTAGTCATTTTTCCAGCAATGCATGTATTCAATTCAATCTTCTTTTTACCTAGAAAAATGTTTGAAGCAGAGTTTTAAGTTCATTTAACATGTTTATACAATTTCACAATCAAAATAGTCCCCTAATCAAGACTGTTTTGAACCATGTTCATATACCTCAATTTCCAGCAACTACATATATGTTTCATTAGCAATTTGGTTACTATCCTTCAATTTCCATGTTCTAATTGTAATTAGCATAACCCTAGCATGCATAGAAATCTTCAAAACAACAAAGACATCATTCAGACAATCTATAGCAAGTTAGGTTCAAGCATTATACCTTCTCCAAGCTTAATTTGATCAATGGATGAATTATGAAGCATGAATTGAAGGTGTTTGTATGAAGCTTTCTCTCCCCTTTCTTTCTCTTAAATTTTCGGCCAAGATGGTGCTTTGGGAGGAAGGTGACAATATTTTTTGTCATTATTCCTCCCAAGCCATGAGTCATCATCCAAATTGGCACATGTTCTCCTTGGAAGAGGACATGTGTCAAGGCCTCCAATTAATTACATTTTACATGCAAGCTATTGAGTGTTGCATGCTTACATTTCCATCCTTTCATTTATGCCTACTAGTTTTCATTTTAATTCAATTGAGTTCAATTTCAGTTAATTGATTTATAAGGATGGCAATTGTTTAATTTTCTTTAAATTGGTTACCACAAATATTCGATTAGCCTATAGTTTAAATTGTGGTAACAATACTAGGCCAATTTTAGGGTGTTACAATTCTCTTCCCCTTATAATAAATTCTTCCTCAAATTTACCTTAATCGAATAGGTGAGGATATTGCTTCTTAATGACCTCTTCAGATTCCCAAGTGGCCTCTTTAACCTTGTGATTTCTCCACAAGACTTTGACTAGAGGAACATTCTTGTTTCGATGTCTCCTGACTTCCTTGTCAAGTATCTGAGCAGGTTCTTCTTCATAAGATAGATCAGGATTTAATTCCACCTCTTCGGGTTTAAGAATATGAGATGGATCAAACCGATATCTTCAGAGCATGGAAACATGGAATACATTGTGAATCTTATCGAATTCACTAGGAAGTGCCAATCGATAAGCCATTGGACCAATCCTTTCAATGATTTTGAAAGGTTCGATGAACCAAGGGTTGAGCTTTCCTTTTCTTCCAAACCGAAGGACTTTCTTCCAAGGGGAAACTTTAAGGAAGACATTTTCTCCAACATTGTATTGGATGTCTCTCCTTTTTATGTCGGTATAAGCTTTCTGCTTATCAAAGGCTACCTTTAATAGATCATGTATGATCTTCACTTGTTCTTTGGTTTCTCTGAGCACTTGAGGTCTCAATACTTTGTTTTCTCCCAATTCAGACCAACATAAGGGAGTTCTACATCTTCTTCCATATAGAGCTTCGAAAGGAGCCATCTGAATATATGTCTGATAGCTATTGTTGTAGGCAAACTCTACAAGGGGTAGAGATTTTCCCAATTCTTTCCGAAGTCTATAACACAAGATCGTAGCATTTCTTCGAGTACTTGAATGATTCTTTCAGATTGTCCACTGATTGAGGATGAAAGGTTCTACTAAGATGCAATTTAGCTCCTAGAGCCTTCTGCAAGGAATTCCATAATTGAGAAGCAAATCTAGGATCACAATCAGAGATTATAGCTGTAGGTACACCGTGTAATCGAATCACTTCACAGATGTGTAGCTCAGCTAAGGTTTCCAAGCTCATGTTCATTCGAATAGGGATGAAGTGAGTAGACTTTGTGAATCTATCAACAATCACCCATATAGCATCATTCTTTCTTGGAGTGGAAGGAAGACCAGTAACGAAATCCATTGTAATATGATCCCATTTCCACTAAGGGAATTCAATTGGTTGGAGCAATCCAGTAGGGACTTAATGCTTGGCTTTAACTCTTTGACAAGTTAGGCACTTCGATACGTAGTCTGTGATAGCCGACTTCATACCCGGCCACCAGTATAGTGGCTTTAGATCCTTGTACATCCTAACAGATCCTAGGTGAATCGAGAATGAGCTTTGGTGAGCTTCTTGTAACATCTCTTGTCTTAGTTCCTCATTGTTAGGAACACATACTCTATCCTTGAAATAGAGAAGTCCATTCGACTTAAGGGAGAAGTCAAAATTAGACTCAGGGTATAGCTTGGATATGATCTTCTGAAGATCCGGATCAGTTTGCTGGAGTTCTTAAATTTTTGAGATCAAGCTGGATTGAACTTGAAGTTCAGACAAGAATTTTCGTCCTTTGGATAAACGGAAATGAGTATTGATAGCCAAGAAAGCTAAAAAGAATGGACAAGATCATTAAGGAAAATTTCAAATAGTTACTTGTATAACAAGTAAAGTGTTCGAATGGCTTTCTTGTGATCCAAGTAAGTTCAAATTCGAATGAAAATATTTTAGAATTTAGATTTAGAGGTTTACCCGAGTATGGTTTGCAACTAAGGGCATTAGCAACCACGTTTGCTTTCCCCTGATGATAGTCGATAACCAAATCGTAGTCTTTAAACAATTCTAGCCATCTCCTTTGCCTCAAATTCAAATCTTTCTGAGTCATGAGGTATTTGAGACTCTTGTGGTCTGTGAACAGGTGACATTTCTCCCCGTACAAGTAATGTCCCCATATTTTGAGAGCAAACACGATAGCTGCCAATTCTAGATCGTGTGTTGAATCATTTGACTCGTGTGGTTTCAGTTGCGTTGAAGCATAAGCTACCACTTTTCCATCTTGCATTAGGACACAACCTAGTCCTAAATGAGATGCATCACTATAGACAGTGAATTCTTTACCCGATCCTGGTTGGATAAGAATCGGTGCATGAGTCAAAACTTGTTTAAGTTGATCAAAACTTTGTTGTTGGTTCTCTGACCAAACAAAGGGTGTATCTTTATGGGTTAGCTTAGTCCAGCTTGCGGCAATGGATGAGAATCCTTTGACAAATCACTGATAATACCTGGCTAAACCGAGAAAGCTTTTGATTTCACCAATATTCCTCGGAGGTCTTCAATCCATGATAGATCGAATTTTTCTCGGGTCTACTTTAATTCCTTCTGCCGAGATAACATGGCCAAGGAACGAGACTTCTGATAACCAGAATTCACATTTAGAAAACTTTGTGAATAATTGACATTCTCGAAGAGTTTGCAATACAATTCGAAGGTGTTCGTAATGTTCTTCTTTATTCTAAGAATACACCAAGATGCCATCGATGAAGACTACTACGAACTTGTCAAGATAGGGCTTGAATACATGGTTCATGAGATCCATGAAAGTAGATAGAGCAATCGTTAACCCGAATGGCATTACAAGGAATTCAAAGTGGCCATATCGAGTACGAAAGGTTGTCTTGGGTACATCTTCTTCTTTACCCTTATTTGATAGTATCCCGATCGAAGATCGATCTTTGAGAACACCGAAGCATCCTTGAGTTGATCGAAGAGATCTTCTATCCTTGGGAGAGGATACCGATTCTTGATAGTAAGCTTGTTTAATTGTCTGTAATCAATACAGAGTCTCATAGTCTCGTCTTTTTTTTTCACGAACAAGACTGGAGCACCCTAAGTAGATGAGCTAGGCCGAATAAAGCCTTTATCTTGTAGCTCTTGGAGTTGCTTCTTGATTTCTTTCAATTCAACAGGTTTCATTCGATAAGGTTTGATGGGCACCAGAGTTATTCCAGGTTGAACTTCAATCTCGAACTCTTCTTCTCTAGTTGGTGGGAGACCAGGGAGGTCCTTAGGAAAAACATCAATGAATTCAGATACAATTGGCATACTAGGTAAGCCGAATTCAAGTTCATCTTGTAAGACCATAGCAGCAAAGATTGAGGTCGTTTTTCTATCAATTAGGAGGATTGATTCATTTCCTAAATCTGGGAGATACAGTCTCCTATTTTGGCAATCTATCCAGGCTTCATGTTTACTTAGCCAATCTAGTCATAACACTAGATCAAATTCACAAGAATGAATTAAAGTAGACCCGTACTATCAACAGAGATGATCGGGGCTGAAGACTTGATTATCGTTTGAGGTTTCGGTATGTAATTGCTCTTCTGAACATGAGTGTAATTTGAAGAGTGGTCTTTACGATGTTTAGCTTTCTTTGATTGCCAATGAGGTTTGTCATCATTTCTGGATCATTTATCTTTCCAGGAGTTACCACTCTTATGCTTCTCTGAGGCCTTCATCTTTGCCTCGGTTGCTATAACCCGGTTCACCAAATTCTGGAAGTTAGTGATACCCAGGGCTGTGAAAATAGAACTTAATTCATCGTTCAGTCCATCAATGAACAATCGACATTTATCAGCTTCAGTTATGATATATTCCGACCCGTATTTGCAAAACTTGCAAAAGTCGCTCACGTACTATTCAATAGGTCGGCCCTCTTGCTTGAGGTACAAGAAACGTTTCTGGTGCTCAGCCAGATACTGTTCACTGATATACTTCTTCCTGAATTTATCGATGAAGAATTTCCACGTCACGGCTTCTGCACGGGCAGTCAGGGTAGTAGTTTTCCACCAGCTTAAAGCTTCATTAGCCAACAAAGCTATGGCACATTCGAGCTTGTGCTCATTGGGACAAGGTAGTTGCTTGGTTAAGATTCGAGTAGTGACCTCTAACCAGTACTCAGCCACTTCAGGGTTAGCTTCATCGGTGCCAATGAAGGTATAAGCCTGATGTTGAGCCAGCTTGTCAATCGAGGCTCGGTTCAGCACAACAACAGTAGGAGCAATAGGATGATCTTGTTTTAAGGTAGTTATAAGATGATTAAACATCTCCTTCATACTTAGAATACATTCTTGCTGAACAGGATTGACAGCTTGAGCTCGAGGTTGAGCTTGATGTTGAGGAGGATTCTGTTCCATCTTCACACTATCTCCTTCATTCGAGGAGCCTTCAGGACTTTCATTATCCCGACCAAGTCTTATTTCAGACATTCTACGTTTAAATAGAACAATTAGGGGTTCGGTTTAATAAGCAAGACACAAGCTATTCAATACAAGTCTCCTAGGTGGCACAAGTATCCTATATGATGCATGATAGCCCGGTTTAGTCCTAGAATCGACTAAACCTAAAGCTCTAATTACCAATTAAAATGTAACACCCCCTACCCGGGCTAGTAGTAACCCGGTTCGGGAGCGTTACTTAGCAAGCAAAAAAAAATACAAGACATGGCAAGCAATACAAACATTACAAGAACAATCTAATATTCATGCTTACTTAACATACAAGCAATTCATATTTGACTCTTAATCATCCATACCATTCGAACTAGGCAAAGCAACCAATCATGCATTTTTTTCATGCAAGCAACCTTATATGTAACTTTAGTTTCATCTAAAGCATTCAGCTATTACCCAATAACACTAGATTAAATTTCTTTCATGCTTACATTACAAGTTACTACTTACATGGTTCTTATTACAACATTTATTCTTTGATAACTATCATATTCGAATTACCTAAGTGTAACATGCTTCTAATTTAATTCATTGATCCTTAGCTTTATACATTTAGACAACTCAATTATTTACTTCCTAAGCATGAATATCTAACCATTCAATAGCATGAAACTATCCTCCTAATCATCTAAGTCATTCAACCATTTACACCAATCACATACAACAAGGCATATATCGAGCTCATTCAAGCATTATACTACTTCCATGCATTCGGCAATCATTATATACCCACATGAGACCATTCGGCCATACATCAAAACAACATACACATGTAGCCATATAGTCCCTAATGTATTCGAATGAAAGACAAGAGACATGGTTCATCACAATCTACCTTCAATTCAAACATACACAAGAATATGACAAGGTTATCAAAATATTTCATAGCAATTTAGATCAACATATGATCATTCCATTTCATCAACAAATGCGCAGCAACATTCAACCATTACATGTTATCTAGGTTCATTACATACATGATACTATATACATAAAATAGGTAGGCCCATCAAGTTCAACACATACAAGTTTCAAGATGCATGTTCAACTATCTATATACAATCTAGTGCCACCATTCTAGGAGATATACAAAGCAAGTATGGAATCATACTTAGGCGACTTAGTGTCTCGCTTCTTGTTCAAGGTAACAGGCTTCAAGATCAAGAAACCTCGTATCCTTTATCCTGTAGGTTGGGAAGAATGAAAACGAGAGTGATAAGTAAATATTGTACTTAGTGAGGTAGTAACTAGTCTAACCATTTGTTATTTCATGTTTTATGTCTTTTAATCAAGTGTAGACCTAGCTAAGGCTTTCAAGCATCAAGAGTGATCTTAGCTAGTTTTTCAAGCATCAAGAGTGACCTTATCTAGTCTTTCAAGCGTCAAGATTATCCTATCTAGGATAGCAAGCATTCAGCCAACAAGTACAAGAAATAAGAAGTCATATTTCATGAATCAAGCACACATGCTTGCAAAACAAGAAACCAAGGAGTCATGCTTTCAAGTGAAGTAACATACATTTCATGGCATTCAAGACAAGTATCATGTATAATTAGATTGTTATTACATTTTTATTTCATTAAACAACCCCATTGGTACTTAGTTTGTATAGGTAATCGAGTCTCCAACCAACTGTCACCACAAGATGCACCGTAGTGCTGGTCAACCCTCCTACTGTCGCCAAAGACCACATACGTACCCTCCGTCTATCGCCAAATAGGGGCCTTAACATTGGACCGTAGTCCACCCGTACACATACAAGCATTCAAGCTATCACCAATCATGCATAAGCATTCAAAATAGACATGCATTTAAGACTAGGATCAAGTTTCATGTGTTTCTCTATCCATCATTCCCTTATTAGGTCAAGTTCATGCTTGGATTCATTATTATGTCAAGAATGTAACAAAATACATTGGTTAGGACCTAGTCCTAACCCTAGAGGTAACTACACTCACAATACTCCAAGCTAGCTAGTCTTGGATTCACACTCATTTGTTCTTGGCTTTAGATTGTTCCAATATTTCCTCTTCCACCAAGTTCAATCCTGGTTCTAACACATTACAAGCAATAACATGTCAAAACATGATCACAAAACCATACAATTCAAGACAAGATTACAAGGATATAACATACACATATTGGGCAGCATGCTCTTGTACATTTTCCTTTTTACTTAATACACTTTTCTACATTCTAGTTCATGTAAAACAAGACATATTTCAAGGCCTAAAACTGTTTTCAAGATAGTTTGCAAAATGCCATAAAACAATGTGCATTTGCCTATGCAGCTGCAGCCAGGCTGCTTGCACTCTAGTCACTTAATCAAGCATATCTTTCATTCCGTGCGTCGGAATTTCAATTAGTTTACATCGTTTGAAAGCTAAAAAACTATCTTTATGACCATATAAGGCTTGCATTTTAGTTCTTAGCCAATTAATGCAGTTTTTAACTTAAAGACAGGGCATCCTGCTTTACTGGGCAGTTTGCACTGTCTCTAGTATTTCTACTCTACATTTCAGTAAACAACCCAGAGTTTAGCTCTTTTTTATCCTAATGAATTTAAACATTCCAAGGTGTTGTCCATAAAAATTTCAGCCTTAAATTAATTATAAACAATTTTTAGTGATTTTTCAAAGTCACTGCCCAGAATAGAGCATTCTAGGCATATTACACTACGTTGCATTTCTAGTTCCTTATTTCATTCTAGCAAGGTCCTAACATGACAATTTCATTCATGATCATGTTCATACATGTCTAGGCCATCATAATTCACCTAACAATGTTCTCAAAACAGGGCATAGTCATGTTGAACGTAGTTTAATCCATTTGATCCCAATTACACATCAATTCATCAACTAGGCAGTCCATTACCTAATTTAACTAGTTCAATTAGGTGTAGTCATTTTTCCAGCAATACATGTATTCAATTCAATCTTCTTTTTACCTAGCAACATGTTCAAAACAGAGTTCTAAGTTCATTTAACATGTTTATACAATTTCTCGATTAAAGCAGTCCCCTAATCAAGACTGTTTTGAACATGTTCATATACCTCAATTTCCAGCAACTACATATATGTTTCATTAGCTATTTGGTTACTATCATTCAATTTCCAGGTTCTAATTGTAATTAGCATAACCCTAGCATGCATAGAAATCTTCAAGACAACAAAGACATCATTCAAACAATCTATAGCAAGTTAGGTTCAAGCATTATACCTTCTCCAAGCTTAATTTGATCAATGGATGAATTATGAAGCATGAATTGAAGGTGTTTGCATGAAGCTTTCCCTCCCCTTTCTTTCTCTTAAATTTTCGGCCAAGATGGTGTTTTGGGAGGAAGATGATAATATTTTTGGTCATTATTCCTCCCAGGCCATGAGTCATCATCCAAATTGACACATGTTCTCCTTGGAAGAGGACATGTGTCAAGGCCTCCAATTAATTACATTTTACATGCAAGCTATTGAGTATTGCATGTTTACATTGCCATCCTTTCATCTATGCCTACTAGTTTTCATTTCAATTCAATTGAGTTCAATTTCACTTAATTGATTTATAAGAATGGTAAATTGTTCAATTTTCTTTAAATTGGTTACCACAAATATTCGATTAGCCTATAGTTTAAATTTTGGTAACAATACTAGCCAATTTTAGGGTGTTAAAGTTTTAAACTATCTCGAGGCTTTAAGCTACACTCACCTCATATGCTGAAGTTATGGGATACCTAAACCCTTATTCAAATCGCTACTAAGTCAATTCTTCTCCTAGCTCCTCCATAGTCTAAGATTAACGAGGGATACATTTACATATATTAGAATCATCTCAATCAAAACAACATAGCATGCTTTCAACATATTCCAAACAGCCTTTAATCTACATCTATCCATTCACTAACAACTTATTTTCACGCATACTCATTTACAATGCTAGTCAATCAACTCATTGGTGTTTATTCAATCCAATCTAATCTCTTAGCAAACATTTTTACACATTTAAATTAGAATAGTCCATTAACTTTTATATTCATACAAATCTGCCCAGTCGAACATATGTGTATAGTTACATGTTAAAAATAGGTCATTTAATGTCATATTATACACACCAGGGCAGTTTAGACTTATAAACATTCATTTACCCAAAGGTGTCCATTTTTATCCATGGATGCACATTATAGGGCAGCTTATACATTCATACATTTAGACATTCATGAAACAGTCCAAAACAGTTTTTTTAGTTTCTACAAAACGGTCTCAAAACCTATATAAAACTACCTCTAATTTACAGCTTAGAAAAATAGTCCCTTAAAACCTTCAAATATGTATTTGGTTCCAAATTTCTTACACATAAAGTACTTGTTTTAAAACGGTTTATTGGTGTTCGTTAATCAAGTTAAACATCCCAAATAATCCTTTATAGGCTCGAAAATAGTCCTGGTTATATTAATATACATATACTTATTTGAAACTGTCCTCCAAATTTGTTTACAAGATACATAGCCCTTAATATACATTAATTCACATATAAATTTTCAAATCAACCCCCAACTGTCTTTTAATTATTTCTATTGTTTTAATTTCTAGTTTAACTACTTTGCCACCATTCTAGGAGTTGATAAGGACAAAATACTTTACTTTAGCTTGTAAGTGACTTGTCCAACTTTCGACTTCTCCGATCTTGATCCAACAATTCGATCAACCTGAAATGCATGAGATGAAATGGATTAGGCATACTTTGCCTAGTGAGGTAGTCATAAACAATGTCAATATCAATGTTATGTATTTTCATCCCTACAGTATGAATGGTTATACAATAGATCGATAATAACAATGCAATGATCATGGATATTCGAATTCTTACATCATATTTTAGCAATAACCCTTGGAACGATTCCAGATAATGGATATGCAAATTCTTACACCTCGCCAAATCAATAAATGGTCTAGTCCCTCCGCATCGCCAATATGACCAATATCACAACATATCCCTCCGCCTCACCAAATCAATATAGGTAGTAGCCCTAGGACCTTAGTCCACCCGTATACTGAACTCATGAATTCTATGGTATACCAATTGTATCCAATGTCCATCAAATCCAAGGTCCGGTAACAATATCAATGATCAGTGTTCAATAACAATGTCCAATGTATCCAATGATTCAATAGCAATAGCAATAGTCTAATTATCAATATACAATGATATGATGACAATGATCGATATTCTATAATCCAATGGCAATATTCATTGTTTCATGACTCGATCTCAATGTTTGATAATCCCAATTACCATACCAATGACCGATGATACGTCTTCAATGCTTCGATGACAATGACAATATCGATGTCAATGCTTGGTGACAATGTCTATAACGATGATAATGACAATGCTCATTAATCGATGTTCTATATTTCCATAATTCAATGGCTATTATACCGACCTCAAAAATAACACTATCGATGTTTGATATTCGATTATATACTTACCGATGCTTACCAATGTATCCTCTAAAGGATTCACTGCAAAATCCCTTCACAATAGGGTTAGGAATGATAATTTCAATAACAATGAAATTGGGAAAAGCACCTAGCATAGTCCCGAGACTCTAACTACACTCACCTCGTAATTCTAAAGCTTTCACAGCTCTCGAATAGTAATCCCCTTGTTCCTAGCTTTCGGTGGAGACAATGGTTGTTTTCTATCACTTTCTTGAGCTAGGTAAACAATAGGAAATTATTAGGATCAATAATACGTTATCAAAATCAATATGACGATATGAAAATTAACATCTAAGCTCAATTTAGAAAATAATGATGAATTATCCATGGATAGTCAAAACTTTAGTTTAAGATTACGCTCCATATCTCTATGGATTTCAATAATAGTTTGGGGACTTAAGCTTACCCGATTGATAGCAATGATTCGATATCGATAAACTGAAGAAAACTCAAGCTTCTCCAACCTCAACAATGGAGGTGCTTGCTTGGAGATGATGATGAAGACAAGATAGGTGCTTGCTTCTTTAAGAATCGAGTAAGTCTTTCTTTTCTATTCACTTTCTTTCATTGGTTTTACAATGACAAGGCTTTCCTTCCTTTGGAAGAATTAAGCCTGAGCATCCCACGTATGAATAATTATAATTGAAGAGGGTCTAATAACAAGGTTAGTCCCTCAACTCTCGATACGCTAAACTTTAACCCTTAATTTTCAATTTTCTATAATTTAGTCACTAAACAAGTTTTCAATACTTCTAATAAGGTCCTTAAACAATAATTTGACTTAATTGGAGTCCAATAGTAATGCATTTGACCTCGCGGTCAATGCCAATACAATAATTTGACTAGGCCAGATTTCGGGTGTTACAAGTCCCTTAATCGATGCTAAAACAATTCCATCCATTGCAAAACAATTCTTTAGGTTGTGTTTTACATAAAAGTTCCAACTAAATTGCAATACCGACCCCAATTCTCTAATTTTCAAAATAGCCCTTACGATTTTATATCCAATTCATTTTTAGTCACTTTTAGTCTCTTAATTTCTTCACAAGGCAACTCTCAATCAAGAAGTAATTCAATAAATTACTTGTGCTTATAAAACATCCTTTAGGTCTTGTAAAATAGTCACATTATCAAATAGGAAAACAGTCCCTACAAGGTCTTGTAAAATAGTCCTCAATTGTATAAAAATAGCCCCTAATCAAAAGCAAATCAGTCCCCTTAAGTTCATCAAAATAGTCCCTCTTTTAGCTCTAATTTTCTAAAACAACCCACATGACTCTTAAGTATCTAAAACAGTCCACAAAGCCAATTCGAAACATATTTACAGAATCATAATTCATGGAATTTCATTACTATGTTATCCAAGTAATCTTATCACCATGTGGAATTTGCCTACACACACATACATATATATACATATATATTCGATCTCAACTTAGCCTAGACACATGAATAACAAATTACACATACATGATTCATTTAAAATGCATGAATTATATGATTATTCAAGAAGGATTTCTTAACATGAATTCGATCTCTCTAATCCCACACTAACATGGCACGTATGATGTATTCACATATATTCTTCAATCTAAATTCCTAAACAAGAAAGGAACAAGATTACTGTAATCACTCATTTTCACTTGTAAATATATTAATATTGCATGTATATTTATTATATGAATGTTACTAATATAAGGTGATGTGTGCATGTATAAGCTATGTATACGTATTAGGGGTGTAGGTATGTCGCGTATGCATCTAGAGTATAAGCGTATTTGATTAATATATAGTTGTTATGTTAATTATATGTATGATTATACGTATACTAGAATATTATATTAATTAATGATTGTATAATATAAGTATGCATTTTTGTATATACATGTATTGCTGTTATAATTATATTATTATTAATATTGTTGGGCTGGTAAAATGAAAAAATTAAATATATATTAAACCCAAATAAACATGAAGTCCAATTACAAGTTCAATTACAAGGCCCGTTTGGCCCAAATCTGAATCCCATTTAATTACAATGTGCAGGTAACTGTGGGCCGTTGGATCAAGATCTGATCCAACGGCCACGATGCAACCAAGGTCAAAAATATCTGCCAGGCGCGTGTTCCACACGTATGGACCGTTCGAGTGCCACGCGCGGACGCTTTAATATCCCACGCGCGCGTAAGATCCACGCGTTCTGACTCCTCGACTGCGGAGCTCCACGTGGCGAAATCTGAAGCCATCTCATCAAATCGAGGTTTCATCCAGGCCGATCGTTCTTCAAGCCATCTCGACCGTTAGATCAGATCTGATCTAACGGCCGAAAACGCGTCTGGCCGCTGGCAGAATGACCACACCGTCACCGCGCCGATATTCAATCCCCGCGTTCAGATTATGCCAAAGACAACAAGCAAAGTGTCAGTTCAGATCTGAAAAAAGGAAGATGCAACTTGCAACCAAAAAAACAGAGGCAATAATATATATGAAACGGGGCTTTTGTAACGGGAGATTAGCGGAAAAAAAGGGGAGAGTAAGAACAAAAAAAGGGAGAAAAGAGATCTTGTAATACGAAAAATCGGAGAGTTGTAAACTTCCAAGATAATCAAAAGACAGTCCAGTGGTAAATTTTTTGTCTCTTGTTCTTACTTGTTTCTTTACATGCATATACGAAATAAAAAAAAACAGAAACAAAAGGAAGTAGTCTTACCGGCTTTGTCTGTGGGTCTTCCTCCCCTCGGTGACAAACCTTTCGGCTTCTACAAGCCAGATCTGGTGAACTAAAGGGAAGGGAAGGCCCCCTGGTAGTTATATTTTAGGTTTAGAACTTTTTTTTATTCGTATTTCCTAGATCTAGGGCGAATAGAGGTATATCCTCTGAATCCAACCTAGGATTCGTGTTGAGGACGACAATGGGGATGTTTCGGTCTATTTTAGAGGCTCATCGGCGCCGGTTAACGGCGGCCGACGGCGGAGAACACGGCTGCCGATCGCCGGATTCTGGGTATTATATGAACAGACGAGAAAAAACGAAGAACAGAAGACTCTAAAAAACAAGAAAATGAAACAAATGGCCAAAATTTTGATTTCGGCCTTAAAGGGGGCTTTTATAGTTGTTTTTATTTTACTAAATGGGTAAATTACACACTTAATCCCACCGCGTTTTCAATATTTTCATTTTTGTCTTGCCGCATGGTATAATCACAGTTCCAGTCCCCCTGATTTTTCAAAAGATTACAATTTCGTCCCTAAATTACACCGAATCAGTTTTTGAATGGTAAAATTACGTCCTTAACCATCCCGCATTTTTGGATTTTTCACTTTGGGTCTGCCCCTTGGTCTAATTACAATTCTGGTCCTTTTAGGTTTTGTTTGTTTCGCAATTTCGTCCCTAAATTACATATTATCGTTCTTTAATTTCTGCCACTGACTTTCGTTTTCCTTTCATTTCAGTCCTGTTTCCTTTGTAAATATTATTGTTCGTATTATAATCGTATATATTGATATTATTTTATTTTATGACCCTCGTATATGACTCGTATTTCATGTTTTTATGTATATATGTGTTAAGTATGATATTCATGTTTGTCCGGTTATTCATATCAAGCATGTTATGTTTTAGTTAATTCGTACATGGCGTATTTTGTATTTTATATTTGTATGTTTCCTTTTTTTAGGGTTACATGTTAGTGTATTTACCCCTTTTGTACGATATGTGGACCCGTATATGTTAGAATATGTTTTATTACCAGTATGCATGTCCTTTCGAAATATTTGTTTGTCTATATGTACTTATTCCTGCCTTGTTATTTTGACATATTATAGTTGTTTTTATCTATTATTTAGAATAATATGTATATATACATGTTTTAGTCTAGAATATCGTTTATGCTAAATTAATATCCTGGTATGTCAATATTTATTATATTTAAGTGTTTTGTCATGTTTACGTTTTTGCCACTAAGATTGCATAGCGAGATATAAATTGTTAATGCGGAGTCCTTTTATCCGAGCGTAAACGGGGCCAGTATCAAGCGTAGTGATAGTGGTTGGGCGTTTATTCTCGGATAATGGGACCCTTAAAATTTATTCGCAATTATGACCGAATTTTAAAATAATCGTCACTTTAACCCGAAAAATCCAATATTAATAAAGCGGTAATTATTAAAGTACCAATTTTGGGCGGTGTGGGGGTGCTAATCCTTCCCCATCCGTAACCGACTCCCGAACCCTGTCTTTTTGAATCTCTGGTTTTATGGTGTCCGGCCTACCTAAGTGGCTGGTGGCGACTCCATTTTTTTTATATACGGTTTATTTTAAAACCCCACGGAATAAATATTTTATATCCAAATACCTTTCAAAAAACAGTCGAAAAAGCTACGTTTTTATTTTAGCGATACAATACAAAAAAGGGACATCGCTACAGATGGCAACTCCGCTGGGGACAATTTTTGTTTTTTTTTAAAAAAAAAAAACAAATGAGAGTCAAGCTTTTAAAATAATTACCGCTTTACTAATATTGGAAGTTCCGGATTAAAGTGACTATTAAATTAACATTCGGTCATAATTACGCGTTTATTTTAACGCATTTAAAATATGGCATATAAACCCGTCTTTTTAAGTGGGGGGGAAACGCTAATGCTTTCGTGGAGATATCGTTCTCCCGTATGGGCCTAGCAAGTACCTTCGGGGCTCGAGTACCTTATGCTTTCGTAAGGATATCGTTCCTTCGTACGGGCATAAGAGAATGGGTCCCCTGAATTGAACCCGGTTGAAAGGAGCTTATAATGGGTGATGATCGGGGGCCTTGCTACCCTTAGTAGGGGACAGCAAGGACAATTCGGGTACCTCCTAGAACCAAAACTGCATGTAGAGAACACAGAAACCCACCCTGTTAGAGCCATGCGGATAACCTTAGGTTTTAGGCGGGATAAATAGGGTTGTTTTGTGTGTTTATTTCTGTTCAATTTTGTCATTTTATTTATATATTTATCAATTTTATCTGGTACTGACTTGTTTTCTTTTCGCTTTTTGTTCTTTTTCGCATACATCATTGCATTTGCATCGCATAAAGGTACTGGATCAAGTGGTTTGCCTGATCAGAAAGTCTTTCACCATGAAAAAAATGTGTCTTAGGAAAGAAGAGATTAATTTATCAGTCAGACATTGGTCAGAAGTCAATCAGAAAATCCAAGGAGACAGTTTGCCAAACGAACGCATAATAGCAGGATACACTTATGTGAGTCTTCAACATAACGACTTGTGGGATCTTCAAAGCATTTGGGAAAGATGGGACCGAAGACTACAAGACTTATTCTGCAATAGTTATGGCGACATCGCACAGCTGTTATATGTTCGGATTAACCAGCCCCTACTCCGAGCTATAGTCCAGTTCTGGAATCCGGCTTTTTGCTGCTTCACCTTTAATGGGCAGGACATGATGCCTACGGTAGAAGAATACACTGTTTTTCTTAACCAGAAAAATATCTAGGAAGATTGGATCTACGCGAAGCCTCCAAGGAATCAGAATTACACTGCTAAACTCAAAACCTTTGCGGGAATGAGTGACGATTGGGTTAGTGGCCTCCTTCAAATCCGAGGAGATAATACAGTCTTCGCATGGGAAAGTATTCGGGACATCATATCGATACATCCAGACGAGGCAAAGAAAATGGACCTATTTGCTTTAGGAATATATGGCTTGGTGATCTTTCCCAGAGTACTCGGGAACATTGACATAGCCATTCTGGATTTGTTTGAGCGGGTGAAACGGAAAGCAAACCCGGTACCAGCAATCTTGGTCGAGACTTTCATTTCCTTAAACGCTAGCCGAAAGCATGAAGAAGGACATTTCCGAGGCTGCGCACAGCTATTACAAGTATGGATTCAGAGTCACATGTGGAAGACGCCGACGCGGGTCCTGCCGGGGGTATCTTTCCAAGGTTTTTCGCCTTTACGAGAATACTTAGCAAAGGAATGGCGAGAAGATTTGAAAACAAAAATGTGGACCAGTTTCTTCAGGAACATTCAAGATGAAAACATAGCATGGAGGGTCCCATGGCTCGGTAAAGTTAATTATTTTCTATACAGTTGTGGTGACTTCAACTGGCTGATGATGTTGGGATTGCATGGAGGGATCGCTTGTGCTCCACTTTTAGTGTCTCGGCAGTTCGGATCACGACAGTTCATTCCCAATACCGCCGGATTAAGCCAAACTGAATTTCTTTTCAAATGAGAGTTCAAAGGAAAAATACAGACCATCATGAGGGCCTGGGATCATTGTTATCGGATCAGGGTGGAAGGAGATACCGAGCACATGACTACCCCAAATTACGATCTTTGGAGATATTTGAGGGTTAATGATGTGATTCCTAAATCTGATCAAGGACCAGCAATGTCACTCGAAGAGCTTACAAGGGTGGTACCGTCCGAAGTCGATATCTTAAGGAGTGAACTCGAGGAAGTTAAAAAGAAAATGGACATTCAACAGACCCAACATGCGAGCGAACTCTATAAAGCAAGCTTAGAAGTTGACGAGCGGGATGGGATCATTAGGCAACTGAAGAAATTAAATGCAGATTTGAATGACAAGAATACTCTTTATAAAAAAGATGCCATCCTATTATAGGCAAAAATACAAAAGGCCGGCCGGAGTCAATTCATAGCTGTGGAAAGAGAAAGAATGAACGGCATCCGTTTGGTGGAAGAAGAATGAGAAATCAACAAAAGAGCGATCGAGAAAGAGATTGAAAGCTACCGTTTGGCTATGGAGGAAGAAAAACGGTCCGCCAAGAAGGCCATTGATCAAGAGAAAGAAAGATTCAGACAAGAAATCAGCAAGGGAAAACAAGATGTCCATCATGAGAGAGAAAGTGTCGCCGTATGGAAAAAAAATCCATAAATAGTCGAAATAGACTATTAGAGATGCAGAAACTGTACGATGACACTGTTCAAAAATTGGGGCAAAGCCAAAGTCAAAATGATGAATTAAAAGGAAAGATGGCGGAAGTCGAACACTCACTTCAATGTACTACCATAGAATAACTTCGCGAGCTGCAAGAAAGAGAACGCTTGAAGTGGATGTGTTACAAGCACGAATCGGGTCCCTCGAAGCAACTGTGGAGGATTACAAGGAAAGAATTAATGTATTCGAGGAGGCTGCAGCTGGAGGAGACACCTATTGGCGTAAGAGATTACGCGACGCTGCTCGAATGGTACAGAGATGTAGACCACCAGATTACACGCAAACCTAATGGTGGACATACAGCGAGTCGCCAGACATGTAAATGATTTAGCTGTCGAGGCTGAAACACTCCGACCTTTCATAGCCCCGAGGATGGAAGAAGCTCCTAGGTTCCTCAAGCTGCTCAAGGCAATTGGAAAGTTAGGAGATAGAGCTAGAGTCTATCTATAAGACTTTGTGTTATAATTAGATCTTTTGTACTAGGGATCTTTACTTTGTAACACGAATTTTGTTGTAATCAGGACCCTTTAATTCCCGTGGAAGTAATTCAAAAGGGTGATTACCAGCGGAATCAGTACCTTGTCTGCATGCATTCTTGCATTTGCATCATAACATTTGCATCATTGTACATGCATTTATTTTTTGCAACCATATTAACAATATGAATATTGTGGCATTGTATGTAGTTAACCCGCAATCATTCATCACCTATACTTTACCCGGCTACAAAGAAAGCTCATGGAAGAAAGAATAATCAGTCTAGAAAGAGGGCAAAGAGAGCTCGAGTCAAGGCTTGAAGAGGCCCAGAGAAGCCTTAGTGATCAGATTGCGCAGTCACAAACATCTATAGTATCTGACATAACTGCATTACTGGCAAAAAGTCTTGGAAAACGAATAGAAGGAGAAAATGTTCCAGAACCAGAAGGTACCCCGGCTCACTACAAGGTTCAACCAACTGCACCAAACCAGGCTAGGAAAGTGTATATTGACCCCGCAGGAATGTCTTCCAGCTTTCAAATAGGGGCTCCTGAGACTCAACCCCTTGATACCGAAGCACTTTATGAAGAAGAAGTGCCGGACCTGAATATGGTCGAAAGAATTAGGAATGAGGTAGAGAAAAAATGGGAAGAAAGATTTCGCCTCATGGAAGAAAAATTTAAAGCGTTACAATCAAATGAAGAATCAGGAAACGACGCTAGTGACCTAAGTCTGGTGTCTGATCTTGTCCTGCCGCCAAAATTCAAAATGCCAGAGTTTGATAAATATGACAGAACCACATGTCCTTCTGCACACATAACGATGTATTGTAGAAAAATGGCGGCTTACCATAAAGATGAAAAGCTACTGATCCATTGTTTCCAAGATAGTCTAACTGGAGCGGCGTTGCGTTGGTATACTCAGTTAAGCAAAGCGAATGTTAAAACATGGAAAGATCTGTCTAAAGCATTTACTGAGCAATACAAACATGTAACAGACATGATCCCTAGCAGAATCATGCTAGAAAATATGGGGCAGAAGTCAAATGAAAGCTTGCGACAATATGCCCAAAGGTGGAGAGAAGTGGCCGCCAAAATCCAGCCACCTATCCCGGAGCATGAAATCACGCCATTATTTGTCAATACTCTGAAAGGGGCACTCTTCGATCGCCTCATTAATAACACAACACGGTGTTTTGCGGACTTGATCAGGACTGAGGAGTCTCTCGAACTGGCAATTAAGAGCGGCAGAATTGATGGTGGGGAAGGGTCTCGAAAGTACAACAAGAGGAATGAAGTAAACACCACCAGCACCTATACCGCCCCGAAGAACTTCACAGTCTCACAGCCACAAGCACCTGTGGGAAAAACACAAAATTCGAATCAAAGAGATGAGAGAGTCACCAGAAAAGAGAAAGAGAGGAGAACTTTCACTCCCCTACCTGTTTCGTACTCAAAACTTTATTCCTAGTTATATGAAGCAGACCTGGTCCGGCCATACATCGTTACTCCTGTCAATCCACCCTTCCCGCCTTGGTATAATCCAAGCGCGCATTACGACTATCACGGCGGTACCCCTGGACATCCCACTGAGAACTGTCTTGCCTTCAAAAAGCTCGTACAGAACTTAATCGATTCTGGGATATTGAAGTTTGAAGAGCCGAGTGTAGCCAACAACCCGCTACCTAATCATGGGAGCAGAGGGGTAAACGTCATAGAAGAATGCTTTACTAGGAGGATAAAGGATGACGTGTCAGAAATCAAGTCTCCTTTACGGTGGGTATTTCAACAATTATGCATGGCTCATGTGATCAACAAAGGC
Organism: Hibiscus mutabilis; assembly: GCA_019671005.1. NCBI lineage: Eukaryota > Viridiplantae > Streptophyta > Magnoliopsida > Malvales > Malvaceae > Hibiscus > Hibiscus mutabilis. The sequence goes on along the minus strand of CM033714.1, from coordinate 17,201,862 downwards.
ATGATAATAAGGCAGAAGGAATGTGGAAAGTATTGCGAATTCCATCAGACTGAAGGGCATGATATCCAAGAATGTGAAGAGTTCAAGAAATTGGTGCAGAAGTTGATGAATGAAAAACAAATTGAATTCTTTGAGGACCCCGTGGGGAAGGGATCAGACGTACACATGACAGATAGCCCCAAAACTAAATACGGGAAGGATAGACCTTTTATCATCTCTCCCAGGATAGGGAATCCAGGTGTTTCCCAAGGAGAAACCAGCAAGATAAATCCCAAGATCGTCATTTCAGCACCATCTCCATTCCCATTCAAAGACATGCGACAAATTCCCAGGAATTATGCCGCGAATGTGACCATGCCAGAAAAATCAGAACACGAACAGGTAAAAGAGCCTACGCTGGAAGACCAACAAAACCAGAACAATGTGAACGTTGGTGAAGCATGCCATTTCACAAGGAGCGGCCGATGTTATTCCTCCGAGGCTTTGAAAGCAAAATGAAAAGATAGGGGGAGAATACAAAGAGATTAGCCCTACGCAGATATTTGGAGAAGAACCTCCCAAAAAGATAAATGAACCGTAATCGAGGCCCACCAAAGAATTTCTAAAGTTCTTGAGACATAGCGAGTACAACGTAGTGGAACAACTACGGAAACAACCGCCAGATCACAAAGTCTTTGGAATTACTCTTGAGTTCGAGAAAGCATCGGAGACGCTATTGAAAGTGTTGAATCAAACTTTTATGCCCCGGACATTTCAGAATAAAAACCGACATGATAGTGGGGCATATTATCGCTATAATCATATCACATTCAAGTGATGATGAGATCCCGTAGAGGGAGGAATGGGGTCTACCAAAGCCCTTAATATCACTACCCACTTTGCAAAAGGTATGTATTACCAGCGTCTTGATCGACAACGGGTCAGCATTGAATGTCTTGCCTATGGTAACCCTGCAAAAATTGCCAATAGATGGTTCGCACCTAAAGCCTTGCTACAACTCGGTAAGAGCCTTTGATGGTACGCAAAAAGGAACAATGGGGAAAATTGAGGTGCCCCTAGTGATCGGACCAACCGAATATGTGATCGATTTTGTGGTGATGGACATAAAACCATCTTACAGCTGCCTATTGGGAAGACCGTGGATCCACTCCGCAGGAGTTGTCCCATCATCATTGCATCGAAATTAAAATTTGTAGTTGAAGGCAAATTGGTCACAGTAGAAGCGAGCATGAATTTGTTGCTTCCGTGACATCGGACACCCCCTACATTCAAAATGATGAAGATGTTGCGAATGCTCGCCCGAGCATTAGAACTAGTAAATGCCACATTCGTTTCAGAGGGAAGCCGGATCCCCTACCCCAGGTTATCTAATTGTACTAAGATGACCGTCGTAGAAACTCTGGGCTGAGGAGCCAAAATAGGAAAAGGGTCAAAGAAATTACAAGGAAACCCGAGACCCAAGAATATGATAACCAAGAAGGATCGTTTGGTCAAGGTTATCAACCAAGTGTCCAAATGAAGAAAGAGGAGTATAAGAGGAAGGAGGAGCAAAGAAAAGCCAGATCTAAAGGAGAAGACATTCCGTGGAGGTCGATGTCCTTTCCTAGTTTGAAAGCCAATTTCATCTCCGGAGGGTTCTACCAGCCAGGTCAAGATATTGGAGAGGCAATGAAGAAAAATGATGAACTTAACCAGAGGAAATGCTCAAGAAATCATTTGAGGGGATGTACATCAACATGATAGCTGAAAAGGACCGCGGCAGCAAAATGTTGACCAACATCCGCCCTTGCCATCCCGGGGAAACACTTGATAATTGGAGCTGCATTGATCTACCTGTAGTTTTTAGGAATAGATCAGAGTAATGCTCCGAATCAACCTTTTGTTTTTGCCCATAGACAATGGGGATCTCTTGTATGGGGCACCTATGTTAACTTTTTGATTGAAATGAAAATATCCCCCACTTTCTTAAAAATGACCAAAGTCTCATTTATTCCATTCATGCATTCTTCATATTCATTCCCTTCATGTAAAGCCGTCTATTTCCCAATACAATTCATTCTCATTTATTGCAGGTCGCTCATGATAGACGATATGAATGATACCGGATCCAATACTGGAGTAAATTTCGAATGCCCTGAGGTCTCAGAGGAAATTGAGGGAGGATATGATGAAATAGAAATTGAGGTCCCGGAAGAGTTAAAGAGAATGGTGGACGACGAAGAAAGGCAGATTATGCCCCACCAAGAAGAAACAGAAATTGTCAACTTGGGGACTGAAGAAGCGAGAAAAGAAATAAAAATAGGAACGACTATTTCCTCAAAAACCAAGCATGAACTGATAGCCCTACTTCAGGAATTCAAGGATGTCTTCGCCTGGACTTATCAAGATATGTCGGGATTGAACACCGACATAGTGGTGCACAAATTGCCAACAAAATCGGAGTGCAAACCAAGACAAAGAAAAACTTCGAGAATGAGGCCGAGATATGTTGTTAAAGATCCGGGAAGAAGTGAAAAAGCAATTTGATGCTGGATTCTTGGAGGTAGCCAAATACCCTGAATGGGTTGCAAACATTGTACCAGTACCAAAGAAAGACGGGAAAGTTCGTATGTGTGTAGATTATAGAGATCTGAACCGAGCTAGCCCTAAAGACAACTTCCCTTTGCCACATATTGACACGCTGGTTGACAACACCGCAGGACATTCATGGTTTTCCTTCATGGACGGCTTCTCAGGGTACAACCAGATAAAGATGGATCCTAACGACATGGAGAAAACCACATTCATAACCATGTGGGGCACTTTTTGTTATTAGGTGATGCCATTTGGACTAAAGAACGCAGGGGCAACATACCAAAGAGCAATGGTGACTCTTTTCCATGACATGATGCACAAAGAAATAGAAGTATACGTGGATGATATGAGTGCCAAATCCCGAACAGAGGAAGAGCACCTGCAGAACTTGAGAAAACTATTCCAAAGACTACGGAAGTACCAACTGAGGCTCAATCCTGCCAAGTGTACCTTCGCCGTTACTTCTGGAAAACTCTTGGGGTTCGTAGTAAGCAGAAGAGGGATTGAGATTGATCCGGATAAAGTGAAAGCCATCCAGGACCTTTCACCACCCCACACGCAGAAGGAAGTCCGCGGTTTCCTGGGGAGGCTGAATTATATCTCTCGTTTCATTTCCCAATTAACCAATCAATGCGACCCGGTCTTCAGACTTCTTAGAAAGAATAATCCTGGCGTGTGGGATGAAGAATGTCAAAAAGCCCTAGAAAAGATCAAAAAGTACCTGACAAATGCTCCAATTTTAGTCGCACCAGTACCTGGTCGACCACTAATTCTCTACTTAACAGTCTTCGAGAATTCAATGGGATGTGTACTGGGGCAACACGATGAGTCAAGAAAAAAGGAGCAAGCCATCTATTACTTAAGCAGGAAGTTCAATGATTGCGAAACACGGTACCCGCCAGTACAAAAGCTGTGTTGTGCTCTAGTTTGGGCTACCAAGCGGCTCAGACAGTACATGTTGTACCATACTACCTGGTTGATATCCAAGCTAAACCCATTAAAGTTCTTAATGGAAGCACCAGCACTAACGGGAAGGATGGCTCGATGGCAGATGCTATTATCCGAATTCGACATCGTATATGTTAATCAGAAGGCTGTAAAGGTGAGTGCCGTAGCAGATTTCCTGGCTAGTCGTGCTTCGGATGACTATGAGGCATTGAACTTTAGTTTCCCAGACGAAGACTTGATGTGCATTACAACCGAAGAAGAGATTTCAGATGATATGTCATGGAAACTTTACTTCGATGGAGCCTCCAACGCCCTCGGACATGGGATAGGGGCGCTAATTTCACCGAGGACGTCTATTATCCTTTCACCAAAGAGATTGGAATTTTTCTGCACAAACAATATAGCTGAATACGAAGCTTGCATCATGGGACTGAACTCAGCCATCGAAAGAAAGGTTAAGGAACTTCGAGTGTTCAGAGATTTGTCCCTAGTCATTTACCAATTGCGCGGGGAGTAGGAAACTAGAGACCCGAAGTTGGTCAAATATCACGAATGGATCCAAGAGCTCGTCAAAGAGTTCGAAAAGGTCAGCTTCAATTACCTACCCCGAAGAAAAATCGGATGGCGATGCATTGGCAACCTTGGCATCCATGTTTAAAACAAACACCGGGCCAGAAATAAAGCCCATTGAGAAGCAGACGTTTGAAAAACCTGCTCATTGTTGTAATATACAGGAAGAGATTGACGGAAATCCATGGTACTATGACATCCTGCAATATGTCAAGCTTCAAAAGTATCCAGAAGGGGCAAACGACAATGACAGAAAAGCGCTCAGAAAAATGGCAACAAAATATATCCTAGATGGGGAAATCTTATATAGGAGAAGTCATGATCAAACATTGCTGAGATGTGTGGATGCCCGAGAGGCGAAGGAAATCTTAGCTGAAGTACATGACGAGATATGTGGAACGCACGCCAACGGGCTGTCTATAGCCCGGAAAATTATGAGGTACGGTTATTTCTGGTTGACCATGGAGGGAGATTGCATCGATTACGCCAGAAAATGCCACAAATGCCAAATTTACGCTGACAAGATTCATGCACCCCCATCGCCTCTACACACCATGAATTCTCCATGGCCATTCGCAGCATGGGGCATGGACGTCATCGGGCAAATCCATCCGAAAGCCTCCAATGGGCACCGTTTCATTTTGGTCGCCATAGACTACTTCACTAAATGGGTAGAGGCAGCGTCTTACGCCAATATCACCAGGACTACAGTTTGTAAGTTCTTAAAGAAGGAAATTATTTGTCGATACGGATTGCCGAGAGGATCATCACCGACAACGCCTAAATCAACAACAAAATGATGAAGGACGTGTGCACTCAATTCAAGATAACACACCATAATTCCACAATCTATCGTCCTCAAATGAATGGAGCAAAGGGAAGCAAAGAACAAGAACATAAAGAAGATCATAGCGAAAAACTACGGATACCTACGGGGATTGGCATGAGAAGTTGCCTTTTGCCTTTTTCGCCTATAGGGCGTCCATTCGCACATCAACGGGGACAACGCCCTACTCCTTGGTGTATGGTACCGGCGGTATTCCCAATTGAGGTAGAGATTCCGTCCCTCCGGGTCTTAAACGAAGTAAAACTGGAAGAAGCTGAATGGGTGCAGGCCAGATTCGACCAGCTAAATCTCATTGACGAAAAAAGACTAAAGGCCATTTGTCATGGTCAGATGTACCAAAAGCGGATGGTGCAGGCATATAACAAAAAGGTGCGCCCAAGAGAATTCAAAGAAGGGGATGTACTCAAGAGAATCCTCCTATCCGTAAAGATTCTCGAGGAAAATGGATGCCCAATCCGGAAGGACCGTGACGTCGTAAAAAGGCCTTCTCAGGAGGAGCCCTGATCCTAACAGAAATGGACGGGGACGAGCTGAAAAATCCCGTAAATTCTGATGTCGTCAAGAAATATTATCTCTAAAAAAATGGAGAGCTCAGGACGAAAACCCGAAACTGGACGTCTTGAAGCAAAGGAATAACTCGAGTTGAAAACCCGCAAAGGGCGGCTCGGGTAAGTTGAAAAGTTGAATATCCGAAGAGAAGGGCATCTTCATGAACATTGTGAAGAGAAGGCTTCAGGCAAAAATTTCTACACCGGTTGACAGGGTCATGTATCATTCATATCGAAGCTAATGAGGGATCTTGTATTTTCATACGTAACTCATGTGTGTCATACCTTTCTTTTTAAGATATCCCAAGACCTTAATCATAATAAAACCGTGTTTTTGGGCATCCATTCCTGACCTTCTTGTCAATTTCAGTCAAATAAGATAACATAGGCTTATAATGAAACAAGAGATTTCGAAGCATTACTATGATTTAACCTTGAAAATGCAGGTGATCAAAGAAAACGATGTTAACTCCGTCCTCTAGTTCCCTAATGGCTGTCGATAGGGAAGGCGGGATGCTTCAAACAACCTGGTAGGATAACCAATGGCACATGTCCTATCTATTCAAGAAAGGCATACGAGATAACAAAAGAGATCTTTTGGGTGAAAACCAGAAGGGCATCCCTCCTAAAAAAATCTCTAAGGTGAAAACCTGAAAGGGCACTTTAGAATTCCAAGTCGGAATTGGAGAAAAAGAAAGGTTGAGATGGTTAAACCTGACAGTGAGGCGGAGTATCGATGCCTGTAAAAAAGGAGAAAACGGACGTCAAGATCAAATAAGGACCAAAACAAGCCCACCCAGAGATTGACTCTCATGCATCATGAATAGTCAAGCATCACTAGAATTAGGAGCATGTCAATTCATTCATTTGTCATAGCATTTTGTTTTCGTCTCGAGATGTGTATCTGCAGATCCAAAGAAACATCGAAGACCATCACGGTGTGAATCCCAAATGAGAAGACAATGTTTTTACATACAAAAGACACATCTTTTCAAGCTCCGGAGAGGGTTCTATATAGGAAGAATCCTTCTCTCGAGGTTTCGTGCTGAAAGTTCTATATAGGAAGGACCGACACCTCTCAGTGGTGAAGACTCATAGATTCTATATAGGAAGAACTCCCACCAAAGCAATTCACCCATGACACGCAAGATTATATAGGAAATCTGTTGTGTCGAAAAGCGAAGAGTTCTATATAGGAAGGGCTCAGAGCTTTATTGTCTTAGAGTAAAAGGTTCTATATAGGAAGAACCCACAGAGCTCTGAGATTCAGATGCCAAAAAGTTCTATATAGGAAGGACTGATGGCTCCAAGGTGAAGACTCATGAGCTTCTATATAGGAAGAACTCCCAATCGAAGCAATTCACCTATGACACAGGTTATATAGGAAACTCATTGTGTCGAAAGCAAAGAGTCTTATATAGGAAAGACTCAGAGCTTCATTGTCTTAGAGTGAAAGGTTATATATAGGAAGAACCTGTAGCTCTCGAGATTTCAGACGCCAAAAGTTCTATATAGGAAGGATCAAGGCGGCTCCAGGGGTTTGAAGACTAACAGTTCTATATAGGAGGAACTCCCAGTCGGAAGAATCCATCAGTAACGCAGAAGGTTTTATATAGGAGAAACCAGCGTTGAAGGCGAAGAGTTCTATATAGGAAGGACTCCAAGCTACACCGTCTTAGAATGAAAAGTTCTATATAGGAGGGACTCATAACTTGAGGCTTCAGAGTGAAGGGTTCTATGTCGAAAGAGCCTGTAGCTCCAAGATCGGAAGGTGACGAAGCTCTATATAGGAAGAACTTACGAGCCTGAAGATTCAGCCAAGGAAGAGCGGAGATGTCCACAAGAATTCGTTTTTCCAAGGCTACAAACAGGGAAGTCTGATAAAATGAGTGCTTATGAATCTTTGCTTTGTTTCCCATTCCATGAGAACAAGCAAAGAGGGGCAATTGTAATCACTCATTTTCACTTGTAAATATATTAATATTGCATGTATATTTATTATATGAATGTTACTAATATAAGGTGATGTGTGCATGTATAAGCTATGTATACGTATTAGGGGTGTAGGTATGTCGCGTATGTATCTAGAGTATAAGCGTATTTGATTAATATATAGCTGTTATGTTAATTATATGTATGATTATACGTATACTAGAATATTATATTAATTAATGATTGTATAATATAAGTATGCATTTTCGTATATACATGTATTGCTGTTATAATTATATTATTATTAATATTGTTGGGCTGGTAAAATGAAAAAATTAAATATATATTAAACCCAAATAAACATGAAATCCAAGTCCAATTACAAGTTCAATTACAAGGCCCGTTTGGCCCAAATCTGAATCCCATTTAATTACAATGTGCAGGTAACTGTGGGCCGTTGGATCAAGATCTGATCCAACGGCCACGATGCAACCAAGGTCAAAAATATCTGCCAGGCGCGTGTTCCACACGTATGGACCGTTCGAGTGCCACGCGCGCGTGTGGTCCACGCGCGGACGCTTTAATATCCCACGCGCGCGTAAGATCCACGCGTTCTGACTCCTCGACTGCGGAGCTCCACATGGCGAAATCTGAAGCCGTCTCATCAAATCGAGGTTTCATCCAGGCCGATCGTTCTTCAAGCCATCTCGACCGTTAGATCAGATCTGATCTAACGGCCGAAAACGCGTCTGGCCGCTGGCAGAATGACCACACCGTCACCGCGCCGATATTCAGTCCCCGCGTTCAGATTATGCCAAAGACAACAAGCAAAGTGTCAGTTCAGATCTGAAAAAAGGAAGATGCAACTTGCAACCAAAAAAACAGAGGCAATAATATATATGAAACGGGGCTTTTGTAACGGGAGATTAGTGGGAAAAAAAAGGGGAGAGTAAGAACAAAAAAAGGGAGAAAAGAGATCTTGTAATACGAAAAATCGGAGAGTTGTAAACTTCCAAGATAATCAAAAGACAGTCCAGTGGTAAATTTTTTGTCTCTTGTTCTTACTTGTTTCTTTACATGCATATACGAAATAAAATAAAAAAAACAGAAACAAAAGGAAGTAATCTTACCGGCTTTGTCTGTGGGTCTTCCTCCCCTCGGTGACAAACCTTTCGGCTTCTACAAGCCAGATCTGGTGAACTAAAGGGAAGGGAAGGCCCCCCTGGTAGTTATATTTTAGGTTTAGAACTTTTTTTTTGATTCGTATTTCCTAGATCTAGGGCGAATAGAGGTATATCCTCTGAATCCAACCTAGGATTCGTGTTGAGGACGACAAGGGGGATGTTTTGGTCTATTTTAGAGGCTCATCGGCGCCGGTTAACGGCGGCCGGTGGCCGGCGGCAGAGAACACGGCGGCCGACCGCCGGATTCTGGGTATTATATGAACAGACGAGAGAAAACGAAGAACAGAAGACTCTGAAAAACAAGAAAATGAAACAAATGGCCAAATTTTTGATTTCGGCCTTAAAGGGGGGCTTTTATAGTTGTTTTTATTTTACTAAATGGGTAAATTACACACTTAATCCCACCGCATTTTCAATATTTTCATTTTTGTCTTGCCGCATGGTATAATCACAGTTCCAGTCCCCCTGATTTTTCAAAAGATTACAATTTCATCCCTAAATTACACCGAATCAGTTTCTGAATGGTAAAATTACGTCCTTAACCATCCCGCATTTTTGGATTTTTCACTTTGGGTCTGCCCCTTGGTCTAATTACAATTCTGGTCCTTTTAGGTTTTGTTTGTTTCGCAATTTCGTCCCTAAATTACATATTATCGTTCTTTAATTTCTGCCACTGACTTTCGTTTTCCTTTCATTTCAGTCCTGTTTCCTTTGTAAATATTATTGTTCGTATTATAATCGTATATATTGATATTATTTTATTTTATGACCCTCGTATATGACTCGTATTTCATGTTTTTATGTATATATGTGTTAAGTATGATATTCATGTTTGTCCGGTTATTCATATCAAGCATGTTATGTTTTAGTTAATTCGTACATGGCGTATTTTGTATTTTATATTTGTATGTTTCCTTTTTTAGGGTTACATGTTAGTGTATTTACCCCTTTTGTACGATATGTGGACCCGTATATGTTGGAATATGTTTTATTACCAGTATGCATGTCCTTTCGAAATATTTGTTTGTCTATATGTACTTATTCCTGCCTTGTTATTTTGACATATTATAGTTGTTTTTATCTATTATTTAGAATAATATGTATATATACATGTTTTAGTCTAGAATATCGTTTATGCTAAATTAATATCCTGGTATGTCAATATTTATTATATTTAAGTGTTTTGTCATGTTTACGTTTTTGCCACTAAGATTGCATAGCGAGATATAAATTGTTAATGCGGAGTCCTTTTATCCGAGCGTAAACGGGGCCAGTATCAAGCGTAGTGATAGTGGTTGGGCGTTTATTCTCGGATAATGGGACCCTTAAAATTTATTCGCAATTATGACCGAATTTTAAAATAATCGTCACTTTAACCCGGAAAATCCAATATTAATAAAGCGGTAATTATTAAAGTACCAATTTTGGGCGGTGTGGGGGTGATAATCCTTCCCCATCCGTAACCGACTCCCGAACCCTGTCTTTTTGAATCTCTGGTTTTATGGTGTCCGGCCTACCTAAGTGGCTGGTGGCGACTCCATTTTTTTTATATACGGTTTATTTTAAAACCCCACGGAATAAATATTTTATATCCAAATACCTTTCAAAAAACAGTCGAAAAAGCCACGTTTTTATTTTAGCGATACAATACAAAAAAGGGACATCGCTACAATTACTTACCCAATCCTACCAGGAAAATCACAACACACACAATTCGTACTTAATGCAACCAATTTTCTTCTAGAATTCATAGCAACCGAGCTTGGCCTTTTTTCTAGGTGTTTCAGTTTTCATCTTCTTTTCTAAGGGAGGAAGATGAAACTTTGGGATTGTTATCTCAAGTGGCCAAACCTCTCCTTCATGGCATCGTCTTCATGCGCCATGTGGACAAGTCCACACTAAAGAATATTTTATCATGCAAACTTCATGTTTCAATCATCATTCACTTTGGTCATTTCTTAAAAAGCCATTCAGTTTTATCTCAAGTTATAATTTGGTCTCAATGTACTAAATAAGTCTAATTGATTTATAATCCTATAGTAACTTAATATAAAGTCAAAAGTGGTATTCTCTTAGGAATGATTTAGGGTATTACAACTGTTGAATGTTCCTCAACAACTTGTGGAACTTGTTGTTGTTCAATCTCTTGTTCAATGATATGTGGTTGATCTCGAATTTCATTGAGTTCAATATTTCTCCTACTTCCTTTTCGAAAAACAAATTATCTTTCTAGGAAGATTCATGTTTGAGCAACAAACACTTTGTTCTCGGTAGGATTAAAGAAATAATATCCTTTAGTTTCTTTAGAATAACCCACAAAATTACTTTTATTAGATTTAGGTTCGAGCTTTGTAGATATCTTATGTTTAACATAAGCTTCGCGTCCCCAAATTTTCATAAAAGGCATACTAGGACGTTTCCCACTCCATATCCCATATGGTGTCTTTTGAACTAACTTAGATGGAACACGATTTAGTGTGAAAGCAGCTATTTCTAGCACATGTCCCCAAAAAGAAACTAGAAGATCAGCGTGACTCATCATTGATTGAACCATGTCTAATAATGTTCGATTTCTTCTTTTCAGAAACTCTATTCTGTTGTGGAGTACCAGGAGGTGTAAGACAATCCAACATTCATTAAGAAGGTCACCAAACTCCAAGCTTAAGTATTCTCATCATTGATCTGATCAGAGAGTGTAACATCCTAAAAATCGATCTAGTCGGAATTGGGTTTCGACGATCGGAAAATTTATGTCAAAATGATCTAGCTTTACATCTATGTTGTCTAAATTAATGATTCTCTAGTTAAAGGACCATAATTGAGTCTAATCTTTGATTTGGGACCTTATTTGGAAAGATAAAATGTTGAATCTGAGCTAAGGGTATCGATACGGTAGGTGCTGTATCGGTACGGTATAACAGTTTTAACTAACTTTCTAGGATATGGCCTAGCCGTATCGATACAGTTCTACGTGTATCGATACGTTTACCTGCAGAAACCTATTTGGAATAGTAAATTAAAAGAAAAATGGGTTAGGATGATGATTCACCACTTAGCATGCCTCCCCCACGTGAGTTACCTCAGATGATGAGATAGATAGCTATGAATTACCCAGAGATAACAAAAAGTATAAGCGGATAGAAATTATTGTTTAAAGAAAACCCTTTGCTTAGGGTAAACTTCCTATTGGCTTATGAATAGGTAGGAAAATAATTACAGTCTTAAATTTCCTTAATATGAATAAGAAGAAAGGATGTTCATTTTTGTTTTGCTTCCATCGAGACCAATTCCATCTTTGCTTACTTCATCTCCTACCTAAGCATACACCTCCATTGTTGTCTTCTCCAATGAACTTGAGCATACACCTCTCTTATTGAGCCTCTTAAGTCCAAGCTTTCCTTGATTCAAAGGTATCATTCCATAGCTATTGATTAGGTAAGTAAAAACCCCCAATCAATTATTGAATTCCATGGATACTCGGAGTTTAATTTCAAGTTGAATGGTTAAGCCTAATCTTTGAAATGATTATCGATGTTGTCATATTGATTTTAACAAATCCTTATTGATTTCTCCTAGCTCAAGGATTGGAGGAAGCTAGTCCATCTTCCCCAAAGCAAGCTAGAAATAAAGAAATCGTTATCCGAGAACCTCGTACCCAAGGTGAGTGTAGTCGGTGTTGCCCAACTTGAATCATTGAACATTGAATTTGATATTACTAACCATTGAAATGAAGGTTTTTGCATAAAATGTTATTGTAAGCTATGTTTGGTAAGTAAGTGGTAAGTATTATACTGAATTCATAAGCATTGCATAGATATGGTTATTGTTGGAAGCATTGAATTATTGATATGTTTATTGTTATGGAAAATTATTGATATATGCTATGGCCACTACCTATCGATATGAGATTATTGAACTATTGTTATGAATTTGTGCTATGGAATTATTGTATTGAATTATTGTGTGTTGTACCTTGGGATCGAAGTATTGGACACAATTGGCATGTCATAGAATTCATGAGCTCATTGGTACGGGTATTGGGCTTCGGCCATGGTGCAGTGGAGGGATGTGTTGTGTATTGGTCAATTGGTGCGGCGGAGGACATATGACATGACCATTATTGTTATTGATGGTGTTGTGGTGGAATTCGTGTATCCAATTGCGGTTGAATCGATCCAAGGAATTATTGGATATTGTCATTGTTATTGTTATGATATTCTAGTAATGATCATTAATGATATGCTATCTTGATGCCAAGTCATTAGTTAAGAACAATGAGCATGCCTTGCTTAATCATATGTCGGCATTATGTTTGAAATTGTTTTGAAGCATGCTAAATGGCATATCATGCTCATTCATCATTATTGACTACCTCACTTAGACTATATAAGTCTAATGCATTGATTTCCATAACATTTCGGGTTAAGAAAATTAACGGTCCGAGATCGAGGATTAGTTGGAAGATCGACAAGTCACTACAAGTATCGAGTAATGTGTTTTGTCCTTTGAACTCCTAGAATGGTGGCAAAGTAGTTAAACTAGTTGATTTTGATGCCTTGATTATGTGTATAAAGATGGTATAATGTGTAAAGCTTAAAGGCTTAAAATGGCATGTTATGTTTAATTAAGAATGGTTTATATGGCAAATTTTGGCTTAAATGGTGAAAACTAGGTAAATGAATTTTAAATGCTATAAAATTTGGTATAACAATAGATTAATGGATTTTAAGCTTGCTGGTAAAATTTGGTAATGATTGGACAACATTTGAGAGTTAAATTAGATAAAAATCAGATAAAATCTGTCATTACAGGCCATGTGTATCTATACGTGGAAGTCTGTACCGATACGGCCTTACATATTTGGTCTTGATGAAGCAAGGAGTCTCGATACACTAGCGAGTGTACCGATATGGACCTTGATAGTAAGGTCTGGAAAAATAATTGCATCGGTACGACCTCAGGCTTACCGAAATGAGTCAACTCAAGTCAAAGCGTATCGATACGGGCATAAATGTATCGGTACGGGGTCGTTGACCTTGAACCTGGAAACTGTAAAATTTAACTTAGTGTACCGATACGGCCTATAGTGTATCAGTACGGTGTCAGTTAATTCTATTAAAAAGGCTTAGGAACAGTTTTTAAAAGATTACAAATTAGTCAGTAATAATTATATGGCTCAAATGGATAGGTTAAAAGTATCTGATAACAACGAGACTTCTTAGGCTAATAATTGGTGAGTCCAATGACAGGATGGTAATCAAGAATTAAAATTAGGGTTGTTAATTTGTAACATTTTCAATATAGCCCTTTTAATTTAAAAAGTTTTAAATTAACCCAATTATGATTTCGATCTCCGGTTCTGTTTTCAAATAACACTTTCCGACCCGGTTCTCTACCAGACCGGGAAGGGGTGTTATAGTTGTGGTATCAAAGCTAGAGTTTAGTCTATTCTAGACTAAACCTATGCTTGTCTGTATTGTTTATTGTGTTACTTTGCCTCCTAGGAGTTATATTATTATATATTGTGACTTGCTAGCTAATTCGTTCTCTTTATGTATAGATGACTAACTCAAATCAAGCTCGAATAGATGAGCATGTCGCGGACTCCTCAGTTGGAGGTGAGGAAGTCAGAATGAGAGATCCTTTGAATCCACAAATACCTCCGATACGAAACTTTGAACCAGAAGTACAGTCTGCTCAAGCCGAATGTTTTAAGAACATGGCTAATATGTTCAAAATCATGTGACTACTATAAGTGTTGAGCAACCCTATCAAACTCCCATTGTTACTGATGTGAGCATCTAAGCTCCCATTGACAGGCTTAAACAGTACTTGGTCTATACTTTCACTAGTCAAGACCTGGACAATCCTGAGATAGCTAAGTATTGGCTCGAGAATACTCTCAAAGTCCTAAGTAGACAATTGAAGTGTCCTAAAGAGCAAAAGCTTGAGTGTGCCTTGGCCTTGATTACCGAAGAGGCCCAAAGTTGGTGGGACACTTTGACCCTCACTGTTCCTGAACACCGAGTTACGTGGGACTTCTTTCTTCAAGAGTTCCGTAAGAAATACATCAATGAGCACTACATCGCTGAAAGGCGTAAAAAATTTCTCCATCTAAAGAAAAGAGGAAAACCTGTAGAGCAATATATCCAAGATTTCTACAAATATGCAAGGTATGGTGCTGAGATCATATGTACCAAAAAAGAAAAATGTAGAATGTTTGTAGATGAACTCTGCGATGACTTACATCCTCTCTTTACTATTATGCAGATCAAGGGTTTCCAAATACTTGTTAATCGAGCCATCGCCACTGAAGCCTCCCAGAAGGCCTATGAGAAAAGAAAAGAGAGCCAAAACCAACCTGAAAAGAGGCACCGAGAGGAGACTCAATCCCTTGGTTCAATAAAGAATGGGAAGCACAGTGTGTACTCACAGTCTACCCGATATGAATATTCCCCTAACCCGCAGGATGTAACTCAGTTCTATTCCAAAACCCATCCTACTAAGAGTTTTGAAGGCCCCAAGAAAGAGTCACAACATCCAGTGTGTAACTTCTGTCAGCATAGACACCCCGAAGGGCAGTGCCGTAAGAAATTGGGAGCTTGCTTCTTTTGTGGTGAGATGGGACACCGTATCCGAGATTGTCCAAAGAACAAGTTCGCTCCTACATCAGTAAATTTTTCCTTTGCTCAGTCATTCTGAGGCAAAAGAAGGAGACAATGATCCTTCGGAAGACCTAGAAAGTCATCTTAAGGCATCATACCAACCCGAGTCCAAAGTTTCAGCTCAAATGTACCATGTGAAAGCTGCGGAGCAAGGGAATGATCAGCATACCAACCCAGGTAAAAATTTGAGGATGAATTTTTCTTAAGGGGAAAATTGTAACATCCCAAAAACCGGTCTAGTCGAAATCGGGTTTCGACGATCGAAAAATTTATGTCAAAATGATCTAGCTTTACGTCTATGTTATCTAAATTATTGATTCTCTGGTTAAAGGACCATAATTGAGCCTAATCTTTGATTTGGGACCTTATTTGGGAAGTCAAAATGTTGAATCTGAGATAAGGGTATCGATACGGTAGGTGTCGTATCAGTACGGTATAACGGTTTTAACTAACTTTCTAGGATGTGGCTTAGCCGTATCGATACAATTCCATCTGTATCGACACGGTTTCCTGCAGAAACCTGTTTGGAATATTAAATTAAAAGAAAAAGAGGTTAGGATGATGATTCACCACTTAGACTGCCTCTCCCACGTGAGTTACCTCAGAAGATGAGATAGATAGCTAAGAATTACCTAGAGATAACAAAAAGTATAAGTGGATAGAAATTATTGTTTAAAGCAAACCCTTTGCTTAGGGTAAACTTCCTATTGGCTTATGAATAGGTGGGGAAATAATTACAGCCTTAAATTTCCTTAATATGAATAAGAAGAAAAGATGCTTATCTTTGTTTTGCTTCTATCGAGACCAATTCCATCTTTTGCTTACTTCATCTCCTACCTAAGCATACACCTCCATTGTTGTCTTCTCCATTGAACTCAAGCATACACCTCTCTTATTGAGCCTCTTAAGTCCAAGCTTTCCTTGATTCAAAGGTATAATTCCATAGCTATTGATTAGGTAAGTAAAATCACCAATCAATTATTGAATTCCATGGATATTTGGATTTTAATTTCAAGTCGAATGGTTAAGCCTAATCTTTGAAATGATTATCGATGTTGTCATATTGACTATAACAAATCCTTATTGATTTCTCCTAGCTCAAGGATTGTAGGAATCTAGTCCATCTTCCCCAAAGCAAGCTAGAAACAAAGAAATCGTTATCCGAGAACCTCGTACCCAAGGTGAGTGTAGTCGGTGTCTTAAGAGCTGGCTAGGTGCCCAACTCGAATTATTGAACATTGAATTTGATATTACTAACCATTGAAATGAAGGTTTTTGCATAAAACGTTATTGTAAGCTATGTTTGGTAAGTAAGTGGTAAGTATTGCACTGAATTCATAAGCATTGCATAGATATGGTTATTGTTGGAAGCATTGAATTATTGATATGTTTATTGTTGTGGAAAATTATTGATATATGCTATGGCCACTACCTATCGTTATGAGATTATTAAACTATTGTTATGAATTTGTGCTATGGAACTATTGTATTGAATTATTGTGTATTGTACCTTGGGATCGAAGTATTGGATACAATTGGCATACCATAGAATTCACGAGCTCATTGGTACGGGTATTGGGCTTCGGCTATAGTGCGGCGGAGGGATGTGTTGTGTATTGGTCAATTGGTGTTGTGGAGGACATATGACATGACCATTATTGTTACTGTTGGTGTTGTGGTGGAATTCGCGTATCCAATTACTGTTGAATCAATCTAAAGAATTATTGGATATTGTCATTGCTATTGTTATGATATGCTAGTAGTGATCATTAATGATATGCTATCTTGATGCCAAGTCATTAGTTAAGAACAATGAGCATGCCTTGCTTAATCATATATCGATATTATGTTTGAAATTGTTTTGAAGCATGCTAAATGTAATATCATGCTCTTTCATTTTTATTGACTACCTCACTTAGACTATATAAGTCTAATGCATTTATTCCATAACATTTCAGGTTAAGAAAATTAACGATCCGAGATTGAGGATTAGTTGGAAGATCGACAAGTCACTACAAGTATCGAGTAATGTGTTTTGTCCTTTGAACTCATAGAATGGTGGCAAAGTAGTTAAACTAGTTGATTTTGATGCCTTGGTTATGTGTATGAAGATGGTATAATGTGTAAAGCTTAAAGGCTTAAAATGGCATGTTATGTTTAGTTAATAATGGTTTATATGGAAAATTTGGGCTTAAATGATGAAAACTAGGTAAATGAATTTGAAATGCTATAAAATTTGGTATGACAGTAGATTAATGGATTTTAGGCTTTCTGGTAAAATTTGGCAATGATTGGACAACATTTGAGAGGCTAAATTAGATAAAAAAAATCAGATAAAATATGTCATTATAGGTCAGGCGTATTGGTACGAGGAAGCCTGTACCGATACGGCCTTACATATTTGGTCTTAATGAAGCAGGGAGTATCGATACACTAGGGAGTGTACCGATAAGGACCTTGATAGTAAGGTTTGGAAAAATAATTGCATCGGTACGACCTCAGGCATACCGAAACTAGTCAACCCAAGTCAAAGCATATCGATACGGGCACAAACATATCAGTACGGGGTCATTGACCTTGAACCTGGAAACTATAAAATTCAACTTAGCGTACTGATACGGTCAATAGTGTATCGGTACGATGTTAGTTAATTCTGTTAAAAAGGCTTGGGAACAGTTTTTAAAAGATTACGAATTGGTCACTAATAATTATATGGTTCAAATGGATAGGTTAAAAGTATCCGATAACAACGGAACTTCTCAGGCTAATAATTGGTGAGTCTAATGATAGGATGGTAATCAAGAATTCGAATAAGGGTTGTTAATTTGTAACGTTTGCAATATAGCCCTTTTAATTTGAAAAGTTTTAAGTTAACCCAAATTCTAATTCTGATCTCCGGTTCTGCTTTCCGATAACACTTTCTGACCTTGTTCTCTACCAGACCGGGAAGGGGGTGTTACAGAGAGCCTTAATGTTTTTTCTAGTTGGTTTTTTACTTTATTTTTAAATTCCTTGAACTTTTCAAGGTAAATGTACCCATATCTACTGAAGTCATCTGTGAAAGTAATGAAGTATTGAAAACCTTCTTCTGGCTTGTGTATTCATTGGTCCACATACATCACTATGCATTAATCCCAATAAATCACTTGCTCGCATACTTTTACCATTAAAAGGAGCTTTGGTCATCTTTCTCAATAAGCAAGGCTCGCATACATCAAGTTGTTCAAAAACAAATGAATCCAAAAATCCATCTTTATGAAGTTTTGAAATGCATTTTTCACTTATGTGACCCAAGTGACAATGCCAAAGATGAGTTTGATTAGAGTCATTTGTTTTTATCTTTTCGTATTTATGTTGTAAAAGGAATTCTCTTGATCCAAAATGTAGAGGCCATTTTTTAATTGTGCCACACCATAGAAAACATTATCGAGATAAAAGGACAACAATTATTCTTAATAATTATCTCAAAACAAATCTTGTCTAAACAATAAATCAAAATGATATTTTTAGTCAAACTAGACACGAAATATTAATCCTCTAAACATAAATTAAGTCCACTAGGAAACGATAAAGTATATGTTCCTCTAAACATAAATATTAATCCTATATTGTATCGATCTAGACTTTAACGAGGGTTAACATTGGGAAGCAATAAAAGACTTAATATTTTATTGATGGGTTTTGTGAATATTATCTCACCATTTAACATTTGATCTTATCAATTAACTAGTATGCATCTCATACATTCATTTTATCACATACATGAAAAGCAGTAAATATGAATGCAATAGTTATAGCCCATATCCTAAGGTGGTCCGTCCCAAGCCAATGGGAGAACCAAATTATTCTAAGGATAAAAACACTTCTCAAGCATTTTTATGTCGGCCCACACTTTTGTTTCTCTGGTCCATGCTTCTTCGTATAGATTACAATTACAGAAACTCGTTTTACATATGAGGGAGTAAGATGAGAAGAGAATTACAATAGAAGTATAGAAAGGCACGACACGCAAGCCATATTTATAAAACCTTATAAATAAAACTAAATGGGCTATTGGGCTAAACCATGCATTCCAAACACCGTGCATATCAAACATAATAAAGACGCGATTTGTTATTAAAGTCTTACCAGATTGTTCCTACGCAGTTGTCAAGCCCCTTGCGGGGGTCTAAAGGGTGAAGCCCCTTTACGGGTCAAGGGGCAGAGCCTCTTGCGGGATTTTGTCAGCCCCGTAGCTGCCGGCGAGTTTGCCGCTACCTGGTTAGCGGTGAAGAAAATTTTAATGAATAGCATCTTGATTGCTATGTAAAAACCTCATGATTTGATAACTTTTATCAACATTATCGCGTTTTTCAAGATTTTAAAATCCATGAGGTTTTTTGCTAAAACAACTCTTGTTACTTTCCTGCACGAAATCTATAGACTAACCACTAGTCTAATATACAAATTTAATTCGCGTATGTTAACACTTAACATCTAAAACCCTAAAACTCAATATTGAATATGTTAACAATTGATATATAATATTTCAAACCCTATCGACAATGATCCTGATGATTAACTCTTAATCATCGATCTTAGGAACATTTTTTAACTGGATTAACAGATTAATAGTGATTGAATAGATTTGCCCATACAAATATCATATATTCGCTAAATTGCCTACCTATTTATATCCATTAGTGAACCAATTTTGTGCCTTTACCCTTTTTCTTTGTTTCTATCCCTTCACTAAGCTGAAACCTCTTTTATTTTACTATCTTTTGTTACCCATGTCAAGACAAAGATTGATGTGCTCCACGAAAAATAGAAATAGTAGAAAGAGAAAAGAATAAGCTTTCGAGAGAAAAAAAGTTCAGACTAAAATAAGTATTCAAATAGAATAGAGAAAAAAGAGGGAAAAAAAACACAGCAGAAAAATAGCAAGAAAAGATCGAGAAAAAAAAGAAAGAAAAAATTGATTGTTTGATTACACTTCTTCAGATTTGTTTACTTTATTGAATTCGTGGCTTGAACTTATATTTTAGCATCTCTTGTCTTGACATTATTAACCCAATTTTTCGGCCTTATCCTTACCCCAACCTAAGCCCTGTTACAACCTTATTAAAGACCCTTTGATTAATACATCTTGTTCATTCTAAGTAGTGGTGACTTGATTTTCGTACAAGTCTATGGTAATGTCATTCTTAATCTTGGCTTTGAGCATTTCCTTTACCCAAAATACATTGAGCGGTAATGAGTGAACTCTTGTGAGGTATTGAATCTTATAACGTTAAAATTAATGGATAATTGAAATGTCTTGGCTTTTGCTTAAACTTGTTACTAGTTGAGCCTATACACTTGATTGTCACCTTGTTTCCGATAATTGATGTGATCATTGATTCATTTAGTGTTCCTTGACATATAGTGGGATGATGGATTGGTAACTTGAGATTTCTTCCATTAACTAAGGCATGCTTGAGGACAAGAATTGAATAAGTGAGGGAGAATTTGATAAGTGGTTAATTTGGGTACTATTTTCTCTTTAATTTTGTCCTTAATGATTAGTTCATGTTGCTAATTTGGACGTTTTTTGTGTGTTTTATGTGCAGGACCACAATTCTGGAAATTGCACTAAAAGGCAGAGTTCTGCAGTTTTTTTGTTCTAGAATCAAGGCTGGGCTAGTGGGCATGAGTCTGGGCATAAAGTCTGACGTGGCATACAATCAGCGGCTTCTAGAAGATCAAGTCAGCAACTTCTAGAAGGTGACATCAGCAACAATGGATAACCATATCGGCTGAATTTTGAATTTCAAACTTGGATTTATCTTTTGTTTTTAGGATTTAAATGTGAATATTTTTAGGATTTATCTTTTATCCTTTTAGGTTATTTTTAGGGTTTCAAAATACTATAAATACCCCATTGGGGTAAGCTAGAAAAGTATCTCTCATTCTTAGTTTGTTCTTGTTTTTGAAGTTTTATAAAGTTCTCTTTACGTTCTTGTTCTTTTAGTTTTCTATTATTTATTTTCTTTTAAAATGCTAAGTATGATTTTTACCATAATCATGCTTATCTAAATTTTCCTATTAGCCAAAGGCTTAAAGCGAAGCTTCAATTCACCTTGTGAGAATTAAAAAGCACTCAACTTCTTCGCATTTCATTCTCAATTTTCTGAAAACTTAGATCGGTTATTGGCCTTTCTATTAAAATCTTTACGCTTTCATTTCAAAAAGCTAGCGTTGACTTGAATGTTGTTTATATTTATTGTTGGGAGGAAGAATCAGCTTGTAGCAAATTCAACTTCATATGAACACACTTAGCGACGAATTTGTTAAGGGAAATTGAGATCTGATTCAATCCTCATCGAGACAACATAGTCCGAGTCAGGTTTTTCTAGAATCTAAAACTGTTTTATTTTAACAGCGATGAAATCCAAAAATTGACTTTGGATTATCGGTTTACCGGAGAGAAAAACAAGTTACAAGGGTTGGGCCTTGTAAACTGTAGCCGGCATGTATCCAGAGTGAAAATTCTTTTTCAATGATCAGTTTGAATTGAAGCTAAGCAAAGCTTGAGGCTAATTAATTTAATCAACTTTCTTCTCAGAAATATTTACTTCATCACTTTCTCTAAATTTGTTTTTATTATTTTACTTTTAGTTCCTACTCTATCAAAACCCCCATTATTTTTATTTCCACGCTAAAGCCATAATCAAAGCCTTTTACATCAGAAGCTCCATAGTCCTTGTGGATCGACCCTTCTTCTCTCTATACTAAGTTATTTATATTCATTTGAGATTAAGGAATATTTAGTTGACAATATATGATGCTTGTCAAACTTATTCAAGCATGGCCATGCATTTCCATCCTCACTCAATCAAGTGGCCTACAATATTACTCCTATTATGTAGGAGGGACAAATCCTATCTTGATCAACCATATCCCACTACATAGATTGTGATATATCCAATATCAGACTTTATAAAGTAGTCAGTTACGACACACGTTTGACTGTATCAAAATATGTCACACACAATGTTGAAATAATGATGATCTCAAGTATGAGGATCATACATGTAGTTATCACTATAAGCAATGTTGCGACTGTCACATAATAATCAAGAAACATGATTATAGCGGGTCAGTCCAGTATGTCATTCTCTAACACATACTTATGTATTGATTTTGAAATATCCATGTCAATGACAACACTTTGTTATCAATCAAGTACATATTAGTCTTAATGCATTATTGTTGTCTATTTCTACAATAATACTCGACTAAGAACAATTAAGAATAATCATATTATTCTAAGGACTTTATTATAATTCAATTCATTTATGCACGTAGAATTGTAACTGAAAATAATAATGGCAATGCCTCTTTATGAATAAACAAGGTAAAAACAAATGTCATTTAGAATCATCTTATGATTGGTATTTGGGCATACTCTAACACGTAGAACGTCTAACTTCGATCAAACTCCAATGAACTAGTGGATCCCAAATCCACTATCTCCGAGAAATGTATCTAAGAAGGGTGATGATACTCTCCAAGTATCCACAGACTCCTTTTTAGCGAACAAAGGGTCCTCAAACCAACATGCATCCACTGATCGATTTCGAAGTGGTTTGTCCAAACCCGCATCACAAACGTTATTCATGTATAACGATGAAGATTCCTTGCCACAACTCTCATAACGTATCTGAAGGCTCTTGAACTACTACAACACACAGCGAAGACACCATTCAAGTGGCGGGAGGAGAACACATCCTAGACTCCAACATCGTTCAACTAACTCGCATCTCAACAATCTGGGGTGACCTCACCCTTGAAATTGCTCCCATGAGAGACTCAACACTTAACTCTGCCACTCCCAACTATGATCATAACCATCTTGACGTCGCAAAATTGGACGCACCATCAGGATTCCAGTCTTAAAGAGTAATAACTTAATTTAAGGGCTTGTATTCACTAGACACCTTACTAAAACACCTACACCGCCTCGGAGTTACCTAGAATTAACTAAACCTAAGCTCTGACACCAGCTTTGTAACACCCCTGACCCGGATGTCACAATTTGGGCCTCAAGCCTAAATCAAAACCATAAAAATCTCAAACTATGTTTAGCCCAAACAAGTTATTTCTCAAAAGCATTTAAAGTCAACAATTGAAAATATAGATAAATCATTTACATAGCTACATAAGAGCTCTATTTTAATTTAAAACATTTAAATACTTGACTTGATTAATACAATTTTAAAAGAAAGAATTACAGACTCGACCACATAAGGTCCTATGAATACATAGCCCACTAAACACAAGTATTGTACTCTAGAGATCACCACATGCTGAAATCTCGTACTAATAGTGCTTTTCGATCCAACGATCAACCTACGCACAGAAACAACGATTCCGAGCGTTGAGCTTACAAAGCTCAGTAGTTCACATCTACTCTATTATATTTCATGCTAATCATAAACATAAGCATGCAAGCCAGTACGAGCAATAAGGGAAGATAAATAAACATGTGGTGCTACCACTAGTCACCTAAACACATGCTCTCAACACAGCAAAACATCATACATGGCCCACAAGGCCCAACCATACTTGGGATCCTACCGGATCATCCGAGCGAAACACACAATGTCATCATCACAAACTTGGAGTGAGGTCTGGTGTTACACAGCCTCGGGAACGTACACTCTGAGTGGGGCCCGGTGTCACACAGCCTCGAGAATGTACACTCTCTTTAGCTGAGGTCTAATGTCACACAGACTCGGGAACGTACACCCATACTCAGAATCTCTCCTCGAGTATCATCGAATGAGGCTCAGTGTCATACAGCATTAGGAATATACATTCGGCATCTCTAACCATGGTGTTGCAATAGGAGTTCAAGGTGCACTAACCTTAAGCCGATATCACTAAAATCTTTATATGAGCTTCCCGAATATTCCACTTGATTTGATATTCAATCCCAAATAATCCTCATATATTAACTAATACCATAAGTATCTCTTAATCAAATACTTTAATGAATTTGAAAGGCCAAATGCGTAAAAAATAACTTATCGGGTTCAAATTTGGCAAAACGAAATGCGTCAATGAATCTGAAACATTGAGAAACCCCCAGGTAGAGTCCCCCCAAAAAAGTCAACAGTCAGTCAACGTCGGTCAAAGGCTGGTCAACTGCCCAAATAATCTGGTGCAGCACGGTGCACAACAAGCTGGGTGTACCCTAGGTACATGATCTAGTGCGGGGGCATGCATTGGAAGATGGTGCACCCGCAGGGCGTGCTCCTATGTAGGCAGATGTACGTGTGCACAATCTAGTTTGGCGCGGTGCACTGCAGCATAGTGCACCTGCTTGGGCTGACCCACTCTCACCCTCACTGGCGGCGCGTGGGGGCACGTGCGGCAGCCTTCGAGGGCGGTTGGAGACCAAAATTCTCCAGTCGGTTGTTCTCGAGGCGGTGGTTCCGAGGACAACCCCTAGAACCTGATGATTCAGCTTTTCTGAAACTTTATCCTCTTCACTCTGGTGAACGACAACTCCAATGACAACGGGAAGACCACCGACGGATGCGACTCGATGAAAGCTTTCTAATGACACCGGCGGTGTCACGAACAGATGCTTAAACGATGGTAGATCGAGATTTAAAACTCTCACCCTTCCATTTTTCTCTTTCTCTCTCTGTCTCCATCATATATCTTTCACTTTTCTCTTTCTTCATAAAATCCTCCTCTTTTTTCAACCACCTACCAACCTTTTTAAATTTCAAAATCCTATCATCCACTATAATTGGCCCAGCTTAATATCCTTGCCTTGGGCTTTTAAAATAAAGACCCATAATCTCGGGTCCAAAATCCAAATTACAAACCCGAATTTCGGGTCGTTACATACCTAGTTCAGGTACCAATTTCAGAGAGGATGCTTAATTTCAGTACCAAATGTATATGTAAACCTTTATTCTATTAAAATTCGACTATAATTTTGAGTAAAAAATTTGTATCGAATCCAATTTGACACAAAATATATTTTTTGCTTTTATTTGATAAATTATGAATATGGTTGAAAAAATAGATAGAAATATTATAATAATTAATTTTAAATATAGAGAGAATTATATTATTATTTTAGGTCGAATTTTGAATTTTTCACTTGAATGCGAATTTATTTTATCCTTTATAAAACTTAATCTAAGCTTGAAAGTTAAAAACAATGGTTTTATAAAATCGAATCAAAATTTGTTGATTTCGAATAATTTAATTATCTACGTCTAGGTATAAGATTATGTTGAGATGTTTTGTAGAAATGTAATAGAGTTATGATTATGATAAAATAGAATAAATATAACAGCAATTTAATTGGATTGTATGTTGTTTGGCACATATACACTTTTTATTAATTTTAGTCTGTTAAAAGAATTGTGTGATACGTTTTGAGCGAACATATTTGGTCAGTTGATTAAACTTTCATTTTATTTTTTTTCTTATTCTTTTAAATCATGTGTTTTAGACATACTAGTAGCACCACATTCCTTCTCATAGAGTTCCTTTTTCCTCCCTTCTAGGACTATATGTAGGATTAAAATTAAGATTTGTCAAAAAAAATTAAGAAAACCAAATATTTAAAAGATAAAGTATAAATTCCATCACTCAGTTTTGAACTCATTCATGTTTAGTCACTAAAGTTTAAAAAAAAAATTAATCAATGAACTTTTGATTTGTTTTTATTTTGATTACTCAGCCATGTGTCTAGGACTACTCTTTGCTGACATGACAATCACACGTCGTTTTTTTATTGATTTTATCTTTTTCCCCAAAGATGAAGGTTATACAAATGTGTCATGTCAAAGCTGAAATCTCCATTCTCTATCGTCTTCTCTGATCACTAAAGACACCGACAAATTTGTCTCATTGTCTTCTACCACTACAATTTGGATTTTCCTAGACTCACTTTAAAACTCCCGAAACTCAATCTAAAACCTAAAACTCACAAAATCTCAAACCACTATGATTTATAATCTCTATTGTTCGATCAACGTGGAATCAGAATACATGACTCGCTTCCTTTTTCTCCACCTCCCACCATTAGGATGTGAAAGAAGATTCTCCGTCATCGAGAAATTAAAGAGAATTCAAGGGTAAACTACAATAGAGGTTATTCAATTATGGTTAATATTATATTTGGGTCACCCAATTATTAAAAGTTGCA
The DNA here is from genome assembly GCA_019671005.1 of Hibiscus mutabilis. Lineage (NCBI taxonomy): Eukaryota > Viridiplantae > Streptophyta > Magnoliopsida > Malvales > Malvaceae > Hibiscus > Hibiscus mutabilis. Next base: position 17,175,394 of record CM033714.1, on the reverse strand, counting down.
TTTGGGTCATTCAATTATGGGTAAGGTTACATTAAGTCACCCTTCATATTTAAAAATATATCAATTTGTGTATTAGGTTAATTAAGAATTTCAAACAAGGGTATGCAAGTGATTTGGAAGAAAAAATGATTGAATTGATATACTTTTTTAAATATGAATGGAGACTCAAATGTAATCTTATCCATAGTTGAGTAACCCAAAATGTAAATTTTAATAATTAGTTGACTCAAATGTAACCTTAATAATAATTAAGTGACCTCTGATATAGTTTACCTTTTCAAAATTGGTTTTAAAATTTTAGAACACGACAAAACAATCACTGAATCTCCAAAGCCTCCATCACAGAACCATCAGTCTCGTAATAACCGTACCAACTCTTCGATCTCTTTCGAGATTGTCGCTGTTGATGTCATCGCCGTATCATGGCTTGTGCTAGCTTCGTTAACCTAAACACCGCCTCATTCTACTCGATCGGCGATCAGAAGTCTTTCATTCAACTCCCCGGATCGTCAGCTTCACTCGCCACTCACAGAGTCTCACAGCCGATTCGTGCTGGCGCGTACACCAACGAAATCATACAAGCCGCCGTTAGCGTCCCCTTTGACCCTTATTATTTCTCTCCGTTCAAGTTTTTCTAGATCATTTTATTTTCAATTAATCGTCTTTAATATTCAAATGGTAATTCGTGGTGGAGATCGTTTTTTGAGTGCTCGGTTTCTGTTTATTTCTATAGTTAATCCATGTCTCCTTTTACAAACGAGATTAGGACAGGTAGTTTAATTTAAAGTTGATGATTGGATTGAGAATTATCTGAAACTGTTTGTGGAGTTTGATTGCTTTATTTGTTTCGTTGGTGATGTAGGAAACTATTGCATCACCTGGTCGGGGAATCCCGGCGATCGGTAACTCGAGCCCAATCGCCAGGTTTATAGGCAGTTTCTACTCACAATCAGTGACAGATCTGAAAATTCAAGAATGGAACTGCATGCATCCGCCACTGCTCACAACTTCCGGCCTTGGTGAATATATTTTCGGTGCCATTGTTTTCGAGGAAATGCTTTACCAATCGATAACGGACGGGAAGAAGTTTGTAGATGTCTTGCCGGACCCGAAAATCATGCCTGGCATCAAAGTGTATAAGGTGTGACAGTGATGAAATCCATACATTTATATGCTTTAGGAATTACTTCTCTCGGTGCCTGATATGAAGTCAATCTTTTTCATTCCCTGTGTTTCAGGGGTTGATTCCCCTTCCAGGATTGAACAATGAATCTTGTTGTCAAGGCTTGGTTCCCTTTTTTTAATGCCTCTACCCATAGTCCAACATCAAAAAATAGGGTTTGTAATTTATAATTTAGAGTTTAGTTTCTTGGTGATAAGAAACATATAGGAGCATCAAAAATGACAATGATTTTTGTCCGTTAACTTCAAGCATATGAAGTTCACGTCACTGTTGGTTAATGATACCTTTATTTATGTTGAGTAGGAACAGAATCATGATTTGAGGTTAGAAGATAAAATAAAAATATTTGAAAGTCTGAAGGACAAATTCATAAATAACTCGAGGGTGAAAGTGACTTCTAGTCGAGGGCTGCACCTACTAAGCCAAGTTGGTAAATTACATGCAGGGATGGACACAGAATTTTATATTAGGGAGCGAAACTATAGAATTTGAGGGGGCGAACTTATAAAATTTTAGGGCACGAAAATAGATTTTCAATATAAAATACATAGAAAATTTTTAAAAGATTTAAATCATATAAGAATTTCAAAATTTTAGAGGAGCGACCGTCCCTTTTAACCCTCTCTAGGTCATCCCCGATTACATGGGCGTTCCATTCTATTTTTGATAATGATGAGATTAGATCGTGTGAGGCAATAAGATCGTTTAGATTAAAAAGTTAATTATCGACTTGGACGTGATTTTAAACATTACTAATTCATTCACTAGTACAGAACACAATCATGTTTGGATGATTGGTTTTAGTGTTCAATACAAACCATTGGTGATCGGTAAATTACATCTTAATTATGATTGAGTAACAAACATGTCACTTTTTAAGCTACAAAATGTTACTTGATTGACATATTGTTACAAATATGTCATTGTGTGATAAAATTGAAATAAATGTTTAATGTGGCCTGATATGATAATATTTTTTGTTCTCAAAACTTATACATTATATTAGTCATGTACTTATTCAAAATAGTTTAATAAATTTAACATTTCCTATTTAAAGAATTCATGAATTTAATTTTTTTTGTGATACGCTTAAAGCAAGTGAACACGTTGAATCAAAGTAGTAGTTGGATGACTGCATTCTATCATAAAATCAGTAACAAGTTATCATCAAACTGCTATACCACGAAAGTAACATAAAATTTGAGGAGAAGAATAATGACTAAAATGATGAAATTTTTAAATATTCAGGGTTAATTTATTAAATTACTTTGAATTAAGTCCAAATTAATAGACTATAATTTTTTATGACTACAACTATTGTTATATTAAACCACATCACCATTTCTATCTAATATTTAACAGTCAATAGCTTATTTGTAACAATATTTTAAGTAAGTGACAAGCTTGTAACTAAATCTATAATTAAGTACCCTAGAGTGTACTTTACCAAAGATTAAAAAGTTTGCTTGTATAAACTATAGCGCAAATTACACTATAAGTTCTTTATTTGTTGGTATGTTTTTGTTTTGGTCAGCAAACTACAAAACGTCTTAATTTCGTCACTAATATTATCTATTGGTTTATTTTTTTTCGGTTAACCTCCGATAAAATCGTTAACGTAAATGATAAAGTGACTTTTTAAAATTAGTATATTAACCTATTTAGTCTTTAATACCAATATATTCTTTCAATTTGAACATGGTTCTAAATAACTCAATGAATTTAGCCTTTCACAATAATAATTTCTATCAATTTAATCATAATGTTCGGGTGTTAGTGGGTTACGAGATCCACTCCACTTTACACCTATTTGGGCATGGATAAGTACAAGTTTCACGGGTGGTTGGGCAAAGATAGAGACAAAAAATAGTTTTATCGTGAGTGGTGGGGCAAACGCGATTTTGACTTTGTATCCACCCATCCCCACCCGCCCTACATCATCCCCACCCACCTAGTATATATAATAAGTATATTTAAAAATAAACATTTTAAAATAGTATCCATCAATTCACCCAATTTTTAACAAACTCTCAGGCTTAACACCTTCAGTTTTTCACTTTATCTCTTTTACATGAAACCCTAAAATTACTCATCAGTAGCCCACATTGCAACTTGCAAGCTCCTACTTCACCCCTTACAGTCATGTTCTCCTTAAATTCTCTCTTTGTTTACGGAATTCATCTATAGTAAACCTATTTTGTATGTTTTCTATAATAGTTGAATGTTAGTTGTTGGGTTTTTTTATTCATATTTTGTTAAATTGCAATCTTGTTCAATTGATTGTCGGTTGGAATAATGTCATAAGACAAGTATTTTATGATTTTTCATAAAAAATGGTTTATATTTATTAAACTAATATTGTAAATATATTATATGAAGTGGGTAGTGGGGTGGGTATAGCGAGATTCAGTGGGTCGCATGACCTATGTGGATGGCGGAGATGATTTTAGTCTTTTGAGTCGTGGGTAGGGGTGTTCATACTTCGATTTTAACCGAATTGACCGGCCAAACTGAATTTTTTTAGTTAAACGGTCAGTTAATTTTAGGTATAATCGGTTAACGGTTAAGTTTTTTTTTTCAAACTTCGGTTATTGATTAATTCGGTTCAAATTGGTTAATTAACTAAAATTATTATATATTACATATATTTGTTTTTTGTCCCGAAACTTTTAAAAATTATAAAATGATCATTAAATTTTTTGATATATTATAAAATGGCATTAAACTTTATCAAATTTGCACAAAAAGATCATTAAATTTATTTACCAATAATTTATAACGTGCAATGAGTTAATGACCATTTTGTAATAGTTCGATAAGTTTAATGATTGTTTTATAACTTCTGAAAGTTTAGTGACTAAAAAGATGATTTTAACATAGTTTAGTGACCATTTGTGTAATTTACCCAAAGTTTTGTAACAAATTTTGGTTAATTCGAAAATCGACCGAATTAACTGAACGTTTTTTTTTTTGTTTAGTTAAAAAAAATTGGGAAAATTTTGTTTAGTTAACAGTTAAAAGGAAAAAAATTGATTAATGAATTTTGGGCAGTTCAGTCTGATCGGTTAACCGAATCAACTGATTGAACACCCCTAATCACGAGACATAGATGGTTTTGAGTTTTGTACCTACAATAGATCACGGGGATAAACATAAAAAAATTTAACAGAGATGAGTGCGGGAAGAAAACCCTTTACAACCACTCCGCTCAATTTACATCCCTGCCTAATCTTAATATATATACATGGGTTATATTTTGATACACAAGCTATGTAAAAAAAATTACACAACCCTTCTATAAAATTTAAAACCTAAATCCCAAACCCTAGCAACCTAAACCCTAAACTCTAAATTCTAATCATAAACCTTAAATTCTACACCCTACACACTAAACCCCTAAACCATAAACCCTAAAATTAAAAGACTTGTGTGCATCAAAGTATATATATATATATATATATATGGAATAAGATCCAATTACAAAGTGTAAAACTCTTTAAGTTTTACACGTTTTTGGATCGTTGGATGAGAGAAATGGATGGTTGAGATTAACTTCTTACTTTTTTCCCCAAGTGATAATCTTCGCATATTATACTGTTAATCTCAGCTATCCGTTTCACCCATCCAACGACTCAAAAAACGCGTGTAAAACTTAAAAGAGTTTTACACTGTGTAACTAGATCCTATCCTCTTTATAAATAGTGAAAACTATAGTTTAGGGAAAGGAAATTAAATTTCCATTATTTTATCATTTCTTCCAATATATATATATATATATATAACTAAGCGTTTTCCCCTATCTCAATGGATAAATATAACTTTCAACACTCATATATTTTTTAGAATTATATTTTGATATACAATACATATAAAAAAGTTACACAATTCAACCTTTTTAAATTATAAAATCTAAAATCTAATTCACTAAGTCTATTTTAAATTATAAGTCTTAAATTATAAATTATAACCATAAATACTAAAATTTACACCAACCCTTTAAACCCTAAAAAAAGTTAAACCCCTAAACTTAAAATATAAATTATTTTACATAATTCGTATATTAAAATATTTTTAATCAAATTTAGGCCTTGTTGAGAGACAAATTCATCATTATGCCTATTCTGTGAAATAATTCAACTTTGGTTCTGTCATTTGTGTTTAGTATTCTATTCTATTCTATTCTATTCTATCGTTAATGTTTGGTCTTTCAACTTCCAGCTCAAGTCCCAGTCTCTATCCAGCACCTGAACGTGAACCTGAAGCTGGTACAACACCTTTTTACTCCATTAAACTCAATCAATGCCTAAAATTCGCTTTCCTTTTTAGCCCAAACTTTTCTTCTCTTTCTTCGATATATATATATATATTCAATTTATATTATATTGTATTGTATTATAGTATTACTTTATATCTCTCTTTCTGCACTACAGTGGAGGGGAGTGAGACTTTCTCTTTCTTTCCCTCCCCACGTTGTCGTCTTCTTCCTTCAACAAATCTGCTTTTTCAACAATCCTCCGTGACTGTGAGTATTTCTTTCTTCCGTTGCTTACTTTCTATTCTATTCTTTTGTTTAATTTCTTTTTATCTCTTTTTTTTCCTAATGCTGTTCAGCTTACATTACATGCAATGCAATGCAATGAAGCATACCCAGATTTGTTTCTTTTCTTTTATCCTTTTCCAGTTCTGGGTCAGATTTATTTATCCACACTTCACTTTTATTGATTATTTTAATGGTAAACCATCTATGTATATTCTTCACCTTTAAGAACTTTCAACATGAGCTGAACTCTGATTTGTCTTAAACCCTACAGTTTTTTTGTGGGTTTATAAGTTTAAACTTTGATTTGCATTGAAATAAAGTGATTAATGTTTCCATTAGCAGAATGAATGAATTAGCATTTATAATTTTTCTATATAATAGTGAATATGGAATTTTTTTTCCTTTTTTTCTGTTTTTTTAATCTTTATTTTCGCTTAGATTTGATGTTAATGTTCTTTTTTTATTTAATGATTGTTAGCTATGGGATATACTTTTGCTTAAAAGTGTAAGAATGGTTACAAGCCTTGATAGTAAAGCTGATTGCAAACTTAATTCCTATTTACACATTTAATGGTCCTAGGAAAATTCTCCTTTTCAAATAAGTTTTTAAGAGGCACCTTAAAGTATGAAATCTTTCTTATCTTGCCGTGCCGGAGAATTTTTTTTTTTTTTTTTTGCTTTTTGATGATTGAAATGCCCGGCAGCTTAGAATATCATAAAGATAGTAAAACATTTTGATAAGAGTTATGTGGTAGATAGGTTACAATGTAGAACATCACTTTTTCTATGATAAGTTTTTGAGAGGCACCTTCAACTGTAAAGTGTGAACCCTTTTTATCTTGTCTTGCCAGTGGAAATTTTTGCTTTTTGATGATTGAAATTTCCGGTTGCTTGGAAATACCATACAGATTATAAAGCAAATATTTTGATAATTAATATGTGGTAGATAGATTGCAATGTAGAATATCACTAAAGTAGATTGCCACATCATATGAACTGCTACTGAGTATGAGTTCCAATTCTTGGCAAGCTGTAGGGACCATAGCTTTTAGGAAGGGTCTACTAGTTTATTTCCATCCTTTACTGGATTGTTTTCTTTCATTAGATATTTGTACAATATATCTTAATCGGTCCCCCATTTTTCTCATTCCAGCCCAAACATGTGTTTTGGCTTTTGTTGTCATGCAAATTAATCTTCTGCATTACAGTGCTTATAGATTTTGTAATTGTAGTACCCAAATCATTAGCCAGAGTTAAGATGACATAAACACCGGTCGTACAACTAAACAACACTAATTGTGGTTTTATGTAAATTTGGGACATAACTACTATCTTTATATGATTTTAAGAAAACCTTGCTCATTAAGTGACATAATATATCCAACTTTTGTGAAACATTCCCTATGAAGTTCTATATCCTTTGGCGATATTCACTGAATGTTGAATTATATCGTGTTACCAGATTTTGAGGAAATTTGTTTCCATTTTTTAAGGAAAAAAACCAATAAATAGAGTGGAAATAGTTTAATGCTCATGCTAAGGTTGTCTTTTTCCTGCAGAGTTGGTTATTGGACAAGTTCTTTTAATGTTGTGTACTGAATGAATTTATATGATTTCATATTCATATATGTTAATGGTCCCCTCCTTTAGGTTTAATACTTTTGGCTCTAGTGCTGCTCTTTCTTGTATGCACAGTAATTTATTGAAATAAGTTTTTTTTCTTCATTTAATTGTAAGATTGTCATTGTTAGTAATTCTCAACTGCATTTCCTAGAACCTTACTTATGATGTTATTGTGCAGTGGGCAAGTTGTATTTTCTGAAAAACTGAGGCCTATGGAACCTAATGGTCATACAAGAGTGAGAAGGGATCACCTTATTCAAGAAAATGCAGATGATGGTTTCTTATGTTTCGTCAATGAACTAAATCCATGGACTGCATGGGCATACAATCCTCATACTATTTCATTATTATTTGTCGGTGCATGCTCTCTTATGTGAGTGCGCTGCTTAATATATACTTCTAGTTGATATTTAACCTTAAATTCTGCCTTTTATCCCTCATTAGATTTTGCATGCATCTTTTATATGTTTGGTCACTCATCTTTCTTTACACGTAGAATCTTCTTTTGTACCTACACTATCTTTTGCATTAAATTTATAATGCATTGTAAAATTATAGCAATATCTCTTGCCAGCCTATATACATGTTTTGAATCTATACCATCAAACTCATGTTTTAGTTCTTTTTTCCTTTTCTGTTTCACCCTTTTTTATTTAAAAATTATATCTCAACTCTTAGTATTTATTTATTTATGTATGTCTGTATATGTTTTCCAGTTGGGCAAGTGGCACCCTTGATCCTCAGAGCTCAGAATCTGAAGACCTTGTAACATCTGTAAAAAGGTTTCTATTGGTAATTAATGGTCTTTGCCCTTTCACTTGCTAATATATTTTAATGGCTCGTGTGGGCTGTTCTTGTAGGGGTGTATGGGTAATGATTGCTGTTTTTCTTGCTTATTGCTTGCTGCAGGCTCCTTCTACGTAAGTTATCAGTTTGCTTTCTCTGTAGAACTTGGTCTGTTTAACTGTTTAACTTTGGTTTATGGAAATCTATTTGTTGCTTTAACTTAAGGAAGAAACATGGAGTTAAAGTTTAAAAGGGGGGCATATTCATCATCTTGGCTTGCTTTAAAGCAATTACCTTTGATCTGTCCTATACAAAAAATGGTTTTTGATGATTTCATGGCAAATTCTATTAGACTATGCTGGCTGGAGAAGATGGCGACAGAATTCAATAAATTTTGTTTACGGATAGTTGTATGGTTTAATCTGCTTTCTGTAATTTATTTTAATCAGTGTTCTAACAACTGACATTTTGATTACTATGGTTGCTTGGCTACTAGGTTTATTGCTCTAAGTGATCAAAATTTAAACTTCTTTGCAGGGTCCTTATTTGGCCACATCCTGCAATTTGGCGTTTAGTTCATGGAATGGCTGTTGTTTACCTTGTCGCACTCACATTTTTGCTTTTTCTGGTTAACTTCCTTATTTTTTTTTACTATTTGTTTATTGTAATGTTAATTATTTTTTATATATTCGTTATATGCATATATTCATTTGCATTTAATCCAAAATTTAGGAGAGGCAAGACTTAATTTGACAAGTATTTAAGCTAACTGGGACTAATATTGCCATTAGACAATAATTTGGTTCCATCTGTTTCTCTCTCTCTCTCTCTCTATTCGCAGACACACCCTTGAAAAAATCATGGAACATACATGTTTGCGTAAAACATTGTAGATCAATACTGTTCTTGAATGTTTGTCCATATACATATGCTGTCATCCAAAGTTGCATAAATGATTAGTGATAGTTGCTCTACATTCTGTTTTCCAGAAGCGTGATGATGCTAGACAATTCATGAAGTTTCTCCATCCGCACCTTGGTGTTGGTACTACTTTTGGCTCTGGACGACTTTTTGACGTACTTCTCTACTATTATTAATTCTCTATTTTGTTTTCCTGATTATTGTTTGCTCCTTCATGTAGAGCTTCCAGAAAGATCCTATGGTGCTGATTGTCGCATATATACTCCTGAAAACCCCTCTAGCAGGTTTAAGAATGTTTATGTATGGATCTTTTTGCATAACCTGGTTAAGTTATTTTATCGTATGCTTGAGCCTTACATTACCATAGTTCTGTATTTTGGACTATTGATTTCTTATGTTGATTTAAATTTTTTTTAGGAAACTCTCTTTGATGAGTTTGTTCTAGCCCACATCTTTGGTTGGTGGGGCAAGGCCATATTAATCCGCAATCAGCCGCTTCTATGGGTCCTCTCGATTGGATTTGAGTTGATGGAGGTTAGTTTTTTTTATCTGACATGGTTATGGCTTTCCATGTTCTAGTTTCCCATTTAGACATACTATTGCCAAGTTCATATACTTGCTGTCTGTTTTGCATCCATAATCCGACTACTGTGATGGCATATACAGTTTACCTTCCAACACATGCTGCCCAACTTCAATGAGTGCTGGTGGGACAGCATCATTCTTGATATTTTGTTGTGTAATTGGTTCGGTAAGTTCCTGTATTGTTTTCTTTTCCTGTGCTCTAGGATGCATCATATGAGATTGTCTGTGTCTGAATCATTAAAACTGACAATGCCATCAGTGCATAAGCAATTGAAGAATAAACATTACACAAATGCGGGTGTGGAATCCTTTTTTCTAGCGCTGCATATGATTGTAGTCCTCAGTCAGCTTCACTGATGGTTACCCCTTAAATAAGTTTTTGTGAAACATGCAATCTAATTTAGAATGACAGATTTTAAATGTCTCGAATCAATAATCAATTATATTGTTGTGACTTGTGAGCTCAAGCGCATTTTCTCTGCTGCTATCATGAAAATAGACTCCAGTTTTATTTTGTTAGCATTTTCTGATTTGGAATTCAAGAGTTAATAATTCTTCACCCTATTTTGACAACATACTTGATTTGCTTGTAGGCATCTGGGCTGGACTGCGTACTGTTAGGTACTTTGACGGCAGAACTTATGAATGGGTTGGCATAAGTCGCCAGCCTAACATCATCGGCAAAGTAAGTTTCTTGTTGTGTGATTACTCTCCAATAAAGTGAAAACTACTGCAATCTTTAAACTCTAGTCTGCTTAGAAGTGGAAATATGGGCCCTCCTCCTTTAGTATTATTCACTTGGCTCGTAAACATACACTTGGCTTCACCTTTTATTTGTCAATGCTCCTTGTTCTTTGTGTTTGTCCAGGTTAAACAAACATTACTACAATTTACACCAGCACGGTGGGACAGAGACGAATGGCAGCCCCTGCTTGGTCCATGGCGTTTCATTCAAGTTCTCAGCCTTTGCATCGTCCTCTTGACAGTAGAGCTTAATACATTCTTTCTAAAGTTTTGTCTCTGGATTCCTCCACGAAACCCTGTGATCGTGTATAGGTTGATCTTGTGGTGGCTAATAGCAATACCAACAATTCGCGAGTACAACTCATACCTCCAAGACCGGTACTTTCTCTCTCTCCATTTGTTTTTTACACATATATATTATGCCAGAAATATGTTAATAGCTAAATGAAGAATTTTTACTTTTCACCTTTAATGCCGTCTCTTTTTTCCCAGAAAACCAGTTAAGAAGGTTGGAGCATTTTGTTGGCTTTCCATTGCAATCTGCATTATTGAGCTGCTCATTTGTATCAAGTTTGGACATGGTATGTTCCAACGCAATGCCAATATTTTGGTTCGAATTGTCTTGGTTACCTATACGCTAATGACAACAGTAATACCAATCGATTTTCTCATTCTATTATGTGTACTGTATTAACCATTTCTATTTTTCTGTTTCCCGGCTTATCAGGTTTATATCCTATGCCAATGCCAAAATGGTTGGTAATTCTCTGGTCATCTATCGGAGTGACCCTTGTTTCTTTCATTCTCATCTGGTCTTCGAAGTTGCAGCCGACTTACACAAAAAAGAGGCAATAGTTTTTGCACCGAGCAGTATACACTATTCTTTGGTTACTGGTGTCAATGGCTGCAAGTGTATATACGCATCACTCGATAAATTGTGTAGAGATGCATATTCATAGGCAATGGACCACAGGTGAAACGCAAGATCATATTTGTTTGTTGTTAGGACAGTGAGAAATGTTTAATGCCAAGCTCACAAGTTTACAGTTTGCCACCATTTTCCACGTGGCAAAATTTTTCCCAAACTTGGGTCTTAGACCTCTCCTTGTCCTGTAGTCTTGAGTATGAACTGTTCCATATTCAGAAGAGTTTCATTTTGTATTTCTCATTTTCCAGGTTCAATTCATTATATTGGATTTTCCCACTACTTTTAAGGAATTCTTAAGGGTACATTACATTTACAATAAAATTAATCTGATTTCTTTGAGCATAGACAGGGAAGTAGGGTACCAAATTCAAGTGAAATAAATCAACCCAACAAACATCATACATACCATTCACTATTTCCGGTCATCGATGATCCCTTCGAAGAACTTCCACAAAAGGGCTACAAAACCAAAGAGTCGAAGTTCAGTAATTCACTGCTCTTCGCCTTCCTCGGTGATCCCCTCCAAAAACAGATACTAGAACACTAGGGTACTTTGCTATTCTTGGGCTCTCAGTGCTGTCATTTCTCGAATAGTCGTTATACTTCAAACGAAACGATCACAGGCCATCACGTTTATTAGAGAGACATCAACAACACAACCTTTGATCGTAAAAATGGTGGGAATCCACCTCATGGTGTGTCTCGGATAATAAAAGCTTGCAAGGACCTTTCTTGCTGCACATATGGAGTATCAGTATTTTGACATTAATCCTAACACCACAAGCATTCGATTCGGGTTTGAATATACCTACTTTGCATGGATTATGACATTGTGACACAAAGCTAGAATCCGAATCAAGGCCAAGTCTCGTCCACGAGGATTACCATATCTCACTTGACAGCTCCTAATTATGATTACTGATTAAAAATGGATGAAATTTTAAGGACTACTTTTGACAAAAAGAAACGTTAAGAGCTAAAACGGTAAATTAGGTATAGTTAAGCCAAGCCTAAATGGGAAAAGGATTATTGTTTGAGGGCCAATTTTCTTTTTAAAAAAACAACTCTCGCAATGTCTTGAATAATGCCTGTAGGCCAATGTAAAATTTGTTGGGTTCTTGGAATTGAAATTTTGCGGGTAAAAGAATTATGGCGAATACTCCCTTGCCGCCATCTATTCCTTCACAAATTGCAGCAACTCGCTTTGCTCGAATACCTTCATGGGTCTCTCTCAAAAGCAGCTCTTCTTCTTCGTTGAAAATCCCCCAAAACCAACAGCAACAAGGCCAAGTCGAGAATGTACACTTGGTTTCTTTGTCTAAACAAGGAAAACTCAAAGAAGCTCGCGAATTCCTCAAACAAATGGACGAAGCTGGCGTTCCCGTCAACCCCAACTCCTATAAATCCCTCCTCGAAACTTGTATCAATATGAGATCTTTGTCGGATGGCAGATTGATACACCAACGTTTGCGAACAACGGTGGGGAATCCGTCTAGGTTTCTCGACAACTGTGTCTTGCAAATGTACTGTGCCTGCGAGAGCTTTTGGGACGCGGAGAAGCTGTTTGATGAAATACCTGAGAAAAAATTAGCATCTTGGGTTACACTTATTTCTGCTTACTCAGAAAAAGGACATTTAGAGAAAGCTTTCGGGTTGTTTTCTCAAATGATTGAGTTAGGAATTGAACCGCATTATACCATTTTTACCAGCCTCTTGAAGAGTTTATTAGGTCCTTCTGTTTTGGAGATTGGGAAGCAGCTTCATTCTCTCGTTATAAGAATTGGATTAAGCACCAATGTTTTTGTTATCACCGCAATCTCCAATATGTATGTGAAATGCGGGGCACTAGAAAGAGCTAAGCTCGTTTTCGATCAAATGGTTGAAAGAAACGTCGCGGGTTGGACGGGATTGATGATGGGATATACTCAAGCTGGAAAAGAGAAATATGCTTTGGTATTATTTGTTAGAATGTTAAAGGAAGGTGTTGAACTGGACCAGTTTGTGTTTTCGATTGCTCTCAAAGCGTGTGCTGGTTTGGAGGATTTGAACATAGGGAGGCAAATTCATGGTTATATAGTTAGACTCGGGTTGGAATCTGAGGTTTTCGTGGGAACTCCTGTTGTCCATCTATATGTCAAATGCTCACATTTTGATTCTGCTTGTCGAGCTTTTGAGAGGATCTCGGAACCAAATGATGCTTCGTGGAGTGCTATAATAACTGGCTATTGTCAAATTGGTAAATTTGAGAAGTCACTGCAGATTTTCAAATCATTAAGGACAAAAGATATGCCTATAAATTCATTTATATACACTAGCATTTTCCAAACATGTTCTGCTCTTGCAGATTATAACATGGGCGCCCAAGCTCATGCAGATGCAATAAAAAGAGGTTTGGTTTCATATCTTCATGGACAGAGTGCAATGATCACTTTCTATTCGAAATGTGGTAGGTTGGACTATGCAAATCGAGCCTGAGTCTATAGATGAACCAGATACTGTGGCTTGGACCGCAATAATATGTGGTCATGCTTATCATGGCAATGCTTCTGAAGCCCTAAAGCTTTTCAAAAGGATGCAGAACTCTGCAGCGAAGCCTAATGAAGTTACTTTTGTGGGAGTTTTAACTGCTTGTAGTCATTCTGGTTTCGTCACAGAAGCTAAGCTGTATTTAGAGTCAATGAGCCGTGAGTATGGTGTGAAACCAACTATTGATCATTATGATTGTATGATTGACGCATACTCTCGTGCTGGACTGCTTCAGGAAGCACATGAACTGATAAAGAATATGCCCTTTGAACCGGATGCAATGAGTTGAAAATGCATGTTGGGTGGGTGTTGGATCCGCCGAAATCTCGAACTGGGAAAAATTGCAGCCAAAAATCTACTTCAGCTGGACCCTGGTGATACTGCAGGTTATATTCTGATGTTTAACCTATATGCTTCACATGGGAAATGGGAAGAAGCTGCCCGTGTAAGAAGTACGATGGGTGCAAGAAAGTTGAAAAAGGAACTTAGCTGTAGCTGGATTACCGTCAAGGGTAAGGTGCATCGATTCGTTGTGAGTGATAAACACCATCCTCAGACACAGACCATTTATGGGAAGTTGAAAGAATTAAACCATTCTTTTATGGAAGTTGAAAGCGTCCTTTTAAAAGAAGAGGATGTGTCGTTTGGTTTGCCGGAGCGTAAACAGCAGCTTACGGAGCACAGTGAGAGACTTGCCATAGCATTTGGGCTCATATCCGTACCAAGCAATGCTCCTATACTTATTTTCAAGAATCTCCGGGCATGTAAACACTGCCATGATTTTGCAAAACATATATCTATGGTTACCGGTCGCAGAATCACTATTAGAGATTCAGGCAGATTCCATCACTTCCACATGGGGAAATGCTCTTGCAATGACTATTGGTGATTCTTGCAATTTGTTTTTACCATGAGAGGTAGGGTGATTCCCATGGTATCTTCATGTACATGATAGGAAAATAATCTAATTCAAGTGATTTAAGTTTTTCTCCTCTCAATCTTTAGCTTGCTGCACATGAAAGCAAGTGGCCCATGATTCTAAACATCAAGCCTTCCATGACAATTATAAAATCAATTTTTAATGCAAATTCATAATATGAGGGATGGCAATGGATTATACTATATAAAGTCCAAGTCCGATTCGAATTTTTTCCAATCTGATCCAGATTTTTTCTTCGGATCGAATTAAATTATCATTCTTAGTGTTGACCTAAGTCTAAGAGCTAGATGTGCAAATTTTAGCGTCTTTAAGATATATTATGTTTCGGTCATCTAATATTTTTATTTTAATGCAAACCAGTCTATAATTTTATGTATTTAATTTTTTGTGTTTTTAATTTATGTCGTACTTATTCATTTTTGTCATTTATTTGTTGACTACATTTAAATTTTTGTGTTTATTATTTATACTTTCAATTTGTTTCTTATTTTAATTCATGATTTTAACATAATATATCTTAACTTTATCTTTAATTTCAAATCATTTATTATTTTATTCACTAATTTCCTTAATTGTCTATGATTTTATTTCACATTTATTTTCTTTCTCATATTTATAAATAATATTTTGTTTTAAAGAATTAGAAATCATAAATGTTTTGATTCGGATTAGATCCTGACAAGATCCATATCTAACCCACCTTCCATTAAGACTAGAGATTGACATTTTACCCGACCCGATCGAATCAAGTTTTTATATTAAAAATCAAGTTCGGATGAAAATATAATTTTCCCTTATACTTTTTAAAAATATTTGTAATAATACCCCTCTTTATATATATTTTTTATAATTAGATCCTTAAAATTGAATTTTTTTTATTTATAATTTGGTCTTTAAAATTATTTTTTCACAATTAGATCTATAAAATTATTTTTTTACAATTAAATCCCTAAAATTGATTTTTTTTAAATATGTCAAGTCAAATCAAGTTTATGTATATAAATTTTGGGTCAATTGGGTTAGTTCTTTTTAAGAATATTGTCAAGACAAGTCAAGGTTAAGTTTAAGATAATCATTTTCGGGCTGAGTTTAAATGAGCCAAAAATCCGACTCAACCGGTGCCCATTCCTAATTAGAGCTCAAACCTTTTTTTCTCATATTCAAAATCAGATTTTTTACTATCAGATTTTGATCAATTTTTTTCTCTTCGAATAGACTTCTTACTGATCTGTTGTATACTGTCATTTGCAGAATCTGCATTAATTCTTACCGCCATATTCAGACAGACAGACAGAACAGTTCCAATATTCATGCTGAACTAGCTAAGAAAATTCATCATCATGGATGCACAGAAAACAATTCCAGTTCTTTAATTACCTACTGTGGTTAGCACATTACAACTACAAGTGCATATTGTTGGTTCTTAAAGTAGTTCAACAGATAGAAATAATCATACTTGCAGCCAGAGCATTGCATAAAATAAATATAGTCAAACCTACTATCGGTGGTACAACTATAGAACTGTTTAGACATTCTAGAATCCGTGTAATTATTAACCAAGACTTAGCATTTTGCATGCAGATATGGAGTTCAAAACCCAAGAATTGCTTACTGCTTTGGCTCCTGTTGAGTTTGCTAGAGCTTCCGCATCTGATTGCTTGCAGCTTAAAATCGTATGCTGCTTCTTGGGACCACACTTATCGGGCAACTCAACGCTGTAAATTATGAAGGTTGAAGATGTAGGAGAACCAGATGATGGGGCTCCCAGGCCACCCGAAATAGGTTTTCTATGCAGAATGGTACCTCCGGCAGCAATTACTACATCTTGTAGGTATCCCTTGTAAGAAGTTTCAAAATCCCCCATTATATAGAACTTACACTTGTTAAAAAGCTTCGGTTGCTGCAAAGGTTAATATTGTCAACAATTAAACAAGTTCAGTGTTAACAGATTGCATATACATCAAAGCATCATTTTTAGATCTTTTAGAAATAGAGTCAATATTACATTTTTTTGGTAGATGACACTGAAATGTTGCCACCAAAGAAAAGGTCTTAATAAACATGGACATATGCCCATGAAGAATTAAAACAATAATTTATAACAGATCATGAGCATTTGAAAGGTTAAGACCAAGAGGGACCAACCTTGTTTTGGAGTCTCAGCCTTCCAAGTCTTGGACCATCCCTGATTCCATGAACATCAATACTGATTTCATATGGTAACTCATCGACATGTTTCACGGCTTTGATGCAAGCTTTGACCCCTACAAAAATAGAAGTTTAGAATTCAAGCTGTGATTGTTTAGGCATATGCATTTGTAATTACAGAATATGCAGTAGGCACATAGGCTTATAAAAGTCTTGAACCAATAAACTCGAGCATTTTTTGTTAACAAGGTACTGACAATTAATATTCAGGATCCACTTTCCCTCCAAGATACCGATTAGATATTTAAGGGTTCTTTTGCATGCTCCATTTTCATCTGTGGATGCAATGATATGGGTGACATTTGAATCCCATCTTTTCAGCACCGTGACACCAGCTAACTTCTCAAATTCAGATATGATTTTCTGTAGTACAACAAATTTAGAGTAAAAGTTAAGGTTTTTCCTTCTGTGAAACAAAATATAAAAACCACAAGTACAACAGATTGTGACACTTACCTTTTCTTCAACTGTGAGAGCTGAGCAACAGAGAACCAATTTGTTGCGTGATTCACACGTATTCCATTTCTTCTGCACGCTGACTTCTTCATTTGTAGGAATTTCATTGTTGTGAGTTGACAAATGTCTGGAAATGAAGCAAGAACTTGATGAAACTTTCATGAGCATGAAAATGAAGTTCGTTAGGAAACTAGAATAAGCTGAATGAAAGTTCTGCATACCCTCTTAAAACACTTCCTTTTCTGCTTCCTTGAGATTCTGACTTTTCATTAGGCAACTTAGAAGAGGCATGGAGAGGGCATAACATTACAAAGTTATCCTATTGGGATCCAAAATGAATACACGTGTTAACAAGGAACACGGTCTTTAACTTCCCAAAAAATCATACCAAACCCAGAAAACTGCTCTATCTGTATATCACTTACAGTATCCCACCGGCATTGTGAGACTAATTTTGCACAGGGAACATGGAAACTCTTGCGGCAACTCTTTTCATAACAGCCCAACGCTGCACCTTTGAGTCCACAACAGGAGCATTTTATTTTTCGACTTCTGGAGAGTTCAGCTTCAAGGTTGATTGCCTTGTCATCTTCAAAATAAACATTAGGAGCCCTGCAAAAATTCACATTATAATATTTAAAAATGCGGAAACTGTAAGTTCAAAGAATCAAAATCAAAAGAGCTTATTTGGTTACAAATTCTTTTACCATTCAGTGCAGTTCTTGTGTGAATGTATGACCTTAGAGCCACCATTGTAATCTTGAGGAACAGGCCTTCCTTCATAGTAATTAACCATCTCTCCTGTAGCCTGCAATTTTGTTTAGCAAATTAACTTCAGCAATTTTATGGAAAAGATGGGAAGTTTTAGTCCATATCATTGACTCGGGAGGAAATCCTAAAGCTCTAACCTCAGAGTCTTCCGTAGAAAGACAGAAAGCACATTGTGTTTTATTTGTAATGATCTCACATTTACGCAAGGCCACTCCGTTTGCTAAAGGCAACTTCTTTACTGTTGAACCATCTGAACTCCCATGTACCTTTTCATTTAGACTTTCTGAAGACACATTACTATTTCCTTGCTGCTTCTGCTGTTGGTCTTCAGCCAACCCACTTTTTGTGTCACCGCTAAAAGAAACTTTCATCTTTTTCTTACAACTTGTGGTTTTTTCACTTTTCAAACTCGTAGCCAACTTTACTTCCCTAGAACGTTTATTTGATCCTTTTCTAACCTGTTTGACACCACTGTCATGAGCTAATGGAATGGAAAGTGAAGACTTCTGTTGAATCATATTTTCATTTGTCGGGTTCTGAACTTTTGAAACTTCTTTAGAGATATCAACCTTAGCCAAACTTGGTTTTTGTTTCTCTGACTTTGCACAAGATTTCTTTTGGGGCTGGGCAGTTATCTTCCTGCAACTTTTTGCAGGCCTCAAATTTTCATCACCACATTTCCCCTTACCAACTACAGCAAGCATTTGCGTGTCATCATGTTTGGGAGTTTCAGCATTTTCATGGTGATCCAAAACAGTCACTTTACAATTTTTCCTAGTCTTAGCCAAATATGAAGAACTTCTACTACAGTCAGCTTCTTGTTTTTTGATAAAATCTTCAGATCTCTTTCCCAGATTGACATGATCTCCAGAAATATGATTGCGAGTTCCGTCAACCATCTTCTTTCGGGCAGTCTTTCTCTGTTTAGTACCCAGCTCCCTGGATTTACTACCCCCAATCTTATGACTAACACGCTTGGTTCTTGAATATGTTATATTAGGCAGCATCTCGTCTGAAGTGTAATGTTTTGTCATCATGCACATGCCATCATTAAAGGGCTCAACTGCATTTGCACCCTGTAATGCTAGTTCTTCAGCGTCCTCTACCTGCATTTGTTTGAAATAATAGTAAATCAGAATGAACAAACCTTGTGAAAAAATTTCCCAGAAAAGAAGAAACACAAAAGAGCTTTAGGTGGGGGGTTTTAAATGAGATTATGTAATTTATATTTACCTGCAATTCAACAGGGCTTGGAAGAAGTTCAGGAGAACAAGGTCTCTGTGTCCATTCAAACATTTCACTATCAAAAAGATTCACATGGCCCGGGTTTCCATGCATCTCCTCCTCCTACATGATTTTATGAAGACATAAGTAAAAAGTTTCAGGCCATTACAAGATTATGGCTGTCACAGAGTTCAGTTGTCATTAAAAGGAATAAGATTCATATATAATTTATACAAATTGTTTTGGATACTTGAGTAGCAAATTTTACTAAATGCACTTAGCTAGCAATGCCATAATCAAGTGAAAACTTACAGTAGAAAACCCTTCATCATCAGAATCCTTCATATCACTGAAAGAAGGAAGTTCGGGCGGTGTTGTGTACACACATTGATCCCCATCAGCAAGCTGACTTGGCCTCTCTTCATCCTCCTCCCTCAACCAGAAAAAGGGTGAAAGCGTTTGCTCCCCATTTTCTCTTAAATTGTAGGTCTCCTTTGCAGTATCTGAACTCTTCTTTGATTCATCCTCAGTGATTTCAACCGACCCATTTCCATTTTTCGCAGACTGCAAGGGTGTTTCCAGCATGGGATATTGTGGCACCTGAACCCTTTTGTTGGTTGGAAAAGAAGGTTTCACATGAATGGAATCAGAACTTTCAGTCGACTTAGCCACACATGATCTTCTTCTTTGGTTTGCTCCCTGATTGTCCACTCTTTCACTACAATCGAGAGGCGGATTCTGAGAAACAAAAATACTGAAACCTGAAGCAACTTCCATGCTTTTATAGATGTTAACCAAGTTATCCATGTGAAGAGCTGGACGAACCTCTACACCGTGAAACATTAAATAGATAAGTCATCACCAATTGAAGCTTGATCATTAGTTATTGCCATTTACTTCTTAATCTAACAAACTTAAAGCAATTGTTGTATATAAGCAATTGGGTAAAATGTAATACCAATTGAAACAATGTAATTTCATATAGTAGAAAAGAACACAAATAAACCAGCCAAAGTAATATCGCTGGCCTCAATTGTCATTCAATCAAACAGATAGAAGGAATAAAAACACTCACTGACAATGAACGAGTCAACGATTTAGAAGTACTGAAAATCAATAAATGAAGCATACCTCGACGTCGGTAGGGCACTTTACAAACCGGACAATCGGAACCCGATTTCATTGATTTCAATATACAAGCACTGCACATAACCAGAAATTAATAAAGGAATTCAATGATTTCGATGAAAGCTTAAACACAAAATATATGAAAACATGTGAGATGGATTAAAAGGCTGCATAACATACTTGCAGAACACATGATTGCATGTGAGCGAAACCGCCGAATTCAACAGACTCAAGCTGCATCAAAAATATTTAGAAATAAGAAATTTAGAAAAAAAAAACAATTAAAAGAAACACGAGGCGAAGCGATTGAATAATACCAAATGGGGCATTTCAGTTCACTGCCCATTTTCACGAGGTGGCTTGGATCCCCCATTTTTGTGTCTTCAGGGGAATGAATTTTCCTTTCTTCTGGAGAATAAGCGACGGAAATAAGTCGATAACTAAAATGGAGGAATGGAATTGGAAGGATATAAATGGCGGCGGAAGATTGTACTGGAAGAAAGCGCTAAACCCAAAATCTCAAATTCAAATCTCAACCCGCCATTATTCTCTTACCCATTGCCGTTGGCGCTCTATTTTGACAATCCCGAAGTTTTGGTCTAGTTCTGCTATCAACCATATGCTATTTACATATATGAAATTTAAACCCTCTACTTTTAATCTTTTGAATTTAATCCTTTGTTCTTTTAATTTAATAATTGAATTTTAAAAAAACTCCGTTGAATTGGATTATTTGACATTTTTAGAAAAAGTACTCATATGGTCAATATTGCTTTGTGTAAAATAAATATATTAAATGTATAATTATAAGATTTTTTATTCTAAATGTGGGATTATAAAGAGGAACAGAGTCATGTATAGGTTGAGGGTGGCTCTTAACCCTTTTAAAATTGTTTTGGCACAATAGTGTTTGAAGTATTTTTCGGTTTAAATATTTTTTAAATAAGGTCTTTTTCTCTAATAATTTTTAAATTTAAAGGTTTAATAGATATTTGTCTTTCCTAATATTTGATCATAGCTCCGTGTATAGGTTGGGAGGGGCTTTTAATCCTTCCAATTTTTTTTGTTATAATAGTATTTGAGGTCTTTCTCAGTTCAATTTTTTTTCAAATAAGGTCTTTTCCCTTAATAAATTTTAAATCTGAAGGCTTAATAAACCTTTGTCTCTCATAATATTTGATCATAGCTCCATCCCTACATATAAGACCGCGCTACTTTATATAAGTTAAAAGAAAGTTGATATTTTTATATGGCTGTCGTGAGATTTTAAATTGACTTCGTGAGTAATTTAGAAAAAGAAAGAAAAATATTCTTATTTAACGAAAGTTCTTTGATAGCATTATCAATTAGACATCAATTATTAAATTTAAAAAATGTGACTAAATTCTTAGAATTAAAAGTATAAAATTTTAAATTTAATTTTTTGAAGAGCATAAGGACTGAGAACAAAAGTAGACCATACGCTTACTTCTTATGTGTCCTACTCCTATTTCAAGCCCACGATCCATAAGCTATATAGATGACATTTATTGTTTACAATTTTAAATGATTTTGCTCCGACTAAAATGATATCATTTTGGTTCGGTTCATCTTTTAATTTTTTAAGACGAATCTGATTTGGTTCAGTTTGGTTCTCAATTATTTATATTAATTTTTGCTCTTTCAATTATTTATATTAATTTTTGCTCTTACTTTTTAGATTTTATTTTGAGAGAAAAAATACTTTATTTTATATTTTATTATTATTTGATAAAATAAATTTAAAGATTTTTTGTCAATTGAATTTAGTTCGATTGACATTATTATTATTATTATAACACACACAAAGATGTGAAATTTAAAATGTCTAGGGGTTCAATATCTTTTATTTATGGGTGGAAAGGAGTCTCTGTCAATCACATTAGAATTTTTAGAAAACCTGCCCCATAAGGTGAATATTAATGCATTGATAATGTACCATCAATAAATCAGATATGACACGTTGCCAACAATAATATTAAATAAATTTAATTTTAAAAGTTTATAATAGGTTTAATCGTTCTTTTTTTCAGTTAGATATCTGAACTATTTTTTGGTCAAATAGGTACATAACGTTTATTTCATAATTCAAATAAGGTTTTTTCGTCATACTCTTTAAAAAAATTCTGTTATCCAATAAAAAAATATGACACGTGGCATATTTATTACTTTCCATTTATTTTTTATTTAAAAAAATTATAAATTAAAAAAAACTCCAAAATTTTAATATTCTTCAAAAGTATCCCAACATCCCTAATTTCTAAAATTCATAAATTTTCAATCTTCGGTCATCGTCGACCATCACTCACCTACCTCTTTTGTCGTTGAAGCCCATTGGTCGGTCACCTCTTATCGTTGTTCCTAAATCTCTAAATTTTCAAAATCTTCAATATCAAAAATTCTAAATCCTTAATTTCAAATCTTTGTATCGTCGTCGACCGCTATTGTCAAATTTATAGTTGTGGGGGCAAACGAACGAAAAGGTGGCCAATAGTGGTTGAATCGACAGTCGAATGGGATGAGATTTGAGAATTTAGGGTTACAATTTTTGGGTTATTTTGAGATTTGAGAAATTCTGAGTGTTAAAAAGAAAATGAAAAGATTTTATGTTTTCAAATAAAAATAAAGAAAACTTAAACAAATGTCTGTATATAATTAGATAATGAAAAAAATTATTGACAGTTGACGGAAAAACCTTATTTGAGTTACAGAATAAAATGTTAAACACTTACTTGACCTACTTAATTAGAAAAATTATAATTTAAATATTTATTTAACGACTAAGCATTTTATAATAAATAACACCGTCTAATTTACAACTATACTCAAAAACATCAAATTTACCAAATTACTAACAATAAACATGATCTAAAGTCTGAACCCAGCGTCACTCATTCATCTAATAATTACTATAGTTACAAATAATCCTTCACAAATGCTTATTGGCACAACATATGGGATATGGCAAAGGGAAGACTGTAAATCTTGAGCTAGATACCTCGTTCGTTATTTTGTGTCTATATTGGCCTTTTGAATGGAAATGGACAGTAAACAAAAAATATAATTTTTTTCTTTTTTATTATTTTTATTTATGCTCACACATTAAACAATTAAATTTTGAGTTTAAAGTTAAAATTTAAAGTTTAAAAAATTAGAGATAAAGAATATTTTTAAGATTTAAGATTATAATTTAATGTTAAGATTTAGTATTTAGTTTTTTTAAAAAAAAAAACCTAAAAGTGCATATAATTCTTGTCCACAAAGGAAGGATAGGATGGGATAGGATGGGATGGGCCGATCAATAAAAACTTTGCCATTGCGCCATCGCCGCCGCCGGAGGAGAAGGATCGAACTTCTCCCATTGAGTTGTCACAACAACATCAACACCACGCTTAGCTCTACCATTCCATATCTTCAACGTCTCGAGAGTTTCGACATATCTCTGAACTCTCTTGCCCTGCAGGTTTTTCTGGGCAACAGCATCTCCCTCGGCAGCCACATGGTCTAGCTTTATTGCTTATCTCATCAGCATCTCGATCAGTGTCGTGATTTGAACCTCGGGGACTTTAGCTCCATTGGAGACCGATTTCTCGATTGCAGAAACCTTAAGATACCGTCAAAAGCAATAAGATTTATGTTATGATTGATGATATTATCATGAAATGAAAATTTGACTGCTTACTTGGTCCGCCAGCTTATCGAGTTCCATTGAAACGTGGTTGATAGCCCGATGAGCGCTTTGGATCTTGGCGTTTCGCCGCATCTGAATGAATCTTCGCTCTATGCTTGCCGGGTCCTCCATTAATATCAGTTTCGATTGGTCTTTAACGCCGCACATGTTTAAAAACTCGCCGTTTTCTCTCTCTTTCCCTTTGAATATCACTCTCTGTTCACTCGGTTGTAACCCAGTTTCTGCTGTTAAACGCTTCTTCACCTCCCCTGTTTACCGCGTAAAAAAGAAATGAGTACCAACTTTCCCACCAGCCAAACATCAAAGAGAAAGTCAAAGACAATGTAAAACCGTAGAAGAAAGTCGTGATTAAATTAAGCAGATCGTGTTTATGTTACCGAATGTGGCTTGAGAGTTCACGGGATCTCGTAACGCACCGCCCCGTAAACAACGCGTAACCGAACATCAGGAGACGAAACGCCGGCGTTCTGGTTCCTTTTCTGCACCAGCATCCCTCCGGGTCTCTTTTCCCACTCGGTTTCTTCTTCCGTCGTATTGCCTGAGCCTTCGACTGCTTTACCGTTCACACCGGACATTCGATTCTTCATCATCTTCCCGACCCGTCGCTTGCACTAGAAAGCTTTTCCCGGAATATCTTTTTACTAATTTTCTCGGGAAAATATATTTTTCAAGACATTGAAATGGAGGAGTCCTGGTAGTTTGAGTTTCCTCTGCCGACAGTAAATTTAACGGCATCATCAACAAGGTCAGGGGTGGAGGTTTTTTATATGCGGGGTGTAGTGTTCTAAGGATTTGCTTAAAAGACGTAAGAAAATGTGACAGGAAAGTGTTTTGACCAATGGGAAGTCTGACACGTGTGAACTGTCACTGAGTAGTCGGTAGTAACAGCTAAGCAATAGTTGCCGACAGTTCAAGTAACCAAGGAAAATAGGGGTACGTCATTTTTCTTCTTCTATTTTTTTTATTTATTCATCCATCATATACGATAGTATATATATGTTAAAGAAATTTATAGAATTTCTTTTTTTTAGATAAATTTATAGAAATTTTTGCTCCTATCTAATCAGCCTAATTGGTTCTCTTCCTTGGATTGTTGGTGGTGACTTCAATGTCACTGCATTTTTAGGGGAGAGTTCTAATTCAGATTATAGTACTGCTGATACGAATAAGCTGGTTAGTTGTATGGGTATTGCTGGTTTTGTTGATCATGCTTACTTGGGGCCATTGTATACTTGGTCTAATAAGCAAGAGGAGAACTTCATAACCAGGAAATTAGATAGAGTATTGGTTAATGCTTATTGGCTTACATCCTTGACTAATTCTCATGTTGAGTTTCTTGCACTGAGAATTTCTGACCACAGTCCTGCTATTGCTTGGTTATCTAAAGGAGCTCCTATTAATAGGCCAAAACCTTTTAAATATTTTAACTTCTGGTCCCTTCATCCTAGGTTTGAGGAGGTTGTTAAAGCTTCTTGGCTGAACTTATTCAAGGAAATCCTAACCTTGTTTGAAGGAGCTAAATAAAAATCATTTTGCTGACATCTCGAGGCAAGATGTTGAAAAGAGAAATCAATTGGAGAGTCAACAATTATGTAACTTTACTGTAGGGGCACACCGGGACATGGAAGCTGAGAGAAGATTACAGACTGAGTTGGTTGGCTTAGAGCTTGCTGAGGCTATGTTTTATAAGCAAAAGTGAGGTGGCTTCAAGAAAGTGACCAAAGCATTAAGTTTTTTCATTCGATAGTGGCTACTAACAAGAAAAAGAATACTATTCGGCTTATTAAAGATGACATGGGACATAAGCTCAGATTCTACTGCAATTATGTTAGTACCTAAAGTTCCCAATGCTTGTATGGCTAAGGAATTTAGGCCTATTGCCTGCAGCTCTATTGTCTATAAAACAATTACTAAGATTCTGATTAAAAGGCTTTCTGATTATTTTTTTGGTATGATATCTTTAAGTCAGTCTGCTTTTGTGCAAGAGAGACATTAAAAACAATATTTTGCTAGCCCAGGAACTGGTTAAAGGATATAGTAGAAAGTCCCTTTCTCCTAGGTGTACTATTAAGGTGAATTTACATAAAGCTTTTGATTCCCTTAATTGGGACTTTCTGCTGAATGTTCTTGAAGCATTGGGTTTACCTCTACAGTTTAGGAACTGGATTAGAGTTTGTATTACCGGCCCTAGATTCTCTGTTTCTTTTAATGGCAGTTTAGTAGGTTATTTCGAGGGGAAAAGGGGAATAAGGCAAGGAGACTCAATGTCCCCTTGCCTTTTTGTGTTGGCAATAAATATCCTTTCATATTTATTAGATATAGCAGCTACAAAGAAAGTTTTTCAATACCATCCTAGATGCAAAAAGGTGAAGTTGACTCATTTATGCTTTGCGGATGATCTTCTTATATTCTGCAAAGGAAATGTGGGATCAACCATTGGGATTAAAGTGATTTTGGAGCAGTTTTATACTATGTCTGGTCTGAAACTCAATGTAGGCAAATATGAGCTTTTTGCTTCTGGAATCAATGGTAATCTGTTAAACATCATTCAAGCTTCCCCTGGTTTTGCTATTGGTACCCTTCATGTTAGATATTTAGGCATTCCTTTGGTTACACGAAAATTAAGTGAAAAAGATTGTGCAGTGCTTATTGGTAAAGTGAAGGCTAAGCTCAATCTATGGTCCAATAAACTGCTTAGTTTTGCTGGGAGACTTTAGCTTATCAAAGCAGTTCTATATGGGATTCTTCATTTTTGGTGTAGGCAAGTCCTTCTACCTAAAGCTGTGATCAAGAAGATTGAACAGCTTTGTACTCGGTTTTTCTAAAAAGGCAAAGACACTCCAGCTACAGGCGCTCGTGTTAGTTGGAAACTGATATGTACTATAAAAGCTGAGGGTGGATTGAGAGTTAAAAATCTAAATACCTGAAACCATGCATGTATTATTCATCTCTTGAAAAGCTTACTAGCTATTGGGAGTACCTTATGGGCTGTGTTGCGCGTAATAAGTGCTCCGCAATTGTACAAGTGTACATGTCGCAAGTTATAGTATAAAAGATATCGTCTCCACAGGGATTGGTGCCACTTCAAGAATCTAGTATCTTGCACTGTAAAAAGTAAAAGAACACAAGTAGAAGATTGTAGGAGTTTTAACTAACAACTAAACTAGAAAGCAAATAAGTAAAAGAAGATGTAGTCAAAAGAGAGAGAATAGGCCAGGTTATCGTGAGTTGGGGAGTGATAGCCAATTGGATCGTCTTGGTAAAAGAGTGCAAGGGCAACTCAGTTGCCGTGGCAACTTGCGCAGCGGGGTTGCCTTGGCAACTAATCGACGGTTGCTTGGACAACTGGGCAACAACTTTAGGGTTCGGCAGGGCATTCTTCAATGGTTTCTTCTTATCCCTAAGTCAAAACTCTAGCTAATTGTGCATGCCTTGACAATACATCCCTGCGTGAATCAATAGTGAACAACAAACAATCTTGCGCTCCTCTTAGCCGTTGAAATCCTTAACTTATTCCTAAGCTGGATTAATCTTCACCATCAGTAGATTGAATAAAGACCATACTCATTCGTTTCTTGAATCTAACTCTCCCGATATTAGATAAATAGATAGAGTTACGAGATCATCTCCCAATTCACTCACAAACAAGAATAAAAACCAAGAATGAGTAAACCTTGAATTGAAAGTGCAAACTCTTATTACCTAAACAAAATCCAATTGTTTCTCACAACCACAAAACACAATAACCTTAGCCAAATAGATTTAGTTCATGGCTAGGTTCCAAAGAAACACAAAACAAAGAATCCCTAACATAAACCTAATCGAACAAGAAAGAAAAAGATGAAGAATGGTTGAAAGCCCTTTGTCGAAATCTTTCCCCTTTTGCTCTCTCTTGGAGTTGACGGCTTGGTCTCCTTTAAATAGGAGATGGCTAGGTCAAAGTCTTTATTGAGGAAGAAGTTAAGTTGGAACTAAATACTTCTAAAGAATATAATTATTTATTATATTTAAATTCCTTCTAGATATTCTCCTATCTTCTTTAGGATTTAATCTCTCTTTAACCTTTTCATGGAAATCAAACTCCTTTGGGATTTAATTTTGCTCCACGTCATCTTGGGCTTATCTAGTCATCAATTTCGGCTGCCATATCATCTTATCCCTTATCGACAATTGCCCTGACAACTAGCTCGACATCTCCTTCATGCACTGCCCTGGCAACTGCGTTGGCATCTCTTTCTTGTATTGCCCTGGCAACTGGTTCCAGCCTTGCTTAGGTAAGTGATTATGCACACACACAAACAACTATCGGCAACACCCCTTTTCCACAAAATTAAGCAAAATATGAAATCAAGCTTGTCCACCAAGGAAACTATGCAAACATGCATGAATGACTAATAATGCAACTAATATGAGCCTAAGTCTAGCAATAATATGAATAAAAGGGGTGAATAAAATAGTACTTTTAGTCACTTAACATACCCCCAAACTTGAACTATTGCTTGTCTTCAAGCAATGCAAACTAATAATTACCCGCCAAGACTTCAATTTTCACAAACTTAGCTTTGAACTTGATTTCAATTCTCAGAACCGTGACACAAAGTATGATTGGCTTTTCATTTTTCGGAAAACTTAGGAGTTACTCGGAATCAAACTATAATGCTTGTGAGTGTGTGCAGAGTTATGTGCAAGTTGATTTTTCGGATTCTATGCAAACAAGAGGTTTTCAAATTACTTCATTGGGTTCTTTTAACATGTTTTAACTAGAGCCGGTTTCGGGCACCTCTAGTGTTTTTAGTTTTCTTAAGTTAATAATAATTTTTTTATTCGACTAGAGCCAGTTTCGGGCACCTCTAGCATTCATCCAATTTTTATTCTAATCCCCCAATTTTTTAACTATCAAACTAAGTTCGCTAGAATTTCTTAAATCAATCAAGCCACAACAATGTTTCATCAAGTTTAGCATCATAGTGTGATTCTAAGTGTTTCCACGGTTATCCTAGAATAAAAAATTCTATCAATTAAGTGCATTGGCAAAGTCATCATCGGATATTCATCAAATCTAGGCAATTCTTGTTCCAACTAAAGACATGACAAGCAATTTATGTATCCTAAATGTGATACTTAAGATGAATGCAACTAAACATGGTAACTAACTAATAACAATCCCCCCAAACTCGAGTGAGGCATTGTCCTCAATGCATGCAACAAAGAAAAATAAAAATAAAAATAACAATAAAGAAAAGTAAAATGCAAACGAGGACTTACTCTGAGAGTTTGTCGTCGTGGATGATTAGTTTCCTTTTGGCTGGTGTCTTGATTCTTTTGCTTGAACGTGGTGGTAGCTTTCTTGTTGCTGATGGTGGAATCGATCCTCGTACGAAGGTGTCCTCATCCTCCTCATTATCAATGTCATTGGCCTTTCGCTTGGGCTTGGAGGATTTGATTGGTGCGGTCTTTATTGGTGCAATGGAGGACTCATCCGAATCTAAAAAATCAGATAATGATTCAGTACAAGTTGATTCGGGCATAGGCGTTTTACCTTTGGCGTTTGCAGTGGTTGTCGGGGCTTCTTTAGCTTTGGTTGCCGCGGCATCTTCAGTGTTGGTTGTCGTGGCAACTGCTTGGGTAGGCGCAGTGTAGGTTGTCGCGACATCATCTGTTGCAGTTGTCGTGGCAACGATTTTGACAGGAAAGATGGGGAACGACACGCGGATGTCCGGGTACTTTTCCAGGATGACTTGGGTGATGGCATTGTTGTGATCCTTCATGTACCGCATGAACATTTGTTGTCGGTCTTCAATTTTGCCGAAGGCGGTTCTCCAACGGTTGTAAGAGTGCTTCAAGTTGTCTTGAGGTTACTGTCTGAGTTGCTCGGGTATCAGTTTCTTGGGCATTAGGAATTGCCGAGACGGCAGGAGTTACCGCGACAATTGAAGGAGTTGGGGATTTTACCGGTGCCTCTCTCATTAGCTTTCAGATTTGTGCTCGATTCCAACCGGACTTTGATAGGGATTTTTCATCAGTGGACTCACTTGGGACATACGTCTCATAGCAAAGATTGGAAATTAAGCAAGGGAAGAAAAGAGAACCTTTGTCTTTTATTCTACATACAAAAATCTCACCACAAATAATTTATCCAATGTTAATGATGCAATTATGCAAGATAGAATGCATGAGCAAAAGACGAGGTGTATCAATGGTAGTATTGTGTGTTGTGGGCATTAAAGAAGTTTTAACAAACTTATTCCATAATTTTGCCTCGGGTTTAAGCCGGAGGCGATTTATCATGCCCTTATATTTACCGTCGTTCCAATGAGTTCCCGGTAGAGTGAGTTCTTAAAGCACCTTATCGAGTTGCTTGGGCGTGAGTTGATCAACAAAAGCTTGATGCTCGTCATTCTCAACGTAAAGCCCGTAAAAGGTGTTGATGCTTTCGGGGCTTATGAGTATAGCCTTGTCATGAACAAAAACATAAAGATTATTCAGGTTAGGTGAGTGAGCATAGAATTCTCTTACCATGAGATGTTACCCGGTTCCGATTGATGGCAAAATATTTGCCACTTTTGATGTGCAATCCTTTGGAATATGAATGGTTCAAGGCCGGAATCTTGATGAGAATTGGAGTATTTGAAGCCTTGTTCTTCGCAAATCTTTCGGCTTTCAAACTTGGAGTGAAATCTTTCTTGAACCACCAGTGTAGCAAACTTCTTGTATCTTGGTTCTTTGGAGGAACTTGGATGAACCAAAAATTCGATTTTCGATGCCATGGATTATCTTGGTTGTGAGTTTGGTAGAAACAAAGAAAAGAAAGCAAAAGAAACTAAAGAGTTGTAAGGTGAAAAGTAGGAATAGGTTTCATGAAAGTTAAGGGTGATGGGTTATATAAAAAACATAAGTAGTAAATATGGTGGGTGTGATTAATTGGAAAGAAATAAATAAGGGTTTTGATTGGGGGAAGGGGACAGCTAGGGGATTTGGGGAAGGGTTTGGCCGGCTATGTAGGGTTTATTTAGGGTAAATTGGAGGCTTAATATAAGCCTTAGATTTAGCCCATTAGTTTCCTTGTTGAATAAGCTTCCTTCTTGAATCAAATTCCTCTTTATTTTGAACTCTTTTCCTACAATTCAAAAACAAATAAAATAAAGATTAAAATTAAAGATAAACTAATAAAATAAAATAAATAAAGATGTGCAAAGAAATTTTTAAACCTAAAATTTAAAAACAATTAGATAAATATTGAAGAAAGATATAGTCTTAATCTTAAAGAAAATAAATAAATCTATCCTAAAAAGAGAAATAACCGAAATTAATAAATAATAATGAAAAAAATAAATAGTTTGAAAAAATAAAAATAAAAAGAAAATATCGAAAGGAGAGCATGCTCATGCATCTCCTAAGGTGACCACTTCTTTGTTACGTTCCACATGGGCACCGTTGTAGTGCTTAAATCTTTGTCCGTTAACTTTGAATTCATGTTCGTCAGTGATGGACTTGATTATCACGCCACCATAGGAGAATGGTTTGACAACTTCGAATGGTCCCACCATCTTGATTTTAGTTTTCCTGGGAAAAGTTTCAGTTGAGAATTGAATAAGAGAACTAGTTGCCCTGGCATTAATTGCAGCGGCAATAGTTTCTTGTCATGCCATTGCTTTGTTTTCTCCTTGTAGATTCGTGCATTGTTATATGTGAGTGCACGGAATTCTTCTATCTCGTTGAGTTCCAACAAATGCTTTTGCCCGGCACTTTCCCAATCCATATTCACGGTCTTGATTGCCCAATATGCCTTGTGTTTGATTTCCATCGGTAGATGGCATGTTTTGCCATAGACAAGTCGGAAGGGAGACACACCTAAGGATATTTTGAATGCAGTGTGATATGCCCAAAGTGCATCATCTAGTATTACTAATCAATTCTTCCTAGAGGGATTTACAAATTTCTCGAGTATACCCTTCAATTCCCGGTTGGAAATTTCTACTTAACTATTGGTTTGTGGGTGATATGCCGTGGCAATTTTATGTGACACGCCAAAGCATTGCAACATCTTGGCAATAAGTCTATTGTAAAATTCTTGCATTCATCACTGATAATTGCTCCCGACATCCCAAACCGTATAAATATATTTTTCTACAAGAATCATTGCACGGTCTTGGAATCGTTGGCGGGAACTGCAGCTGCCTCAACCCATTAAGACACGTAGTCGACGACAAGTAGAATGTAGAGGTTTCTGAATGAAGATAGGAAAGGTCCCATAAAATCGATCCCCCATACATCGAACAATTCCACCTCGATGATGTTTTGGAGCGGCATCTCATGTCGTCTAAAGATATTGCCCATCATTTGGCAATGATTACATTGCTTGTAAAACTCTTGGGCATCTTTGTATAGTGTTGGCCAATACAAACCGAATTGCAAAACTTTGGCCGCGGTACGTGTTCCTCCAAAATGTCCTCAATAGGGTGAAGAATGGCATTGCCTGAGTACATTCTGCTGCTCCTCTTCAGGGACACATCGGCGTATAACTTGATATGTACATTGTTTAAACAAAAGAGGCTCGTCCCAAAAGTAATGCTTAGCATCATGGTGAAACCGCTTCTTTCCTTGGTGAGTAAGGCCATAAGGTAAAATACCACAAATAAAGAAATTAACTAAATTAGCGTACCAGGGTATTGCCGAGGCATCAGTGGTTTCCGGGGTAACAGCTTCTGTGGTTGCGGAGGCATGCACATCTATGGTTGCCGAGGCAACTAACAGTTGCTCATCCAGGAATGCATTGCATATCTCTAAATTCGCGTCCTCCTCCCTATTGCGTTCTAAACGTGATAAGTGATCGACCACTTGATTTTATGTTCCTTTCCTGTCCTTAATTTCAATGTCAAACTCTTGTAAAAGCAATATCCAACGAATCAAATGAGGTTTGGCATCCTTTTTAGCAAATAGATACTTAATTGCCGAAGGGTCCGTATGGACAGTTACCTTTGTACCAATCAAATACGATCGTAACTTGTCAAATGCGAAAACTACGACAAGTAACTCTTTCTCTGTTACTGTGTAATTCACTTGAGCGCTATTAAGAGTTTTACTAGTGTAGCATATCACATGAAAGGTCTTACCTGTGCGTTGGCCTAGGACTGCTCCTACCGCAAAATCACTTGCATCATACATGAGCTCAAAAGGTAGCGTCCAATCGGGTGGAACGACAATGGGTGCCGAGGCTAGCTTTTCCTTTAGGGTTTCGAATGCTTGGGCGCAAGAATCATCAAAATTGAAGACTTTATCCTGTTCAAGCAAATTGCACATGGTTTAGTAATCTTAGAAAAATTATGAATGAACCTCCTGTAAAAACTTGCATGTCCAAGAAAGCTTCGGATTCCTTTAACCGAACTTGGTGGGAGTAATCCCTCGATCACGTCCACCTTGGCTTTGTCTACTTTGATTCTCTTGGATGAAATATTGTGGCTGAGCACTATTCCTTCATCTACCATAAAATGGCACTTCTCTCAATTAAGGACTAAATCGGATTCTTCACATCTTGCCAACACCTTCTCTAAATTACTGAGGCAACTGTCGAAGTTATTACCAAAAATGGAAAAATCATCCATGAAGATCTCTAGGAAGTCTTCGACCATGTCTGAAAAGAGTGCCATCATGCATTTTTAGAAGGTTGTCGGGGCATTACACAATCCGAACGACATCATTCAGAAAGTATAAGTACCGTATGGGCATATGAATGTTGTATTTTCTTGATCTTCTGCTGCTATGGCAATTTGATTGTAACCTGAATAACCATCAAGAAAACAATAAAATGGTTTACCTGCAAGATGGTCAAGCATTTGATCAATAAAGGGTAAGGGGAAGTGATCTTTCCTAGTGGTTTTGTTTAGCTTTCAGTAATCCATACAAACCCTCTAACTGGTCACAATCCTGGTTGGAATAAGTTCATTGTTTTCATTACTTACCACCGTTATACCTCCCTTTTTCGATACACATTATACCAGACTTACCCATGTACTATTAGAGATAGGGTATATGATGCCGGCGTCAAGCCACTTAATGATTTCTTTCATCACAACCCCTTTCATAGCATGATTCAGTCTCCTCTGGGCCTCAATCGAAGGTTTGTGATTATCTTCTAACAAAATCTTGTGCATGCACATTACCGGGCTAATTCCTTTCAAGTCGGCAATTACCCATCCTATCACCTTCTTGTGTAGCATCAACATGTTAATCAGCTTCATTTCATGCTCAGGCTATAACTTAGAGGAAATAATTATAGACAATGTATTTTTGGTTCCTAAGTAAGCATATTTTAGTTGCTCTAGCAACTGTTTCAACTCAAGAATCGGTGGTTGTTCACTGGAGGACTTTTCAAGTTTACCTTCCTTACCTGAGTAATCCAATGGTTCAAGGTATGTACCTGGTTGATTGACTAACCAATTTGCCTCTTCTTTTTGTTCTTCATCGATCGATTCTTCATACTCCTCAGGCTTCTCTAAATCGGCAATGTAGTTGCCGATGCAACTAAATTCCTCATCAAAGTCAAACTCTACCGTGGCATGAAGAAGTTGGCATTCTTCCGGATCATCGGCATGTCTTAGTGTTTGGAACACATTCAATTTGACTTGTTGGTCATTCACCCTCATTGTGAGTTCTCCCTTTTCAACATCGATCAAAGTTCTCCCTGTTGCTAGGAAGGGTCTCCCGAGAATGATAGGTGCATGCTCATCTGCTTCACAATCCAAAATAATAAAGTCAGCGAGAAAAATAAATTTATCAACTTTTACCAGTATGTCTTCGATTTTTCCCTCTGGATACACATAAGATATGTCGGCTAGCTGTAGCATAACTGTTGTAGGTCTTGCCTTCCCAATTCCTAGTTTCTGGAAAACTGATTTAGGCATCAAGTTTATGCTTGCTCCAAGGTCACATAATGTTTTCCCGACATAGTGGTTTCCGATAGAACATGGTATTGTGAAACTTTTGGGATCTTTCAATTTGGGTGGCATGCGATTCTGCAACATGGCCATGCATCCCTTTGTTGCGGCAACTATTTCAAACTCTCCTAACCTTGTTCTCTTGGACACAATGTCTTTTAGAAACTTGGCATAGTTCGACATTTGTTCAATTGCCTCAACCAACGGCAAGTTGATATGGACTTGCTTTAGGATATCAAGAAACTTCTTGAATTGATATTCTTGCTTTTGTCGCTTCAACCTTTGTGGGAATAGTGGTGGAAGTCGGATATCTTCAATACTTTCATTGGTCTGGAACCTGATTGACGGTATTACCGGGGCAATTAGAGTTGCCGAGGCATCATCAACTGGGGTTGTCGTGGCATCCTTATCTCTGGTTGTCGTGGCATGCTCATTTTGGGCATGCTTATCATTGGTTGACGCACCATCGTCAACTAGGGTTGACGTGGCATTTCCTGGTTCAACATCTGAGGCTTTACTGCTGAGTTCATCTTGTTCTTTTTGTGGAGTTTTTTTGATGAGCGGGCTTGAGCCTCCTTAAGTTGTCGGCCAGTTCTAGTGGTGATTGCCTTACATTGCTCGTGGCCAGTTCCTCTTGCGACTTCAGTATCGCTGGGTAAACCTCCTTGCGGTCTAGTATTCAGGTTTTGAGCAAATTGTCTGACTTGAGTTTCTAATAATTTGATTGCCGCCTCTTGGTTTTGTAATCTCATATCGGTCATGTTTTAATAAAAGCATCAGTTCTTTTTATGAAGTTACTATTCTCATCCATATAAGATTCAGTTTTCAACATAAAAGCATTGAGAGAATTTTCCAAAGAACTAGATGTTGTCGGTTGTTGCTGCGGCAACTGTTGCTGTGACATATTCTGTTGGAATCCTGATGCTTGTGCATTCTGATTGTTCTGGTTTAGAGCATTGTTGGGATTACTCCATGAAAAATTCGGGTGCTTCTTCCAAGCTGGATTATATGTGTTGGACACCACATTGTTGTTCCGGTTGTAATTCCCCACATAAAAGCTAAATTCCGGATTCTACATACATTCAAAAGAATAATGGTTACCACCACATAACTCACAAAAGAATCCATTACCTTGACCTCATGTGTGTTGTTTGGTTTCTGCATGTTCTGGACCATCTAGGTTAAAGAGGCCAATTGTGCCGAAATTGAATATGATGATCCTAGTTCATGTATTGTGGCTTGGCGTCTAACTCCTCCTCTTCTAGCAGATGAGAACTGATAATCATTCTTGGCAAGCCTGTTCAGAATTTGCATTGCTTCTTTCAGCGACTTATCTAGGAGTATATCGTTTGCCGAGGCATCTAGCATTATCCTTGTTGGTGTATTTACAGCATTGTAAAACATTGTCACTTGTGTCCATACCGAGAATCCGTGTAGGGGCATTTGTGTAGAAGTTCTCTATATCGCTCCAAGCCTCATACATGGATTCACCATCTGCCTGCCGAAAAGAAGTAATTTCGTTACGAAGTTTATCAGTCAAATTTGTAGGATTAAATCAAGCAATGAAATCACGACAAAGATCGGTCCAAGATCCTATTAATCCGGCAGGAATACTATTCAACTATGCTTTCACCCTATCCCTCATTGAATAGTTCTATTTCGTGCAAGAATCACTCATCCTCCTGCAAGAGCATCCTGATTCATATTGCCGTCTTGATTAGCAATTGCTACTCTTAACCTTTGTCTGAGTCTTTGCAAGGTTCGTTCGATTTCTAGATCAAAGGGGTATTCTAGTGTAATTTATCTCGCCCTGGTCATATACCAAAGCAAAACCAAAGTTTGTTAACCCTTTGAATCTTAAACAAGAAAAATAAAAAGTGCATGAAAATAAAAACAAAGTTGCTATTGCCAATCCCCGGCAATAGCGCCAAAACTTGCTGTGCGTAATAAGTGCTCCGCAATTGTGCAAGTGTACAGTCGCAAGTTATAGTATAAAAGATATTGTCTCCACAGGGATTGGTGCCACTTCAAGAATCTAGTCTCTTGCACTGTAAAAAGTAAAAGAACACAAGTAGAAGATTGTAGGAGTTTTAACTAACAACTAAACTAGAAAGAAAATAAGTAAAAGAAGATGTAATCAAAAGAGGGAGAATAGGCCAGGTTATCGTGAGTTGAGGAGTAATAGCTAATTGGATCGTCTTGGTAAAAGAGTGCAAGGGCAACTCAATTGCCGTGGCAACTTGCGCAGCGGGGTTGCCTTGGCAACTAATCGACAGTTGCCTGGGCAACTGTTTGGGCAGCTGGGCAGCAACTTAAGGGTTCGGTAGAGCGTTCTTCAATGGTTTCTTCTTATCCCTAAGTCGAAATTCTAGCTAATTGTGCATGCCTTTACAATACATCCATGCGTGAATCAAGGGTGAACAATAACCAATCTTGCGCTCCTCTTAGCCATTGAAATCCTTAACTTACTCTTAAGCCGGATTAATCTTCACCATCAATAGATTGAATAAAGACCATACTCATTCGTTTCTTGAATCTAACTCTCCCGATATTAGATAAATAGATAGAGTTACGAGATCTTCTCCCAATTCACTCGCAAACAAGAATAAAAACCAAGAATGAGTAAACCTTGAATTGAAAGTGCAAACTCTTATTACCTAAACAAAATCCAATTGTTTCTCACAACCACAAAACACAATAACCTTAGCCAAATAGATTTAGTTCATAGCTAGGTTCCAAAGAAACACAAAACAAAGAATCCCTAACATAAACCTAATCGAACAAGAAAGAAAAAGATAAAGAATGGTTGAAAGCCCTTGTCGAAATCTCTCCCATTTTGCTCTCTCTTGGAGTTGACAGCTTGGTCTCCTTTAAATAGGAGATGGCTAGGTCAAAGTCTTTCTTGAGGAAGAAGTTAAGTTGGAATTAAATACTTCTAAAGAATATAATTCTTTATTATATTTAAATTCCTTCTAGATCTTCTCCTATCTTCTTTAGGATTTAATCTCTCTTTAACCTCTTCATGGAAATCAAACTCCTTTGGGATTTAACTTTGCTCCACGTCATCTTGGGCTTATCTAGTCATCAATTTCGGTTGCCATATCATCTTATCCCTTATCGACAATTGCCCTAGCAACTAGCTCGGCATCTCCTTCATGCACTGCCCTGGCAACTGCGTCGGTATCTCCTTTTTGTATTGCCCTGGCAACTGGTTCCAGCCTTTCTTAGGCAAGTGATTCTCACACACACAACAACTATCGGCGGCACCATTTTTCCACAAAATTAAGCAAAATATGAAATCAAGCTTGTCCACCAAGGAAACTATGCAAACATGCATGAATGGCTAATAATGCAACTAATATGAGCCTAAGTCTAGCAATAATATGAATAAAAAGGGTGAATAAAATAGTACTTTTAGACACTTAACATGCTGCCTAGGTAAAGGAATATATGTTTTAGGGGATTGATTTTTGGCACCTAAATAATAAGCCCCATTTTAGCTGGTGTATGTGAAAGTTGCTAAAAATTAGAGATGTGGCTCAACCTCTTTTTGCTGGTAATGCTGGAGCTACAATTAAAGTGAGGGATATCTGGGATGCTATTCGTGATAGGCAAGACAAAGTTGATTGGCAAAAGCTTATTTGGTTCCCTCTGCATGTCCCGAGGCACTCTGTCATTTTGTTGATCGCTTTGCTTGATCTGCTTCCTACTAAGAATAGATTGCTCATGATGGGCCTAGCAGGGGAGGGCACTTGCTTAAACTGTGGTGTTGTGAAAAAAAGTAGAAATCATCTATTTTTTGAGTGTCACTACTCAAGAGGCATTTGGAAGAAAATGTTGGAACTTTCTGCATTGACCCGAGATCCTATGTGCTGGAAAGAGGAACTTGCCTGGCAATTGACAAGCGTCGTTTTTGTCAAATAATTTAAGCCTGAATCTCAAATTAAATAAATAAAGACGTAGTATAAAGAAGAAGGTGTCGGTCCACAAGGACTAAAGAGATTATGATATTAGGAGGTTTTGATTTTGACTGTTTCGAGGCAATATAGTGAATGAGGGGGTTTGAGCAAGAAAGCTAGAAAATAATTGTAGAGTAAAAGCGAAAACGATGGAAGTAAATTTTGAAGAGTAAATTAATTAGCCTCAAGCTTTGCCCCTCTTCAATTCAAAATGATCATCGAAAAAGAATTTTTACTCCGGATACATGCCGATTACAGTTTACAAGGCCCAACCCTTGTAACTTGATTTTCTCTCTGGTAAACCGACAATCTAAAATCAATTTTTAGACTCCAATTTTCTGGTTAGACTAACCACTACTATCGCCGTTAGAATAAAACAGTTTTAGAATTTGGAAAAACCCAACTCGAATTATTTTGTCTCGATGAGAATCGAATCCGATCTCAATTTCCCTTAGCGAATTCGTCGCTAAGTGTGTTCATAGGAAGTTGAATTTGCTACAAGCTGATCCTTCATCCCAACTATAAATCTGAACAACAATCAATTCAACGTGTACTTTTGAAATGAAAGCGAAAAGATTTTAATAGAAATGCCGATTGTCGATCTAAGTTTTCAGAAAATTGAGAATGTAAAACGAAGTTGCTGAGTGCTTTTAATTCTCACAAGGTGAATTGAAGCTTCGCTTTAAGCCCTTGGCTAAGAGAAAAATTAGCTAAGCATGATTATGGTAAAAACCATGCTTAGCATTTAAAAGAAAATAAATAAAAACTAAAGAACATAAATGAAAAGAAGAGAGAATTTTATAAAACTTCCAAAGTAAAAACGAAGCTAAGAATGAGAGACGGTTTTAGAGTTTACCCCAAAGGGGGTATTTATAGTCTTTTAAAACCCTAAAAATGATAAAAGATAAATCCTAAAAATATTTTAATTAAATACAAATGATAATTCTAAGTTTGAATTTAAAATCTCAACTGAAAAGCTATCGATTCTCAAATGATAAGCTATCCGACGCTGTTGACGTCATCTTCTAGAAACTGCTGACCGGACGCACGTCAGATTTCATGCCCAGATTCATGCCCACTAGCCCAGCCTTGACTCCAGAAAAATAAAAACTACAGAATTTTGCCCTATTTAGCATAATTTCTGGAATCCAATGTCCTGCACAGAAAATAAGAGAAAATGCCCAAATTAACAACATAAACCGGCAAATAAGGAGTAATCAATAACAAAATAATAACTATTTAAACCACTTATCAAATTCCCCTTCACTTTTTCAATGCTTGTCCTCAATCATTCCTCAATCAATGTATCAAAAACCTCAAGTTGCCATCTCTATTTCACAAAATTTCCAAGTCTTTCAAGTAAATCAAAATCAAAGCAAATGATGAAATCCAAGAGTAATCAAGCAAAGGCTTAATTAAAAGCGAGTATAAGCAAAGCATGACATTCCAATTATTCGTTGATCTCAAAAAAGCAAGACTTAGTACCTCACAGTGGCTCAATCATTCCGCTCAAAGTGTTTCAGGTGAAAGAATCGCTCAAGCCTAACTAATAAAAACATTACCATAAGCTTGTAACCAAATCCAATCTCCACTGGCAAGTATGAACATGATGCAATAATCAAGAGGTATTTAAAAATGTTGTAATGAGGCTGAGGTTCGGGTACGATAAAGGCCAAAGATCGGGTTAAAACTTCAAGACAAAAAAGAAGATTATTCCAAATGATTATTTAAAAGGAAGTAAAAATGGAAGAAAAGAAATAAGAAACCAAACAATCAAAGCTTTATTCACTCTTTTTTTCCCGTCGAACTTTTTTGTTTTTTTTCTTCTTTTTTGCTGCTGTTCGAACCAAACTGTATTGTTTTTTGTTGTTCGAACTATTTCAAATTTTTTACACTATTTTTTGTACTATTTTTTGCACTATTTTTTGTTGCATTGTTCGAACAATATTTTTTTTGTGTCCACGGAACAACCTTAACTTCGTCTTGAAAAAGGGTGACAAAAGGGGAAAACAAAAATAAAATATGCTCGTGTTAATGACGTGGTAAACAAAGAAAAAAATATAAGGCTCGAGTTTAATGATGTGGTAAACAACCTTAACTTCTCGTTCTATCATTTGATCTATAAAAGGAAGTGGAAAATGATCTTTTTCGAGTTAACAAATTCAACTTCCTGTAGTCGATGCGGACTTTCCATCCATTATGTACTGGTGTTAGAACTAACCCACCTTCCAAGCTTTGGATTATCGTAACTCTGAGTTTCTTTGGAACCACGTGGATTGGGCTTACCTAATCACTATCCGAGATTGGGTAAATTACATCTGCATCAAGGAGTTTTTGTATCTCCTTTTTCACTACCTCCATCATTGGTTGGTTCAACCGGACAAAAAGCATTGTCGTGTGATGGTTTTGCCCCTTCTTCAATCTTTACCTTGTGCATACAAGTCGATGGACTAAGTCCTTTTATATCTGCGATGGTCCATCTGATGACCTCTTTATGTGCGCGTAACACTGTCACTAGATTATCTTCCTCTTTTTTCGACAGCTTATTTGAGACAATTACCGGCAATGTTGTTTTTTCTCCCAAAAATGCATATTTGAGATGATCCAGCAACTGCTTAAGCTCGACTTCTGGTTCCTGCAAAATTGAAGGTAAAAGTTTAGATCTTGATGGAGTAAGGCTTAATTCGTTATTGATTGAACATTTTTTCTCACACTCCCTAATGTCTTTTCCAAAGTCCTCGATTTCCATGCACAAATCATTAATAAAGTTAGACTCAAAAAATTCTTCAACGACAGGTTCAATAATATCAACATAGTTTAAACTGGCAACATTATCAGGGTATCTCATTGCTTTGTAAACGTCGAACTTAACAACCTTACCGTCAAATTCCATTGTAAAAATTTTGCTTATTACGTTAATTTTTGTATGTGTTATGCTGAGAAAGGGACGACCGAGAAGAACTTCTGAAGAAGTGTTCGATCGATCGTTTTCCATGTCTATTACATAGAAATCTTCCAGAAAGATGAGTTCATTTACCTTTACTAAAACATTCTCGAAGAGTCCTTCTGGGTATATTACGAATTGGTCAGCTAACTGTATCGTCACCTTTGTTTCCTTTAAGGGCTCAGCAGAAAGTGAGTTGTATAGAGAAAGAGGCATAACGTTTATAGAAACGCCTAAATCACAAATTGCACACTTTATTCCAACATTAATTTTGCAGAGAATGGCAAACATACCTTGGTCCTTCAACTTTGGTGGTAGCCTTCGCCGAAAAACAGCGAAGACGTGTTCCCCTAAATTCACTTTCTCGATACTGGTAAGCCATCTTTTATTAGTGCACAGATCTTTTAGGAATTTGGCATATCTTGGTACTTTCCATATTACTTCAAGGAGTTGAATATTAATTTCCACTTTCCGAAACACATATAAAATCTCTTTCTCTTTAGCTTGTTTGTCTCATTTTACCAACCTCTATGGGAAAGGAGGTGGACATAGGGAGAGGGAGTAGCGGATGAATCGGACGTACCGTGTTTTATGGAAGACTATCATTTCTTATTATTTTTCTTTTGGGTGTCTTCCTCATTGGCTTTTGGTTCGACAACGGTGCCACTTCAGAGAATGATGGCGTTAACGTTCTCTCTTAGGTTTGACTCGTTTGAGAAAGGTAGTTTACCTTGAGACTCAATTCGCCCTCCTTGTTTAAACCAAGCCAACTCATTTCATTTGCTTGTCCAACTATTGTAGACGAGACTCGGTTCAACTTTGAAACATCTCTTGAGATATATCTAACCGTTCAACGATGGATTCTAAAGATTGACTATCCTTTTGTCGGACACTTAAGATGCTCCGCCTTAGTTCGCTTGCCTTGGCTGCGGGGAAAAAACTGTCAATAAAAATCCATGCGCCATGTCGGTCCAAGTTGTAACAAGAATTGGAAGGTAGGTCGAATAACCAATCATTGGCAATATCATCTAAAGAAAAAAAAAAGGGAAAAGCGCGAAGTTTTATTTGGTCCAATTTGTCAAATAATTTAAACCTTAATCTCAAATTAAATAAATAAAGACGTAGTATAGAGAAGAATGTGTCGGTCCACAAGGACTAAGGAGTTTCTGATATTGCGAGGTTTCATTTCTGATTGTTGCAAGGAAGTGAAGTGAAATGGGGGGTTGATCTAGTGAATTAAGTTTAAAATGTAAATAAAGTAATTTGGAAAGAAAATGAGTTTAGAAAAATAACGAAAGTAAATTTTGAGAATAAGATTGATTAGATTAATTAGCCTCAAGCTTTGTTTATCTTCAATTCAAAAATGATCATCGAAAAAGAATTTTTACTCTGAATACATGTCGGTTATAGTCTACAAGGCCCAACCCTTAACTTA
The DNA here is from genome assembly GCA_019671005.1 of Hibiscus mutabilis. Classification (NCBI taxonomy): domain Eukaryota; kingdom Viridiplantae; phylum Streptophyta; class Magnoliopsida; order Malvales; family Malvaceae; genus Hibiscus; species Hibiscus mutabilis. The sequence goes on along the minus strand of CM033714.1, from coordinate 17,131,850 downwards.
ACTTTTTTCTCTCCGTAAACCGGTAATTCAAAGTCAATTTTTGGATTCCATTAGTTAGACTAACCCGACTATATCTGTTTAGGTAAAACAATTTTTAAATTTGGAAAAACTGGGTTTATTCAATGCATTTCTTAATCAAAGTATCAAAAAGTTCAAGTTGACATCTTAATTTCACAAAATTCCCAAGACTTCCAAGCAAATCAAAATCATAGCAATTGATAAAACTCAAGAGCAATCAAGCTAAAGGCACAATTAAAAGCAAGTAATAGTAAAGCATGACATTCCAATTATTCATTAATCTCAAAGAAGCAAGACTTAGTACCTCACATTGGTTCACTCATTCCACTCAAGTGTTTCGGGTAAAAAGAATCGCTCAAGCCTAACTAATCAAAGCATTACCATAAGCTTGTAAATAAATCTAATCTCCACTACTAAGTATGAACATGATGCAATAATCAAGAGGTCTTTGAAAGGGTTGTAATGGGGCTAAGGTTCAGGTAGGATAAAGGCCAAAGATCGGTTTTAAAAATTCAAGACAAATAGAAAATTATTCCGAAAAAGTACTCAAAGGGAAGTAAAAATAAAAGACAGGAAAATCAAACAATCAAAGCTTATTCACTATCTCTTTCTCTATTGTTTTTTCAAACTTCTCTTTTTCTTTTTCTCTTTTTTTTGCTGCTATTCGAACCAAACTATTTTTTCACTAGTCGAACAGTTTATTCGACTTGTTCTGCATTGTTTTTCTGCACTGTTCGAACCAAACTGCACTGTATTTATCTGTACTGTATTTTTCTGCACTATTCGAACCTGCACTGTGTTTTTTTTCTGCACTATTTTTCAAATCTCTCTTTTTTCCGCTTCGGAATAACCTTAACTTTGTCCTAAAAATGGTGACAAAAAAGAGGGAAAAACAACAAAATAGACGCGGGTTAAAAATGTGGTAAATCAAGGAAAAGGATAAGGCTCAAAATTGGTTATCTAAGGGGTAAATAAACAAATGGTAGGCCATTTTTTAGGGGAGAGAAAGGGGTTAAGACCTAATGCCTCTATCACACTAAAGCATCACATTTAATCGTGTAGTCTCGACAAGCATTATGCCACACGTTCTAGAATGCAAAGAATTAGTCGGCACACTCAAAATTAACAAAGAGAAAGAATGAAAATGTATGCTCATTAGGCTCAAATCTCACATGAAAGGTTAATTGCACTAAGTCATGCTATCAATTTAACCAACAAATGCATGGAATGTCAAAAATTTTAGAGAAAAATAAATTAATTATGCCAATTGCCATCATGCTTCTTAAATTCTAACAAAAACGATATTAAAATCCACAGGAAAAACAAAGAAACAAGGTGAAAAATGAGATATGCAACAATCAAGTTCTATACATCGATTCAATAAAAACTCAATTCCAACCAATTGAATAAGCAACGTAAAATTTGATGCAACTTCCACCCCCTCACTTAATTCATAATGTCCCAATTATGGAAAATAAAGCAAAAGAGAAGGAATAGAATACTCCCCACTAAAAGCATAACGTCGTTGTCCAGTGAGGTTGACCGGTGCTTGAGGGAGCTGGCGAGCTTGCTCTCTTGTTCGAACCATGTTGGCAAGGTTGAAGGGCTGGTTTTTCCATGTTGACAAAAGGTAATGGGGAAGGGGTGCGGATGAGGTATTAGGGAAAATAAGGGATCGGGGTTTTTTAGGGTGTCACGTGATTGTATAGGAATGGGGTAAAGGTTTGTCAAATGGTATGGGGCCCAGTCTATTTAAAATTTGAAAAAAAGGTGATAAAATAATGAAGATGGCTAAAGGTAAGGGTGAATAAAAATGACGGGTGGATAGGGGTTGGCTAACATGTACCTAATTAAAACTTCTTGTTCAATTCCTCAAAGTGCTAGGGATTCTTTGTCTTGTGTTTCAACAATGTTAGACCCTATAGAACTAAATCTATTTGGCTAAGTTTATTGTGTTTTGTGGTTGAGAAAAAATTGATACTGTTTAGGTAATAAGAGTTTGCACTTTTAAATTCAAACTTAACAACCTCTTGTTTTTTATTCTGTTTGTAAGAATTGGGAGAGGATCGATTTTACTTCATCTATTTATCTAATATCGTTCAGTTAATTTCAAGAAACGATTGAGTATGGCCTTTATTCAATCTATTGATGGTGAAGATTAATTGGCTTAGGAATAAGTTAAGGATTTCAACGGCTAAGAGGAGCGCAAGATTGGTTGTTGTTCACCCTTAATTCACGCAGGGATATATTATCAAGGCATGTATAAATAGCTAGAGTTTCGACTTAGGATAAGAAGAAACCATTGAAGATCGCTCCGCCAAACCTTGAAGTTGCTACCCACGCCTAAGTAATTGCCCATGGTCGCGTTTAACCATCGATTAGTTGCCAAGATAGCCCCGCACAGGTACCTTGCCACGGCAACTTTGAAAGGTTTCTTTGCACTCTTTTACCAAGACGATACAATCGGCTATCACACCTCAACTCACGATAACCTAGCCTATTCTCTCATTTAATTACATCTTCTTTTACTTATTTGCTTTCTAGTTTAGTTGTTAATTAAAACTACTACAATCTTCTACTTGTGTTCTTTACTTTTTACTTTGAAAAGATTAGATTCTTAGTGGCACCAATCCATGTAGAGACGATATCTTTTATACTATAACTTGCAACGTGTACACTTGCACAATTTGCGGGTCAAGCGTCATACTTATTACGCATCAACACATATAGCTATGAAGAGTGATTTGGGAACCCATGACAACAACACGATCGTAGCTCGTAATCGTTATGGTCCTAAAAATGCATGAGACACACATGTTAGGCTTACATAGCCTAGTGGGGTAGTTATAAAAAATACAATGAATAATCAATATTATGAATGACGTTTGATCAAGAGCTTAACATAGAAAGTTCAATATACACAATTGAATGCTTTTCATATTCATATACATTAAATGTTCATATCACAATTTCTAGATGCATAATACTTTAACATTAGGTACCTTTGGATACACAGGCTCCCTTTACACCAACATATCTTGAAATAGGTCGTTGGTTTTCAAAACATATCCCTTACACAATTCTTCCTTATTTCCCCCACATATAGGTCGTGCCCGGATTGTAGTCCACCCTTACTTAACTGAGCTCAATGATCCTATGGCATACCAATTGTATCCATGGTCCATAATTTCACAAGACGTAGTATAAAGAAGAAGGTGTCCTTCACACAAGGACTAAAGAGATTATGATATTAGGAGGTTTTGATTTTGACCAATCTTGAGGCAATATAGTGAATGAGGGGTTTGAGCAAGAAAGCTAGAAAATAATTGTAGAGTAAAATTTGGTCTTGGAAGTAAATTTTGAAGAGTAAATTAATTAGCCTCAAGCTTTGCCCCTCTTCAATTCAAAATGATCATCGAAAAAGAATTTTTACTCCGGATACATGCCGATTACAGTTTACAAGGCCCAACCCTTGTAACTTGATTTTCTCTCTGGTAAACCGACAATCTAAAATCAATTTTTAGACTCCAATTTTCTGGTTAGACTAACCACTACTATCGCCGTTAGAATAAAACAGTTTTAGAATTTGGAAAAACCCAACTCGAATTATTTTGTCTCGATGAGAATCGAATCCGATCTCAATTTCCCTTAGCGAATTCGTCGCTAAGTGTGTTCATAGGAAGTTGAATTTGCTACAAGCTGATCCTTCATCCCAACTATAAATCTGAACAACAATCAATTCAACGTGTACTTTTTTGAATGAAAGCGAAAAAAGATTTTAATAGAAATGCCGATTGTCGATCTAAGTTTTAGTAAAATTGAGAATGTAAAACGGTTTCTTGAGTGCTTTTAATTCTCACAAGGTGAATTGAAGCTTAAAATTTTCCCTTGGCTAAGAAAAAATTAGCTAAGCATGATTATGGTAAAAACCATGCTTAGCATTTAAAAGAAAATAAATAAAAACTAAAGAACATAAATGAAAAGAAGAGAGAATTTTATAAAACTTCCAAAGTAAAAACGAAGCTAAGAATGAGAGACGGTTTTAGAGTTTACCCCAAAGGGGGTATTTATAGTCTTTTAAAACCCTAAAAATGATAAAAGATAAATCCTAAAAATATTTTAATTAAATACAAATGATAATTCTAAGTTTGAATTTAAAATCTCAACTGAAAAGCTATCGATTCTCAAATGATAAGCTATCCGACGCTGTTGACGTCATCTTCTAGAAATCACGACCGGGGCGCACGTCGATTTCATGCCCGATTCATGCCCACTAGCCCACCCTGACTCGGAAAAATAAAAAACTACAAATTTTGCCCTATTTAGCATAATTTCGAATCCAATGTCCTGCATGTAAAATAAGAGAAAATGCCCAAATTAACAACATAAACCGGCAAATAAGGAGTAATCAATAACAAAATAATAACTATTTAAACCACTTATCAAATTCCCTTCACTTTTTCAATGCTTGTCCTCAATCATTCCTCAATCAATGTATCAAAACCTCAAGTTGCCATCTCTATTTCACAAAATTTCCAAGTCTTTCAAGTAAATCAAAATCAAAGCAAATGATGAAATCCAAGAGTAATCAAGCAAAGGCTTAATTAAAAGCGAGTATAAGCAAAGCATGACATTCCAATTATTCGTTGATCTCAAAAAGCAAGACTTAGTACCTCACATTGGCTCAATCATTCCGCTCAAAGTGTTTCAGTGAAAGAATCGCTCAAGCCTAACTAATAAAAACATTACCATAAGCTTGTAACCAAATCCAATCTCCACTACAAGTATGAACATGATGCAATAATCAAGAGGTATTTAAAAATGTTGTAATGAGGCTGAGGTTCGGGTACGATAAAGGCCAAAGATCGGGTTAAAACTTCAAGACAAAAAAAGAAGATTATTCCAAATGATTATTTAAAAGGAAGTAAAAATGGAAGAAAAGAAATAAGAAACCAAACAATCAAAGCTTTATTCACTCTTTTTTTCCCGTCGAACTTTTTTGTTTTTTTTCTTCTTTTTTGCTGCTGTTCGAACCAAACTGTATTGTTTTTTGTTGTTCGAACTATTTCAAATTTTTTACACTATTTTTTGTACTATTTTTTGCACTATTTTTTGTTGCATTGTTCGAACAATATTTTTTTTGTGTCCACGGAACAACCTTAACTTCGTCTTGAAAAAGGGTGACAAAAGGGGAAAACAAAAATAAAATATGCTCAGGTTAATGACGTGGTAAACAAAGAAAAAAATATAAGGCTCGAGTTAATGATGTGGTAAACAACCTTAACTTCGTTCTATCATTTGATCTATAAAAGGAAGTGGAAAATGATCTTTTCGAGTTAACAAATTCAACTTCCTGTAGTCGATGCGGACTTTCCATCCATTATGTACTGGTGTTAGAACTAACCCACCTTCCAAGCTTTGGATTATCGTAACTCTGAGTTTCTTTGGAACCACGTGGATTGGGCTTACCTAATCACTATCCGAGATTGGGTAAATTACATCTGCATCAAGGAGTTTTTGTATCTCCTTTTTCACTACCTCCATCATTGGTTGGTTCAACCGGCGCTAGCATTGTCGTGATGGTTTTGCCCCTTCTTCAATCTTTACCTTGTGCATACAAGTCGATGGACTAAGTCCTTTTATATCTGCGATGGTCCATCTGATGACCTCTTTATGTGCGCGTAACACTGTCACTAGATTATCTTCCTCTTTTTTCGACAGCTTATTTGAGACAATTACCGGCAATGTTGTTTTTTCTCCCAAAAATGCATATTTGAGATGATCCAGCAACTGCTTAAGCTCGACTTCTGGTTCCTGCAAAATTGAAGGTAAAAGTTTAGATCTTGATGGAGTAAGGCTTAATTCGTTATTGATTGAACATTTTTTCTCACACTCCCTAATGTCTTTTCCAAAGTCCTCGATTTCCATGCACAAATCATTAATAAAGTTAGACTCAAAAAATTCTTCAACGACAGGTTCAATAATATCAACATAGTTTAAACTGGCAACATTATCAGGGTATCTCATTGCTTTGTAAACGTCGAACTTAACAACCTTACCACAAATTCCATTGTAAAAATTTTGCTTATTACGTTAATTTTTGTATGTGTTATGCTGAGAAAGGGACGACCGAGAAGAACTTCTGAAGAAGTGTTCGATCGATCGTTTTCCATGTCTATTACATAGAAATCTTCCAGAAAGATGAGTTCATTTACCTTTACTAAAACATTCTCGAAGAGTCCTTCCGGTATATTACGAATTGGTCACCTAATCAGTATCGTCACCTTTGTTTCCTTTAAGGGCTCAGCAGAAAGTGAGTTGTATAGAGAAAGAGGCATAACGTTTATAGAAACGCCTAAATCACAAATTGCACACTTTATTCCAACATTAATTTTGCAGAGAATGGCAAACATACCTTGGTCCTTCAACTTTGGTGGTAGCCTTCACAAAAAACAGCGAAGACGTGTTCCCTAAATTCACTTTCGATCTTTGGTAAGCCATCTTTTATTAGTGCACAGATCTTTTAGGAATTTGGCATATCTTGGTACTTTCCATATTACTTCAAGGAGTTGAATATTAATTTCCACTTTCCGAAACACATATAAAATCTCTTTCTCTTTAGCTTGTTTGTCTCATTTTACCAACCTCTATGGGAAAGGAGGTGGACATAGGGAGAGGGAGTAGCGGATGAATCGGACGTACCGTGTTTTATGGAAGACTATCATTTCTTATTATTTTTCTTTTGGGTGTCTTCCTCATTGGCTTTTGGTTCGACAACGGTGCCACTTCAGAGAATGATGGCGTTAACGTTCTCTCTTGGGTTTGACTCAGTTTGAGAAGGTAGTTTACCTTGAGACTCAATTCGCCCTACTGTTTAAGCCAACTGGCTCATTTGCTTGTCCAACTATTGTAGACGAGACTCAGTTCAACTTTGAAACATCTCTTGAGATATATCTAACCGTTCAACGATGGATTCTAAAGATGACTTCGGCTGCTGATAAGGCTGTCTATGCTGATATGCTTGATTTAGTCTCTGGTTTTACGCATAATTGAAGTTCAGATGATCCTTACATCATGGCTTGTATGTGTTAGTGTTGGGATTGTATGGTCTTTGAGGAGGTCCGAGAAAATTACACATGGCATTTACTTGCGCAGTATTCTCCTCATGTATCATCGGACAACAATTCGTTAGATGTTCTAGACTCGTGCATATCCCACAAAGTCTAGCTGCTCTTCTTTTGTCTGCAACAAGGGATTGAACTATGTCAGCTAGTTTGTCAATTTTATTCTCTAAGAAAACTGTACTTACCTCGTGAACTCGTCGAGAGGGTTCACTTGAAGGGCAGAATTGCTGAGAGTTAGCGGCCATCGTAGAGATTAGAGTTTTTGTCATTGTTGGGGTCATGTTCACAAGTGCCCCTCCACTTGTTGCATCGATCATCTTCATTTCCATTGGAGATAGGCCTTCGTAAAAATACTGAAGAAGTGTTTGTTCCGATAGCTCGTGTTGTGGGCAATTTGTACACAGCTTCTTGAATCGCTCCCCGTAGTCGTATAATGACTCGGTATCATTTTCTTGGATACTCAAGATGCTCTGCCTTAGTTCGCTCTCCTTGGCTGCAGGGAAGAACCTGTCAAGAAAAAGCCGAGCCATGTCATTCCAAGTTGTAACCGAGTTGGAAGGTAAGTCAAATAACCAATCTTTGGCAATATCAGCTAAAGAAAAAGGGAAAAACACGAAGTTTTATTTGGTCTTCAGACACTCCCTGTGGTTTTGTACTTAAACAAACCATATGGAATTCTTTGAGGTGTTTGTGAGGATTTTCGCTGGGCAAACCATGATAAGTTGGTAGAAGATGTATCAAGCCCGTCCTGAGTGCAAATGACATTTCACCATTTGGGAATGTAATGCACAAAGGCTGTTGATTGTTCGGTGTCGTGACAAGTTGGCGAATGGTTTGGTCGTCATTCGCCATTGAGGTCTATTCGTCGTTGATCTGCTCGAAATATGTTTCAGTTTCGGAGGATAATTCTAGATCACGTTCGAGTTGTTATTGTCGTAGTCTTCGTTTTCTTTCCCAAAATGTATGTGCGTGTAATTTTCGGGCTAATGCTTCAATCTCTGGGTTAAAATCTGCTAATTTGCCCAGATTCTTCATGGTCATAAATAAAAAACAGCTATATTAGTAACTTTACCGAAGTCCCTGATAACGATGCCAATTTGACAAGCGTCGTATTTTGTCAAATAATTTAAGCCTCAAATTAAATAAATAAAGACATAATATAGAAAATAAGGTGTCGGTCCACAGGGACTAAGGAGTTTATGATATTATGAGGTTTTGATTCTGACTGTTTCGAGGCAATATAGTGAATGAGGGGGTTTGAGCAAGAAAGCTAGAAAATAACTGTAGAGTAAAAGTGAAAACGATGGAAGTAAATTTTGAAGAGTAAATTAATTAAATTAATTAGTCTCAAGCTTTGCTCTGCTTCAATTCAAAATGATCATCGAAAAAGAATTTTTACTCTGGATACATGCCGATTACAGTTTACAAGGCCCAACCCTTGTAACTTGTTTTTCTCTCCGGTAAACTGACAATCTAAAATCAATTTTTAGACTCTAGTTTTCTGATTAGACTAACCACGACTATTGCCGTTAGAATAAAACAGTTTTAGAATTTGGAAAAACCCAACTCGAATTATGTTGTCTCGATGAGAATCGAATCCGATCTCAATTTCCCTTAGCGAATCCATCGCTAAGTGTGTTCATAGAAAGTCGAATTTGCTACAAGCTGATCCTTCCTCCCAACTATAAATCTGAACAACAATCAATTCAACGTGCACTTTTGAAATGAAAACGAAAAGATTTTAATAGAAATACCGATTGCCGATCTAAGTTTTCAGAAAATTGAGAATGTAAAACGAAATTGTTGAGTGCTTTTAATTCTCACAATGTGAATTGAAGCTTCACTTTAAGCCCTTGGCTAATAGGAAAATTAGCTAAGCATGATTATGGTAAAAACCATGCTTAGCATTTAAAAGAAAATAAATAAAAACTAAAGAACAAAAATAAAAAGAAGAGAGAATTTTATAAAACTTCCAAAGTAAAAACAAAGCTAAGAATGAGAGACGACTTTAGAGTTTACCCCAAAATGGGTATTTATAGTCTTTTAAAACCCTAAAAATGATAAAGGATAAATCCTAAAAATATTTAAATTAAATACAAATGATAATTCTAAGTTTGAATTTAAAATCTCAACTGATAAGCTATCGATTCGCGGATGATAAGCTATCCGACGCTGTTGACGTCATCTTCTAGAAACTGCTGACCGGACGCACGTCAGATTTCATGTCCAGATTCATGCCCACTAGCCCAGCCTTGACTCCAGAAAAATAAAAGCTGCAGAATTTCGCCCTTTTTAGCACAATTTCTGGAATCTAATGTCTTGCACAGAAAATAAGAGAAAACGGCCAAATTAACAACATAAATCGACAAACAAAGAGTAATTAATAACAAAATAATAACTATTTAAATCACTCATCAGCAATTGCAAATCTAAAAGGCAAATCTTTGATTGTTTTTTTATCTTAAAGCTAGCTTGGGGTGCATATACTTACTTTGTTTGAGAGGAATGTAATCATATAATGTATAGAGGTGAATTTAGAAGTGCGGATTTTGTTTTGAATTGCATTAGGAATGTTGTTTGTACTAGAGTACAAAATAGAAAGGTGAGAGTTGATACTGCAAATAGTGCATTGTGTGAAGCTTGGGGAGTTCCCATTGGGATGGACGCCTAAGCTTAGTATAATAAAATACAACATTTATCCCAAAAAAAAAACCCTTAAAAGATTTAAGTTACGTAAATTGTGTTTCAAAAAAAAGTTATGCAAATAGAAATAAGTGACATTGAAAGAATTTTGGAGATTTGCGGCCAGAGAGTCAGAAATTAATATTAGAAGAATTATAAAAAAATTAAAATAAATTAAAAATCATGTTTAAATATACAAAAATCTCATTCTACTTATTAGTTTAAAAAATAAGGGCACAACCTCAATACATACAATATAACCAGAATTAGTAATCTATTTTAAAGGTTAGAATTAAATTATAGAGTTAAAAGTAAAATTTTACTGCAAGTAATTTTTATACAAACGTGTAAAGCATGCATGTTTATTTTTTGAAAAATAAAATCTAAATCATTGCCTTTAAAATTTTAAAGTCTAAATTCTAACCATAAACCTTAAATTTTAATCTTAAAAATTAAACCCAAAATAAACATATGAAACATAATTTGTCTATCCTTTGACGTTTCCTTTAAACTCAGTTCAACTTCGAATACAATTTGTAATCTCTTGCATATATTTATGACCGCTTTCAGGATAAAAGGATTGTGTTCATGATTAAGTTAACGTAATCTCGAAATGAAGTATAAGGACGGTTTGGTTTGGTTTGGTTTGGTTTGGTTTGGATTGGAAGAGACGCAGGAAAAATGCTAATTCTAAGCAAAGAGTTAGATTAGTTAAAGATGCATGCTCATCACATTCACATCAATGGACATGCGTAGTAGTTTTGGTGGTTGAGATAGCTGTCTTAACAATCCGTTTATTTCCATACAATCTTTTGGTCAAATTCTTCTATTAATCCATCTATTATACGAAAGTTGAAAATTTAGCCCTCGTGCTTCTCAATATTCAAAAACAGGTTCCAGGTTTGTTTTTCCCCAACAGAACGCACTCGAGATACAAGGGGTTACATCTAGGGGCTGCTCCACTGACAGTGAGGCAACATAACAAAAAAAAAAAACCATCCACAACAAATCAGAGGAGTAGTCACTGTTAATATGATTTATATGGGACTAACAAACATTTTTATAAATAGAATTGGGTGGTTCTAAATCCAATTCCATTACCAAAGTTAGCACAATAGTACAATTGCACTCTAACCCTCTTAAATTCAATTTCTGCATTCTCCTCCACTCAGTTATATAGGGTAAACTACACGTCAGGTCACTTAATTATAAGTTTGGTAACAAACATGTCATTTTTATTCTAAAAGTTACACTAATGTCACTCGATTAAAATATTATAATAAATAGGTCACTAGCCGACTAGCCGTTAATTTTTTTTTTTGAAAAGTAAAGAGATTCATTCAACCGAAACTAGCAGTTAAATATTAAATGAGAATAGTGACACGGCCTTATATAATAATAACTTTAGTCTTCAAAACTTATACAATTTTTTAATTTGGTCATGATTTGAAACAATATAATAAGCTTAACTCTTCATATTTGAAAAAAAAACCATCATTTTGAACTTCGGTATTCTCCTAAATTATTTATTCTTCTCCTAGAAATGTTATATTACTTTCATCTCACTTCCTTGATACAATAATTTGTTGTTGCTTTACAACAAAATGCAATTATCCAACTACTAATTTGATTTGATGAGTTTGTTTGCTTTGGAAGCATCACAAAAAACTAAATTGATAAAAACATTTAAATATAAAGGGTTGAACTTGTTGAATTATTTTGAATTATGACATAATTAATAAAATGTGTAAATATTGATGATCGAAAATGTTATTACATCATATCATATTAAACTTATGTTTTAATTTTAACAACGAAGTGAAATAATTGAGTGAAATATTTATAACTTAAAAAATGATATATATATTGTCAAACTTATAATTAAGTAACATCATATATGGTTTATCCTTATATATATTCATATTAGTATATATAGTCAAAGGTTCACATTTCTAGTAGCAGGCTTCACATATGTGGCCCAAAAACCAATCATCATCTACCTTGGGCTAAACTTTCTGCCCTCGACAATTGTAACCTCATCCTCCCCAAAATTGATTTGATTCATCAATTCAAAAACTCTTGCTTTTCTGGTCGCGGATGAAGAAGGGTTGCTTCCACAGTTCCACATTTGAGATTTTAAATCACTATGGGTGTGTATTCAGTGGATTCGAGTCGAATAAAAAAATTTATAGTTAAATTAATGAGTCATATATAATTATTTAAACTTTATATTTAAAAAATATTCAAGCCAAATCGAGTTTATAAAATTCGAATCGAATTATTTGAGTTTCACTTGTTTACTAATTGCATAAAACGTGAAGGCTAGGTTTTCTCTTGAAATTTCTAATGAACGCTTGATTACTAATTCGACTCCAATCATCTAATGAATGCTTCACGTAATCAAGCATAAAACGTCGTTATTGGCCCAGAGTTCCGCCACCAACACGAAACAATCACCTAAACTCTTGGCAAACCCAAACAACTAAGCTCCTTGATCAAACCGTAGAATGCCTCTCACTCCTAATTGTCTTGTCAACATTTGCTTTCAACCACCTTGCGAGTGGTCTGCACCATCGTGCGAGTCCATTACTACGCCAGAGACAAAACTAGAATCAAGTATCGGGAGAAGTAAAAGTATATTAAACCTTTAAATTTAAAAATTAGGAGGGATTTAACTAATATTTGAACTATAAAAGACTTAAAATATAATTATACCAAAAATCTAGGTGGGGCAAAAACCCATCCCAAGTCGTAACCTATTAATGGCTCCGTCCCTGATTCACACCTTCATGCATTGATGAGTATATAGAGCCACATGTCTCCTCCCTTAAGATTTCATCTAATACTCGTGATTTTTTTAACACTGTTTTTCGTCCAACAAAAGTATCATTAAAAGGCTTTATTCCTCCTAATCCATAGATTTCCGATACACAATGAAAAAAATAAGGCCGTTTCGGACATCTTTGGAGTCTTGAACGAAAATTAAAAAACAAACTTTTATAAAAAAAAATATTTAATCTATTCCAACTATTAATTTAAAATTTTATTCTTTTAAAATAGGCCCCAATTTCATAATACCATTTTTAACAATTTTGAAGGCAATTAAGTTTCACTCAGTTTTCAATAAACTGATGGAATGATTTAATTTTTTTTAAAAATAGTCAAATAGATTGATCATATATTATCATTCTGTCATGTGCCGTCGAACTCTTTCCGTATTTGTTGGTATACGCTCATTAACCAACAACCACAAGAAAACACGAATACGTTGTAACACTCGTAATTTTCAATTGATTTTCTAAATTTCATCACTTGACATAACAATATCCTCACACAATGCCTCATAAGCAGACTTGGTGAGAAAAAAAATACGATTATCCTTCCACCTCCACCTGGTGTGTCAGCATCCAAAGTCACTTGAGGTGTTTTAATGGCTGCAATTTTTCGCATTATATTCAGTGGTAAAATCAATTCCATCCTCTCCCAATCTCATTCAATTTTCTGCACTATATCTGCTGGTAAAATCAATTTCCGCTGTATAAATTTTAAATTTATAAGACCACGTTGAATTCATGTAACATTAGAAGGTAATTCATTAAATCTTGACGGTTAATACTTTCCTGAAATGGTTGTCAGAATGCTTTAAATATTTATTTGACTTTGTAAAAAATATTTATTTTATCGTGTTTTGAGCCACTAATGTTTTAATATTAAATTTAAGAAAATATTTTAATACATAATTTGTATAAATTAAAGTTTACATAAGCCTTTTAATTTTATGATTTATAGATTTAAGTTATGGTTTAGAGTTTAAGAGTTTGGGTTGCATGATGTAGAATTTAAGGTTTATGATTAGACTTTAGAGTTTAGGGTTTAAGATTTAGATTTTAGGGTGTTAAAGTTAGAGATTTAAATTTTAGATTTTATAGCTTAAATACGAAGGGATGCGTATTTTTTTCCACAACTTGTGTATCAAAATATAACCCTTGTATTTATATAAGAGTTATTATTTGGTAACTGTCAATAAAAATAATTTTACAAACAATATAAAGACGATAACAAATGCTTTTAAGAATTATTTTTATAAATTTTAAAAGTAAGTAAATATAATATTTGTCATCATTTTAGAGTCGTTTGCAGTATTATTTTCATTGACGGTATACCCAATAACAATCTTTTATATAATATTTGGAAAAAACGCATAGCTTTTAAAGTTTAGAGGTAATGGTTTATGGTTTAAAGTTAGATATTTAGTGTTTGTAGTTAAATTTTAATGTCTGTAAATGCATTTTATGATTTAAAGTTTAGCGTTTATAATTTAAAGTTTAGAGCTCTTAAATGAGATGTGTGACAACTTTAAAAATTTACTTGTGAGAAAATTTTTTCCGCCGACCGAACATCAAATAATTACATATAATATTTATATTATTATTAAATTATTGACTTAATTAATAATATCTATTAATTATGCATGAACTCATATCTTAATATAATTTATATATAAAATTTTTAGAATTGGACATGATTATGGCACATAAAATATTATCAATCATCCACGGTGTGAAATTTCCTAGTAATATTTAAAACAAACATTAATTTACGTCGATTTTACATTATCTACGAACTATTTTCTTCAATTAATTCTTTATTAAGAAAAACAAAAGGAAGATGAAAGAAGTGTAAAAAGTAAAGAATATTAATTTACAATGAGAAATTATTTCAATTTTTTTTACAAATATGAGTTTAATTTAGAGTTTATAGATTTAGGTCACGTTAGTAAACAATTTTTGAGCTAAGATTATAGTTTGAATCTCTTTTAGAGGCTTGACCAGTCAAATCAGTTAATTTAGATGTTTGATAAATGGAGAATTGAGGTAAAACCTCTCAATTTGAAAAGGTTCATTTTAAGAGCTTTTTGAGATAGCGGTTTGAATAAAATAATTGTAAAGTTTCTTTTATCTGACAATTGCAAAAGAAATATCTTTAAATAACATAAATCTGAATAACTAATAAGATTAAAATGATGATTTCATAAATAAAATATAATATATGAATCTAAATTTAATAATTAATAAAATTATATTCAAAATATAATTTCACAAATAAAAAATTAATATATACATCTTTCATGTATGCTTAATAATGATATTAAAAAAAATTAATTTTTACAATCTAATTAATATTAATTGATACAAAATATTAATAACCGATAAATTATTCAAATAAGCATTGATATAATCGAACCCAACAAGTGGTCCAAGTAGAAAAACGGATGATTTTCATCCGAGAGACCCGAGTTCAATCACAAAGTCTGCAAGGTGTGTACTTTGTCAAAGGGTTAAGAATAGCTATGAACAGATACTACATTGTAATTACCTTTAGACTATTCAAAAAAAGTATTGAATATAATCATGTCCTTATATGTCATTTTGCTTGTTCGAATATAAGTTATTAGTTAATTTTACCAAACACTTCTATATAATCAATTAATGTAATCCGCTAGTCAAATCAGTTAATGCTATCATATGTCCACTATTAGTTAATGTAATCCGCTATCCACTAACTATCAAAGAGAGCCTTAGTTTATGGTTTAGAGTTTAGGGATTTTGGTTTAGCATTTATAGAGTTAGTTTATGGTTTAGACTTTATGATTTAGGGTTTTAGATCTAGAGTTTAAGATTAGAAATTTTGGTTTAAAATTCTCTGAGTTGTGTATTTAACCTAGTAGGTTAACAAGATATTTATAGGGGTTTCACATGGGAGAATAATTGAAAATAATATATTTCAACATTAAGGTCATTAATACTGTATCCGAATAAATTCACAAATAAGTCATTAATACCGTGTATATTCAAATATATTTCATGAACTGCAAGACAGTATCAAATAATATCCAACTATTAATACAATACCTTACCATATATTTAATTCGAAATATTCCAAAAATATATGCCACATTTAAGTAAAATCAATTCACGGTGGGTACAATATTTGTAAGCCCAAGACATTGACGTCGCCCACGACATGCAAGTGCGCCCCCAACTCCGGTTTGCACTTGCATGCGAGTTTCACGAGGCTAGAGCTTCGTTTAGCGAACCGTGTGGCCTTAGATGCCTCGTGATGCTACTTTGTTCGGTTCTGCGCCTATGTCAGCCTTAAACCAGCCTTGCGAGTACTCCTGCTCGCCAAAGGCTTAGACAAGCCCTCAAAGCTTCAATGGATACGGAAGCTTTAAACACCAAGGTGGCTACTCTTAGCCATTCGAGAGGCAACAAGAACAAAGAGAACTCAAGAACAACTGAAAGAACAAGAGAAGTAGAATAAATGCCATAGAGTCTTATTACTTTTCTCAAAGTGAGAATAGATGGAATGAGATGATACAAATGAGTGAGGAAGCTCTCTATTTATAGTTGAGCTCCTACACAATCAATGGCCCGGATCAATTTACACGTGTTAGGATATTTGTTTTGATATAATAATTGAAAAATAATTTTGTACTAAATTGAAAAGATTTCAAAAAAGATTTTAAGTCCAAAAACTTGAAAATAAGTTTGAGATGTTTTCATAAGGTTTGGAAGTGTTTAAAAATGTTTAAAAGTAGCCAAGCTCATGTTTTCAACACGACGATACCAATACAGTATACCTTGTATCGATACCTTTTAGGGTTTCAGCTACAATACTTTTCTAGAACTAAAAACCCGTACCAATACAAGCTTAAGCGTATCGATACGAAGAGGGTCATATCGATATGTGTAAAGGTGTACCGATCCCTACTTTTCAAATCCTAATAGCTATTTTCAAAAACCTCAACGGCTAGTTCATTGTAGTGTACCGTTCCCCCGTATCGATACGCGCCAAGGCGTATTAATACGAGAAGGCTGCATCAAACTCAACGGCTAGTTTTTGAAGATTGGTACCGATACAGCTACCCGCATACCGATACCAACTACTCTAAAACTGCATTTATTGTGGGAAATAAAGCCACCAACGACTCAAATCCAATCCCAACGGTCTCCAACGGCTAGGAACTCAATTGGGAGTATAAAAGGACCCTTGAAGCACTAGAAACAACTAATGATAAAATGCCAACATGTCTATGATTTTAATTAAGTATTTTGTGCTTTAAATTCATATGTTTGAATAGACTACACTTGTTGAGCTTAATTGTCAATATATGCTCAAGTGTATTAGATTTATGTGAGAGCTTTAGAGTGCAAACATCTACCTAAAAGAGAGATTTTAGTTTACTTTGTATTTTTCTCTTGTTAGAGAGGGTTCCTAAAGCTTGGGTTGTAAGTTTTGGATGATAGGCTTAATGAGTGAGTCTAGGTTGTAAAGGTTTCCTCCTAAGCCTTGAAAAAATGAAGAATTCTTAGTGAATTGTTGAAATCCTTAGTGGGGAAGCTAAGGTAGTGGATGTAGACTTTGGTTAGAAAGCTGAACCACTCTAAATTCTTGTGTTTATTTTTCTATCTTTTTACTTCCATCACCATCACCCAACATTCAACTTCTCCACCACTTGGTAAGCAAATCGATTAAGGAATTCGAGCTTAACAACATGGATGGCTAGGATTAGCCCAAATCTTTACAAGATACACTAGTCTAGGAAAGAATATCAAATCATATCTAATTACATCAATTAGAAGGCATCTTTCGACGGATATGTGATCACGCTTGATATGGCAGGATTCTTCCACAATCTCTTTTCATTTGTTGTCACATGCCATTTCTAAAAATCCAACATGATCGGGCTTCCTAGTATTCTCCAAGTAATGGGCCAAGTCTGGTGGTCTTGGCAAGCCCGATGTCCCGCATAGAACCTCTCCGTCGGATACTTGAGCCACTATCGCGGACCCAAATGTACGGACTGTGACATTTCCCCACCAAACTTGGCGACACCCCCGTCGCTCCACTAGAACGATCCTAGGTTAGGCTATTCTCGATGCTCATTGGCGCTTCGGCCTCTTGCGGTCCCCCCATAAGAACTGCTTGCCTTGGCTCAATTTGTCGTGTATCATCGCGCGCTAACACGCATCTGGGTACATCTCCATCGTAGGAGCCTTCTCATACCAATCTTGATTTACCTTGACTCGAACACTCTTGTTCCCATGGCAAAGTCTTGGGTGTCACCACATTGAACACTGGACGAACTCTCAGACTCGTTAGTATATCTGTTTGGCTCTTTAAAACTTTAAAAAGCCCATTTCAAGCTTTGTCTCCCTCGCATCGATGGTTAGGTCTAACTCAACCTACACTCATCAAAGTTGGAAAATCAAACTCAAAAACACTAGAGTTGTGTTTTAGATGCACATCCCTTTCGGTTGCATTTATTCAAAAATGGGTCAACCCTTCTTTCTCTACAAAGTCTGGCCTCCTTTGCATCAAACCTTATTCACTGAAGTTCGTTGCTCGTATCGGTCATTCTTTCACGAAGTCCGGTGCTCATTGTTGCATTCGCCCCTTTGACTTGAAGTTTGGTGCACTCTTCTTGCGTTGGCGCTTCTTTCTCGAAGCCCTCTGCCTCTTTCCCACCTTGCACATGGGTGGTGTCTCCACGGTTTCTATGTCCCTCAATGGCCTGCCCCCTTCGACCATTCTCTAGTTGTGGTCTCTGAAGAAGTATTCTTCATACGAACACCCTCGACTTGCCCTTCCTCCGACCCTTCTCTAGTTGTTGACACTCGCAACTGCGCCAAGTCTAGCTACTCCTCTTTCTGGCTCATCTCCTCTCTTAATAATGGCAGCAAGGCAATTCTTCTCGGGACATCCTCTTATCACACGGGGACCATCACAGAAGTAACACTCCATCTTATTGCTTGCCTTCTTCTCTAGCACGAACTTAGCCTCGCCACGCCCATTGTCTCTCATCGTAGGTTTGGACATCTCGATGCTGGCTGGCTTGTCTACTGTAGGCTCAGTCAGCAACTCGGCCATATCTTTGGCCACTTTCTGGGCATCTCCTTGCTCTAATGCGAGCTTCGCTCCAGGTCTAAGTCCTTCTAAGAAGGTGTTGAGCACACCCATTCGCTCATTGCAGCCTTGCAACTAAGCAGCTCACTCTTGAGCTCATCCACCTCGATTCGCAAAGCCTTTACCTCGGCTTCTCAAGCATTACTCCCTCAGACCGTCTCTAACTCGTTGAGCATTTGTCGTATTTTATCCTTGAACTGGTCTTCCATGGACTCTACTTTGTCAAGGCGAGAATGGAAAACACCTTGGGCCTCCTTGGTCTTCTCGGTAGATTCTGCAAGTCTAACGAACCTCTTCTCCAATGACGTTGAGACTTTAAACAAGTCTTATATCTGAGATTTAACAAAAAAACTTCTATTATCAAGTTTATTGAGAAATTCGATTACCTTGTCCATTTCTGATGTTTCCTCCTGGTTCACACCACGACACTCATTGCCTTTGCAAGTGGAAACACCGTGTCTTTATTTTGCCATCTCGACCACTTCTTTGCCACGAACTAGCTCGGTCACTCTGAGTAGATCGAATGCAAATTCTCACCTAGCTTGACTGCAAGTGAAAGTAGGCTCGAATGCAAGTCCCCTCGATTTTCTCTAATACCACTTGTCGCAGGGCTAGAGTTTCATCTAGCGAACCGTGCGGCCTTAGACGCCTTGTGACACTACTTTGGTCAGTTTTGTGCCAAAGTCAATCTTAAACCAGCCCCGCGAGTACTACTACCGCCAAAGGCCCGGACAAGCCCTCAAGGCTTCGATGGATGCGGAAGAAGCTTTAAACACCAATGTGGCTACTCTTAGCCACTCGAGAGGTAACGAGAACAAAGAGAACTCAAGAACAATTGAAAGAACAAGAGAACTAGAGTAATTGCCTTAGAGTCTTATTACTCTTATGAGAATGGATGGAATGAGATGATACAAATAAGTATGGAATCTCTCTATTTATAGTTGAGCTCCCACACAATCAATGGTCCAAGTCAATTTACATGGATGGCCAGGATTAGCCCAAATCTTTACAAGATACACTAATCTAGGAAAGAATATCAAATCCTATCTAATTATATCAAGGGTAAACTACCCCAGTGACCATCGAACTAATTGAAGATACCTATTTTGACCATCGAACTATCAAAATTGTCAATCAGACCACCAAACTTATTAAATTGACCTATTTTGACCACCGCCGTTAAAAAACCAACGGAGGGGTGACGTGGCAGTTAATGGAAATTTGTAAAATTACATATTTAATCCCTATTATTTACCTATTATATCAATTTGGTCATAATTTTAATTTAATTAAATAAAATTAATCAACCAATCAAATGATAACATGTTTCATCATCCAATTAGATAAGTTTACTCAAATTTTAATTTATTTTTATTTAATATATTTTCCCTCCAACCAGATGGTGACACGTGCCACCACGTGGTTAAAGGAAAATTGTAGAGGAAGAATGAGTTTAACGCGAGTTGAACCTGCATCCTCAAGGATAAAAACCCCACATGTTTGCCACTACTCCAACCCATCTTTAGTGTAATGAATTGCACCATTTAATATATATATATATATATCTATAAGACAGTAAATGCTATGGAATAAAAAAGTAAAAATGGTTGAAAGGGGACTCGAACTTAGATCACTTAGGATCTATATAATCACACAAACATTCGACTTAATTTAAATCTGAAAATTATTAAATATTCAATTTAAAAGAAAAAAATAATTTAAAATATTTGAATATTTTTTCTTTTTCATATTTAACTTAAATTGAATATTTATTAAAACATTAAAAATAATTAATTTAAATTTTTTATATCGAATATTTAATATTTTAATAAATATTCGATTTAATTTAAATATAAAAAATATTCAAATATTTTAAATCAAATTTCTTTTCTTTTAAATCAAATATTTTTTAAAATCGAATATTTAATAATTTTTAGATTTAAATTAAATCGAATGTTTGTGTAATTATATACATCCCAAGTGATCTAAGTTCGAGTCCCCTTTCATCCATTTTTACTTTTTTATTCCCTAACATTTACTGTCTTATAGATATTTATTTAATGATGTATTTCATTACACTAAAGATGGGCTGGAGTAGTGGTAAACATGTAGGGTTTCTAACTTGAAGGATGTAGGTTCAATCCATGCTAAACTCATTCTTCTTTTTTAATTTTCCTTTAACCATGTGGTGACACGTGTCACCATATATGGTTGGAGGGGAAAATATATTAAAATTTGAGTAAACTTATCCAATTGGATGATGACATGTGTCATCATTTGATTGGTTGATTAATTTTATTTAATTAAATTAAAATTATGACCAAATTGATATAATAGGTAAATAACATGGACTAAATGTGTAATTTTATAAAATTTTATTAACTGCCACGTCACCCCTCCGTTGGTTTTTTAACGGTGGTGGTCAAAATGGGGATTTCACTGGGGTAGTTTACCCTTACATCAATTAGAAGGTATATCTCCTCATATAGGTGATCATGCTTGATATGGTTCTTCCACAATCTCTTTTGATTTGTTGTCAACTGCCATTTCTGAAAAGAAAACATGATCGGGCTTCCTAGCATTCTCTAAGTAATGGGCCAAGTTTGGTTGTCTTGGTAAGCCAATGTCTCATCGGTCGGATACTTACGCGACTGTCGCAGACCCAAATGTATGTGCCGTGACACGAGAAACAATCTCAAATCAAGCATTCAATGATTAGGAAGTGGGTTGATGTATATATACAATTCCCATACTTATTATCATACCAATGTGGGATATGGGTTTTTCATTTTCCTTACACAATTCACAAGTACCCTACTTTGAGCATCAATTTCTCATTCATCAGTCAACCATTTTGATCATGTGAGATACCATTGTAAAGATCCGAGGAGTAGAATATGAATCCATAAATTCATCATTCAAATCTCCATCTTTACCCATATAAAATATGCCTCAAAGTTTCTAATTTATCATGTTTTCCCAACAGTTTTATCACTGAAACTCAAAAGGGGATGGGAATTGCTATATTCGAACCGTAGGGATGATCGAACCGTAAATGTATAAATAACCTCGGGAATCCCAAAAAATATACGCAAGGATCCCCGATATTTTACAAGATTTTTTAAAAGTATATACTTATTTATCTATATACCCCTAATATATATCTTAATAAAAAACTTTAACTATATTATTATTACTTCAAACTTTCTTTCAAACTCAGCCACACTCAAGTTTCTCAACATATTTCTATCTTAGTTTTTAGATATAGGCTAAAACCCTCGTCTAAATCTTCTCCAACACAACACGCTTTCAATCTTCATCATCTCGTAACTGTTTCCAATCGAAGTATTCAAATTTTTTATTTTGAACTGAATTGACCATTCATTTCGGTCAGTAGAAAGTAATTTTATTTAATTTTTTGGGATGAGGATTCTCCAAAACCGCGAGGATTCGCATTGGGGGTATGAGGACGAAAAATCCTTGAAGCATTTAATGGGGATTCCCCAAAATTGTAACCACAAGTGTTAGGGACAAAGTGGGGAATGCAAAACTGTCTCCGTCCCACCCGATTCCCACCCTTGTACATAACTTGTAGGGGGCGTTTGGTTCACAGAAAGTAAGATTATCTTTGAGAATAGGATTCATGGGTTTACTATAAGGACAAGTTTATCCCTTTAGCCTTTAATTTAATCATATATCCTCTAATACAAATTAGGATATAAAAAATTCATCCAACAAGTGTTTTACGCAATAGTAAGAGATGTTATACTTCTAATCAACCTCAAAGGAGATAATATTATTAGAAAGATCAATCATAATTCGAGAAGAGATAAAATTAATAGTTATAGAGCAATTTGTCCACATAAACCATTATAGCTAAGTCGATGAAACTTAATGAGATTTGTACACAGGACACGTGAGAAAATGCTATTGGAGTTTTTTTTTTCTATTTTTTTTTAATAACAATGTTCAATGAACACATGTGGTAATAAAGTGCAGATCTATTATTAAATATTACAAGGAATGTCAATAAAATATAAAAGTAAATAAATTGTCTTTAGATCAAAAAACAATGTAATCACTTAATTATACATTTGGTAATAAATATATCACTTTTTTGTAAAAAAATTAATTTAGTCATTCAATTATATGTTTGATAACTATGATCTCGAGGCCTTTGGGGTTCTTGATTCCAATGAAACAGAGATGAAAGCTATTGCTCATGCGTTAGCAATGTTAAATAACGCTAAATGGAGTAGAGAGTACTAGTTTGTTGCTGAGTCGGATTCGAAAATAACAATTGCTTGGGTATTACAAAAAGAGAAACGCCCTTAGAAGCTTTGGCAATAATTTCGTCAAATTGATCTTGATTGTGACTCGTTAATTTTTGTGTGCCTTCTTCATGTGTTCCGTAAGGTGAATAGCGTTGCTGACGCATTGACAAAGGGTGGTGTTGATCGAGTATCATAGTTCCAAGTTTTGAATTCATGCTTTGTTTCTACATGGGGCTGCTCTGCTGATTAGTTGGACTAGGGCCGGGGAGGTGGGTTCTAAATGACATGGAGTTGTGTTGGCAGAGCTTTGCTAAGTCTCTACGTGGTCTGCTGCTCGAGTTTTTTACCTTTAGGGTGTTGCGTTCTTTTTCTTAATTACTGTGTGTATTCTTTTCTTTCTTTTTAAGTTTAAAGAGAATTTTTATGAGGCATATGATAATTTATTTTTTTATAATTAAATCCTTAATTAAATCATCCATTATTGATAAAAAAGATTTCCAATTTTCGAAAATGCCAACTACCAGAATATAAATTAAAAAAAAATAAATTTCACGAGCTGCTTCGCACGTTAAAACTTGATGATCATTGCCATAAATTAGAATACCTATCAACTGTCCAATTCATAAGTAGCCATAAACTACAACACCTATCCACGGTACTATCGATAATGACCAATCTATCAATTTCGTAAATAAAGTATTTATTAGTTTGTGACACATGCATTTATTCAATTGCATGACGTATGAATTAGTACAATTTAGGCTTAATGCCCAAATGGGTGTCCAAACTATTCTTGTGGATCACTTTTGGTGCCTAAACTATTTTTAGTTCTAAATAAGTGCCTAAAGTTTCAATTTTGGTCATTTTAGGTGCTTAACCGTTATTTTTATCAAAAAATAATTTTTTATTTTATTTTTTAATTTAATTTATTTTTTTAACTTAATTTAAAAAAAAAAACCCAAAATTTCCCAAAACTCACAAAATAACCCCCAAATTCGAAACCCCTAACTTCCACAGCCAATTCTGCCGCCGATGGTCATGCCATAGCCCCCATATCCGCTGCCGGACCACCACGATCGTTTCCCCCAACCACCCATCGCCGACAACCGGCGGTTGGTGTGTCGATTGGCTTCCTAACGTCGAAAGAAGCCAAAATCGCAAAAAAGAAGTTGTCGGCACACCTACCGTCGGTTATCGACGATGGGTGGTTGGGGGAAACGGTCATTGTGGTCCGGCGACGGTAGTGGTGGTCTCTAGTGAGGCAGTAAACGGCGACAATGATGGTAATTTGGGGATTTTGGGTTAAGAATTTGGGACTGTTTTGTAAAGATTTAAAACTGTCAATTTTTTTAAAATTGAATTTTGAATTTTATTTAAAAATTAATTAAAATAAATTAAAAATTAAAACATGCCACTTGTCACATTTTAATTGGCTAACGGTTTTTTATTAACGGTAGTCACCTAAAATGACCAAAATTGAAACTTTAGGCACCTATTTAGAGCTAAAAATAGTTTAGGTACCAAAAGTGATCCACAAGCATAGTTTGGGCACCTATTTGGGTATTAAGCCCTACAATTTAATACGTAAATAATACTATTATTATTATTATTAATATGTACATAACCTTTAGGGAGCGTTTGGTTCAAGGAATATAAGATTATCTTTGAGAATAGGATTTTCGAATTTACTACATGAGGCATGTTTACTCCTTTAGCCTTTAATTTAATCATATATCCTCTAATACAAATTAAGAAATAAAAAATTCATCCAATAATAAAAAAAAGATAGCACTTTTATAAAAAAAACCTAGCGACCTTTTCAGTTTTCTCATAACCATAGCTCTTGCTTTTCCCTTTTTTCTTTGTTTAATCGGCGGTGACACCAATCTTTGTATTGGTTGTCGACCACCGGTGATTCATATTTCATTTGTTTTCGTTTATTTGTCTTGTTTTTCCTTCTTCGCACATTTTATTGCGCTTTCCTTTACCTCCGTGGCACAATTTTTCTGTCTTTATGGCACGTTTCTATGGCTACTTTTGCAGGTTTTTGGTGTTCGTACGATAAGCCTCACATCGCTTGTCTCTGACTCGTGTTTGTCGGCGACACCAATCTTTGTATTGGTTGTCAATCTTCGGTGATTCATATTTTATTTGTTTTCGTTTATTTGTCTTGTTTTTTTCTTCTTCGTGCATTTTATTGCGCTTTCCTCTGCCTTTGCGACACGTTTTTTTTGTTTTTACGGCACATTTATATGGTTACTTTTTGTAGGTTTTTGGTATTCTTATGGTGACCCTCACATCGCTTATCTCTGACTCGTGTTTGTCGGTGGTCACATTGAGTTTGACCCCCTTTTGGGTTGTTTGCTGATGTAATCTATAGCGAATCGTCGTTTTTGAGAATAGGCGTGAAAGGTTGGTTTTGATTTTGGGGATTTATTTTAGTTCGTGTTTTGACAACTCCCCATGGACCTTCCTACAATGGACCGTAGAGATTTTCTTTGGTGCAAAGAGGAAGTGTCTGATCTGACTGGTGCATCGCTTATCTTTTCTTTTTATATTTATGATTTTCTTTTTTGTTGTTATTTTGGATGCTCTAAAACTTCTATTATGTTTATGTTCTGGTTTTATTTTAATTATCAATAAAGCTTCCTGGTTAATGTGTTAAAAAAATTCATCCAATAAGTCATGTACGCAATAGTAAGAATATTATACTTCTAATGAACCTAAAAAAAGATAATATTATTAAAAAGAATAGTCATGACTCGAAAAGAGATGTTTTTTTAGCTCAGTAACGTATAAGTTTTATTCAAGAGTCATATAAGATCACCTTAAACCTCGTCAAAAATCCTTCCTAAAATAAGAGAAATAAGAGCGCATAAAGGTGATTGAAATTACAACACGGACACCAATAAGAGACAACATCACAATACCTGGCAGTGGCAAATGCCATACATAATTCTTAACACCCTAGAAAGTAAAAATAGCCATCACCATACCGGATACAATGTTTAAACAAAAAAACTTGGCTAACAAAGCACAACTCCTAACAAAATCCATAGCAAACATAAGAATCTTTAATCAACTTATACCAAATCTTTGTTGGTTATATTCCACATTGGAAGGGTACATCCCTTGGGAAGGGTATTTAAAGAGTTTTCCTTCCTCTCAATTGTTGAATGTGGTTAAACAACTCTCTCGTACGCGCGTGCCTCTGCCGTTAGCTCGGGTTGTGGTAACACGTGTCTTCGACACGTTCGCGCGCGTTTTATCTTTTCGGGGAAAATTCGAAATAATTTCTTTAGAATTGTTTTCTGGAAATTTAAATTCTTGATTAGTCTGTTAATTAGAATAAAATCGAAATCAATCTGCTGATTAATTCTTTATTTTTATTAAACTAAAAAATCAGTGTTTAAGACTGATTCAAATTGTCGTCTTTAACCCATGTGTACAACCTATAAATAAAGATGGTTTTTCAGAATTCCAGGCATGTTGAGTTTTACTGCTTTTCAAAATTTTCTTTTATTCTTTCTGTGAGAAGAGCAATTCCACTGTTGTCCACTATGATCTTTGGGTATACGATTACTAGAGCTATCGTGTTAACCTCAGGGACGACCGCCTACAACAACGATTACATACATCAAGCTGAAATCGTTTCTAAGGCACTGATTTATACCACGACACGATTTTTCTTATCTGCATTTTGTTTCAGTTTATTATTATCCAGTTAGTGCTAAAAATTTGATTTTGCAGTAATATTACCAACAATTTAGAAATGATTTCTGTACTGCAAAATGTCAAACCCAGTGCCAAAGCTTGTTTCTGGTCTGTCAAAGCTCAACGCACTCGACAGGACCAATTATCGAAGGTGGTCTCAACGGATAATCATATTATTCGAGCAACACGATTTTGACTATGTGTTGCTCAAGCTGTTGTCCCAGTCATCAATGACTCCATCATCCTTAGACGTTACTTTCAAGGCTGTTGGTGGTGACGACACTCCTACCCCTACAAGTGCAGTCCTGTAGATTGCAGATGTTCCTGCTCCTGCTCAAGCGTCCATCGACAACTATGATAAGAAAAACAAAATCGTTCGTGGCTTTCTCTTAAGTTACATGTCGAACAAACTGTTTGATATGTTTCCTAAGGATATAAGTGCAAAGGTTATATGAGACACGCTGGAAAAGAAGTATGAAGCAGATGATATCAGAATAAAGAAGTATGTGGTCGACGAGTGGCTCAAATTCCAAATGTCTGACGACAAGCCAATCATGGATCAGGTCTATGATTATGAGAAGCTAGTTTCAGACATCCTGGCTAAGGGCATAAAGAT
Source organism: Hibiscus mutabilis (assembly GCA_019671005.1). Taxonomy (NCBI): domain Eukaryota; kingdom Viridiplantae; phylum Streptophyta; class Magnoliopsida; order Malvales; family Malvaceae; genus Hibiscus; species Hibiscus mutabilis. The sequence continues at coordinate 17,104,452 of CM033714.1, read as the reverse complement.
GTGCGAATTCCTACACACAAATGTCTTCATAGAGAAGCTACCTAAGTCCTGGTCCGACTACCGCAACTCTCTGAAACACAAGAAGAAGGTGTTTACAATTGAGGAGCTTGTGAGCCATATGAAGATAGAAGAAGCCAATAAACTTAAGGATGAGTTGATTCCTTCTAATAATCTTTCTTTTAAGGCTAATCTGGTTGAATCTACGTTTGCCTCAGGGTCAAAGTCTAATAAGACCATAAGACGAGGTGGCCAGAAGCAGAACATCAAGACCCAGAAGACTGTCAACTTCAAGAAGCCTACGAAGGATAAGGCTCAACAAATTCATGCCAATTGTTTTGTGTGCGGACGAGCTGGACACAAAGCTTACAAGTGCCAACAACGGTCAGACTGCCAGAATGAGAACAAACCATAGCTGGATATTGCTAAAAATGCTGACGAAATCATAACAATGGTGGTTTCTGAAGTCAACCTGGTGGAGAACAATAATGAGTGGGTTGTAGACACTGGCACTTGCATAAATTTTTGCACCAAATGGGAGTTGTTCACCGAGTTTGAAGATGTGAAGAATAGTGAACAAGTGTAAATAGGGAACTCTAGCAGTTCAGAAGTGATAGGAAAATGGAATATTTTACTAAAACTGACATCCGGTAAAACTTTAGCCTTGTATAAAATTCTGTATGTACTTGCCTTGCATAGAAATTTGATTAGTGGTGGATTACTCAACAAAGCAGACATTAAACTGGTTTTTGAAGCAGATAAACTTGTACTTCCCAAAATGGGATTTTTGTTGGGAAGGGCTTTTTAGATGGAGGTTTATTTGTAAATAAACTCAGATTAATGAAAGTAATAAAACCACCACTTATGTTTATATTGCCGAGACTTTGGATATATGGTATGCTAGATTAAGACACGTAAACATTCATTCTTTAAAGAAACTCATAAAAATGAATCTACTTCCTAATCTAGACGAGAAAAGTTTTAACAAATGTGAGATTTGTGTAGAAGCCAATCATGCTAAACCTTCTTTTAAGACAGCTTCTAAGAGAAAAATTGAATTGTTAGAACTTATTCATTCTGATCTAGCAGAATTTAGAAACTCTGAAAGTCAAGGAGGTAAACACTACTACATAACCTTTATAGATGACTTTTCAAGATATACAAAGGTACATCTCCTTAGAACTAAAGATGAAACTAAAAATTTCTTTCTTATTTATAAGGCAGAATTTGAAAATCAGCTAGATCGGAGAATAAAATGGCTTAGATCCGATAGAGGTGGTGAATACGGGTCTAACTTTCTTAAAAAGGTGTGAAAAGAATGGCATAATTCATGAAACCTCTGCCCCTATTTTCTTCAACAAAATGGTATAGTTGAGAGGAAAAAAAGAACTTTAAAGGAGAAGATGAACTCATTATTATTAAGTTCTGAGTTATTCGATAACATGTGGGGGAAGTCATTCTGTCAGCAAATCACATATTAAACTGAGTATCTCATAAGAAATTAGACTATACCCCATATGAGTTGTGGAAAGATTATGCACCCAATTTGCAATACATGAAAGTGTAGGGGTGTTTGGCAAAAGTTGGTTTTCCTGACTTTAAAAAGTCCACCATTGGTCCTAAAACCGTTGATGTAGTGTTTATTGGGTATGCTTCTAATAATGCCGCATACAGATTCATGTATCTGCATGACTCGTCTATTTGTGAAACAAAGGATGATGTGTTCTTTGAAGATATCTTTCATTAAAAAAAACATAGTTTAAGCTTTGAAACACAAGTAGAAAGTCGTGCCTCTACTTCTTCTAATCTTGCTAGGATTCTTTAGAGATAAAATTAGAGCCTAGAAGAAGTAAAAGACAAATGGTAGCCTCTACCTTTGGCCTAGTTTACTAACTTCCTTTATCTCTGAAATAAGTGTTGTAGACTCCATTTCTGTTTCTAAATTCTAATCTTGCCAAGGATCCAAAGTTGTATGATGAAGCTATAAGTTTAATTGATGCTAGTTTCTGGAGAACTGCAATAAATGATGAACTAGAGCTAATAATGTCTAAGCACACGTGGGAGTTGGTTGAATTGCCTAGATGATTCTGACCTATTAACTCTAAGTGGATCTTTAGAAAGAAACTTAGACCTGGTGGATCAATCCAGAAATATAAGACAAGACTAGTAGTCAAAAGGTTCACTCAGAAGTTTGGTATAGACTTTTTTGACACATACTCTCCTATCACAAAAATCTCAATGATTCGTGCCTTGTTTGCAATAATGTCCATTCATAAGTTGCACATACATCAAATGAATGCAAAGACTACATTTTTGAATGGAGATCTAGACGATGAGATCTATATAGAGCAACCACCAGGTTTTGAGACACCTATCATGGAAGGCAAAGTGTGTAGACTTAAAAAGTCACTTTATGGCCTAAAACAAGCTCTAAAACAGTGGTATGAGAAATTTCACAAAACCATTCTGAGTTTTGGTTTTATTGTAAATGGAGCGGATACATGCGTGTATTCGAAAATGTTTGGAACTGAATGCATCATCATAAGCATGTATGTTGATGACATGTTGATATTTAGTAACAACATTGAATCTATTAACAAAACAAAAAGTTTCTTATCCACCAAATTTGAGATGACAGATTTAGGAGAGGTTGATGTGATCTTAGGAGTTAAAGTTACCAAAACTGAAAATGGATTTTCTTTGGATCAAACACACTATATTGAGAAGATGTTAAAGAAATTTGACATTTTTGATGTCATCCCTGTTAGAACTCCTTATAATTCTAGTATACGACTCCTTAAAAATAAAATAATTAGTGTTTCCCAACTAGAGTATGCCAAAATTATCAGAAGCCTTATGTTCTTTATGAACTATACTCGGCTTGATATTGCCTATGTTGTGAGTAGGTTGAGTAGATATACTCATAATCCTAGTGGTGAACATTGGATTGCTCTGAGACGCTTACTTAAGTATCTTAAGGGTACTATAGATTGGAAACTCAACTTTGTTGGCTATCCTTCATCTTAGAAGGATTCTGTGATGCCAACTAGTTACCAATAATGATGAAGTAAGCTCTATGAGTGGGTATGTCTTTACCTTAGGTGGCACAATGATCTCGTGGAAGTCTACTAAGCAGACTTGTATCGCTCGTTCTACTATGAAGTCAGAGTTTATTGCTCTTGACTTAGTTGAGCAAGAAGCTAAGTGTCTTAGAAATTTGTTGGCAGAAATACCTTTGTGGGGAAAATATACTCCTCTAGTGTCCTTATTGTGTGATTCACAAGCTGCTATAAGTGTGGCTTAAAACCAAGCTTATAATGGTAAGAAGAGACATATTCGCATAAGACATGATCTGTAAGACATTTAATAAAAAACAGAGTAGTCTCTTTAGAGTACGTGAAGTCGGAGAGGAACCTTGCTGATCCGCTTACCAAAGGGTTAAGTCGAAAATTGGTTTTAGATTCATCGAGAGGGATGAGTCTAAAGCCCATTGGTTGAGGAATTTATGGTGGATACCCAACTTAGTTATCTAAGTTCAATGTGGTTAAATTGAGCCATAGAAAGACTCATAGTGTACATTTTACTTACCTATCCCTATGACGAATAATGTATATGCACAAAATGAGCTTAATTGCTCTTAATAAATTCATAGCCCAGGTTTTGGGTGATCTTAGTGAGAAAGACTTGATGAATGTACCAATCTTTGGTTGAACATCTATTCTTAATAAGTTCATAACCAATGTTAAGTGGGTAGTCCTAATCGCGAAGGACTAGGTGACTTATCACTAGAAATGACGAGTTTTCTTAAAACTCTTAATGAATTCAAACCCAGAGTTTGGGTGTTCCTAGTGAGAAGGACATATTGAATTCACCGACTATGAGGCTAAATACTTATTCTTAATGATTTCTTATCCTAGAGTTTGAGTGGTTCACTTTAAGATGAACTTGAAGAAATTCACCTTACATTTGTGAGGTTGAGCTGTTATAAAAGCTCTTAATTATTTCATAGCCCATGTTTTGGGTGGTCTTAGAGAGACGAACTCGATGAAATAACCTACTTAAGTGAGAAAGATTAGCCACCTTCTATGAAAAACGTTGGACCGTTTTTCTAGTACACTTACCAGAATCCTGAGGAAGGAGGGCTACACATATATAGACATTTGTATATACTCTTTGTAGACACATCGGTGATTTGGTGGATGAAGAGGTTAGTTGTGCGTTATGAGTTTACCCTAATCTTAGAAAGTTCAAGATTCATTCACTTATCTAAGAGAAGAATTACTCATCATCACTATGTACTAGTTCTAGATACGTTCACTAGTACTTAAGCATCTAATTTCATTATTGCTCTTCTCTCATTTTTTTATAAAATTTTTCTCCTTTAAAGAATTTTTTCGAATTTTGGGGGAATGTTGGTTATATCCCATATTGGGGGGTACATCCATTGGGAAGGGTATTTAAAGAGTCTTCCTTACTCTCCCTTGTTAAATGTGGTTAAACAACTCTCTCTCACGCGCATGCCGCCGCTGCTGACCGGCTCGGGTTGGGTCATGGTAACACGTTCGCGCGCGTTCTATCTTTTTCGGGAAAATTCTGAATAATTTCTTTAGAATTGTTTTCTAGAAATTTGAATTCTTGAACCAAATTTATAGATGAATTATTAAAACTGGAACACTTTAATCAGCTGTAAAATAGTCTACTAATTAGAACAAAATTGGAATCAATCTACTGATTAATTCTTGATTTTTATCACCTAATTAACGAGTAGCTGAATTTCAATAGTTTGACCAGCCGTTGAACTCGAAAATCAATGTTTAAGACTGATTCAAATTGCCGTTTTTAACTCATGTGTATAGCCTATAAATAGAGAGGGTTTTTTTTCTTCAGAATTTCAAGTATTTCGAGTTTTACTGCTTTTTAAATTTCTCTTTTATTCTTTCTGTGAGAAGAACAATTCCATCATCGTCCACTCTGATCTTTGGGTGTACGATTATCGGAGCTACCGTATTAACCTCGAGGGACGACCGCCTACAGCAGCGATTACACACATCGAGGCAAAATCGTTTCTAAGGCAGTTGTTTATACCACGACATGGTTTTTCTTATCTGTCTTTTATTTCAGATTATTATTATCCAGTCATTGCTAACAGTTTGATTTTGTAGTAATATTACCAACAATCTTCCCCTCATAGAACTCAAAGACCCCAAAACCTCTGGTGAAAAAAACAAGGCCGAAACACACCAACTAAAAAACATCAACCGAGCAAAAACTTCCATCGAAATGAGCAACTCAAGATTCGTATACAGGACGTGTAAGGATGGAAATATAATTTGAATCCGTTTCGATTCGAAGAAAAAAATTCGATCCAAATCCCATCGGAAAAAAACCTGAATCCGAATCTGAAAAAAGGTCCAAGTCCTAATAGGAGGTGGATAGGATATGGACATTGCCATGATCGGATCCGAATCCGATCCAAATCCATATCCGATCTAAGTCAGATCCATATATGAATCTGAATAAAAACATTTAAAACTCTTAGATTTAATATATATGTATATATTTAAATCCTAATTAAGTTAAATTGGGATTATGTATATTAATATAGATATATATTGAAATCATAATTAAATTGAATTAGGATTATATTTTTTTGCTCGGCAAATATAATTTTATTAATTTCATATAAGCCTACCTGACATTATGTGCCTCATTCAAAACCTCCCTAATCCTAAGGGGAGGAAAAGAATACACATAAGCCGGAATACAAACTAATGCTCTCCCAAAACAAAAATAAAAAACAGAACCTGGTAATACATTACACAGTTTCGTCATCTTCCTACCGAAACAGATTAATCAAAAGTAAACAACAAGTTACCACCATGCTTTAAAGGTTTCTGCTCTGGTTGACCCTGTCTTCGCTAAACCTCCGGCCAGTCCGTTAATTAGGATTTCTGGATCAAGATAAGGAAAATATACTAAATGTGAAGAGAATTCTGAGAAGCTTTGAAGTATGCTCAGGCTTAAGTATTAACTTCAATGAGTCGTGCATTGTGGGAATTGGACAAGCTTGGAAAAAATTGAGTTGCTGGCTACATTTTGATTATATTTTTAACAAGTTTCATCTTGGATTGTAATATTTATTAGATATTTTATAATTGTGATTTGGAAAGTAGTTATGTTAGTAGACTAGTAAGACAATAGTAGTTTATATAAGGATAATTTATTTGTTGTTGAGTTTTTTTTAGTTGAAGTTTGAGTTGTTACTTTAATTTGTTTTATATTGGATTGTAATATTTGTTGAGATTTGTTTGTGCTATTAGTTTAAATATATTTGCTTGATGAAAATTATTTTTTATTTAAAGATATTTGTTTGATTTGTTACTTTAAAAAAGAAAAAAATTAATTGAATTCGGACTTTCAGATTTGAATTTTAGATATTTTATTAGATCGGACTTGGATTTATGTATTCGGAATTAAATTTTTTAAGTCCGATTATTAATTGGATTGGACTTAAACTTTATAAAGTTTAATCTAAGTTTGATCCATTGCCATCCCTAAGGACGTGCGAGAAAATGCTATTGTAATTAGGTTTAACGAGGTGTTATACGTTGCACATCGCTAGAGTAGACTCTAATATTATGCAATTGTGTAGAAACTACTGACTGAATTATAAATAATTTTTTTTGATAAAATAAAAATAATTTTTTAAATATTCTAGTATAATTACAATACAGGGTTATTAATTTTTGACCCTTTTAATAACGCACACTTTATATAAACAAATTTTTTGAACATAAACTAAATAAATATGATATATACTAAAACAGTTAGGTAGGCTGAGCTAAATAAAGATCAGTGTCTCACAGACTAACTAGCTGACTGCCATAAATTATAACATCAATTCACGGTCTCCCATCGGAAAGCAGCCATACCTGACTTAGAAAATTCAACCCGGCATGTAATAATTTGCTCTTCCAAGTTTCACTCCATCTCTCTCAGTTTATAAATAGGCTTCAATTGTTGTGCCAAGTGCATGAGTTTATTGAAGAGAAACAAAGGAAGTGAGGTGTATCTTTGTGCAGACAATGGCTTCAGACGACAGAATTACAATACCTTTGGAGAATATTGCAGATTCGTTAATGGAAGATGAGGCTGAGATTTCTCAACCTTCAGACATAGCCCAGGTAACTACAAAATCATTAACTTTTTTGTTTTTGGAACCAAGATTTTCCTCCATTTGTGTTTATAAATTTTTTTAACGAGGCACTTGAACATATGTTTGCATATATGATTATTCTTCAATAAAATCATACTACTTGTCAATAAAAAGAGTGTAGAAGTTTCTATCACGCAAAAAACCAGTAAACTACTATACTAGGACAAACCATACATCAAACATTCAGTAGAACATGGAATGATTTACACTCAACTGTTAAACAAACATAATTTGACTTTGAAATTTTCTTAAAGGATATAAATTATCATATATTAAACATGTATACTTTTAAAAATATGTAAAATTAGAGTAACATAGTGTCTGATTTAGGGATACTTATCGAGCAAGTCGATCGTGAGTTGAGTAGTGTTCGACTCGTGCTCGTTACAAAATTTCGTTGCTCTACTCGACTCGTTGCTCGTTAAGCTCGATAAAATTTTGCTTGACTCATGCTCTTTAAAAAATCTCGTTGCTCGTTAAGTTCGCCAAATTTTTTACCTTGTTTTTTTAAATATAGCTAGGTAAAATCTAGTGATACTATTAGAAGTTAATATAAACATAGAAATTCAGGAAAAAAACGTGAGGTCTGAGGAGATAAATAAACGAACATGTCATGACCGAATTAAAGATGAAGTTGATATTCAAGTATGAGACTCTTTTTTAGTTTTTCAACAATCTTCGATGAACAACAAATGAGAGAGTGTCTTAGAAATTTCAGGGTTTTAATTGTCAATCGTATTTTTTATACGAGAAATGAAAACTGAAGAATTTTCTACTTTTATACATAAAGTAATAATAAAATGAAAGATTTATTATTATAATTTAATTTCTTATTAATAAAAATTAACTTTTTTAAGTCTCGAGAATATAAAACGTTTTAGAATATTGAAACCAAAATTTTATGGGTAAATTACCTAGTAATTCACTGATTTTTCTAGAGTTTTCGACTAGTATTTAAACTTCTTAGAACATAATTTTTTAAGGTGACACCAAAAAATCTTAAAATTATTTATATAAAAATAACGAGCTGCTCATGAACTCATCGAGTCGAGTTGGACATTGCTCGACTTGACTCGTTAAGATCTCGAGTCGAGCTCGATTTCGAGTCGAGTCAACTCGAGTCAAACGTTAATCGAGTTTTGACCGAGTCGAGCTCAAGTTGTTTGTTGTGTCAGAAATTTAAAAGGTAGTATAAATATTTTTTAAAATATTAAATTTATTTTTAATATTTTTCTATAAAATTTATAAAAAAAATTGACTTCGAAAATGATTGGACCTCCATATCTTTTCTAAGGGGAAGGATTGTCCGGGATCAGACCCCTTAATTAATAAGGACAAAGTGTTGTTTTTACTAGACTTAAAAAATTTGACCCAAGTTTTAAATCGATTTATTTCATTTGAAATTCAATTTTGACCCGAACATTATTCGAAATAAACCAAATCAAACTAAAATTAACAAAAAATTTATTTGAACCGCTATAAACCCAAACTTAAGGCAACCCGAACTGAAAACAATTCAAATTTATTTTACCTAAACTCGATTTGACCAAACAAACTTTTACTGGTTTATTGTCAGATATTATAATAATATATATGAAATTGTTAATGGGTTAAATTTATAATAACATATATGATATCGACCTGACCTGATAATATATGTTCCGATATCAATCGACCCGATATTAGCCTGACCTAACCAGAACTAAAATTGAACGAGACTCGACTTGACTCGAATCTAAATCGAATGTAATTAAATCTAATATTATCCGATCCGAACCCAACTCGAACAACCCGTTTGCCACCACTAGTTTTTACCTATAATGGAGTATGCGTATTAATTAGAGCAATGCCATATATTTTTATTTCGATTAATCTCAATTATTACTTGTAATGGAGTATGAGTATTGATATATATATTTCTCAACATATGATTATTAATGTTTATATATTTCTATAATTTTAAATACAATTTTATTATTTTAAAAATAATACTTTGAGTGGAATCCTTGTTTTGATAGCTTCATTGTTGTCCTTTTGTATGGCGTGATGCCTGATTTAGGAGGCTGGGAATCCTTGTTTTGTAGGCAAGTTTTATTTCCTAATAGTATTTTCGATTCTCATTATGCGCTCTTTCCCCTTTAAATACAGAAGGAATTTTTAATGAGACATATAGTGATCATATATGGTCCTCTTCATTAATAAAAGTCATACATTACCGAACAAAAATAAAATAAAAAATAATTTGAGCGGAATTGACTTAATATGAGTTGATAGTTTCATTTGTTATATATATATATATGTTTGGATTATAACTTTATTAAATTTTAATGAAGTGATGTTAAATTTAATTTGGTAGGTTCTTTACGGGGTATCTTTTGGATGTATTTTTTTATTATCAAAGTGTAATATTTTATTCGTGGTGAAAATCATACAATGAACACTACCAAGTGCCTCATTAAAAACCCCCTAAGCCTAAGATGGGGGAAAATAGTACAACGTGGTAGCGTTATATGAAGACTAACCAACACTAGAGAGATACGCATGCCCTTCCACAAATCAAGTCAAGACAAAATGCGCAATCGATCCACCCGGTCTACCCTACCTTCTGCTAGAGCACCGACTATACTATTCGCTTCACGAGCGATGTTATGAAAGTAAGCACAATGAAGAGCACGAGATGATGCATCAATCCTTCAAAACTAGTGCCCCAATCTCCAAGGGCGACTCTCATGATGTAAAATCCATGATACAACAACACTCGAGTCTAATGCAATAATAATGGAATTCTCAAGCCCCCATTGCGACGAACACAACATGTCTAACACATTCTCAATCACCCAAAGCTCAGCCACATTCGACTCAATCACCCCTAAAGGTCCTGAGAATAATGCAAATATGCACCCATCTGCATCTTGTAGCACCCCCACAACATCTCGGTTCAGGCTTCCCCTTACTGACCTGTCAAGGTTAAACTTTAAGGCACCATGAACTGGTGGGCAGCAGACAACCCCACGTCTAGACGACCTCTCAACCACCGACATTGCAACTTGCCACGGACACGTCCACTATTGGACCTCAATATAACACTCTATTGATCTCGTTTTTTCCCAATAAAAGGATTGTAGCTTAAAAACGAAAAACAACTCCTCCATCGTCATACGGTCTTTGCGAAATATGGCCGCATTACGAGCTAGCTAGAATGACCATAGCAAGGCCGAGCTACCAATCAACCAACCACCTCTGGTGCACCTCTTCGACAAAGTAACCATAGAATCCTTGTGTTATAAACTCGGATAAGGACCTTGGCAAAATGATTTCAATCTACCACCAATTAAAAAACGAATCCATAGTCCATGGGCATGCACACATTCAAAGAATAAATAATTCGCCTCATGTTCTCCACCACCACACATCCAACAAACTAACAGATTATCACCAAATAGTATACCCCGATCATGAAGAACACTCAACGTCGGTAGCCTATTCAACATAAAAACCACAAGAAACACTAAATCTTCGGTGGAACCCCAACTTTCCACACCTTAAACGCTTTCACTCCATCCTCTAAAACCCTAAAAGAATGCATAAGGCTCAACAGCTCCCTCACCGAGAACCTACCCTACACATTCGGTTCCCACACCACCCTATCAACCATTCCATGAAACAACTCAGTTCCCCCAATAACAACCTTTATTTCTCGCAACACATCACATTCCCTCACACGCAACTCCCTACAGGAAAATTGCTCTCAATACTCATGGAAAATGATCCCGTAACAGCATATTCCCCAACCAAGGCAGTCTTAACCCTCGCCCTCTGAACAATCTCGGATACAACACATAAAGTGGCTCATTGGTACACCAACGAGCATGCCAAAATAGAACTCTACTACCATCTCCAACCTTCCAAGAAAAACGAGATGAATCCATAAATCTAGCAACACATTCATCTTCCCACACTTGTACAATTTTCCTCCACATCACTGACATACGGTTCAATCGAGCAATATTAAATCTCCGTGAGAGCACATGTTCTTCATACTTCGCAATTATTAAAGACTCTAGATCGATTCTGTCTCACATGCATACCTCTATACCCATTTTGCAAGCAGTGCTAGATTTCTATAACGTGAATTCACAACCCCTAATCCCCCCAACGATTTTGGCTTGCATATTGTACCTTGTCGATGATATACTGCTTGGCAAAAAGGTTGAGAATTCTACGTATTATTCGAGTAAATAATGCCAAGAATATATCTTTTTATGTGCAAGTATATACGGTCAACAAGTAATATAGTAGTAAGAAAGTATCGTATCCACATGGATTGTCCAGGAATTAAATGCCACGATAAATACTTGTGAAGATAAAATAAAGATAGTGGCAATTGATTGAGGGTTGAACTAAAGAAATTAAAATGGTAAGAAAACTAAAGCAAAGATTCAGGCAGATTGGCAAATAAATGTGTCAAGATGATTGATATGTATGGCAAAGGATGTTTGGATTCCACGCTAGTGATGACAACAATTAATAATGTTAAACTTTGGTTTTATTTCCAAGCAGATTTTAAGTTAGTATTGCCTATGTCGATGGTAATACCCTAAGTTAATTACTTTTAACACCTATATGTTTATTGTGAGTTTTCAAAGAATTAACTTGGTGAAGATTTAATCTTTACTCCTATGGGGTAGATTCACTTCAAGTGTAAGTTCATCTACTTGAACATCTTCTGTCAAAGTTTCTCTCATTAGTATTTGACATTTAATCCTTATCTCCCAAGTCTGTTAAGATATTGGGGGATAACAAGCATTCAACACCAACTGTCGTTGGAATAAAATATAATAACATTGAGTGAAAGAAAAATAGACAATAAAACCAACTTATTCAATTATTAAAACCTAAAAAAACTACGTGTTCATCGCAAACACCCCTTGCCAACTTAAAAGATTAGTTCATGGCTAGGGAAACTAAACAACACATAATCGTTTTTAAACATTATCACAAAACTAGAAATATTTTTAAGATAAATAGACTAAAGAAGGAGATTTGTGGATGCAACCCTTCAATGGATCTAGAGCTCTCGACAAAACTGCCCTAAGCGAACCTTAGTCTGCCTCTACCTTTCTCTTTTACGTCGTGATGCAACCTCCTCTCAACTCAGTTTTAAACTCCTTTATATAGGCATGAGATAAAACCCTAATTAGGGTTTTTGAGTGTTTGTTACCACAATTCATGGCGCACTTCCATTTCATAGAATTAGGGCTGACCTGGTCTTGCCTCAGGGCTGTTTGACCAGGCAACAACCTTCCTTCATTTGCCAACAAAGCTTGGCATTCTTCTGCTACTTTTTGCCAACTGCGGTAAGCATTTCCCTCATCATTCACATGCTCAAGTCCTACCAAACCTGTACACCACAACAAGAAAATACCCCTTCACTCTGGCAATAAAATATGTACATTCCTCAACTCATAAATGCAAATGCATGAAACTACTGGCAAAATGTACTAATATGTACCTAAAGTCAAGCAATAGCATGACAATATATGCATGGAAACTACATATTTTGAGGAGTTAACATTCCCCCAAACCTAGCTCATTTCTTGTCCTCAAGTAATGCAGAACAAAAACTATACATAAAAGTACCTCGACAAAACTTTTCTAATTAGCAACACAAGCTAGCAAGCAAGATCTAGCCCTATTCATTTTCTCATTCGTCTCTCAATAGTAATGCCAACAAAACTAAAAGCAATTTCGAGAGCAAAAATATAACTCTAACCTGAGGTCATGAAGTGTACATGAAGAGCGGGTGTTTTGCATCCAACGTCCCTCAACTCCCTTAGTCAATTTTACTACCCAAACTCAGAATTTTTTATTCACCAAAGGTTTCTTTTGGCATTAATTTTAGGTTCATGTCATAATGCTGTTTGGCATGAGAAGTAAGAGGGAGCAAACCACGAACCCCTACGTTAATCTAGACTACATCACTAAGAGAACCTGTTACACTCATTCCCTAAATTTGTTGTTGGCCTGAGAACTAAAAGGGAGTAAACCACAAAGCCCCAAGTTACTTATCATCTCTAAGGAAGAGAAATGCTCTAAAATTTTTTAGCCTTTGGCAAAACATTGTTGACGTATTCTTTACTTTTACCCTATCACTGTCTTTTTCATTTTTTGAGTTCAGTTTCAAAAATCCTAAGTTTGTCTTGGAACTAGATGCATACTACGTGTTTGAGTGAGACTAAATTTCCCTAAGCTAGAGATCAATTTCCAATCAACTCGTCATGCCTAAGTCTATTGGCTCTTACTAAGTCTAGAGATTTCATAATTCTTCATCGAACAGGGGCATACTAGGACAAAATCTAACTATGCTTGCAATGTGTTTGGCAAATATTATCAATTCAGTTCAAGCCTTGGTAAAATATTTTTTAACGGTTTGGTATGCATGATTCTACTCTATCTATATGGCATAATGCGGCATGAAACATGTAATGCAAACAAAAACATAGACATGGCAATAAATGTGAGTCAACAGATACCCCCAAACCAAAGGTATGCATTATCCTCAATGCATGAAAACACATATATACAAATGCAATGTATGCTGGGAATGAAAAACATGCAATTAAGGACTTAAGGGGATGATGACTCCCTTGAGGAATGTTCTAGGCGAATGGAGCAAGTCTTTCTCTTAACGAAAGATCCTCGTTTTGGTGTCACTGACTTCTTACTCTTCAGTTGTGGCTTCGGAGCATCAGTCATAGAAGCCTTCACTTCTTACAGGACCTCATCAATTACCCTTGTCAGCTCGGATGTGGCTACCACGAAAAAAGTGGCTGAAAAGGCCAGAGCTATTGGTGGTAAATCAATCTAGGAAGGGACGTCATCATTATACTCAGCGTCCATATACTGAGTCTCGGTTCTGGCAGAATCTTCATGGGCAGATGATACTGGCACAATGGCATCAAATTGTTGGGCTGAAGTATGATCAGGCTGAGGACTAGCTAGCATTCTTTCCGATGCATGAAGCTCAGTTGGGAACTCTAGATATAGTGGCAAAAGATTGATGGACATGCCTTCAAGATTCGTCCTCAGGGCACGGTGTTTGGCCCCAACATATTGCCAGAGCGCCAGGTTTTGTTCCTCGACCTTTTGGAACTTCTGAAGAAGGAGTTCCTGGAGTTGATATATCTAGGAGAGTAATGACACAACATCAGCCAACATTTGAGTCGAAGGTACAATTGTGGCCGACGTACTTGTAAGTCTCGTCGATGATTAGTCAACCGATATTAATCTTCTTCCCAGTCATGATTGAATGCAACAATGCCATTCTATCTTTTGTCACCTTCTCATTATGAGTGGTTGGCATTAGGCGGGCCTTTAGGAAATGGTTTCACCCCCGTTGCTGCGGTCTTAGTGCTAGCCTTTTCACTGTCCTCTTTCTCTTGTAGGAAACAAACCACTTTGTTCCTAGTTCGTACAAATCTTCGAAGAGGAGCTGACGCTTGGCCTCATCAATAGATTCAGCGAATTCCGAATGTTCCTCCCTTGCACCATCTAACTTGAACATCCGGTTGATAAACCCCTCGTCAAACTGAACACATATTCCCTTGACAAACACAAAAAATATGGCCTTTGTGGTGAGATGGGCATCAAATTCTTGGATGATGGTTGAGTGGACCCCCTCATGGTGTAGGCAAAAGATCTCTCAACTATGTTTCTTGAAAATGGTAGTCACCTTCGCCGAATACCCCATGTTGGGCTCATCCTTGAAATTGAACCCCTTATCGTAGCAAAAAGGTTCACGCCGAGTCGTTTTCTTCAAACTTCTTCTTCATTTCATCATTAAAGAATATTTTCAATTCTTGATTGTAACGAGAAGAAGACATCGTTGAAAATTTAGGGAAGGTAAGGTCGAACGATTTGGGAAGAGAAAAGATTGGGATTCTTGAGTTTTCTCGACGACTTGTAAGAAAAGAAACGAAAAGTTTCTCGATTTGAAGATGAATGTGAGTTTTAATAGGGTTTCGTGGGGACGATTGAGATGGCTTTAAGTGGGTTTAGTGGGGGTAATTATCATTTTGTATATGAGGCAAGTTTGGGAGAGTAAGGTAATTATGATTTCACAGATGAGAAGTGTTGGGAGAGTGACAACGCGATAAACAAGGCACAACTAGAGTGGCTTTAAAATTTCAAAATTTGAAAATTTTAAGTTGGGCGGCGACTGGCTAGAGTTTCTCGCTTAATGACATTAGCCCTGGGCCTGGTTTGAAGAGTGTCCATGTGTTGTTATGACGTTCAATAATGGATGTCTGAATGCCAGCATGGCTTGGCATAGTACCTTGGCAAAATTACTTGCGCTAACACTCAAAGAAACCTTTCAAAATAGAAAAAAATAAAAGAAAAACTGAATATGAAACTAAGATATCCTAAGTACAGAAAAGAAAATAAATTTCCTAAACTATTTACAATAATCAAATTGAGATAGCAGAATTTAATGAATCTTCGCAAGGAGAATAATCTCCTTGACAATATCCCAAAGTCATTCCTAGTAATGCTTTAGTCTCTGGCCATTCACCTTGAAGGTTGTCCCTGTTTTAAAGTCCTTGATATCTACTGCTCCATGAGTATAAAACTTGACAACTTCAAAGGGTCCTAACCACCTAGATTTGAGTTTACCTGGAAACAACTTGAGCCTCAAGCTAAATACAACATTTTTTCCTAGTTTCAAACTGTCTTGGCAATATTTTTTTGTCACGCCACCTGTTTGTTTTTTCTTTATAAAGTTTGGCATTTCATAGGCTTGTGCTTTAAACTCCTGTAACTCATTCAGATCTAACAAACGCTTCTCTCTTTCGGCTTTCAATTCCATGTTCAACTGCTTTGTTACCGAGTAAGCTCAATGCTCTAACTCTACCAGAAGATGGCATAGCTGTAACCCCCATTGACCCGACCTAGTCGCAAGACTGAACCGAACGAGCTACACGAGGTTTACCGAAGAAAACCCGTGAAAGTTGACCTCGATAAACGATATTTTTTTCTTTTTTCCTTCTCTAAATGCACATTAACATCCTAAGTGTTTAAGACTCGCAGCAGAAGGAACCTCAACTCAATTGGGCATCGATTTGACATCCAATTGATTACGAACACAAGATAGGGATCAATTTGTAATTTTTACAAATTATAGGGACTTTAGCCAATTTAAAGTTACCAACCTTTAATTATTCATGTTTCATGCCTCCAAGTCAAAACTCAACTCAAAGCGATCATCCAAATTCATTTAATTGCATCCACTACATTTGGGGATTAAAATATAAGAAAACAGAACTTCAGAAAGCCTCAAATAACCAACTTAACCGTCAACCGTATCGATACACTTGGGCATGTATCTGTACGGTCTTGTTAAATTTTAAATCCCATATTCCAATTGCTTGAATCCGTACTGATACGCCCCCGTTTATCGAAATGCACATCCTTTTTTGCTCTAAGACCTTATCGATACGGTACCACTTGTACCGATACACCAAGCTTGAATTGGCTTACCCATACCGATACGGTTAGTCGCGTACCGATACGCCTGGACTCAAAATGTCCAATTTTGCTGATTTAACATACATATAGGCCAACCAAACCACCTAATCATGCTTCTAACTCATATCCAATATATTCAAGGATAGATCCACAACCAAAATAGCAAATTTATCAACAACCACATCAACGTGCATCGAAAGGAAATCTATAGGCATGCTTCCTACGAACCAAGCCAAGAAAGTTACCAAAAACCATACCAAGACAAAAACCATCCATCAAAGGCCATTTACAAGTCTAAAACAACAACACAAACATGCTCAAACAAGGAGTTTACACATATCTCCCAAAATCACAACGGATCCCTAATTGCCCTTATTACTCATAGTCTAATACGAAACATACGTTCAAGTACGAAGTCTTTCTTGATCCCTTGCTTCTTGCTACCTTCCAATCTTTAATTCTCTGCATTAATGGACAAAGAGAGCGTAAGTACACGAGGCTTAGTGAGGAGAGCTCAAAACAAAACACCATCAATGCAATTAAAACCATTTCCAAAAACCAAATTGAAATCTCATTTCAATTACTTCAGATCATCATTTGAAAAATCATGCCTTGAAAACCATGCACTTATCACTTTAAAAAACCAGCAATTAAACCCTATGCAACATGTATCATGAACCAACAACAAATCCTATTGTTAACACTCCTTTTAAGCCTTCCCATGCATAACTACCATATGCAAAGCTTAAAGAGTAAACATGTATAAATCCCATTATACAACATAAACTTTTCCAAGATACATCAACAATTATATTGGCTTACAAGTGATCATTAACCAAGTTCCATTTCCAAAAAATAGTTCATCAGATACACGAATTCAATAAGTGTTCTCTCGACATTTCAAGCCATCTCAACCAGAATAATGGTACAATCAAAACCACGGGGACAACAACCCCAAACTTTGGTTAGATGCTTAACCCACTAACGAGAGACAGGACCGCAACCTCTTCGATCGTTAGGGTACTTGGATGGAGACGGGACCACAACCTCCTCGACATCCAAGGTGACTTATTTATAGTGCACTCAATCCTATAGCTGGTTAACTATATCCGATAACATTTTTAAACCACATCACTTGCTAATATAATTCATTTTATCCATATACCTTATTGGTTTCATATGCATCATCATTAAACCATTTTTCAAAGCAACAAACCATGCTTTAAACACAAGTATAAAACATATACTTACAAGGATCACTTACCATGTGCATCCTTCATCATCTCATGACTAAAAACAATATACCACATACTTTAAAACATGCTTTAACAATAAGTAACATGTAATCAAAACCAAGTGCATAAAACCATTTCATAATAGCACGACCGAGAGAGAAAACCACATTATACTTACTTCCAAACTTAGACAAGAGTTTCAAGATCAAATCTAAGTTCCCAAACCACCTTTAAAACATTTCAAAGTTGAATTCTACGTTCTCATTCATCGACACGCGAAACCTTGATTCACCGACGTGAAATCAAGCGTCTAAAGCCTCCAGAGCTTCACCGGTAGCTTCTGAAACATTCTCCCTTGTTTCAACCATATTAAAATAGAGGATTAATGCATCATAATGCACTCAAAATCCCCAGCAAGCAATTCATCAACATTGCCTTGCTAAAAGCAACCAAACACCTATCTGAAACAACCGAAAACGACATCGATTAACCTCCAAACTTAACCCAACCAAAACCAAACACTTTCAATAATCAAATATCATCTATTAATATCTAAAGACCATCTGATATCATCCTTATACCTCCAGCAACCACTAATCACCCACAACTCCACAAAAACACAATTATATCAACCTAATCAATTAAAGATTCACATAGTTTTGGGATTCCAATGTTAAAACCTTTATCTCAACATTATTAAACATCAAAAACATGATTGAAAGCAATCATAAACCCAACAAAACAGATCCATTACGAAAATCACATAAATCCATCAATTAAAGCTTGATTTAATCATATTCTTCAATTAAATCATAAACCTTATTAGAAAACATAATTAAAGAGTCAAGAACTTGGGAATTTCAATAAATAACCTTGATTAGAGGATAAGAACAAAGTTTACCTCTAATATCTTGCTTTTCCCTTAATTGGCAAGATTTTGGTTGAAATCTTCAAGAAAACACTTGAAGCTAGTTGAGGAAATCCAAGGAAAACATTTGGAAACCAAAGTGGGATGAAAAGGAATTAATCTCTGGAGATTTTAGAAGGGAAAAAATATTTTAGCTGATGAGAAAATAGAGAGAAAATCTAGAGAAATAAAAGTTATGTCAAATTGTGATTTGAGAAAATAACCACATTTTTAACTAAATCCTTTTAATCCCCTTTTAATTAAAACACATGTAAAATAAGCCTAAAAATAGCTGATTAAAACAAAATTAGCTCCTTAAAGATTCAAAATTCCGACTCT
The DNA here is from genome assembly GCA_019671005.1 of Hibiscus mutabilis. Classification (NCBI taxonomy): domain Eukaryota; kingdom Viridiplantae; phylum Streptophyta; class Magnoliopsida; order Malvales; family Malvaceae; genus Hibiscus; species Hibiscus mutabilis. Next base: position 17,085,233 of record CM033714.1, on the reverse strand, counting down.
TTACAAAACAGTCACCAAAATAGTTTTCAAAAATTACATTTTAGTCACTAGTTTGAAATGTCACATTTCCAGCCCATAATTTCCAAAATTGACTTTACCAAAAATCATTATATATTTAATAAAGGTTTTAGACAAATTTTTCATATTTTTATCTCGCATTAAAATATCTGATCCCGAATCCGACTCGAATCTCTAACCGGTCCACCGGACCGTCTAATCTAACCTCAAAACTGCTAGGCTCAAAACCAGGGCATTACAATAGCTTTCCAAATACAAGTTTGTATGGGGAAGTCCCTAATGGGGTTTTGAACGCTGTTCTGTATGCCCACAAGGAATCATTGAACCTCAGTGACCAGTCATTCCATGTTGGATTCACAGTATTCTCCAGAATGTTCTTGATCTCCTTGTTTGAAATATCTGCCTAGCTATTTGTTTGAGGGCCGTAGGCAGTGCCAACTCTTTGCTGGATCCCATACAAGCACAGAGCATAAATTGACATTTAAAATACGTACCTTCAACATGTATAATGGCTCGAGGAGCACCGAATCTGGTAAAGATGTGCTTGTGTAAGAACTTGGCTACTACCTTGACATCATTTTTGGGAGATCAATGGCTTCAACCCACTTCGAAATATAATTTACTGCCACGAGTATGTATAAATTGTCCAACGATGGGGGAAATGAACACATAAAGTCTATCTTCCACACATCAAACAGTTCAACAGACATGATATTTTGAAGTGGCAATTGTTGTCTGCTGGAAATGTTTCCAGTTCATTGACACCTGTCATATGAATTGGCAAAATAATGGGTGTCCTTAAATAATGTTGGCCAGAAAATCGTAACTGCAACACTTTGGTTGTTGTCTTTATTCTGACAAAATAACCTTCATATGGTGATGTATGAAAAAGATGAAGAATGTTTTGTTGTTTATCTTCTGGCACACAACGACGAATAACTTGATCGGCATATTTTTTGAACAAGAACAGCTCGTCCCAATTGTATAGCTGAATATCTCTAAGAAATCATTTTCTGGCATTACTCGACTAGTCTGATGGCAATATTTTACTAACCAGGTAGTTGACTATGTCAGCATACCATGGAATGATAGTGGTTTTGCCATCCTCACTGTGGTGCTCTAACCGAGATAAGTGATTAGGCACCAAGTTCTTACTTCTCTTTTTTATCTCGTATTTTGAGATTAAACTCTTGTAACAAGAGCGTCCATCAGATCAATTGGGGCTTGACATCCTTCTTGGCCATGAGGTATTTGATTATCGAGTGGTCTGTGTCTACCACAACTTTACTACCCACAAGGTAAGATCTGAATTTTTCGAATACAAAGACAACTGCAAAGAACTCATTCTCGGTTGTTGGTAGTTAAGCTGAGCTTCATTCAACGTACATCTGGCATAATAGATGGTATGGAAAATTTTGCCACGCCTTTGTCCTAACATAGCTCCTACAGCATAATCATTGGCATTGCACATGAGCTCGAATGGCTCATTCCAATATGACGCTACAACTATGGGGGCATTGACTAACAAGTTTTTTAATTCTTGAAAAGCTTTCAAACAAGAGTCATCAAAAGAAAAAGCAGTATTATGTTCTAAAAGTAAGCATAAAGGTTTAGAAATTTTTGAAAAATCTTTAATAAAATGATGATAAAAACCTGCAAGTCCCAAAAAACTCCTAATATCTTTCTTACTTATGGGTGGTGGCAATTGTTTGATTACCTCTATCTTCGCCTTGTCTACTTCCAATCCCCTCTTGGTCACTTTATGCCCGAGAACTATGCTCTCTTTCACTATGAAGTGGCATTTTTCCCAGTTTAGGACCAAGTTGATTTTAATGCATCTTTGAAGAACAAGTTCCAAACTCTGAAAGCATTCTTCGAAAAGTTTTCCAAAGACGGATAAGTCATCTATAGAGACTTCTAAGTGGTTTTCGATCATATCTGAGAAGATCGACATCACGTAACGTTGAAACGTTGTTGGAGCGTTACACAATCCAAAAGGCGTCATTCTGAAGGTGAATGTCTCGTATGGACAGGTGAATGTACTCTTCTCTTGATCTTCTAGAATGATGACAATTTGATTATAGCCCGAGTTGTCGTCCAAAAGCAATAAAATGCTTTCCCTACCAATTTGTCCAACATCTGATCGATAAAGGGCAGTGGGAAATGGTCTTTCTAGGTGGCATTATGTAGCTTCTTGTAGTCCATGCATACCCTTCAGCCCATCACGGTCCTTGAGAGGATTAGTTCATTCTTTTTGTTCTGAACCATAATTATTCCACTTTTTTTGGTACACACTACACTGGGTTGACCCATGAGCTATCAAAAATGGGATAAATTATCTCAGAATCTAGCCATTTTATGACTTCTTTCTTGACTATCACCTTCATACTGGGATTCAGTTTCTTCTAGGGCCCGATTATTTTGTCGTCCTCCAAAATGATTTTGTGCATGCAGCTTGTTGTGCTTATCCCTCGGATATCAACTATGGTCTATCCCAAGGCTTGCTTGTGACTGTCCAATATCTCTAATAATTTTTTCTCCTGGTCCTTAGTCAAGTCAGCAACAATTATCACTGGCAAAGTGGAATTGTCCCCTAGATAAGCATATTTGAGGTGACTTGGCAATGGTTTCAATTCCAGGTTCGGTGGTTCCTTAATAGATGGTTTAGCTACCTTGATTTCTCTGCTAGCCAACTGAAGTGACTCAGGTATCCTGGAATAACTCATGACTTCATTCAGCATGGTTGGTTCTTCAGATTCTTCACTCGCTATATCTCTCATCATCTTGCTCTAAGGCATCAAATTTTGTTCCCTAGCAAATTTGTGCTATGTTCATATTAGAGATGGACTCCATTAGCTCACCAACTTGCCATTCCTCAGGTTCATCTTTTTGGACATCAATTAATGTCCTCCTTGTGGCAAGAAATGGTTTTCCCAATATGATTGGGAAATCACTATCAACCTTATACTCTAAAATAATGAAATCAATAGAGAATATAAATTTATCTACCTTTACCAGCATGTCCTCAATCTTACCCTTGAGAAGTGCATACGATCGATATGCCAATTGAAGTGTTACTATGGTAGGCCTTGCTTCTTTAATACCAAGTTTCTGGGAAACTGACATTGGCATTAAATTAAGGTTGGTTCCCAGACCACATAGTGCTTTACCCATAAATTTATTGCCAACCGTGCAAGGAATAGTGAAACTCCTAGGATCTTTCAGTTTTGGTGGAAATCTTTTGGTTATCATTGCACTACACCCCTCGGTAAGTGCTACAATCTCGAAATCACCAGTCTCCCCTTTTTGTACAAGATGTCCTTCATGAATTTAACGTAGTTGGGAATTTATTCGAGAGCTTCCACTAATGGAATATTAATCTACAGTTGTTTAAGGACTTCCAAGAATCGCTTAAACTGTTGATCTTGCTTGTGTTTTTGAAGCCTTTGTGGAAAAGGTAGTGGTGGGTAAGCAAATGTCGGCTCTGTTGGTTTTACTGAAGTAGTATTGGCATCAGATTGAGGTCTAGCATTGTTGGTGCTTGTTTCCCCTTCTTAGCTTCTTTGGTCTCTTCCGCTAGCACTAATCTATCCTCATGGCATACAATTGGTTGTTTGTCTGATGTCAAATTCTCAACTTGTTTGTCACTTCGGAGAGTGACAACTTTGCACTATTTTTGCCGAGCATTCTCCCTACCACTTGCTAGAGTTCCTGGAGGTCTTGTACTGAGTGCGTTGACAATCTGTCCTAGCTGGACCTCCAAGTTTCTCATAGATTTTGCTAGACTCTAGACAGTCGCATCATTACGCTCCATATATTCCATTAGGGTGTTTCCATTGGTAGATCTCTTCCTAGGATGGAAATTGTTTTATGCTCTCTATGGCATCGTATTCTGGTTGAATCTTGGCGGTGCGTAAGTGTTCTGATGTTGGGCATTATATTGGTTACCTCTCTGGTTCCCCCATGAAAAGTTTGGATGTTGCTTTCACCCTGCATTATAAGTATTAGAGTGTGAGTTGTTATTGCAGTTGTAATTACCAACAAAATATATCGATTTTGGTTTGTTGGGCATTCTTCCACATTATGATCCTCTCCACAAATAGTGCAGAATGGTTCCAATGCCTTCACTTCTCGGGCTTCGGTTGGCTTTTGCATTGTCTTCACTATATTAGTGAGGTTGGTAATTTGAGCATTGATCGACGACGGTGCATCAAGCTCTAACTTTCCAGCTACTTTTGTTTCAGTTCCCAATCGAGCGATAGGGTATTGAAGGTCATTGGTGGCAATCTTTCCAAGGATGTCATAGGCCTTAGTATAATTCTTATCTAGCAGCGAATCGTTTGTCGAAGCATCGACCACAGTCATAGCATGAGCATTGATTCCATTATAAAAGGTCTCCATCCGGGTCCAAGTAGGGAATCCATGCATGGGGCATCTTCTCAAAAGGTCATTGAATCACTCTCGGGCATCATACAGAGTCTCGTCATCAGCCTGTCTAAAAGTAATGATTTCACTCAGTAGCTTGGCATTAAGTTTAGGTGGCTGGAATCTCAAAAGAAACTTCTAGAATAATTCTGCACACGAAGTAACTAAACCAGGTGGCAAAGAACTTAGCCACAATTTTGCTCTATCTCTTAGATAAATACTTGTGAAGAAAAAAATAAATATGGTGACAATTGATTGAGGGTTGAACTAAAGAAATTAAAATGGTAAGAAAACTAAAGCAAAGATTCAGGTAGATTGGCAAACAAATGTGTCAAGATGATTGATATGTGTGGCAATGGATGTTTGAATTTCACACTAGTGATGACAACAATTAATACCGTTAAACATTGGTTTTATTGCCGAGTAGATTTTAAGTTAGTATTACCGCTGTCGATGGCAATACCCAAAGTTAATTACTTTTAAGACGTATATGTCTATAGTGAGTTTTCAAACAATTAGCTTGGTGAAGATTTAATCTTTACTCCTAAGGGGTAGATTCACTTCAAGTGTAAGTTCATAAATTTGAACATCTTCTATCGAAGTTTCTCTTCTTAGTATTTGACATTTAATACTTATCTCCCAAGTCTATTAAGATATTGGGGGATAACAAGCATTCAACACCAACTATCGTTGGCATAAAATATGATAATGTTGAGTGAAAGCAAAATAGACAATAAAGCCAAGACATTCAATTATTAAAACCTAAAAAAACTAAGCGTTCATCGCAAACACCCCTAGCCAACTTAAAAGATTAGTTCATGGCTGGGGAAACCAGCAACACATCATCATTTTTAAACATCATCACAAAACATAAATATTTTTAAGAGAAATGGACTAAAGAATGAGATACGTCGATGCAACCCTTCAATGGATCTAGAGCTCTCGGCAAAACTACCCCAATCAAACCTTATTCTGCCTCTACCTTTCTCTTTTACGTCGCGGCGCAACCTCCTCTCAACTCAGTCTTGAACTCCTTTATATAGGAACGAGAGAAAACCCTAATTAGGGTTTTTGAGGGTTTGTTACCATAATTCATGGCGCACTTCCATTTCATGGAATTAGGGCTGACCTGGTCTTGACTCAGGGTTGTTTGACTTGGCATCGACCTTCCTTCATTTGCCAACCAGGCTTGGCATTCTTCTACTGCTTTTTTGCCAACTACGCTCGGAATTTCCACCTACATTCACATGCTCCAGTCCTATCAAACCTGCAAACCATAACAAGAAAATACCCCTTTCACTCTGGTAATAAAATCTATACATTCCTCAACTCCTAAGTGCAAATGCATGAAACTAATGGCAAAATATACTAATATGTACCTAAAGTCAAGTAATAGCATGACAATATATGTACGGAAAGTACATCTTTTGAGGAGTTATCATACCCCATCCCACTCTACTCATCTTTTTCTTTAAGTCCATGTCAGCCCACAGAAATGCTCGACGAATTTTATTAATAAAACAGATCACCCCTTTTGGTATTAAGAAACCCCTCATGTAGTATATTGGGAGTGTCGACAACACGAAATTTACAAGAGTAAGTCTTGCCGCAAATGATAAAGAATGTTTCTTCCAACCTTCCAAACATATCCTAAAACATTGCACTAACGGATCCCACATCTTCTTACCACGAGGATTGACCCCTATCAGTAAACCTAAATATGTAAATGACAGTTTACCACACTTGCAACCCAAAACTGACACCATCTCATCCACAACCCTATTCACCACACCAATATTATATAGTCATGATTTACTGAAATTCACCAGTAATCCCGAACAATGTTGGAAACACAAGAGCAACCTTTTAAGGTTCTTTGCAACCTCCACCTCTCCACTAAGAAATAAGATGGTGCCGTCTGCGAACTGAAGGTGTGACATGTCAAAATTCGCAGACACCTTCACCCCACGGATGAGACCCATTTCCTTGGCATTTCTCATGAACAAATGTAGCACCTCCGCCACAAGAACAAATAAAAGTGGTGAAAGTGAATCACCCAGTCATACTCCCCATTCCATACCAAATTCAGGTGTTGCACACCCATTAACCAATATCGCCAATCGCGTCGAACCTACACATACCTTCATCCAATTCCGCCACTTCTCTCCGAATCCCATTTTGTCAAGTACATGATCCAAAAAACTCCATCAAATAAAGTCCTACGCCTTGGCTAAATCCAACTTAAGCACTACCCCCTTCACCGTGATATATCGATTGAAGCGAATGTATGACTTTATTGACAAACAAAAGGCCATCCACATTTTTTCGTCTCTGAATGAACGTCTTTTGTGAATCACTCATTAAGGTAACAATCACTGATTGTAATCTCAGAACCAAAATCTTCACTACGATTTTGTATTCCGAATTAAGAAAACAAATGGGCCAAAAATCGCTCACCACCTTCGAATTTTTCTTCTTCGGAATCAATCTTTTGCATGTATTTTTTATTTGTATAGTTGTGGTACTTTGGATGAGTAAAATACTATCCATCTGAAAAAATTTTAAATTTAATTTTTATGTACATTAAATATGAATCTTAAATAAATAATATTTTTTAGATTAGTTTTCAAGAAAATGTTTTATTCTACTTCGTTTAAAGAATTTGGAATGTTGGGTATTCCTTTAAAATTTCTTTTCTAGTTATCTTCTTTAATAACAATGTTCAATAAATACCTGTAGTAATAAGGATGAGTCTAGAGTAAACGACATGTATAGATATGTATCATTAATTATAATGAACTATTAATTATTTTAATAATTTCTGAAATCTTGAGAATTTAAAGCGTGATTATTCCTTTTTGAGAATAGAATATGTTGAAACACTTTTTGTTTTCATATTCTTTTTTACTTTTTAATTCAAAAGTAATAAAGTTTTAATTAAAAGTTAAATTAGAAATTATTGTTTTAACAAAACTGAAGAACCAGCAGCATAGAACGATTTAGGGTGTTTAGGGTTTGTGGATGGAGAATAGTTTATAATATTTTAAATTAAAGAGTAAAAATATACTAGAGAAAAAATATAATTAATTGTATGTTGAATCTCTGATATATTTAATATTTATTAAAAAGTATAAAAAATTAATGGTATGTAGCGGTGTGTAACATTAATAGTGTGCAACAATATGTATCATCCATTCTAGACTCATCAAAAAATAAATAAAGCTTGCCTTTAGATCAAAGAGTACCACTAATTGGTTGAGAGTGGCCAATGAAGCTCATGTTGTTCCATCTTGTATGAGTTTGAATGCTAACATTTGTCTTGGGAATGTAATATCTTTCTACTTAATAAAAATAAAAGAGTACAAATTTCTTTTATGTGGATATTTACTTATTAGTCATGTATTTAATTTTAGGGTAAAATACACCACATGTTAATTATAAGTTTAATAACAAATATATATATTTTTAAAAGAAACAATTCAGTCATTCAATTAAATTTTTGGACAAGCATGTCATTTTGCCATTAAAATTGAAATGGGCGGCTTGATATAATAATAATTTTAGTCTCCAAAATTTATACATTCTATTAATTTGGCCCCAATTCGAAATAATTCAATAAAGCTAACTCTTCGTATTTAAAAATTCCTTCGGATTTTTTAAATATGAAAGGTGAAATTTATTAAATAATTTTTGAATTAGAACCAAATTGATATAATGTATAAGTTTTGGGACTAAAATTTTTATTATACTATGCAATATTTTAATTTTAACTCTATAGTGATTTATTAGTATAAAATTGTAATTGGGTGACTAAATTGTTACTTTTAGAAACTAACATGTTTATTACTAAACTTATAATTAAATGACAAATGATGTATTTTACCCTTATTTTTACAAAGTTATGTGGAAATAATGGTTTCAGGAGAGGAATACTCAAATTCTTGAGCATTTGGCCGAGATTCGCGATGGTCTAATTCAGGGGAGGAATACTCAAATTCTTGAGCATTTGGACGAGATTCGCGATCATCTAATTCAGGAGAGGAATACTCAAATTCTTGAGCCTTTGCCCAAGGCTCGCGATCATCTAATGTGGAGCCAAGCTCGAGTAACTAAAAAGCCGTATATATATAGAGGGCCTCATCGACTACGTGAAGTAAATAAGAGAGCCTACGAGCCGAATGTGATCTCTATTGGTCCCTATCACCATGGCAAGGAACGCTTCAAGGTGACGGAAGCCATTAAACTGAGTTTCTTTCTTAAAATTGTCGAGAAAAACAACTCTGTTGCCGATAAAATTGTGAGGACCATGCAAAGCCTCGAAGTAAAAGTTCGCGAGTGCTATGAAGAACCTCCTAGTTACCTCGATTCTGAGGAATTTGTAGAAATGATGGTGTATGATGCATGCTTTATTGTTCAACTGATCCGGGGGTATTCTGTTGAAGACATTGTAGGAGACGAAGGTATTATATATGAGATTGATAATGATTTGCTACTGCTTGAAAACCAGCTTCCTTTCTTTGTACTTTCTGAGTTGTATCGCATCATAGTGCCAGCAGATGTTCATCAGTTCGCTCACCGTGCTCTTTCTTATTTTCGCGATTGTTCTTTGTTCCACTTGTTTGACGATCCCGTCTCCGATAAAGATATCAAGCATCTTCTACACTTGGTACATAGCTGTCACCGTCCTTCGGCTTCAGGAATAACGCAACACCAGAATTTTAAAGCAAAAACAGCAAGCAGGGGCGGATCCGGAAGTTCAAGAACGCGGGTCCAAAATAACTTTATTTCTCAAATGGGTATGTAGATTTTTTGACATTTACTCACTAAATAATTTTTTTTATGGAAGAAATTAACACTAAATTCCTAAAATAATGGGGATGCAGCTGCTGGGCTATGGGACTGTATGCATCTTCCTTTGGCAGCGAGTGAACCAACTTCCCAACGCGAGATGAAGTTCATAGGCAACGCAACTGAACTGGATGATGCAGGAATCAACTTCTTAGGTGCCACTCTCGAGCAAATGAAGGATCAAGAACAAGGGATAGAGACTGAATTTGATATAATGTTTACAAAACACACCAAAGTGCTGGTGGTTCCGACCTTAAGAGTTACGGATGAGACAGAGCGTCGGTTCCGTAACTACATTGCATACGAACAATTTATCCCAAGTGGTAAACCAACTTACTTTTCTGATTATGTGTTGTTCATGGATTCTCTCATCAACACAAGCAAGGATGTACAGTTACTCCGTAAGAGTGGAATTATTGATAATTGGTTGGGAGACGATGAAGCAGTCGCCCTAATGTTCAACAAGCTTCATCACTCCGTTTGGTGGTCGAAAAATGACTTTTATTATGTTGATATATTTGAGAGGGTGAACGAGCATTGCAAGAAAAGATGGAACAGATGGAAGGCGACATTGAAGAAAAACTATTTCAACTCTCCCTGGTCGCACATATCATTTCTCGCCGCCACTATCTTGTTGCTGCTTACTACAATGCAAAGTATATTTTCACTTCTTTCTTATTTTGAACAGCAAAATTGAAGGCAGTCGGCAAACGAAGCCAAAGCCTAGTGAAGTATGTATAAACTAGACCTAACAATTTGGTGTTATTTATTTCTCCTGTTCTAAACTTCATAGCATTTTATATTGGATGAGGAGTATGATTCTTTTAGTTTTGTTAATTTTGCAACCGGGTAAGGTCATATATAGGATCTTTGGATCTTATTATGACCAAAGCAACACTCGAGATCCTAAATTCTTAAAAGTAGGACCCTTACAGTAAACTCGCCGTGATGGGGGTGGCGAGTTTCAAAATTATATTCTTTTTTATTCAAACTCGACGTGCACTAATGGCGAGTTTCATTTTTTTTAATATTCGGTTTAACCATTAATCACGAGATTAATCTAATCATAAATCGAAATCGCCGTAGGGACACGGCGAGTTCCATATGCCTTAACTAGAATTCATTTCGATTTAACTTTTCACCACTGCATAGTTCACCTAAAGGGTTACAATTTTAAAATAAAAAAATCATTTCAACTTCCACATTTTATTAAAACATTCTACAAACTATTAGTTATACTACTTGTGCGTTCAAACAGAATTACAAAATGTTAGATAATTTACAACTTAATCGAACAATTTTTCTAATAATAACAAAGCCAAACTCGTCGTGTATACACGACGAGTTCAGTCATTTTAAGCACTGTTATGCGTCCACCTATTTTCCTTTTTTTTTTTACTTTTTACCTTCTTTTTTTACTTTTTTTCTTTACTTTTTTTTTACTTTTATTATTATTATTATTATTTCGAATCTAGGGTCCTTACATTCGATTTCATTAGGGTTTTTATAACCTATTTTTACAATATATCTAAAATATCTCCCATTTATTCTTCTGCAGGGCGGTGGCACAGTGTGGCTAGATAGAGGGTTAGGTTATTAGGGTTTATATATTTTTTAGGGTTAAGGGTAGTTTAGTCTTTTTTAGTGTAATTGGGTCTGATAGATTTTTTTGGGTTGTAAATGGGTAATGGGTTTGGATATTGGGTAATATTATTGTAATATGTTTATGGGTATTGTATGGGTTATTGGTTTAATAAAAATGGGCCTTAATTTTTGGATTGAGTTTCGTTTGGGCTTAGGCCCAGACAAAAATGGGTTATGACAGCTGCCCCTCTTTGCTCATTGCTGTGTAACAGGAATAGAGCAAAGACAAAAGAATAACCATTTTTGTCCGGTCAGGTTTGGTTTCTTTCTCTGGCCACCGCTTGTTCTTGGGCTTCAGTTGGTCTATCTGGCTGCTCTTGGAGGTAAAATCTTAAAAATCGAGTAATCCGTTAGGGAGACAAAATCTTCAAACTGGAAAATCGAGGTCACAAGTTCTTCTTATATAGAATTGTTTACTCTTCTTCTGTCCGGAGCCTTGGAGAAGTAAATTCTTCCTGTACAGAATTCAGCTGGTCTTCGGCAAAGTCTTCGGGTTGTAAGTCCTTCATATATAGAACTTTTCTTCTTCAATTATCAACGTTGCAGGATCTCCCTATATAGAACCTTTTGCATCATAGGTAGATTCTTCAAACTGAGAGTTCTTCCTACATAGAACTTTTCATCTTGAAATCCTAAAATTCTCACTGCTTTACTATTTGTCGTTTTGGAATTACGAGTTCTTCTGGAACTTTTCACTTTTTCTTGGTAAATTCTTTGAGTTTGTTGGTATCTGCTACCTCGTTCACTTGTTCAGAGATTCAGAACCTCGAGTTCTTCCTATATAGAACTATTTACTATTCCTCTTTCTGAAGCTTTTGAGCTGCAAGTTCTTCCTATATAGAACTTTAGCTGACCTTAGTGATTTCTTTAGGCTACAAGTTCTTCCTATATAGAACTTCTTCACCTTCAAGTTTTAGAATTACAGCTTCCTCCTATATAGGACCTTCCACTTTCTTCAGATGGATTCTTCGAGCTACAAGTTCTTCCTATATAGAACTTTTCGCCTTGAAATCCTGAAGCATGAGTTCTTTATATATAGAACTCTTTGCTTTAAAATCCTGGAGCTGCGAGTTCTTCCTATATAAACTATCTCTTTCACTTTTTCTTTCTTTTTTCTTCTTTCTTTTTATTTTTCTTTATTTTTCTTTCTTATTATTTTCCCTCACTTTTATCTTTTCCTTTCTTTCTTCTTCTTCTTTATCTTTATCTTTATCTTCTTTTATTCTCTTTTTTTCATTTTCTTTTTCTTGAAATCTAGAGCGACGAGTTTTTCCTATATAAAACTCCCCATTTTGAAGTCTTTGAGCAACGGGTTCTTCCTATATAGAACCTTTTGCTCTGAAATTTTTGAACCTGTGGGCTCTTTTGAGCAACAAGTTCTTCATATATGGAACTTGATGGGTTCTTCTTATATAGAACCTTTTGCTCTATATTTTGAGCTACAAGTTCTTCTTATATGGAACTTGATGAGTTCTTCTGATATAGAACCTTTTGCTCTGAAATCTTGAAGTTACAGGTTCTTCCTATACAGAACCTTTTGTTTCGAATCTTTGAAAATTCGGTTTCTTCCTTTATCTTTAGAAATGGCACCATATTTCCTAAGGCGTAGGTACCAAAATATTTCCACTCTTCCCAAAAGGCTGAAGACTGGAAATCTTTGAGATAATGCCTTCTTGACCGGTGCAAAGGTTCATGAAGTTCTTGCCAAAGTCATCTTCTTTGAAACTACCTGTTCAATTTCTTGTACGAATTCTTTTTATGTAATATGATAAAGATGATGCATGAGCATACTTTATGATGCATGAATAATGATATCTCGAAATTTGGGAGAAAAATGCCAATCACTTTTAAAAACTAATGTTCGGCCCAAAATATCAAATGCAATAGCATATTTGTTTCAAATTGACAAAGATTAATTCAAATAAAGAGTATGTTTAGAATATATTGACCATTGTAAGGATATATGCACGTGTGTAGCCTCTTCTAGTCTATTAGGTTTCTAAGAAGAATAATTCATGTACCTAAATTCTAACCCATTTTAGGTGGCTCTCTTTAATCTCACTAACTCACCATGCCCCATCCTTTCCTCATTTTGGTGTCGATCAGGCACTTGAAGTTTGACGTTCCTTGAAGAAAGGTTAACCTTTATAGGCGGAATGTAATCTGAAGACAATCTTACTCGACTTAGATATCTATGAATGATCAAAATGGTCTTTTATGGGCTTATATTGGAGACCATGTGTGATGATTAAGAAAAATCACACTTCATTTGATTTGAAATATTCTCTTCTCTTTCATTACTCGAATCACTCTAGATTGCCCATTTCTTTGGGCTTTCATCCTAGACTTCATTTTTTTCTTCTATGTCCTTGGATCGACATATTCTAGTCGAGCATAGATGTCAATATGCTCAGGCAGACTACTCTTTTCCTTTTATTTTCAGGATGCATTCTGGTCGGATATTGATACTTGCTTTCTATTCGGAGATAATTGATCTTCTAAGGTTCCTCAAAATCAAGAGTACTTGAAGTCTCCTACTTATTTCTTCCACTTAAAGCTTCATTTTTGCATTGCTTGATCTATGTGTGCTCATGTAAAATACTTTTTATTCTTTATTCTTTATTCTTTTCCTTTTTTCTCTCTTTCTCTCTCTTTTTAACTGACTATTTAGGGTCTCAGTCTCGAATCTCTCTTATTTTATTTTATCTGTATTAAACCTTGACGTTTATTTATGCTTCGAAGTAATCAAACCTCCATGACTCTTTTGATGCTAGTGAATTATTCATTTATTTTCTTTATTGTACTGTTTAACTTACTATGCTCATTCTGGATTGCTTCAATTTTCTGCCTGGTATCTTCCTTTCAATCGCTTTCCTCTGTTGATTTTATGGCCTTTGATTTCAATCATTTCCTCATCTTGGAAAATGTGAATGCCATTCGTCGTCCCATTCATAGATGTCAAGAGAAATTCTTCAGGGGATAGAAGTTTAGGGTCAACACTCGTTTCAAGGATCTTAAACGACAAATGCCTGAGAAGGAAATTTCCTAAAATAGGATCTGCCCATTATCTAAACACTCATTTTGTTCCTCCGTTAACCTAAATAGATTATCAGAGGCTCACATTTGCAACATTTTTACAACATTCAATTCCTTCTAAGCATATGCTGCTTGAAATTGATCTTTTGGATTTGACTCAAATGTACTATTGCAACTGAGATTTAAGGTCCCAATAAAAATGATATATACATATCCCTTTTTTTTAAACGTGTGAATGTATATGAGAGAATAAAAATCACTCCATAACAATGAATGAAATATTTAAAGAATCGAAGAATGCAAAAATATTTTCTAAATGAAATTTTTATTATGACAAAAATAACTACACTCTGACTATAGCTTAGCTCATGGATTTCTTTTGCATTTTTCCCAAATGCACAAGGGATCAACGGTTTTGAGTTGTCTTTACCAGTAGTCGTTTGCTCCGGGCTAGTTTTACCATTCCACTGGGTACAATCAGTTTATTCCAATCATGACATTGGATTTTTCCAAAGGATTTATTTTCCTTTGACCACTCGTAAAAATGGATTTTCGATGGATATTTGAATTATACATTGCATTTTCCCAAATGCACAGGGATCAACAGTTTTGAGTTACCTTTACCGGTTGTCGTTTGCTCCGGGCTAGTTGTACCATTCCCCTGGGTACAATCAGTTTATACCAACCACGACATTGGATTTTTTCAAAGGGTTTATTTTCCTTTGACCATTCGTAAAAATGGATTTTCGATGGATATTTGAATTATCCATTGCTTTTAAAATTTTAAGCACGTTATGCTGACATTTCGGCCGGTCTTGCCAAAATGCCAGTCATTGTCATGGTGTCAACTTATTTTGGTCTTCTAGGTGCGGTGTAAGCTTACCCCACTTCTTGGTAGAATGCCCAGGTGCCTCTCTTTCTCGAATTTATCGTCTAGCTGCTCGAGTCTTGATCTCTAAATTTGTTCAATTCTTTCAATCATGATAAAACTTCAACCAATGCGAACAAATCTTTATCATTTAATTGTTCAATGCATGGAATGTGTCATGAATAAAAGACTAGAAGGGCGAACAATATGTATAAAATGCAATGAATGCAAATATGATGTTGATTCGTAAACAGTCCTTAGAAAGACATTAGTTTAACGGAGAAGATGTTTGATTGCAAGAAGCTAAAATAATGAATTACAAATAACATTTTGTTTCTCCTATTTACTTTGTGAAGCAAGGTTTGCACTTCATGTCTTAATGTCACTTTCAGACTGATGCGTGATCTCACTGTTCTCTTCGACTGCTGAAAAAGTTCGCGACAGTGTAATCTACGTATCCAAGAACTTCTGGAAAGATCACTAACTCGTACAGGCAGAATGCAGACAAGAGTTTTATTCCGGGATAGATATTGTCAATCCAGTTTGAAGGGGGTTTTGACACGTGTCTCATTGTAAAACTGTTTTTTTCTCTGTTGGCTTTCGTTTGGCCCAACCTGATACTATAGCATTATTGCTCTTGACATCACAGACTTCTCTCCCATGTTGAATGCCCTCTAAATTGGAATTTTCTCGAACCAACATTGTATGATGTGGTATGCAACATAAATGCAAAAAAGGGGAAAGAAAACAAAAAATAAACACCAATAGAAAACCAAGTTAGTACGATAAGATGATCAAATAAAAAAATGATAAAGGCAATGGATTAAAGCAATTAAAAGCACATATATGGCATATATAACAAACAAAAGCATAAATATATCAAACAAGGCCTAACAGGTTACTGTTAAACGGATGAAGTTTTGGCATGGTTAAAAGGTGAACTCTACGGTCCACTATGTGTGGTTAGGTTTTAAAATAAAGGGTACCCGAACTGTTGCTAGGACATCGATTTAGGGGAATACGACCCTTATACCATACAGAGGTGTAGACCTTACGAAATATAAGGACTAAATTCCAGAAATGAATTACAACACTATACGAAGGTGAATACCCCATGAAGCAAAGTAATCATTCCCACTTAAGAGTTCTGTAATCACTAATTTTGTCCGGGTTGACCCGTTTTTGTTTTTGCAATAATGGACTTATATATGTATAAACATTACTAAGTGATGTGTGTTATTGTATGTGTGCCCCTAGTATGTGATTATCATATATATGGTTATTATCCATGTCTTTTTTATGTTTGTATTAATGTATGTATATCACATGTAATGCATGATAGTATATTGTATGTGTTTACTATTGTTTTAATGTGAGTGTGTATAGGTATTATGTGCATGTATGTATGTATTCGTTATTTTAATGTCATTAATACTTAATTATGAATGCATATTGCATGTGTAATTGTATGTACATATTATGTGTGTATTAATGTTTGTATGTTATGTATATGTGTTATATAAGTTTATTATTAGAATTATTATAATATGGGCTGATAATTAATTATATATATATATATAAATAGATTAAATAGATGTCATCAAATGCGGGCCCAAGTTTATTAAAGTCCAATTACATTTTTAAAAGCCAAAAAAATTATTATTATAACTACATCTGGCCCAATTAGGGACCAATTTTACATCAACCCTAATCTATTTTATCGTCTGCACAGCCAAATCTGAACCATTGGATCAAGGGCTGCTGATTGAACGGTCTAGATCAAATAGAGATCCTTCAACTCCCTACACGCCACGTGTCCTCATCTAGTGCTGCCACGTCGACCATCAGATGCAATCTGGACTGTCCATCCCATGAGAGATCTCAACCGTTGGATCAGATTTGATCTAACGACCCAAATCAAGCCGGACCGTTCGACTCCCTCGCGTGTAGCCTACGCCCTGACCGTTCAACTTCTTCATGCGCCCACGCCCTAGCATAGGTTCATCTCCCCATCCACGTGGCCACATCTTCGGAAATGTCGCTGCCACCGTACGTCGACCACCAACCCTCTCAACCACCGAACAGCAAAAAAAACATAAAAATGGGGAAATCAGAACCGGTATCATCCACAATGATAACATTAAATGTTTGCTTAAACATGTAAACCATATGCAATATGGCAATGAGTAATCGGAAGGAGATATAAGCATGTAATCAACCACATGTAACCCCTAAGTTCGAACGGGGAAAAATCTAGAAGCAATACAAAAAAAGTCATTCAAGGTATATTCTTTTCATATTCAAACATGCATGTATATATAGATATAAATAAAAAAGGGAGGCACAAGATTAGGGTTTACCCTCTCACCACCGTAGCTCTGCCGTTGATAAGCTCTGGCTTCCTCAAGGCCGAATGAGTGAAACGGTGTGAGTGCATGAAGGCCAAAATCTAATTTTTGCTTTATTTTTTTGGGTTTTCACTGGAAAATGCATGTTTTTACGGTGAGCTGGCCGGTTTCTGGAAAACACGGCGGAGGGACGCCGAAATCTGGGTTCATGATGAAACCAGATGAACTGGAAGAATAGGTCAGAGCGTTTTGGGGGGCGATGTGTTATAACAGAAAATAGCCAAAATGTCTAATTTTCGGATAAAAGGGGGGTATTTATAGTGTTATAAATTTTTAAAATGGTATAATCACATTTTTAATCCCTCCGCCCTTCTTTAATTGAGCCTGAGGGGCTTCCGCATAGTCCAATTGCTCTATTAGTCCCTCTGTGTGGGATGATTACGGGGGGAAGCCATTCCGCCTTTTTTAATTATCCCTCAGGTCCTTCATAGTTTTTCAAAATTTTCAATTGCGTCATCGGTATTCCTTTTAATTATGTCTCTGTATTTTATTTCCTCACAATTAGGTCATTTTTCCAGTTTTAAATTAAGTTATTTTATTTATTCTTTTATCATGTTTTTTTAGTTTAGATTTTGCATAATTATTCCTAGCACTTGCAATTCAATTTTTATGTTAATATTGCTCGTTTGTGATCGTGATTTTATGGATAAGATTATTTCATATGGTATGTATATTAGGGATTTAATACGCACACAGATTCAGTACAAAATGGAGATATAACATATAATTTTATGCTTAATATACGTTTGTAAGTAAAGTAGAAATTGGTAAAATAAAAAATATATTTTTCAACCTATAATACGTTTTAATGTAAGATAGAAATTTGTAAAAAAATATATATATAATGTAATATGTATAAATGTTTTTATATAGTATATACATTTTTACTATATAATAGAATTTTAAAAATAAAAAAGGCCATATATACTTTTGACATATACAATGTATAGTTTCCAGAGGATAAGATAGAATTTTTGTAAAATGTAATATATGACCTATAATACATAGTTTTCAAGGTATATAGTAAAACCTTATAAAATAATGTATATATGTTTTTGATATAATATATGGTTTTAAGGCATATAGTATAATCTTGAAGAATATAATATATACATTTTTGGCATATAAAGTATAGAGTTTTTTGAAGTATATGATAAATGAAATATATATGTGGTGTATAATATAGTTTCAAGTATATAGAAGAATTTTGCAAAATAAATAATAGGTTTTTAATATATTACATAATTTTAATACATAATGTATTTTAATGTATATTTTTAAACAATAGGTTTTTAATATGTTATATAATTTTAATATATAATGTACCTTTTCGTTTTTTTGGGGCCTTTATTAGATAATATTCTTGGGCTTGGTTTAGGTTTTCGGGCCTTAGGCCTTGTTTTGGTTCTTTCGGGTTTTTGACTAGATTAAGTGAATTAACTTAATTAATTTAGATCGTGTGCCCGTCTCATAGGGGCCCGATCCTATAATTAATCAAATTAGCCTTAGTTTTTAGAGCTTTAGTTAGATTAGAGTTCGAATTAATTTAGTGAATTTAAATTTATCCTTGGCTTATTAGGGTAAATGTTAAATTCATTAAACTAATTGAATATTTCTTAATTACTTTAGGAGAAAAAATAATTTTAAGTTTAACTTAACATTAAATTACAAAGTAGTTACTATAATTTAGGATTTCTAGTTTTCAGGGCTAATTAATTTAGGATTAAATTTAGAGTCATCTAATTAATAGATAGATCACTAATTGGGCCTTCTTTTGCATGCTTATACTTATGCCTTTGATTGTCATGCTTTAATTGTCATTCATATAAACTTCAATATCGATTGCATTTCTAATTAAACTAAATTGTGAAAGGGAGGTACTTATTAATTCCAATATTTGTGTCGTAATAGTCCGAGCTTAAAAGATGTTGACCAAATATTTGGATTAATCCTTACCACCCCGAGGTGAAATGTGTTAAGAAATAACAAAATCATCGTATAATGCTTAAGTGCTTGCATCATGCATTGAGAATAAACAAAATCACCGTATAATGCTTAAGTGCTTGCATCATGCATAAAGGTGATGTACGAGAGTCGAACCATAAATTAACATGATAGTCGAGCTTATTCGATGTCAATTTAATCTATGGTCTGATATATCATCAACCTTATTAATTAAATGTCTAATTAATTTGAATCCACCAATTCGATAAAGCCCGTACAATCAAGGTTAATTTTCATCTAAGAACTCCGAATTAAATTCAATGTAAATTTCAATAATTTTCATCTTTTTAAGAGAAACAAATATTTTGGTACCGAGTTCTGGGCGTGATGGGGGTGCTAATCCTTCCCCACACGTAACCAACTCCGGACCCTTTCATAACGAATCTCTGGTTTTGTGGTGCCTGGCCCACCTAATCCAAGTGGCTGGTGGCGACTCCAAGTTTCTATCATTTTAAAAAATTTAAGGTTTTCAAAAGAAATCCCCAATCTTCCAAAAGATTTTCATTAGTGATTTAGGGGATAATTAGTAGCTGACTGTTTTTCTAAACAAAAACCCTTAACGCCCATTTTTTTAACAAAGGAAGAAAAAGGTCGCTACAGCTTGGCGACTCCGCTGTGGATGTTTTTTTTTATTTTTTCAAAACAAAAGAGAGTTAGGACAAAGGAAAAATTGTTGCTTTTGAATAATGAAAATTATTGGGATTTTAATTTATTTTAACCAAAATGATTCTTCTTTGAAAATGTGATTGAGATTTCACGGGCTTTGATAATTGGTGGTCCTTGAATTAATTTTTCATCTAATTTCTAAGGAGCCACCGACACGTGTTGCATCATATCATCAAGCTCTATACCTAAGCTCCTTCCCTTAAGTGGGAGTGAAACGCCACATACCCACGTGAGTAGCCCTCCACGGGTCGGTAATTCACTTTCAGAATCCACTCCTTTTGACACGTGAACAACCCTCCACGTCATCAGGTCATGCTTTCCCTCGAATCGAAACCAATTTGCAAGCTTATAATGGGCCAAAATTGGGTTCTTGTTGCCTTAGTAGACAATAAGATAGGTTCGGGTACCCTTAATTAAAACTGAACCCATGTGTGAGAATTTAGGAAAACCACCCCTATTAGAGCCATGCGAATAACCTTAGCGAACTAGAATTCACGTGGTTAGGTTTTTTTTCTTTATGTAAACTGTTTATGTTATCTTTACTAGCTTTCGTGTTTTTATCTCATGACTAACTCTTCTTCTTTCTTTCTTTTCATTGCCGTTCTTTTGTTTTGCATATTGTTGTCATGCAATAAAGAGCACATTGAGTTGGAAATAGTCTGAAATTAAAGACTAGATTGGTGGGAGACCTAGTTCGCATCAATGATGAAAAGAACTCTGACGTACAAATATAGTCTGAAGGGGAGTACTTGCATGAGGGAGACAGTATCCCTGCCGGGTTCAGGTCAACGTTGGCAACATAGACGTTCATGAATACAAAATACAATGAAACTTCCGGGCTGAAGACAATATGTAATAGTTGGGACTTGAAAACAATGTACATTTTCAGTAGAGAATATGGTGACATTGCATGCTTGTTAGATGTTCTGGTGGATCAGGCACTGCTGCAAGCCTTGGTGAGGTTCTGGAATCCCACCTATAGTTGTTTCACGATCGGTAACTTCGACTTAACTCCTACGATTGAAGAATATCAAGACCTTTTAAACTGTGAGAAGATTAACGAAACTTGGGTGTACTCGAAGCCTAGTAAGAACAAAGCATTCCGGGGTAAGCTCAAGAGATTCTTGGACATGTTGGAATCCTGGGTCGAGAATTAGGTCATTACTTGGAACGGTAAGGAGTATCTCAAGTAGGATGGGATTCTAGCTCTAGCTTTCGTACATCCGGTAGGCCGAGTTCAGCGGGATCTCTTCGTGTTGTTAATTTACGGGTTAGTGCTTTTCCCTCAGGCACGAGGGCTAATTGATCTGGCAGTGTAAGACTTGTTTGATCACTTGAGTGGCAGGACCAATCTGGTGCCTGTGATTCTAGTCGAAACTTTTCGATCTTTGAGGTTTTACCAGGAGTATGGAGGGGGTTGTTTCCATGGTTTCCCACATCTTTTGATAGTATGGTTCTATAATCACCTATGGTTAGATGCTAATTTCTCGAAGCCTCTCTATAATGGCAGTTTCTCACCTTTAGAAGAAGTTCTACAAAAGGAATATTGGCCCACCCGAAGGTCTGAGGAAGTTTGGGTAGATGTTCTTAGCAACCTAAAAGAGGAAGATATAGTTTGGAGGGCTCTGTGGCTTTCCGCGATGAGTATCCTCTATAGATGCGTGACACACTCTTGTGTGCCATTACTTGGACTTTGGGGGCACACTGCTTATGCTCCTCTTATGGTTTTGAGACAGTATGGCTCGAAGCAATTCGTACCGGCTACCAAGGGCTTGAATGAGTTCAATATGAATTATGAGAAGGAAAAAGGCTACAAGGAATTGGTGTACGATGTTTCTTCGGCTTGGAACAGTGTGAGACGGGTCAGAGTCATGAATGCTACCCACATGGCCACCCCTGAGTACGAGGCGTGGAGATTCAGCCATATCAATGACAATATTCCCCATTTGGATCTCGATAGAAAGAGGAAAATAGAAGAGAGGTTGGCCACATTTCTTACTGAAGCTGAACTGATGAGAAAATAACTTGAAGATGAGCAGGAAAGGTATCTCAAGCTCGAGGAAAAAGCTTGCCAAGAAAAATTCAACTTTAAGTTGGAGAAGATATAGTTTGAAGGAATGGTTAAAGGTCTAAAAAAGGGAAGGGATGAATCTGAACTCGAGCTCAAGTTAGAAAATGAAGAAATCCAGAGACTCAAGAGGCTAAAAAAAAGCAAGAGAGTTGTGGAAGGTGGATCAGGCAAATGGATAGAGCTCTGACTTAGGGAGGAGAAAGCGAGAGCTGAGAACTATAAAAGAATGTATTGTAAGAACGGGGACCAGGTGCTTACTTTAACACAAGAAATGAAAAACTTGCACACTTTTCACTCTAGTCAGATCGAGAAAGAACGTCGCCAAAATGAAGCCTTGATAGTTTGGGTTAAGTGTCTAGAGAAGTTTCTTTTCAAGCACAGGGGTTTGACTAGCAAGTTGAAAGTAAGCAAGACGGAGAACCAGACCTTAGAAGCTCACATTGAAGAGTTGGAGACTGAGGTTCAACGGCTCAAGGATAATGTGGCAAGCTTTAGGGGAACAATTCAAGTACGCCCGATGCCAAGTTTGGAGCAACTACAGTTCATTGCCTATACCATTTGTAGACAAGAACATGAGTTAGCGCAATGGATGGTTTGGATGCAAGGAGTTGCTCAGAAGATACAGCTATTGGCAGAAGACGCTACTGAACTTCATGATTGTGTCAACGATGACTTTGAAGAAGGAGAGATGATTGTTTAGATTTTAAGAGAGATCATTGACCTCGATACTACCCTGAAGTCATATGTTTAGTTGGCTTTCTTTGGTTATTGTACCAGACTATGTTTTTATTAATGAAAGTCATTTAACGATGATATTTGCCAAACTCAGTGTTACTCATTGCATTCATGCATATTTCATTTATTTGCATTCTCTGTTTTGTTAACAAATAATTGACTAAAAAGCTTTCTGTTTCAGAAACAAAAAAGATTGCATTTTGGTTCTTTAAAATTACCATCATTCCACATCCATATCATACTCTTTTACGAACAAAGTGAATGGAGGAAGGTTTTGCAAAGTTAAAAGGCAATCTACGTAGTCAAATGGAACGAACCCAACAGGAATTAAGGGATACCATCCTCAAATCCCAACAAGACATGATGAAGGAAATATCTCAACTGTTGCAAGCCTAGCTAAGGCAGGAGTCGAGAGACAAAGGTACCATCGATAGTCTTTCCTGGAACTTGGGGGATCGCATTTATGCTCTAACCGTCAAGAATCCTCTGCTCATTGATCCTTCATCGAATCCTACACAAGGTGCATATGCTTCTCCTGCTGGTGTCGTAGCTCAAAATCAACTAGGGGCGACCTTCAAGAATCCCGAGATTATCAGGGACGAAATCCCAGATTTTGATGAATTAGAAAAGTTGAACCAAATGAAAGCGGAGTTCACTAAACAACTAGAGGATACTCGGAATGACCTAGAAGAAAGGTTTAGAGTGAAGGAAGATGATGATGACCCATATGGGTTAAGTGCTAGGGAACTCAGTCTGGTTCCTGATGTGGAGATCCCATATAAGTTCAAGGCCCCAGATTTTGAGAAGTTCGATGGAAGCACCTGTCTGTCTGCTCATATAGTGATGTTCTGCTGAAAGATGACTGGATTTACCAACAACGAGAAGCTCTTGATTCACTATTTTCAGGATAGTTTAGTTGGGTCTGCTCTGAGGTGGTACAACTAGCAAACCAGGGCTCAAATCAAGTCGTAGATAGAGCTGGCAAATGTTTTTACTGATCAGTATAAGCATGTAATCGACATGGTTCCCAACTGACTCTATTATAAGGCATGAAACAAAAGCGCAACGAGACCCTTCGTGAATATGCTCAAAGGTGGCGCGATGTGGCAACCCAAGTCCAACCACCGCTTCATGAGCATGAGATTTCCCTAATGTTTGTGGATACGCTAAAATGGGCACTTTATGATCGGTTGATCAGTAACCCTATTAGTAACTTTGCAAAAATGGTCATGACTGGCGAACGCATCGAAGTGACCATCAAGAGTGAAAGAATCGATGGAGGGGATTATTCACGAAAGCTATTTAAGAAGAAAGATCTTGAAGTGAACAACACCAATGCTTTTGAGAAGACCAATAACTTCACCATCTCTCAACCAAAGGCCCTAGCAGGGAATTCTAGAAATTTCAACAAGAGAGAAGATAAGGGACCTAAGAAGGAAATGGATGATAGGTCTTTCACACATTTGCCAATTACCTATAAAGAACTCTACTCACAGCTGTACAAGGCCGATCTAGTCTGACCGTACCACGTTACCCCTTACAACCCACCGTACCCAGCTTGGTATAACCCTAAGGAACACTGCGAGTATCATGCCGATGTCCCAGAACATTCAACCGAGAACTGTATAGCATTCATAAAGTTCTTTTAGAATCTGATTCGAATCAGAGTGTTACAGTTAGGGGAACCCAATACGGCCAATAACCCGTTGTCGAATCACGGGGGATAGGGTGTAAATGCCATTGAAAAAGAGTGCACCGAGAAAGCCAAAAAGAGCATTTTCGAATTCTAGTCTCCCTTGAGATGGGTCTTTTAGCAGTTATACATGACGCGTCTCATCAATCAGGGAATGGTGTTGGTCAAAAAAGGATGCGACCCGTACCGTGAGTACCATCAATTAGAAGATCATGTTATTCAACATTGTGAGGAATTCCGTCATTTATTTCAAGCTATGATGGATAACAAGGATATTGAGTTTTTGGAGAAGGAGAAAGAGTTTGAAGTCTGTGCATCAGAGAGTCAAGAAACCAGATACAGTGCGAAGAGGCCTCGGTCTCAGGACGAGTCTGGCAAGTGAACCAAAAGTGGCTCCCAAAATCATAATTGCTACCCCAAAGTCTTTTCCTTTCAAAGACACAAAGATGGTCTTGTGGAATTACGTCGCGAGCGTCACAATTTTGGGATTGTCCAGTGCACAAGAGGAAAATAAGACGATGGAGACAGAACCTGCTCAACCGGGTAGCGGAGAAGTAAACGATGTGGGGCACCTCACAAGAAGTGGTCGATGCTACATTCCAAAAAACCTAAGGGATCCAAAGGTGAAGGGCCAGGAAGTTGGAGCACAACCCGAGAAGTTGTTCGGAGATAATCCACCCTCAAAAGTCAAGGAGCCGGTCACAGAAATGCAAGAACAAGAGTTTCTGAAATTTTTGAAGCACAGTGAGTATAATGTTGTCAATCAACTATGGAAACAACCAGCTCGCATTTCAGTACTTGACTTGTTACTAAATTCGGAAAAGCATCGTGATGTATTGTTGAAGGTTTTGAATGAGAGCTTCGTTACAAAAGACATCTCTATTGGGATTTTAGATAAGATTATCAGTCACATCACCGACGTCAATCACATTACTTTCAGTGATGATGAAATTTCAGAGGAAGGCACGGGGTCTGTCAAGGCCTTGAATATCACCAATCACTGTAAGGGTTATGTGCTGCTGGGCGTTTTAATTGATAATGGCTCTGCATTGAATGTTATGCCATTATCCACACTAAAACGACTACCAATCGACAGCTCACATATGAAACCATGTCATAATACGGTATGAGCCTTCGATATGACTCAAAGAGATATGGTCGGGAAAATAGAAGTACCCCTGCTCATTGGTCCCACTAAATATATGGTCGATTTCGTGGTCATGGATATCTAGCCATCTTACAATTGCCTGTTAGGAAGGCCTTGGATACACTCGGCCGGTGCCAATATCGTGCTGGTACCAAAGAAGGATAGGAAGGTGCGTATGTGTGTAGATTATAGAGACCTTAACAAGGCGAGCCCCAAAGACAACTTTCCTTTGCCCCATATTGATACTTTAATGGAAAATACTACAGGGCACGCATGGTTCTCGTTCATTGATGGCTTTTCAGGGTACAACAGATCAAAATACACCCCGAAGGCATGGAGAAAACCACTTTTGTGACCATGTGGGGCACATTTTGTTACAAGGTGATGCCCTTTGGGTTAAAAACGCCGAGGCAACTTACTAAAGAGCCATGGTAACCTTGTTTCATGACATGATGCATAAGGAAATCGAGGTGTACGTGGATGACATGATAGCCAAATCTAAGACCAAGGAGGAGCACATCCAAAACTTGCGAAAACTCTTCTGAAGGTTAAGAAAGTATCAGTTAAAACTCAACCCGGCCAAATGCATCTTCGCAGTTGCATCAAGAAAGCTTTTGGGTTTTGTGGTAAGTTAGAAGGGCATCAAGATCGACCCCGACAAGGTGAAAGCAATTCAATATTTTCCCCCACTGCGAACACGAAAGGTGGTCCAATGATTTTTAGAGAGGGTAAACTACATTTCCCGGTTTATATCTCAATTGACTAATAAGTAAGACCTTATCTTTAGACTACTTTGAAAGAATAACCCAAGGGTCTAGGATGAAGATTGTCAAGAGGCACTAGAAAAGATCAAGCAGTATTTGACTGATCTCCCAATTCTAGTAGCACCAGTGTCGGATAGACCATTGATGCTGTACCTAACAGTCTTTGAAAATTCTATGGGGTGTGTACTTGGACAACATGATGACTCAGGTAAAAAGGAAAGGGTAATCTACTATTTGAGCAAGAAGTTCACTGATTGTGAAATGAGGTACCCGCCAATTCAGAAGTTATGTTGTGCCTTGATATAGGCTACTAAACGGCTACGGCAATACATGTTGTATCATGCCACCTATCTAATTTCTCATATGGATCTGTTGAAATTTCTAATGGAAGCACCAACATTGAACGGGAAGATGGCCCGTTGGCAAATGCTCATGTCAGAGTTTGACATCGTTTACGTGAACCAAAAAGCAATAAAAGGAAGTGTCGTGGCAGATCTTTTGGAAAGTCGCGCCTCGGATAACTATGAACTGTTGGATTTCCAGTTTCCAGATGAAGATTTGATCTGCTGTTTAACTGAATGGAGATCTATTGTTAAGAAAAAGGGATGAAGGCTCTATTTCGATGGGGCGTCGATCTCCCTAGGCCATGGAATAGGGGCATTATTAATTTTCTGTGAAGAGGACCACTACCCTTTCACAAGTAGGATAGAATTCTTTTGCACCAGCAATATAGCCGAGTATGAAGCCTGTGTCGTGGGACTTCGAGCAGCCATCGAAAAGAAGATCAAGGTGCTACAGGTTTTTAGAGATTATTCTTTGGTAGTCTACCAACTTTGAAAAGAGTGAGAGACTAGAGATCCGAAGCTAATCAAGTATCATGATTTGATCCAAGATTTGGTGAGAAATTTTGAAGAAATTAGTTTCACCTACTTGCCAAGGGAGGATAACCAAATGGCCGATGCTCTAGCCACTTTGGCCACCGTGTTTAAAGTAAATGGGACAACCGAAATAAAGCCTGTCAAGATGTAAAATTTTGAGGTGTCGGCCCACTGCTATAGTTTAGAAGAGGAAAAGGACGGAAATCCATGGTATTAAGACATCCTTCAGTATATCAAGTACCAAACTTACCCAAAAGACGCAACGATAGCGAAAAAAGAACTATCAGAAGGTTGGCATCAGGGTATGTCTTTGATGGGAGGTTCTGTATAAAAGAAGTAAAGATCAAATACTATTGAGATGTGTCAATGTCCGGGAGGCTGAAACTATTTTAGCGGAGGTTCATGGAGGTTTATGTGGAACGCATGCTAGCGGATTCTCGATGGCTAGAAAAATCATGAGATATGGCTACTTCTGGTCAACAATGGAGGGAGATTGCATCAATTATGCAAAGAAATGCCATAAATGCCAAATCTATACCGATAAGATACATTCCCCGCCAGTACAACTTCACGTCATGAACTCACCTTGGCCTTTTGTTGTTTGGGGAATAGATGTTATTGGTCAGATACACCCGAAGGCTTCTAACGGGCATCGTTTTATCTTGGTAGCCATCGATTACTTCACCAAATGGGTAGAAGCTGCCTCATATGCCAACATCACAAGAGCGACAGTTTACAAGTTCCTCAAGAAAGAAATTATATGTTGCGATGGTCTGTCAGAAAGAATCATCACCGACAATGCTTCTAACTTGAATAATAAAATAATGACTAGGGTGTGTGAACAGTTCAAAATTGTACATCACAATTCTACTATTTATCGCCCCAAGATGAATGGAGCAGTGGAAGCAGCGAATAAGAATATAAAGAAGATCATAGCAAAAACCACAAAAAATTATAAAGATTGGCATGAGAAGCTACCTTTTGCTCTATTTACTTATCGAACCTCTGTGAGGACCTCCACCGGGGCAACACCGTACTCTTTGGTATATGGCACGGAGGCGGTATTACCCACCGATGTAGAGATTCTATCACTTAAAATTTTGAACGAAGTGGAGTTTGACGAAGCTGAATGGATACAAGCCTTATAACAAAAAGGTTCGCCCTAGAGAGTTTCAAGAGGGGGATCTGGTGCTTAAAAAGATCTTACTTAACCAAAAAGACTTCTGAGGGAAGTGGATGCCTAATTGGGAAGGGCCTTATGTTGTAAAAAAAAGCCTTCTCCGGAGGGGCGTTAACCCTAGTCGAGATGGATGGGAAAGAGTTGAGCAACCCGGTAAACTAAGACTCTGTAAAAAAGTATTATGCCTGAAAAAGAAGAAAAAAAGAAGAAATAGAAGAAAAAAAAGGAGAAAAGAAAAGGAAAAAAAGAGAGAAAAAAAGAGGGAAAATAAAAGAAAAAAGAAGAATGAGGGTTTTGTGCGAAAACCCAAAAATGGGCGTCTTAAAACCAAGGGAGTGATCTGAATTGAAAATTTGAACAGAACGGTTCAGATATACGTGAATTATGGCATACGGCTGGCAGACTTCGTCGGGAATGATGCTTCAATCCTTAAGTCGTCAAAAATTGTAACCCAAGATGGCGAGTGAAATATCTACTGTGGTCGATGGGTTCTCATTATTCATATCTTTTATTTCTCATGTTTGCCACGACTTTCAAAATTTTGTTAATGTTTCTCTAAGTATTAATAAAATATTATTCCCATTTCTGTTGTCCGTCTCATAATCATCTTGTAGATGAATTGGCATAGATCACGAAAAAGCAAAGGATTTCTTGGTATTACTATGATTTAACCTATTGAGTGCAGGTTGTTCCAAGATAGAAGGCGAATCTGCCCATGTTAAGGCAAAAAGATCATCGGGGGCGAAATTGACGAGATTTACCAAAGAAAGACAATGAGTACCTCACATATTGAAATTGAAGGAGCTAAAAGCGAAAACTCAGAAGGGCACCCAAAAGAAAGAGAAAAAGAAAGAAAAGGAAAAAGAAAAGAAAAAAAAAGAAGAAAAAAAGAAGAGAAGGAAAAAAAAGAAGAGAAAGAGAAACCCTGAAGCAAAAACCCGTAAAGGGCACTTTGGGGAAGTACAAGTCTAAAGTGAGAACCTGAAAAGGTGCTTTAGAACGAAAGGACCAAGGGTTCAAAAAAGGGGGCATAAAGGGTGAACCTGAGCGAGAGGTGAGGCACCTCCATTACAAAGAAGAGAGGAAGAAAGCAAAAGAAGATCAAAATCAAAGGACCGAGAAGAAAAAGTGTCCGAGTAAATTAGCGCCATTCATGCATCACACTTAGTTAGATATCCCTAGGTTAGGGGCATGCTAACTCATATCATTGTAGCATTCCATCTCTTTTGTAGGTATTTGGGAGATAAAGGGGAGACCTCCTAAGAAGAGAAACATACGTCAAAGCGAAAACTTAAAGGGAATTTCCAAGCAAAGGATTTCAAACACACCACTTCCCAGTGAAAGAGACGAGGTAATAGAACCTTGCATAAAAGGGAAGAAGAAAATTAACCTATCTGTTCAAACTCACAAAGAGCGGAGGCCTTCATGGAACCCTCATTTGAAGAACCCTCTTTGTCTGGTTACTTCTACTGCCATTTCGGAAGGACGTCCCAACATCACCAAGTTTGCTTTATGCCGCTTCGGGATAGCAAAGTTACTCGGATTCATTCAAAGCCATTTTGGAATAATGAGTCATTTGGAGGCTAGTTGATTTGTCTGCTGCCGTTTCGGAATGACATTCTAACGCCACCTATTTGTTTTTGACTGTTTCAGGAAAATAGGTTATTCGGATTCATTCACTGCCGCTCCGGAGGAATGAATCGTTTAATAACGAGTTTGTTCATTGTCGTTCAGAAAAGGCATGCCAGTGCTACCTGGTCATTTTCGCTGCTTTTAGAAAACGAGTTATTTAGATTTGCTTGTTGCCATTCTGGAAGAGTAAATCGTCCGATAGGGAAGTAGGACAAAATTAGTGCTTATTGTCTTTGTTTTATCCTTGTTCCATAAGTATAAGCAAAGAGAGGCAGCTGCAATCACTAATTTTGTCCGGGTTGACCCATTTTTGTTTTTGTAATAATGGGCTTATATATGTATAAAAATTACAAAGTGATGTGTGTTATTGTATGTATGCCCCTATTATGTGATTATCATATATATGGTTATTATCCATGTCTTTTTTATGTTTGTATCAATGTATGTGTATCACATGTAATGCATGATAGTATATTGTATGTGTTTACTATTGTTTTAATGTGAGTGTGTATAGGTATTATGTGTATGTATGTATGTATATATCTATTCGTTATTTCAATGTCATTAATACTTAACTATGAATGTATATTGGATGTGTAATTATATGTACGTATTATGTGTATTAATGTTTGTATGTTATGTATGTATATGTGTTATATAAGTTTATTATTAGAATTACTATAATATGGGCTGATAATTAATTAAAAATATATATAAAAATAGATTAAATTAATGTCATCAAATGTAAGCCCAAGTTTATTAAAGTCCAATTATATTTTTCAAAGCCAAAAAAATTATTATTATAACTACATTTGGCCCGATTAGGGCCCAATTTTACATCAACCCTAATATGATCTATCCTCTACGCAGCCAAATCTGGACCGTTGGATCAAGGGCTGTTGATCGAACAGTCCAGATCGAATGGAGATCCTTCAGCTCCCCGTACACCACGTGTCCTCATCCAGTGCTACCACGTCAACCATCAGATGTAATCTGGACCGTCTATCCCAGGAAAGATCTAAGCCGTTGGATCAAGGGCTGTTGATCGAACAGTCCAGATCGAATGGAGATCCTTCAGCTCCCCGTACACCACGTGTCCTCATCCAGTGCTACCACGTCAACCATCAGATGTAATCTGGACCGTCCATCCCAGGAAAGATCTAAGCCGTTGGATCAGATCTGATCCAACGACCCAGATCAAGCCGGACCGTTCGACTCTCGTGCGTGCAGCCCATGCCTCGACCGTTCAACATCTTCACGCGCCCATGCCTCAGCACCGGTTCATCTCCCCATCTGCGTGGCCACATCTCCGGAAATGCCGCTGCCACCGTACGTCGACCACCAACCCTCTCAACCACCGAACAACAAAAAAACATAAAAATGGGGAAATCAGAACCGGTATCATCCACAGTGATAACATTTAATGTTTTCTTAAACATGTAAACCATAGGCAATATGGCAATGAGTAATCGGAAGGAGATATAAGCATGTAATCAACCACATATAACCCCTAAGTTTGAACGGGAAAAATCCAAAAGTAATACAAAAAAGCCATTCAAGGTATATTCTTTTCAGATTCAAACATGCATGTATATATAGATATAAATAAAAAATGGAGGCACAAGATTAGGGTTTACCCTCTCACCTAGCTCCGCCGTTGATAAGCTTCGGCTTCCTTAAGGCCGAATGAGTGAAACGGTGTGAGTGCAGGAAGGCCGAAATCTTATTTTTGCTTCGTTTTTTGGGGTTTTCACTGGAAAATGGTGTGTTTTTATGAGCGTTTTAGGTTCACTGTGAGCTGGCCATTTTCTGGAAAACACGGCGGAAAGACGTCAGAATCTGGGTTCATGATGAACCCAGATGAACTGGAAGAACAAGTCAGAGCGTTTTGGGGGGGGGGATGTGTTATAACAAAAAAAATAGCCACAAGGTCTGATTTTCGGATAAAATAGGGTATTTATAGTGTTATGAATTTTAAAAATGGTATAATCACATTTTTAATCCCTCTGCCCTTCTTTAATTATGCATGAGGGGCTTCCGCATGCTCCAATTGCTCTATTAGTCCCTCTGTATGGGATAATAACAGGGGAAGCCATTTCGCCTTTTTTAATTATCCCCCAGGTCCTTCATAGTTTTTCAAGATTTTCCTCGTTATTCCTTTTAATTATGTCTCTGTATTTTATTTCCTCACAATTATGTCATTTTTCCAGTTTTAAATTATGTTATTTTATTTATTCTTTTTTCATGATTTTTTAGTTTAGATTTTGCATATTTATTCCTAGCACTTGCAATTTAATTTTTATGTTAATATTGCTCGTTTGTGTTCGTGATTTTATGGATAAGATTATTTCGAATGGTATGTATATTAGGGATTTAATACGCACATAAATTTAGTACAAAATGGAGATATAACATATAATTCTATGCTTAATATACGTTTGTAAGTAAAGTAGAAATTGGTAAAATAAAATATATATTTTTCAACTTATAATACATTTTAATGTAAGATAGAAATTTGTAAATATATATATATATAATGTAATATGTATAAATGTTTTTATATAGTATATACATTTTTATTATATAATAGAATTTTAAAAACAAAAAATTTCCATATATACTTTTGACATATACAATGTATAGTTTCCAAAAGATAAGATAGAATTTTTGTAAAATGTAATATATGACCTATAATACATAGTTTTCAAGGTATATAGTAAAACCTTATAAAATATTGTATATATGTTTTTGATATAATATATGGTTTTAAGGCATATAGTATAATCTTGAAGAATATAATATATACATTTTTGGTATATAAAGTATAGAGCTTTTTTGAAGTATATGATAAATGAAATATATATGTGGTGTATAATATAGTTTCAAGTATATAGAAGAATTTTGCAAAATAAATAATAGGTTTTTAATATATTACATAATTTTAATACATAATGTATTTTAATGTATATTTTTAAACAATAGGTTTTTAGTATGTTATATAATTTTAATATATAATGTACTTTTTGTTCTTTTTGGGCCTTTATTAGATAATATTCTTGGGCTTGGTTTAGGTTTTCGGGCCTTAGGCCTTGTTTTGGTTCTTTCGGGTTTTTGACTAGATTAAGTGAATTAACTTAATTAATTTAGATCGTGTGCCCGTCTCATAGGGGCCCGATCCTAGAATTAATCAAATTAGCTTTAGTTTTTAGAGCTTTAGTTAGATTAGAGTTCGAATTAATTTAGTGAATTTAAATTTATCCTTGGTTTATTAGGGTAAATGTTAAATTCATTAAACTAATTGAACATTTCTTAATTACTTTAGGGGGAAAATCAATTTTAAGTTTAACTTAACATTAATTACAAAGTAGTCATTATAATTTAGGATTTCTAGTTTTCAGGGCTAATTAATTTAGGATTAAATATTAGAGTCATCTAATTAATAGATAGATCACTAATTTGGCCTTCTTTTGCGTGCTTATACGTATGCCTTTGATTGTCATGCTTTAATTGTCATTCATATAAACTTCAATCTCGATTGTATTTCTAATTAAACTAAATCGTGAAAGGGAGGTACTTATTAATTCCAATATTTGTGTCGTAACAGTCCGAGCTTAAAGGATGTTGACCAAATATTCGGATTAATTCTTACCATCCCGAGGTAAAATGGGTTAAGAATTAACAAAATCATCGTATAATGCTTAAGTGCTTGCGTCATGCATAAAGGCGACGTACGGGAGTCGAACCATAAATTAACACGGCAGTTGGGCTTATTCGATGTCGGTTTAATCTATGGTCTGATATATCGTCAACCTTATGAATTAAATGTCTAATTAATTTGAATCCACCAATTCGATAAAGCTTGTACAATCAAGGTTAATTTTCATCTAAGAACTCCGAATTAAATTCAATGTAAGTTTCAATAATTTTCATCCTTTTAAGAGCAACAAATATTTTGGTACTGAGTTTCGGGCGTGATGGGGGTGCTAATCCTTCCCTATACGTAACCAACTCCCGGACCCTTTAACAACGAATCTCTGGTTTTATGGTGCCTGGCCCACCTAATCTAAGTGGCCGGTGGCGACTCCAAGTTTTTATCATTTTAAAAAATGTAAGGTTTTCAAAAGAAATCCCCAATCTTCCAAAAGATTTTCATTAGTGATTTAGAGGATAATTAGTAGCCGACTGTTTTTCTAAACAAACACCCTTAATGCTCATTATTTTTTTAACAAATGAAGAAAAAGGTCGCTACAGGTTCTAAAATGGGTAGGCTCCTACGGTCCACTATATGCGGTTTAAGTTCTGTAGTGAACGGTACCCGAACTATCGCTAGGACATCGATTCGGGAGAATATGACCCTTATACCATATGGAGGTGTGGACCCCATGAAATTTAAGGCCGAATTCTGGAAGTGAATTACAACACTATACGGAGGTGAAGACCCCACGAAGCGAAATAATCACTCCCACTTAACAAGGTGACGAGCCCGAGTGAAAAGCTCATACATGAATGCCAAAGGATTAAAAATTAAATTAAACTAATTTTTTAATTTTTTTGCAAGACAACACAAAATCAACATTGGCCTGATTCTCTTAAAAAAGTGTCCCCAGTGAATTCGCCATCTGCAATAAGGGTTTTTGAACAATTATAAAAAAATGGTGAAAATAGGGTGATGGACTCACCACCGGCCACTTTGGTAGGCTAGACACCATTAAATATAAACCAGAGATTCTAAACCTTTGGGTTCGGGAATCGATTATGTGTGGGGAAGGATTAGCACCCCCACAGCGCCCAAAATTGGTACCGCGTTGATTTAGTGTTGTCTTTGTAAGAAATCCAAAATTCAAATTTAATTTAAAATTTAATCCCAAAAAATGGTCTAAGGAGAATATTTCCTTATTTATGAAAACCGAAAAAGATGATACCTGAATGAGTCAGGATACCACTTCCTAGTTAGTTCCCGAAATAAACTGAAAAATATTCCCTTAATATTAAACAGAATTTAATATTCTAAAAATACATACAAAAAGAAAAATTAAAAGAAAAATCTATTTTAGAAATTATAATTTAGAATTAAATATATTTTATTCATGTAAATAATCATATCATTTAAAATATATAAACATGGCATACAAAATATAGGAACATACCGATAATTAAAAGAACATTATAAATAATTCATTCAACTTAAAATATACAAACATGACATATCAAATATATTTATTACAAAAACATGCCAATATATATTACCCTATATCTAAGCTAATATTAAAATAAATACAAAGATAAAAATTTACTCTACTAGAAGCTCGAATGGAGAACTTCGACCTTCCCCTAGTAGGATCCTTGTATTATCTCGCCAAAATAACCCGAACAAATCTTGACAGGACCCCGATAGAATAATTAATCGAACCATCGAAAAAATAAAAGTTCCCCGTGAGAGCACTGCTCTCAAAGATTCGAAAGGGCACTGCCGTTGCCATTTTCAATGGCTTTGCACCATTTAATGGCTTTTAACCATGCCATTTCCTTGGCATTTTGTTTGTGCCTTTAATTGGCCTCCCCGTGCCTTTTATAGGCAATGGGGGAAGGTGAATGCCATGCATGCGTCCACTTGTTTTCCCTTTTATTTTTTTTTACCTTTTTTTACTTTTTTTCTTTTTTTTATTATTTCGAATCTAGAGTCCTTACATTCGATTTCATTCGGATTTTTATAACCTATTTTTACAATATATCTAAAATATCTCTCATTTATTTTTCTACAGGGCGATGGAGCAGATTTTGGGTTGTAGCACAGTGTGGCTGGATAGAAGGTTAGGTTATTAGGGTGTATATATATATATATATATATATTAGGGTTAAGGGTAGTTTAGTCTTTTTTAGTGTAATTGGGTCTGATAGATTTTTTTGTGTTGTAAATAGGGAATGGATTTGGATATTGGGTAATATTATTGTAATAGGTTTATGGGTATTGTATGGGTTATTGGTTTAATAAAAATGGGCTTTAATTTTTGGATTGAGTTTAGTTTGGGCTTAGGCCCGAACAAAAATGAGTTATGACACGTGTACAATTACATATTTACATCCAAATAAAAAATTTATGTATAATTATATTAAATCAAAATTTATATGATATAATAATAATGTTCGAATTAAATTAACTTATTAAACTTAGGATCTAATTGAGCTAAATTAAAGCTTAGAATCATAAATCACGGACATAATTAAAAGAATTCTAAAACTAAATGTGGAATTTCAATTAAATTAATTTAAATTAGGACTCAATTGAATTAAATTAAAACCTAAAAGTAAAAAATTGGGACTTAAATAAAAACATCTAATGTTGGAAGGGCTAAAAAATAATTTATGTTAACCTAAAAACTCACGCACGTGGGAAACTTTCCCTCCCACCATTTCAATTTAATTAAAATCATAAAAAAAATAATTGGTGGGGGAGGACAAAAATTTGGAGGGAATTAAGCCCCCTAATTTTTAAGTTATTTCCCTCCAAAATTAAAATAGAATCTTTTTAAATTTGATTCAATAATTAATTGTCCTTTGACATTTGCCTTCTAATTTTTTTGTTTAGTGATTAATTACTTTTTAGGTCCTCACTTGTTTAAATTTTTTCATTTTAATCTTAACATCCACTTATAAATTTTAGTTTAATTCAATTTAGTCATAATTATATATATTTTTTAAATTGTAAAATATTCCGGCATCCTAAGAGATATTTTGGTTCATATTAATCCCTAAAATTTTATTTTTATCTGAAATTTACCCACA
Organism: Hibiscus mutabilis; assembly: GCA_019671005.1. Lineage (NCBI taxonomy): Eukaryota > Viridiplantae > Streptophyta > Magnoliopsida > Malvales > Malvaceae > Hibiscus > Hibiscus mutabilis. Next base: position 17,048,433 of record CM033714.1, on the reverse strand, counting down.
ATTACCATACCGAAGTCTATTTGTACACGGTAAAATCCAACTTGAACTTTAACCGAAATCGATATTCTTTGACTTGAATTTTATCCGTCAACGACGTGACCCGACCTGAACGTGGTCTGACCTGAAGTCCATTCGAACCTGAATTAACCCGTTAATTAACTGATTCGGACCTAAACCGTTTTGGCCTGAACTGAAACTTACCCGACCTGAAATTAACCCGACCCAAACCCGAACTTAATCTAATTTAAAATCAACCTGGTAATGACATGAATTTGAGTCGACCCGAACTCGACCTGATTCGAGTCGAACCATTAAATTAACCTGACGTAATTCGTATATGATTTGATCTGACCTGATGACATAACCCGAAACCTAAACAATTACTTGATTTGGTATAACTTAAGAAAAATAGCTTCGCAAATGATTGGACCTCCGTATCTTTTCTAAATAAATGGTGGGTTGCTCAGGATCAAACAAATTAATACTAATAAGGACTAAAGCGTTGTTTTCTTTTCGGTCAAAGTAATATTTGATTAAAGGTTTAACCGTGAAATAAGGTTCTAAACTATACCTTTACACAATAGGTGTCTATTTTTTTTGTTGCTAAAATAGATTCCTAACATTTCATTTTAGCATGTTATGAAGTTAACCTTTAAAAAACCATCACCCATTCATAACTTACCACGTTTTTTATTTTCAAAAACAAACTGAAAAGAAAATAAATTAAAAAATATCTTAAAAATTTTAAAAAACACAAAATAGTCCCAAATCTCTAAAACCCCTAAATTTTAAACTTAAAATTGTTGCTATTATTGTTCTGATAGTTTCGTGAGACCCTACTATTGTTGTCGTCAGAGGTCACTACCCATTTCTCCCAACAATCCATCATCGATAATCGACGACAGGCGTGTCAATTGGACGTCAAACGACAAACGCGAAAGGCTCCAGCTGTTCGCCGTTTGATTGGCACACCTCTCGCTAGTTACCAATGATGGGTGGGGCTCTACGATTTCGGAAGTGGTGGGATCCGACGAGGATATCATCGACAACAATGGTATCAATTTTGGGATTTGGAGTTTTTAGGGATTTGAGACTTTTTGAAGATTTATATAATTTTTAATTTTTTTTGAAAAATATTTGTTTTTTCAGTTACCCATTTTGTCCCTTGCCATTGCCCTTGCCGTTAAAAAATCTAGCCAATGACATTGCGTCACGTCATCTCCTCTTTGACTAAATTAACCCACTTGATTTTGTTTAAAGGGTAAATATCATGTCAAGTTTGCGAGGTTTGTTTTTTGTTCAATTTAGTCAATGTAAAGTCTATTTTTTTTACCTAAAATTGACCCCTATTTATTTCTAAATTTTATAATATAGTCTAATATTTGTTATTATTAATATTATTTTATTTAAATGCTAATATTTAATCAAAAATAAAATTAAATATTTTAGTATTAAACTAGTAATTTTTTAGATATATGAAATTATCTAAAATTGACCCATAATTATTTGAATTTTATTTTTTTTCTAAAAAAATAAAGTTTAAATCATAATAATATTTTTGTCTTATAATTTTTTTTCACTTTTTAATGTTGATTTTCTCTTAAACTTTTATAAAATTGGAAATCGTATCCGTCCAAACTAAATTATCATAAACAATTTTAGGAGGAGATTCGAATTTTAAGAAGCAATTTGATTCTAATCTCATTGAGCTGGCTCTGTTCCATGTCCCATTCCCTTCAACAATCTACAATGCAAAGGAAAATGTGGGATATGTAAAAAATACGATTTTAAATCAAAGTTATGTAAATTTGGTTCAAAAATTCTAATTTAATTCGATTATTTTAGATTGATTTTCAACGTATTTATATCTATTTGAAGTCGACTATTTTAATTGTACTTTTATTCTCATGGTATTTTGATTATCGTTTGGATAGTGATAATTCTTCGTAAACACTTGAAGTCTAGATATTTTGAGTAAATCTATTGGGTTATGAGTAACAATCTTTTGATTCAATTGTCATGCTTTTGATCTTTATTGTTAACGATATGTTAAATTTCAATAAATATTAAATAAAATTCTAAACCGAAATTTTAGTTCAAAAATATATTTATCATAACGATATCTAAACACATTTAAAAACCTATCAAATTTGGATGAAAAATTATATTTTTCATTATAATAACAGCCTTTGCCTGTTGTACACATAAATATAAAATATTTTATAATTAAATTTAAATAAAAATATTTTTATTATTAAGTATGAATTAAATTTGTATCAATTCGAACTTTTAAAATCTCTAAATAATAAATAATATCTAAAATTTTTATCGAAGAAGATTTTAGGAAGAAATGAAGGAGATTTTAGGAGAAGATTTTATTTTTTTCTAAAAGAATATTTAAATAAGTAATTGTTGGGGTTAATTTTAGGCAATTTAATTAATTTAAAAAATTAATAATTTAATATTAAAATATTTAATTTAATTTAATTTAATATTTTAAAAATAATATTATTAATTGTAACAAATATTGGACTAAATTATAAATTTTAGAAACAAATTTAAGTCAATTTTAGGTAAAAATAAACTACTCAGTGACTAAATTGAACAAAAAATGACATTTACCCTTACATAAAACCAAGCGGGTTGACTTAGATAAAACGGAGATGATGTGGCACGATGCCATTTGCTGGAAAAATTTTTAACGGTAAAGATAATGATATGGGGCAAAATGGGTAACAGTGCAAACGTTAGGGAACATATGAGCCCAAAAAAATATGTTAAATACCAAGACGAAAAAAATGATAAACATCAGGGAACAAATTGTGCATTAAGTCAAAAATTTAAAATTCAATGTTTATTGATCCCCTAAACAAACTCGAAGGAATGAGAAAAATATTTGGCAGTATACTAATGCCTAAATATTTTATAGGCATGTAGAGGTGGCAATCGGGTCGTTCGGATCGGGTCACTTCAGATCGGGTTGATTTTCGATTCGGGTTGTTTTCGGTATAGGTTTAATTCGGGTCCGACCGGGTCTGATTCAGACTTAATTCGAGTCTTTGTTATATCGGATTGGGTCAGGTATCGAGTTAGGTTAATATCATATCTATTAACTTTTCAGATCGGGTCAAAATCAGATCAGTTGACTTTTTAGGTCGGGTCGGGTCTATATCGAATCGGTTACTTTTCGGATCGGATCAATATCAGATTGGATCAGTTGCTCTAGGTGTAATGCTAGAAATGCTCCAAGCAAAAATGCTCCAAGCGGAGGAACAGTCACTCCTTTTGTCAAAAATCTGCACTGGAGTGGTCTTCAACAAGCATTTGGGAAACATGGCGATTTAGTGGATTCCTTCATCGCAAACAAAGTTGACAGAACGGGGAAACGTTTTGGTTTTGTGAGATTTTCCAACAAGCAATATGCAAATAGAGATATAGAGAGATTAAATGGCTTTCGTTTGTACGGATTCAGATTGACAGTGTCTTTTGCTAAGTATAATGGATGTTCAGAGTATTGACGAAAAGTGCGAACCAATAACGTTGATGTAAAGGAAAAATCAGTATCGATTGAGGGTCATAAATCAGAAATAATGTTGGTAGCAAGACGAAACCAGGGGAGTGCAGCATACATATAGATCTGTTGGCCAGAGAAGAGAAGACTAAGAAGATTCAGGAGCATGTTGTGGAAGAATCTTTGTGGAAGCTAAGCAATAGTTTGATTGGCACTATGACTACAGTGTGCGGACTGATCAGCGTGTTGGACAGATTGCATCAATGGGGTCTTGGTGACGCTGAAGTTAAACATCTTGGAGGGCGTAAATTCCTGATTTATTTTAAGGATGAGGAACTAGTCAATATGCTGGAAAAACAAAACTGATCATTCATGAAAGAGATCTTCTCGGAGGTTAAACTTTGGTCGGAATCTTTTAAACAATCTGAGAGAATTATCTGGGTAGAGGTTTCAGGTATTCCCCTCCACTGTTGGAATCATATCACTTTCAAACGAATAGTATAACTATGGGGCCAATTCATTGCAATTGGGGAAAATATGAATCAATCACAGGGATGTGAAAAAATATCCAAATTAATAAGATTGATGAGGTAATAGAAATCGAAATCGGATCGGAGATATACAAAGCTCGAGTGTCAGAAAGTTTTGTGGTGAAAACTGTCCATAGTGAGCGTCATCAGGGTGGTGACGGTAAAAAGAAGTCGCGGAGAAACAGGCTATATCGAAAGTAGAAGTGAACTTGTTGGAATCATCTTCAAACTCGGAGAAGGAAAGCTCAAGAGGCATGACAGAGAAAGTTGGTCTTGGAGAAGATGAAGCAATTAAGGTTGTTTCTTTTGGAAAGCATAATAATAATTATGACTCAAGTTTTTCTAGAGAGAAAGTTAGATATGTTGGGGAATATGAGATATTGGGTGACCGGCTCGAGAAGTGTGCTATAGCTCCTAATCTGGTTCATGATAACACTCAAGCTGACTCAGAGAACAAGCTAGAACAGTCAAACAAAGGGGAGTCGATACCTTCTGAAATTGGGCCAAATTGGGCGGAAATTGTTGGCCAGGCGGTTAATGCAGAAATAACTAAAGAGGTGGAAGTTGAGATTGGGCTTTCTGACTCGGAGAACCAGTATACCATAAGAGCTACCGAAGACTTAATGGATATGTGCTGCAAAAAAATGAATTAAACCAAAATACAACCCATGATGAAACCGAAGTGGAGATGGTGGAAGACTCGTTCATGTTGGAAAATTCGGGTAAGTGTTTATCTTGGGCCGAAAGAGTTGACGAGTTGAATAATCCTCCAAACCTGTCAAAGAAAAGGGGTTGAGCGTAGCCGTGCCGTCCGGTCTCCATCAGATCAAGACAAGGAAGACGAGCAAATTCTTTCTTTGCCAGAATTTCAACCAAAGCCAATAATTGTTAAGATAAGAAGATACGGGTCACTGCAGGAATATTAGGACAAAGCCTTAACAGAAGCAGAACGAAAGAAAAGGGACAGAGTCCAACGGAGATTCAAGAAAAAAAGGGATGTGGATAAACCGTGGGCAGAAAAGTTAGGCATAATCTTCAACGGCCTAGGAGTGAGGTAACAATCTTTGACCAAATAAGGAAATAAGTTTGAAGTAGGTACTTCTAAACTTAGGATCCAATTTTTCCTTTCTGGATCTCGCGTTCTATTATTTTCTTCATCCGTCATAAAGTCCTCAAATCTGCTCCTTGATTTCTCGAACATTATATCAAAGAAAGGGAATGGAAGAGTTGCATTAAACATGAGAGTCACTTCCTCTTCAGTTATAGGAGGTTGTACCTGGGTTGCTAAACTTTGCCACCTCAAAGCATATTCTTTGAAGATTTCATTTGGTACCACTAAATGTAATACCTTCATATTGATATGGGTAGTATGATCTGATTTGAGGTGTCACATTTTGGTCACAGATGGACCCTCTGTAAAAACCCAATTAATTTTTTTATATATTTAAATCTGTAAAACAAAGTTCTGTTTAAAATACCATTTCAGAAAATCATATAAACATATAATAGTAGTCCAGAAAGTATATTACAGACACTAACATAAAACAATACACGACATACATGCCCACCAACTGTATCAGTACCGTACTCCGAAAGCAACACCGAGAGAACTCCAAACAATGATGTCTGTCATTGATAGATTTCTTCTAACATGCGATGGTAAAAACAACGTGAACTTGGAAATGCTCAGTAATACATAACTACCAAGAGATACTATAGGCAACATGCAAGTATAAGGTAAAGTATAGAACGATCATAAGTATCATGACATCAATAGGTTCCCATTACGATATAGAATCTTGTTTTACGCCATACTTAAAGGCAGCATGGTTGTTCAATACTTGAACTTCTAAATACCAGTTGGTCATTCTACAATCTGAAAGAATTAGAAAGGAGATATATTTTACAGGAATTAAGCCAGAGGGTTTGGTGGGTCCCAACAATCACAGATCGAGAAAGATAAACAAAAAGTTTCAGACAATTGAGGAATTTTGATAGAGGCAAAGGAGGAGGCATGAAAATTTTTGGTGCCAGCCTAATTACCCTCCAACCAAACTCCCAATATACAGTGTAATGACGTTTCTTTTTTGAAAAACCTTTCTAAAAAATTATAAGTTCGGTGCTACAAGTTATCCCCAAAATCATTTCTTTGTAATCTTGGTTTAAAGGGATTTCTTTTGAAAATTCTTTTTCTTTGGAAAACTGATTGAAGACTAGGAGTCACCACTGGCCACCTGGATTAGGTAGGTCGGACGCCACAAAATCAGAGATTCATTTTGAAAGGGTTCATGAGTTGGTTACGTGTGGGGAAGGATTAGCACCCTCATCACACCCGAAAATAGGTACCAAAATATTTTTTCTTTTAATCGAAGAAAATTGTCAAAATTTGAAAAGAATTTAATTTGGTGACCTTAATTGAAAATTAACCTTAATTGAACAGGCTTTGTCAAATTGGTGGGTTCAAATTAATTGGACATTTAATTAATAAGGTTGACGATACATCAGACCATAGATTAAACTGACATCGAATAAGCTCGACTGTCGTGTTAATTTATGGTTTGAATCCCGCACGTCACCTTTATGCATGCTGCAAACAGTCAAGGAATGATGTATGACTTCATCCAATTTTAATTCTGTCCTGAGTTGGTAAGGATTAATTCAAATATTTGGTCAACATCCTATAAGCTCGGACTGTTACGACCCAAATATCGGAACTAATGAATACCTCCCCTTCTTGCGATCCAAATTAATTAACGTGCAATCAAAATAGTTACAGGCACATGAATGCCAAATTGGGGATGACAAACAAAGGCATAAAAGATAAGCATACAAGGCCCACCCTAAGACCTAGCCTAAAAGGCCTATGTTATTGAAGTTCAATTAGTGACCTAACTGTTAATCAAGTGATTCTAGCATTTAATCTTAAATTAATTAGCCCTAAAGGACTAAGACCCTAACACATTATGATAATTAGTATGAAATTTAACGCCAATCTAGGTTTGAAATTAATTTTATTATACGAATCATTAAGAGACGTTTAACTAATTTAATGAATTTCACATTTACTCTAATGAGCCAAGAGCAAATTAAAATTCATTGAATTAATTCGAACCATAATCTAACTAAGGCTCTAAAGAACCCAAATCTAGAATTAACTTAATTAATTTAAGAGTCGTGTCCTTATGAGACGAGCACACGATTTAAATTAATTGAATTAATTCGTTTAATCTAATCTAAAGCCCACAAACAAGCTAGGCCCAAGAGCCGAAAGCCCAAGGCTATTACAACTAAACCCGAAACCAAGAGCCCAAAACCTTTTAAAACAAGGCCTAAAATAAAAGCCTAAGCCGAAGGCCCAAACTACTTAGTCAAACAAACTAGGCCTAAAAAGCCCAAAGGCCCAAATAATGAGAGAAACCATTTAGTGATCTAATTAATCTAGGTGGGTATAGTATTTAACTCTAGATTGATTAACCCTAAAGACACGAGCCCTACAATTAACTTAATTAATTCAAAAACATGTCCCTATGAGATAGCACATGATTTGAATTAATTAAACTAATCTAAAACTAATCTAAGCCCAAAGCTAGTAATTAGGCCCAACAAACACAAGTACCAAACTACAACACCTAGGCCTAAAGTCTAAGGTCCAAAGAGTCTATACTAAACCTGACCAAAAGCCCATAAGACAAGACCTAAAATTACAAAAAAAAAACTAAGCCTAAAAAGAAGCCTGAAACTTAAAGCCCTAAGCTTAACCTAAATTGGGCCTAAAACCCAATTAAACTACCTATAACCTAAGCCTACACTAAATCCCAAAAGCACCTACTCCTAGGCCCGAAGCAAGCTAACTAGGATAACTAAGGTTCAACACCAAATCGAAGTGGGCCTAAAACCCAAAAGTCTAAGATTACGACAAACCAACAAGGCCCAAAATATCAACTTATCATAATGTCAACCCATATTCTCTAGCATTCAAAAATTAATACCAAACGTATTAACACATTTTAAGCTAATCAACCATAAAATTAATGCTAAAAAACAAATTAAACATCACATTATAAACTAGAAATAGGACTTAATTGAATAAAAACAAATTAAAGGACAAATTAAAAGGAAATGAACAACCAACTTAAGACGGTGACCAAATTGCAAGACACAACGAATATTCAGGGATCATAGAAAGGGTTTAAAAACTTGGAACTTCTTAAAAGTGAATAGGTCGAGGCAAAATTGCTTAAAATGCAATTTCCCCTTTTTAAAACGTTAAAATAGTATAGATCACCCATTTTTTACCAGAATTAGAAAAAAATAGTTATAACACACACTCCCCAAGACTCTCTGAAAGCTTTCTGAGCAGGGAATGAACACCGCCGTGGTGTTCATCAGCGCAGCCGCCTTGCCCAAAATTTGGCCGTATAACCCAGTTTTCGGTGGCTATTTCACTCAAAATCTAAATCTTTCCTTTGAAAATTGCCAAAAATATAACTGAAAGAAACCCCATTTCTTTCTTTTCTTTTTAAAAGGGGATCACCAGGGTTAGAGGCATTCTCCGAGGCTGTCTCCACTTCGTTTCACCATTTGAGGCTGATCAACGAGCGGTAGGAGACAGATCGACTTGAGAAAATAGGGAAAACTACAAGGGTAAGAACTACAGAAACCCTAAACCTCTATAGTTTTCTTTATGTAAATACTTCTAAATGGAAAAAGAAGAAAATAGGATACCTCTGAAACTTGAGGCTCTTTCTGCTTTCGATTGATTCTCTGAATATCCCATGTTTGCTTGTTGTTTACAGTTGTTTGAATTCGGTTTTTATAACCAAAATTACATGAATTTTAGAAATACACGAAAATTGAATCAATAGTTGTTCTTTTCTCTGGAATATTGTTGTGCATCTCTGTAATTACCGGTCTATCCCCTAATTCGTATTGCTTCATGACAATTATATTGTTTTTGCTTCTGAATTTCTCTACTAATTCGTCATTTTTGTTGTATATGCCACTGTGGCCGAGTGGTCCTGGAAGGAGGACCAGTTTCCTGCCAGCGTGGCGGTCGTCGTGGAATGCAACTACTGCTGTGGCGTCGAGGTGGCGCTGGTGTGGCCAGAATGCAAATGGTCACTAGAGTTGGAGGGGTCGTGCTGTTGAACTGTACGCGCACGTGGGGGGAATAATAAGTCGCGTGTGTGGCGCGTGATGATATGAAGAGCCCCTTCTGCTTCATCTTAGACCGTCAGATCTGGCAAGATTTGATGGTAGGGAATAGGCTGCGCAAAAATGCAAGGAGGAATTAGGGTTTTCAGATATTTTTAGATTTGGGTTTTGGTTTTATTGGGCCCAAAATGGGCTAAGTATGCAATATATATTTTTTAATTTCTGGGCTTAATGTAAATAGCCTGAAATCAAAACTTGGCTTTATTTAGATTTATAATTATGTGGGTTGATATATATATATATATATAAAGAAATCAGTTTCATTTATTTCATAATTCTTAGTATTCTTTGATATATTTGATTCAAATATGAAAACGAATCACCAATGAAGACTATTTATCAGAAACCAAGAGCACTAACTATGTAGTAACAACGATAGGATAAACCGATAGAAATAATACATCAAATAATAAAACATAATGGAAATTTATGTATTAAAAGATGACACTTAGATGTATTAAGAAGTGCCAATAGTAGCATTTTAATTGTTGTTGAAAATTTTAATGGAAATCATATACATCTTTATAATATAAAATGGTTCAAGATAGGCTAAGCCCATAACCTTATTTAGAATGTAGTAACATATATATATAAGCATGTTATTGTAAAGAACAAAAATAAAACGGGTCTATCCCAGACAAAATTAGTGATTACAGCTGCCCCTCTTTGCTTATACTTGTAGAACAAGGGTAAAGCAAAGACCATTAGCACTAATTTTGTCCTACTTCCCTGTCGGACGATTTTGAGCTACGAGTTCTTCCTATATAGAATTGTTCGCTCTTCCTCTCTATAATGCGAAGCTATGAGTATCTGCCTCTTTTGCCCCACAATACCTGAGCTATGAGTATATGCCTCCTTCGCTCGGTAGTTCTAACATGGCGAGCTTGAAATCCTTTGCCTGAAATCCTTGAGCTTTGAGTATTTGCCTCATTCGCTCTGAAAACTCCGACATATGAGTATTTGCCTCATTCTTTTGGTAGTTCTAGTATGGCGAGTTTGAAATCCTTTGCCTGAAATCCTTGAGCTTTGAGTATCTGCCTCCTTTGCTCTGAAAACTCCGAACCATGAGTATCTACCTCCTCCGCTCGGTAGTTCTAGTATGGCGAGTTTGAAGTCCTTCGCCTTAATCTTTGAGCTTTGAGTATCTACCTCATTTGCTCTGAAAACTTCGAACTACGAGTACCTGCTTCCTTTACTCAGAAACTCTAACACGGCGAGTTTGAAATTCTTCTCCTGAAATCTTTGAAATTCATCATTTAATCATCAGTAAAAAGTGATATAACATTATGATAGTGTAGGTTAGCGTGATCCTATCTTGGGGATGTCTAGCCTACACATGATGCATGATTGATGGGATTTAATCACTTTTCCCAAAAGCCTTCATTTCCTCGATTAACCTTTCTTTGGATTTCTTCTTTACTTCCTTCTTCTTCTTGCTCTTTGCAATGAAGGGTGTTTTGTCTCATGCTTAAGTGCTACCATTTATGCCCTTATTTTCATTCCAACCTTCTGACATCTCCTTGTCTTGAGATGCATTTTTAGTTTTTTACCTTATATTCATTTTTCCCAAAATGGCCTTTCAGGTTTTCACTTTGGTTTTTTCTTTTCCCTTTTCTTTTCTTCTTTTTCCTTCTTTTTTTTTCTCTTTTGGTCATTTTTCAGGTTCTTTTGTATAGGGACGGTTTTATACTCAAAATATCTTTACTTTCCTGTGGTGGTCTTGAAACATGATGTGGTCAGTGACTCATTTTTCCTTTCTTGGTCCAATGAATAAAGTCTCTTCTTGGTTCGGCCTTAATATACTTATTTGCACCGTCTGCATTTAAAAGGTTAGAACATAGTAATACCAAGAAACATTTTGTTTTGCATAAACCTACGTTAACCTACTTGCAGGATGCATATGAAAATATGTGAAAAGATGATGGAGCAATACTTTATTAATATTTCAGAGTTTTAGAATGATTTAAAAGTCATGGCAAGCACAGAAGAAAAAGAAAACAAAGCATGACGTTGCATCCCAATCATTAACTGTATGAATGATGCAAGAGCCCATCAACCGAAATAGATCTCTTGCTAGAAACTCTCTATTGAAACTTCTTGAATCTCGAGAGGGTTCCCTTTCTTGGATGTCTAATCTGTGGTGATCATCTGAGCAGCTCTATTCAGATTTTCAGCTCAAATCCTCCTTCGGTTTCAAGACGCCATTTTATGGTTTTCATCTTGAACCCCCATCTTTTTTTTGGATACCTGAAGCGCCCTTTTTGGGTTTTCGCTCTAGGTATTTTCATTTTACGAAGCGCCCTTCCGAGTTTTCACTCTGCTTTTTCTTTCTTTTTCTTTTTCTTTCTTCATTTCCTTTTCTCTCTTCACGCTTAGTACTTCTTAACCGAATCCGAATTCACTAGATTGTTCAATACCTTTCCATCCATTTCTGTTAGGATCAAGGCTCCTCCGAAAAATGACCTTTTAACAACGTAAGGTCCCTCCCAGTTTGGCATCCATTTCCCACGGGAATCTTTCTGAGTCAGTAGGATTCTTTTAAGCACTAGATCCCCTTCTCGAAATTCCCTCGGGCGAAATTTCTTGTCATAAGCTCGCATCATCCTTTTATGTTACATCTGGCCATGACAGAGGGCTTTCAACCTCTTCTCTTCAATGAGATTCAATTGGTCGAACTAAGCCTGCACCCATTCAGCTTTTTCCATCTTTACCTCATTTAAAATTCCAAGTGATGGAATCTCTACTTTGATAGGTAATACCGTCTCTGTGCCATTAACCAATGAGTATGGCGTTGCCCCCGTGGAAGTTCGTACAGATGTGTAGTCGGAAAATAAAGCAAATGACAACTTTTCATGCCAGTCTTTGAAGGTGTCTGTAGTCTTTGCTATGATCTTCTTGATATTTTTGTTTGCCGCCTTTACTGCTCCGTTCATCTTGGGGCGATAAGTGGTGGAATTATGGTGCGTTATTTTGAATTGTTCGCACACTTCGTCCATCATTTTATTGTTTAAGTTGGAAGCATTATCAGTATTAATCCTTTCTGGTAAACCGTAACGACAAATGATCCATTTTTTCAAAATGTTGCAGACTATTGCTCTTATAATACTGGCATAGGATGCTGCTTCTATCCACTTAATGAAATAATCAATGACAACCAGAATGAAGCAATGTCCATTGGATGCCTTGGGATGAATCTGACCAATGACATCCATTCCTCATACAGCGAACGGCCACGGTGAGTTTATGGAGTGTAGAGGCAATGGTGGAAAATGGATCTTGTTGGCATATATCTGACACTTATGACATTTCTTTGCATAGCTAATACAATCTCCTTTCATGGTTGACCAAAAATATCCATACCTCATGATCTTTCGAGCTATTGAGAAACCATTGGCATGTGTCCCACAGAGCCCATCATGTACCTCAACTAGTATGTTTTTTGCTTCTTAGGTATTGACATACCTTAACAGTATATGGTCCTTACCCTTTTTATATAAAATCTCCCCATCTAAAACATATCTTGCTGCCATTCTTTTGATGGTTCTCTTATCATTTTCATTGGCTACTTCGGGGTAGGTTTGGAACTTGATGTACTGGAGGATGTCATAGTACCATGGGTTACCATCTGCTTCCTCTTCCAAACTACAGCAATAAGCCGATATCTCAAAAATATTCATCTCAATCGGCTTCATTTTGGCCTCAGTACTTGCTTTAAACTTTGCAGCTAATGTTGCCAAGGCATCCGTCATTTGATTGTGCTTCCTTGGAAGATAAGTGAAGCTGATTCTTTCAAAGCTTTTGATCAACTCTTGGATCAAATCGTGATACTTGACCAACTTCGAGTCTCTCGTTTCCCATTCTTTCTGTAATTGATGATTACTAAGGAGGAATCCCCAAAAACCTGAAACACCTTGATTTTCCTTTCAATGGCTGCATTTAAACCCATAACGCAGGCTTCATACTCAGCTATGTTATTCGTGCAAAATAACTCCAGTCTACTGGTGAATGGATAGTAGACGTTTTTTTGGAGAAATTAACACTGCCCCAATTCTATGGCCTAAAGCATTAGATGCCCCATCAAAGTAGAGCTTCCACAACTCATCCTCTAGAGTGACTTCTCCCTCAACTGTTATGTACATTAGGTATTCATCGGGGAAACTGAAGTCCAACGATTTGTAATTGTCTGAAGTGCAACTTGCCAAGAAGTCTGCTATGGTGCTCATTTTTACTGCCTTCTGACTCACAGACAGTATGTCGAATTCAGACAATAACATTTGCCAATGGGCCAGCCTCCCATTTAGCGTTGGTGCTTCCATCAAGAACTTCAAAGGGTCCAGCTTGGATATCGACCACGTGGTGTGATACAACATGTATTGTCTGATCCTTTTGGTAGCCTATACCAGAGCACAACACAACTTCTGAATCAACAGGTACTGTGTTTCACAATCGGTGAATTTATTGCTCAGGTAGTAGATCACATTTTCTTTCTTCTCAGACTCATCGTGTTGTCCTAAAACATAACCCATTGAGTTTTCAAAGACCGTTAGATACAAGATCAATGGTCTTCTCGGTATCGGTGCTACTAGAATTGGAGCATTAGTCAAGTATCTCTTGATCTTATCTAGAGCCTCCTGACACTCATCATCCCACGCTCCCGGATTATTCTTTCAGAGCAATCTGAAGATTGGATTGCATTTATCGGTTAACTAAGAAATAAACCGAGATATATAATTTAATCTTCCTAAGAAACCTCGAACTTGTTTTTGGGTCTTAGGTGACCGGAGATTTTGAATAGCCTTTACCTTATCTGGGTCAATCTAAATCCCCTTTCGGCTAACCATGAAGCCTAGAAGCTTACCGGACATGACGGCCAATGTGCATTTTGCCGGATTGAGTTTTAACTGATACTTTCTTAACCTCTGGAAAAGTTTCCTCAAGTTTCCAATATGCTCCTCCTCTGTTCGAGATTTGGCGATCGTATCATCTACATATACCTCGATCTCTTTGTGCATCATGTCATGGAAAAGGGTTACCATGGCCCTTTGGTAGATTGCCCCAGCGTTCTTCAATTCAAAAGACATCACCTTATAATAGAATGTTCCCCTATTTGGTCATGAACGTAGTTTTCTCCATGTCGTCAGAATGCATTTTGATTTGGTTATACCCTGAGAAACCATCCATGAAAGAGAACCATGAATGTCCCGAGGTGTTGTCAACCAAAGTATCAATATGAGGTAGAGGAAAATTGTCTTTGGGACTTGCCTTATTTAGGTCTCTGTAATCTACACACATACAGACCTTCCCATCTTTTTTGGGAATAGGGACTATGTTCGCCACCCACTCTGAGTACTTAGAGACTCCTAAGAATCCAGCATCGTACTGTTTCTTCACCTCATCTCGAATCTTTAACAACAATTTTGGTCTCATCCTTCTAAGTTTTTGTTGGATCGGCTTATATTTTGGCTTGATCGATAGCTTATACACTACAATATTTGTGTCCAGACCTGGCATGTCTTGATAGGTCCATGCAAAAACGTCCCTGAATTCTGAAAGCAACTCAACCAATTCACGTCAGGTCTCATCCGAGAGGGAAGTACCAATCTTTACTTCTTTTCTTTCCTCTCTCGTTCCCATATTGAGGATCTCTAACTCTTTTTGATGAGGCAAAATTTGCTTATCTTCACTTTCCATTAATCGGAGTAGTTCATCTGGGATCTCTACTTTTATCTCATCATCCTCTTCTTCGACTTCCGCCAAACACGAGGGTCACTCAAAATCTATCTCAGAGTTAGACTCAGAACCATTCATACAGTCAACGATAGGGACCCTAAAACAATTTGAACGAATATGTATCGGGACAAGAAATGAATTCTCTTATGGGATTAATGAAACAAATATAATAATAATGAATAATTAATGTAATGAATGAATGTACAATGAAGAAAACAAAATGTTTGCCATTTGAGAAAAACAGAAAGCATCCTTTTATTGAATTAAAAAGCAAGCAGATTGACATAAGAGCCCTTTACAAAAGATCCCTATTGCTCGCGGGCAAATGCGAATATGGTTAGTTCTGAACATTACTCTGATCTTGACCTAAAAACTACTGACATATCCATAACAGTCCAATTGCTGAGTGTTTCCCCTGGGAGGCAAGGGCGGATTCCGACCAAGTATTTGCCACTCTTTTCCTCCTTGGCTATCATGTTGATATCCATTCCCTCTAGCACCTAGCTGAACCTCTCCTCCTTGCTGAATTAGTTATTTTCTAGACAAGCTTCGTATATTTTTTCCTCCACATTGATTATCCACCCAAACACAAAAGTATTCTTTAAGTGGGGGAAAGTCATGAGTCCCCATGGGATGTCATCTCCTCTGAATTTGGCATTCCTTTGTTCTTCTTTCTTCTTCCATTCTAGATTTCTCTGGTGAAAATTGGGTTTATGGCTGAGCCCAAACCAATCCTTCTTGTCGATGTCGCTTCTGGTGCGCAAGCATCATTGCAAACTCCTTCCTAGCCCTTTACCCTTCTTGGCTCCTCATCTCAAGGTTTGCCAGACTGTCATCTTGGTGCAATTTGACAGTCTAGGGCGTGTGATCTTGCTTCTCTCTACCATGAAGGTAGCATTCACGAACTCTAAGGCCCTAAAGGAGCACTCAACAGCCTCTTCACCAGTTTGGACATAAGGAGCGTCGGTGGTCACGGAAGCAAAAATGTCTTGATCAGCTCCCACAATCACCAACTTCCTATCAATAACAAATTTCAATTTTTGGTGTAGAGATGAAGGCACGACTCCAGTTGAGTGAATCCACGGCCTCCCTAGCAGACAGTTGTAAGTGAGTCGGATGTCTATTACCACAATTTTGACAATGTACTCCGTGGGACCAATCAGCAATGGTATCTCTATTTCTCTGATAATATACCTCTTGGTCCCGTCAAATGCTCTAACAGAGTTCTGACACGGTTTTATGTGTGAACTGTCCACTAGCAACCTTTGCAGGGTCACCATAAGTAATACATTTAAGGCAGACCCGTTATCGATGAGCACCCCTAGTAAGACATGCCCCTTGTAGTGGGTGGTGATATTAAAAGCCTTAGTTGACCCCATGCCTCTGTCAGGAATCTTGTCGTCGGTGATGCAATTATTTTTAGTAATGTGACCCACTATTCTATCCAACTTGCTCAATGAGATATTTTTCAGAACGAACGTCTAATTTAGTACTTTCAACAATGCACCACGGTGTTTTTCTAAACTTAACAGCAACTCAAGTACCAAAATTCGTGCTTGCTATTTTTTAAGCTGCTCAACAATGTTGTATTTGATGTGCTTTAGGAACCTCAAGAATTCCCGCGCCTAACTCTTTGTCACTGCACATTAATTATAGGGGGAGGTTCCTCTCTGAAAATCTTTTCGGGTTCGGTGGTTACCATTTTGCCTTTTTCTCTCGGTTCCTCTAACGCCTTTGCCATTTCTGGTGAATAGGATCTGCCGCTTCTGGTAAAATGTCCTACTTCATTTACCACATCGACGCTTGGTTCTACTAGGTTCTCCTCCTTTGAGGGTCCTTCATTGGATAGTTTCTCCCCCTTTGTATTTCTGGCTTCTCTGGTATAGAAACGTATGCAGTATAGCTCCACGGGATTTTCCAAGCATCCTTAAATGGAAAAGGAGTCGGAGCTGAAATCTGTATCTTTGGAGTTACTTTGGAACTCTCATCTTGGGATGAGCTTTCCGGCTTTGGCTTAAGTGATATAATAAAAGGTCTATCTACCCCATACTTGATCTTAGGGGTATCCGATATGCATACATCTGATTCTTTTCTCTCTCCATCTTTCTCAAAGAACTCAATCTCCTTATTGTCCATCATTCTCTGAATCATCTGCTTGAACTCCTCACAACACTGAATGTTATGTCCTTCCTCATGGTGGAACTCATAATACGGCATGCTTCCTTGTTGCATGATCTCCATGCCCCAGTCGATGAGGCGTGCAATACATAACTGCTAAAACACCCACCTCAGAGGGGATTTGACCTCAGACACGCTTGCCTTGGCTCTCCTGGTGTACTTCTCTTCAATTGCATTTATGCCCTGGCCTCCGTGATTTGGTAACGGGTTAGTGGCTACATTCGGTTCGTCTAACTGTAACACATTGAAATTTATCATGTTTTGTACAAACTTCTTGAATGCAATGCAATTCTTGATTGAGTGTCTCGGGATGTCGCCATGATATTCACAGTTTGCCTTTTTATCGTACCACACAGGAAATGGTGG
Source organism: Hibiscus mutabilis (assembly GCA_019671005.1). NCBI lineage: Eukaryota > Viridiplantae > Streptophyta > Magnoliopsida > Malvales > Malvaceae > Hibiscus > Hibiscus mutabilis. Next base: position 17,030,904 of record CM033714.1, on the reverse strand, counting down.
TTTAAAAGGAGTGACATAATAAGGCCGGACCAAATCAGCCTTGTGCAGTTATGAGTATAGTTCGGCATATGATACTGGGAATGGGGTAAATGACATCTTCCTATTTTCCCTCCTCGGGGCTCTAGTTTCCTTCTTGTTCGAGCCCTTCCCTCCTCCGACCGCGGCTCAGGGTGGTGAAATAGTGAAACTTTTCAGAGTCACGTAGGTGCTTGTGTTGTTCACCTCGTTATCTCTCTTCTTGTAATTCTTACACGTATTCTCCCCACTATCGATCATTCTGCTCTTTCTTGCCACTTCAATTGATTCCCCGGTTCTCACCATATCAGTAAAGTTTTGGGTAGTGTTGTTTATCAAACGATCAAACAACGCCCCTTTAAAGTATTGACGAACATGGGTGTGATCTCATGTTTGGAAATCGGTGGCTGGATTTGAGCGGCCACGTCACGCCATCTCTGGGCATACTGGCATAAATTCTCATTTGTCTTTTGTTCCATCCCTTCTAGCATAATTCGACTGGGGATCATGTCTATTACATACTTGTAATGCTCTACGAAGATCTTCCTTAGGTCTTTCCATGACTTGATATTTGTTCAGCTAAGCATGGTGTACCACCGAGTTGCGGACCCAGTCAAACTCTCATGGAAGCAGTGGATAAGTAACTTCTCATCTTTCACAAAATCAGCCATCTTTCTGCAGTACATGGTAATATGTGCTGATGGGCAAGTGGTCCCGTCATATTTGATGAAGTCGGGTACCTTGAATTTGGGTGGAAGAACCAAATCAGCCACTAAACTCAAACCGCTTGCATCATTCTCATGTTCGTTAGCCCCTTGGATAGCTTTTAAATTTTCTTTGAGCATACAAAACTACTCATCATACTTCTTCTCTATACCGGCCATAATTCTTTTCTCCACTTCATCCATCATGCTCAAGTCTGGCACTTCATTCTCGTATCCTTCTCCCAAATCAATGGGTTGATTTGTTAGAGCTCCCACGTGGTGACTCACTGATGCCCCAACAGCAGGGTCAGCAGAAACTTCCTCGAGATTAATGTAAACCTTTTTCCCGGGTTCTGGCATATCTGGTTGCACCTTCGCATGAGACAAAACACCTTCTTGCTCGTCAAGACTTGGACTGTCGATGAAGATTCCCTCCTTGCCCTTTATCTTTGCTAACAAGCTAGTTATCCGAGTGATAACGACGTCTTGTGACTGAGCTATCTGGTCCATGATATATTGGCCAATCCTGTCCAAACGTGTTTTGAGGTTTTTTTTCCCCTGTTCTACCTTGGCTAGTCTATCCTTCATGGTTTGGGACTGTAACCGGGTTCCGTATTGGTGCAGAATGATTGGATTTTTTTAAGAATTAAAATACTTTCTCTATAATAAAAAGTTTTTTAGTTAATTTTGGTAATTAAATGAGGTATGCAAATAAATGTATTATGCATGAATGCAAAAAGAAACACTGAATTCAGCAAATATCATCTTTAAACAACTTTCATTGATGGGAATATTGTCCTGTTACAATAACTTAGAGAAAGCTAACTACACATATGGTTTCAAGGTAGTATCCAGGTCGATAATCTCTCTCAAAATCCACACAATCCTCTCTCCTTCCTCGGAGTCATCATCAACATAATCATGAAGCTCGGTAGCGTCCTCGGCTAGAAATTGTATCTTTTGGGAAACCTCTTGTATCTGAGTCCCCCACCATGCCAATTCTTGCTCCTTCCTCCAAATCGTGTAGGCTGCAAAGTGCAACTGCTCCAGACTTGGATTCGGACGTACTTGAATTGCCCATCTCATACTTGCTACATGATCTTTGAGTTTTTGAACCTCAGCTTCCAACTCTTCGATACGTGTCATCAAAGCCTGATTTTCTGAGTTACTGGCCTTTAATTTGCTAGTCGAGCCCTTGTGTTTGAAAAGAGATTTTTCCAAACATTTCACTTGATCTCTCAAGGCTCTACTTTGGTGTTGTTCTTTCTCAATTTGTTTTGAATGGGAGGTTCGCAGATTCTTCATTTCTTGGGTCAAAGCGAGCACTCGATCTTTGTGCTCGAGAAACATCTTCTTATATTTCTTAGATCGTGTTTTTTCTTCCTTAAGCTAGAGTTCCAGCCTTTTGCTCGACCCTCTTTCTATGACTCTCTTAGTTTTACTTAACCTCTTGAGCTGCTGAATCTCTTCTTTTTCCATCTTGAGTTCGAGCTCTAGCTCATCTCTCTTCTTTTGTAGGTTTTTTATTACCCCATTCGAACTGCGTCTTTTCTAACTCGAAGTCAAACTTCTCTTGATGGGCTTTCTCCTCGAGCTTAAGATATTTCTCTCACTCCTCTTTGAGCTGTTTCCTCATTAGATCGGCTTCGGTGGGGAGTGTGGCCAATCTTTCTTCTAAAGATCTCCTGCTATCGGGGGGTAAACATGGACTATTGTCGTTAACACGGTTGAATCGCCATGCCTCATATTCAGGAGTAACCATATATGGAGCATTCATGATCCTAACCCGCCTTACACTATTCCAGGTTGAAAAAGCATTGTATACCATCACCTTATAGTCCTTCTCCTTTACGTAATCCTCGTTGAACTCATTCAGCCCTTTGGTGGCTGGCACGAACTGTTTTGATCCATATTGCTTCAGGACTAACAGGGGTGTGTAGGTAGTGTGCCCCCAAGGGCCAAGCAACGGTACCCATGAATATTCTCTGCATCTGTAGAGAACATTCTTCGCCAACAACCACAGTGCCCTCCAAACTATATCTTCTTCCTTTAGGTTCCAGAGAACATCTCGCCATACTTCCTCAAATCTCCGGGTTGGCCAATCATTTTTTCGTAAGAAATCTTCCAAGGGTGAGAACTTACCATCGTAAAAGGGCCTGGAGAAAGTAGATTGGTCCAAAGGTAGCTGTAAAAACAAACCGTCAAAAGATGCAGGCATCACTGGAAGTGTCCTCTTCTTCCAATAATATGTGTCATTCTTTAACTGAATGACACCATTCTTCAATTCGTGAAGAGTATCTCCCAAACCAGTAACCTTGAACACCCAATAAAGCTTTTGATAATTATCATACAATTTTTTAGTTCCTCGCTCAAATCATCTCTTTCTTGCCTGAGCTTGTTCACTTGGCTGTTACATTCGAATGGGTGTCCCTCTTCTTTAGTACTTCCACCCTTAGTCTCATATTCTAACTCCCCTGAGTGTTCCCTTTTGTGTTAGGCTGACACCTTGTTTCGAATTTAAACTTTCCATTTTCCAAATGAGCTTGAACTCATCGTTTGAAGGTGATACAATTCTCGATGGTATGCTCTTAAATTTCATGATGATATTTGCAATGAGAATTAACGTCATACCAATCCGAATATGGAGGTTGCAGGGGTGTCAGAAAGAGCGAAGTCACCAATTGGGTCTCCAACAGTTGATGATATAACCCTTCATAAGATATGGGTATCAAATCAAAGTGAGGACCTTTAACTCTCGCCTTCTGACCATCATTCGAGAAATACACATCGGAATTTGAACCTTGTCCTAGGTACTAGACCTTTTTCACTTTGTGCGTCGAGTTGTTCTAGTAATCGTTGGTTCATTGTAGAATCAGGGTCTTTTGTCTTCGAAACCTAACACTCCTATCTTGATAAGGTCTTGAAATTTGTTCTTTAAAGCCTCGCAATTCTCGGTAGTATAACCTGAACCTCCTATGTGGTAACTACATCTGGCACGACTATTTTAACCTTTTGGGTAAGGAGGTTCCTTTGGCACAGACTGAACCAGGGTGATGAGGTTCCTTTCAACCAACATCGGGAGTAACTCGGTGTATCTCATAGGAATCAAAACATGCTTCTTCACATTACTTACTTCTCGGGTTTCTTCTAGACCTCCCACCCCTTTCCTAGAGCGGGACTCAAATATTCCTCCTACTAATTTGTTGATGTGAATCAAGAATGAGTTCAAACTATGGTATTTGTTGGAGTTGCCCCATTCAAGGGTAGAGTTTTGACCATTAAACTTCACGTTTTGATTCTTGACCAATTCTTCTTTTGATTCAATTGTTCCTTTCTCTTTAACCATAACGGTCATCAAGTTCATCATCTCGGTCATTTGCTTCTTCAATTCTTGCATCTCAATTTGTTCGTCACTAGTGCGAGTATCATCTGCCATGACTGATTTAAATTCTTTAGATGAGCCCTCTCCTAGTTTCTCCGGTGTATATTTAGGACATAATACCAAATTTACACTCTTTTCTATCAAATCACAAAACCTTCTATCCATTATGAACGATTTCTTATTTGGCAACCACTTGCGAATCAATACCTTAAAAATGCCATGAAGATGCAAAAAAGCAAAATAAATAAATAAATTAGTATCGAATATAAATAAATGGTCAAAATGATGATGCGATAAAAGGAAACATGTTAGGATATTTATTTTGATATAATAATTTGAAAAAATTATTTTGGACTTGTTTGAATATTTTTGAAAACTTATTTAAAGTCCAAACAACTTGAAAATATGTTTGAAATGGTTTCATAGGTTTTTAACATGTTTAAAATGCTTTTTAAATGGCCAAAATATCATTTTTACAAGGCTCGTACCGATACACCTTGGTAAGTGTCAATACCATTTTTGAAAACCATTTCATTAAGCAAAACTCGTACTGATACAGTTTCTACAATATCGATACAAGGTAGGTGGTATCGAAACCACCTTGATGGTATCGAAATTAGTGGTTTCGAAACCAGTCTAATTTTTCAGCCTTCAACGACTATTTCCATAACAAGACCGTATCGATACACTCACACGAGTATCGATACTGAAGGCACCAGAAGTGAAAATTTTGCATGAAAATCAATCCCCAACGGTTCCAAATCAATCCCAATGGTCACCAACGGCTAAGAACTCATTCCAAACATAAATACAAGCCTTGGAACACTTGAAGATAGTTAGAGAACACATCCAAGCAACATGATCAAGAGAATTTGAGTCCAATTCTTATTTCTTCATTTCCCTTGTACTTAGTGTTTGAGAAAGAGCTTAATTGTAAATCCTTTGTACTCTTGTCAGCTTAAATTCTTGTAAATACCCACCTAAGTGAGGTTTTAGATTTTACACAAATCCCTTGTAATTTAGCCTTAGACAAAAACAAGAGTGGTTCTATCTTTTCCGTTAAAAGATAGGGTTGTAAAGGTTTCCTCCTAAGCCTTGAAAAGGGGATAAATTCATAGTAAATTGGGAAATCCTTAGTGGTGTGCTAAGGTAATGGATGTAGGCTTAGTTTAGAAACCAAACCATTGTAAAATCATCGTGCATTTTGTCAATTTTTTTATCGGTTTTAGCAATTCATCAAAGGAGCATTTCAACCCTCTTAATACAAGATCGGAAGGGAGCAACAAGGCCTTTCAAAATAAAAAGAGCAAACAAAGCATGAAAAGATGTAACCCTATCTACATGTCATCTCCCCTTAGGTTATCCACATTGATCTAATGGGGTGGGCTTTCTATGTTGTCTACATGCATTTTTGGTGCTAAAAGGGTACCCAAATTATCCTCCATGTCCCCTACTAAGGGCAACAAGGCCCTCGATCATCACCCATTATAGGCTCCTTTCAATCGAGTTCCATTCGGGGGGACCCATTCGCTATGTTCATACGGGGAAACAGTATTCCCACGAAAACATAGGGTACTCGATCCCTGAAGGTACTTGCTAGGCCCATACGGGGGAACAACATCTCCACGAAAGCAATAACATTTTCCCCTCACTTAAATGGACGAGTTTGTATGTCAAATTTTAAATGTGTTCAAAATAAACTCGCATTTATAAACACGGATTAACTTAATTATCACTTTATCTTGCAACTTTTGATATTAATAAAGTGGTAATTGTTTTTAGGCCTGATTCTCTCTTTTTTGTAAAAAACGTCCCCAGCGAAGTCACTCTTTTTCTTGAAAGTTTTGGTTTTAGGGGATTTTCTTTAAAAAAAATCATATTTTAAAATAAAACTGGAGTCACCATGGTTACTTGGGTTAGTTAGACCGGACACCAAAAACTAACTAGAGATTTTCACTTTTGGGTTAGAGAGTCAGTTACGTGTGAGGAAGGGTTTGCCCCCCACCACGCCCAAACTTGATACTAAATCAATTGTCATTTCATTAATATCGGATTTTGCGAATTAAAGTGCGCTACAACAAATTTACTTATTATTAACTTTAACAAAATTGTCACTGATACTTACATTTACATCACTATTTGTATTTTGTGAAATAAAATTCAACGTCACGGCGATTGTCACGCTAGGTGTGTCACTAAATGTTTAGCGTGACGATGTATCTTTTTTCGTCGCATATTGCTAAACATATAGTGACGTTAATGTATAATATCACCTTATAATTTGTATTTAATGACAACTAGTTACATTACCAAATGATATAAAATTTTGTCATTAGTCATTTGTATCGTCACCAATAACACAATAATTTTGTTGTATAAGTGACAAAGTAAATATCGTCACATTATTAGTGACATAGCATATGTCACCGAATAGTCATATGAATGATACATAACATCACTTTATAACTTGTATTCGATGACAACTAGCTACGTCACTAAATTATATAAAATTTCGCTCTTGATAATTTTTTTATCGTCACTGATAATACATTAACTTCAATTTATAGACGACGGGAAAGATATTGTCAAACTTTTAGTGATGTAATGTAACATCACCTAAAGTGTTAAAATATTGTCTTAATTTTTATTAATTGTTAATTTGAAGTCGTCACGTATTACCAATTTTACCACCTAATTAAAGACTGCATTGTCATTAATTATATTAAGATGTTACCAATAATAAAATAGAATTATTAGCGATAGAAACAAAATCATAAAATTAATACTAACATAACTATTTCAACTAAAATGATAAAAAGGTACACATCATTCCTCAAAAAATATTTACATTATACTAAATATTACATTATTCAATTATTACACAATAAATAAAGGAAAACAATCAAAATTGTAAAACTTACATGTAAACTGCAAAAACTCTTTTTTTTTTTTTGTTATTTACTTGGCTTCGAGTTCATATGATCAAATTACAACAATGTCTGGTTAGATTGTGAATCACCATAGGCATAACTACTTTCACTCAACAAATGCTTTTCCAACTCTTCGAGTCTTTGTAACCATTTTAGTCCAAGGTCGCCTCCAACTATTGCTACTATTTGGAATTGTTCTTTTTTCATTTCAATAGGGTTCTTTTCTAGGGGTTCTACATTTTTCCTTCCTCTTTTGGCAGCAGAAACCCAAGTGTATCAAAGAAAAACACAAGTACGCCGGTTCCTGAAATATTTATACACTCAAATGGTTAAATTAGTAAAAGATCGACTTATATGTTGAATTCCTCCTAGGTATAAGTGTGGCTATACACAAACATGCACTACCATAAGATAGTTTAGAAATGGCCCAGAAATAGCAAATCTTGAATACCTATTTATTGCTATTAACCATATTTTAAGTAGCACTTTAAGAGAAGAAACATTGTAAAATTAATTACATGTGCAAATATATATTTAAAAATGAAATATAATATTTAGCCATGAGCAAATAATTCATAAACAAGTTACTAATTTAAGGAGTAAGCTTTCATTTATTTACATGAAGGATCAATTTCATTTACAATACGGTTCATTTGTTTGTTTAAGTTGTACTGCTAGAATAGCTAAACTTAGGTGTACATTGACCTATATTAATATATTTTAAATATTAATTTTAACAATTTGTTAAACAGATACTAAGATGTGCCATTCGTAATAAAAGTATTACTTGATAGAGCTATTCAAAATCCATCAATTGTTCTAAGGTAGAAATATTTGGATAATAGTGGATATGTAAACAAAATGTTCTAAGTACTCTATTTCTAGTTGATAATAATTAGAATTTTATATATTTGTTTTTGTTGGTTTGAATCATTAATAAAAGTAGAAAACTTAAAAGAAAGTAGTATATATTTAAACTCAATAACTGAAATATCTTTAAAGTTAACACCAACAGAAATGAATAGAAAATTGTTGACAGAGAGAGAACCATTCTCATACAAAGCATTACTGATTTGTCTTCATTGAGGATACCACAAAATAATATGCATCATCAACAACAAGCTATTGAATAGCAATTGTATGTAACATTAAATATTCACTCAAATTAACCAAGAAAAGCCAGTTAACTTTTCCACCTATAAACCAAGCAGAAGAAAATAAGTTCTTTAAATCTTAAAATAATCAAATATATGGAGAAAGAAAGAGAAACAAAATTTTCATCTCAACTCACCACTACAATGAAAAACGTGTGAACCAATACAATGCACTAGACGCGAACAACTTAGTTCTTCAGGGAAAAAAACAAGGTATAAATAACAGAAACTGTAACAATCCAATAAATCATAAGCCTTAATTTAGAGAAACTAGCTATAAACTTAGTATACTAATATTTGGTGCTACAAAAATAAAAATAAATAAATTATCAAAATAAAACCCTGTTGAACCCAAGAAGCTTAAAATTTGTGCTTTTTCTATATATTAATCATAAAAATTATACTTGCAACTTATTGCTTAAAACTAAATTTTGAAACAAATTAAGATTTGTATATATGAGGACTTCGATTGAATATGAACTAGAGAAGTATCAGCCCCACTTTAGTGAGTATATCAAGATAACATTTTGCCCTTGCACAAGAAGATTCACGTTGCAATCCATGCTGATCCAACTTCTAAAAAGTCTGAAAATGCTTATCCTAAGCAGTATAAAAGGTTCAACTTGAAGAAGTTGACATACGAGAAAAAAAATGCTAAGTTGATTGAAATAAAAGAAAAGAAAAGAAAAAATTAGAGAAAAAACAAAAAAAAAGCTGAAGTTAAAATAAAAAATCATGAGTCTTTCCTTCTTCTCCAAAGAACTTTACTGGAAAACTGAACCAGTCAATGCTGATCAATTAGCAACTAAAAGATGTCAACATTTAAAAAAAAACAGATTTTTAAATAAAAACTAGGACCCAAAATGAAAACAAAATCAATTGAACAATTTTGAACAAAAATATGAAATTTAACAGACAAGTTAAGTGATATACACCTCGTTCGCGTCGCTGTGAAACACCGAATATTATTTTTGGGGTATTCCGCTACAATAGTTTGCAGCGCCACCATGTCGGCTTCTAAAGAAGTTAAATCTTTCAAGAAGGAGAAACTAGGGTAAGAGAAAATAAGGACGACTCTCAATTTTGTAACCATCAAGAAATTAAAAATACCATACTGTCGCGAGATTAAAATTTTTAATAAAATACAAAATTAAAATATCCATCAATAATGCAATTTTAATTTGAGATATACTTTATACATAAATTGTGTAAAAAAATTGAACCCAACAAGTGTCCCAGTGTAAAAATAGATGATGTTCATCTCATAAAACACGAGCTCAAATCGCTTTGTTTACAAAGTATATAAAAATTGTCAATGGGTTAAGAATACATATTGTAATCACTCATTTTTTTATCTGTTTCTGTTAATATTTTAATGTAATAATTAATTAGTGTTGCTATTGTATGTTTACATATGAACATGTTTGTTATTAATATGCGTGTAATATATGTGTGATATGTGTAAATGCATGTATAATACGATAGGAGGTGTATGTGTGCTATATGTGTATTGTTAGTATATATGTCAGTATGTGCATATTCATACTAAGTGTGAGTGATTAAGCCATTATATACCAGTTGGTAAGTTATTTTAATTACGTGTGATATTTTGTATGTGTACCCGTATGTAGTTATGCATGTGTGTGCTTGCATGTATACATATACGATATTAGTGCTATAATTATTATTATGAAAATTATTATTATCAGTATTATTGGGCTATATTAAGACAAAAACTAAATAAAATAAAACCCAAATGCTAACAGCCCAGTTGTAAATTACATAAAGCCCAAAAATGTATTAATGTTTACATAAGAATAATCTGTTAACCTAAACCCAAACCTAATTAAAATCCCTAAACCCAGGTGACCTAATATCATCTTTTCTTCCATGTAGCCATGCAATCTAAGCCGTTGGATCAAGGCTTGATCCAACGGCCCAGATCAAAAGGAAGGGGACCTTTCTTGTCGTGTGAACCCACGCGCGCGTGGCACGAAGACCATAGCTATTCGCCCTTCCACGCGCCCTCACCGATGGCCGCCACGTGTCCAGATCAACGGTGACCGTCCTTGGCTCTGCCACCGTACAACCACCGTCATGGTAACCTGCAAAAAGAGACAGGAAAGCATGGGGAAACATTTTACAGCAAGTAACCATGAAGCAGTTGATATTATTTTTATTGTATGTAAAAGGATATATGTATCAGAAAAATCTAGAAAAAAGGGGGGGAGACAAAAAAAAAGGGGGTTCTGGAGATCGAAAAAAAAACAGTTGTAACGGGGTTTTTTTTTCTTCAGATCGAAAAGAAAGGAAAAAGGAGGGCTTTATTCGAAATTTTGTAAAGGGGTTTCGAGAATCAAAAATAAAAAAAAAGAATTTCAGAAGAAGGTTTATAACTCTGTTCTATTCTATTTTCTTCCTTAGTTTGAATCTCAAAACCAAATCGTTTTTTAGTTTTAAAACCAAAATCTTTGTTCTTGTTTCAAGCTTCATTTCGAAATAGTCAAGAACAAAAGGGGAAATTCGAACCTTACCGGTTGTCTTAAGTTGCCGTCGTTCTCTTTGCCATGACGCCGAGCCGCCGTTAAAAAAAAGCGCGTGAAGGCCGGCGAGCATAGAAGTCCCCATGGGGAGCGGCGCCGTCGAGGGAAAAAGAATGAGAGGATTGGGATATTTTTTTAGGTTATTATTTCGGTTTACAGTTGAAAACGAAACCCTATCTATTTTAAACCCATACGAATGAAACGACGTCGTTTGGCGTGTCTCAACCCGCGGTGACCCGATAACCCGGGGATGATCCGCGTTTTTTTTTAAAAATGGGTTAATCGCACGAGTGGTCCCCAAACTCTTTTCCCGCTTTAACTTCGGGTCATGGGATAATTATGTTTTTGATCCTTGCCACGCACGCGTGTCTAATATCGTCATTGTTTTGGCTTTTAATTTCTGTTTTATTTCAATTTAGTCACCTGTTTATTTAATTTTCAGCTCTTTATTTGTTGTCATTTATAGTTATGCCATGCATGTCGCATTTGTTTTATTTCAGTCCTTATTGTCTTTGTTTATGCCTTGTAAATTATTAATCCATGCATTTTAGTCCTCTTTATGTCATTACCATGCAATTAAGTACTAGTGCATTTTAATTCTTAGCATTTATTTACATTATGCTTTGTATATATCTTAATTCACGCACCATTATTATCACCAGCATTATTATTGTTGTTGTTGTTATCGTTATTGTTATTATTATTATATTTTATGTGTTAAATTAATATTCATGTATTTATGTCTGATAGGTGTTTTAGTATGTTGGTATTTATATGTTTATCGTATTATATTTATGTTTGCCACTAAGATTGCATATGATATATAAATTGTTAATGCGGTGCCCTTTTATCCGAACGTAAACGGGGCCAGTATCAGGCGTAGTGATAGTGGTTGGGCGTTTATTCTCGAATAACGGGACCCTTAAAATTTATTCGCAATTATGACCGAATTTTAAAATAATCGTCACTCTAATCCGGAAAATCCAATATTAATAAAGCGGTAATTATTAAAGTACCAATTTTTGGGCGGTGTGGGGGTGCTAATCCTTCCCCATCCGTAACCGACTCCATTTTTTTAAAAGCGGTTTCTTTTAAAACCCCATGGAATAAATATTTTATATCCAAAAGAATCACAAACACCTTTCAAACACACTTCAAAAATCCTCGTTTTTATTTAGCGATGATGAAAAAAAAGACATCGCTACAGATGGCGACTCCGTTGGGGAATTTTTTTGTTTTTCAAAAACAAATGAGAGTCAAGCTTTTAAAATAATTACCGCTTTACTAATATTGGAAATTCTGGATTAAAATGACTATTAAATTAACATTCGGTCATAATTGCGCGTTTATTTTAACGCATTTAAAATATGGCATATAAACCTGTCTTTCTAAGTGGGGGGAAAACGCTAATGCTTTCGTGGAGATATCGTTCTCCCGTATGGGCCTAGCAAGTACCTTCGGGGCTCGAGTACCTTATGCTTTCGTAAGGATATCGTTCCTTCGTACGGGCATAAGCGAATGGGTTCCCCTGAATTGAACCCGGTTGAAAGGAGCCTATAATGGGTGATGATCGGAGGCCTTGCTACTCTTAGTAGAGGACAGCAAGGACAATTCGGGTACCTCCTAGAACCAAAACTGCATGTAGAGAACACATAGAAACCCACCCTGTTAGAGCCATGCGGATAACCTAGGTGTCTTAGATGGAATGTAAATAGGATTGCCTTGTTTGCTTATCGCATTTAATTTGCCCTTTTATTACGTACTTATCATTTTTGTCCGGTACTGACTTGTTTTCTTTTGCTTTGTTTTTGCATATCATCACATTCGCATTACACAGGGGCATTGATTCCCGAGTGATTTCTCCCATAATAGAAGATTGTTCATGATGGACCAAAGGTTCTTTGACCTGAAGGAAGGGGGTCCAATTCCAAAACTCCATCCCGAGACTAGACCGGGGACAGCCGAAGAAGAACCATTCAAGGACACGAGCAATTAGTTAAGCGATGTCAATCCTGGTGACAAACAAGATGAAATACAAGAACTAAAGAAGCAGATGTCCGAGATGATGGACCGGATGAATGCCATGATGAAAGGCAAGCAGCATGTCAAACTCGGAAAAGATTCGGTCGGGGAGCAGAAGGTGAAACAGAATTGTCAGAATGTCAAAATAGACAACACCGTTAAATATAACAAATCGAATCCCTTTGTGATCAATTTCAAGAAGCAGACAAGTAGCATATCGGGGGAAGATACCCAGGGAACAGAGGCAAAACCAAGGGAAGTTCGAGAATCTAATGACATCAGAAGACATTATCCTATACCCGTGAGATACACTGAGTTACTTCCGTTGCTTGTCGAAAGGAACCTTATCATACCAATGAAGTCTGTACCAAGAAAACCTCCTTATCTGAAAGATTACGACGATGTGTATGCAGTGCAGCTACCACGTAGGCGATTCGAGTCATCACACTGAAAATTGTAGGGCCCTCGGGCGACGAGTTCGAGATCTTATCGAATGGGAATTTTGGGTTTCAAGACGGACAACCCCGATTCTTCAGCCAGCTGTGTCGTGGCCCCGGGGCAAAGTCAAAGGAAGGTCAATACCGAGCCCAAGGTTCGGATAGCACGTGGGGTCACTCAAGCGGGATAAAGTTAGGAGTCAAGAATAAAAGTGTCTCGAAGATGAATTCGCACACAATCGCGACCAGCTCGATCATGAGAGGCACAATCTTAGCATGAAATCAAAGAATGTACAAGACGAGTACCCGGAAGCTGCACTTTGAATTCAAGAGTTTGATGCAGGTGACACCGCGGAAGAGTGGGTTAATGGTGTGGTTCAGCTAAGGAACGGTTCAGAACGCTGGAAGCAGAAATGCAAGAATAGTAAGAATAAAGTCAGATCATTATCAAAGAAGTTGGAAGAAGCTGAAGGCCAAATCGACTTTCTCCAAAATGAGTTGGAAAGCAGTCTGGCCATGGAAGATATCCTGAAATCAAGTTTGCACCAGGAAAGGAATGAATCACAAGCCTTCCAAATGGAAAACGCAACACTCAAAGAACAGATAGTGAGGCTCGAGACTACTTTACGTACCAGTGAGATCCATACTGGGGCAATGACCATTAAGATACAAAAGGCCGAGCAAACAATACGGGAGAAAGACCGGGACATGAAGATGGTTACGACTCAAGCCCGACAAGTAGCTCAACAGGTAGCAGATTTAGCCGATGCAAAGAGCACCAATAATAAGCGAAATATGGATCCGGCATTGGACCGCGAAGGAAAACTGACGGGACTATTGAATGAGGTCAAGACATTAGGTGCCAGGGCTCACCGCTATCTGTAAAACCCTAATACCGGATGTAATGAAACCTTTTGGTCTGAATGAAAAATGTTCTATAAGGACAAATCACTTGCAGAATCAATGCTTTATTGCATTGCATTTGCATCACATTTTTTACATTGTTTTATCATCGCATGGCACTTCATCATTTAATACATGGGGTTCGATGGCAGATTTAATCAGAAAATGGAACGAATTAAAGAGTCGAGGCTTGACCAGTTAGAAAAAAAAATCGAGAAAGAGCTTAAGAAGAAGGAGAAGATAAATGTCTTCAATACGAGGGAACTCTGCCTAGTCCCTGATTTGGTCATTCCTCCAGATTTCAAGGTTCCCGGATTTGCGTAGTATGACGGAACCAGCTGCCCGAAGATTCACTTAACTATGTTTTGTAGAAAAATGGAAGGATACATGAAGAACGAAGAATTGTTGATCCACCATTTCCATGATAGCCTGACGGGACCAGCAGCAGTGTGGTATAACCGTTTGAACAGAAACCAAGTTAGGTCATGGGGTGACCTCGCTAACGCCTTCTTGGATCAATACAAATATGCTTTAGATTTTGAGAATTAGATTGATAAAATAGAATAGCCTCAAGCTTCGCTTAGCCTCAATTCAAATTGATCATCGAAAAAGATTTTACACCGGATACATGCCAGTTATAGTCTACAAGGTCCAACCCTTGTAACTTACTTTTTCACTTTAGTAAACCGACAATCCAAAGGCAATATTTGGAATTCAATTCTTACTTGGACTAGCCACAACTATCGTTACTAGCACCAATGCAGTTTAAGTGTTAGAAAAGCCTGACTCAGGTTATGTTGTCACAGTGAGAATCGAACACGATCTTAATTTCCCTTAGTGGACCGCCGCTAAGTGTGTTCATAGAAAGTCGAATGTTCTACAAGCCAATCATTCCTCCCAAATTTAAATTAGAAGAACATTCAAACCAACGCGCGCTTTTTGAAATGAAAGTGTAAAGATTTTAAAAGAAAGGTCGATTGCCAATCTATGTTTCCAAAAACTGAGAATGTTATCCGAAGATATTAAGTACTTTTCAATTCTCACAAAATGAATTGAGTCGTCTCTTAAGCCTTTGGCTAATTGGAAAATTAGCTAAGCATGATAGAAATCATACTTAGTGTCACATCCTGAAAACCGCCTTAATTAGAATAAGGATCCGGTGATCAGGAAAATCTATATCGGGTATACCCGAAAGTGTAATTTCATGATCCTTGTACCCTATTTTGTAATCAATAAAAGTTTTGGGGCATTAAATTGATCTATGAAACTCTTTGTAAGAAACTCAAAGTTGAAATGTTGAAAATAAGTCAAGCGTATCGATACGGCGAGACCGGTATCGATACGGTCTAACGACCATAACTAACTTACCTATATTAGCTTAGGCATATCGGTACGGCTGGACCAGTATCGATACAGTTTGAATTAGGCGTTTCGATACAGTAATACCTGTATCGGTACGACCTAACTGCCATAACGAACTTACCTATTTTAGCCTAGGCGTATCGATACTTCGATATAGTGTATCGATGTGGCCCTCTGTAAAAAACTATTTTAAGACCCAAATTGAAAGAAAAGGAAATTTAGGGTGATGACATACCTACTAAATTGCCAACCCACGTGAGAAATGATCAAAAAAGATGACTAAAGCCATCAATTGCCTAGAATTTGGAAAAAGGAATGAAAAGATGGGAAACAATTGTTTAATCTTTCCCTTGCTAATAAGAAAGCTTCCTATTGGTTCATGTGGAGGTGGGGCGTTGATAAAAGGGTTTAATCCCTTAAATATGAAGTTTTCTTCCCCGTTTAAATCTTTCGAAAGCTAAACCCACCCTTTGCCATCCAACAAGCAAGCACCACCATTGTTGTCTTCAACCTAAGCTCAAGCACACACCTCCATCTTTGGGCTTTCTAAGCTCAAGCTTCCTACGATTCGAAAACTCCATTTCATTGCCATCAGTTGGGTAATGAGGAACCCTCATTCAATTGTTGAATCACATGGACGATTAGAGTTTAATTTCAAAATGAAATTCTAAGCCAAACCTTTGAATAAATACCATATTGTTATATTGCTTATAACAACTTCTTGTGTTTCTTCCTAGCTCAAGAGTTGGAGGGAATCAATCCATCATCCCCAACTAAGCCTAGGAGTAAAGGAATCAAAATCCAGGAATCATAAAAGCTTTCGTGTATTAGGTGAGTGTAGTCGTGTCAAGGTATGGGCAAGGTGCCATCCCGTTGCATTAGTTTTGTGTTATAATTGCATTTTTGTTTAAGGGCTCAAGTAGAGCAAGCATATGTGGACTCTAATAGTAAGTATGGTAAGCTTCAATAATGTTTGATATATTTGTAAGCTCATATGTGATATCTGATTCATGCTTGTATATGGATTTTGATATAATTATGCTATGATATGTTATTTAGAGCTAAGGTTCGATTTGCTATCCGTTATGATGTAATCCGAAAGGTAAGAATTATGATGAAATATGTGATCTTGGACATTATGGATATTGGATACAATTGGCATGCCATAGGGTTATTCGAGCTCACCAAGTAAAGGATTGAACTACAGTCCAGGGCTATGACCTATATGTGAGGGGAAAAGGATGGATTGTGTAAGGGACATTATCTAGAGCTACGGCTCAAAGCTACGGCCTATTTTTGATATGTATGGTGTACAGGGGAATCCACATATCCATTGGTTACCATGTCCAAGGAAATGATATGTTATTATGTTTTACAATTCTACATGAAATCATGACAATTTGTTTGAATATGATTTGACGCGATTGAATGTAACCAAGCATACATATATGTCATTCATACATTTGATAAACTAGTTGTGCATTTGTTATGACTACCTCATTAGGCTATGTAAGCTTAACATTCGTGTGTCTCATGCATTTTAGGATTTTAAAGAATTCCGGCCTTCGATCGTGTGTTGCGGTTGCAAGTCACCCCTACAAATCATATGTATGCTTATCTTTTGCCTTGAACTCTTAGTAAGGTGGAATATGGTCTCAACATGCTATGTATGTGCCTTTTGATATTTGTGTAATAGCCTAAAGGTGACCAAATGCTTAATGGCTAATATGGTATGCTTGTGAATTGGTCAAACTAGTTAAATGAGATTAAAAGCGCTAATAGGTAAAAACTAGGTAAATGGATCTGAAACACCTTAATATTTTTTTATGCTATTAAAAATATGGTTATTATACTCTCTGGTAAAATTTGGTTAAGTTCAGAAAACGTTCAATGAGGCAAATTGATTAAAAACTAGGTAAAATCTGTCATTACAGGTCAGGCGTATCGGTACAGGTGATGGTGTATCGATACGACCTTGCATAATTGGGCCAAGTAAAATATGGTGTATCGATAAGAAAATGAGGTGTATCGATACAGATTTGGACAGTAAGGTCTGAAAAATAAATGGTATCGATATGGCCCTAGGACGTACCGAAACGAGTCAACCTTAGTCAACGCGTATCGATACGAGCTTAGGTCTATCAATACGGGTTGTTATCCTTGAATCTGAATACTCAAAAATTGACCTAGCGTACTGATACGGCCTTAAGGGTATCAGTACGAAGTTAGTTAATTCTGTTAGAAGACATAGAAACCAGTTTTAAGAAGCTTGCAGAATGGTC
Organism: Hibiscus mutabilis; assembly: GCA_019671005.1. Taxonomy (NCBI): domain Eukaryota; kingdom Viridiplantae; phylum Streptophyta; class Magnoliopsida; order Malvales; family Malvaceae; genus Hibiscus; species Hibiscus mutabilis. Next base: position 17,013,170 of record CM033714.1, on the reverse strand, counting down.
ACTAAAACTTATACAGCCTAATTGGATAAGTAAACGATCTCCGTTAATAAGGAAACTTCACAAGTTAATAATTGGTAAGTTTAATTGTAGTCTAGTATAAAGAAATCCAAATAAGGTTAACAATTGGTAAGTTTAATTGTAGTTTATTTTTAAAAATTATGATTTAGTCCCTCAGTTCAGAAAGGGTTAAAACTGATCCCGAATTGTGTAAGTCTTAATAAGATAATTCTGTTAAGCCTTTAAAGAGAATAATAAATGATTTGAATAAGTTTATGTACTCCGATTAAGCTTCTAAATCTATGATATGTTCTCTGGTAGTACTTTTCGACCCGGTTCTCTAACAGGCCAGGAATGGGGTATTACATTTGTGGTATTAGAGCCTAGGTTTAGCCAATTCGAGGACTAAACTGAAGTCTGTTATGAGTTTGCATCTGCATATGCCACCTAAGAGTTTATTTGTACATGTTATCTATGACTTGCAACTTACACGATTAAACCCTTCTGTATGAATAGATCTAAAAATGTACGCACCCATTGATAGGCGTGCTATAAATGAACCGCATCTCGGCTCCTCCTCGACATAGAGGGACAAACTGAGGGTAGAAGTAAGGCCTAAATAAGTGGGGAAGAATGACCCACCTTATCCTCCTCCGATGCCTCCCGCTCAGTAGGAGTATCTGATGTCAATGGCTGAAATGATTAAACAAGTGGTTGTGTCTCTTAGGCAATAGCCGCCACTGCAGCCTGCTGAAGCTTCTCCATCTGTTTTGAAAGCCCCTATTGACAGGCTCTGTCAGTATCCAGTTTACACCTTCACTGGACAAGACCTGAATAATCCGGAGATAATAGAGTATTGGCTGAAGAATATTCTTAAAGTTCTGAATAAGCAAATGAAGTTCCCCGAGGAACACAAGCCGGAGTGCGCTCTGGCGCTAATCTCTAAAGAAGCTCAAAGCTAGTTGATAAGTGTTCAAAAGTACTATTTTTCTTACCCTTTTTACTCATATTATTGTTAGACTTAGGCTCATATTAGTTGCATAGTTAGCCATTCATGCATTAATTCATGTTTCCTTCAATCGTTGAGCTTGATTACATAACTTGGTGATTTTTTGTAGAAATAGATGCTGCTTTGGTGTGTTTTTGTGTGTGTATGTGCAGGATCACTTGCCAAAGCAATGCCGAGCTAGTTGCCAGGGCAATGCATGAAGGATATGCCGAGCTAGTTGCCAGGGCAGTGCATGAAGGAGACGCCGAGCCAGTTGCCATGGTATTTGTCGACAAAGACCAAAAGCAATATGGATGTCGAAATTCATGATTTTACAAGCCCAAGATGACATGGAGCAAGGTCCAAGCCCAAAGGAATTTGATTGCCATGCAGAGATTAAAGAAGAATTAAATTCCAAGAGGATAGGAGAAGTTCTAATAGGAATAAAATTATAATAAAGAATTATATTCTTTAAAGATAATTTAATTCCAACTCAAACTCCTCCTCAAAGAAGGACTTTGGCCTAGCCCTATAAATATCAAGGAGATTTCGACAATTCAATAGAGAGAGCAAGAGGGAAATTTCGGCAAGTCCAAGTAGGGCAAGAGGAGAGAATTTTCGACAAGCATCAAGGGCAAGGAGGATTTCGACAAGCCTCTTCCTTCATCTTTGTTCGATTGGGTTCATGCTAGGGATTAATTATCTTGTGTTTCTTTGGAACCTAGCCATGAACTAAATTTACTTGGCTATGGTTATTGTGTTTTGTTGTTGTGAGAAACAATTGGTTTTTGTTTAGGTAATAAGAGTTTGCACTTTTCTATTTCAAGGTTTATTCATTCTTGGTTCTTATTCTTGTTTGCGAGTGAATTAGGAGAGGATCTCGTGATTTCATCCATTTATCTAATATCGGGAGAGTTAGATTCAAGAAACGAATGAATATGATCTTTATGCAATCCAATGATGGTGAAGATTAATCCGGCTTAGGAATAAGTTAAGGATTTCAACGGCTAAGAGGAGCGCAAGATTGGTTGTTGTTCACCCTTGATTCACGCAGGGATGTATTATCAAGGCATGCACAAGTAGCTAGAGTTTCGACTTAGGGATAAGAAGAAACCATTGAAGAACGCTCCGCCGAACCTTGAAGTTGCTGCCCAGTCGCCCAAGTAGTTGCCCAACTAGTCGCCCAAGCAACCATCAATTAGTTGCTACGGCAACCCCGTCGTGCAAGTTGCCACAAAGAACTGAGTTGCCCGTGCACTCTTTTACCAAGACAATCCAATCGGCTATCACACCTCAACTCACGATAACCTAGCCTATCTCTCTCAATTGAATTCATCTTTTCTTTTACTTAATTGCTTTCTAGATTAGTTATTAGTTAAAACTTCTATAATCCTTCACTTGTGTTTTTACTTTTTACAAAGTGCAAGAGACTAGATTCTTGAAGTGGCACCAATCCTGTGGAGACGATATCTTTTATACTATAACTTGCGGCGTGTATACTTGCACAATTGCGTAGCACTTATTACAGCGCAACAAGTTTTTGGCGCCGTTGTTTGGGGATTGGCAATAGCGACTTTGTTTTTACTTTCTTGCACTTTCTTTTTATTTTTCTTGTTTAAAATTCAAAGGGCTAACAAACTTTGGTTTTGCATTGGTATATGACCAGTATGCGAGACCGACTTCACCGTAATATCCCTTTGATCCAGAAAATCGAACGAACCTTACAAAGACTTAGACGAAGGATAAGAGAAGCAATGGCAAATCAAGACGGCAATATTAATCAAGATGTTCGAGCGGGAGGAGGAGTGATTCTTGCACGAAATGAACTATTCAAGACTATCTTGAAGAAGATCTTGATGGACTTAACCCGGAGTTGTCGCACCCGAAATTGAAGCCGACCACTTTGAGTTGAAACCGGTAATGTTTAATATGATCAACACAATAGGTCAATTTGGCGGCTCAAAGAATCAAGATGCACGACAACATCTGAAATCTTTCCTCGAGATTTGCAACTCGTTCAAGATACACGGAGTCACCCCGATGTCTTACGATTAAGATTATTCCCCTATTCACCGAGGATAGGGCGAAAGCATGGCTAAATAGCATTCTGCGGATCCATAGCATCTTGGACTGATCTTTGTCGTGATTTCCTTGCTAGATTTAATCCTACAAATTTAACTCGATAAGCCGTAGCGACATTACTTCTTTTTTTCGCGCGCGGATGATGAATCCATGTACGAGGCTTGGGAGCGATATAGAGAACTTCTACACAAATGCCCTCTACACGGATTCCCGGTGTGGACTCAAGTGACAATGTTTTACAATGCCGTGAATACACCAACAAGGATGATGCTAGACGCCTCGGCAAACGGCATACTCCTAGATAAGTCACCGGAAGAAGCAATGCAAATTTTAAACAGGCTGGCCAAGAATGATTATCAATTCCCATCTACTAGAAGAGGAGGAGTTAGGCGCTAAGCCACAATACATGAACTAGGATCATCGATTCAATTTCGGCACAATTGGCGCTTTAACCAAGATGGTCCGAACATGCAAAAACCAAACAACACACATGAAGTCAAGGTAATGGATTCTTTTTGTGAGTTATGTGGCGATAACCATAATTCTTACGAATGTATGCGAATCCGGAATCTAGCTTCTATGTGGGGAATTACAATCGGGCAACAACATGATGTCAAATACATACAATCCAGCTTGGAAGAAGCACCGAATTTTTCATGGAGTAATCCCAACAATGCTCTAAACCGGAACAATCGGAATGCACAAGCATCGGGATTCCAAAGAAAATATGCCACGGCAACAGCGGATGCAAAGAACAACCGACAACATCTAGTTCTTTGGAAAATTCTCTAAATGCTTTTATGATGAAAACTGAATCTTATATGGCTGAGAATAGTAATTTCATAAAAAGAACGATGCTTTTATTAACAGACCGAGATGAGATTGCAAAACCAAGAGGCGGCAATCAAATCATTGGAAAATCAAGTCGGACAATTTGCTCAAAATCTGAACACTAGACCACAAGGAGGTTTACCTAGCGATCTCAAGTCGCAAGAGGAACTGGCCATGAGCAATGTAAGGCAATCACCACCAGTGGCCAACAACTTAGAGAGGTTCAAACCCGCTCGTCAAACAAAATTCCACAAAAAGAGCAAGACGAACCTAGCGGCAAAGTCTCGGATGCTGAACCAAGAATTGCTGCGGCAAACCGGCAATAAGCACGCCTCAACAGCCCAGGTTGGTAACACATCGGCAACTCGGATGTCCCCGTAATACCGTCAATCAGGTTTCAAACCAATGAAAAGATCGAAGATATCCGACTTCCACCACCATTCCCACAAAGGTTGAAGCGACAAAAGCAAGAATACCAATTCAAGAAGTTTCTTGATATCCTAAAGCAAGTCCACATCAACTTGCCATTGGTGGAAGCAATTGAACAAATGCCAAACTATGCCAAGTTTCTTAAAGACATTGTGTCCAAGAGAACAAGGCTAGGAGAGTTTGAAACAATTGCCGCAACAGAGGGATGCATGGCAATGTTGCACAATCGTATGCCGCCCAAGTTGAAGGATCCCGGAAGTTTCACAATACCTGTTCTATTGGAAATCACTATGTCGGGAAAGCACTATGCGACCTAGGGGCTAGCATAAACTTGATGCCTAAATCGGTTTTCGAAACTAGGAATCGGGAAGGCAAGACCTACAACAGATTATGCTACTGACTAGCCGGCCAGATCCTATGTGCATCCGAGAGGGAAAAAATCGAGGACATACTTGGTAAAAGTTGATAAATTTATTTTTCCGCTGACTTTATTGTTTTAGATTGTGAAGCGGATGAGCATGCGCCTATCATTCTCGGAAGACCATTCCTAGCGGCGGGAGAACTTTGATTGATGTTGAAAAGGAGAACTCACAATGAGGGTGAATGACCGTAAGGTAAAACTAAATGTGTTCCAAACACTAAGGCATGCCGATGATCCGGAAGAATGCCAACTACTTCATGCCACGGCAGAGTTTAACCGATGAGGAATTTAGTTGCCTCGGCAACTACATTGCCGATCAAGAGGAACCTGAGGAGTATGAAGAGCGGTCGATGAGGAACAACCAGAAGAGGCAAATTGGCTAGTCAATCGACCAGGTACATACTTTGAACCACCGGACTACTCGGGTAAGGAAGGTAAGATCGAAAAACCCTCTATCGAAAATCCACCAATTCTTGAGTTAAAACAATTGCGAGCAATCAAATATGTATACTTAGGGATCGATAATACATTACCTGTAATTATTTCCTCTAAGTTACAGCCTGAGCAGAAAAGAAGTTGATCAACATGTTGAAGCTACATAAAAAGGCAATAGGGTGGACAATTGCCGACTTGAAGGAATTAGCCCGGCGGTGTGCATGCACAAGATCTTGTTGGAAGATAACCACAAACCTTCAATTGAGGCCCGGAGAGAGAGACTGAATCATGCCATGAAAGGGGTTGTAATGAAAGAAATCATCAAGTGGCTTGACGCCGGCATTATATACCCTATCTCCGATAGTACGTGGGTAAGTCCGGTACAATGTGTGCGAAAAAAAGGAGGTATAACAAAGGGTAAGCAATGAAAATAATGAACTTATCCCAACCAGATGTGTGACCGGTTGGAGGGTTTGTATGGACTATCGAAAGCTAAACAAAGCCACTAGGAAAGATCACTTCCCATTACCCTTTATTGATCAAATGCTTGACCGTCTTGTAGGTAAACCCTTTTACTGTTTTTCTTGATGGTTATTCGAGTTTACAATCAGATTGCCATAGCACCGTAAGATCAAGAAAAGACAACCTTCACATGCCCCTACGGTACTTATGCCTTCCGAAGGATGCCGTTCGGATTATGTAACGCCCGGCAACCTTCCAAAGATGCATGATGGCGCTCTTTTCGGACATGGTCGAAGACTTCCTTGAGATCTTCATGGATGATTTTTCGGTTTTTGGTAATGACTTCGACGGCTGTCTCGGCAATTTAGAGAGGGTGTTGGCAAGATGCGAAGAAACGGGATTTAGTCCTCAATTGGGAGAAATGCCACTTTATGGTAGATGAAGGAATAGTGCTCGGCCATAAGATTTCATCCAAGGGAATTGAAGTAGACAAAGCCAAGGTGGACGTGATCGAGAGATTACCCCACCAAATTCGGTTAAGGAATTCGAAGTTTTCTCGGACATGCGAGTTTTTACAGGAGGTTCATTCATAATTTTTCTAAAATCACTAAACCCTTGTGTAATCTGCTTGAACAGGATAAAGTCTTCGATTTTGATGATTCTTGCACCCAAGCATTCGAAACCTTAAAGAAAAAGCTTGCCTCGGCACCCATTGTTGTTCCACCAGATTGGACGCTACCTTTTGAGCTCATGTGTGATGCAAGTGATTTCGCGGTAGGAGCAGTCCTAGGCCAACGCACAGGTAAGACCTTCCATGTGATATACTACGCTAGTAAAACTCTTAACGATGCTCAAGTGAATTACACAACAACGGAGAAAGAGTTACTAGCTGTAGTTTTCGCATTTGACAAGTTCCGATCCTATTTAATTGGTACAAAGGTAATTGTTCATACGGACCATTGGGCAATCAAATACATATTTGCTAAAAAGGATGCTAAACCTCATTTGATTCGTTGGATATTACTTTTACAAGAATTTGATATTGAAATTAAGGACAGGAAAGGAACAGAAAATCAAGTGGCCGATCACTTATCACGTTTGGAACGCAATAGGGAAGAGGACGCGGATCTAGAGATATGCGATGCATTCCCGGATGAACAAATTCTAATCGCCTCGGCAACTCTCGACGCCGCAGCAGTCTTTGACGAGCACGCCTCGGCAAATTTGGGAGCAGACACTACGGCAAAGACATGCCCGGCAATACCCCCTCGTACGCAGATTTAGTTAACTTCCTTGTTTGTGGTATTTTTCCGTATGGCATTACTCACCAAGGGAAGAAGCGGTTCCGCCATAATGCTAAGCATTACTTTTGGGACGAGCCTCTTTTGTTTAAACAATGTGCAGATCAGGTTATACGCCGATGTGTCCACTGAAGAAGAGCAATGAATGTACTCGGCAATGCCATTCTTCACCCTATGGAGGACATTTTGGAGGAACTCATACATGCCAAAGTCTTGCAATCCGGTTTGTATTGGCCAACATTGTACAAAGATGCCCAAGACTTTTACAAGCAATGTGATCGTTGCGAGGGGGCGGGCAATATCTCTAGGCGACATGAGATGCCACTCGAACATCATCGAGGTGGAACTGTTCGATGTGTGGGGATCGATTTTATGGGACCTTTTCCATCTTCATTCGGCAACCTCTACATCTTACTCGCCGTCGACTATGTGTCTAAATGGGTAGAGGCAGCTGCGGTTCCCAACGACGATTCCAAGACCGTGCAACGATTCCTGCGCAAAAAAAACATATTTACACGGTTTGGGATGCCGAGCAATTATCAGCGACGGGGCAAGCATTTTGACAACAGACTAATTGCCAAGATGTTGCAACGCTCGGCATATCACACAAGATCGCCACGGCATATCACCCACAAACCAATGGGCAAGCGAAATCTCCAACCGAGAGTTGAAGGAATACTCGAGAAAGTTGTAAATCCCTCAAGGAAGGATTGGTCATTAAGACTAGATGACGCACTTTGGGCATATCGCACTGCATTCAAAACACCCTTAGGTATGTCCCCCTTCCGACTTGTCTATGGTAAAACATGTCATCTACCGGTGGAAATCGAGCACAAGGCGTACTGGCAATCAAGACCGTGAATATGGATTGGGAAAGTGCCGGACAAAAGCGCTTGATGGATCTCAATGAGATAGAAGAATTTCGTGCACTCGCCTATAACAATGCACGAATCTACAAGGAGAAAACAAAGCGATGGCATGACAAGAAACTATTGCCACGGCAATTCACGCCAGGGCAACTAGTTCTCCTATTCAATTCTCGGCTAAAACTTTTCCCGGGAAAGCTGAAATCAAGATGGTCGGGACCATTTGAAGTCGTCAAACCATTCTCCCATGGCGCCGTGATAATCAAGTCCATCTCTGACAACCATGAATTCAAAGTTAATGGACAAAGATTGAAGCACTACAATGGTGCCCATGTGGAACGTAACAAGGAAGTGGTCAATTTAGGAGATGCATGAGCATGCTCTCCCCTTTAATATTTTTATTTTTATTTTTATTTATTTTTATTTTTGTTTTTGTCGATTATTTAATTATTTATTTTTCATTTTTTTCCGATTATTATTTTTTATTATTTTATTATTTTGCCGATTATTAGTAGTTTTAGGATAGATTTTTTTTTATTCAAGTCTAAGAATCCTATTACACATCTTTATTTATTTTCTTTATTAGTTTATCTTTAATTTTAATCCTTATTTGATTTGTTTTTGAATTGTAGGAAAGGAAGTTCAAGAGAAAGAAGGAATTCTAAACCAAGTAGGAAAACATCTTCAACAAGGAAACTAGTGGGCTGAATCTAAAGCTTATATAAAGCCTCCAATTCATCCTAACCAAAACCCCTTTTGTCGAAAATTCCTACCAAACCCTAACCCAATTGTCGATTTCCCCTAATCCCACCCACCTATCTTTTCTATAAAACCCATCACCCTTAACCTATTCCTACTTTCTATCTTGCAACTTTTTAGTTTCTTTTCTTTTCTTTGTTTTTACTCACAACCAAGATCATACATGGCATCCAAGATTAAACTTTTAGTTCATCCAAGTTCCTCCAATGAACCAAGATACAAGAAGTTTGCTACACCGTGGTTCAAGAAAGATTTCAATCAAAGTTTGAAAGCCGGAAGATTCATGAAGAACAAGGCTTTGAATACTCCAGATCTCAAGATTTCGGCCTTGAACCATTCATCTTCAAAAGGATTGCACATCAAAAGTGGCAAATCTTTTGCCATCAACCGGAACCGGGTAACATCTCATGGGTAAGAGAATTCTATGCTCACTCACCTAACCCGGATAATCCTTATGTTTTTGTTCGTGACAAGGCCATACTTATAAGTCCCGAAAGCATCAACACCTTTTACGGACTTTACATTGAGAAGGACGAGCATCAAGCCTTCGTTGACCAAATCAATCCCAAGCAACTCGACAAGGTGCTTCAAGAACTCACTCAACCGGGAACTCATTGGAACGACGGTAAATACAAGGGCATGGTAAATCGCCTTCGGCTTAAACCCGAGGAAAAACTATGGAATAAGTTTGTTAAAACTTCTTTAATGCCCTCCACACACAATACTACCGTTGACATACCACGTCTTTTGCTCATACATTCTATTTTGCATAATCGCATCATTAACATTGGAAAAATTATTTGCGATGAGATTTTTGTATGCAGCTCAAAAGATAAGGGTTATCTTTTCTTCCCTTGCTTAATTTCCAATCTTTGCAAGGAGATGCATGTCCCGAGTGAGTCCACCGATGAAAAGGCCCTACCCAAGTCTGGTTGGAATCAAACACTAATCCGGAAGCTAATGGGAGAGGCACCGGAGATTCTTCAAGGCCTCCAATTGCCACGGCAACTCCTGCCGCCCGAAATCCTAATGCCCAAGCACCTAACGCCAGGCAACTCGGCCATTAATCCCGGACACTTTGAAGCACTTTTGCACCCATTGGAAAGCCGCCTAAGGCAAATTGAAGATCGGCAACTAATGTTCATGCGGTACATGAAGGAGCACAACAATGCCATCACCCAAGTCATCCTAGAAAAGTACCCAGACAACCGTGTGCCGTTCCCAATATTTCCTGCCGATATCCTTGCCACGGCAACCAAGGAAGCTGACGCCACGGCAACCAACTCTGACAATGCCCCGGCAACCACTGAAAAAGCCAAAGGTAAAGCACCTATGCCTGAATCAACTTCTACGGAATCATTTTCTGATTTTTCAGATTCGGACGAGTCCTCCATTGAACCAATAAAGACCGCACCAATTGAATCCTCCAAACGAAAAGCCATTGACATTGATGAAGAGGATGATGAGGACAACCCCGTACGAGGATCGATTCCACCACCGGCAACAAGAAAACAACCATCGCGTTCAAGCAAGAAAGTCAAGACGCCAACTAGAAGGAAACTAATCATCTACGATGACGAACTCTCGGAGTAAGTCCTCGTATGCATTTTTATTTTTATTGTTATTTTTCGTTATTATTATGCATGCATTGAGGACAATGCCTCACTCGAGTTTGGGGGGATTGTTATTAGTAATTACCATGTTTAGTTACATTAATCTTAAGCATTACATTTAGGATACATAAATTGCTTGCCATGCCTTTAATTGGAACAAGAATTGCTTAGATTTGATGAATATTCGATGATGACTTTGCCAATGCACTTAATTGATAGAATTTTTATTCTAGGATAACCATGGAAAAACTTAGAATTTTACTATGATGCTAAATTTGATGAAACACTGTTGTGGTTTGATTGATTTAAGGAATTCTAGTAAACTTAGGTCGATAATTAATAAATTGGGGGATTAGAATAAAAATTGGATGAATGCTAGAGGTGCCCGAAATTGGCTCTAGCATGTGCTAAAAATTGATCACTAGAGGTGCCCGAAACTGGCTCTAGGAGGCGTTAAAAAAAAATTTAACTAGAGGTGCCCAAACCGCTCTAGTCGATTAAATTAACTTAAGAAAATTAAAAATAAAACACTAGAGGTGCCCAAATTGGCTCTAGTTAAAACATGTTAAAAAGAACCCAATGAAGTAATTTGAAAACCTATTGTTTGCATAGAATCAAAAAAATCAACTTGCACACAACTCCGCACACACTCACAAGCATTATAGTTTGATTCCGAGTAATTCCTCGCTTTTTCTGAAAAATAAAAAGCCAATCATACTTTGTGCCCCGGTTCGAGAGAATTGAAATCAAGTTGAGCTAAGCTTGTGAAAATTTGAAGTCTTGGCGAGTAATTATGAGTTTGCATTGCTTGAGGACAAGCAATAGTTCGAGTTTGGGGGTGTGATAAGTGTTCAAAAGTACTATTTTTCTTACCCTTTTTACTCATATTATTGTTAGACTTAGGCTCATATTAGTTGCATAGTTAGCCATTCATGCATTAATTCATGTTTCCTTCAATCGTTGAGCTTGATTACATAACTTGGTGATTTTTTGTAGAAATAGATGCTGCTTTGGTGTGTTTTTGTGTGTGTATGTGCAGGATCACTTGCCAAAGCAATGTCGAGCTAGTTGCCGTGGCAATGCATGAAGGATATGCCGAGCTAGTTGCGTGGCGAAGTGCATGAAGGAGACGCAGCGAGCAGTTGCCATGGCATTTGTCGACAAAGACCAAAAGCAATATGGATGTCGAAATTCATGATTTTACAAGCCCAAGATGACATGGAGCAAGGTCCAAGCCCAAAGGAATTTGATTGCCATGCAGAGATTAAAGAAGAATTAAATTCCAAGAGGATAGGAGAAGTTCTAATAGGAATAAAATTATAATAAAGAATTATATTCTTTAAAGATAATTTAATTCCAACTCAAACTCCTCCTCAAAGAAGGACTTTGGCCTAGCCCTATAAATATCAAGGAGATTTCGACAATTCAATAGAGAGAGCAAGAGGGAAATTTTGGCAAGTCCAAGTAGGGCAAGAGGAGAGAATTTTCGACAAGCATCAAGGGCAAGGAGGATTTCGACAAGCCTCTTCTTTCATCTTTGTTCGATTGGGTTCATGCTAGGGATTAATTATCTTGTGTTTCTTTGGAACCTAGCCATGAACTAAATTTACTTGGCTATGGTTATTGTGTTTTGTTGTTGTGAGAAACAATTGGTTTTTGTTTAGGTAATAAGAGTTTGCACTTTTCTATTTCAAGGTTTATTCATTCTTGGTTCTTATTCTTGTTTGCGAGTGAATTAGGAGAGGATCTCGTGATTTCATCCATTTATCTAATATCGGGAGAGTTAGATTCAAGAAACGAATGAATATGATCTTTATGCAATCCAATGATGGTGAAGATTAATCCGGCTTAGGAATAAGTTAAGGATTTCAACGGCTAAGAGGAGCGCAAGATTGGTTGTTGTTCACCCTTGATTCACGCAGGGATGTATTATCAAGGCATGCACAAGTAGCTAGAGTTTCGACTTAGGGATAAGAAGAAACCATTGAAGAACGCTCCGCCGAACCTTGAAGTTGCTGCCCAGTCGCCCAAGTAGTTGCCCAACTAGTCACCCAAGCAACCATCAATTAGTTGCTACGGCAACCCCGTCGTGCAAGTTGCCACGGCAACTGAGTTGCCCGTGCACTCTTTTACCAAGACAATCCAATCGGCTATCACACCTCAACTCACGATAACCTAGCCTATCTCTCTCAATTGAATTCATCTTTTCTTTTACTTAATTGCTTTCTAGATTAGTTATTAGTTAAAACTTCTATAATCCTTCACTTGTGTTTTTACTTTTTACAGTGCAAGAGACTAGATTCTTGAAGTGGCACCAATCCCTGTGGAGACGATATCTTTTATACTATAACTTGCGACGTGTATACTTGCACAATTGCGTAGCACTTATTACGCGCAACACTAGTGAGACGTTGTGACGTTCACGGTACCCGAGCATAAAGTCATGTGGGACTTCTTTCTTCGAGAGTTTCACAAGAAATACATTAGTGAGCACTACATTTCCTAAAGACGTAAGAATTTCCTCTATTTTAGACAATGACGAAGACTTGTAGAGTAGTATTTCCATAATTTCTGCAAGTATGCGAGGTATGGTGCTGAGATCATACGTATGGAAAAGGAGAAATGCAGAATGTTCATTGATGGCCTCTACGATAAACTACGTTTTTTTTTACTGCTTTGAAGATAGAGGATTTCTAGACCTTGGTCAATCGAGCCATTGCCACTAAAGCCTCCCAGAAGGCTTACGAAAGAGGAAAAGGGAACCAATCCAGATCCGACAAGATATTCTAAGACAACTCTAAACCTTCAATGCCTCAGAAGAAAGGTAGACAGTGGGATTAGAAGTCTGCCACCTATCAGCAGCTACTAATGTTGGGATATGTGCCACATTCCTAATCTTCAAGGACATCTATTGCTCGTATAGCTTCAGTTGATAGTACGGGCGGTTCCGAGAGAGGTTTACAGCTTCTTTTGTGTAACGTTTTTCAGAAACGGCACCCTAGGAAGTGTCGTGACAATCTGGATCCTGTTACCTCTGTGGTGAGTCTAGTCACTTTATCAAGCATTGTCCGCAGAATCCAAACACTCCTACCACTGTGGCTTCTCAGAATAGTCTGAACAAAGGAAGAGGAGCAAAGCAAGTGCAATTTGGATCATCAGGGAGACTTCACAACATTAACACTCCTTTGGTTAGATGTGATCCTCAGACCTCAGCTTAGATGTACCACGTTCGAGGCTGAGAACAGGAAGATGATCATGATGTAATAGCAGGTATGGTGGAGTTATGTTCTGATCTTGTTTATGCTTTGGTAGATCCAGGCTCTATGTATTCCTTCATTAGTGAACCGTTGATTGCAAAATATGCTCTAGAATCTGAACCAGTTACATCTGAGATTGTTGTCTCTAACCCACTAGGGGATAGTGTGGTTGTCCGATGGATCTGTAAAGCTTGTTCTTTGAGGATCCAAAAGATCCCATTTTCGGCCAACTTGATGGCCTTACCTTTCCATGAATTTAACCTCATTCTATGCCTTGATTGGCTAGCTGAGTATCAAGCCTGGGTAGATTGCTGGAAGAAAAAAATATACCTCTGTGGACTTGACAAAGAAAGCATAACCTTGATGAAAACTGAATCTGAGCTTAGTAAGGCTACCTTGTGTGCTATAAAATCAAAAGAAGATCCAAAGTTTGAAAATGTACTAGTAGTGAAAGAATTATCTGATATATTTCCCGATGAACTATCAGGACTCCCTCTGACCTGAGAAGTGGAATTTGGAATCGAAGTGCAATCGGTGACCACACCCATCTCCACTACTCTATACCAAATGGCTCTAGTAGAGTTGAAGGAGTTAAAGGCCCAAACTCAAGATCTTTTGGATAAGGGGTTCATCGGACCGAGTTCTTCACCCTAGGGAGCACCAGTTTTGTTTGTCAAGAAGAAAGATGGATCGATGCGACTATGCATTGATTACCATCAGTTGAATAGAGTAACAATCAAGAATAAGTATCTGTTGCCAAGGATTGATGATCTCTTCGATCAATTGAAAGGTGCTTCTATCTTTTCCAAGATAGATTTACGAAATGGGATACTACCAAATGCAAGTAAAGGAATCTAATGTTCCAAAGACTATCTTACGAACTAGATATGGCCACTATGAGTTCTTGGTAATGCCTTTTGGGCTTACTAACGCACCTGCAGCCTTTATGGATCTGATGAACCGTCTGTTCCGGTCCTATCTAGATAGATTCATGGTGTGTTCATAGATGACATCTTGATCTACTCCAAAGACACAACCACTCATGAAGAACATCTTCGGATTGTGCTATAAACTCTCTGGGAGAAACAGTTATACACTAAGTTTAGCAAATGTGAGGTCTGGCTATCTGAAGTATCTTTCCTGGGACATGTGATCTCTTATGCGGGAATTCAAGTTGACCCAAAGAAGATTCAAGCAGTTCTTGACTAGATTCCTCTGAAGAATGTTGGAGAAGTTCGTAGCTTTTTGGGCCTTGCAGGCTGCTATCGTAGATTCGTTAAGGGATTATCGATGATTGCAGCACTCTTGACAAAGCTTATCCATAAGGAAACCCCCTTTGTATGGACCATAGAGCAACAAAGAAGTTTTGATCAACTTAAGCAAGTCCTAACCCATGCCCCTGTCTTTGGTGCAACCTGAGTGAGGCAAGGACTTCACCGTATATAGTGATGCATCCCACCTAGGATTAGGCTGTGTATTGATGCAAGAAGGAAAGGTCATTGCCTATGCCTCACGTCCGCTCAAACTACACGAGCTAAACTATCTGATACATGATTTGGAGTTGGCCTTTGTTGTATTTGCCTTAAAGATTTGGAGGCACTATCTATAAGGTGAAAAGTGTTACTTGTACACTGATCATAAGAGTCTGAATATCTTCTAGCACAGAAAGAGTTGAATCTCCGTCAACATCAGTGGATGGAGCTTTTGAAGGACTACAATTTGGTCATTGATTACCATCCTGGTAAGGCCAATGTTGTGGTTGACGCTCTTAGTTGGAAGCCCACTCCATCCCCTAGATGTTTGAATGCTCACTTCTGGCTCAAGAAGCATGGCAAGTTGTTAGCTGAATTAAGAGTTTAGTCAACCATTGTGTCCCGAATCAAATCACTCCAAGAATCCGATAAGGATATGTGAACTCTTATTGCTAAGATCAAGGATAAGCCAGATTCTGACTTTGCTATGAATTTCGAAGGTTTGTTGTGTTTCCAGAACCGTATCTGTGTCCCCGATGATGATGATCTCCGAGATCAAATCCTGAATGAAGCTCATTCGAGTCATTTCTCTATGCATCCTAGAACTATTAAGATGTATAAAGACCTGAAAGAATCGTACCGGTGGTCCGACAAGAAAAGAGAAATATGGACTTTGTGGCTAGGTGCTTGACTTGCCAACGAGTTAAAGCACAAAGTGCCTACTGGTCTTTTACAACCTATTGAAATTCCACAATGGAAATGGAAACGTATTACGATAGACTTCGTAAGTGGCTTGTCGGTGATACCGAAGAGGAATGATGCTATTTGGGTCATAGTAGACCGATTCACCAAATATGCTTATTTTATTCTGGTGAGAATAGACTTCGGTTTGCCTAAGCTTACCGAGTTGTACACTCGAGAAGTTATCTATTTACATAGAGTTCCTATGTTCATTATTTCCAATCATGACCCACACTTTGCATCTTGGTTTTGGACGACCCTACAAGAGGCTTTGGGAACTCGAGTGCACCTAAGCACTACTTTCTATCCTCAGACAGATGGTTATTTCGAAAAGGTTATTCAGGTAACCTTATCTCTCTTTTATCCATGTGTATAAGTAATCCATATGAATTCTGATTCTTCCTTGTAGATTCTGGAAGATGTGCTCTGAGCATGTGTTATTGATTTCAGGAATACGTGAGAGAAATCCATGCCTTTGGTAGAATTTGCTTACAATAATAGCTACCAAGCCTCGATTCAAATGGCACCCTATGAAGCCCTTTACGAGAGGAGATGTAGAACCCCTATCTATTGAAACGAGCTTGGTGAAGGCAAGATGTTAAGCCCTAACTTACTTCGGGAAATTAAAGAAAGGGTGACCATTATTCGTGATCGGCTCAAAGCTACATTTGACCGACAAAAAGCTTGTGCTAATCTAAAAAAGGAAAGACATTCAGTATGAGGTTGGCGAGAAAGCCTTCCTTAAAGTATCTCTGTGGAAGAAGATCCTTTATTTTGGCAAAAAGGGGAAACTGAATCCTCGTTTCATTGGACCGTTCGAAGCGATCGAGAAATTTGGACCTGTTGCTTACCGATTATCTCTTCCTGAAGAGTTAAGTCGAGTTCATAATGTCTTCCACTTGTCTATGCTACAGAAGTACATGTCAGATCCTTCTCATGTGATCGACCTAGAGCCTATGGAGATTTAGCCTAATCTGACGTACGAGAAAGAACCAGTTTAGATCCTCGCACGAGAAATTGAAAGACATCATAATAAGTCTGTGCCCTTAGTAAAAGTCCTTTGGAGAACTCATTCAGTAGAAGAAGCAACGTGGGAACCAGAAGAGACGATGCAGAGACAGTACACCCATCTGTTCAACTAGAGTGAAAATTTGAGGATGAATTTTCGTAAGGGGGGAGAGTTGTCACATCTTAAAAATTGGCCTAGTCAGAATAAGGCTCCGGTGATTAGAAAATTATGTATCGGGTATACCCGAAAGTGTAATTTCATGATCTTTGTACCCAATTTTGTAATCAATGAATGTTGTAGGGCATTAAATTGATCTATGGACCTTTTGTAAGAAATTCAAAGCTGAAATGCTGAAAATAAGTTAAGTGTATCGATACAGTGAGATCAGTATTGATACAGTGTATCGGTATAGCTACACCGGTATCGATACAGTTTGAACTAGGCATTTTGATACAGTAATACCTGTATCAGTATGGCCTAACTGTCATAACGAACTTACTTGTTTTAGCCTAGGCGTATCGATACGGCTATATAGTGTATTGATACGGTCTTCTATAAAAATCTATTTTAAGGACCAAATTGAAAGAAAATGGAATTTGGGGTGATGACTCACCTGTTAAGTTGCCAACCCACGTGAGAAATGATCAAAAAAGATGACTAAAGCCATCAATTGCCTAGAATTTGGAAAAGGGAATGAAAAAATGGGAAACAATTGTTTAATCTTTCCCTTGCTAATAGGAAAACTTCCTATTGGTTGATGTGGAGGTGAGGCATTGATAAAAGGGTTGAATCCATTAAAATAGGAAGTTTTCTTCCCCGTTTGAATCTTCTGAAAGCTAAATGCACCCTTTGCCATCCAACAAGCAAGCACCACATTGTTGTCTTCAACCTAAGCTCAAGCACACACCTCCATTTTTGAACCTTCTAAGCTTAAGCTTCCTATGATTCAAAAAGTCCATTTTATAGCCATCAGTTGGACAAGGAGGAACCCTCATTCAATTGTCGAATCCCATGGACAATTAGAGTTTAATTTCAAAAAGAAATTCTAAGCCAAACCTTTGAATCAGTACCATATTGTTATATTGCTTATAACAACTTCTTGTGTTTCTTCCTAGCTCAAGAGATGGAGGGAATCAATCCATCATCCCCAACTAAGCCTAGGAGTAAAGGAATCGAAATCCAGGAATCCTAAAAGCTTCCGTGTATTAGGTGAGTGTAGTCGTGTCAAGGGATGAGCAAGGTGCCATCCCGTTGCATTCGTTTTGTGTTATAATCGCATTTTTGTTTAAGGGCTCAAGTAGAGCAAGCATATGTGGATTTTAATGGTAAGCATGGTAAGCTTCATTAATGTTTGATATATTTGTAAGCTCATTTGTGATATCCGATTTATGCTTGTATATAGATTTTGATATAATTATGCTATGATATGTTATGTGGAACTATGGCTCGATTTGCTATCTGTCATGATGTAATCCGAAAGGTAAGAATTATGATGAAATATGTGATCTTGGACATTATGGACATTGGATACAATTGGCATGCCATAGGGTTATTCTAGCTCACCAAGTAAGGGATTGAACTACGGTCTGGGGCTACGACCTATATGTGGGGGAAAAAGGATGGATTGTGTAAGGGACATTATCCAGAGATACGGCTCAAGGCTACAGCCTATTTCTGATATGTGTGGTATACAGGAGAATCCGCATATCCATTGGTTACCATGTCCAAGGAAATGATATGTTATTATGTTTTACAATTCTACTTGAAATCATGACAATTTGTTTGAATATAATTTGACGCGATTGAATGTAACCAAGCATGCCTATATGTCATTTATACATTTGATAAACTAGTTGTGCATTTGTTATGACTATCTCATTAGGCTATGTAAGCCTAACATTCGTGTGTCTCATACATTTCAGGATCTTAAAGAATTCTGGCCTTCGATCTTGTGTTGCGGTTGCAAGTCACTCCGACAAATCATATGTATGTTTATCTTTTACCTTGAACTTCTAGTAAGGTGGCATATGGTCTCGACATGTTATGTATGTGCCTTTTGATATGTGTGTAATAGCCTAAAGGTGACCAAATGTTTAATGGCTAATATGGTATGCTTGTGAATTGGTTAAACTAGTTAAATGAGCCTAAAAGTGCTTATAGGTAAAAACTAGGTAAATGGATGCCAAAAGCCTTAATATTTTTATGCTATTGAAAATATGGTTATTAGACTTGCTGGTAAAATTTGGTTAAGTTTGGACAACGTTCAATGGGGCAAATTGATTAAAAACCAATAGGTCAGGCGTATTGGTACGGATGATGGCGTATCGATACGGCCACGCATACTTGGGCCAAGTAAAATAGGGCATATCGATACGCAAAGGAGGTGTATCGATACGGATTTGGATAGTAAGGTCTGAAAAATAAATGGTATTGATACGACCCTAGGACGTACCAAAATGGGTCAACCTTAGTCAACGCGTATCGGTATGAGCTTAGGTGTATCGATACGGGTTGTTATCCTTGAATCTGAAAACTCAAAAATTGACCTAGCGTACCGATACGGCCTTAAGAGTATCGGTACAGAGTTAGTTAATTCTGTTAAAAGACGTAGAAACCAGTTTTAAGAAGCTTGCATAATGGTCACTAAAACTTGTACAACCTAGTTGGATAAATAAACGATCTCCGTTAATAACGAAAATTCATAGGTTAATAATTGGTAAGTTTAATTATATTCTAGTAAAAAGAAATCCCAATAAGGACCGTTAATTTGTAAAAATTACGATTTAGACCCTAAGTTCAAAAAGGGTTAAAACTGATCTCGAATTATGTAAGTCTTAATGAGATAATTCTGTTAAGCCTTTAAAGAGATTAATAAATGATCTGAATAAGTTCCAAAACTCCGATTAAGCTTCTGAATCTCCGATATGTTCTCTGCTAACACTTTCTGACCTGGTTTTCTACCAAGCCGGGAAGGGGGTATTATCACTTTATATTTAAGAATTATTATTTTAGGAATTAATTTGAATGTTTTTAGAATTATCTTAGGTATTTTATTTTAAATAATTTTAGGGTTTTCTCTAGCTATAAATACCTCTCAATTCAAATGGCACCCTATGAAGCCCTTTACGAGAGGAGATGTAGAACCCCTCTCTATTGAAACGAGCTTGGTGAAGGCAGGATGTTAAGCCCTAACTAACTTCGGGAAATTAAAGAAAGGGTGACCATTATTCGTGATCGGCTCAAAGCTGCATTTGATCGACAAAAAGCTTGTGCTAATATAAAAAGGAAAGACATTCAATATGAGGTTGGCGAAAAGTCTTCCTTAAAGTATCTCCGTGGAAGAAGATCATTTGTTTTGGCAAAAAGGGAAATCAATCCTCGTTTCATTGGACCGTTCAAAGTGATCGAAAAATTTGGACTGTTGCTTACCGATTATCTCTTCTTGAAGAGTTAAGTCGAGTTCATAATGTCTTCCACATGTCTATGCTACAGAAGTACATGTCAGATCCTTCTCATGTGATCGACCTAGAGCCTATGGAGATTTAACCTAATTTGATGTACGAGAAAGAACCAATTTAGATCCTCGCACGAGAAATTGAAAGACATCATAATAAGTCCGTGCCTTTAGTAAAAGTCCTTTGGAGAACTCATTCAGTAGAAGAAGCAACGTGGGAACAAGAAGAGATGATGCAGAGACAAGACACCCATTTGTTGAACTAGAGTGAAAATTTGAGGATGAATTTTCGTAAGGGGGAGAGTTGTCACATCTTAAAAACTGGCCTAGTTAGAATAAGGCTCTGGTGATTAGAAAATTCTGTATCAGGTATACCCAAAAGTGTAATTTCATGATCTTTGTACCCAATTTTGTAATCAATGAATGTTGTAGGGCATTAAATTGATCTATGGACCTTTTTGTAAGAAAATCAAAGCTGAAATGCTGAAAATAAGTCAAGTGTATCGATACGGTGAGATCGAGATTGATCTGATCTAACAATGATAACTAACTTATCTATTTTAGCTTAGGCGTATCTACAACCGCACCGTATCGATACATTTGAACTAGGCATTTTGATACAATAATACATGTATCGGTATGGCCTAACTTCCATAACGAACTTACTTGTTTTAGCCTAGGCGTATCGATACGGCTATATAGTGTATTGATACGGTCCTTCTATAAAAATCTATTTTAAGGACCAAATTGAAAGAAAATGGATTTTGGGGTGATGACTCACCTGTTAAGTTGCCAACCCACGTGAGAAATGATCAAAAAGATGACTAAAGCCATCAATTGCCTAGAATTTGGAAAAGGGAATGAAAAAATGGGAAACAATTGTTTAATCTTTCCCTTTGCTAATAGGAAAACTTCATATTGGTTGATGTGGAGTTGAGGCATTGATAAATGGGTTTAATCCATTAAAATAGAAAGTTTTTTCCCGTTTGAATCTTCCGAAAGCTAAACCACCCTTTGCCATCCAACAAGCAAGCACCACATTGTTTTCTTCAACCTAAGCTCAAGCACACACCTCCATTTTTGAACCTTCTAAGCTTAAGCTTCCTATGATTCAAAAAGTCCATTTTATAGCCATCAGTTGGACAAGGAGGAACCTAATTCAATTGTTAAATCCATGGACAATTAGAGTTTAATTTCAAAAAGAAATTCTAAGCCAAACCTTTGAATAAGTACCATATTGTTATATTGCTTATAACAACTTCTTGTGTTTCTTCCTAGCTCAAGAGATGGAGGGAATCAATCCATCATCCCCAACTAAGCCTAGGAGTAAAGTAATCAAAATCCGGAATCCTAAAATCTTTCGTGTATTAGGTGAGTGTAGTTGTGTCAAGGGATGGGCAAGGTGCCATCCCGTTGTATTCGCTTTGTGTTATAATCGTATTTTTGTTTAAGGTCTCAAGTAGAGCAAGCATATGTGGATTTTAATGGTAAGCATGGTAAGCTTCATTAATGTTTGATATATTTGTAAGCTCATTTGTGATATCCGATTTATGCTTGTATATAGATTTTGATATAATTATGCTATGATATGTTATGTGGAACTATGGCTCAATTTGCTATCTGTTATGATGTAATCCAAATGGTAAGAATTATGATGAAATATGTGATCTTGGACATTATGGACATTGGATACAATTGGCATGCCATAGGGTTATTCTAGCTCACCAAGTAAGGGATTGAACTACGGTCTGGGGCTACGACCTATATGTGGGGGAAAAAGGATGGATTGTGTAAGGGACATTATCCAGAGATACGGCTCAAGGCTACAGCCTATTTCTGATATGTGTGGTATACAGGAGAATCCGCATATCCATTGGTTACCATGTCCAAGGAAATGATATGTTATTATGTTTTACAATTCTACTTGAAATCATGACAATTTGTTTGAATATAATTTGACGCGATTGAATGTAACCAAGCATGCCTATATGTCATTTATACATTTGATAAACTAGTTGTGCATTTGTTATGACTATCTCATTAGGCTATGTAAGCCTAACATTCGTGTGTCTCATACATTTCAGGATCTTAAAGAATTTGGCCTTCGATCTTGTGTTGTGGTTGCAAGTCACTCCTACAAATCATATGTATGTTTATCTTTTACCTTGAACTTCTAGTAAGGTGGCATATGGTCTCAACATGTTATGTATGTGCCTTTTGATATGTGTGTAATAGCCTAAAGGTGACCAAATGTTTAATGGCTAATATGGTATGCTTGTGAATTGGTTAAACTAGTTAAATGAGCCTAAAAGTGCTTATAGGTAAAAACTAGGTAAATGGATGCCAAAAGCCTTAATATTTTTATGCTATTGAAAATATGGTTATTAGACTTGCTGGTAAAATTTGGTTAAGTTTGGACAACGTTCAATGGGGCAAATTGATTAAAAACCAAAAGGTCATAATAGGTCGTATATGGTACGGATGATGGCGATGCGTGATCGATCTACGGCCACGCATACTTGGGCCAAGTAAAATAGGGCATATCGATACGCAAAGGAGGTGTATCGATACGGATTTGGATAGTAAGGTCTGAAAAATAAATGGTATTGATACGACCCTAGGACGTACCAAAATGGGTCAACCTTAGTCAACGCGTATCGGTATGAGCTTAGGTGTATCGATACGGGTTGTTATCCTTGAATCTGAAAACTCAAAAATTGACCTAGCGTACCGATACGGCCTTAAGAGTATCGGTACAGAGTTAGTTAATTCTGTTAAAAGACGTAGAAACCAGTTTTAAGAAGCTTGCATAATGGTCACTAAAACTTGTACAACCTAGTTGGATAAATAAACGATCTCCGTTAATAACGAAAATTCATAGGTTAATAATTGGTAAGTTTAATTATATTCTAGTAAAAAGAAATCCCAATAAGGACCGTTAATTTGTAAAAAATTACGATTTAGACCCTAAGTTCAAAAAGGGTTAAAACGATCTCGAATTATGTAAGTCTTAATGAGATAATTCATAAGCCTTTAAAGAGATTAATAAATGATCTGAATAAGTTCCAAAACTCCGATTAAGCTTCTGAATCTCCGATATGTTCTCTGCTAACACTTTCTGACCTGGTTTTCTACCAAGCCGGGAAGGGGGTATTATCACTTTATATTTAAGAATTATTATTTTAGGAATTAATTTGAATGTTTTTAGAATTATCTTAGGTATTTTATTTTAAATAATTTTAGGGTTTTCTCTAGCTATAAATACCTCTCAATTCAAATGGCACCCTATGAAGCCCTTTACGAGAGGAGATGTAGAACCCCTCTCTATTGAAACGAGCTTGGTGAAGGCAGGATGTTAAGCCCTAACTAACTTCAGGAAACCGAAGAAAGGGTGACCATTATTCGTGATCGGCTCAAAGCTGCATTTGATCGATAGAAAGCTTGTGCTAATATAAAAAGGAGAGACACTCAATATGAGGTTGGCGAGAAAGTCTTCCTTAAAGTATCTCCGTGGAAGAAGATCATTTGTTTTGGCAAAAAAGGGAAACTGAATCCTCGTTTCATTGGACCGTTCAAAGTGATCGAGAAATTCGGACCTGTTGCTTACCGATTATCTCTTCTTGAAGAGTTAAGTCGAGTTCATAATGTCTTCCACATGTCTATGCTACAGAAGTACATGTCAGATCCTTCTCATGTGATCGAGCTAGAGCCTATGGAGATTTAACCTAATTTGATGTACGAGAAAGAACCAATTTAGATCCTCGCACGAGAAATTGAAAGACATCATAATAAGTCCGTGCCTTTAGTAAAAGTCCTTTGGAGAAGTCATTCGGTAGAAGAAGCAACGTGGGAACAAGAAGAGATGATGCAGAGACAGTACACCCATTTGTTGAACTAGAGTGAAAATTTGAGGATGAATTTTCGTAAGGGGGAGAGTTGTCACATCTTAAAAACTGGCCTAGTTAGAATAAGGCTCCGGTGATTAGAAAATTCTGTATCAGGTATACCCAAAAGTGTAATTTCATGATCTTTGTACCCAATTTTGTAATGAATGAAAGTTGTAGGGCATTAAATTGATCTATGGACCTCTTTGTAAGAAAATCAAAGCTGAAATGCTGAAAATAAGTCAAGTGTATCGATACGGTGAGACCAGTATTGATACAGTCTAACAGCCATAACTAACTTATCTATTTTAGCTTAGGCGTATCTGTACAACTGCACCGGTATCGATACAGTTTGAACTAGGCATTTCGATACAGTAATATCTGTATCGGTATGGCCTAACTTCCATAACGAACTTACTTGTTTTAGCCTAGGCGTATCGATACGGCTATATAGTGTATCGATACGGTCCTCTATAAAAATCTGTTTTAAGGCCCAAATTGAAAGAATATGGATTTTGGGGTGATGACTCACCTGCTAAGTTGCCAACCCACATGAGAAATGATCAAAAAAGATGACTAAAGCCATCAATTGCCTAGAATTTGGAAAAGGGAATGAAAAGATGGGAAACAATTGTTTAATCTTTCCTTTGCTAATAGGAAAGCTTCATATTGGTTCATGTGGAGTTGGGGCATTGATAAATGGGTTTAATCCCTTAAAATAAGAAGATTTTCCCCGTTTGAATCTTCCGAAAGCTAAACCCTCCCTTTGCCATCCAGCAAGCAAGCACCACCATTGTTTTCTTCAACATAAGCTCAAGCACACACCTCTATTTTTGAACCTTCTAAGCTCAAGCTTCCTACGATTCGAAAAGCCAATTTTATAGCCATCAGTTGGGTAAGGAGGAACCCTAATTCAATTGTTAAATCCCATGGACGATTGGAGTTTAATTTCAAAATGAAATTCTAAGCCAAACCTTTGAATAAGTACCATATTGTTATATTGCTTATAACAACTTCTTGTGTTTCTTCCTAGCTCAAGAGTTGGAGGGAATCAATCTATCATCTCCAACTAAGCCTAGGAGTAAAGTAATCAAAATCCAGGAATCCTAAAATCTTTCGTGTATTAGGTGAGTGTAGTTGTGTCAAGGGATGGGCAAGGTGTCATCCCGTTGTATTCGTTTTGTGCTATAATCGTATTTTTGTTTAAGGTCTCAAGTAGAGCAAGCATATGTGGACTCTAATGGTAAGCATGGTAAGCTTCAATAATGTTTAATATATTTGTAAGCTCATCTGTGATATCGGATTCATGCTTGTATATGGATTTTGATATAATTATGCTATGATATGTTATGTGGAGCTAAGGCTCAATTTGCTATCTGTTATGATGTAATCCAAATGGTAAGAATTATGATGAAATATGTGATCTTGGACATTATAGACATTGGATACAATTGGCATGCCATAGGGTTATTCAAGCTCACCAAGTAAGGGATTGAACTACGGTCTGGGGCTACGACCTATATGTGGGGGAAAAAAGGATGGATTGTGTAAGGGACATTATCCGGAGCTACGGCTCAAGGCTACAGCCTATTTCTGATATGTGTGGTGTAAAAGGGAATCCGCATATCCATTGGTTACCATGTCCAAGGAAATGATATGTTATTATGTTTTACAATTCTACATGAAATCATGACAATTTGATTGAATATGATTTGACGCGATTGAATGTAACCAAGAATGCCTATATGCCATTCATACATTTGATAAACTAGTTGTGTATTTGTTATGACTATCTTATTAGGCTATGTAAGCCTAACATTCGTGTGTCTCATACATTTCAGGATCTTAAAGAATTTCGGCCTTCGATCGTGTGTTGTGGTTGCAAGTCACTCCTACGAATCATATGTATGCTTATCTTTTACCTTGAACTCCTAGTAAGGTGGCATATGGTCTCAACATGTTATGTATGTGCCTTTTGATATGTGTGTAATAGCCTAAAGGTGACCAAATGTTTAATGGCTAATATGGTATGCTTGTGAATTGGTTAAACTAGTTAAATGAGCCTAAAAATGCTAATAGGTAAAAACTAGGTAAATGGATGCGAAACACCTTAATATTTTTATGCTATTGAAAATATGGTTATTAGACTTGCTGGTAAAATTTGGTTAAGTTTGGACAACGTTCAACGGGGCAAATTGATTAAAAACCAGCTAAAATTTGTCATAATAGGTCAGGCATATCGGTACGGGTGATGGCGTATCGGTACAGGTGATGACGTATCTATACGGCCTTGCATAATTGGGCCAAGTAAAACAGGGCGTATCGATACGTAAAGGAGGTGTATCAATACGGATTTGGACAGTAAGGTCTGAAAAATAAATGGTATTGATACGGCCCTATGACGTACCGAAATGGGTCAACCTTAGTCAACGCGTATCGATGTGAGCTTAGGTGTATCGATACGGGCTGTTATCCTTGAATCTAAAAACTCAAAAATTGAACTAGCGTACCAATATGACCTTAAGGGTATCGGTACGGAGTTAGTTAATTCTGTTAAAAGACGTAGAAACCAGTTTTAAGAAGCTTGCAGAATGGTCACTAAAACTTGTACAACCTAATTGGATAAGTAAACAATCTCCGTTAATAACGAAACTTCACAGGTTAATAATTAGTAATTTTAGTTGTAGTCTAGTAAAAAGAAATCCCAATAAGGACTGCTAATTTGTTAAAATTACGATTTAGACCCTAAGTTCAAAAGGGTTAAAACTGATCTTGAATTGTGTAAGTCTTAATAAGATAATTCTGTTAATCCTTTAAAGAGATTAATAAATGATCCGAATAAGTTTCCATACTCCGATTAAGCTTCTAAATCTCTGATATGTTCTCTGATAGCACTTTCTGACCCGGTTCTCTACCAGGCCGGGAAGAGGGTGTTACGCATAGCATATTTTAAAGGAAGTAAAATGAAAACTTAAAATAAAAATAAAATTGGAAAATAAAACTTTTATAAAGTAAAATCCCTAAGAACAAGTGAAAGTTAAGTACATCTTTCGAGCTTTACCCTAAGGGGTATTTATAGCTAGAGAAAACCCTAAAATTATTTAAAATAAAATACCAAAGATAATTCTAAAAACATTCAAATAAATTCCTAAAATAATAATTCTCAAATATAAAGTCATAATTCCCAAATATTTAAATTCAAACTTAATCCTAAAATTCTAATTAAATCTCGTCCACCCGTCCTTCTAGTTGATGCTGACTGGATTGCCTTCTAAAAGCTTTTGCTGACTGGACTACCATAATCTGCCACGTCAGACCTCGTCATGCCCAAAGTCATGCCCATGTTTCCAGCCATGATTCCAAAAAATAAAAAAAAAACTGCAGAACATGCTCTTTTAATGCTGCTTTTTTTGGAATTTGAAGTCTTGCACAAAAATGAATAAAATCGACCCAAATCAACAATATTAAAGATTCAAACTATCAACAATATTAAAGATTCAAACTATGACCTCATTATAATTTGATCCCTAAATTTTATAACATTTTGTATCATTCTTCAAACTATCAATATTATTCCGTTTTGATCGTTCTGTTAATTCTATTGGTTAAAAAACAAATTGATTTGTTTTGAAGGTCTTGGGAATTGAACCTATGACTTTTAAAAAATTAATCTATTTTTGAATTTCCTGAGAATTTTTTTAGGTCACATGTTCAATTCTCATGATCTTTAAAAATAAATTATTTTGCTTTTAACCAGTAGAGTTAAAAACAAAAGGATCAAAATAGTATGATTTTGATAGTTTGATGAGTAATATTTAATCTTTTAAAGTTTAGGGACTAATTTACAATAAATTATAGTTTGGGAATTGGTATAAAATATTTAATCTATCTATATATAGTATAATATCATACATCTTTTTACCTACCCACGTACCAAAATGATCATTTGGATAAAGATTGGCGCCAAAATAATAATAATAATAAAAGAGAGAAAATCTGGTCATCATCTTGAGGAAAAAGGAAGAAATAAAAAAAAACTTGGGAGCGAGAATACAAAAATGCTACTAGCAATATTTTAAGAATCCAGACAAAATATAATACCTTTGAATATCATAATGTAATTGTATGAAATCTAATGTGATCGTAAACTAAAGTATTAGATCTGGGTGATATGTCTAGGATGCGGATAAAAAACGGTAAGTTTTGAAATTTGTCCACGAATTGAAAATGTTAAATTTTTTGATAACATTTTCAGATGATTTTTTAAGTTTTTTTTTCAAAATAAGTATCAATACTTTGTCCCGAACTAAAAATTTATAAAAAAAAATTAAGTATCGATACTTACAAAATAAGTAACGATACTTATTTTAAAAAAACTTTAAAAAAATTAACCGAAAATGTTATCAAAAAATCTATCATTTTTTGTTCATTGACAAGTTTCAAAACTTTTTTATTTTTTAAGCGCATTCTAGACATACCGCACCCAGACCTAATACTTTAGTTTACATTCACATTAGATTTCATACAATTACGTTATGATATTCAAAGGTACTATATTTTGTATGGATTCTTAAAATATTGCTAGTAACATTTTTGTATTCGCTCCCCAAGTTTTTTTTTATAATCTTCCTTTTACCTCAAGATGATGAGCTGATTTTCCCTATTATTATTATTATTATTATTATTATTATTATTATTATTATTATTATTATTATTATGGGGCCAATCTTTATCCAAATGATCATTTTGGTACGTGGGTAGGTAAAAAGATGTCTGATATTGTTCTATATATATATAGATAAATGTATAGAAGATCCCCAAATTATGATCCTAACTTGAAATTTGTCCCTAAACTTTAAAACGTTTTATACCAATTCCCAAACTATAATTTTATTCTAAATCAGTCCCTAAACTTTAAAAGATTCAATATTACTCATCAAACTATCAAAATCATACTATTTTGATCCTATTGTTAACTCTACTGGTTAAAAGCAAAATAATTTATTTTTAAAGGTCTTGAGAATTGAACATGTGACCTAAAAAATTTTCAGGAAATTCAAAAATAGATTAATTTCTTGTTGTCTTTTAGCCGCACCCTAGACATGCATGCACGTTAGACTCGCCCAAGCTTGTGTAGCAAAGTATTTTCCTTTTTTTTTTGTTTAACCATCGGTATCCAACTAATTAGTTGACTAATCCGGATCGAGTACTACAAATGCCTATTATAGGGGGGACACTCCCAACCCAATTGCTCTATTCACAACGTCAGGATTTAAACTACTAACCTTACTTAAGGGATCTAGTGCCTTATTTCTCTAGACCAACTAGTCATTGGTTTAAAGTCTATTTTAATTTATTCTCGTTTGTATGTTTCTGATGCTTTAAAGCACTTGGGATTGAGTATATGACATAAATATGTTGATTTGGGTTATATTGGTTCTTCAAATTGTTAGTTTCGTTTATGCTTTCATTGGTTTTAATTTATGATTATAATCCTTATTAAGGAAAAAGATAATGTTTGTAACTTTAAAATAAAATACAACTTGTGATTGAAGTCTAATCCATTTCGAAATCCGTCAGAATACATAATCTAAACGCACCCTAACATTTCTTACCATTTCTGTTTATATTCCACCAACCCATCTTTAAAGTGGAAAACAACAAATTAAATAGGTAACCAACCAAATGACACGCCTCTTCAAATTTCGATATCCACTTACACCGTATAAAATTTAATAATTTTATATATTTTTTGAATTGTCAGATTTATTGATTTCAATAACTAAAATTAAAACTTTTAGATTAAAGATAATTCATTTATTTTTTCATGTAAAAATTTTATCAATACCTATTATTAATCCTAATTATCAATTTTCGCTAATCAAACGATTAAAAAACGTATAAAACTCTTAAATTTTACATTGTATCAATTGATCTTTTATATATATAACCATACACGTTTTCAATGAACTTCAAGTTAAATGCAAAAAAATGTCTCACCTACAACAAGAATTTTATAATCTAACATACTCTCCCGCATAAAAATATGACAAGTAGAAATCCCTACCAACTAGGTTTACATTTTTTTAACTCAAATCAGATTTTTCTATATATATATATGGATGAGTTCAAATTAGTCTATTTTTTCACATTTTTATTAATAAAAAAGAAAGCTACCGCTTCAAAGAAAAGTGGTTCAATCAAATTTGTCCATCTACTGTTACATGAATCAATTTAGCTCTACTAATAAAGATAATCAGCCCAAATTTTTACAATGACAATATTTACTATTTAAAAACATCATTGTTATTTAACATAATTAACATTTTTATAGTTTTTATGGTTCAATATTTTTTGTTTAATTGAAAATGAAAAAATAATTTTTGCGCCATTTTTAAACAATAAATGATAACTTCATTAAAATTTAGTTTTATTTTACTTTTATTATTAGCACCATTGATTCAATTGATAGTAGAGTGACTAATTTAAACCAATTCTGATAATGGAATGTCTTGTCATGCATTTTTACCAATATTTTAATACTCTCAACCCGGATGTCACATTTAGGCCTTAAGCCTAACCCGCTACCATAAAATTTCCACCTAGTTTAGCCCAAATCACATTTTATTCTTCATAAAATTAGCTGATTCGAATATTTCAAACATAGATAAGTATTTAAAACATTGCACGAGAGCTCCATTTGAAATACATATATAAAAGCATTCGGCGCACGATTTAAATCCAAAATATGAGTTACAATAAAAAAAAACATAGGGTCCTACAAATACATAACCCAAATAAATCTAAGTATTGTACTCTGAACAATTCGATGCTGAAATCCTACTCCAATGGTGCTCCACCAATACACGTGCCAACCTATTAACTTGGGAACAGAAACAACAATTTCGATTGTTGAGCTAACAAATCTCAGTTGATACACTACCACTCTACCATGCTTCATGCAAATCATAAATATAAGCTAAAATTGATAACATGGAAACACAATAACGTATGGCGCTATCTCTAGCCGCCTAAACACATAGCAAGCAAATAATAGATGCATTAATCTTACATAGCATATGTGCATCATACCACACAAACTTGGAGTGAGGCACGGTGTCACACAACCTAGGGAACGTACACTTGTAGTGAAGCTCGGTGCCACACATCCTCGAGAACGTACACTCTTACTCAAAATCTCTCATCGAGTATCTTCGGATGAGGCCCGATGTCATATAGCCTCGAGAATGTACATTTGGTGTCTCATCTCATGGTATTGCAACACGCTCTCTAGGTATTCGGATCCCATCAATCAAAGGTGACTCAACCAACCAAATGCCCTTACTTGGCACACAATATCGCATGATCCACCAAGGATCCCTATTGTTACTATTACAAATGAGTCACTTAAAGTTTACAAAGTTATTACACATTATGCATATACATGAGGGTTAAATCTCGGTTTCTCAGTTTTACAAATCATTTTACCATATTAGAAGTCCTTTAGATCATAGTCCTTGAATCTTCAACCCTCAAACCCAACCTCAAGTATCGATACAACACTTTAGGTATCGGTACCAGCACCAAACATACCAATAATTGTACTTTACATGAAAAAAAGTTAACCAATAAGATTGTACCGATACATATTCCATGCGCACTAATACTCTTTCAATATCGATACACCCCAAGCATACCAATACGAAACTCTGCTACTGGAATTCTACCAAAACAAGGGGTACCGGTACGACTCTAACTCGTACCGATACACCCTTCAACATTAGCTTGTGTTTGTCATTCAGAACACTGGGTACCGATACAGGTTCATCCCGTACTGGTACTCGAGCGTAGAATTCGACTTCTAGAGCTTGAAAATCATTCATATCTCCCTAAAACTTTTATAAAAAATCTCCAAATCGAACCTACAAGTTATGAAAGATAGGTGGTTTCCTACCATAGTTTAAGTGGTTTCCTACCATTTTTATGTATTATTAACATAAAATTTGAGTTTTACCATTAAAGAGGGTCTCTAACCTCTAACAGACAAAATCACACATAAACAATAATTTAAGCACACAAAGCATCATCCTTAGGATGTGCATGAAATAAGGAGTTAGTACTGTATTAACCTTGATTTTTTCACTAAAAATAAGCTCTTAGCCAAGATCCTCAAGCTTTCTTCTTCCCAAGCTCTTTGGAAGATTCTCTAACCTCTTTCACTATACAAGGAGTTGTAAATCTGAGTTACAACTTGCAAGAGATGATAAGAAGGTAACTAACTCACATTACAAAGCTAAAAATGAGATTTCTCAACCCCTAACCTATTTCCTCCGAAACACCCCACAAAACCCATAAACTTCCCCCTCCATCAATCTTGATGAAACATACCTCAAAACTTAGATCCTTGATTGCTGATAATGAAAGCCTTAACTTAAAATCTAAAATTTCAACTCAAAACATCCAAGATTCAACCTTTCTCTTTTGGGAAGGGTTAGGATATGAGAATTGATGAGGGGAAACGACAAGGGGACAATGGTGAGATCATTCCCTTAACTCTCTGTAGAGGAAAAGTAAATAGGTCACATTTTCCTCTTCAAAATAAGGTAATTTACCTCACTACCCTCCCATCATCCTCCTAACTCATCACCAACCCAACAACTCAAGCCCAACAATAAAGCACAAGCCCATTAAGGCACTTTTGAGCACCCGAAGGCCCAAAACACAAGGCTCACAGCTCAGGTTAGATCGGCCCAGGGATTCTGAAATCTGGGTCGTTACAACTCTCTATTCCTTAAAGAAATTTTCTTTCTTAAAATTTACCTCATGGAAATAGATGCGGATAAAGCAACCTCATATCCTTATCGGTTTCCCACGTAGCCTCCTCAATTTCGTGGTTCCTCTACAACATCTTTATTAAAGGGATGCCCATGTTGCGAAGCTCCTTGACTCTCTTATCCAAAACTCTTTTTGGCTCTTATTTATAGGTCAAATCAGTGCTGATCTCAATCTCCTCAAGTGGGATAACATGTGAAGGGTCAGAACAGTAATGCCTCAACATAGAAAAATGGAAAACAATATGGATGTGCGTCATCTCTAGAAGCAAGGCTAACCAATAAGCCATGGGTCCAACCCTTTCTAGAATCTCATAGGGTCCAATAAACATTAGGCCTAACATGCCCTTCGATCCAAAAAGGATTAATCTTTTCCACGGTGACACCTTGTCACCAACCTCATACTTAATGTGCTTATGTTTCTGATAGGCATAAGCTTTCTAATGATTAAAAACCACTTGCTATCTTTCCTTGATAATCTAAAACTTATTCTCATTTTGTCTAATCAAATTCGATCCACAATCTTCCTCTCATTGTGCTCGGTCTAACACAACGGTGGTCTACACTTACGCCCATACAAGGCTTCAAAAGAAGCTATCTTAATTTTTATTGGAAGTTATTGTTATAAGTGAATTCAACAAGCTGTAGACGCTTTTCTCAACTCCCCTTGAAGATACAATATCGAAGAATATCTTCCAAAATCTAAATGACTCGCTCGGGCTGACCATCAGTGTAAGGATGAAAATAATGCTAAAATGCAATATAATGTTTAAAGCTTCATGAATTTTCTTTCACGGTCTCATTATGAACCGGGGATCTTTATCCGAAATGATTGAAGATGGCACTATATGCAATCTCAGTATCTCTTAGATGCACAACTGTGTCAACATCTTAAGCGTGAAATCTATACATACTGTCAATAAATGAACAATCTTCATCAAATGATCTACTATCACCCATATATCATCATGCTTCCTTTTGGTTTAACGGCAAACCCGTCACAAAATCTATGGTTACACGATCCCACTTCTATTGTGGAATCTAGATGGGCTGAAGTAAGCCCAAATAAACTTGATGTTCGGCCTTAACTTGCTAACAAGCTAAGCATCTGGTCACAAACTCTGACACATATCTTTTCATACTAGGCAACTAATAATAAGGACAAAGACCTTGGTACATCTTGTTATTTTTTTGGATGCATAGCAAAAGGTGCTCTTCACGAAGAATTTGGTCCCTTAAATCCTCTAAAGCTGTGACACACAACCAGTCCTTGAAGTACAAGATTCTGCCATCCTGTACATCAAAACTAGATGTCTCGCCCCGCTGAACCATCTCTATCTTTGTCACTAAATCATCATCCAATACTTGCGTTCTTTTGATTTCATGTACTAAGGTAGGTTCTACACGAAGCTCGGCTAACAAACCGCCATCCTTGGTCATCTTTAAAAGGGCAAACATCACCCTCAAGTCTGACATAGACTTCTGACTCAATGAGTCAGCCACAACATTAGCTTTACCAGGGTGATACTCTATGATGCAATCGTAATCCTTTAAAAGCTTAATCCATCTTCTTTGCCTCAAATTCAACTTCTTTTGGGTGAGCAGATACTTTAAACTTTTATGGTCAATGTAGATATAGCACTTCTCTCTATACAGGTAATGCCTCCAAATCATCAATGCAAAGATAATTGTCACAAGTTCCAAATCATGGTTAGGGTAATTCTATTCATGAGGCTTAAGTTGTCTCAAGGTGTAAGCAACCACCTTACCCCCTCGCATGAGAACACGTCCAAGCTTATTCAATGAAGCATCACCGAAAACTACATAATCATTTATCAGCTCAAGTTACGCCAAAAATAAGGCTTCTATTAGATAAGCCTTCAACTATTCAAAATGTTGTTGTCTTTTCTTGATCCACTCAAACTAAACTCTATTTTGTAGCAACTTGGTCATAGGTGTCGCTATGATAGAAAAGCCCTTGACAAAATGACGGTAATATCTGGCAAGTCCAAGGAAACTACGAACCTCCGAGATATTTCTAGGTGGTTTCCACTATATCACTATGTAAATCTTTTGTTGATCCACGCGAATCCCATTTGTCGGTATAATGTGGCCCAAGAATGCCACTTCGAAAAATCATAATTCACACTTGCTAAACTTGGCATAAAGCTGACGATATCTCAAGATCTAAAGGACGACACGAAGGTGATAATCATGCTCGTCCTCCAAACTCGAGTAAATTAAGATATCATCTATGAAGACCACCACAAATTGGTCTAAATAGTGCTGAAAGATTTGATTCATCAAATCCATGAAAGCTGAAGGTGCATTTGTTAATCCAAAGGGCATAACCAATAACTCATAGTGGACATACCACGTCCTAAAAGTGGTCTTCTAGATATCTTCATCTCTTACTTTCAACTGGTAATAACCCAACCTCAAGTCGATCTTCGAGAACACACAAGCACTTTTCAACTGGTCAAAAAAATCATCAATTCTTGGTAGAGGATAACGGTTCTTCACTGTCACCTTATTGTGTTGGAGATAATCAATGTACAACCTCAACAAACCATCTTTCTTCTTGAAAAATAAGACTGAATCACTCCAAAGTGAGATACTTGGTCGAATGAATCCTTTTTCAAGTAACTCATGAATCTGGTTCTTTAACTCTCTCTATTTTGTCGGTGTCGTATGATATGGTGTAATGGAAAATGGTATCGTACCTAACACCACCTCTATCCAAAACTCTAACTCACGATATGGAGGTAATTCATGTAACTATTTTGAAACATATCGGTGAACTCTCTAACAGTTTCAAGGCTCTCAAGCATTGGACTGCCAACTCTTGCATCAACAACATAAGCCAGGAAAGCCTCACAAACCTTTTAAATCAACCTTTGTGCCGCTAAGGCTAACACTACATTGGGAAGGCTCTTCGTCCTACAACCCAAACTTGCACCATGCTTAAACAACCAATCTATCCTTAAGATAATGCCAAACTCTTAAAACGACAAAACCATCAGATCAGTTAGAAATACCAAACCTTGGACCTCAATCAGACACCTATGATACACTTTATCTACCAGAACATCATATCCCAATAGACTAGTCACATGGACCCCTATCTCTAGATCCTTGGTAGGGATACCCCACATCTGAGATATCCCACTACGAATGTTGGAATAGGTAGACCCCAACTCTACTAAAGAAATAATATAAACTAAAAAACAAGGTGAATGTACCTGAGATGACGTCGTTAGCATCACAATCCTCTTGAGCCTTCAAATTACCTCATTGGTGCCCTTACGGTGAACTAGAATGTACCCCTACTCTGATGTCCAAACGTGTGGCTCGTTCCTCCTCTAGCAAAGTCCCGACCCCTTTGGGCTGGTATGAGGTCCTTTGAGTCTGAATCGGAGTGGTGTCAATAGTTAGCGGGAAATCCCTCATATAGTGATACAGTGACCCACAACCATAGAAAACTTTAGATGTCTCTCAACACTCGTCTCGATACTTAGATCCAAACTGACCATAAATTGGTTCGCCTGTACTATTCTATAAGCCATCTGGGCTCATCATGGATGAAGGTGATAAAGGTTTCATATGGCTAGCAAATTTTGACTTACGGTTTCCACCATTCCTGAGCATTCTTCTTTAATAGAGAAATGATACATGTCAGCTTGACCTCAGGTTCCAACTGCATCTATCGCATGATCCAGTGGGTATCCCTCAACCATTGATCTGCCTTAACTAGATTATCTTTCTCTCATCCCAAGGAAACCCGTTGTGCCATAACAATGAAGCCTCTCAATCGGTACCTCACGAAGGGTGGTCGAAGGCCTAGGAATGACCTTCACAAAACGGTAAAGGGCCCGATGCAGGTGGGAGAAAAAATTAGCCCCTCGACCCCTCTCATCTTTCGATATTTTCTCTGTGCCGAAAATGTAGTCCTTATCGTAACTCCTCTCACTGGAGCCCCAACTTTCCTCATGATCACGTGCTCTTCTAGGCATGATTACTTTTCTATACAAGTAAACAAATAAGTTCACGCCATCGAATACTCAGCTTAAACCATAGTCTTTTAATTATCAACCTATAACCCTCTCGACCCGGCCTAGATGCCCGACCAAATTGAGTGAGCTACATTGGGTTTGTCGAAACAAACTAGAGTCAATTAACTAAACTTAGGTCCTTTTTTGCTTTTTATCTTGTCTATATGTACATTATGTCCTAAGGTGTGCATGCTAGTAGCGGGCAAATTTTTAAAGGAAACGAGCATAAAAAGGTAACCAATTTCTTATATACGCATTTTAGGGACTAAAATGTAAATTTAGAAAAATACAAGGACTTAGTTAAAATTTGTGTTACCAATCCTCAATAAATCATGTTACATGCTTGCTTGCCAAATTTCAGCTCATAACGATAATCCAAACTCATACAATTGCATTCAAGAACATCAAGGACTAAAATGAAAGAATCAGAAACCTCGAATTTCACTTTAACTAAATTAATGATAGCCAGTATCGGTACGCAGCCACCTATACCAATACGGGGCTTCAATCTAATAGGGTCGTACCGATACATGACCAAGGTGTATCAGTACACGGTCACATTTTCAAAATCGTGGATTCTAGTAGATAAAATATGTACTGATACAACCTCTCATGTACCGATCCCCATGCATATTTCCAGCTTACCCTTACCAATACGAGGCCCCGCATATCGGTACGCTCTGACTTGTAATGTCCAATTTTGTTGATTTTTCATACAATCATGGATTCAAACATGCTCTAATAATCAATAAATATGTGCACCACCAAACTAAAGATCAAACCATGTTAGAATATCAAAGAAACATGACCAAACCAAAGCAACATACTTCAATCATAAATCTCGAGGCATGCTTCCTAAAATCCAATCCATCCAACGCACGAAACGTAAATCCACAACAAAAACGAACATACAAAGTCTCACACAACATCACAACAATAATATAAACTTGCACATAATAAGAGTTTAGCAAAAACCCTCCCAAAAAACAATGAACCCTATTGTTTTTATTACTACTAGTCTAGTTCAAAAACCATACTTTCAAATAGTTTAAGTCATTGGATTCCCCTTCGCTTGCTCGCTGCCTCCTAAAACCCTCCCAAAAATATGCATATTAAACCATATACAACATGTATCATGGATCAACAACAAAATTGTTGGGAAACGTCAGTACACCCCATGGAGCAACGAAAAAATTATCCGGCGTAAACACCAGTGATCCATGTACAAGGGACGAATTTGGGGTGATAAAGGATGAAACGTTACCTCAATAAATATGGAAATCTGTAGAGACTGTAGGAGAATTCAAATCGAATTCGAGTCGTCACAACATCGTTTCAACCTCTATGCAGTCCACCCAAATAAAACGAACCATATTTTCTCTTCACTAATTATTAGAGAGGTTTTCCGAAAAGCATACATATGGCTGCTAGACCTCGTGCCTTTATATAGCATTTAAAACCTTAACTCTAATTAAATTCAGATTCTTTAAATATACATTATATATATACGAATATAATTAAATATGTAGAATCTGATTCTACTTCTATCAGGTTTCTTTAGGGATATATATATATTCTAATAGTATCTGATAATTACATTAATTATCTAGTATTAAAATA
Organism: Hibiscus mutabilis; assembly: GCA_019671005.1. NCBI lineage: Eukaryota > Viridiplantae > Streptophyta > Magnoliopsida > Malvales > Malvaceae > Hibiscus > Hibiscus mutabilis. The sequence continues at coordinate 16,974,666 of CM033714.1, read as the reverse complement.
TATATAACCGAAATTATCTATAATTTCAATAATCATAATATTTTGGTTTTTACTTATTTCGTGCACAACAAGTTTGTACACATGCTATCTAGTCGATATTTGTTCGTTTTAATCATAGGGTGTGACCCTTGTAGGTTCATGTAACGTTAGCAGTAATATCTAGAACAATTCTAATGTTACAAGCAATGAGTGGCATCTAGCAATACATCATTACTACCTAAGTTACATGAAGTCGTGGTTCGATTTACCTATTCCGTGATTAACTTCTTTTATGTATTTCATCATTTTGTCCTCATATCTAGATCGGACACAAGTCATGGATTAGTCACACTTGTATAGTCCATCTAATATTTCTTGATGTCTTGAGTAGACTATTATAAACGAATAACTATGATATCCCATATCAATTTATTCGAGCATGGCCATGCATTTTATAGTCTCAATCAAGTAGCCTATGATATTACTCATATTATGTAGGAGGGACAAATCCTATCTTGATCAACCATATTCCGCTACATAGATTGTGACATATCCAATATCAGTCTTTATAGTGTAGTCAGTTACGACACACGTTTGACCCTATCAAAATATGTCACTCACGATGTTTAAATAATGGTGATCTCAAGTATGAGGATCATACATGTAGTTATCACCATGAGCAATGTTATGAATGTCACATAATAATCCAAGAAACATGCTCATAGCGGGTCAGTCCAGTATGTCATTCTCTGACACATACTAATGTATTGATTTTGACATCTCCATGTCAATGACAACACTTTGTCATAGATCAACTACATATTAGTCTTAATACATTATTGTTGTCCATGCCTACAATAATTCTCGACTAAAGACATTCAATAATAACTATATTATTCTAAGGACTTTATTATAATTCAGTTTATTTATAGGTGCACAGAATAAGAATGAAATAACAATAATAATGGCTTTATATTAATAAACAAGATAAAATAAGTATGTATTTTACAACCATCTCATGATTGTTATTTGGGCATACTCCAATAAAAATCCCATTTGTAAACCCTTAATTTAAGTTTTCCCATGCATAACAACTCATATGCAAGGCTTAAAGAGTAAACATGTATAAACCAATATTATACAACATAATTCATCAACATGATACATCATCAATTATATTGGCTTTCAAGTGATCATAAACTAAGTTCCACTTTACAAAATATTACATCGGATACACGGATTAAACAAGTATCCTCTCAACACTTCATACAATCTCAACCGAAATTAAGGTACGATCACAACCGGGTACCATCACAACCCAATCAATGGTTAGATGTATAATCCATTAACGGGAGTTTTCGGTACCATATAACCCCTCAACCGTTAGGGTATGGTGGAGTATTCGGTACACATAAACCGCTCAACACCCGAGGCGACTTATTATAGTGCACTATCAATCCTATGGTCGGCCAACTATATCCGATAACATTTTATACCACATCACTTGCCAATATAATTCATTATTAACCATGTACCTCACTGTTTTTTATGCAACATGCAAAACCATTTCCAATGCATTTACAAGTATTCCTCATACTTACATGGACCATTTTCCCAATGTATCCATCATCAATATATGATCAAAAATCATTATAAAACATAATCAAAACATGTTTAAACAGTAGGTACCATATAATTCAAAAACAAGTGCATAAAATCAATTTCACCAAAGCACTACCATGAAGAAATCTCATCATACTTACTTTCAAGTTTAAACCAGAATTTTGAGCTAGATTTAAACTTCTAAAATAACATTTAAACCATTTCAAAGCTGAAATCCACATTCTCACTCACCGACTACGCAAAACTTCATCTGCCGATAAAAACTACTCCTCCAAAGCACTACCATGAGGATCAACTTTCCCTGATTTAACCACACAAAACAGAGGATTCAATGCATCTAAATGCATTCAAAGACTCAACAACATTAATCCACAACAACTCCAACTAAAACCCCTCCACAACAACCAAAATCAACATCAAACACCTTCCAAACTTAACCCAGCCAAAACCTAAAGGTTTAATCCATCAATTAACTTCAATTAACATCCAAGAACAACCTAGCATCATCTTTATACCTCCAACATTCATAAAACACCCAAAACTTACCAAAAACACCACACTAACAACCTAAGAAATTAGAGATTCACTTAGTTTCGAGATTCTATTGTTAAAACCAACTTATTAATATTATTAACCATCAAAATTATGATTAGAACCAATCAAGAACTCAAAAAATAGATCCAAAATGAATATCACTTAATCTCATCAATTAAACATTGATTTAACCAATTTTCCATAATTAAATCATTAAAACTGATTAGAAAACATTAAACAATGATCAAATACTTGAGAATTTCAGTAAAGAACCATTCGTTGGAGGAGAAGAATGAACATTTTCATCTAATGAGTGACTTTCCTCTTAATTGGATGTTTTACTCTTGAAAGACAAAGGAAAACAACGAGATTTTGGAAAACAAGATTGAAGAATCCATTAGAAATCAAGAATTTAAGAAATCAAGAACATTACCTGAAATCTTTGATTCAAAAGTGAGTGTTTGGCTGAAGAAACTTTGAGATAAAAGTTTTAGAGAAAAAATTACGTCAAAAGTGGTTTTAGGAAAATAACTATCTCCCCTTAATTAAATTCTCTTAAATTCACTAATTAAACACATTTAAAATAATCCAAATTGAGAGAAAAATTAGATTAAAACATTTGGTAAATTAGCTCCTTAAAGATTCTAAGATTTGACCCTTTTTCAAAATAATCACTAAAAATAGTTTTTCACTCTTTACATTTTGGTCACTAGCCAAAATGTCCAATTTTCAAATTCCACTTTTCAAAATTGAATATACCAAAAAATATCCATATAATAAATAATGATTTTATGATATTTTCCCATATATTTTCTTACACAAAAATATTTATTATGATTTTTATCACGAATTTGACTCGAATCTCTAATCCTGGTCTACCGAACCGTCAAATCAACCTAGAAACTCCTAGGTCCAAAACTGAGGCGTTACACAACCCCTTAAACTCAATTTCAACATTTTTGGGCAGATTGCCTAGTAGGTACAGATACCCAACCTCAAGTATCGATACATCACTCTAAGAATCGGTACAGTCACCAAGCGTACCAATACTCGAACTTCACAGGAAAAAAAGGTTGACCAATAAGCCTATACCGGTACATAGTCCATGCGCATCGATACTCCTTTAGTAACAATACGCCCCAAGCATACCATTACGAAACTTTGCTACTGGAATTCTATCAAAATAATGGGTACCAGCATGGCTCTAGCTCGTACCGATACGCCATTCAACATTAGCTTGTGTTTGTCATTTAGAACATTGGATATTGATACGGGTTCATCTTGTACCTATAATCGAGCCCAAGATTCGAATTCTAGAGCTCAAAAAATTATTCCTAACTCCGACAAAACTTCATGGAAAAACCCCAAAATCGAACCTACAAGTTATGGAAGGTGGTTTAAGTGGTTTCCTACCATTTTACGTGTTATTAACATGAAATCTGAGTTTTACCATTAAAGAGGGTTCATAACCTCTAACACACAAAATCACCCATAAACGTCAAATTTAAGCACACAAAGCATCATCCTTAGGATGTGCATGAAACAAGGAGTTAGTAGTATACTAAACTTGATTTCTTCACTGAAAAAGAAGCTCATGGCCAAGTTTCTCAAGCCTTCTTCTTCTCAAGCTCTTTGGAAGATTCTCCAACCTTTTTCACTACACAAGGAATTGTAAATCTGAGTTACAACTTGCAGGAGATGATAAGGGGGTAACTAACTTACATTACAACGCTAAAAATGAGATTGCTCAATCCCTAACCTATTTCCTCCAAAAACCCCACAAAACCCATAAACTTGCCTCTCCACCTATCTTGATGAAACTTACCTCAAAACGCAGGTCCTTGATTGTTGAGAAAAAACCCCTTAACTTGAAATCCAAAATTTCAACTCAAAACAACCAAGATTCAACCTTTCTCTTTTGGTTGGGGTTGGAAAATGAGAATGGATAAGGGAAGAAGACAAGATAAAAATGGTGAGATCATTCCCTTAACTCTCTATAGAGGAAAATTAAAGAAGCCACATTTTCCTCTTCAAAATGAGGTAATTTACCTCACTACCCTCCCATCATCCTCCTAACTCATCACCAACCCAACAATAAAACACAAGCCCATTAAGGTTCTTTTGAGCACCTGAAGGCCCAACCCTCAGCCCAAAATGTAAGGCATACGACTCGGGTTAGACCGACCTACGGATTTCGAAATCTGGGTGGTTACAAATATATATTACATAAACATTACTTAGGGTTAGTTCAACATGTTTTTGAAAAGTGTTATACAAAAGTACTATGAAAATATGCTTTTAAATTTGTTTGGTTTAAGTGGGTGGAAAACTCGTATTGACTCGTCTAATAATTTTATAAATTTGACCCAGCTTGAAAAAAAAATCAAATAAAGTTTGAGTTATAAAATGAGAATTCGAATAACTTGAAATTTTTAGTAATTAGTGGATCGATTTTCAATTTCAAGTCGAGTCTCTCAATTGTGTGCGTGCATGAAAAATATGAAGAGTGTGTGTGTGTGTAGGTAGGTAGGTGTGTATGCGCGCGCGTTCGCGTACGTGTGTACGTGCTTGTGGTTATAAAAATTGTTTAAATTGGAACTAATTAGTGTCATAACATTATAAATGTTTACAAATAAATTTGAACAGAACTCGAACAAATCTACTCGACTTAACTTGAGTCAAAAAATTTTCCAATAAAATTTGAGTTACAAAATATGACTACTCAACTCAACTAACTCGAATTTTTTTACTCAACTCGATTGAATGCCTATTCCTAAGTTTATGTTTTATGTTTTTTCGCTCAATCAAATGATTTTTATTAGGCTAAAGGGTTAAATTTGCCCATATAGTAATCCAAAATCAGCAATGTTGCTCATACTTTTTATTTTTCGTAATTTTGCCCTCAAAGTCAGTCAATTGCAGCAATGTTGACCTTTGACCGACGTTGACCGTTAAAGTGCTAACGTGGCAGTTAACGGTGAAGTCATTTATGCAATTTTGCCCTCAAAGTCATTCAATTGCAGCAATCTTGCCCTCAGTTTATTTAGTTTTTGAATAAATTGGATAAATAATTTAGTTTTTGAGTTGAACTTTTACAAACAGAATATATGAAAAAATCAATTAACAAATTGGTGTAAATATCCTTTGGGTCTCTGGTAATTTTAGAAATAAGCAAAGTGAGAACTCTCACAAAAAATTAAAATATTCTTCAATTTAAAAAAAACCATAAACTTAATAAAAATAAATAAGATATTCAAAAAATTATTGAAAATAAAACTATTATAAAAATTAAAATGTATTAGAAATTATAAAATGATAAAATATAAATATAAAAATTAAAAAGTATTTATAAAGTATTAAAAATTGCACAATTACACCAAATTTTCTTTTGCATTTCTACATTAAACTGATGTTCATTAATATTTGATATGTTTTATTACTACTCTAATGGAATGATGACTCCATTAAAAATATGTTCAAGGAATATTAGTTGGCCTAGCATAACCAAAAACAGTTGAAGACTTTTTCAATAGTTTTAAAAATATTTTGAAATTTTAATATTTACGTTTTATCATTTGATGAAATTGTTAAAATGTTTAATACTTTATAAATTTTTTTAAATTTTTTTATTTATATTTTTATCAATTTATAATTCTTAATACATTTTAATTTTTATATTAATTTTTATTTTCAATAATTTTTTTAACTTCTTATTTATTTTTATTAAGTTTATAGATTTTTTAAAAAAAAATTGAAGAATATTTTAATTTTTATGAGAGTTCAAACTTTGCTTATTTTTAAAATTACCATGGACCCAAAGGATATTTACACTAATTTGTTAATATATTTTTCATATATTTTATTTGTAAAAGTTCAACTCGAAAAACTAAATTATTTATCAAATTTTATTCAAAAACTAAATAAATTGAGGGCAAAATTTTATGAATGACTTCACCGTTAACTGACACTTCAACACTTTAACGGTTAACGCCGGTCAAAGGGTGACATTGCTGCAATTGACTGGCTTTAAGGGCAAAATTACTGAAAATAAAAAGTAGAGACAACATTACTGATTTCGGATTACTAGAGGGATAATTTGACCATTTAACCTTTTTATTAATAATATAAGAATCACTGTAAAGTGGATTACAAGATACTGAGAGCATATCGTTCTAAGTTCGGGAAAACATCTTAGACCAAACAAATGTCAATCATAACGCTTAATACAGAGAAAAAAAAAACTTTGATATATAGGGATTTTGGGTTTAGTTTAGAGTTTAGAGGTTTAAGTAGTATGATTTAGAATTTAAGATTTAAGGTTAAAGTTTACGGTTTAGAGTTTAGTGTTTATGGTTTAGAATTTAGTGTGTTAGAATGTGAGTTTTAGATTTTAAAGAAAAATTGTGTATCAAAATATAACCCTAATATAAAATAAGAACAAAAATCTTATTTCATGTTTGGTGTTTATTTTTATGCCCCAACACTAAAAAAATCAACTTTTAAGTTTTAACTCTAAACATTAAATCATAAACCCTAAAAGGACTATTCACACAATACTCTACACTCGAATCTTAAACTTAACTCTAAGCTTTAATCATAACTTAATTTTTTAGTGCTAGAACATAAATAAAGATGCTGAAAATAAAGACTTACACTCACAAAACAATCGCCTCGAGCATCAATAGTAAATACTTGTGCATAGATGATCGACGTTCATTCACGTTAAAGACCGACTCATCTCGAACAAGAATTCGCAACAACAAACAAAGTGAAAAACATTCCTCAAGACAACCACACGTAGGCTAAATTTATGTGTTTAACGAGAGAATTTATATTATGCGTCATTCTCACTACGTCATTTATGAACTAATCAATAAAATATAGTCATTTCATTCAAATTTTCATGTTATCTTTTTACTAAGTGAATAACATTACTCAAGACAGCCACACGTAGACTAATTTTATGTGTTTTAACAAGAGAAATTATATTATGTGAATAACATTACTAAAATTTTCATGCCATCTTTTTACCAAGTAAATCTTCACTTGGTAAAAACTATTTATAAATTTAATTTACATTAAATATGAGTGAAGATTCACTTAGTAAAAAAATGAGATGAAAAAAACTAATAAAATAAATGCATTTTAATGATATAATTTTTCGTTTAACAATAGTGATAAAAAAACTAGTTTTAAGTAGATAAAATTTAGACTTTATTTTTAAAAACATAAAAAGTTTGATAATATAAATAAAAACAATGAATAAATTTTTATGAAAATAATATTAAACACACCATTAATTGGAAGAGAAGTTATATATCTACATGGAGAAAGAATACTTGAATGGGAAATTCCCGATAACGTACACTTCATACATCAGCATGAAAGGCAGCAACTTGATATGGTACGAATAAAAATTTCCCCTCCCTTCTCGATACCACTATTTATGTAACGTTTTAAAATTTTAAGTTTAAAGTTAGAATTTTGAATTAAAATTTAAAGAATTTGATATATGGTGTATTTTTAGAGTTTAAAGTTTAAAATTTATAATTTTAAATTAAAAGACAGAAAGAAGTATCAAAAAAATCAGAGGATTTTTGTTCCTATGGTACAAAGCGCTTGCAAACCAGAGCCAAACATTATTTCATCGTACAATAAACAAACCGATATTGCCATAAAAAAACAGTGTCTTAATTAGTGCAGTACGCTGGAAGATGAACAAAACTATAGAGCGTTGAGCATGCCATCCACCGTCTCTTGTACCACCTTCCAAGCCATGAGAACATGTTTATCCTCCGTAAGACTGGCTCCAAGGGCGAACCTTATCATGTAAATCCCATCGACCTGTGCATGAGTCACGTATATGCGCCCCGCCGCGTTCATCGTCTCTAATAGTTTCCGGTTGAACTCGTTTGCATGCGTCTCGTTGTCATCCGCGTTGCGAAACCGCAATGCCGATGGCAAAACCCTAAAACACACCATAGCAAAATACCTTGGGACCACGACTTCGAACCTGCCGTCGTTGGTCACGAGCTCTTCGAAGCGTTTTGCCATTTTGACATGGCTTCTCAGAAAGTTTCTGAGGTTGGCCACACCGTAGCTTCTCAGGACGAGCCAGAGCTTCATGGCTCGGAACCTTCTGCTGAGGGTTATCTGCCAGTCTTTGTAGTCCACCACTTGGTTCAAATCGCTGGCTTTGTTCCGGAGGTATTCGGGATTGGTTGAGAGTGATTTTATGAGACTACTTGGATCCTTCACCCACATGCAACAACAGTCCAGTGTGGTGAAGAACCATTTATGAGCGTTGAGACTGAACGAGTCTGCTCCTTCGACGCCGTCGATGAAATGTCGGAACTCGGGGCAAATACAGGCACTTCCTGCATATGCAGCATCGACGTGAACCCACATTCCGTATTCTTTTGCCACATCGCAGAGGGGAATCAAAGGATCGACAGCGGTGGTCGATGTTGTCCCGACCGTGGCACAGAGATATAGCGGGATAAGTCCGGCTTTTACATCTGTGCTTATTGCATGTCGTAATGATTCTGGTGACAGACCAAATGCTGCTGATCTTTTTGTCTTGACGGCCCTAAAATTTTTAGGGTCAATACCGGCGATCTTAGCCGCCTTTGCTAGAGCACTATGTGTCTGGTCGGAAGCATAGACAACTAATTTCCCAATGTTCTCCCTCCCAACTTTGAGCAACATCCGATCTCTCGCGGCTGTTACAGTGCACAAAATGGCCTCACAAGTTGTTCCTTGCAAAACACCCCCTCCGTTTCCGGAGAAAAGGAAAGCACGGGGAAGATCAAGCATTTGGCCAAGCCAATCCATGACAATCGATTCCAGCTCCGTTGCAGCGGGCGACGATATCCAGTTGAATCCGACGACATTGAAGCCGGTGCTAAGCATTTCACCGAGGAAGCCCGCCACGCTACCACTGGAAGGAAAATAAGCAAAATAGTTCGGACTTTGCCAGTGAGTTATCCCGGGTATAATATGTTGCTGCACGTCTTGAAGGATGGTTTCCACAGGCTCGGCGACATACGGGGCCGTGGTCGGCAAGCGTTTCGCGAGGTACCCTGGTTCGACTTGGCTCAGAACCGGGTATTCCTCGATGTTTTGGTAATAATCAGCTAGAAAATCAATGATCATGTGGCCTTGCCTTCGGAATTCCTCAGGATCTAGGGGGTTAACGCTGTTGCTGAAACCGTTCCCCGGTTCATTAAAAGACGCAAGGCTGCCCATTTCAAAGAATATTTGAAACAAATTATGCACTTAATTGTAGCTGTTTGTGTTGTGATGTGTTTCCTTCTCCCCGGAGCTGGTTTATATAACTTTTGACACATGTAATTGTTTATATTTTATTTTTATTTACTTATTTGGAGCTGATCAACGTTCCATGAACAACCATGCATGCATGTCAATATATCATTCTTTGCTTTGCTTTGCTTTGTGATTAATCTTGATTACAAATAATTAATTATTAATTGCATCATATGATAAGTATGATATTGGTTGGGTTGGCATGATAACATTTATAACACATGTAGACATCGATTGGGGTTGGTGTAGGTTGACATTTTCACCACACCTGTATTAGTATTCCCCCATTAGCACATTCCTTAACGTCAATGTTTTAATTTCAACTAACAATCCATATCTGTGGAAAACAAACTTTTTGACATATTCAATCCCACCATTGAGTTTGTTTATTTATAAATTTGGATATGTTTTGAATCTCACGTATCTTGTTTCCTTTTCATATTCTTTTCCATTAAGATCCTTATTGAAAAATCCATTGTCACCCGAATGTATAGTTTTTTAAGGTTAATATTTGATTCACTAATTGTGTATAATTTTGTGTATTATCATTCCAAAAGATCATGACGTATCGCTAAGATTTTATGATTAGTGTTTAAAGATGATTTTTATTCTAAATTCCTAACCACCAAAATTTATATTTACTCCACTTTTCTGACTAATAAAATGGTAATTAAGATTCAAATATTAAAATAAGAAAAATTAACAATAATAATTAAAACTAAAAGAACGATTTTAATGACCAGAATACAACTAATTTTAAAAATTAAATGACCATTAATATAACATACTCTTAAATTTATTGACGATGAAATGTTCTGTCTTGTTCATCATTGATATTAAGAAGTCAAAATCTCCTCGTTTCCTTTATCAAATACATAGATGAAGAGAAATAGCTTACTTCTTCTTCTTTTTTTTACTAAATAAAATAACTGGAAAGGAAGAGTGCACCAACCTGCCCCAAATTTCAACAGGAACGTACCTCAAGACGCGCATACAACAAGTAGCAGCCGAAGACGAGTTCTCCAGTTTTTCTTTAACAAATTTCCCCTTTTTTTTTGGTAAACTTTCCCATTTTCTATCAATTTTATGTCCACAATCCCTCATGTTTTATGATATGATAAAAGTAATATTAATAAATAAATATAAGAAACCTAATGCTGTAATACCATCCAATGATAACAAAAATAAGGTTTTTTTTTTATCAATTGTGTCTATTATATACGAGCCTAAAAGATAAAATCAGGATCGAATATTAAAGTATACTTAATTTTTTAAGTTTTAAAATACAAAGTTTATAAAGTATTTAAACTTAAGATTTACAAATATGAGACTTTAAAAACACAAGACCTAAATTACCATTGGGAGGCCTTACCCTCCCTTCCTATCTTTAGTTTTGTCCCTGCGAATGAAGATGAAAAATAATTATTACTATAATTCATGTGAATTATTATTTTTTAGTCATGAAGTAATTACAAGGTAGTATTTGTTGATATATATTCTTAATTTTTTGACAATGGACAAAAATCATGTCTCTTTTTTGTGCCCCTTTCTATGCCCCAACACCAAGAAATTAAATTCTAAGCTCTAACCCTAAGTTTTAAACCTAAACCATAAACACTAAATCCTAAAAATAGACCCCACCCTTAATTCCCTAAACCCTAATTCTAAGCCCTAACCTTAACTCTTAACCTGATTTTTTAGTGTTGAACATGAACAAAGGTACCGAAAAGGCAGAGGACTTCTAGTCTTTAACGATGCACACACACCTTGCGGACAAAGAGATTTGAATTTGGGTCTCCTAGAATGAACATCATTCTCTTTTCCAGTGAAATTTTAAATAGATTTTTCAATGTTATTTTGTATAAGCTTACTATATATAATCTTTTTGTGCTTGGTATAAACTTACATATTTTTTAAATAGTCTTAATATATTGAATCTACATATGAATAGATTTTTCTAAATAGATTTTTTAATGTTATAATTCATGTGAATTTTTTCTAAACTTACATATTGAATCTACATATAAATATAGGTAGGATACATAGGTTTAGAATGAATAAGAAAAATATTGGCGTTTTTAGATATAATAGTGAGACACGTCACACTTTTGAAGAGATAATTTATGTTTGAGCATTATAATTAACATCATTGATTTTAGTATATCGTAAAATGAATATAAAAATATATTTTAATTTTAAAAGGAAATTTAAAAGGAAAGGAAATTTACCAATAATCAGTTAGTTTAGTAGGATAAGATACTAGATTTCTTAAGTAAAGTCAGATGTTTAATTTTGACGTTATAAATGGAATAGTTGAATTGGAGGGATCCAAATTAATCAATCAGTAAATTGAATACTAATAATTATAAAAAAGAAATTTGATAGGCACAAGAATGTTTTAAAGCACGTGAGAACTGAGAAGTGGAGAAGTGGGAAGAAAAGCCACTCAACGTTATCGTCAAAGTAGGTGAGCTGAGAGAGACACTCCAACTCAACTACCCACAAAGTGATTCTTCAAAGGAAGATACCATAAAAAATTATTTATTTAGCATTTGATTATATTAGTAAGAGTGTGAAAATTTAAGTCATCGTGTCAATATATATGTGGTAAACTATATAACAAGCAACTAAATTGTTTGTACTTTGTAAGATTATAAATGTGTTACTAAATTTTAAAAGACTATAAATAAAATCGCTCAATTAATCGATTGTAACATATTACTCTGCCAATTAAAAAACAAGAATTAACTTTTTAGTTATAATTAAATCACTCTATTTATAACTTGTAACGATAATGATACAAATAATCAAGTTACCTTTTTAATAGAAATATAGTCTCAAGTAAAAGAAAATTTTCACTTGAGATAAGGAAAGGGAAAAGAGTACCCAAAATATTATTAGCAAAGCGTAAACATTATATAGTTCAGAAAATCATGTCACTTAATAGTAACTGTAAAGTTGATGTCAATTTATTTTTAACAACATGATGATATGTTTGTTGTAACATATAATCAATTAATTGAATGATTCGCTTATAATTTTTAAAATTTAATGTTTACTTTATAATCTTATAGTTAACTGAATGACATGTGATGTAATTTACCGATATATAATATCCACTTGGTCAAAAGGACCTCAAAGGCGGATAAAAATCTGTTATCTTTTTTCGGTGTTTCTTTCTATGCCTCAATACTAAAAAATTAAATTATAAGCTCTAACGCTAAATTTTAAATCATAAACCTTAAATTTTAAATCCTAAAAAAATATTCTACCCTAAATTCCTTAAATTCTAATCTTAAACCCTAATATTAATCTTTAATCTTAAAATTTAAATTTTAAATTTTAATATGTGACATAAATAAAATACCAAAAGAAAAAAAAAATTATTCCCCAAAGCCTGCACCTGCAATTGATCTACTTTGCTTTGGTAGAAAGAAAAACAAAGCCGGTCGGTGCAAACCCAATGCAAATGGCATACAGCAACCTAATGTCCCATATATTTAATTCTACCCCTTTTTTGGGTCAATTTCTTGGTCAACTCATTTTTTTTGAATTTGGGGTACCCTACAGCAGCGCCATTAGCCTTTCTCAGTTTTAAACTTATTAATTTTTTTAACAATTTTTAATTTTAATTTTACTTCTATTTAAAAAAGATAAAAAAGATAAGATTTTAAGAGAAAGAAAAAGTATTTCTAATGAGTCTAAAACTTAGACATTAAAAGAATACGAAGAAAAAAATAAATAGCTTAATCAACCGATTAAATATGTTTGTTCAGTTTCAAACTTACTAATTAACATCTATTTGTTGTCAATAAATATATAACGGGACCGGAATAAAAAAAGGCTCAAATTTCAATATTAATAGAATTTAACAAACTGAAATAGCATTCATTGCTAATAGTAATTACATTTACTTTCAAGTGTTCAAATACACCCATTGGGAGTTGAGAATCAAAGAAATTACGTGGGTAATTAACAAGGGTAAATTTTGATACACGTAAAATTTTATTTTATACAAATATTATAACATTAAAATCCAAACTTTCTAATCCTAAATTCTAAAATTTTAAAACCTAAATTCTAAATCCTAAACTCTTAATATTTAAACTTTAAACTGACCCTCTAACCTCTAAAACTAAAAGATTACACAGCCTGTGTATCAAAGTTTTTTCCAATTAACAATGATTACTTTCATATTTTTATTATATATATTTTTATTTTTTAAATAGCAAATCTCATTGAATTAAGTGTAATTTTACTATTATAATTCCGTATATGTAATATTTTTATAGAATAACACAAAATGTTACAAATTGAGTACTACTTTATGTAACTACACAAATATCATGAACGTTGTAATAATTTAGATAATTAAATGATGTTTAGTGTAATTGGATATTATTTCAAGTAATTAGGGAACTACATAAAAATTAAGGATGACAAGGGTAGGTTGGTACTTGTCCGGCCAGAAGCAGTTAGATCAAAACTTAAATATGATTTATTTCATATGAAAAATCAATTGAAAATCTAGTTCTGACCCGATTTAACATAATTTTCAATTTTTTTTTATATTTTTTAAAATATAAAATAATTGAATAAATGTAACATACGATAAAGTAAAATTTTGATTCAATATCATGGTTCTAGTATCTTATATATTATTTTTTTCTTATATGTATAAAAAGAATACATTTTTATAATTATCTAGTGTCGGATGGGACGAATTCTTTATAAATCTGAATTCAATCTGACCCTAAATTTTGAAAATAAAATAAAATTTAACTTAATTCATTCTGATTGATTTGAAACTCATCGGTATAGATTTTTTTTACCATTCCTAGTAAAAAAATTACAAAATCATAATAACTTATGTAATTCATCCTTGATTTAATTCTAATTTAATCCCCTTATTCTAGAAGAGAGATTTCAATTGAAGAAATGAGAAAGGAAGGCCAGAAATGCAGCAGATGGAGGTTCTCTGTCCAAGGGATTAGGATACTGGAACCTGTCATTTCATCCGTGGTGTTAAGACGGCTTCCCTACACGAGAAGTTCAAGTGTAGATTTTCTTTTGAGTTTGATTTTTTTTTTTTTTGTAATCATCTCAAGTCTTGGTAATATGCATTTGTTTTCAAACATCTGTCAAGATGTTGATTTATATGAAACATGTTCTTCCGTTTATCTGAACATAAGATCTGGTTCAAGCTTTAAATACGTAGACACCTGAACGTACATGCCACAACACAACGGCTCACAACCTACCGTTGAAATATGATATTGAAGAAGACTCGTCTTCGATTTAAGAGTTTTATCGTACCTAAATATTATAGGGTAAACTACATCGGAACCCCCTTTTGGTTTTGATATGTGCTGTTTTGGTCACCAATTTTTGAAAATGTTTGATTTTGGTCACTTGCGTTATCGACCTGTTCCATTTTGGGCACTCGAACGTTAATCTCTGTTAGATTGCTGACATGGCATGTTAGAAAAATAAATAAATTTTGATTTTTTAACCCCTAAACTTTCAAAACTTCATTTTTCACCCTCTTTAGAACCCCCCTAAAAAATTCTCCTTATTTTCTCACAAAACTTTCAATTGTAATGACCAATGTAATCAATACATCACCAACATCCAAGATATGGTTAGAGAATAGGGATTTTGGGAGAAAATAAAGGAGAATTTTAGGGTGTTTTTTTTCTTGAAGAATGGTGAAAAAATAAAGTTTTGAAAGTACATGTGTTAAATTAAAAATTAAATTTTTACTAACGTGATACGTCAACAATCTAACAAAGATTAACGTTCGAGGGACCAAAGTGGAACAAATCGATAACGTAAGTGATCGAAACCAAACTTTTTCAAAACCGATGACCAAAACAGAACAAACCGGAAACAAAAGGGACTAGCCTTATAGTTTACCCAATATTATATATGATTTAGGGTAAACTACTGCAATGGTTACTTATGTTTAGGGTTTGTACAGTTTTGGTCACCGATTTTCAAATTCGACTGTTATGGTCGCTTACGTTTTCGATTTGTAAACTTATGTTCATTGGACGTTTGTAGTTAAACATTAACGGGAGGCTGATATGGCACAATAAAAAGAATGATAAATTACCTAGATAGTCCCTAAAATATTATTTCACAACTATTTTTTTTGAAAGGGGAATTGTAAAATTAAAATCGAAGCTCATACAAAATGTACAATGATACGTGTCTTATTAAAATACCTCCCTAAACCTAAGTAGAGGAAAAATAATGTAACATATCATTGTAGACGAGAAAGCCAAAGTGACACCTACATCATAAGAGAGACATTAACATTCAAACAATACTGCACTAGAAACACAAGGGCGGCTCGTAGAAATACACCAGAAGCATCCAAAGAGCCAAAATACTCAATCAGGTGAGATGATGCAAAGGTCGTCCACGCGGGCAATTCCTTTTTTGGCCAAACTATCTGCGAGAAAGTTGCATTCTATGGGAATATGTTGAATTTGCCACTCAATGCCGTCACATAGCTCAATGCATGAAAGCACAAGAGATTTGAAGATCAAAGGGCAACGATGGGGGCTTGTGATCCAATCAATCGCGAGCTTGCTGTCACTCTCAATTATCAGTTTGGATGTTCTTACCCAATTAGATTTTCTGAATAAAGGGCAAGCTTCTTTAACTGCTAGAATTTCAGCTGTTGTTGCGTCGGATAAACCTGCAGATTTGGAGAAAGTTATGAGGCATTTGTTGCGATCGTTGCGGAGGCAACCACCTATACCAGCTGCACCAAAACTTTATTGAACGGCTCCATCAATGTTAAATTTTAACGGCCCTGAGAGAGGATGAATCCATTCGTGCGAGTCCGTGCTAACCTTACAAGTAGATATTGAACCAAAGTTAGTTGGGCAACTAATTAAATCGTTGATCGATATACCTGCAGAGGGCCAAATTGCAAGGCACCACCAACTCAAACGTTGGATGCATATATCAAATAATTGGGACCACCAAAATCAAAATAATTTGTATAATTACACATTTAATCCTCTATATTTATATTTTTTATTTCTTCTCCCCTACTAATCTTTCAGATTCTTCTTCATCTAACACAATGCCCAATTTTCTACTATACTAATCTCCAATTCACACCGTATTATTAAAATATAGATCTCTAATTTTCTCTTATCTTCACTGCAACCGCGACCAAGCTTGCCTCTAAGAAGTACTTGAGTTGTTCCCTTTGGTAAGCTATTTAGAAGAACTACTACTGTCAAGCTGCTCCCATCCACTAATTTCACTCTAAGCTTGGGATGCTTCTTCGCATACACCTCACCATACTTGTACATGTTAGAGTATTCTCAAAGACCAATCATAAAATGATTGTAAATAACATTTGTTTTACCTTGTTTTTTCATAGAGACATTGTCATTATTATTATCAGTTATAATTCTGCTGTATAAATAAACTGAATTATAATAAAGTCTTTAGAATAATATGGTTATTTTTAAATGTTCTTAGTCGAGTATTATTGTGGGAATGAACAACAATAATGCATTAAGACTAATATGTAGTTGATTGATGAGAAAATGTTGTCATCGACATGGAGATGTCAAAATCAATACATAAGTATGCGTTAGAGAATGACATACTGGACTGACCCACTATGAGCATGTTTCTTGGATTATTATGTGACAGTCACAACATTGCTCATAGTGATAACTACATGTATGATCCTCAGACTTGAGATCAACATTATTTCAACATCGTGAGTGGCATATTTTGATATAGTCAAACGTGTGTCGTAACTGACTACACTATAAAGACTGATATTGGATATGTCATAATCTATGTAGTGGGATATGGTTGATCAAGATTGGATTTGTCTCTCCTACATAATAGGAGTAATATCGTAGGCCACTTGATTGAGTGAGACTAGAAATGCATGACCATACTCGAATAAGTTGATATGAGATATCATAGTTATTCGTTTATAATAGTCTACTCAAGATATCAAAAAATATTAGATGGACTATACAAGTGTAACTGTTCCATGACTTGTGTCCAATCTAGATATAAAAGACAAAAGGATGTAATACATGAAAAATAGTTAATCACGAAAAAGGTTATGTCGAATTATTATTTCTTGTAACTTAGGTGATAATGACATATTGCTAGATGTCACTCATTATTTATAATATTAGAAATATTATAATATTTACTCCTAACGTTACATGAACCTACAGGGTCACACCCACGGTTGAAATGAGCATATATTAAACGAATTATATATGTACAAATTTGTTGTACACGGATTTAGTTAAATTAGTATATATTTGATATATATAATTTAACTATTGGGTAAATATTAAAAGAAAAATAATTATTATAATTATGACTCTTTTAATATATATAAATAATATAATTCGATTTAAATCAATATATATTGAAATCCTAATTAAGTTGAATTGAGATTATATATATTTAATATATATTGAAATTCTAATTAAAGCTGAATTGAGATTATATATTTAATATATATATATATATATATTGAAATCCTGTTTAAGTTGAATTGGGATTATACATATATTTAATATATCTAGCAGTCATTAATGCTTTTAGGAATAACCTTTTAAATAGTTTAAAGAGGTTTTATATGCTCGTTTCAATTGGATGAACTACGTAGAGGTCGGAGCGTTATTGTTACGGCTTAAGAATCGACATCGTGAAATCGTGATTAGATATCTATCTCCTCCAAATTCATAATTCTAGATTTTAAACAGATAATTTTTCACCCTTATTCATCCCTATTCGTTCCTCGTACATGTATCTCTGGTAGTGATCGCCGAATAATTTTTCTGCTGCGCCATGATGTGTACCGGCGTGACCCAGCAGTTTAGCTATTCACTCTGCACAACATTTCATTTTAGCATCATAATGTGACTGATTGTGAAAAGAAAGGGGAGAAAACTTGCCTGATTCATGAGGCTAAGGCTCAACACACTACCACCATTTTCACCGGCCTGTAGCACGGCTTCCTCAATCAAGTTACTGATTGACTCCTTTTGCCAATTCAAGCGGTACTGAAAATTAATCACGCCATCACTAACGATCAAGACTATACATACATTACCAACATGGTGTTGCACTAATAGAGTTTCCTAACCTGTATTTTGTATTTGGGTATTGCCCATGTCTGTGATTTGATTCTATCAACACGGTTCCTTTCAACAACAAAAGTGGGACCATAAATCTATGTAAGCATCATCGACCACAGTGTAATAGGCCAGAGTGTAATCACTCATTTTTATCCGGTTTATAAATATTGTTAATATATTAGTATAATAATTAATGGGGAATTATTATTGCATGTATACATGTAATATATTATTATACTATATGTTTGTTATGTGCATGAGTGTTATTAATATACGTAAAGTATGCGTGATGTGTGCATGTATATCATAAACTATGTATGTATACGTATAGTGTATGTGTGTGTCACGCATGTATTTACATTCCTTACGAGTGCATTGTTTGTACGTATAATGTGTGTGGATATTCATGATGTGTGTGATTATATATGCATATATATAGTATTATGTTAATCAATGTTTGCATGTGGGTTCGTATGTTGCATGTATGTGTGCGCATGCATATGTATATACGTATTATTATTATTATTATTATTATTATTATTATTATTATTATTATAATATATAAACAAATAAGGTATTAAAGAAAAAGAAAACAAACAAAAATATTATTTATAGTCCAAGTCCAAATTACATAGCCCAAAATTAAGTTTTCATAGCCCAACTGGCCAAACCTAAATCCTATATCTGAAAGCCCTAAAATGTCTAACCCTAGTGCTTCTCTTTTTGCACAGCCAACCAGGAGCCGTTGGATCAAATTTTGATCCAACGGCCACGATCAAAGGGGAAGATTATCCAACTGGCCGCGTGTGTTCACGCCCAGACCATTCGGGTGCCACGCGCGCGTTTGATCCACGCGCAGACTCTTCGATCTCCCACGCGCGCGTACATCCCACGCGTCAGAACTCCTCGGTTGCTGAGCTCCACGTGTCACGATCTGGCACAGTTTCACCCGTTCGAGATTTCATCTGAACCGTCCAAGCTTCAAGAAATCCTGGCCGATGGATCATATCTGATCCAACGGCCAGAAATGGATCTGAACGGATAGACATCTCCATCATGCCTCCACCATGCTGGCCTCCAACCACCGCACTCAGAGTGTCAGATGCATCAGAAAGATCACCAAAAGAAGCTATGTCAGTATCATTTTCAGATCTAAGAATATATGTATAAAACTGGCTACCAAAACAGGGGGAGGGGGAGGAAAAATGAAAAAGTGTAATATCAGAGATATCAGATAAGAAATAAAAAAGAGAAGTTATCAGTTTTGAAAATTTTCCAGCGGTAAACTTCTTGTCTTTCTTTCTTACTTACATGCATGTAAAAAGAAAAAAAGAAAAAAGAGAAGGCTTTTTACCATAGTGGCTCAGCTTCCTCTCCGGTAATAATCTCCTCCATGAGTGAACCGAAGTAGGATCTAGTGTTCAAAAGAGAGGGGTTTTATTGTGGGTTTCAAAACGAAGGTTTACAGTTTAAAAAGGGGTTTCCAAAGTTTTTTAGGTTTTACGGTTGGTTTTGGTTGTCGGAGCTCTGGTCAGGGAAGGCTAGAGGCGGCCGTTACGGCCGAGCCTCGCCTGAGACCGGTTGGGCACGGCGGTGCAAGGCAAGGTTTTGGTTTCGAGGGTTAGCCGCTCTGGAAACTAAAGAGAAAGTGTGAGCTTTCTCTCTCGATGGTAGAAAAATGACAAAGAGGGGGGATAGGAGCCGGTCAAATGGTTTTATAGATAAAAAATAAAAACTTTTGGGTTAATTGCTCATTAAGGACTTCTGTCCTTAGCGTCTTTTCATTCCTGGCGTGCCCCTTGGGTTATTTGCAAACACAGTCCCCATTGGCTATTAAGATTGTTCAATTTCCCCCTAAAATTGATCAGAGCAGTTTGAAAGCGGTAAAATCTCCCCTTTAGTCCTTCCACGTTTTGGTTTTTTACATTTCAAGCTTGCCCCTTGATAATATTGCACGATGAGTCCTTTCCAGTTTGTTCCGTTTTTTAATTAAGTCATCAAATAGGCATTTTGGTTATTTAATTTTGGCTTTCACATTCTGTATTTATTTTATTTTGACCCTTCTGATGCTTTAAATGCTTATGCCTTTAGTCTTTATCTTATTTAATTGTTTTTTCTAGCATGTTCATGTTTCTTATTTTATTTACATACGTTTCGCTTATATGATATTTACTTTTATTTTCTTGAGGTATGGTATCATGTTTTTATTTTAATTTGTTTGATTGTTACGTATGTCCATTTTACATGTTATGCCTTAGTCTATTTTTTATATTATGTTTATACGTTAATTCTTATGTTTCTGTTGTACATTATGTTATGTGTTAATTTGTGCATTTTATTCATGTTAGTATCATGTTTGTCATGTTTGTTTTATGTCGTAAAATGCATATCAATATTATGGTTTTGTTCATCAGTTTTAATATCACGTGTCATATCATGTTTCCACGTTTAATTTGTATGTTATGCTTGTAAGTTTACATGATTTTTTAATCCTCTTTGCATTTTAGGCTTATATGATAGTGTGACATTGTTTGTTGATGTTAGTATCCTTTTTAATATATGCATATTTGGTGTCATATCATAAAGTGTCAAGTGCTAGTTTTTCACGCTAATATGTTGCTTTAATTTATTAGTATCGTGCCATATTATATGTCATGCATATTTTGCATTGGTATTTCTTTATGTGTTCAAGCATGTTATAATCAGTTAATTATTTTTAGGAAGCATTTTTTTTGTTTATGTTGTTGCTTTGTTTTAACATGATATGTAATATTTCTGTTGCTCATGTATTTTATTATTTTCGTTTAATATTGTGGCATCCATGTTTTTAGGTTTTCAGTATCATGTTAACGTGAATGTTTTTTTATGGTTTGTTTTGGTTAAGTTTGCATAATGGAATATATAAATTGTCAATGCGGTGCCCTTTTATCCGAGCGTAGACGGGGCCAGTATCAAGCGTAGTGATAGTGGTTGGGCGTTTGCTCTCGGATAACGGGGCCTTTAAAATTTACTCGCACTTACAACCAAATATTAAATTAATCGTCACTTTAATCCGGAAAATCTAATATTAATAAAGCGGTAATTATTAAAGTACCAATTTTGGGCGGTGTGGGGGTGCTAATCCTTCCCCATCCGTAACCGACTCCCGAACCCAAAGTTTTTGAATCTCTGGTTTTATGGTGTCCTGCCTACCTAAGTGGCCGGTGGTGACTCCATTTTCTTAAATAAAACGCGGTTTTTAAAACCCCAACATAATAAATATTTTAATATCCAAAAAACAACCAACACCTCGAAAACTTCAGTTTTTTTAGCGGAGAGGACATCGCTACAGATGGCGACTCCGCTGGGGACTATTTTTGTTTTTTTTTAAACGAAATGAGAGTCAAGCTTTTTCAAATAATTACCGCTTTATTAATATTAGAAGTTCCGGATTAAAGCAACTATTAAATTAAAATTTGGTTATAAGTGCACGTTTATTTTAACGCATTTAAAATTTGGCATATAAACCCGTTTTTTAAGTGGGGGGAAAACGCTAATGCTTTCGTGGAGATATCGTTCTCCCGTGTAGGCCTAGCAAGTACTTTCGGGGCTCAAGTACCTTATGCTTTCGTAAGGATATCGTTCCTTCGTGCAGGCATAAGCGAATGGGTCCCCCTGAATTGAACCTGGTTGAAAGGAGCCTATAATGGGTGATGATCGGGGGCCTTGCTACTCTTAGTAGAGGACAACGAGGACAATTCGGGTACCTCTTAGAACCGGAACTTGATGTAGAGAACGTATAGAAACCCACCCTGTTAGAGCCATAACCTTAGGTGCCTTAGATGGAATGTAAATAGGATTGCCTTGTTTTTTTATCGCATTTAATTTGCCCTTTTATTATGTATTTATCATTTTTGTCCGGTACTGACTTGTTTTCCTTTTTGTTTTGTCTTTTGCATATCATCGCATTCGCATTACACAAGGCATTGATTCCCGAGTGGTTTCTCCCATAATAGAAGATTGTTCATGAAGGACCAAAGGTTCTTTGACCTGAAGGAAGGGGGTCCAGTTCCAGAATTCCATTCTGAGACTAGGCCAGGGACAGCAGAAGAAGGATCGTTCAGGGACTCCAGAAAAGATTCAGTAAGCAGTGTCAGTTCTGGTAACAAGCAAGATGAAATACAAGAACTAAAGAAGCAGGTGTCCGAGATGATGTACCAGATGAATGCTATGATGAAAGGAAAGCAGCATGTCGAACTCAGAAAAGACTCGATCGATGATCAGAATGTGGAACAGAATGATCAGAATGTCGAGATAGACAACACCGTTAAATACGACAAATCGAATCCCTTTGTGATCAATCTCAAAAAGCAGACAAGCATCATATCTGGGGTGGATACCAAGGGAACAGAGGTAAGACCAGGGGAAGCTCGAGAATCCAATGACATCAGAAGGCATTATCCTATACCCATGAGATACACCGAGTTACTTCCATTGCTTGTCGAAAGGAGCCTTATCATACCAGTGAAGTCTGTGCCAAGGAAACCTCCTTATCCGAAGGGTTACAACAATCGTGTCTGGTGCAGCTACCACATAGGCGATTTGAGTCATCACACTGAAAATTGTCGGGCCCTAAAGGATAGAGTTCAAGATCTTATCAGAATGAGAGTTTTGGGTTTCGAATACCGACAACCCTGATTCTACAGCGAACCAGCTGTTGCCCGATGGGCAAAGTTGAAGGAGGGTCAATACCCAATCCAAGGTTCGGGTAACACAGAAGTGGGTCACTCAAGCGGGATAAATCTAGGAGTCAAGAATAAAAGCATCTCAGAAGATGAACTTGTACGCAAGTACGACCAGCTCGAACATGAGAGGCACGATCTAAGCATGAAATTGAAGAGTGTACAAGACGAGTACCAGAAGCTGCACTTTGAATTCAAAAATGTCGGTCTGGGTGACACTGCTGAAGAGTGGATTAATGTTATGATTCAGTTGAGGAACGATTCAGAACGCTGGAAGCAGAAATGCAAGAATAGTAAGAATAAAGTCATATCATTATCACAGAAGCTTGATGAAGCTGAGAGCCAACGCGACATTATCCAAAATGAGTTGGAAAGCAGTCTGGCCATGGAAGATATCCTGAAATCAAGTCTGCAGCAAGAAGGAATGAATCACAAGCCTTTCAATTGGAAAACACAGAATAGATAGCGAGGCTCGAGACTTCTTTACGTACCAGCGAAATCCGTGCTGAGGCAGTGACCGTTAAGCTACAAAAGGCCGAGCAAACAATACAGGAGAAAGACCGAGACATGAAGATGGTTATGACTCAAGCCCGACAAGTAGCTCAACAGGTAGCAGACTTAGCCGATGCAGCAACACCGATAAGCCAGAATATGGATCCAGCGTTGAACCACGCAAGAAAGCTGACAGGACTATTGAATGAGATCAAGAAATTAGGCGCTAGGGCTCACCGCTATCTGTAAACCTCTAATACCGGATGTACTGAAACCTTTTGGTCTGAATGAAAGATGTCCTACAGGGACAAATCACTTGCGGAATCGATACTTTATTGCATTCATGCATTGCATTTGCATCACGTCCTTTGCATTGTTTAATAATTTTTTCATTGCATGGCACTTCATCATTTAATACTTGGGGTTCGATGGGAGAATTAGTTGGAAAATGGAACGAACCGAAGAGTCAAGGCTTGACCAGCTAGAAGAAAAAATCGAGAAAGAGCTAAGGAAGAAAGAAAAGATAAATGTTTTCAATACGAGAGAACTCTGCCTAGTCCCTGATTTGGTCATTCCTTTGGATTTCAAGGTTCCTAGATTTGCACAGTATGATGGAACCATCTGCCCGAAGATTCACTTAACCATGTTTTGTAGAAAAATGGAAGGATACATGAAGAATGAAGAGTTGTTGATCCACCACTTCCATGATAGCCTTACGGGACCTGTAGCAGTGTGGTATAACCGTTTAAATAGAAACCAAGTTAGGTCATAGGGTGACCTCGCTAATGCTTTCTTGAGTCAATACAAATATGCTTTAGATTTAGCACACTGTCGTCAGTTTCTTCATAATAAGAAAATGAGACCAAATGAAAGCTTCAGGGGATATGCACTAAGGTGGCGATGTTTGGCGACCCAAGTCCAACCTCCTATAGCGGAAGAAGAGTTGACTCACATGTTCCATGCAACGCTTCCCTCTCATTTCTTCGATGTGATGTTAGAGAAATCGAGAACGGATTCGAAGATTTCATGACGATTAGAGAGATGATAGAATACGCAATCAATGAAGAAAAATTGGGGTCTAAGTCTAAGGACCGAATCGAAGATAAGATAGATAAAGACGGAGAGGTAAATAAGTGTCATCTCCAGGGTTCGCGTAGCCGTAAAAGAAGAAGACAGACTGACACATCGAGGTCATAAAGGAAAATTCCTCGAACGAGCACAAATTTGGAAATGTTCGGATCACCTATCTCAGACATTTGGCCTCATTTGGTAGGGGGTCACTATATTGCTCCTAGGCCGATGAAGATTGCACCTGATCCATCTGCCCATAGTTTTGACTCGAGTAGCACATGCGAATTCCATATGGGGGCACCGGGGCATCCCACCAAAAAATGTAGACCTTTATTAGAGGAAATCAAGAAGCTGATCAATGATGGAACCCTGACACAAGAGCTGATCCAGCAGTGGAGGACCAAGGATGAAGGGCAAGTCTGCATAGTGCTGAGGAAGCCAGAGATATCTCTACATTAAAAGACTTCCCTGAAGTAATACAAGGAATCAACTTTACCACCTGTAGCCCACATGTGGTAAAGATCTTTTGTGAAAGGGGCATGTTTGTTGAATTTTATTCCAATGAAGAACACATTTCGCTTAATATATAATGTTCTTGAAAGCACATAGATGTATATTTTCTCGCCGTTATAGGACACTGGATATCAATTGCAAGATGTGACATTAGATGGATGTTGTGACAACGATGAGGTGCAATCTTCCCTACCAGACTCTGGTCAGCGAAGCGAGATTACTACTCTTTCGATGATGTTCAAGGACGAAAAAACTCCAAATATCAACCATGTAGAGTTGCTTGAAATTGAAACTCTAGGCATAATCTTCTAGGTAGCAAAGAAGTAAAAATAAGAATTAAAAAAGGGGAAGAATTGAAAAAGAAAGAAAGAAAAAGAGAAAGAAAAGAATAATAAAAAGCACTCATATGTTCGAAACCTGGTAATAGACTTGTTCGGATAAGAGTGTGGGAATTTTGAGGCACTCCGCTGAAGCGATAAGGTGGAGATACATCATCCAATTCAAGAAACCTTAGCTTCATGAGTGATGGTAATATTTTCAAATCGTGACTATGCCGAGTAACTTGAGGCAGTGTTGTTTGCTCCATCGTTGTCCTCAAGACAAATGACTGTGACAAATTGATTTCCTCAAATAATGATAAAAGTGAAAAAATAAAAAAGAAGAGAAAGATGAAAAACAAAAAAGAGAAAGAGAAAGAAAAAGAAAAAGAAAAAGAAAAAAGAGGGAAAAAGAAAATGAGGAGAAAGAAAGAGAAAAGAAAAGAGAGAAAATAGACGATAGCATAGGTAAAATTAAAACTCACACCACCTAGAACTCTATTCTTAGAGTAATATTTCTGCGCTCGAATGGTCATACAAGCCCACCCTTTTTGGGGCAGAGAAAGTAATGAGAATTGAGAAAGAGTAGTATTCTGCAGCGACGCGGTAATCATGAGGATGAACCTAGTCACCTGGAAAGATTTCACAGCCTTAAATTACTGAATAGTTGAATCTAAGCCGCTCTTGCACTTGTTATCCAGAGCTCATATTCTGTGATTTCAAGATCATGTATGTTAATATAAATGATACCCTTAAGTGGAATACCAATCAACAAATTGACAAGTTAAAGCAACAAAGATTTCTATGTATTACTTTAGAGATAAGATCCAGAACACAAGGTTGCATATATTATTGGAGCACCTAACCAGAAGCGACCCCACAATGCATAGAATGAAGATGATAACAAGAGCATATGTGTCAGACAGCTCAAAAATAAGAAGCGGGTTTCAGTCATGATGCCCTGGTTGGTTCAGGAAACTGAAGGACAAAACAGGACAAGAATAAGCTTACAAAGTATGGGGACGGTAAAAGGTAAACATTGAGTCTCCAAACGATTAAAGCACAGAGATCGACAAATGGTCACTGTCAAGAGGTAACAAGAAGATTGAGGTTAAGTTCAGAATATAGGAGCATTTTGTTCACCCCGATGAAGAAACTAACAAATACTCAGAATGTTGGGTCAAAAGAGTTGGAAGGTAGCCGAGCTCGTGATCGAGTAGGGCAATGCAGAGCAAAAAGAATAGTAAGAATCTCCGCACACGCATGATATAGAGTTTGTTGGTGAAGTGGGCAGAGACCCTGAAGAAGAAATGTAAGTGCTCGTGCAAAAAAACGAGAGCGGGTACTAACTTAGCAAAAAATTGACAGAAATGAAGATCAAAACTGAGCATACTGCAAAAAGAAATGAAACAGAGAAATCCGAAGAATGACTTTTCAGGGCATAGGATTTTAAAACAGGTCTAAAAATAAAAAGAGAAAATGAGAAGAAAAAGAAAAAAGAAACAAGAAAAAGAGAATAAGAATAAGAATGCACGACATTGCATGCATCATATAGATAGAGGCATGTCAATTTTTGCTTGTTTCTAGACAGGTATTTGAAGAATTGTAAAAAAAATTACTAAAGAAAAGAAAGATCGACAGCCATAGCGGCGTGAGGCCCAGATGTTAAATTCTTCGGGTCATCGGTAAGTCCTTCGGGCACGGTGTTAAGTACTTCGGGCTACCAGTAAGTCTTTCGAGCATGGTGATAAGTCCTTCGGGCCATCAGTAAGTCTTTCAGGCATGATGCGGCAACATTAGTAGCGTGAGTCCAGAAAGATCGGCAGCCATAGCGGCGTGAGGCCCAGATGTTAAATCTTTCGGGTCATCGGTAAGTCCTTCGGGCTCGATGTTAAGTCCTTCGGGCCACCAGGAAGTCTTTCGAGCATGGTGATAAGTCCTTCGGGCATGATGCAGCAGCATTAGTAGCGTGAGTCCAGAAAGATCGGCAGCCATAGCAACGTGAGGCCCAGATGTTAAATCTTCCAGGTCATCGGTAAGTCCTTCGGGCACGATGTTAAGTCCTTCGGGCCACTAGTAAGTCTTTCAAGCATGGTGATAAGTCCTTCAGGCCATCAGTAAGTCCTTCAGGCATGATGCGGTAGCATTAGTAGCATGAGTCCAGAAAGATCGGAAGCCATAGCGGCGTGAGGCCCAGATGTTAAATCCTTCGGATCATCGGTAAGTCCTTCGAGCACGATGTTAAGTCCTTCGGGCCACCAGTAAGTCTTTCGAGCATGGTGATAAGTCCTTCGGGCCATCAGTAAGTCCTTCAGGCATGATGCGGCAGCATGCATTAGTAGCGCGAGTCCATAAAGATTGGCAGCCATAGTGGCGTGAGGCCCAGATGTTAAATCTTTCGGGTCATCAGTAAGTCCTTCGGGCACGATGTTAAGTCCTTCGGGACACCAGTAAGTCTTTTGAGCATGGTGATAAGTCCTTCGGGCCATCAATGAGTCCTTCGGGCATGATGCGGCAGCCTTAGTAGCATAGGTCCAAAAATGTCAATAGCCTCGTAAAAAAGGGAAAAAGAAAAAAGAAGAAAAAGGAGAAAAAGGGGAAAGAAAAAGAATGAAAAGAGAGAGAAAAGATAAAAAAAGAAAAAGAAAGAGCAGAAAAAAGAAAAAAGAATAGAGAAAAAAAGGAAAAAGCAGAAAAAGAAGAGAAAAAGAAAAAAAAGAAAAAATGGAAAAGGAAGAGAAAAAAAAGAAAAAGAGAAAAAGAAAAAAGAAAAAAGAAAAAGAACAGAGGAAGAAGGAAAATGAAGAAAGGGGGAAAAAAGAAGAAAAAGAAAAAGAGGAAAGAACAATCGAAGACAAAGGTTATATAAAGGAGAAGCCTACGTTTTCGAACCCCAGTGAAAGGCTACATATAGGAAGAGCCCTAACTCCAGAATCTCAAAAAGAACCAAAGGTGAAGAAGTTCTATACAGGGAGAACTTACGAGCCTGTAGATTCGGCCGAGGAAAAGCGGAGAATTCCAGAAGAACACGTGATTCCGAAGTCGTGAGCAGGGAAGTCGAATAAAAATGAGTGCTTTCGGTCTTTGCTTTGTTCTCGTTTCACAAGAACAAGCAAAGAGGGGCAACTGTAATCACTCATTTTTATCCGGTTTGCAAATATTGTTAATATATTAGTATAATAATTAATGGGGAATTATTATTGCATGTATACATGTAATATATTATTATACTATATGTTTGTTATGTGCATGAGTGTTATTAATATACGTAAAGTATACGTAAAGTATGCGTGATGTGTGCATGTATATCATAAACTATGTATGTATACGTATGGTGTATGTGTGTGTCACGCATGTATTTACATTCCTTACGAGTGCATTGTTTGTACGTATAATGTGTGTGGATATTCATAATGTGTGTGATTATATATGCATATATATAGTATTATGTTAATCAATGTTTGCATGTGGGTTCGTATGTTGCATGTATGTGTGCGCATGCATATGTATATACGTATTATTATTATAATAATATATAAACAAATAAGGTATTAAAGAAAAAGAAAACAAACAAAAAATATTATTTATAGTCCAAGTCCAAATTACATAGCCCAAAATTAAGTTTACATGGCCCAACCGGCCAAACCTAAATCCTATATCTGAAAGCCCTAAATGTCTAACCCTAGTGCTTCTCTTTTTGCACAGCCAACCAGGAGCCGTTGGATCAAATTTTGATCCAAAGACCACGATCAAAGGGGGAAGATTATCCAGCTGGCCGCGTGTGTTACACGTCCAAACCATTCGGCTGCCACGCGTGCGTTTGATCCACGCGCGGATTCTTCGATCTCCCACGCGCGCGTACATCCCACGTGTCAGAACTCCTCGGTTGCTAAGCTCCACGTGTCATGATCTGGCGCAGTTCCACCCTTTCGAGATTTCATCTGAACCGTCCAAGCTTCAAGAAATCCTGGCCGATGGATCAGATCTGATCCAACAGCCAGAAACGAATCTGAACGGATGGACATCTCCACCATGCTGGCCTCCAACCACCGCACTCAGAGTGCCAGATGCATCAGAAAGATCACCAAAAGAAGCTATGTCAGTATCATTTTCAGATCTAAGAATATATGTATAAAACTGGCTACCAAAACAGGGGAGGGGGAGGAAAAACGAAAAAGTGTAATATCAGAGATATCAGATCAGAAATAAAAAAAGAGAAGTTATCAGTTTTGAAAATTTTCCAGCGGTAAACTTCTTGACTTTATTTCTTACTTACATGTATGTAAAAATAAAAAAAATAAAAAAGAGAAGGCTTTTTACCATAGTGGCTCGGCTTCCTCTCCGGTAATAATCTCCTCCATGAGTGAACCGGAGTAGGATCTGGTGTTCAAAAGAGAGGGGTTTTATTGTGGGTTTCGAAATGAAGGTTTACAGTTTAAAAGGGGGTTTCCAAAGTTTTTTAGGTTTTACGATTGGTTTTGGTTGTCGGAACTCTGGTCAGGGAAGGCTAGAGGCGGCCGTTACGACTGAGCCTCGCTTGAGACCGGTTGGGCACGGCGGTGCAAGGCAAGGTTTTGGTTTCGAGGGTTAGCCGCTCTGGAAATTAAAGAGAAAGTGAGAGCTTTCTCTCCCGAGGGTAAAAAAAATGACAAAGAGGGGGAATGAGAGCCGGTCAAATGGTTTTATAGACAAAAAATAAAAAACTTTTGGGTTAATTGCTCATTAAGGACTTCTGTCCTTAGCGTCTTTCCATTCCTGGCGTGCCCCTTGGGTTATTTTCAAACACTGTCCTCCTTGGCTATTAAGATTGTTCAATTTCCCCCTAAAATTGATCAGAGCAGTTTCAAAGCGGTAAAATCTCCCCTTTAGTCCTTCCGCGTTTTGGTTTTTAGCATTTCAAGCTTGCCCCTTGGTAATATTGCACGATGAGTCCTTTCCAGTTTGTTCCGTTTTTTAATTAAGTCCTTAAATAGGCCTTTTGGTTATTTAATTTGGCTTCCACATTCTATATTTGTTTTATTTTGACCCTTCTGATGCTTTAAATGCTTATGGCTTTAGTCTTTATCTTATTTAATTGTTTTTTCTAGCATGTTCATGTTGCTTATTTTATTTACATACGTTTCTCTTATATGATATTTACTTTTATTTTCTTGAGGTATGGTATCATGTTTTTATTTTAATTTGTTTGATTGTTACGTATGTCCATTTTACATGTTATGCCTTAGTCTATTTTTTATGTTATGCTTATATGTTAATTCTTATGTTTCTGTTGTACATTATGTTATGTGTTAATTTGTGCATTTTATTCATGTTAGTATCTTGTTTGTCATGTTTGTTTTATGTCGTAAAATGCATATCGATATTGTGGTTTTGTTCATCAGTTTTAATATCACGTGTCATATCATGTTTCCATGTTTAATTTGTATGTTATGCTTGTAAGTTTACATGATTTTTTAATCCTCTTTGCATTTAGGCTTATATGATAGTGTGACATTATTTGTTGATGTTAGTATCCTTTTTAATATATGCATATTTAGTGTCATATGATAAATTGTCAAGTGCTAGTTTTTTTACGCTAATATGTTGCTTTAATTTATTAGTATCGTGCCATATTATATGTCATGCATATTTTGCATTGGTGTTTCTTTATGTGTTCAAGCATGTTATAATCAGTTAATTATTTTTAGGAAGCATTTTTTTGGTTTATGTTGTTGCTTTGTTTTATCATGATATGTTATATTTCTGTTGCTCATGTATTTTATTATTTTCGTTTAATATTGTGGCATCCATGTTTTTAGGTTTTCAGTATCATGTTAACGTGAATGTTTTTTTATGGTTTGTTTTGGTTAAGTTTGCATAATGGAATATATAAATTGTCAATGCGGTGCCCTTTTATCCGAGCGTAGGGCCAGTATCCGAGCGTAGAGCCAGTATCAGGCGTAGTGATAGTGGTTGGGCGTTTGCTCTCGGATAACGGGGCCTTTAAAATTTACTGGCACTTACAACCAAATCTTAAATTAATCGTCACTTTAATCTGGAAAATCTAATATTAATAAAGCGGTAATTATTAAAGTACCAATTTTGGGTAGTGTGGGGTGCTAATCCTTCCCCATCCGTAACCGACTCCCTAACCCAAAGTTTTTGAATCTCTAGTTTTATGGTGTCGGGCCTACCTAAGTGGCCGGTGGCGACTCCATTTTCTTAAATAAAACGCGGTTTTTAAAACCCCAACGGAATAAATATTTTAATATCCGAAAAACAACCAACACCTCAAAAATTTCGGTTTTTTTAGCGAAGAGGACATCGCTACACAGAGCAACCACGTGTACCAAATTGATGAGTATGGTTTAGAGGCCAAGGAGGCAAATCCAATGCGGAGATGATAGATCGTCTCTGGTGTGATTAGGGGCGTTAGATGGACCACGTTGGGCGATTCCTCCTTTCTTTTGATTGAATTTTCATACAAAATATCTGAAGTTTTGTCCATTGTGCCATATATGTAATCATAGATTGGAATAAACAATGAATAATTGGTTCTGAACTGTGTGTGTGTAACGAGTGGAATCTGCAGAAAAATAAACTAAAAGTTTAATTTCATTCTAAGTACATAATTGATTAGGGAACATTAACTAAAAGTTAACAATGAATAATTGGTCCTGAACTGTGTGCGATGTAATGAGTGAAATCTGTAGAATTGAATTGGGATTAATATAGTAGAAAATTAGGGATTGGGTTAGATGAAGAAGAATATGGAATATGGTGGAGGAGAGAAGAAATAAAAAATATTATAAATATGAGGGTTAAATGTATAATTATACAAATTATTTTTATTTAAGTGGCCAAAATAAGAGTGAAGTAATAGTTTAGGGACTATCTAGGTAATTTATCTATCTTTTTATTGTGCTAGATCAACTTCATATTAACGTTTAACGACAACAAACGTCTCAGTGACTATAAATTTACAAATAAAAAAATGTAAGTGACCATAACGATCGAATTTAAAAATTAATTATCAAAATTATTCAAATCCTTAAAATAAATAACCATTATAGTAGTTTACCTATGATTTATCGGTAAAGATTTCATTCTCTATTTTTTTTTCAAGTTATTGTAGTTATAACTTTTAAAAATACTTCTCTAAAATTTTAACTCATTTTCTTTTAAATCATAATCATGCTAAAAAACTATTTCAATCGAGATGAAAAGAAAAGCCTTCAGGGATCTTGTTAGTTGGACATTTGAACTCTGAAAATAAATGTAAAATGTTTCTTTTAAATATATAATTTAATATAATGTCTGCACTACTTAAGTCATTTTTTCATTGATAAATTAGAGAACATTGAACATTTTGTATCTTTTTCGGCTTATGTGTACGTTTTTCTTTCATTT
Organism: Hibiscus mutabilis; assembly: GCA_019671005.1. Lineage (NCBI taxonomy): Eukaryota > Viridiplantae > Streptophyta > Magnoliopsida > Malvales > Malvaceae > Hibiscus > Hibiscus mutabilis. The sequence continues at coordinate 16,941,555 of CM033714.1, read as the reverse complement.
AAGTTTAAGGAGGTTTTTAATTAAGCACATAAGTTTTGTTTGGCTTTTATGATACCATTAATAAAACATACTTACCGAGTAAAAAAATATTAAACATTTAATTATGTTCATTCTTACGTCCTTCGGTATATTATATTAACAATATGCTAACCGAGTTAAATAGACAAATATAACTTTATTTAGAAAAATAGAAATTCTGTTATGAATATCTTTGCTTATGGTGGATATTGTAACGACCTATTTTTCCTTTTAAAAACAATATAGTGTTTCATAAGTTCGGTGCTACGGGATATCCCCAAAATCATTTCTTTGAAATCTTAGCTTAAAGGGATTCTTTTGAAAATTCTTTTTCTTTTGAAAATCGATAAAAAAACTTGGAGTCCCCACCGGCCACTTGAATAAGGTGGGCCGGACACCATAGAAAACCAGAGATTCACTATGAAAGGGTCCGAGAGTTGGTTACGTGTGAGGAAGGATTAGTACCCATCACGCCCGAAAATCAGTACCTGAATATTTGTTGCTTTCAAATTGATGAAATTTGAATTGAATTTAACTTGGCATACTTAATTGAAAATTTGACCTTAATTACACGGGCTTTATCAAATCGGCGGGTCCAAATTAATTGAACATTTAATTAATAAGATTGATGATACATCGGACCATAGATTAAATCGACATCATATAAGCCTGACTGCCGTGTTAAGTTATGGTTTGAATCCCGTACGTCACATTTATGCATGGTGCAAGCAGTTAAAACATGATGTAATGATTTTGCCAAATTATAATTTTACCTTGGGTCGGTAAGAATTAATTCAAATATTTGGTCAACATCCTTTGAGCTCGGACTATTACGACACAAATATCAAAATTAATAGATACCTCACTTTTTTAAATTAAATTAATTTATTCAAGATAAAGGATCCCATGAATAACAATTAAGGGATGACAAACAAAAGCCTAAAGATAGACACACAAAAGGCCCAAGTTATGGAAGATCCAATTAGTGATCTAGTTATTAATTAGGTGACTCTAATATTAGCCCTAAATTAATTAACCCTAAAAAACTAGAAAAAAGACCTAATAAATTATGAATTATCTTATATCATGATAATTAATTTGATTGGTCTTAAACTAGTATTCTAATAAGCCGAAGATACTATGTGAAACAAATCGAGTTAATTAATCATGGTTTTGATTTGATTGTCAATCTAATCTCCATATTAATTTTATCTTAAAGATAATTAAGAAATGTTCGATTAGTTTAATGAATTTAACATTTATCTCACCGAGGCAAGGATAAATTTAAATTCACTAAATTAATACGAACTCTAGGTCTAACTACAGATCTAAAAAATCTAATCTTAAATTAATCTAATTAATTTAAAACCGTGCCCCTATGAGACGAGCACACGACTTAAATTAATTAAATTAATTCCTAAACTAATCCAAAGGCCTTAACAAACACAAAGCCCACCTAAACTAAGCCTAAGGCCCATTAAGCTAAAGCTAATCGTAGGCCCAAATCACAAAAAAGCCCAAACATTTAAACTAAACCTACATTAAGGAAATAAATATATTCCATACTATATATATATATATATATATATTATATTTTTAAAACTATGTATTACATATATTATAAGAACTTAAATATTATAAAGGCTTATATTATATATTATGAAAAGAACCCTATATTATATATTAAAAAAACAAAACTTTATATTATATATATTAAAAACCTTATAATATGTATATTATGATCTTTATAAAATCATATATATTATAATTAAAAAGGTTATATGTTTAAAGAAAACTATATATTAAATATATATTATAAAAACCATATTTTATATATCTATTATAGAAACTATATATATTGTATATTATACAAGAAATAACTATATACTATATGTAATATATTATACTAAATAATACACATATCAAACCATATATCAAACATTACTATCAAGCAACAATTTAACATTAGAATTAAAATTGGAAATTAACATAAATATAAACAATATTTAAATTAAAATGCATGGAAAAGAAATAAAAAAGATTTCAATACTAGAAAAGGGCCAATTTGAACTAAACAGAAATCTTGAAAACCAAATCAAAGGAGCAAAAAGGACGTGATTGAAAATCTTTTAAAAGCTTCAGGGACCTGTAAAAGGATTTTGAAATGCGGAATGGCTTGGGCAGGTAATTTGCCCAAGCGGAGGGACTAATAATGAGATAATGAAGTGTGGAAGGGTTAAATGTGCTATTACAAGGATGCGGAGGTCCTTAAAACAGTTTTAGACCATTTTTAAAAGCCTAAAACGATATATATAGCCCTTTCGGCCATAACAGATCCCTTTTGCCCATTTCAAAAATCAAAACTCTCTAAACCCTCTCCCCTCTCTCAATATTGGACGAGTGTCGCCGCTTGCCGTGGATGAAAACCCAGAAACTACCGTGTCGGCCGCCGCTCGCCGGCAGCCAGCAAACTCAAAAACCATACCAAAAAAACCCCTTTTCCAATCTGAACACTGATCTGAACTCAAATCCTTTGAAAACAACCAAACCCTTCATTTATTTCAAAACACCTAACTGAAATAAAAGCCCTTTTTGAAAAAGCCAGGATCGAAACTAACCTTCTTGACTATCGTTTCCTCCGACTCACCATATACGACCTTAGGAAGGTCGAGAGGCTTCATGTCGAGAAAGGAAGATGGACGAGCGCAACGACGGCTGAACGACACCGTAAAGAAAGAAAAAAAGGTAAAGATCCTAAACCATAATCTGCTTGTGTATGATGATGTGAAAATGAAAGAATAAGAAGGAGTATACCTCAAAAACGCTTGAGGCTCATGGTTTCTTTTCTTCTCTATTGCTTTCAAATCTCGTCTAAGGTTTACATTTGTTTTTTTTCTTTCGATTATATAGTGTCTGAATATTACATAATTATTGAAAATGCAAAAAAGGCCCTAAAATGCTATTGGCTGCCCTTTGATTTATGTGCGTTGTTGCAATTCTCTGGAATTTCTTTATTTTTGGTTGATTTCCTGCATTTTTAACCGCATCTAACATTCATTTCCTTTGTTTGTTTACGTGACATGGCTGAATCGAGCGCTAGGGGGACCAGAGGAGAGAGAGGACCGTCTGCCATCGTGGCAGTCGACGTGGGCGAGCGACCATGATGTGGCATTCAGCCACTGGCTTTGCGTGCTGACTGTTGCGCGTAATAAGTGCTACGCAATTGTGCAAGTATACACGTCGCAAGTTATAGTATAAAAGATATCGTCTCCACAGGGATTGGTGCCACTTCAAGAATCTAGTCTCTTGCACTGTAAAAAGTAAAAACACAAGTGAAGGATTATAGAAGTTTTAACTAATAACTAATCTAGAAAGCAATTAAGTAAAAGAAAAGATGAATTCGAATGAGAGAGATAGGCTAGGTTATCGTGAGTTGAGGTGTGATAGCTGATTGGATTATCTTGGTAAAAGAGTGCACGGGCAACTCAGTTGCCGTGGCAACTTGCACGACGGGGTTGCCTTGGCAACTAATTGATGGTTGCCTGGGCGACTAGTTGGGCAACTACTTGGGCGACTGAGCAGCAACTTCAAGGTTCGGCAGAGCGTTCTTCAATGGTTTCTTCTTATCCCTAAGTCGAAACTCTAGCTACTTGTGCATGCCTTGATAATACATCCCTGCGTGAATCAAGGGTGAACAACAACCAATCTTGCGCTCCTCTTAGCCGTTGAAATCCTTAACTTATTCCTAAGCCGGATTAATCTTCACCATCATTGGATTGCATAAAGATCATATTCATTCGTTTCTTGAATCTAACTCTCCCGATATTAGATAAATAGATGAAGTTACGAGATCCTCTCCCAATTCACTCGCAAACAAGAATAAAAATCAAGAATGAATAAACCTTGAAATAGAAAAGTGCAAACTCTTATTACCTAAACAAAAACCAATAGTTTCTCACAACCACAAAACACAATAACCATAGCCAAGTAAGTTTAGTTCATGGCTAGGTTCCAAAGAAACACAAGATAAACAATCCCTAGCATGAACCCAAACGATGAATTCGAATGAGATTGGTGCCACTTCAAGAATCTAGTCTCTTGCACTGTAAAAAGTTAAAACACAAGTGAAGGATTATAGAAGTTTTAACTAATAACTAATCTAGAAAGCAATTAAGTAAAAGAAAAGATGAATTCGAATGAGAGAGATAGGCTAGGTTATCGTGAGTTGAGGTGTGATAGCTGATTGGATTGTCTTGGTAAAAGAGTGCACGGGCAACTCAGTTGCCGTGGCAACTTGCACGACGGGGTTGCCTTGGCAACTAATTGATGGTTGCCTGGGCGACTAGTTGGGCAACTACTTGGGCGACTGGGCAGCAACTTCAAGGTTCGGCAGAGCGTTCTTCAATGGTTTCTTCTTATCCCTAAGTTGAAACTCTAGCTACTTGTGCATGCCTTGATAATACATCCCTGCATGAATCAAGGGTGAACAACAACCAATCTTGCTCTCCTCTTAGCCGTTGAAATCCTTAACTTATTCCTAAGCCGGATTAATCTTCACCATCATTGGATTGCATAAAGATCATATTCATTCGTTTCTTGAATCTAACTCTCCCGATATTAGATAAATAGATGAAGTTACGAGATCCTCTCCCAATTCACTCGCAAACAAGAATAAAAATCAAGAATGAATAAACCTTGAAATAGAAAAGTGCAAACTCTTATTACCTAAACAAAAACGAATAGTTTCTCACAACCACAAAACACAATAACCATAGCCAAGTAAGTTTAGTTCATGGCTAGGTTCCAAAGAAACACAAGATAAACAATCCCTAGCATGAACCCAAACGAACAAGGAAGAAAAGATGAAGCTTGTCGAAAATTCCTTGCCCTAGATGCTTGCCGAAAATTCCCCTTGCTTCCTCTCTTGGAGTTGTCGAAATTAACTCTTCCTCTCTTCCCTTGATTTGTCGAATTTCCTTGCTATTTATAGGGCTAGGCCAAAGTCCTTCTTTGAGGAGGAGTTTGAGTTGGAATTAAATTATCTTTAAAGAATATAATTCTTTATTATAATTTTATTCCTATTAGAACTTCTCCTATCTTCTTGGAATTTAATTCTTCTTTAATCTCTGCATGGCAATCAAATTCCTTTGGGCTTAGGCCTTGCTCCATGTCATCTTGGGCTTGTAAAGTCATGAATTTCGACATCCATATTGCTTTTGGTCTTTGTCGACAAATGCCATGGCAACTAGCTCGGCGTCTCCTTCATGCACTGCCCTGGAAACTAGCTCGGCATATCCTTCATGCATTGCCCTGGCAACTAGCTCGGCATTGCTTTGGCAAGTGATCCTGCACATACACACACAAAAACACACCAAAGCAGCATCTATTTCCACAAAAATCACCAAGTTATGTAATCAAGCTCAACGATTGAAGGAAACATGGATTAATGCATGAATTGCTAACTATGCAACTAATATGAGCCTAAGTCTAACAATAATATGAGTAAAAAGGGTAAGAAAAATAGTACTTTTGAACACTTATCACACCCCCAAACTCGAACTATTGCTTGTCCTCAAGCAATGCAAACTCATAATTACCTGCCAAGACTTCAAATTTTCACAAACTTAGCTTTGAACTTGATTTCAATTCTCTGAACCGGGGCACAAAGTATGATTGGCTTTTTATTTTTCAGAAAACTGAGGAGTTACTCGGAATCAAACTATAATGCTTGTGCGTGTGTGTGGAGTTGTGTGCAAGTTGATTTTTCGGATTCTATGCAAACAGTAGGTTTTCAAATTACTTCATTGGGTTCTTTTTAACTTGTTTTAACTAGAGCCAATTTCGGGCACCTCTAGTGTTTTATTTTTAGTTTTCTTAAGTTAATTTAATCGACTAGAGCCGGTTTCGAGCACCTCTAGTTAAAAAAAATTTTAACGCCTCCTAGAGCCAGTTTCGGGCACCTCTAGTGATCAATTTTTTTAGCATATGCTAGAGCCAATTTCGGGCACCTCTAGCATTCATCCAATTTTTATTCTAATCCCCCAATTAGTTAATTATCAACCTAAGTTTACTAGAACTCCTTAAATCAATCAAACCACAACAGTGTTTCATCAAATTTAGCATCATAGTAAAATTCTAAGTTTTTCATGGTTATCCTAGAATAAAAATTCTATCAATTAAGTGCATTGGTAAAGTCATCATTGAATATTCATCAAATCTAAGCCATTCTTGTTCCAATTAAAGGCATGGCAAGCAATTTATGTATCCTAAATGTAATGCTTAAGATTAATGTAACTAAACATGGTAATTACTAATAACAATCCCCCCCCCAAACTCGAGTGAGGCATTGTCCTCAATGCATGCATAAAAATAACGAAAAATAACAATAAAAATAAAAATGCATACGAGGACTTACTCCGAGAGTTCGTCATCGTAGATGATTAGTTTCCTTCTAGTTGGCGTCTTGACTTTCTTGCTTGAACGCGATGGTTGTTTTCTTGTTGCCGGTGGTGGAATCGATCCTCGTACGGGGTTGTCCTCATCATCCTCTTCATCAATGTCAATGGCTTTTCGTTTGGAGGATTCAATTGGTGCGGTCTTTATTGGTTCAATGGAGGACTCGTCCGAATCTGAAAAATCAGAAAATGATTCCGTAGGAGTTGATTCGGGCATAAGTGCTTTACCTTTGGCTTTTGCAGTGGTTGCCGGGGCATCGTCAGGGTTGGTTGCCGTGGCGTCTGCTTCCTTGGTTGCCGTGGTGACTGCTTCATTGGTTGCCGGGGCAAGAATCTCGGCGGGAAAGATTGGGAACGGCACACGATTGTCCGGGTACTTTTCTAGGATGACTTGGGTGATGGCATTGTTGTGCTCCTTCATGTACCGCATGAACATTAGTTGCCGATCTTCAATTTGCCTTAGGCGGCTTTCCAATGGGTGCAAAAGTGCTTCAAAGTGTCCCGGGATTAATGGCCGAGTTGCCCTGGCGTTAGGTGCTTGGGCATTAGGGATTGCCGCGGCGGCAGGAGTTGCCGTGACAATTGGGGGCCTTGAAGAATCTCCCGGTGCCTCTCCCATTAGCTTTCAGATTAGTGCTTAATTCCAACCAGACTTGGGTAGGGCCTTTTCATCGGTGGACTCACTCGGGACATGCATCTCCTTGCAAAGATTAGAAATTAAGCAAGGGAAGAAAAGATAACCCTTATCTTTTGAGCTGCATACAAAAATCTCATCGCAAATAATTTTTCCAATGTTAATGATGCGATTATGCAAAATAGAATGTATGAGCAAAAGACGTGGTATGTCAACGGTAGTATTGTGTGTGGAGGGCATTAAAGAAGTTTTAACAAACTTATTCCATAGTTTTGCCTCGGGTTTAAGCCGAAGGCGATTTACCGTGCCCTTGTATTTACCGTCGTTCCAATGAGTTCCTGGTTGAGTGAGTTCTTGAAGCACCTTGTCGAGTTGCTTGGGATTGATTTGGTCAACGAAGGCTTGATGCTCGTCCTTCTCAATGTAAAGTCCGTAAAAGGTGTTGATGCTTTCGGGACTTATAAGTATGGCCTTGTCACGAACAAAAACATAAGGATTATCCGAGTTAGGTGAGTGAGCATAGAATTCTCTTACCCATGAGATGTTACCCGGTTCTGGTTGATGGCAAAAGATTTGCCACTTTTGATGTGCAATCCTCTTGAAGATGAATGGTTCAAGGCCGAAATCTTGAGATCTGGAGTATTCAAAGCCTTGTTCTTCATGAATCTTCCGGCTTTCAAACTTGGATTGAAATCTTTCTTGAACCGCCGGTGTAGCAAACTTCTTGTATCTTGGTTCTTTGGAGGAACTTGGATGAACTAAAAGTTTAATCTTGGATGCCATGTATGATCTTGGTTGTGAGTAAAAACAAAGAAAAGAAAAGAAACTAAAAAGTTGCAAGATAGAAAGTAGGAATAGGTTAAGGGTGATGGATTTTATAGAATCGATAGGTGGGTGGGATTAGGGTTTAGGGGAAAACGAAAAAGGGTTTAGGGTTTTGTAGGAGTTGTCGACAAGGGTTTTGGTTAGGATGAATTGGAGGCTTTATATAAGCCTTAGATTCAGCCCATTAGTTTCCTTGTTGAAGATGTTTTCCTACTTGGTTTATAATTCCTTCTTTATCTTGAACTTCCTTTCCTACAATTCAAAAACAAATCAAAGAAGGATTAAAATTAAAGATAAACTAATAAAGAAAATAAGTAAAGATGTGTAATAGGATTCTTAGACTTGGAAAAAAATCTATCCTAAAACTACTAATAATCGGCAAAATAATAAAATAATAATAAAAAAAATCGGAAAAAAATGAAAAATAAATAATTAAATAATCGACAAAAACAAAAATAAAAATAAATAAAAATAAAAAAAAGTATATCAAAAGGGAGAGCATGCTCATGCATCTCCTAAATTGACCACTTCCTTGTTACGTTCCACATGGGCACCATTGTAGTGCTTCAATCTTTGTCCATTAACTTTGAATTCATGGTTGTCAGAGATGGACTTGATTATCACGGCGCCATGGGAGAATGGTTTGACGACTTCAAATGGTCCCGACCATCTTGATTTCAACTTTCCCGGGAAAAGTTTTAGCCGAGAATTGAATAGGAGAACTAGTTGCCCTGGCGTGAATTGCCGTGGCAATAGTTTCTTGTCATGCCATCGCTTTGTTTTCTCTTTGTAGATTCGTGCATTGTTGTAGGCGAGTGCACGAAATTCTTCTATCTCATTGAGATCCATCAAGCGCTTTTGTCCGCACTTCCCAATCCATATTCACGGTCTTGATTGCCCGAAGACGCCTTGTGCTCGATTTCCACCGGTAGATGACATGTTTTACCATAGACAAGCGGAAGGGGACATACCTAATGGTGTTTTGAATGCGGTCACGATATGCCCAAAGTCGTCATCTAGTCTTAATGACCAATCCTTCCTTGAGGGATTTACAACTTTCTCGTATTCCCTTCAACTCCGGTTGGAAATTTTTGCTTGCCCGTTGGTTTGTGGGTGATATGCCGTGGCGATCTTGTGTGATATGCCGAGCGTTGCAACATCTTGGCAATTAGTCTGTTTGTCAAAATGCTTGCCCCCATCGCTGATAATTGCTCTCGGCATCCCAAACCGTGTAAATATGTTTTTCTGCAGGAATCGTTGCACGGTCTTGGAATCGTCGTTGGGAACTGCAGCTGCCTCTACCCATTTAGACACATAGTCGACGGCGAGTAAGATGTAGAGGTTGCCGAATGAAGATGGGAAAGGTCCTATAAAATCGATCCCCCATACATCGAACAGTTCCACCTCGATGATGTTCTGGAGTGGCATCTCATATCGCCTAGAGATATTGCCCGTCCTCTGGCAACGATCACATTGCTTGTAAAAGTCTTGGGCATCTTTGTACAATGTTGGCCAATACAAACCGGATTGCAAGAATTTGGCCATGATGCGAGTTCCTCCAAAATGTCCTCCATAGGGTGAAGAATGGCATTGCGGAGTACATTCTGTTGCTCTTCTTCAGGACACATCGGCGTATAACCCGATCTGCACATTGTTTAAACAAAAGAGGCTCGTCCCAAAAGTAATGCTTAGCATCATGGAGGAACCGCTTCTTCCCTTGGTGAGTAATGCCATACGGAAAAATACCACAAACAAGGAAGTTAACTAAATCTGCGTACGGGGTATTGCCGGGCATGTCTTTGCCGTAGTGTCTGCTCCCAAAATTGCCGAGGCGTGTGCATCAAAGACTGCTGCGGCGTCGAGAGTTGCCGAGGCGTGTGCATCCATGGTTGCCGAGACGTCATAGGTTGCCGAGGCATCAAGGGTTGCCGAGGCGTTGAGGGTTGTCGAGGCAATTAGAATTTGTTCATCCGGGAATGCATCGCATATCTCTAGATCTGCGTCCTCCTTCCTATTGCGTTCCAAACGTGATAAGTGATCGGCCACTTGATTTTCTGTTCCTTTCCCGTCCCAATTTCAATATCAAATTCTTGTAAAAGTAATATCCAACAAATCAAACGAGGTTTAGCATCTTTTTAGCAAATAAGTATTTGATTGCCGAATGGTCCGTATGAACAATTACCTTTGTACCAATTAAATAGGATCGGAACTTGTCAAATCGCGAAAACTACAGACTAGTAACTCTTTCTCCGTTGTTGTGTAATTCACTTGAGCATCATTAAGAGTTTTACTAGCGTAGTATATCACATGGAATGTCTTACCTGTGCGTTGGCCTAGGATCGCTCCTACCGCAAATCACTTGCATCACACATGAGCTCAAAAGGTAGCGTCCAATCTGGTGGAACGACAATGGGTGCCGAGGCAAGCTTTTTCTTTAGGGTTTCGAATGCTTGAGTGCAAGAATCATCAAAATCGAAGACTTTATCCTGTTCAAGCAGATTACACAAAGGTTTAGTGATTTTAGAAAAATTATGAATGAACCTCCTGTAAAAACCTGCATGTCCGAGAAAACTTCGAATTCCTTTAACCGAATTTGGTGGGGGTAATCTCTCGGTAACGTCCACCTTGGCTTTGTCTACTTCAATTCCCTTGGATGAAATCTTATGGCCGAGCACTATTCCTTCATCTACCATAAAGTGGCATTTCTCCCAATTGAGGATTAAATCCGTTTCTTCGCATCTTGCCAACACCCTCTCTAAATTGCCGAGACAGCCGTCGAAGTCATTACCAAAAACCAAAAAATCATCCATGAAGATCTCAAGGAAGTCTTTGACCATGTCTGAAAAGAGCGCCATCATGCATCTTTGGAAGGTTGCCGGGGCGTTACACAATCCGAACGGCATCCTTCGGAAGGCATAAGTACCGTAGGGGCATGTGAAGGTTGTCTTTTCTTGATCTTACGGTGCTATGGCAATCTGATTGTAACCTGAATAACCATCAAGAAAACAAAGTAAAAAGGTTTTACCCGCAAGACGGTCAAACATTTGATCAATAAAGGGTAATGTGAAGTGATCTTTCCTAGTGGCTTTGTTTAGCTTTCGATAGTCCATACAAACCCTCCAACCGGTCACATCTGGTTGGGATAAGTTCATTATTTTCATTGCTTACCACTTGTTATACCTCCCTTTTTCGGCACACATTGTACCGGACTTACCCACGTACTATCGGAGATAGGGTATATAATGCCGCATCAAGCCATTTGATGATTTCTTTCATTACAACCCCTTTCATGGCATGATTCAGTCTCCTCTGGCCTCTCAATTGAAGGTTTGTGATCATCTTCCAACAAGATCTTGTGCATGCACACCGCCGGCTAATTCCCTTCAAGCCGGCAATTGTCCACCCTATTGCCTTTTTATGTAGCTTCAACATGTTGATCAGCTTCTTTTCTCTTTCAGTCAACTTAGAGGAAATAATTACGGGTAATGTATTATCGATCCCTAAGTATACATATTTCAGATTGCTCGCAATTGTTTCAACTCAAGAATTGGTGGATTTTCGATAGAGGGTTTTTCAATCTTACCTTCCTTACCTGAGTAGTCCAGTGGTTCAAAGTATGTACCTGGTCGATTGACTAGCCAATTTGCCTCTTCTGGTTGTTCCTCATCGACCGGTTCTTCATACTCCTCGGTTCCTCTTGATCGGCAATGTAGTTGCGAGGCAACTAAATTCCTCATCGGTTAAACTGCGTCGTGGCATGAAGTAGTTGGCATTCTTCTGGATCATCGGCATGCCTTAGTGTTTGGAACACATTTAGTTTTACCTGCTGGTCATTCACCCTCATTGTGAGTTCTCCCTTTTCAACATCAATCAAAGTTCTCCCTGTCGCTAGGAATGGTCTCCCGAGAATGATAGGCGCATGCTCATCTGCTTCACAATCCAAAACAATGAAGTCAGCGGGAAAAATAAATTTATCAACTTTTACCAGTATGTCCTCGATTTTTCCCTCTGGATGCACATAGGATCTGTCGGCTAGCTGCAGCATAATCATGTTGTAGGTCTTGCCTTCCCGATTCCTAGTTTCGAAAACCGATTTAGGCATCAAGTTTATGCTAGCCCCTAGGTCGCATAGTGCTTTCCCGACATAGTGATTTCCAATAGAACAGGTATTGTGAAACTTCCGGATCCTTCAACTTGGGCGGCATGCGATTGTGCAACATTGCCATGCATCCCTCTGTCAGCGCAATCTGTTTTCAAACTCTCCTAGCCTTGTTCTCTTGGACACAATGTCTTTAAGAAACTTGGCATAGTTTGGCATTTGTTCAATTGCTTCCACCAATGGCAAGTTGATGTGGACTTGCTTTAGGATATCAAGAAACTTCTTGAATTGGTATTCTTGCTTTTGTCGCTTCAACCTTTGTGGGAATGGTGGTGGAAGTCGAATATCTTCTATCCTTTCATTGGTTTGAAACCTGATTGACGGCATTGCTTGGGACATCCGGAGTTGCCGATCGTTACCAACCGGGGGTTGCCGAGGCGTGCTTATCGCAAGTTGCCGAGCCGTCATCGGTTCTTGCCGAGGCATGCTTATTGCCGGTTGCCGCAGCAATTCTGGTTCAGCATCCGAGACTTTGCCGCTAGGTTCGTCTTGATCTTTTTGTGGAGTTTTGTTTGACGAGCGGGTTTGAACCTCTCTAAGTTGTTGGCCACTTCGGTGGTGATTGCCTTACATTGCTCATGGCGATTCCTCTTGCGACTTGATATCGCTAGGTAAACCTCCTTGTGGTCTAGTGTTGATTTTTGAGCAAATTGTCCGACTTGATTTTCCAATGATTTGATTGCCGCCTCTTGGTTTTGCTATCTCATCTCGGTCCTGTTAATAAAAGCATCAGTTCTTTTTATGAAATTACTATTCTCAGCCATATAAGATTCGATTTTTCATCAAAAAGCATTTAGAGAATTTTCCAAAGAACTAGATGTTGTCGGTTGTTGCCGCGGCATCATTCTGTGCGTGGCATATTCTCTGCTGGAATCCGATGCTTGTGCATTCTGATTGTTCGGTTTAGAGCATTGTTGGGATTACTCCATGAAAAATTCGGTGCTTTTTCCAAGCTGGATTGTATGTATTGGACATCATGTTGTTGCCCGATTGTAATTCCCCACATAGAAGCTAGATTCGGATTCTGCATACATTCGAAAGAATTGTGGTTATCGCCACATAACTCACAAAAAGAATCCATTACCTTGACTTCATGTGTGTTGTTTGGTTTTTGCATGTTCGGACCATCTTGGTTAAAGCGGCCAATTGTGCGAAATTGAATCGATGATCCTAGTTCATGTATTGTGGCTTGTGTCTAACTCCTCCTCTTCTAGTAGATGGGAATTGATAGTCATTCTTGGCCAGCCTGTTTAAGATTTGCATTGCTTCTTCCGGCGACTTATCTAGGAGTATGCCGTTTGCCGAGGCATCTAGCATCATCCTTGTTGGTGTATTCACGGCGTTGTAAAACATTGTTACTTGAGTCCACACCGAAATCCGTGTAGGGGCATTTGTGTAGAAGTTCTCTATATCGCTCCCAAGCCTCGTATATGGATTCATCATCCGCTGCCGAAAAAAAGTAATGTCGTTCTGAAGCTTATCGATTAAATTTGTAGGATTAAATCTAGCAAGGAAATCACGACAAAGATCAGTCCAAGATGCTATGGATCCGGTAGGAATGCTATTTAGCCATGCTTTCGCCCTATCCTCTCGGTGAATAGGGAATAATCTTAATCGTAAGACATCGGGGTGACTCAGTGTATCTTGAACGAGTTGTAAATCTCGAGAAAGATTTCAGATGTTGTCGTGCATCTTGATTCTTTGAGCCGCCAAATTGACCTATTGTGTTGATCATATTAAACATTACGGTTTCAACTCAAAGTGGTCGGCTTCAATTTCGGTGCGACAACTCCTGGGTTAAGTCCATCAAGATCTTCTTCAAGATAGTCTCGAATAGTTACTGTTTCGTGCAAGAATCACTCCTCCTCCTACTCGAACATCTTGATTCATATTGCCGTCTTGATTTGCCATTGCTTCTCTTATCCTTCGTCTAAGTCTTTGTAAGGTTCGTTCGATTTACGGATCAAAGGGATATTCGGTGAAGTCGGTCTCGCCAGTCATATACCAATGCAAAACCAAAGTTTGTTAGCCCTTTGAATTTTAAACAAGAAAAATAAAAGAAAGTGCAAGAAAGTAAAAACAAAGTCGCTATTGCCAATCCCAACGCGCGCCAAAATCTTGTTGCGCGTAATAAGTGCTACGCAATTGTGCAGGTATACACGTCGCAAGTTATAGTATAAAAGATATCGTCTCCACGAGGGATTGGTGCCACTTCAAGAATCTAGTCTCTTGCCTTTGTAAAAGTAAAAACACAAGTGAAGGATTATAGAAGTTTTAACTAATAACTAATCTAGAAAGCAATTAAGTAAAAAAAAAGATGAATTCGAATGAGAGAGATAGGCTAGGTTATCGTGAGTTGAGGTGTGATAGCTGATTGGATTGTCTTGGTAAAAGAGTGCACGGGCAACTCAGTTGCCGTGGCAACTTGCACGACGGGGTTGCCTTGGCAACTAATTGATGGTTGCCTGGGCGACTAATTGGGCAACTACTTAGGCGACTGGGCAGCAACTTCAAGGTTCGGCAGAGCGTTCTTCAATGGTTTCTTCTTATCCCTAAGTCGAAACTCTAGCTACTTGTGCATGCCTTGATAATACATCTCTGCGTGAATCAAGGGTGAACAACAACCAATCTTGCGCTCCTCTTAGCCGTTGAAATCCTTAACTTATTCCTAAGCCGGATTAATCTTCACCATCATTGGATTGCATAAAGATCATATTCATTCGTTTCTTGAATCCAACTCTCCCGATATTAGATAAATAGATGAAGTTACGAGATCCTCTCCCAATTCACTCGCAAACAAGAATAAAAATCAAGAATGAATAAACCTTGAAATAGAAAAGTGAAACTCTTATTACCTAAACAAAAACCAATAGTTTCTCACAACCACAAAACACAATAACCATAGCCAAGTAAGTTTAGTTCATGGCTAGGTTCCAAAGAAACACAAGATAAACAATCCCTAGCATGAACCCAAACGAACAAGGAAGAAAAGATGAAGCTTGTCGAAAATTCCTTGCCCTAGATGCTTGCCAAAATTCCCTTGCTTCCTCTCTTGGAGTTGTCAAATTAACTCTTCCTCTCTTCCCTTGATTTGTCGAATTTCCTTGCTATTTATAGGGCTAGGCCAAAGTCCTTCTTTGAGGAGGAGTTTGAGTTGGAATTAAATTATCTTTAAAGAATATAATTCTTTATTATAATTTTATTCCTATTAGAACTTCTCTATCTTCTTGGAATTTAATTCTTCTTTAATCTCTGCATGGCAATCAAATTCCTTTGGGCTTAGGCCTTGCTCCATGTCATCTTGGGCTTGTAAAGTCATGAATTTCGACATCCATATTGCTTTTGGTCTTTGTCGACAAATGCCATGGCAACTGCCTCAGCGTCTCCTTCATGCACTGCCACGCAACTAGCTCGGCATATCCTTCATGCATTGCCCTGGCAACTAGCTCGGCATTGCTTTGGCAAGTGATCCTGCACATACATACACAAAAACACACCAAAGCAGCATCTATTTCCACAAAAATCACCAAGTTATGTAATCAAGCTCAACGATTGAAGGAAACATGGATTAATGCATGAATTGCTAACTATGCAACTAATATGAGCCTAAGTCTAACAATAATATGAGTAAAAAGGGTAAGAAAAATAGTACTTTTGAACACTTATCACTGACGTAGAGACGGGGAGGCATCACTGAAAGACAACTAGCCGGGCAATGGACTCTATGCGCGACTGGGGAGATGGGAGGATGTGCGTAAGCATGTGCAGAAGCTGAAAGGTTAGTGCGTTCGATCCACATGGGAACTGGAAGGTCTCTCTTCAATCAATCCGGTCCATCAGATCTCACCTAGATCTGACGATTGGAATTAGGCGATTGTACAAGTTTGAGAGGTAACCTAGATTAGGGTTTAGGTTTAATTTTGGGCCAAACAGGTCTTATGTAATTAAAATAAATCTGGGCTCTTTCTTTTTTAATGTAAATGGATTGTATATTAAAACTTGGACTTTTATTAACATAGTGTATTCTATATTTTTGGGCTAATAACATTAATAGACTCGAGGCAGTTTTTATTATCCATATTAATCTCTCTCTTTTATTTTCAGTTTAGTTTAATAACAAAACAACAATAATAACATAACAAGAATGGTAATCAAAACATTAATATCAAAACATAATAATAAAGATGTCACAATAGTACCAAAGCAATAAGATAACATAAGGGAAATAATATACCACTCCAATAATATTTAGGGGTTTTCAAATTGGATCACATCATAAATAACAAGTATGGTAGATAACATATCCTAAAGGTACCTTACCCATGATACTAGATATATTTTTGGGTTTTAAAAAGGTCATTTACATAAGATATAAAACAATTAAAGCTCTTAATACATATTCTTTATAAATAATAGCAACATATAATTAGGAAGCCCATTATTATAAAAACAAAAATAAAACGGGTCCAACTCGGACACAATTAGTGATTACAGATATCCATATATTAAATGATACTTTAATGTAATTTATTATTAGGGCTTAATACCCTTTGAAATTATGTTTTCCATCTTATGCCTATAAATATAAAGTTTAGAGAAAGCATTGTACACAACCCTACTTTGAGAATATAATACAAATGTCTCTCTTTGTCTCTCATCTTGTTCTTGTTCATCTATTTTGTTCTTTCCCTTTACATTATTCACAACACGTTATCAACATGATCTCGCTCAATTACCGTTTTTCTTGTTGGTTAGATTTCAATATGACATTGGTGACTACATCTACCATATATTGAAGTTAGCTTGGAAAACTTGGTATGTTTTGCTTATTTATATATTTGATATAGTGGTTGGTTAACCACTCTTAAAATAAGGTCAGTATACTTTAACCTATTGTTTAATTATTATTTCGATCTAATACTTATTGCACCGAATTCATATAATGAGTCTTCAGCGAAACCTTCTGAAGCCTTTGGTAGCAATTGTTCCCTTGTACCAGGTGACGTGCATTCTTAATTTTTTTTGAAGGCTCTTAACTCTTTTTGTTACTAAGAATATTGTTTTTATTTGCCATGACCGTGGGCATGTTACATGAAACTTTTTGAATCTACGATTAAGAATAAGGTTTGGATTTTAAAACTATATCTTATATATATACAAACAGAGGTACGATATGTATTTCTCTTATCGATTGCATTCCTACTTTGGCCATAAGTAAAGATTATCGGTGTAAATTTATTGAGATTTTCTTATCAATATTTGTTATTAATAAGAGTTGATGTTTTTAACCATGTTTTGAGTTTTACATGATATAATAGCTTGGAAAGAGACGAGATTATTATGAGAAGCTGTCTTGGTCATCTGTTATGTCTCCATTGTCCTCGAGAGGAAAATCAATATTGGTAATTTCTGATTTTATTTTTATTCTTTAAATTACAATTTTAAAGTGCAGTAAATTATGGTGATTATGATCTACAAGAAGATTGTTATAAATTATGGTGATTTATGTTCTTTGTTTAATCCGAATATATTGGCTGGACATCCCGTTCTGCGAGGTTATTGGTCTCAAAGAAGGTTTCTAAAGGACATTGTGAACTGGTTTAACAATGCCGCGTACAAAGATTAAATCTTTGGAATAATCTGCTCAAAATAAGGCCAGAACCATTATACTTCTTCACCGTCACCTCCATGAGGGGTTGAAATCTGAATATTTAACGGTGAAAGATTCTCTTATTCCTTGAAATAATCTAAAGGAGCGATATGACCATCAGAAAACTATTATTCTACCTAAAGCTCAATATGGTTGGTTGCATCTACGATTACAAGATTTTAAATCAGTAAGCGAGTATAACTCTGCTATGTTTCGAATTACTTCACAATTGAAGTTATGTGGTTAAAATATTACTGATGAGGATATGTTAAAAAAATATACTCCACTTTTTACGTAAATAATGTTGTCCTCAGACACAATATCTTGAAAAATGTTTTAAATGCCCACTGGCTCCACTCCATTCCCTGAAGTGAATGTGAGATTTTATAATAGAAAAAAATAAATGCCACATTAGTAGTTGTGGTCATGGTCAAGACTATGGACATAGACATTATGGTTATTTTGAGAATAATTATACCCACCACAAGTGGAACAATAAAGATGATAGTAGTGCAAAATATCATTCCAAGAAAAAGTAATCTATGTGTCATAGATGTGGCAACTTAAATTATTGGCTTTGTATTTGTCGAACACCGAAGCATTATGGACCTTTATCCACAATCATGAATGATAAAGGAAAGACAATATAAACAAATTTTGTTTAAGGCGAAAATAATTATGCATTTTTTGTCCAACTCAATTAGATATCATTGAAGGGAATAGTTCGCCATTTATAATATTTCCCTTATAACCTCAAATTTTATGTTGAAGATGGACGGGTGCAACGACGGCTGAACGACACTGTAAAGAAAGAAAAAAGGTAAAGATCCTAAACCCTAATCTACTTATGTATGATGATGTGAAAATGAAAGAAGTAAAAGGAATATACCTCAAAAAAGCTTGAGGCTCTTGGTTTATTTTCTGCTCTATTGCTTTCAAATCCGTCTAGGGTTTACATCTGTTTTTTTTTCTGGTTATATATTGCCTGAATATTATATGATTATTGAAAATGCAAAAAGGCCCTAAAATGCTATTGGTTGTCCTCTGATTCATGTGCGTTGTTGCAATTCTCTGGAATTTCTTGATTTTTTGTTGATTTCCTACATTTTTAACCGACTCTGACATTCCTTTCCTTTGTTTGTTTACATGACATAGCTGAATCGAGTGCTGGGGGGACCAGAGGAGAGAGAGGAGCGTCTGCCATCGTGACGGTCGATGTGGGTGAGCGGCCATGATGTGGAATTCAACCACTGGCTTTGCGTGCCAGCGTGGACACGGGGAGACATCACCAAAAGACAACTAGCCAGGCAGTGGATTGTACGCGTAATTGGGGAGATGGGAGGACGTGCGTGAGTGCGTGCCGAAGCTGAAAGGTTAGTGCGTTTGATCCATATGTGAACTGGAAGGTCTCACTTCAATCAATCCGGTCCGTCAGATCTCACCTAGATCTAACAGTTGGAATTAGACAGTTGTAAAAGTTTGAGAGGCAACCTGGATTAGGGTTTAGGTTTAATTTTGGGCCAAATAGGCCTTTTGTAATTAAAAAAACGCTAGGCTTTTTCTTTTTTAATATAAATGGACTGTATATTAAAACTTGGGCTTTTATTAACATAATGTATTCTATATTTTTGGGCTGATAACATTAATAGACTCGGGGCAATTTTTATTATCCATATTAATCTCTCTCTTTTTATTTTCAGTTTAGTTTAATAACAAAGCAATAATAATAACATAACAAGAATGGTAATCAAAACATTAATATCAAAATATAATAATAAAGATGTCAAAATAGTACCAAAGCAACAAGATAACATAAGAGAAATAATATACCACTCCAATAATATTTAGGGGTTTTCAAATTGGATCACATCATAAATAACAAGTATGGTAGATAATATATACTAAAGGTACCTTACCCATGATACTAGATATATTTTTGGGTTTTAAAAAGGTCATTTGCATAAGATATAAAACAATTAAATCTCTTAATACATATTCTTTATAAATAATAGCAACATATAATTAGGAAGCCCATAATTATAAAAACAAAAATAAAATGGGTCCACCTCAGACAAAATTAGTGATTATAGCTGCCCCTCTTTGCTTATCCTTTTGGAACAAGAATAAAGCAAAAAAATAAACACTAATTTTGTCATACTCCCATGTTGGACTAATTGCTCCTTCAGAACGACAGCGAACAAATCCAAATAGCTTATTTTCCTGGAGCGGAAAAAACAAACTGGGTACCACTAGCATGTTCTCCCTGAGCGGCCAAGGACGAACCAGATAGCAAGCGACTCATTCCTCTAGAACGGTAGCGAACGAATATAAACAACTTGTTTTCCCAGAGCGGCGAAAACAATCCTAGTAACGTTAGCATGTCCTTCTGGAATGGCAGCAGATGAGCCAACTAACCCTCAAACGACACATTCTTTTGAAATGACAGTGAATGAATCCTAATAGTTTTGTTTTCTCAGAACGACAGGAAACAAACCAAGTGGTGCTAACATGTCCTTTCGAAACCGCAACAGATGAGCCAACTAACCTTCAAACGACTTATTATTCCGAAACGGTAGTGAATGAATCTGAACAACTTTGTTTTCCCAAAACGGCAAAAAACAAACTGGACAAAGACATGTTCTTCCAAAATGGCAGTGAACAAATAAAATGTCATCGGATGGTAGATGAACTTGTTTCTCGAAGCAGTAGAAACAAGACCAAAAGGAGACGACATGTTTCTCCAAAGCAGCAGTGAAAAGATAGATGCGTTCCTCCAAAGCGGTAGTGAATAGATAGATGTGTTCCTCTGAAGTGGTAGTGAACAAACCATATAGCAGTCATTCAAACGAAGGTTCCATTCTTCTTGGGTATGAATGCATGAGCTTTCTAAGTTTACTGTCTGAAAATTCTTGAGCTATGGGTATTTGCCTATTTTGCACTGAAATCTTGATGTGGCGAATTTTGAAGTCCTTTGCCTAAAACCTTATCCTAATTTTTTACTTTGTCATTGACTCTTCTCCTGGAAAGGTACCCGACCTTCTTTTGGATATCTGTAAGAAGAAATAAGAAACTGTAATGATATGAGTTAGCGTGCTCCTAACCTAGGGATGTCTAACTAAACATGATGCATGAATGATCACGATTTAGACTTTCTCGGGCAATTTCTCTTCTTGCCCCTTTGACTTTGACTCTCGTGTCCTCTGCTTTTCTTCTTCGCAATAGCGGTACTTCCTCCCTCGTTCGAGTTCACTCTTTATGCCCATTTTTTGAGCTTTTAAAACTTGTGTTCTAAAGTGCCTTTTCAGGTTTTCACTTTAGAGGATTTTTTTTCTTCTCTATTTTTCTTTTGTCTTTCTTTCTTTTTTTTCTTTCTTTTTTCTTCTTTTTTGGGGCACCCTTGTGGGTTTTCACCTCTAGTCCCTCGGACTTCATCATGAACAACATTCGGTGTCCTTCCTCAATAGATCTTATCAACTTTGCCTCTAATGTCCTCTTGTCGCAATTTTGGCTCATTTCTTATTTGGGTACAAACCAGCACTTAATAGGTCAAATCATAGTAATGCCAAGAAATCCTTTGGTTTTTCATTCCATGTCAATCTATCTGTGAAATAGAAAATAGAAACTAAGATAAAACTTTATTGAAACTTGAAGGAATACTAGGATATTTTTGAAAGTCTTGGCAAACATGAGAAAATGAAAAAAGATGTACATAATATCGACTGCATGAATGATGAGAACCCATCGACCTCGGCAGATTTCTCGCTAGCCACCCTTGGTCCTTTCCCCATGATGATATGAAGATCGAAGCATAGACCTTCAACCAAAACAAGGCCCGTCAGTTGGATGCCGAAATTCAAGTCTATCTGAACCGTCATTTTCAGATTTTCAATTCAGATCCTCCTTTGGTTTTAAGGCACCCATTTTCAGGTTTTCACCTTAAACCCTCCTTTTCTTTTTTCTTTTATTTTTTTCTTTTTTCCTTTCATTTCCTTTTCTTTTTTTCTTTTTTCTTTTCTTCTCTTTTTTTTCTTACGTGTAATACTTCTTGACGAAGTCCGAGTTTAATGGGTTGCTCAATTCTTTCCCATCCATCTCTGTTAGAATCAACGTTCCCCCAAAGAAAGCCTTTTTCACGACATAGGGCCCCTCCCAGTTTGGCAATCATTTTTCCCAAAAATCTCTTTGATTCAACAAGATCTTTTTTAGCACCAGATCTCCCTCCTAAAACTCCCTTGGGCGAACTTTCTTGTTATAAGCTCACATCATTCGTTTCTGATATATCTGATTATGGGAAATTGCTTTCAACCTTTTCCTCGTCGATGAGGTTCAATTGATCAAACCTGACTTGCATCCATTCGGCTTCATCCAACTGTACTTCGTTCAAAATTTGAAGTGAAAGGATTTCCACTTCGATGGGCAGTGTTGTTTCAGTGCCGTATATTAAGGAATACGACGTTGTCCCGGTGGAAGTTCTCACAGATGTCCGATAGGAAAACAAAGCAAAAGGGAGCCTCTTATGCCAATTCTTAAATGTCTCCATAGTTTTTGCTATGATCTTCTTAATATTCTTATTTCCTGTCTCTACCGCTCCGTTCATCTTGGGGCGATAAACGGTAGAATTATGGTGCAAAATCTTGAATTGTTCACACACCTCGGTCATCATCTTGTTATTCAAATTAGAAGCATTATTGGTGATGATTATTTCGGGCAGACCATAGCGACACATAATTTCTTTCTTGAGAAACTTGTAAACAGTCGCTCTTGTGATATTAGCGTATGAGGCAGCTTCCACCCACTTGGTGAAGTAATTGATAGCCACTAGGATGAAGCGATGCCCGTTGGAAGCCTTCGGGTGTATCTGACCGATGACTTCCATTCCCCAAGTAGCAAAAGGCCACGGTGAACTCATAGTGTGGAGAGGCACCGGCGGGGAATGTATCTTATTAGCATAGATTTGACATTTGTGACATTTGTTCGTATAACTGATGCAATCTCCTCCCATAATTGACTAGAAATAGCCATATCTCATGATTTTTCTTACCATCGAGAATCCACTAGCGTGGGTCCCATATAAGCCTCCATGTACCTCTGCTAAAATGGTTTTGGCTTCACGAGCATTGACACACTTCAACAGTATCTGATCATTGCTTCTTTTGTACAATATTTCCCCGTCAAGGGCGTATCTCGTGCTAACCTTCTGATCGTCCTTTTATCATTATCATCAACCCCCTTTGGATAAGTTTGGAACTTGAGGTATTGAAGGATGTCAAAATACCATGGATTACCGTCCTCCTCTTCATCTTCCAAACTATAATAATGAGCTGGTACTTCAAAAGTTTGCATCTCAATCGGCTCTATCTCGGTCGTGTGACTTACTTCCAACGCAGCGACCAAAGTTGCTAGGGCGTCGGCCATCTGATTATTCTCTCTTGGCAAGTAGGTGAAACTGACTTCTTCAAAATCCCTGACCAAATCTTGGATCAAGTCGTAGTATTTGATCAACTTTGGATCTCTAGTCTCCCATTCTTTTCGAAGCTGATAAATCACTAAAGAAAAATCTCCAAAAACCCAGAGCACCTTGACCTCTTTTCTCTACAGCCGCTCAGATTCCTATGACACAAGCCTTATACTCAGCCATATTATTGGTGCAAAAGAATTCCAACCTACTTGTGGAAGGGTAGTAGACATTTTCGGGGAGACCAAAACTGCCCATATTCCAAAGCCTAAGGTATTCGATGCCCCATCAAAATAAAGCCTCCATCCTTCATTATCGATAGTGGATGTTAAGTGTTCAAAAGTACTATTTTTATAACCTTTTTTACACATATTAGTGTTAGACTTAGGCTCATTTTAGTTGCATTTTTAGTCATTCATGCATAATTGCATAGTTTCCTTCATTGTCATGCTTGATTTCATAATCTAGTTGTTTTTGTGGAAAAAGATACTGCTTTGGTGTACTTTTGTGCGCATGAACTAATTGCCCAAGCAATCAGGAAATTGCCGAGGCAATTGAAGATAAGATGAAGTGGCGGCTGATTTGATGACTGGATAAATCCAACATGTTCGAGATAAATGGCGTGAAGCAAATGAGTTGGAGTTCCATACAGAGATCAAAAGGAGATTAAATTCTAAGAGTTTTATGAGGAGTTTTTGGAGGAATAAAAATATAATAATAAAATAAATTTATTTCTTTTATTCTATTTAATTCCAACTTAACTTTCTCCTCAAGAAAGACTTTGACCTAGCCATCTCCTATAAATAGAA
The DNA here is from genome assembly GCA_019671005.1 of Hibiscus mutabilis. Classification (NCBI taxonomy): domain Eukaryota; kingdom Viridiplantae; phylum Streptophyta; class Magnoliopsida; order Malvales; family Malvaceae; genus Hibiscus; species Hibiscus mutabilis. The sequence continues at coordinate 16,917,550 of CM033714.1, read as the reverse complement.
GACCTAGCCGCCTACTTCAAGGGTATGTTCAACTTGGAGAGAAAACTAGGGCCGCTCGACATCTTCTTTTTCTTCTTTGTTCGATTAGATTCATGTTGGGGAATTTTTATCTTGTGTTTCTTTTGCACCCAGCCATGAACTAATTTTACTTGGCTTGGGTTATTGTGTTTTTGTGGTTGTGGGAACGATTGAATTTGTTTAGGTATTTGAGTTTGCAATTTTAATTCAAAGTTTGTTCATTCTTGGTTCTTAATTTTGTTTGCGAGTGAATTGGGAAAGAATCTCGTAAATTCATCCATTTATCTAATATCGGGAGAGTTAGATTCAAGAAACGAATGAGCATGGTCTTTATTCAATCAATCGATGGTGAAGATTAATTCGACTTAGGGATAAGTTGCGAATTTCAATGACTAAAAGGAGTGCAAGATAGGTTGTCGTCCACCCTTGGTTCACGCAGGGGTGTATTATCAAGGCATGTACAATTAACAATGTTTCGAGTTAGGGATAATGAGAAACCATTGAAGAACGCTTCGACGAACTTTGAAGGTTGTCGCCCAATTGCCCAAGCAATCGCTCCAATCCCAATTGCCCTGGCAATCCTACTGGATTCAATTGATGAGTGATTGAGCTACTCTAGCACTCAATTACCACGACAGTCCATTCAACTATCACGCCACAACTCACGATAACCCGACCTATTCTATCTTATTCGATTACATCTTTCTTTTATTTAATTGCTCTTTTATTTTACTTGTTAATTAAAACTCCTACAATCACCTACTTGTTTTTTTAATTTCAGTGCGAGAAGTTAGATTCTTGAAGTAGCACCAATCCTCGTGGAGATGATATCTATACTATACTATAACTTGCAACATGTACACTTGCACCAATTGCGAAGCACTTATTATGCGCAACAAGTTTTTGGCGTCGTTGCCGGGGATTGACAATAGCGACTTTGTTTTTAATTTCTTGCACTTTTTTTCTTTTTATTTTTGTTTTATTTCTAAATGGTTTCAAGGGACTTAAAACTTTGGCTTTACATCTGTGTATGACCAGAGCGAGACCAACAGCACAAGAGTACCCACTTGAACCCGAGATAGAACGAGTTCTTCATAGAAGAAGATGAGAACAACGAGCATCAATGGCAGAACAACCTGTTAATCCAGTCGGCAATCTGAATGCCCTAGCAAGAGGAGGAGGAGCTCATGTCATACAACCTGTTCGTAATAGACCCATTCGAGACTATTTAGAGGAAGATCTCAACGATCTCAATCTAGGAGTATTTGCACCTGAGATAGAAGCTGCCCACTTTGAATTAAAACCTGTGATTTTCAACATGATCAACACAATTGGTCAATTTGGCGGCTCGACAACTGAAGATGCCAGACAACATCTCAAATCATTCTTGGAGATTTGCAATTCATTCAAGCTACAAGGAGTCCATGAAGATATCCTAAGGCTAAAACTATTTCCCTATTCATTGAGGGATAGAGCAAAAACGTGGTTAAATAGTATTCCATCCGGATCTATAGGATCTTGGACAGATTTGTGTCGTGATTTCATTGCTAGATTTAGTTCTATATGACTGATAAGTTGCATAATCATATTACTTCTTTTTAGCAGGTAGATGATGAATACATGTACGAGGCTTGGGAGCGATACAGAGAGCTTTTACACAAATGTCCCGTGCACGGATTCCCACTGTGGATCAAGTGATGATGTTCTACAACTCAGTGAACACACCGATAAGGATGATGCTAGATGCCTCAGAAAATGGTATACTCCTCGACAAGTCACCTAAGGAAGCGATACAAATTATGAACCGTCTTTCCAAGAACGATTATTAGTTTCCAACCACCCCGAAGGGGAATAGTCAGACGCAATGCCACGATAAATGAGCTTGATTCATCAGGATCTATTTCTGCACAATTGGTCACTTTAACCAATATTGTTAAGAACATGCAGTGACCTAGAAACACACAGGAGATCAAGGTAGTAGATTCAATTTGTGATTTATGTAATGGTTACCATGATTCTTCCGAGTGCCCGAGAACCCAGAAACTAGCTTTTATGTTGGCAACTACAACCAAAACAACAATGTGATGTCCAACACTTACAATCCAGCCTAGAAGAAGCAGCCCAATTTTTCATGGAGTAATCCCAACAATGCCATCAACCAGAGCAGTCGGAATGCACAAGCAACGAGATTCCAGCAGAACTTGCCACAACAATAGATGTCTCACCAACAGATGTCGCAGCAACAATCGAAACCATCCAGTTCTTTGGAAAATTCTCTCAATGCTTTCATGTTAAAAACTGAATCTTATATGGCTGAGAATAGTAATTTCATGAAAAGGACTGATGCCCTTATCAATAGGACTGAGATGAGATTGCAAAACCAAGAGGTAGCCCTAAAGTCATTGGAGACACAAGTCGGGCAATTTGCTCAGAACTTGAACACAAGACCAATGGGCGGTTTACCTAGCGATACTAAAGTCGCAAAAGGAGCAAACCAATAGCAGTGCAAAGCAATCACCACTCGGAGTGGCCAAAAACTTAAGGAAACCCAAGCTCACTCAACAGAGAACACTCAACCACAGGAACATCCCCTTGTCCAAAATGATGAGTCTAGCAAAAAAAACTCTGCCAAAACTAATGAATCAGAGAATGCCTCGGCAACTGCACATGTTTCGGCAAGTCCTGATGCCTCAGCAACTTCTTCCATCAAGTTCCAAACCATTGAAAAGATTGAAGATATCCGACTGCCACCACCATTCCCATAGAGGTTGAAACGACAAAAGCAAGAATACCAGTTCAAGAAGTTCCTTGACATCTTGAAGCAAGTCCACATCAACTTCCATTGGTTGAAGCAATAGAACAAATACTGAACTATGCTAAGTTCCTTAAAGACATCGTCTCTAAGAGGACTAGGCTAGGCGAATTTGAAACAATTGCTGTGATAGAAGGATGCATGGCCATGCTATATAATCGCATGCCACCCAAGTTTAAAGATCCTAGCAGTTTCACAATACCGTGTTCGATCAGAAACCACTATGTCGGGAAAGCATTGTGCGATCTTGGAGCAAGCATAAACCTCATGCAAAAATTTATTTTCTAGAGATTGGGAATAGGGAAGGCAAGGCCAATAACAATGATGCTACAAATTGCAGACAGATCCTATGTGCATCCAGAGGGAAAAATCGAGGATATCCTAGTAAGGGTTGATAAGTTTATTTTTCCCACTGATTTCATTGTTTTGGATTGTGAAGCAGATGAGTTTGCACCCATTATTCTTGGGAGACCGCTTTTAGTAATGGGGAGGACCTTGATCGATGTCGAGAAAGGAGAACTCACTATGAGGGTAAACGACCAGCAAGTGAAGCTTAATGTTTTCCAAACCCTTAAGCATGCCGACGATCCAGAAGAGTGCCAAGTCATCCATGCCACAATTGAATTCAATTTCGACAGGGAGAAAGATTGCCTTAACAATTGCCTCGACAATTGCATTGCCGAACCTGAGGAAATTAAAGAGCCAGACGATGCAAAGCAGGATGAAGCCACTTGGATAGCAAGTCGTCCAGGTAAGTATTTTGAACCATTGAATTACTTAGGCAAGGAAGGTAAAATAAAAAAACCCTCTATTGAGAAACCTCCTATTCTTAAATTGAAACCATTGTTAGGGCAATTGAAATATGCTTATTTGGGAAATGATAACACTTTGCTTGTGATAATTTCTTCTAAGTTGTAGCTTGAACAAGAAAAGAGGTTGATCGACATGTTGGCATTTCACAAGAAGGCAATAGGATGGACAATTGCCGACTTGAAGGGAATTAGCCCGACAGTGTGTATGCACAAAATTCTATTGGAGGATGATCACAAACTGACAATTGAGGCACAAAGGAGGCTTAACCCTGCTATGAGGGAAGTCGTGAGGAAGGAAATCATCAAGTGTCTTGATGCCGGTATCATATATCCTATCTCTGATAGTACATGGGTAAGCTCGGTACAATGTGTATTGAAAAGGGAGGCATAACCGTGGTAAGCAATGAAAGCAACGAAATTATCCCAACTAGGACTGTGACCGATTGGAGGGTTTGTATGGATTACTGTAAGTTAAATAAAGCTACTAGGAAAGATCGCTTTCCTTTACCCTTTATTGACCAAATGCTTGACCGTTTTGTAGGTAAATCTTTTTATTGTTTTCTTGATGGTTACTCAGGTTATAACCAAATTGCCATAGCATCGGATGATTAGGAAAAGACCATCTTTACATGCCCTTATGGTACCTATGCATTTCGAAGGATGCCGTTTGGATTATGCAATGCTCTGGCAATTTTCTCCGACATGGTGGAAGATTTCCTGGAAACCTTCATGGATGATTTTTCGACAATTGGAGATAACTTTGACAATTGCCTCGACAATTTGGAGAAAGTGCTAACACGATGTGAAGAATTCGATCTAGTGCCCAATTGGGAGAGGTGCCACTTTATGGTAGATGAAGGTATAGTGCTCGGTCACAAGATCTCATCTAAAGGAATTGAAGTTGACAGAGCCAAGGTGGATGTGATTGAGAGATTGCCGCCACCAACTTCAGTCAAAGGAATCCAAAGCTTTCTTGGTCATGCAGATTTTTATAGAAGGTTTATTTATATTTTTTCTAAAATTTCTAAACCTTTGTGTAATTTACTTGAACAGGACAAAGCTTTTAATTTTGATGACTCATGCATCCAAGCATTCGAAGACTTGAAGAAGCAACTTGCCTCGGCACCTACTATCGTTCCGCCCGACTGGACCTTACCTTTTGAGCTCATGTGCGACGCAAGTGATTTTGCGGGAGGAGCTGTTTTAGGACAGCGCACAGGTAAGACTTTTCATGTGATTTACTACGCTAGTAAACTTTAAATGGTGCACAATCAAATTACACCACGACAGAGAAAGAATTACTAGCAGTAGTTTTCGCATTTGATAAGTTTCGTTCCTACTTGATTGGTACTAAGGTAATCGTTTATACTGATCACTCAGCAATTAAGTACCTATTTGCTAAGAAAGATGCCAAACCTTGTTTAATTCCTTGGATTTTACTTTTACAAGAGTTTGACATCGAAACTAAGGATAGGAAAGGAATAGAGAACCAAGTTGTATCACTTATCAAGGTTGGAAAAAGGCGATGAAGATTCAGACTCTTTGGAGATCCGCGACACATTCCCGGATGAGCAGTTGTTAGTTGCCTCGGTAACTCTCTGGTATGCTGATTTGGTTAATTTTTTGGTTAGTGGTATTTTACCTTATAACCTTACTCACCAAGGAAAGAAGCGGTTCCGACATGATGCTAAGAATTATTATTAGGATAAGCTTCTTTTGTTTAAACAATATACAGATCATGTTATAAGACGATGTATTCCCGAGGAGGAGCAGGACAATGTGCTTCGACAATGTCATTCTTCACCCTATGGAGGCCATTTTGGAGGAACTCGCACTGCGGCCAAAGTCCTACAATCTGACTTGTATTGGCCCACTCTTTACAAAGATGCACAAGAATTCTATAAGAGGTGTGATCGTTGTCAACGAACGGAGAATATTTCTAGGCGACACGAGATGCCACTGTAGAATATCCTTGAGGTCGAGTTGTTTGACGTGTGGGGGATCGATTCGACAATTTGTATATCCTACTCGTCATGGACTATGTGTCTAAATGGGTAGAGGAAGCTACAGTTCCCAACAATGATTCAAAGACAGTGCAAAAATTCTTACAGAAAAATATATTCACACGGTTTGGAATGCCAAGGGCAATCATCAGTGATGAAGGCAAGCACTTCGACAACAAACTTATTGCCAAAATCTTGCAATGTTTCAGAGTGTCACACAAAATTGACACGGCATATCACCCACAAACAAATGGGCAAGCTGAAATCTCCAACCGGGGATTAAAGGGTATCCTGGAGAAGGTTGTCAATCCCTGTCGAAAGGATTGGTCATTGAGGTTAGACGATTCACTTTGGGCCTATTGAACCACATTCAAAACACCCCTAGGAAGAAAACGTCTACTGGACCTTAACGAGATGGAGGAATTCCGTGCCTTAGCTTACGACAAAGTAAGAATCTACAAAGAGAAAATGAAGCGTTGGCATGACAAGAAGCTAGTGCCGAGGCAATACTTGCCCGGGCAATTAGTACTCATCTTCAACTCTCGATTGAAACTCTTTCCGCGAAAATTAAAATCGAGATGGTCCAGGCCCTTCGAAGTAGTCAAACCTTTCTCCCATGGTGCTGTGATAATCAAGTCCACCATTGACGGACATGACTTCAAAGTTAACGGACAAAGATTAAAGCATTATACTGGCACCCATGTTGAGCGTGACAAAGAAGTGGTCACTTTAGGAGATGCATAAATATGCTCTCCTTTATTCATTTTTTATTATTTCCTATTTTTATTTTATTTTAATTCGAAAAATTTTTTATTTATTATTTTCAATTTTAGGATTCTTTTATTTTTGTTTTTGTTTCCAACCACAACCACAAGATCATCCATGGCCAAAAACATCAAAACAATCCACTGCACCCGAAGATGCCTCAGCAACTAAATATGCCTCGGCAACTGCCGCACATACTAAAGAGACCGATGAAGAAAGTGAAGCACACGATGAATTTGAAAATGATCCAGCCAACCGTATCCAACCATCGCGCTCCGAAAAAAGAATCAAGCAAACGGTCCAAAAGAAACTCATTATTCAAAGTGACGACATTTTCGACTAACTCATTTGCATTTTATTTTAATTTTTGCATGCATTGAGGACAATGCTTCTCTCGAGTTTGGGGGTGCTTGTTTCTAGTTAATTTCAGTTTTAGTTGCATTCATCTTTAGTAATCGCATATAGGTTGCATATGTTACTTGCCATGCCTTTGATTGGATTTAATTGCTTGGACTTGTTGAATATCTAATGATGAATTTTTGCCACTACACTTAATTGATAGAACCTTTAATTTTAGGATTACATGAAAAGAACTTAGAATTTTACTATGATGCTGAAATTTTTTACACGGTTGTGGCTTGTTGATTGAAAGAAACTTAGTGAACTTAGGGTAAATTCAATTTGAAAATTTAAAGTTAATTTCTTGCTAGAGGTGCCTGAAACTGGCTCTAGTAGTTGCAAATTAAAGATATAGCTAGAGGTACCCGAAATTGGCTCTAGTCGACAAAAAAATTAATTTAATTAATTAATTAAAATAAGAAATTACTTACTAGAGGTGCCCGAAATTGGCTCTAGTAAAAAGATAAATAAATACCCTAGTAATTAAATTGATAGAATTCATATAGAATCTTGAAAATCAACTTGTATACAACTACGCACACACATTGTCACGAGCATTATAGTTTGGTTCTGGGAAATTTTTGTACTATCTGAAAAACTAAAAGGTGATCATACTTTGTGCCACGGTTATGAGGTTTGAATTCAAGTTTGAAGCATGTCTTTGATGATTAAGTCTTGACAGGTAATTGTTAGTTTGCATTGCTTGAGGACAAGCAATAGTTCGAGTTTGGGAGTGTGTTAAGTGTTCAAAAGTACTATTTTTATAACCCTTTTTACTCATATTATTGTTAGACTTAGGCTCATTTTAGTTGCATTTTTAGTCATTCATGCATAATTGCATAGTTTCCTTCACCGTCATGCTTGATTTCATAATCTAGTTGTTTTTGTGGAAAAAGATACTGCTTTGGTGTGCTTTTGTTCACAGGAACTAATTGCCCAAGCAATAGGGAAATTGCTGAGGCAGTTGAGGATAAGATGAAGTGGCAGCCGATTTGATAATTGGATAAATCCAACATGTTCGAGATAAATGGCGTGAAGCAAAGGAGTTGGAGTTCCATGCAGAGATCAAAAGGAGATTAAATTCTAAGAGTTTTATGAGGAGTTTTTGGAAGAATAAAAATATAATAATAAAAAAATTATTTCTTTTATTCTATTTAATTCCAACTTAACTTCTTCCTCAAGAAAGACTTTGACCTAGCCATCTCCTATAAATAGAAGACCTAGCCGCCTACTTCAAGGGCATGTTCGACTTGGAGAGAAAACTAGGGCTGCTCGACATCTTCTTTTTCTTCTTTGTTCGATTAGATTCATGTTGGGGAATTTTTATCTTGTGTTTCTTTTGCACCCAGCCATGAACTAATTTTACTTGGCTTGAGTTATTGTGTTTTTGTGGTTGTAAGAACGATTGGATTTGTTTAGGCATTTGAGTTTGCAATTTTAATTCAATGTTTGTTCATTCTTGGTTCTTAATTTTGTTTGCGAGTGAATTAGGAGAGGATCTCATGAATTCATCCATTTATCTAATATCGGGAGAGTTAGATTCAAGAAACGATTGAGCATGGTCTTTATTCAATCAATCGATGGTGAAGATTAATTCGACTTAGGGATAAGTTGCGAATTTCGACGGCTAAAAGGAGTTCAAGATAGGTTGTTGTCCACCATTGGTTCACGCATGGATGTATTATCAAGGCATGCAAAATTAACAATGTTTTGAGTTAGGGATAACGAGAAACCATTGAAGAAAGCTTTGTCGAACTTTGAAGGTTGTCGCCCAATTGCCCAGGTAATCGCTCCAATCCCAATTTCCCAGGCAACCCGACTGGATTCAATTGATGAGCGATTAAGCTACTCTAGCACTCAATTACCACGACAGTCCATTCAACTATCATGCCACAACTTACGATAACCTGTCTTACTCTCTCTTATTTGATTACATCTTTCTTTTATTTAATTGCTCTTTTATTTAACTTGTTAATTAGAACTCCTACAATCACCTACTTGTGTTTTTAATTTTAGTGCGAGAAGTTAGATTCCTGAAGTAGCACCAATCCCAGTGAAGACGATATCTATACTATACTATAACTTGCGACGTGTACACTTGCACCAATTGTGAAGCACTTATTATGCACAACAGTGGACCTTCCTTCGGATAGATTACAAATCAACTTTTCATCCGGGAAACTAAAATCCAACTGTTCATAGTTGTCCAAGGCGCGGCTTGCTAAAAGATCTACCACCACACTTTCTTTTACCGTCTTCTGACTCACATAAACAATGTCGAATTCTGACAAAAGCATTTGCCAACGGGCTACTTTCTCGGTCAATGCTGGTGCTTCCATAAAAAATTTCAAAGGATCTATTCGGGAAATAAAATAAGTGGTGTGATACAATATGTACTACCGGAGCCGCTTAGCAGCCCATACCAAGGCGCCATATAACCTTTGGATCAATTCGTATCATGTCTCACTCTCGGTGAATTTCTTGCTCAAGTAAGAAATTGCCCTATCTTTTCTACCTGAGTCATCGTGTTGCCCCAACACACAACTCATAGAATTCTTGAAAACTACTAATTACAGGATCAACGATGTTCCTTGTATCGACGCCACTAAAATCGAAGGGTTGGTCAGATACTTCTTAATCTTTTCTAGCGCTTCTTGACAATCTTCATCCCAAATTCCCATGTTATTCTTCCGGAGTAAGCTGAAGACGGGGTCACATTTATCGGTCAACTGGGAGATGAGCCGAGAGATATAGTTCAACCTTCCCAAAAATCCTCAGACTTCCTTCTGTGTTTGATGCGGTGGGAGATCTTGAATTGCTTTGACCTTATCAGAGTCAATCTCGATGCCTTTCTGACTTACCACAAAACCCAAAAAATTTCCTGATGTAAATGCAAAAGTACATTTGGTCGGGTTGAGCTTCAGCATAAACTTTCTTAGCCTTCGAAAGAGTTTTCATAGATTTTGTATGTGTTCCTCTTTGGTCCAAGATTTAGCTATCATGTCTTCCACGTATACCTCAATTTCCTTATGCATTATATCATGGAACAAGGTCACCATGGATCTTTGATATGTCACCACGACGTTCTTCAACCTAAAAGGCATCACCTTGTAGCAAAACGTGCCCTACATGGTCACAAAAGTGGTCTTCTCCATATCCTCATGAAGCATTTTAATCTGATTATACCCCGAGAAGCCGTCCATAAAGGAAAACCAAGCATGCCCTGCGGTATTGTCAACTAGAGTATCAATATGAGGCAAGGGAAAATTGTCTTTAGGGCTCGCCTTATTAAGGTCCCTATAATCTACGCACATACGCACCCTCCCGTCCTTTTTCGGTACCGACACTATGTTAGCCACCCATTATGGCTACTTATAAACCTCTAAAAATCCAGCCTCAAACTGTTTCTTTACTTATTCTCTAATTTTCAATAACATGTTTGTCCTCATTCTTCGAAGCTTCTGCTAGACAGGCTAGCATTCCGGTCTAATGGGGAGCTTGTGTGTTACAATACCTGTGTTTTGGCTTGGCATATCCTGGAATGTCCAAGCGAACACATCCTTAAATTCTACAAGTAATCCCACCAACTCTTACTTGACTTTTGGTGACAGGGTACCTCCGATCTTTACTTCTTTCCTTTCTTCGTTAGTTCCCAAATTTAAAATCTCTATCTTCTCCTGGTGTGGGAGGATTTGACTTTCCTCACTGGCCATCATTCTTAGCAGCTCATCGGGAATCCCATCCTCCTCCTCTTCTACCTCTGCCAAGTATGTGGGTCATTCAAAATCTACTTCAGGATTAGGTTCCACATCATTCATACAGTTTATATTAAAATACCTGCATGATTTTGAAAGTGCATATTGGGAAATGAAAGATATATCTCATGATATGAACAAATAAATACATAAAAAACAAACAAACAAACAAATAAATAAATAAATACATAAATAATAAATGATATGGAATAAAATGGATGTTGTGTTTGCCATTTGAGAAGGAAAATGTAGACATATTCTATTTCATTTAGAGTAGATAGATATGACATAACTGCCCTTTTTACAAAGGATCTCTGTTATTTTCGGGCAAAAATAACGGGATTGTTCTGAGCATTACTTTGATTTATTCCTAAAAATGCTGGTACGTCCCCAAAGGTCCAATTGTTGAGCTCTTCTCTTAGAAGGCAAATCCTGGCCAGAAACTGATTAGCCTTGCTCTCATCACCGATCATATCCACATTCATCTCTTCGAAAGCCTCACTGATCAATTCTTTCTAGAGGCACCTCTCACCTTCTCGGTTTGCCTCCTAGACATCCGCCTCCAGATTTTGAATTCCACCAGATATAAAAACATTCTTAAAGTCTCTGTAGATGATAGGGGCCCATGGAATGTCCTCCCCTCTAAGCCTAGTCTTCCTTTGCTCTTGCTTCTTCTTCCATTCTTGCCTTTTCTGTAAGAAATTTGGCTTGTAACCGAATCTGAAGCGGTCAACTTTGTGGATCACCTTGATGGGATGGAGGCGTCCTTGCAGATTCTTTCCCAAGCCTTCCTTTTTCTTTGCTCATTTTCCTAGGTTTTTGTATACCACCATTTTAGTACAATTGGACAAATTAGGGCATGGAATCTTGCTTCCTTTGGCAACAAATGTAGCATTGACAAGTTCCAAGGCTCTAAAGGCACACTCTATTGCTTCTTCATCAGTGTGGATGTATGGTGTATCCAAAGTCACTGAAGCGATGATGTCCTCTTCGGCATTCATTGTTACTAATTTCCTCTCGGTGACAAACTTCATCTTTTGATGGGGTGAAGACGAAACAGCGCCAGCCGAGTGTATCCATGGCCTTCCTAACAAGCAGTTGTAAGATGGCCAGATATCCATGACCATGAAATCGACCACATATTTAGTGGGACCAATGAGTAGAGGTACTTCTATTTCCCGACCACATCTCTTTGGGTCCTATCAAAAGCTCGCATAGTATTATGACACGGCTTCATATGTGAAATGTCTACCAGTAGCCATTGCAATGTAGCTAAAGGCATAACATTCAACACGAAGCCATAATCAATTAGCACGCCCGGTAACACATAACCTTTGTAGTGAGTGGTGATGTTTAGGGCCTTGGTGGACCCCGTACCTTCCCTCAGAATTTCGTCATCACCAAAGGTAATGTGATTAACGTCGGTGATATGGCTGATAATCTGATCCAACCTCCTAACTGAGATATCCTTTGTAACATAGGTCTCATTCAAAACTTTTAGTAAAGCATCACAATGTATCTCTGAGTTTAGTAAAAGGTTTAGCACGGAAATTCAAGCTAGTTGGTCGATGACGCTATACACGTTGTACTTCAAGAATCTCAAAAACTCTTGTGCTTGAGTTTCTGTGACCGGCTCTTTGATCTTCGGTGGTGGGTCATCTCCGAAAACTTTCTCGGGTTCAACTCTGACTTTCTTGCCTTTCTCTTTTGGTTTCTCCAGTGCCTTTTGGTTCTCCAGAGCATAGGATCGACCACTCCTCGTGAGATGCCCCACATCTTTTACCTCTCTAGCCTTTGGCTCCAAAGGTTCTTCATGAATGGTTTTTATCCCTATTTCCACGTCTTCTCCTCAGTGTAAACTAGAGGAACTCAACATTATGATGCTTGCAGTGTAGTTCCATGGAACCATCTTCGTATCCTTGAAAGGAAAAGACCTTGGAGAAGCAATTATCATCTTGGGGCTGCCTTGGGTGCTCTTGTCTCACTTGGCTTAAAACTGAGGATGAGCGGTCCCTTGGCACTATACTTCGTCTCCTGGCTCTCCGATGCACAAACTTCTAAATCTCTCTTCCCTTCATCTTCTCCAAAGAACTCAATTTCCTTGTTGTCCATCATGGCTTGTATCAACTGACAGAACTCCTCATAATCTTGAATCTCATGATCTCTCGATTGATGGTATTCACAATATGGCCACAACCTTCTTCCACAATCACCATTCTCTGGTTAATAAGGTGTGCCATACACAAACGTTGGAAAACCCACCTTAACGGTGACCGATCTTCAGACACGTTCACTCTAGCTTTTTTGGTATTCTCGTCTTCTATAGCATTCACACCTTGACCTCTATGATTTGGTAAGGGGTTGTTGGCCGTGCTCGGTTCTCCCAACTATAACACTCCGGTCCGAATTAAGTTCTGAATAAACTTATTATACGCCACACAATTTTTAATAGAATGCCCCAGAACATTGGCATGGTATTCGTAGTGTACCTTGGGGTCATACCATGCTGGGTAAAGTGGGTTGTAAAGAGTAACATGATAAGGACGAACTAAATCAGCCTTATACAATTGTGAGTAGAGCTCTTTGTAAAAGATTGGAAAATGAGTGAAAGATTTCTCCTCCCTTTTCCTTCTTGGGCCCCCTATTTTCTCTCTTATTGAAGTTTTGGGAATTCCCCGCTGTGGCCTAGGGCTGAGAGATAGTGAAGTTCATGGTTGCCTCGAAGGTGTTTGTATTGTTCACCTCGCGATCTTTTTTCTTGTATTGTTTGCGTGAATGATCCCCTCCATCAATTCTTCCGCTCTTAACGGCTGCTTCGATGCGCTCGCTAATCATGACCATCTTCGCAAAATTGCTAATAGGGTTGTTGATCAATCGACATAAAGTGTCCCTTTTAACGTGTCTACAAACATTAGCGAGATCTCGGGCTTGTGAAGCAGTGGTTGAACCTACGCTGCCACATTATGCCATCTTTGAGCGTATTCACGAAAGGTCTCGTTGTGCTTTAGTTTCATACCTTGCAATAGCAGTCGGTTGGGAACCATGTCGGTTATATGCTTATACTAATTAGTAAAAGCTTTTTCTAGATCCCTCCATGGCATAATTTGAGCCCTTGTTAGCTGATTGTACCACATTGAAAGCAATGAATTAAGAGCTTCTCGTTGTTGGTAAACCCAACCATCTTCTGACAAAACATTACTATATGAGCAGTAGAGCAGGTGGTTCCATCAAACTTTTCAAATTCGGGGATCTTGAACTTATACGGGATTTCCACATCGGGGACCAAACTGAGTTACCTAACACTTAACCCATAGGAGTCATCATTGTCTTCCTTTACTCGAAACTTTTCCTCTAGGTCTTTCCAAGTATCCTCCAATTGGTTAGTGAACTCCGCTTTCATTTGGTTCAACTTCTGTAACTCGTCAAACTCTGGATGTTGTCCTCGATAATCTTGGGATTCCTGAAGGTCACCCCCGGTTGAGTTTGAGTAGCTATACCGACATGAGAGGAAGATGCACCTTATAGAGGATTTAGAGAGGGATCAACAAGCAGAGGGTTTTGGAGGATCTGGGCATGAGCGCGATCCCCCAAGTTTTGGGCAGGATTCTCAATGGTACTCTTGCCCCTCAGATCTGGTCCTAGCCGAGCTTGCAGCAACTAGGATATTTCCTTCATCATGTCCTGTTGAGACTTGATGATGGTGTCCCTTAACTATTGTTGGGCTCGTTCCATTTAGCCACGTAGGTCGGCTTCTAACTTGGAAAAGCTCTCCTCCATTTTCTTTGACCGTGAGCGAGTGCGATATGGGTGTGGAATGATGATAATTTTAAGAAGCAAAATGCAATCTTTCTAAAATAGAAAGCTTTTCAATGAATAAATGGCATTTAATAAAAAAACAAATAAATGTACCAATTAGATGATTATTAGCATTTAATAAAAGAATGGAAATGAAAGAATCATGCATGAATGCAATGAGCAACATTGAGTTTAGCAAGTATCATCGTTAAACGACTTTCATTAATGGAAACGTTGTCTTGTTACAATAACTTAAAGAGGACCAACTACACATATGGCTTCAAGGTAGTATCAAGGTCAATGATCTCCCTTAGAATCCAAACAATCTTCTCTCCTTCTTCGAATTCATCATCCACACAGTCATGGAGTTCGGTAGCATATTTCGCCAAAATCTGTACTTTCTGGGCAACCTCTTGCATCTGAGTCATCCAATGTGCCAACTCTTGTTCTTGCCTCCAAATTGTGTAGGCAGCAAAGTGCAGTTGCTCCAAACTCAGCGTCGGGCATACTTGAATCACTCCCCTAAAGCTTGCCACATGATCCTTGAGCTGTTGAACCTCGGTTTCCATCTCATCGACACGAGTCATCAAGACTTGAATCTCCAAGTTACTGGCCTTTAGCTTGCTAGTCGAACCCTTATACTTGAAAAGAGACCTTTCCAAACACCCCACTTGATCTTTCAAGGCTTCATTTTGGTGTTGTTCCTTCTCGATCTCTCTCGAGCGGGAGATTCGTAGATTCTTCACTTCTTCGCTTAAAGCAAGCACTTGATCTTTGTGCTCGTAAAACATTCTTTTGTAGTTCTCAGCTCTTGCTTTCTCTTCCTTCAATCGGAGCTCAAACCCTTCACTTGGTCTGCCTTCCGTGACTCTTTTGGTCTTATTTAACCTTTTAAGCTCATGAATCTCTTCCTTCTCCATCTTGAGTTCGAGTTCCAACTCATCTTTTTTCCTTTGTAGATCTTTAATCACTCCCTCAAACTGTGTCTTCTCTAACTCGAAATCAAACTTTTCTTGATGGGCTCTCTCCTCGAGCTTGAGTTACCTCCCTTGCTCTTCTTCAAGTTGTTTCCTCATCAAATCGGCCTCGGTATGAAGCATGGCCAATCTCTCCTCTATAGATCTATTTCCATCGGGATTCAAGTGGGGAATGTTGTCGTTAACACGATTAAATCACCATGCTTCGTATTCGGGAGTGACCATGTATGGAGCATTTACGATCCTAACTCGTCTTGCATTGTTCCAAGTTGAAGAAGCATTATATACCATCATCTTGTAGCCTTTCTCCTTTGCATAATCCATGTTGAACTTATTTAAACCTTTGGTGGCTGGCACAAATTGTTTCGAATTGTACTGTCTTAAAACTAGAAGAGGTGCATATGCAGTATAACCCCAAAGGCCAAGTAGTGGTACCCATGAATGCTTTCCACATCTATAGAGAATGCTCTTTTCCAACAACCATAGTGCTCTCCAAACTATATCTTCCTCCCTTAGATTTTGGGGGACATCTTGCCATACTTCCTTAGATCTTCGGGTTGGCCAATCATTCTTTCGTAGGAACTCTTCTAAGGGCGAGAACTTGCCTCCATAAAGGGGCCTTGAAAAACTGGGATCGGTCCAAAGATTGATGTATAACCAAACAGTCAAAAGCTGTGGGCATCCTCAAAAGTGACCTCCACTATGCTCTCGACAAAACCTCAAAGATCGAAAAGTTTCAACCAAAATTATAGGTACTGGATTAGTCCCGCTATCCAGACGATCAAATATATCCAAAACCGATGGATCGACGAGTCCCAATTCTTGAGGAAAGAGTACCAATCCATAGATCAACAAAGCAAAGAGATTCTGCTGAACTCGGCCCACAGGATGCACAGAAGCTAAGGCTAAGATCCTCTCCCACTTAAGATACTCTTTATTGTTCCAAGTAGTGACTTGATGCTCGACCCAAGATGACAACATATCCGAGAACTTCTTTAACTTACCCCGAAAAGCTTTGTTCTTACTTGGCTTAGAATATACCCGATTCATGTCAATCTTCTTGCAATTTATAAGGTCCCGATATTCTTTGATTGTCGAAGTTAAATCAAAGTTACCAATAGTAAAGCAGTTGTAGGTAGAGTTCCAAAAACCCACCAAGGCTTGTAATAATGCTTTATCAACTGGGACTTCTAGCAAGTATGTGATGTCACCATACTCTTCTCTGAAAGTACTCTTTGTTTCAAAATCCTTGTTCCAAACCGGCTTCAATTCGAGAACATCATTGAACTATGTATTCATAAATGTCGTGGCTGACATGGCTGATCTGAACCCAGTGGCAATACTGTCTCCATCATGTAGTTGCTCCCCTTTCGACCATATCTGAACATCGGAATTCTTTTCATCACTGCTACGGACTAAGTCTCCCATTGATCTAGTCTTTAACTTCAAACTATTTCCAACTCAATGTGCTCTTCATGATATGATAAGATATGCAAAAAAGGTAAAAGAGGAAAAGGAAGAAAACAAAAAGAAGCGTTAGTTATAAGATAAACAATAAAATAGAAATGAGAAGAGATAAATGCAAAATGAAATAAGCACAAGGCTAGAAAATAAGGAAACAAACCTAACCATATGAATTCTAGTTCGCTAGGGTTATCCGCATGGCTCTAACGAGGTAGGTTTCCAAGATTCTCACACATGGTTTGGTTCTAATTGAGGGTACCCGAACCTATCTCATTACATACTAAGGCAACAAGAACCCCAATCCTGGCACATTACAAGCTTGCGAATTGGTTTCTGTTCGAGGGAAAGCACAACCTAATGATGTAGAGGGTTGTTCAGGTGTTAAAAGGCATGGATTTCGGAAGTGAATTACCGACCCGTGGAGGGCTACTCACGTGGGTATGTGGAGTTTCACTCCCACTTAAAGGCACAAAGCTTGGGTATATAGCTTGATGAACATGATGCAACACGTGTTGGTGATTCCTTAGAAATTAAATAAAAAATTAATCTAAACTCCACCAATTATCAAATCCTGTGCAATCTTAGTCACATTTCCAAGAAAGAATCGACCTTGTTAAAATCAATTGAAATTCCAACATTTTCCATCATTTTAAGGCATCAAATATTCTTTTGGCCTAACTCTCTTTTGTTTTGTAAAAACAAATTGAGGTCCTCAACGGAGTCGCCAAGCTATAGCGACCTATTTTTCCTTTAAAAAACAATATAGTGTTTTACAAGTTCGGTGCTACGGGATATCCCCAAAATCATTTCTTTGAAATCTTGGC
The DNA here is from genome assembly GCA_019671005.1 of Hibiscus mutabilis. Taxonomy (NCBI): domain Eukaryota; kingdom Viridiplantae; phylum Streptophyta; class Magnoliopsida; order Malvales; family Malvaceae; genus Hibiscus; species Hibiscus mutabilis. Next base: position 16,899,926 of record CM033714.1, on the reverse strand, counting down.
TTAAAGGGATTTCTTTTGAAAATTATTTTTCTTTTGAAAATCGATAAAAAACTTGGAGTCGCCACCGGCCACTTGGATAAGGTGGGCCGGACACCATTAAAAACTAGATATTCACAATGAAAGGGTCCGAGAGTTGGTTAAGTGTGGGGAAGGATTAGCACCCCCATCACGCCCGGAAATCGATACCTGAATATTTGTTGCTTTCAAATTGATGGAATTTGAATTGAATTTAACTTGGCGTACTTAATTGAAAATTTGACCTTAATTACACGGGATTTATCAAATCGGTGGGTCCAAATTATTTGGACATTTAATTAATAAGGTTGACGATACATCAGACCATATATTAAACTGACATCATATAAGCCTGACTGTCGTGTTAATTTATGGTTCGAATCTCGTACTTCACCATTATGCATGGTGCAAGCAGTTAAAACATGATGTAATGATTTTGTCAAATTATAATTTTACCTTGGGTTGGTAAGAAATAATTCAAATATTTGGCCAACATCCTTTGAGCTCGGGCTATTACGATGCAAATATCAGAATTAATAGATACCTCACTTTTTTTTAATTAAATTAATTTATTCAAGATAAAGGATCTCATGAATGACAATTAAGAGATGTCAAACAAAAGCCTAAAGATAAACACACAAAAGCTCACCTAAAGCCCTAAACCTATAAAGGCTCAAGTTATGGAAGATCCAATTAGTGATCTAGTTATTAATTAGGTGAATCTAATATTAGCCCTAAATTAATTAACCTTAAAAAACTAGAAAAAAGCCCTAATAAATTATGAACTATCTTATATCATGATAATTAATTCGATCGGTCTTAAACTAGTATTCTAATAAGCCAAAGATACTATTTAAAACAAATCGAGTTAATTAATCATGGTTTTGATTTGATTGCCAATCTAATCTCCATATTAAGTTTATTTTAAAGATAATTAAGAAATGTTCGATTAGTTTAATGAATTTAACATTTATCCCACTAAGGCAATGATAAATATAAATTCACTAAATTAATCCGAACCCTAAGTCTAACTATGGCTCTAAAAAAACTAATCTTAAATTAATCTAATTAATTTAAAGTCGTGCCCCTATGAGACGAGCACACGACTTAAATTAATTAAATTAATTCCTAAACTAATTCAAAGGCCTTAACAAACACAAAGTCCACCTAAACGAAGTTCAAGGCCCACTAAGCTAAAGCTAATCCTAAGCCCATAACACAAAAAGGCCCAGACATCTAAACTAAACCTACATTAAGGAAATAAATATATTTCATGCTGTATATATAAAAATATATACTATATTTTTAAAACTATGTATTACATATATTATAAGAACTTATATATTATATATTGTGAAAAGAACCATATATTATATATTTAAAAAAAAACAACACTTTATATTATATATATTAAAATCCTTATAATACGTATATTATGATCTTTATAAAATCATATATATTATAATTAAAAAATGTTATATGTTTAAAGAAAACTATATATGAAATATATATTATAAAAAACCATATTTTATATATCTATTATAGAAACTATATATATTGTATATTATACAAGAAATAACTATATACTATATGTAATATATTATACTAAAAAATACACATATCAAACATTACTAGCAAGCAACAATTTAACATTAGAATTAAAATTGGAAATTAATAGAAATATAAACAAGATTTAAATTAAAATGCATGGAAAAGAAATAAAAAAGGTTTCAATACTGGAAAGGGGCCAATTTGAACAAAATAGAAATCTTGAAGACCAAATCGAAAGGAGCAAAAAGCCTAAAATGCGAAATGGTTTTGAAATGCGAAATGGCTTGAGCATGTAATTTGCCCAAGCGGAGGGACTAATAATGAGATAACGAAGTGTGGGAGGGTTAAACGTGCTATTACAAGGACGCGGAGGTCTTTAAAACAATATTAGACCATTTTTAAAAGCCTAAAATGATATATATAGCCCCTTTCGGCCATAACTGATCCTTTTTGCCTATTTTAAAAAACAAAACTCTCTAAACCCTCTCTCATCTCTAAACCCAGAAACTACCGCGTCGGCGGCCGATGAACTCAAAACCCGCACCAAAAAAACCCATTTTCAACCTAAACACTAATACAAACTCAAATCCTTTGAAAACAACCAAACCTCTCCTTTATTTCAAAAAATCGTAACCGAAATAAAAGCCCCTTTTTAAAAAGCCAGGACCGAAACTAACCTCCCTGACCGTCATTTCCTCCGACTCACCACATACGACCTTAGGAAGGTCGAGAGGCTTCTTGTCGAGGAAGGAAGATGGACGGACGCAACGACGGCTGAACAACACCGTAAAGAAAGAAAAAAGTAAAGATCCTAAACCCTAATTTGTTTGTGTATGATGATGTGAAAATGAAAGAAGAAGAAGGAGTATGCCTCAAAAAAGCTTGAGGCTCTTGGTTTTTTTCTGCTCTATTGCTTTCAAATCCCGTCTAGGATTTACATCTATTTTTTTCTTTCGGTTATATAGTGTCTGAATATTACATGATTTTTGAAAATGCAAAAAATGCACTAAAATGCTATTGGCTGATTTTTTTATTTTTGGAATTTCTTGATTTTTGGTTGATTTCCTGCATTTTTAATCGCCTCTGCCATTCATTTCCTTTGTTTGTTTACTTGACATGGCTGAATCGAGCGCTGGGGGACCAGAGAAGAGAGAGGACCGTCTGCCATCACGATAGTCGACGTGGGTGAGCGGCCATGTGTGGCATTCAACCACTGGCTTTGCGTGTTGGCATGGAGACGGGGAGACATCACCAGAAGATAACTGGTCGGGCAGTGGACTCTACGTGCGACTGGGGAGATGGGACGACGTGCATGAGCGCGTGCAGAAGCTGAAAGGTTGGTGTGTTTGATCCATATAGGTATTGGAAGGTCTCTCTTCAATCAATCTGGTCCGTCAGATCTCACCTAGAACTGACAGTTAGAACTAGGCAGCTGCACAAGTTTGAGAGGCAACCTAGATTAGCGTTTAGGTTTGATTTTGGGCCAAACAGGTCTTATGTAATTAAAAAAACTATGTGTTCTTTCTTTTTTAATGTAAATGGACTGTATATTAAAACTTGGGCTTTTATTAACATAGTGTATTATATATTTTTGGGCTGATAACATTAATAGACTCAGGGCAGTTTTTATTATCCATATTAATCTCTCTCTTTTTATTTTCAGTTTAGTTTAATAACAAAACAACAAGAATAACATAACAAGAATGATAATCAAAACATTAATATCAAAACATAATAATAAAGATGTCACAATAGTACCAAAGCAATAAGATAACATAAGGGAAATAATATACCACTCCAATAATATTTAGGGGTTTTCAAATTGGATCACATCATAAATAACAAGTATGGTAGATAACATATACTAAAGGTACCTTACCCATGATACTAGATATATTTTTGGGTTTTAAAAAGGTCATTTACATAAGATATAAAACAATTAAAACTCTTGATACATATTCTTTATAAATAATAGCAACATATAATTAGGAAGCCTATTATTATAAAAACGGAAATAAAACGGGTCCACCTTGGACAAATTACAGATATCCATATATTAAATGAGACTTTAATGTAATTTACTATTAGGGCTTAATACCCATTGAAATTAGGGTTTCCATCTTATGCCTATAAATATAAAGTTTGGAGAAAGCATTGTACACAACTCTACTTTGAGAATATAATACAAGTCTCTCTCTTTGTCTCTCATCTTGTTCTTGTTCATCTATTTTGTTCTTTCCCTTTACTTTATTCACAACAAGTTATCAGCACGATGTCACTCAATTATCATTGTTCTTGTTGGTGATTCCTGAAATAGATTTCAATATGACATTGGTAACTACATCTACCATATATTGAAGTTAGTTTGGAAAGTCTGGTATGTTTTGCTTATTTATATATTTGATATAGTGGTTGGTTAACCACTCTTAAAACAAGGTCAATATACTTTAACCTATTGTTTAATTATTATTTCAATATAATACTTATTGCACTGAATTCATATAATGAGTCTTCAGCGAAACCTTCTCAAGCCTTTAGTAGCAATTTTTCCCTTGTACCAGGTGACCTGCATTCTTAATTTTTTTGAAGGCTCTTAACTCTTTTTGTTACTAAGAATATTGTTTTTATTTGCCATGATCGAGGGCATGTTACATGAAACTTTTTGCATCTACATTTAAAAATAAGGTTTGGATTTTAAAACTATATCTTATATATATAAGCAGAGGTACGATATGTATTTCTCTTATCGATTGCATTCCTACTTTGGCCATAAGTAAAGATTATCGTTGTAAATTTATTGAGATTTTATTATCAATATTTGTTATTAATAAGAGTTGATATTTTTAACCATGTTTTGAGTTTTACATGATATAATAGCTTGGAAAGAGAAGAGATTATTATGAGAAGTTGTCTTGGTCATTTGTTATGTCTCCATTGTCCTCAAGAGGAAAATCAATATCGGTAAATTCCGATTTTGTTTTTATTCTTTAAATTACAATTTTAAAGTGCAATAAATTATGGTGATTTATGATCTACAAGAAGACTGTTATAAATTATGGTGATCTATGTTCTTTGTTCTTTTGGTTTAATCTGAATATATTGGTTGGACATCCCGTTTTGTGAGGCTATTGGTCTCAAATAAGGTTTCTAAAGGACCTTGTAAACTGGTTTAACAATGCCGCGTACGAAGATTATATATTTGGAATAATCTGCTCAAAATAAGGCCAGAGCCATTATACTTCTTCGCCGTCACCTCCATGAGGGGTTTAAATATGAATATTTAATGGTGAAAGATCCTCTTATTCCTTCAAATAATCTAAAGGAGCGATATGACCATCAGAAAACTATTATTCTACCTAAAGCTCAATATGGTTGGTTGAATCTACGATTGCAAGATTTTAAATCAGTAAGCGAGTACAACTCTGCTATATTTCGAATTACTTCACAATTGAAGTTATGTGGTTAAAATATTACTGATGAGGATATGTTAAAAATATACTCCACTTTTCACACAAGCAAATAATGTTGTCCTCAGACACAATATCGTGGAAAATATTTTAAAGGCCCACTGGCTCCACTCTATTCCCTGAAGTGAATGTGAGATTTTATAATGAAAAAAAATAAATGCCACATTAGTAGTTGTGGTCATGGTCAAGGCTATGGACATAGACATTATGGTCATTTTGAGAATAATTATACCCACCACAAGTGGAACAATAAAGATGACAATAGTGCAAAATATCATTCCAAGAAAAAGGAATCCATGTGTCATAGATATGGAAACTTAAATCATTGACTTTGTATTTGCCGAACGTTGAAGCATTATGGACCTTTATTCACAATTATGAATGATAAAGAAAAGACAACATAAACAAATTTTGTTTATGGCAAAAATAATTATGGCTTTTTGGTCCAACTCAATTAGATATTATTGAAGGGAATAATTCACCATTTATTTTATTTCCCTTATAACTTTAAAGGGAATAATTGAACCTTTATTTATTTTGTTTTATGTTAATTTGTTTTATTTTATTATTTTTTATTTATTTATGTTAATTTACTTTATGTTAATTGAATAAGAGAACTAGTTGCCCTGGCATGAATTGTCGCGGCAATAGTCTCTTGTCATGCCATTGCTTTGTTTTCTCCTTGTAGATTCGTGCATTGTTATAGGCGAGTGCACGGAATTCTTCTATCTCATTGAGGTCCAACAAACATTTTTGTCCGGCACTTTCCCAATCCATATTCACGGTCTTGATCGCCCAATATGCCTTGTGTTCGATTTCCACTGGTAAATGGCATGTTTTGCCATAGACAAGTCGGAAGGGGGACATACCTATGGGTGTTTTGAATGCAGTTTGATATGCCCAAAGTGCGTCATCTAGTCTTACTGACCAATCCTTCTTAGAGGGGTTTACAACTTTCTCGAGTATACCCTTCAATTCCCGGTTGGAAATTTCTGCTTGCCCATTGGTTTGTGGGTGATATGCCGTGGCAATCTTGTGAGATACACCAAAGCGTTGTAACATCTTTGCGATGAGTTTGTTGTCGAAGTGCTTGCCTTCATCACTGATAATTGCTCTCGGTATCCCAAACTGTGTAAATATATTTTTCTGCAAGAATCTTTGCACGGTCTTGGAATCGTTGGTGGGAACTGCAGCTGCCTTAACCCATTTAGACACGTAGTCAACGGCAAGTAGAATGTAGAGGTTGCCGAATAAAGATGGGAAAGGTCCCATAAAATCAATCCCCTATACATCAAACAATTCCACCTCTATGATGTTTTGGAGCGGCATCTCATATCGTCTAGAGATATTGCCCGTCCTCTGGCAACGATCACATTGCTTGTAAAACTCCTGGGCATCTTTGTACAGTGTTGGCCAATACAAACTGGATTGCAAAACTTTGGCCGCGGTACGTGTTCCTCCAAAATGTCCTCCATAAGGTGAAGAATGGCATTGTCGGAGTACATTCTGTTGCTCTTTTTTAGGGACACATCAGCGTATAACTTGATCTGCACATTGTTTAAACAAAAGAGGCTCGTCCCAAAAGTAATGCTTAGCATCATGGCGGAACCGCTTCTTCCCTTGGTGAGTAAGGCCATAAGGTAAAATACCACAAACAAGGAAATTAACTAAATCCGCGTACCAGGGTATTGTCGAGGCATGTGCTGTCGTGACGACTGCTTCCAAGATTACCGAGGCGTGTGCGTCTAGAGTTGCCGAGGCATACACGTCCATGGTTGCCGAGGCGTACGCATCCATGGTTGCCGAGGCGTGCGTATCGGTGGTTGCTGCGGCGTGTGGTCGAGAGTTGCTGAAGCGCCGAGGGTTGCCGAGGCATGCACATCCATGGTTGCTGAGGCGTCAGGGGTTGCCGAGGCATACGCATCCATGGTTGCCGAGGCATCAGGGGTTGCCGAGGTGTGCACATCCATGGTTGTCGAGGCGTCAGGGGTTGCCGAGGTGTGCGCGTCCATGGTTGCCGAGGCAACTAACAGTTGCTCATCTGGGAATGCATCACATATCTCTAAATCTGTGTCCTCCTTCCTATTGCGTTCTAAGCATGATAAGTGATTGGCCACTTGATTTTCTGTTCCTTTCCTGTCCTTAATTTCAATGTCAAACTCTTGTAAAAGTAATATCCAACGAATCAAACGAGGTTTGGCATATTTTTTAGCGAATATATACTTAATTGCCGAATGGTCCGTATGAACAATTACCTTTGTACCAATCAAATAGGATCAAAACTTGTCAAATGCGAAAACTACGGCTAGTAACTCTTTCTCCGTTGTTGTGTAATTCACTTAAGCATTATTAAGAGTTTTACTAGCGTATTATATCACATGAAAGGTCTTACCTGTGCGTTAGCCTAGGACATCTCCTACCACAAAATCACTTGCATCACACATGAGCTCAAAAGGTAGCGTCCAATCTGGTGGAACGACAATGGGTGCCGAGGCAAGCTTTTCCTTTAGGGTTTCGAATACTTGGGCGCAAGAATCATCAAAATTGAAGACTTTATCCTGTTCAAGCAAATTGCACAAGGGTTTAGTAATTTTAGAAAAATTATGAATGAACCTCCTGTAAAAACTTGCATGTCCAAGAAAGCTTCGGATTCCTTTAACCGAACTTGGTGGGGGTAATCTCTCGATCACGTCGACCTTGGCTTTGTCTACTTCAATTCCCTTGGATGAAATCTTGTGGTCAAGCACTATTCCTTCATCTACCATAAAATGGCACTTCTCCCAATTAAGGACTAAATCGGTTTCTTCACATCTTGCCAACACCTTCTCTAAATTGCCGAGGCAGCTGTCGAAGTCATTATCAAAAACAGAAAAATCATCCATGAAGATCTCAAGGAAGTCTTCGACCATGTTTGAAAAGAGTGCCATCATGCATCTTTAGAAGGTTGCCGAGGCGTTATACAATCCGAACGGTATCCTTCGAAAAGCATAAGTACCGTATAGGCATGTGAAGGTTGTCTTTTCTTGATCTTCTGGTGCTATGGCAATTTGATTGTAACCTGAATAACCATCAAGAAAACAATAAAAGAGTTTACCTGCAAGATGGTCAAGAATTTGATCAATAAAGGGTAATGGGAAGTGATCTTTCCTAGTGGCTTGGTTTAGCTTTCGGTAATCCATACAAACCCTCCAACCGGACACAGTCCTGGTTGGAATGAGTTCATTGTTTTTATTACTTACCACCATTATACCTCCCTTTTTCGGTACACATTGTACCGGACTTACCCATGTACTATCAGAGATAGGGTATATGATGCCGGTATCAAGCCACTTGATGATTTCTTTCATTACAACCCCTTTCATGGCATGATCCAGTCTCCTCTGTGCCTCAATCGAAGGTTTGTGATCATCTTCTAACAAAATCTTGTGTATGCACACTGTCGGGCTAATTCCCTTCAAGTCGGCAATTGTCCACCCTATTGCCTTCTTGTGTAGCATCAACATTTTGATCAGCTTCTTTTCCTGCTCAGGCTGTAACTTAGAGGAAATAATTAAAGGCAATGTATTATTGGTTCCCAAGTAAACATATTTTAGTTGCTTTGGCAACTGTTTCAACCTTGCTTTGGCAAGTGATTCTGCACACACACACAAAAACACACCAAAGCAGTACATTTTTCCACAAAATTGAGCAAGATATGAAATCAAGCTTGTCCACCAAGGAAACGATGCAAACATGCATGAATGACTAATAATGCAACTAATATGAGCTTAAGTCTAGCAATAATAAGAATAAAAAGGGTAATAAAAATAGTACTTTTAGACACTTAACACATCCCCGGCAATGGCGCCAAAAACTTGTTCCGCGTAATAAGTGCTCCACAATTGTGCAAGTGTACACGTCGCAAGTTATAGTATAAAAGATATCGTCTCCACGGGGATTGATGCCACTTCAAGAATCTAATCTCTTGCACTGTAAAAAGTAAAAGAAACACAAGTAGAAGATTGTAGGAGTTTAACTAACAACTAAACTAGAAAGCAAATAAGTAAAAGAAGATGTAATTAAATGAGAGAGAATAGGCCAGGTTATCGTGAGTCGAGGTGTGATAGCTGATTGGATCGTCTTGGTAAAAGAGTGCAAGGGCAACTCAGTTGTCGTGGCAACTTGCACAGCGGGGTTGCCTTGGCAACTAATCGATGGTTGCCTAGGCGACTAGCTGGGCAACTACTTGAGTGCCTGGGCAGCAACATCAGGGTTCGGTAGAGTGTTCTTCAATGGTTTCTTCTTATCCCTAAGTCAAAACTCTAGCTATTTGTCCATGCCTTGATAATACATCCCTGCGTGAATCAAGGGTGAACAACAACCAATCTTGCGCTCTTCTTAGCCGTTGAAATCCTTAACTTATCCCTAAGCCGGATTAATCTTCACCATCAATAGATTGAATAAAGAACATACTCATTCGTTTCTTAAACCTAACTCTCCCGATATTAGATAAATAGATGAAGTTACGAGATCCTCTCCCAATTCACTCGCAAACAAGAATAAGATCCAAGAATGAGTAAACCTTGAATTGAAAGTGCAAACTCTTATTACGTAAACAAAATCCAATTGTTTCTCACAACCACAAGACACAATAACCTTAGCCAAATAGATTTAGTTCATGGCTAGGTTCCAAAGAAACACAAGATAAAGAATTCCTAGCATAAACCTAATAGAACAAGAAAGAAAAAAGATGAAGAATGGTTGAGCCTTGTCGATATCTCCCCCTTTGATCTTATTCAAAATTCTCTCCTCTCTCCCTCTCTGTCAAAATTTCTCTCCTCTCTTTGTCGAAATTTCTCTCCTCTCTTCCCCTTGGAGTTGACGGCATGGTCTTGAATTTATATGGCTAGGTCAAATTCTTTTTTGAGGAGGAAGTTAAGTTAGAATTAAATTATCTTTGAAGAATATAATTTTTTATTATATTTAAATTCCTTCTAGAACTTCTCTTATCTTCTTGGGATTTAATTTCTCTTTGACCTCTTCATGGAAATCAAACTCCTTTGGGATTTAGCTTTGCTCCACGTCATCTTGGGCTTATCTACTCATCGATTTTGACTACCATATCATCTTATTCCTTGTCAAAAATTGCCCGGGCAACTAGCTCGGCATCTCCTTCATGCATTGCCCTAGCAACTGGTTCTAGCCTTGCTTTGGCAAGTGATTCTGCACACACATACAAAAACACACCAAAGCAGTACCTTTTCCACAAAATTAAGCAAGATATGAAATCAAGCTTGTCCACCAAGGAAACGATGCAAACATGCATGAATGACTAATAATGCAACTGATATGAGCTTAAGTCTAGCAATAATAAGAATAAAAAGGGTAATAAAAATAGTACTTTTAGACACTTAACACTAACTTCTTGCACTGAAAGGAGGAATAAATGGTGATGATAGGAGTTTTGAAATTAACAGGAAAGATAAATACACAAGTAAATAAAAGAACATTTTGATCAAAGAAGAGAGTACGTTGGGTTATCATGATCTGTGGTGTGGTGGTCAAATAGATAGTCTTGGCAATTGATTGCTGAGGTAACTTGATTGCTGAGCCAATTGTTCAATTACCTAGCAACTGGGTTCCTTCCTTCAAAGCTCGGCAAAGCGTTCTTCAATGTCTTCTTGTTATCCCTAACCCGAAAAACTGGTCAATTGTGCATGCCTTGGTGATACATCTCTACGTTAACCATGGGTGAACAATAACCAATCTTACACTCCTTTTAGCCGTTGAAATTGGGATCTTATTCCTAAGATGGATTAACCTCCATTAACAATTTGTTGAGTAAAGGTCATGCTCATTCGTTTCTTGAATCTAACTCTCCTGATGCTAGATAAATGGATATTTCTCGAGATCCTCTCCCAATTCACTCAAGATAGAAAATTAAAGAACCAAGAATGAACAAACTTTGAATTTAAATTGCAAACAAAAGCTTAAACAATCCAAACATTTTCACAACCACAAAATCCCGATAACCCAAGCCAATTTAATTTAGTTCATAGATGGGTGTAAAAGAAATACTAAAAAATATTTCCCAACATGAATCGTATATGATAAGTCATATATTTGAATGTTTTTCATATATTAAATCCTATGCTTTAGCACTTTAATCTATCTTAAAGCCCTTGATTTGGTTCCTATTTGGTTTTGCAGGTGTTTTTAGGCCTTAATGACGTTTTATATGTAAAAGCTGAGTTTTAGCACCATTTAGGCGTCACCTCCAGAATTCTTGTTAATTGCCAAGACAAGTCCCAATTGCCATGGAAAGCTCTTCATAAACCGCCTTAATTGCCTCGGCAAGTTGCACTTGCCACGACAATACTGTTTCTGCGAAAATACTAGGCGCAAGACAGATTTGGGCCTAGAGAACAAGAAAATTTTTACTTGGAGGGCAAGCAATCCTACTACAAAGAGGACTTCTACTTTTTCCATAATTAAGAGTAGTAAGGGTTGTTGTATTTAATGTAAAGTCTTCCTTTTCTATTCCCTATAAATAGAGATCAAAGGGTGAAGAGAAAATACCAAGTCGAAACCCTAGTCTAGTCGAAACCCTATCCCCTCTTCTCTTGTAGATGTCGACCACCATGAGTGGCTAAACCCTTCTTTTCTAGTCAAGTGTAGATACAAGGATATTATTTCAAGTTTTTAGTGAGATTTTTTGTTCCCAAATTATCTTCATCTTTATTCAAGTATTTTCATATCTTTTGTGCTTCATCTTCATGTGTATATTTGGTTAAATATATGCTACAACCAATTCAATGGTATTTGATACAAGTGGTAAAGAAATTCGGGTTCAATTTCTAAAGGTATGAATTCATGTTCTTAATAAGTTAACAGGTTTGTGCTTAGGAAAAATATGTGCTTTGGGTCTCTTAAAGATCGTTAATGCTATTTGATAGATTATAATTCTTCAGTGGTATCTAGGAATTTAATCTTGAAAATAAGATTTAATCTTTGGATGGTATTTAATTGGTTATCTATCTTAGAAGATATTTAGATTATTTGGTGGTATTCATCTAATCTAAAACCAAGCTATTTGAAATTGATGTTGATTTATCTTTTGTGGGTCAATGATCTAAATTCTTGATTTAATATTCCAAGTTCTACCTTGACTAGAGTTTCATCTTATATAGATTTCTTCCTTAAGTCAATTACTTTCTTCAAATCAAACACAAAACCCCATTTTTACTATTAATTGCTTGTGAACTTGATTTCATAACCATTCTCTGTGGGATCGACCCTACTTGCCGCTACTACAAATCCAAAGAACAAGTAGGTATTATTTTTTGACGGATTTGATACCCATCAGTATAGAAACAATGAAGAAGAAGATGAAGGTTGCGATCAGCCTTTTTTTCTCTCTTGTCGAACACCTTGAAGGCTGCGATTTGGTCTCTATTTGTAGGAGATGATTAGATCATGTTCGTTGTTGATGGGGATAAGTTTAAGTTAGAATTAAATTGAATAAAAGAAATAATAAATCTCTTTTATCTTTATCCTCAAAAACTCCTCATAAATCTTGAATTTTAATTCTCATTTAAGTCTGTGTGGAAATCCAAATCCTTGGGATGTATCCCCTTGCTTCTCGCGCTTATCTCAAATTAGGTGGGCTTATTCAGTCATCATTGGCAACCAGCACGGCAGACCCTTCAGAATTCTCCTTAATTGCTATAGAAAATCTTGCTTGCTACGGCAATCCAATCATGCACCAAATAACACACACCAGCAGCATCTTTTCCATAAAAACCAACCAAAATGTAATATCAAGCTTATTAATGAAGAAAACTATGAGATCATGCATGAATGACTAACAATGCAACTAAAATGAGCCTAAGTCTAACAATAATTATGAGTAAAAGGGTAGAAAATATAGTACTTTTACACACTTAACAACTACTTTATTAAACCCCATTAAACACTCAAACTCTTTAGTTTCTACCTACTTTAGCCATTCAAATAAACAAAACCCTTTACATCTCTTTCTTTCTTTATCAAGTAAGAACCAAGATTTATTTTTTCTCTCCTTCTCCCTTTGTCTAAATCGTCTCAAACTTTCATTTCGTTTCAATGGCTTCTTCATCAACTCCCTTTAAAATCTTTTTCAATGAGGAAATCCAGAAAAAGCACGAAGTAAATTTTGCTTCAAGATCCTTTTTATGAGAAGCGCAGAGTGTATTGAGTCTGCCAACGGACACCGCACCATAAAGAGATTAACGCTAAAATCTCAGCCAAGGGGGCAGAACCATTTTCTAAAAGCAAATCTCTTACCAACCACCCACAACGAAATGGTGTCAAAGGAACAGCTAGCGTTACTGCACTCAATAATTGTTGGCTGGAAAATCAATGTTGGGTTGATCATCATTGAGGAGACAAATAAATGTGTTGGTAAGCCCAAAGGCAGTTTATTCTTTCCCTTATTAATTTCTAGCATTTGCATCAGGCATAGTGTACCCAAGATTGATTCAAACAAAGGAAAAGAAATTAAGGGCACCATAATCACGCCGACCCTATAAAGGAAATTCACTACCACCGAATCGAAGGACAAGGGTAATAGGAAGGGAAAAGAATCGACGCCAAAGCCCAAGATGTCAACGGTAGAGCCTGACGCTTCCATGCCAGCTATTGTAGTGGCATTACTCTCTTAGATCCACAACCGCCGGGAGATCATTCTCTAGAAATTAGAGACAGCTGAGGAATGCAATGTTAAGCTCCGGCAGTCAGTCATGCTAGGGACATTTCCATCAAAGAAACTCTTGAGAAGATGTCCCCAGATTTCCAGCCAGCCTTCCCAGATTTCTCTGTAGAGATCTTTGCCAGCGATGATGCCATGCCAGCCAGTCCCCAATCAGTTCGTACCCCATCTGATACTACAGTCATGTTATCTCCAGTTCAAGTTGAACTACTAGTACTGAATCCCCAATTGAATCAAAAGAAACCAAAGCCAAGTCTACCAAAGCTAAATCCACTACGAAGCCTGCCACAACACCTGTTGAACCTGTTCAGTCTGATGCCACCACTACTCCTGCCGTGTCGGATCCTGCCAAGATTGTGGAGGAAGTTCTCCGAGATGTTGGTACCTCTATTGTCGCCTCAAAGCCAAGCATAAAAGGAAGAAAAATAATGGCCATCAATCGTGGGACCTTTGTGATGAGAAAAACCTGCGTCATACGAGAAGAAGCCTCCAAAGGGGAGTCCTCCTCTTCCTAAACTCATTTGCATTTCATTTTATTACATTTACATGTTCATGCATTTTATTTTTTCTATTAATTGTATATATGTGTTGTTTTCATGCATTGAGAAAAATGCACATCTTTGGCTTTGGGGTGTGCGTTGCCTCACGTTTACGCCATTCCATGCATTCATGTTTACATTTTTGTTGCCATGCCATGTATATCGTATAGATTAGGTTAAAGCCGTGCATACCGAACCACTAAAAAAAGAAAGAAAATTTTGCCTTGGTTTAATTTTAAAAAATGTTAACACTTTGTTTGGAAAGTTTAATTTGATCTAGATTAGTCTGTCCGATGAAGAAATTTTAAATCTTTAGTTGCCTATGCCAGCAGAATAGTAATGCCAAGTCTGTTTAGCAACTGATCTCTAGTTTAGGGAATTGAATTTTCACTTAACACGTAGTATGCATCTAGTTCCCAAACAAACTTAGAACTGTTGAAACTAAGCTCACAATAAAAAAAGAAAAAAATGATGCCATGTAAAAAAGGAAGAATAAGGCAACAATGTTTTGCCAAGGCAAGAAAAAGAAAATAGAACTCTCTTCTGCCTAAAGATAATAAGTTACTTGGGGCTTCATGGTTTGCTCCCTCTTAGTTCTCAAGTCCAAAACTTTAGGGTATGAGTTAAAGATTAAAATCCTAGTAATGTCTGGATTAACGTGGGGCTTCGTGGTTTGCTCTATTTTATTTCTCACGCCAAACAGTGTTATGAAGAAAGCTTAAATTATTTCCACTAGAAACCCTTGGCATGAATAAAAAATGAAATAAAAATTCTGAGTTTAGGTATTAAATCGGACTAAGGGAGTAAAATGATACTTGATGAATATTACCTACACATCGTGCACTCTTCATGCTCTTAGACTAGAGTTATATTGTTGCGCTTGAATTTACTACCTGCTTGGCTTTACTGCACTGAGAAACCTGAGGACAAAAATAGAGCCAAATTCTGCTTGTTGGCATTCCAACCAAAATTTTGCTAAGGCACTATTTTCACAATATTTTATTTTTACCTACATTACTTGAGGACAAGCAATGAGCTAGGTTTGGGGGAGTGTTACCTCCTCAAAAGTACTATTTTTATGCATATTTTACAATGCCTTTGCTTGCTTTTGAGTATATTTAGTTGCATTTAGTTGTTAAATTCATGCATTACATAAGGATTTAGGATTTGTGTTTATACCAATGTGTAGGGTTGTTTTCTTGGAAATATTGCAGGCTTGGCATAGCAGTTGGCGGAGCAGAGCAGAGCAAGGCAGCGCATGAAGGAATGCCAAAGAGAATGCTGAGATGTTGTTGGCATAGATAGACCAAATAATGCCAAAGCTCCGGTTGACAGAGAAGAGGAATTTGATGCCTGACCAAATAGCTCTTGAACCCGAAAAAATTGGACCAGATTAAGCTACGAGAAAATAACAATTGGATCAAACTCCAAAAAAATAGCGTAAAACTAGTGCCAAGCTTGGTTGGCAAAGCAGTGACGGTAGATGATGTCAGCCCTAACCTGACCAACTCACATTCAAACTTTGGATAAGATGATCACATCCCTTATCCCTTGAGCATTCAAAATTTAAACTCACTTATCCTAGGTCTTCCTTGCACGCCTATTTAAAGAACGATCAAGCAAGCAATTGAAAGAGATTTTTTTAGGAGAGATCGTGAGATCCATCGACGACTGGCTGCACCAAGGAGATGTGGTTTGACCAGCTTGATGGAGAGCCTGGATCTTGAAGGGCTGCATCGAGAAACCCTTTCTCGTCCATTCTCTTTATTTAGTTGTTTTTATTTTCTTTTAAATGATGATGTGTTTGCAAAACGTTGAAGTTTTTTTAGTTGAAACCCTCACCGTGAACTAATTTAATAGTTGGGGGGATGTTTGCGTTGAACGTTGTTTTTATGTTTAGTTTTTAATAATGAAAATGCTTCGGCATTTTTTCCCTATCTGGCATGTTTTACAATGTTTTATCAAAACTGTGTCAAGCGAGAGCAGGAATTGTTGGCTTATTGAACCTTGATATCTTAACAGACTTAGGGGGCAATGATCTATTGCCAGCGACTAAGGCGAGATGCTTCGAAAGAAGATGTTCAAGTAGATGAGCTTACTTCTGAAGTGAATATACCCCTTAGGAGTATAGGTTGGGACTTAATCAAATTGATTTATGAAAAAAATCACTATTGAGATATAGGGGTTTTTACATGGTTAATTTAGGTCATTGACCATCGAGAGAGGAAATGCTAATTTTGAATCTACTCGTTAAACGATGCCAAGGCATTATATTATTAAAGGTTGTCATGACATGAATAGCGTGAAAACCATGCATCCCTTGCTAATGCTCATCATTCATTTTAAACAATCTCCTTGCCAACGTTGTTTTATTTTTACTTCTTTTCTTTTAAAATGTTTTCAAACCCAATTTCAAATCAAACAACATCTTTCCTTTGACAAGTAACAATCAAAACAGTCAAATTCCTGGTCAATCCATGTGGGATCGATACTCATCTTACTGTTGTATTACTTTTCGACCGTGTATACTTGCACGCAAAAAACTAAATCTTAGCATTATTTTATACATTTCCAACACATTCTCTGCCCCTTTTTCCAAGCACTCTCATAGTTAAACACAAGGTGATGCCCTCATTCTATTTGAGGTTTAATTGTCATTATCTTTATTGGCAAGCCATTTTATTATTTCTTGATGTGATGGCAAATGCTTGCCCCTGGTTTCCTATATTTGGGATCAATACCAAGAAATCTTTTGTTTTTCATGAAACTATGCCAATCTACTTGTAAGATGCAAGAAAAGGCTAGAAATGAAAATTTAGAGGAAAAAATCATGGCAAATACAGGAAGATAGCAAAGTCAGATGCCCCAATCGGATAGTATGAATAATTCACGAATCTATCAATCGGATAGTGTCCCGCTTTTAGGTGGCTCTCTTTAACTCACCAACTCTCCAAATTTCAATCTTCCCATTTTTCTAATCTCAATCAGACATTAGAAGTTTGGAGGTTCTTGAAGAAAGGTTAACTCTATTAGGGAGAATATGTTCTGCAAACAAACTCCTTTTTCTCAAATATTCATGTGTGATCCAAATTGTCTTTAAATGCTTGTAATGTAGGCTAGGCTCAGGTTACAAAAGAAAGGATATATAGGCTCAAATACATGCTTAGGGGTGATTAAACTAAGGATCAAACTTTCCTGATGAAATCTTCGTTCTTTTGTTCTATGGATCACTCTAGTCTGCCCATTTTGGGTTTTCACTCTAGATTCCATTGTCTCATTTGAAGGATTTTGTACATGTTTTCCTCTTATTTCAAATTTTCCTTTGTACTTCTGCTTTCTTCTTTTTTCCTCTTTTTTCTTTTTCTTCTTTAAGATTTTCTTTTTTTGTCCTTTTCATTTTAAGTTTAGGACATTCAACTTGATCTGGCATGTTTTTCTCACTTGCAAACAGCTTTTCATCCTCTTTGTCCTCTAGTGTAGGGAGTGATCCTTAGTTAGGGTTCAAACACAAGAAAAATACCAAGCTCAAAAGGGGACAACAATGGATTTTTTTCATTTTCTTATTCTTCAAAAGAGATGAAGGAATGTCAAATGTCATTTCACACACATATATCATCGAAGAGAAGCAATCTTCAGTTAGTAGATGTTTTAGAGTTATCACTTCATTCAAAGACCTTAACAACAATGTCAGAGAGGAAGATTCACTCAAAATCTGTATATGGGATCTCCACATTAATCCTGAACACACTTTATTGCCCTTCTATCTCAGGATTAAATCCAAGAATCATTCATACAGTCAATAATAAGGGCTCTGCCATAAAGAAGATGTATTTTGGAAAAGAAATGGATGAAGAATGAAAAGAAATAAAAATTTGAATTTTTACCACTTGAGAAAATAAAAGGGAATGCATCTTTAAAACAAGTATATTAACATAGAAGCCCTTACAAAAGATCTCTAATGCTCACGGGCAAAAACAAAAGGGTTGGTTCTAAGTATGATCCCAACATCATCTAGGAAAATTAAGCATTATTCCAAGAAGGTATGGATGAACTCCAGCCAAGCTCGACATGTCTACTTCACGACATGATTCCATTGTCAGAGTAGTTCAGATTATAGGTGCTCGCTACATTCTCCTTCCTCGAGTCTTCAACTTTTGATGGCCGCCAATATCAACTCTCCGTTCATGGCCATATCTGTGAAACCTTTGGTGGCATAGTTTAACATACAGTCATAGAAGGGACCATTTAAAGTCTCCACGCACATTGGAGTAACCTCATTTTCCAACAGCAAAGGTTGAACTTGGGCTGCCACATCTCACCACCTCTAGGCATACTGTCAAAAACTCTCGTTGGGCCCTTGTTCCATACCCTACATCACGATCCTGTTTAGGACCATGCTTGTCGCATGTTTGTACTATTTAAGGAAAGCTCTTGACAAATCACTCTAGATATGTATGTTGACCCAACTCAATTGAGTATACCATCGGGTAGCAGACCCCGATTGACTATCTTGGAAACAAAAGATGAGCAGTTTCTCATTTTCCAAGTGTAGTGACATTTTTTGGCAATACATAGTTAAGTGCGCCAAGGGGCAAGTGGTCACGTCATACTTCTCGAAGTCAGGGGCTCTAAATTTTGGAGCAACCACTAAGTAAAACACTAGGCATAGATCCCTAGCGTCTACACCACCATAAATGTTTCTTCCTTGTATGACTATGATGATCTCTTCGAGCTTGTCACAACGATCTTCTAGCCTCTTATTCACTTTGGCCCTGTCGGCCGCCTTATGGAGATCCCAAACCCTAATGCCTTGGTTTTCCTCGTGGCTTGTTCCAGACCTTGTTGGAATATGAACTGGGGTTCCTGCCATGCAGATATGGAACTTCCTTCTTGGTAGAAATGTCTCACATGTTATCCCAGGTTGGGGCGACAAAACATCAACGGCTTCAACCGTCTTTCCTCTTCTTGGGTCCTTGAATACCAACATGGCTGCTATCTGGCTAACAATGTTACTTTGAGCTTGTGTAATTTCTTCCTTCAAGTCTTTTTCCATTTTATCGATTCTATCTTGGGTACTCTTGTGGGTTATTTCTAGAGTTGTCAATTTGTCCTCTGTTGTCATAGCTCGAGTACCGTATTCGTGTGGAATCTTGCTATTTGAATGGAATATGTCATAAATAATATTTTATTATGTGTGTATGTATGCAATGATCACAACATAAACTAATGGAAACAAACAACAAACAAAAAATGCACATACATGAATACAGGCGAAGGGCCATCGATTCCATTAAGGTATTTGCTCTAGAAGTAGTTTTTCATTGGATGTCGAAGTTCCAAAAGATTTCAAATTATATCACGAGTACATCTCAGCTCAAGCACCCAGCTCTTTTATCTCTTCGATCAGCCACATGAGTCTCGGCCCCACTTTCTCAATTGGCTTAACATACTAGCGCAGAGCTAAAGCTTCTTGGGCCAACATCATCACATGCCTGACTACATCTTAGACTTGGGTCATGACACTCTTGTCGAACTCATCACACTTCTAGAATCTCATGGCATTATCCTTAAGACAAGTAAACCAATATTCGTTGTCCCTTTCATTGATATCTTTGAGGACCAAGGACTTTGTCATGTATTCTTGAATGATGTCCTCCATGTGCCCGCTGGTTGACCTTGGACCAGTGATGTAAACTCGCATTATCTTCCTCTTTCTGAAGGAGTCTTCTATCCATTGTGAAAAACTATTTTCTACTTGAGCAACGTGCTTTAGACTCGACCCCTTCTAGATATGAGATGCATGCAACAAACAAATATGCAAAACAACAAAATAAGAAAAAGAAAGGATTAGAACTCTTAAAAAACAGAAATAAAACATACAAGGTCCAAAATAATTTCATTGTATGAATAATAACTGGGCAGCGCATTCTAGCATTTCTGGACATGTCTCCGCGGACTATTCTTACGAAATAATTTTGACCAAACTATAACTCTAAGGTTTTCCACATGGCTCTGTAGGGGTGGGCTTCTAGATTCACACACGTTGTTTAGTTCTAGAAAGGTCCCCAAATTGTCCTCGTTGTCCCCTACTAAGGGTAGCAAGGCCTTTGATTCTCACCCACTATAGGCTTCAAACAAATCAAATTCAACTCATGATAACCCATTTTCCTATGTCTATGCGAAGGATCAATATCCTTACGAAGACAGAGGACATATAAGCCTCGAAGGTACTTGCTAGGCTCATGCAGAGAATCAATATTCTCACGAGAGCAGTAGCACTTTCCCCTCACTTAAACGATCGAGACGAAGCTCGGGTATAGAGCTTAAGCTTTAAATGCGTAAAATGATACCACATTCATAGATGGACAATTAAGATAAATTTTATACGATAGATTCCGACATTAAAACAAAGTGTAATTGGCCTGTGTCCTGACTCTCTTTTTTTAAAAAAATAAAAAAGTTTTCCCCAGCGGAGTCGCCAAACTGTTGCAACCCTTTTTTCAGGGCTCGACATATTAAAAAACAAAACAATGGAGTTGCCACCAATCTTTTAAAAAGGTGTGATTGGATCACCTAAAAGCGGGTTATTTTACTAAAAATCATTTTATTTTAGTAAAAAATAATTTGGTCTACGAAAAATAAAAATGGGTTCGGGAGTCGGTTACGCGTGGGGAAGGGTTAACACCCCCACAACGTCCAAAATTTGGGACCTAGTCGATTACAAAATGTTTTAATTTCAAAATTTGTGAGTTCGTATAAAATTTAACCGATTGTCCATTTATGAATATGATTTCATTTTAACGGTCCCAACATCCGGAGAGTAAACTCTAATCACCACCAACACTTCTAGCGCTAACTCGTTACCTCCTTTTGGTATGACACCGCATTAATTAGGTTTCGCTTTTTAAGCAGGCAAACAAAGAAACAATTAGTGTGTTGAAGATTTTATTTATTATACATTAGTGATTATTAGCCTAAGAAAATGTCAAAGTAGATTTTACCTATTGGGGTTCAAATATGACTAAGTGTGTTTTATGAATTTTAAATATGAAGAAGAGTTTTTTACTCCTTTTTAAGGCTCTAACTAGGACATGTAAGACCTAATCCTAGGGATTTTATTTAAGCAAATAAAGACAATATGCAACACAACGAATGATAAATTATGAAATCGAACAAATTCAAGAAACAAATTAAATTAATGATGCGAATGGAAAAGTATCATTATTTAAAGAAAGTGTATCCTTCCCGAATCGGGTCAACACTTAATATTCGGGCCAAATTTACAAATATAAAAGAGATTTAAAAAGGTGATAAAGAAAAACTTAGTTAAAACAATGATCTAAATTCGTTTTTTAAGTAATTAATTGAAATAAAAACTTAATTAAATTAAAAATTAAATTATCAAAACATTGATCAATGACCAGATTGTAAGGCTGTCAAGATTCAAGGCTGAATTTCATAAGAAAGCAGTGACCATTTTGAAACTACTGAAAATATGGTATTTCTGGGGGCGAAAATAAATGGGGCGAAGGGATTTAATGAAGATGATTGGACCATTTTTGTTTTAAAACATGTGAGTATAAGACCCAACTTTTATAAACACTCTTTATTTTTTCCTTTTAAAAATTTTGGATCAAACACCAATTTTGAAAATTCTCTCAAATGTTCTTGGTATTTTTCAAGGATGAAAAACACCAAGAGCGGACTGTCGTTCCGGCCACCTTCCACCGAAGTCGGATGTCGTCTGACAGCGACAGAAACGCAAAAAAAAACTCTTCTCTTCTTTTTTTGTAAAAATTCGAACCAAGTTTTACCTTCCAATATCCCTTCTATTTCAAAAAAAGGTTTGAATTCACCCCTTCCCTACTTTAAAAGTTAAAAAAATCCACCCACTTCTTGGCCCAAAATTCGGTGATGGCAATGGTGATTCAAGATTTGCACAAGGTAAATTTTATCCACTTTTTGCATATAAATTTGAAATATAAATAAAGAAATTAAAAATATACCTCAAAAAATGCCTCAAGAATAGTATTTCCAACAACTTAGTACAATTTCTTAGTGCAAGATTCAGTGTTTTCTCGTAGCTTTTTTGTAGTGAAATCGTGGTCTATTACAAAGGGGGTGAATGGGGTTTATATAGGTTTTTACATGCCATAAAATACAATGCAATTGGAATAAAAAAATCCCTAATTTTCGGGTGATTCTTTCCCTTTCTATTTGATGTAGATTTGGAATTGATTTGGGGTTGATTCGGGTTGACTTTCCCCTTGTGTTTGATTTTTCTCTAATTTTTATTCGAATCTGAGCAAGTTTCGGGTTGATTATTTCCTTGATTTTTCATATTTGATTCACCCATTTTCCTTCTTTGCTACTACAGATTTGGCCGGTGGGGAGAATGGCAGCAGTGTCGCATGGCGTGGGCGTCGGTGAAGGAGTGATCGTCGGTGTCGCTGGCCAGTGGCAGGGCCGCAACTACCGGCGTTGGAGCAAGCAAGCTGCCCAGTAATCCCCCGCGCGTGGGCTGCAAACGTAGGGAGTGCTGGGCGCGTGGCAGCAGGCGTGGGGAGGCTCTTTCTCCCTTTTTCTGGTCTAATTTGGACCTTTACCCTAGATCCAACGATTGAGATTAAAGCTGCACATGGGGGAAAAGGGTTAGTTAGGGTTTATTTTGGGGCCAATTGGACCATTATTGTAAATGGACTCTTATTTAAAATTAATGGACTACTATTTAGATTAAATGGAATCTTATTTAAACTAAATGGACTCTTTTTTAATTCTTTGGGGTTTTAATAATAATACTATTATATAACATACAATAATAATATAATAATAAATATTAATAATAATAAAATAAATAATAAAAATGGGGCAAAAATCTAGTGACAACAGCTGCATGTAAAATGGCATGTCACCAGCATTATCAAGACAATTTTTCTTTATAAGGTAATCTGGAAAATGTGCTCATAATTTTATCAACTGAGCAAGTAACCTCGCAAACACCAAGTTGCGGGTTGATAACAAGGATACATATGAGCATCGATTAAAATTGTAAAATATCTAGATGATCTATAAGAAGGTTGTATGGGCCCACATATATCACCTTGTATTCGTTTCAAAAAATTAATAGATTTATAATCTATCTTAGCTGGTGACGGTCGAATAATTAGTTTGCCTTGAGAGCAAGCATCACATAAAAAATATTATTTTGAATAATCTGTCAATTCTTCAATCAATGATCACATGAAGTGTCAATAAGTTTTCGCATCATAATTGAACTAGATGGCCTAACCGGTTATGCCAAATAATAAAGTTATCAGTAAACTTCTGGTTACAATAGCATGAGCTTCAACTTATACTAATTCTTATGTAGCATAATCCGGGTGACAATGCATGTAATTTTGTCAAGATTTTCTTATTGCCTTGGGTTATACTCATAATATGGAGATAGTCAGCTTCTCCTTGACTAATAGTCTCAATATGATATTCGTGACTTTGGCGAGTATAACGCATTGTGAATATGGAATTGAGTTCCATTTGGCAGTAACATATTTGCTCTTCTAGATCCTTCTATGATATTAGTACTTCCGAATATAGTACTCACATTATTCCCTTGCATTTTTAAATGGGAAAATATGCATAATTATGCACCTTTCAGTATGTGCTTTGTTCCATTCACTTCATGGAATGAAAAATATTGATTATAGCACATATCAAATTGATTATCTTTCAAAGATAATGTCTCAAGAACTTATTACTCTTCCGGAGCATTGATATTTTAGTACTTTGAGATATAGTACTCACATTTTTCCCTTGCATTTAAATGGGAAAAATATGTTTTATGCTTAAGTACAAAATATTTGTACTTGCATTCTGCTAAGCATAAATCGCCACAATTCATTGCATATTTTATTCCAGAAATAATCATATTCTTGAAAGTATAATAAATAAATGTTTTAAAATATTTAAATATATATAATATAAAACGTAAATAAATAATATGTAAAACATATTAACATAAAGCAAAATAAAGTTAAAGATCAGTTATTTCCTTTAGAGGTTATAAGGAAACAAAATAAATAGCAAATTATTCCCTTCAAGGGTTATGAGGAAATCAACAATATCCAATTGAGTTGGACCAACAACGCCATAATTATTTTTGCCATTTTCGTAAACAAAATTTGTTTATATTTTCTTTCTTTTATCATTCATGATTGTGGATAAAGGTCCATAATGTCGTTGGCGTATGACATGTTAGAACCAAACCATAATAGATATGAAATCTAAACCCAAGATCTATCATGTAAAATCATCAAGAATAATAAACTGAATGCGGAAGCGTACCTGAATTAATCGATAGATGAAGACCTTGAATCCTTTGATGAAGATCACCTAAAAGGTGGTTGAGATCTTCCAAGAAGATAGGTTAGCCCTTGTCGTAAAAACTCTCTGACGGGGACAAGAGTAATACAAGTTAACCTATTTTTTGGGGACCACTACCTCTTTATATAGTTGATTATTAAATCAACTATTAAATATTTATAACTCTGTCCTTCATTGAATTATAAATATATCTTACGGTATCTACACTTTTATTTCCATGACACTTTAATACCTATGACACGCCTAACATAATTGGTCACTTGATTTTGTGTTATACTTTATAATAGCATCATACATTTTACATATGTGCCCACAATTATGGATTTTAATCCAACAATCTCCCACTTGGGCAACATATGTTTCCTGACAAATGTACAACCTTATGAGCTCAAAAATTGCTATTATATAATAGGTATTCTATAACATGACAAGTATGAGATCAATGGTTTGTACCATTGCATAAAAATTTCACTTAAGATATTCTTGTCATCTTTATAAACCCACTTCTGGTGGTTATAAGCATTCTGAAAATAATCATCTTGTCCATGTCTATGTTTATGGCCTCAATTGCAACAACAATTGCTAATGTGGCATTTATTCTTTCCGCTATAAAATGTCACATTCACTTCAGGGGATGGAGCGGAGCCAATAGGTCTTTAAACTTTTTTCACGATATTGTGTCTGCAGGACAACATTAATTGCATGAAAAGTGGAGTACGTTTTTCTAACATATCCTCATCGGTGATACTCTGATCACAAATTTTTAATTTAATTTGAAGCATTCACATAGTTAAGTTTTATTCACTAACCGTATAGTGAATTATCATGTTTGCATTCACTTTAGGGAATGAAACAAATTCAATAATCGCATGGAATAAATATCATGCTTGCATTCACTTCAGGGAATGCCTCCCATAAAAAATTTTGGATTAAGACGGATTTTCGTTACTTGAACTTTGGAGAAGTCTATAGTCGAGTTTTTCGACACATAAAAATTACTACTTTAGAGTAAATATAGACTTTATAACAATCATGCTGTTAAAATTAATCATGTTTTCATTCACTTGAGGAATTGGAACAAATCTAATTGAATAAACATAAATGGGAGAAACATACCTCTTTAGATTTATCTTGAGTCAAGCCATGACTTTTTCTATTCCATTTAAAAATATCATGTAAAACTCAAAACATGGTTAAAAATATCAACTCTTCAATATAATAACGTAAACAAATATTGATCTCAATATAAATTAAAAAAAAAAGTCATGAAAGAATTGTACCGTGCAGTGAGGAATGCGATGAATCTTGTTGCGACCGAAATTGTTAGGTTGAATTCTCAAGGCCACTAGGGGGAAGCGGTTGCTTGCAAATCAATGTATTTTCTATTATAATTATTAGAAGCAAAAACAAATTTAGCTTTACAATGAAATAAAATAGGTTTAGTGTATTATTCATAAAGAAAATAGAAAGTAATTTTAAAAAATAAATAAAGCAAGAAGCCACATATTAGAATATTTGATCTTTCTTACCGTCTCAAGAAGCATACCTATCAAGGAGTATAAATATTAAGTCATAGAATATTAGAATAAAACAATAATTAAATAATATATCAGAACACATTAATATTAATTTAAGAGTAATTAACCAATTTTTATACCGATATATAAATAAGTAAAACATATCAGACTTTTCAAGCTAAGTTGAATATATGGTAGATGTAGTGACCAATATCGAATTAAATTTCTTTTTGAGAATCACCAACGATAACTATGGTAATTGAGGGAGTTCATGTTGATAACGCGTTGTGAATAAAGTAAAGAGTAAGAACAAAATAGATGACCAAGAACAAGATGAGAAACAAAGAGAGAGACTTGTATTATATTCTCAAAGTAAGGTTGTGTACAATGTTTTCTCCAAACTCTATATTTACATGCATAAGATAAAAACCCTAATTTCAATGGGTATTAAACCCTAATAAGAAAGTACATTAAAGTCTCATTTAATATATAGGTGTTCACCGTAAATAGAGATATTCATAATATTTTTACATATTTTCTAGTTTTTTATCATTAATATTTAATAATTAACTATCATATTTCTTGTTTAAATTATGCATGTAAAGTTTGTTTATCAAATTAAAGGCATCTAATCATTTGTATTATGTAAAAAAGTTTCAACTGTTATATCAATGAAAACAATATTATGGATCTATTTATATTAATGAAAACAATATTATGGATTGATATAATAAAGATGGCGGGTCGATTCAGAAACTTACATGCATGACAAGTGCAATTATATAAATAAATTCAACACATTAAATTCTTAAAAAATCATATAAATAGTTTATTCTTTCTTAAATCTATAAAATGTATTCCTTGGTTTATTGGTTTTATTTATATTTATGAACTACACAATTATATATTTTAAAGTAGATAAATATTAAATATTTCCTTGTATAGATAAACTAGAATCAATAGATTCAATACAAAGAACTGTTGTAATTTTATTTTTTTATAATTAAAAAATTTCATTAAATAATAATTATATAATAAAATTTAATCTAGAAATTTTTTTACTAATACTTAAAAAAGTAATGTATAAAAATAATAATTTGAAAATCCTAGAGCAGAAGAGTCTGGGGTTAGTCCAAGTGGTAAGCAGTTTGGTATCGCTTAAACAGGTCTCGGGTTCGAGGCATTGTGTATGTAGAAAATCCCCGCTGTGAGACTCACTCACCAAAGCCAGGTGTGCGACGCGGGTCAGTCTGGATTAGTCAGGGCAAAGCCCTGGAAACCAGAGGATAACCAAAAAATTAATAAATAAAAAATGATTTGATGCACTGGTGTTGGAAAACAAAACTTTTTACAAGTGGTGCATGTTTAGAGTTTAGAGTTAGATTTTAGTATTAGGATTTTAGGGTTTGGGTTAGCTTTTTAAGGTTTAGGGTTTAAAATTTATGATTTGGTTTTTAGCGTGTAGGATTTAGTGCTTCTAAAATGACATATGATATCATTTGAAGTCCGCTTGTGAAAAAAAAAATCCACTGGCGGTGCATCGAATATTAATCCTTAATAAATATACCAAACATTTCAGTGATTAGTAATTAAGCATGATTGATAATTTAAAGCTAAAATTATATGTTCGGATTTTTAATAAAAATGTGCGGAGAATATAAGTAGATAATACATGCTTATAAATATTTTAAAATATTATAAAAATGTTCGGAAAATTATATGTTCGGATTTTAAATATATTATCCTTTTAAAATTTATATCTATCAAACAATCTAATCATTTCAATATTTAACTTTAAGAAAAAATGATATTCAAAAAAAACTTTAAGAAAAAATGTCAAACCAATTTATAATTTAAATTCAACGCATAATTTTTAAGTATTTAATTTTTCAATTTATCAAACAATACCATTAAAAGTTTTTTAAAAAACAAATATATGAAATTTAACCCAAATATAAATTTGAAAAATAAAATCGACTTGAACCTACTAAGTACTAACCCCTTTTTATTAAAATTTGTATATCATACTCGATTTTTATCATATTCATATAATGGGAAAAAAACATTTTATATATATAAAATAGTCAAAGAATGATTCTCCGTTAAATGATAAAGAATTAATATGATAATTCTACAATAAATGACATGTACCGCAATGTATTATTATTCATATGTACCGCAATGTACCATTAAATGTTTTAATTAGTTTTGAAATCCTAAGGATCAAAAGTGTTATTATCTCTTTTTAGAATAAAATCTTAAAAAATAATTTTTATAATATTTTTTCATATTTTCTTTTATTTTTAATTCAAAAAAATAATTAAATTTTTATTACTATAATAATTCCTACATTAATTTTAATTTAAGGGTAAAGTTCACAAATAGTACTAAACTTTGATCAATTATTCAATCCTTAATCCTCAAATTATCAATATCTTAATCTCGAATTCTCAAACTTTAATTACTAAGTTCTCAAACTAAAACGCTTGTATCTAACCTACGAGCCAAAACGCTATTACTTGATTGTTCGAAATATATTTTCGAATCTACGATTAGAACCAAATTATCATGCAACTAACCTACAAGCCTAATTATCCCAAATTATCATTGTTTAGGAACGTCCAAATTCTCAAAACGCGTGTAAGATTCGAGTTTTAATGGCCAAGGTTAGGGATAATTTCTATTAGTATTTAACCTAATCTATTAGTATTTAACCTAGAGAAATTAAAACAGAAACGTGGTTGTTAATTTTGAATTTAGATTAGGATTTGAGAATTTTGGGATTAGGGTTTAAGAATTTGGGAAATTAAGGTTATTTAATTCAAATTTTAACTTTATTTAAAAATAATTTATTGCATGTTGAGTCCTTGAAAATTTTAATATTTAATTAATAATCATTAAAAAATTTATAATATTTAGCGATGTTTTGCGTTAGCGGTGCTTGTCGTCTATTGTAGACTCATCCAACTAAAAATTTGGTCAAACTGAAATGATGAGGGTTAAATTTATTATTTATTTTGAATTAGAAATAAACCTGGAAGATTAAATATGTTATTATACAAACTATTTTAACAACCACATTACTCTTTTAACGGTTGTTAACGGGTCACTGGCCAAATTGAAACAAAACTAAAAGTTTAATAGTAACATTGAAACATTTAAAAGTTTGCTTACCAAATTAAATAATTGATCAAAATTTATTGATCATTTGAATTAAAAAATAAAAGAAAATCTGAAAAAGTAATATAATTTTTTTAAGATTTTATTCTAAAAGGGGATAATACCACTTTTGGTCCCTTTAATTTTAAAACTAATTATAATAGTTAATGATACATTGCGGTACATATGAATAGTAAAGTAATTATCTTGGCATTTGTATTAGTAAAGTAATTATCTCTCTACCTAATAAAAAAATATGTATAGTGCATTTTAATTATTTCACTCAAAGATTATATAAAAATATAAAAAGAAAAAATTGCCAATGTTTTCAATAGTGGTTTATTCAACTAACCAGATGGACACCATCTGACCAGTAGTGAGATTTGATCCCATGCGCAAGAGCATCAAGTATTAAAAGTAGTGAGATTTGATCCCATGCAAGAGCATCAAGGATTAAAGCCCTAACCATTAGGCTAACTCCAATTATATGATATAAGATGATAAGTTGTAAGTGATAAACTCGTTTCCGTACCCGCACCAATGAATCCTTCCGTTGCAGAAAACCCCGTGATTTAACTTTACAGGGTCGTCCTCGTCTACCTCAAAAGTGATTATGGATAAATCCCAGGAACCGGTCTTTGATGAATATAAATCCAGGTTAGACATACAGGGTTCCCTCTAACTTTTCGATATACAAATGATCTTGTAATCCGGTGATTTTAGAGGGTCAAAAGCTAGACTAACACAGAATCTAGAAAAGAAAATATAACAGGAGTTACTAGGACAATAAATCTTCCTCAAAGCTTTAGTGGTCGGATTGCAAATCAAATAACTTCTTCTGTATGATTCACAGAGAAGCAATCCGTTGCAAGATTGGAGAATCTTGACGTCACAGTGGTTGATGTAATGAAAGAAAGGGGCTTTACTGTAGTGCTTCAAAGATGGAGAATTCAGAGGAAGGGGTGAAACGGTCACTTTCAAGGAGGAGAGCGGTGGGGGAGAATTAAAAAATGAAAAGGATTAAGAAAATAAGTTATCATCTTATATCATATAACTAGAGTTAACTTAGTGGTTGGGACTTTAACCATTCATGCTCTTGGGCATGATATCTCTCATTTTGGCAAAATTGGGCAAATAATCCATTTTAGGATTATATTTAGGATTATAGGGATGTTTAACCAAAATTTTGGCATTTATGCCAAAATACACATGATCTCGCCGTCTGCTCCTGGCATCCTTGAACCTCGCCACCTCCACATGACGAGGTGCTGTGAAACTGAGAAGCCGGCTCAGTGAAGAATGACAAGCCACTGCCATGGCATGCAAGCTGTTTATGCAGCTTTATCAGCTCAGTGAAGGTCGCCACCTAGAGGTGGCGAGGTGTTGTTGGGTTGCATGCATGCATGCACAGACTAGCTTTCACGTGAAAGATGGTCATGGCAGATTTAATTTTTTTACATTTGTATAGGCTGGCTATATAATAGTAGTAGTGTATGGAGAAAATTTTGAGAGAGTTAGAATTGTATTGTATTCGAGAGAGGTTGAGACATCAATTTGGGTGATCGCTTTTGAACATATATTCGAAGACGGTGAAGATTATTGAAGTGTTTTTTATGTAGATCTTCTCGGTTTCTCAGAAGTAAGTAAGTGTATTTTTTAATTAATCTGTTGTTGTTTTCTTAATTGTAGAGGGTTTGTAGATTTTTTTAATTAATCTGTTTTTTTAATTATAGAGAGTGAAGATTTTTTTATGTGATTGAAGATATATTCATTCAAATGATAAATACTTCTTTTATATTGTTCAAGGCTTTAGAAAACATATACATGGTTTCTCGTCGAATCTGGTAACTTTTTGTATTTTTGGAATTGTAATTCGTTTGTTGTTTATTATTTTTAAAATTTTAATAAGAAAACCAAATTTTAATCTTTGCTTATGTTTTTTTTAATATTTACAGAGAATGAGTTCATCAACATATTGGGATTCTGAACCCACAGTTGGTCGTTGCGGCAAATCGCTTGATGATTTTAGTAAGGATGAAGAAAATATTGTGCCTATTACGAAATATGATGATGTGCATTTACTCGATGTTGATGATGTTGAGGCTATTATGATAGATGTGTCTGAGGATAATGGTATCGATGTTGAAGATGATGTTTGGGCTACGGCTGTTGCTAGGCTCGGGTTGGGAAAAGAGCAGCCAGTTTGGGATTATGTTGAACCAGAGCCCTAGCAACCGAAACTCATTTATCCAGCCTATGAACCTCCAGCAACCCACATGTATGAGGTGGACTATACTGCAATGCGAGATCCAGAACATCAAGCCCGCGTATTTGGTTCTTCATCATCGTCAAACTTTGGAGAATTGGTACTGAAAGCTGAATTCGAAACAAAAGAAGCTGTCGAGCTGGCAGTTCATGAGCACTGCATCAAACACCATACGTCATTTTCTGTTGTTGAGTCTAATAAAAGTACCTATTGTGTAAGGTGTCTTCATTGGAAGAGCAAATGTCCTTGGTGGGTAAGAATTTCATACAAAAAAAGGAGTCAGATGTGGGAGGTGTCACGATTCATTGAGTAGCACACCTGTTCCAATATGGCTTTATCACAAGACCACATTAATTTAGACTGTGATCTAATATGTGCTTACACCAAGGCATTGGTTGAACAAGAGCCAATAATTTCAATTGCAGTGTTAGTAGCCTCCATTCGAACTCAACTTGGATATATTCATCTTACTACAAGGCGTGGATGGCAAAGCAGAAGGCGATGTTGCAATTGTATGGTGATTGGGATAAATCGTATAATGAGCTACCAACTCTTTTACGAGCAATGCAAATATTCATCCCGGGAACCATGGTAGAACACGAAACAAAACCAACTTTCAACTTACAAGGTGAATTAATTCCTGGTAAAAGAATATTTAGTACGTTATTTTGGGTGTTCAATGCGTGCATTGAAGGGTTTTCATTCTGCAAACGCATGATTCAAGTGGATGGTACCTGGCTATATGGGAAGTACGGTCATATATTACTCGTGGTTGTTGCACAAGATGGAGACAGTAATATATTATCAATTGCCTTTGCCATAGTTGAAAAGGAAGACGTGGATGGATGAGAATTCTTTTTGAAGTATCTACGCAACCATGTAGTAAAAGAAGATGGGATTTGCATGATTTCTGATAGGGGGACTGCGCTCTTATCAGTAATTGATGAAGATGAGAGTTTATGGAAGCCCTCACATGCATATCCAGCCTATTGTGTACGTCATATTGCGGCAAATGCAAAGAAGCATTTCGAAAATAATCAGATCCGAAAAGAAATTTTAGGCGCGGGTAAGTTGTTATTCGTTGTTTATAAAAATTAGTAATTTTTTGAGCTAATCCTGTTGACTTATTTAACTTAATTTTTTTTAAAATAGGGTATGAACTAGTTCAATCAAAATTCGAACAGAGGATAAATAGGTTGAAGCGGCACAGTCGGAATGTATTTAATTTTGCAAATGACATACCCAGGGAAAGATGGTCACAAGCCTACGATGAAGGTTGGCGTTATGGCCATATGACAACTAACCTTGCAGATGCTATAAAATCGGTGCTTAAAGGAACACGTCATCTCCCAATTGCAAGTATTGTGTGGGAGACTTACTTTAGATTGGGTAAAGTGTGATCCGAAAAAGGGCAGGAAGTTAACGCCTGGATAAACAACGGACAACATTGGTCTAAAACCCTGCAGGATAGAATGATTGAACTTCAAGTTGAAGCAACCTCTATGCAAGTCAGAACATTCGACCCACATGGCTTTGAATTTTCTGTCGAGGCTAAGGTCCGAGGAGAGCAAAGAATGTTCACCATAAACCTTCCTCGGAGATGGTGTGATTGTGGTGCATTCCAAGCATTTAGATACCCATGCTCTCACGCACACGCCGCATGCTTGCATTTTCGTCTCGACCCTTACGGGTTTGCGGATGAGTGTTATAAACTGGAGAATATGGAAAATATATACAGAATCCGGTTCAACATAATCTCAAACCAAGATTATTGGCCGGTAGAGCCAATATACGAAGAATGGTTACCAAATCCAAAGCTTCGTAGAAAGCTGAAGGGTCGACCGGCATCTACTCGTATTCATACTAATATGGATGATCCGGGTGATAGAGAGGGGGTTCAAGGTAGACATTGTACTATTTGTAGGGGATCGGGTCATACAAGAAACAAGTGTCTGAACAAATCTAATCTTTCCAACTATCGTGCCGGACCATCAACCTAGATTTTGTTTGATCGTACATTTTATGGTAATGTAAATACATTTATCATTCATGTTTGCATTTTGATTTGGAATTTGAATACCGAAGTTAAAGAACGAACTTAAATATATAGTTACTATTCATTCGAACAAAATTAACCATTTCTTTACAGTTAATATTTGAACCAAATTTAACCTTCCTTTTTTACAGTTAATATTCAAACCAAATTTAACCTTCTTGATTTTTTTAACTATTTATTTATTTCTTGATTTTTTGACATTTGTAGTTGGAATTTCAATTTTGATACCGGAATATAAAAACTTAAATATCGAAATGAAATCGAAAGAAATACGTGTTATAACATGAGAAGCCCGAGGACCACAAATATTCAAAATTGAAACATAAATTACAAATAAATAAAGAAACCCTATTTCCTACTTCCTCCTCCTTCTCGATAAATCCTACTGGTGGAAGGATAATGTTTGATCGTACCACTGAGGGGGATGATGAGTTTTTCTTGGTCGATTCGGAGCCTGCTCATCGTTCACAAATTGATCATCCAAAATTTGCGTAGAAGGTGGTGTACCATACATATCTTCCGAATGGAATGATGAGCTGCTAATGGTGGTAGTCGACAACAGAGCTGTCATACTACCAACACCCATACCTTCCCCATATACGGATGTTTGAGGATACTGAAATTGTGGTATGTATCCTCCATCATCGTTGTAAGCCGGCTGAGAAGATGAGCTAGCACCAAATGGAAAATTAATTGGTGATGTTCCGAAACATTACCAAATCCAAATGCTTGATGAAATGATGAGCTTTCTCCAACTGGTGGTTGTTCCGAAACATTACCAAATGGTGGACACCCGTGTTGTATTGCTTCTTCCCAAGGATTAATGCTTACATGTCTGGGGGGATTGGGATTGCACCTGAGACCACGGAGAAGGCCAACCTAAAAAAATTTCCAAGTTTGGTTTGTCTGTTGGTTCTTTAGAGTTCTGACCAAACTCGGATGGGAAATGTACGTGTCTTGAGCACTGCGGATCTTCAAGCCATTTATTCACGTCTTCGTGAAATACTATGAATGGTTTTCCATTTTCCAAAAACCGCGAATAGTACTCAGTATTAAATTCAAAATCACTGGCTTGAAGTGGACTCAAATTATGATCCCACCGCTTCCATCTTTCCTCCCACTGTTCAATGAAATCGGCTTGCTTCAGAGTCCAATTCTCATTGAATCTACCTCTACGAACAATATGAATAGGTTCATGTAGAGCTCTCAGAATGGGTTGATGGAAGTTGAACTGCCGCAACACTCGGTCAGCACAATGAATCTCAACAATAGAAAAATTGATCAAAGGCACAATTGCACCCCAAGAATGATGAACATTGAAGCACAGTGTTTGGTAGGCAAGCCTTGATTGTGTCATTCGCGTATGGCTGCCAAATAAACTGTAAAACACAAATATTAATAGTCATACAAAAACAAACATATTACTTAAAAAATACAAAGTTATTATTTAATTTAAAAATAATATTATGATACATGATCTTTTCCTATTGTTTGGATCTTCAGTCTAATATCTCTGGTTGTGTTGTGCACCACCCTCGCATTCCTCAACTTATGTCTCCATCTGCAAAGATATTGAACTTATATTTTTAAGTCGTTGAAAATAAATATTAGATAAGTAAAATACCTATAAACGACTATAGTCGCAATATTACCTTCCAGCAAGCAGAAACTCAAACGGTACGGGTACTTCTACAATGGGCGTTAGATAAGGCAGCCTATACTATGCCCATGACTGCAATAAGATTTGACGTCCACCATATCTAAATTCTTCTTCTCACCATTCATAATTGCGACCTTGCACATTTCATGGTACAAGAATGCCAATATTGCAGATCTCCAACTATATGTAGCAGCTGTGTCAAAATCAGCCAAGAATGGCAGATATTGTGTGTGAACCATATTACCATATGTATTTGGCATCAATACCCCACCAATAAGTTGTAGTATATACGCTCGAGTTGCACACTCAAGTTCTCGGCGACCATATCCATCTGTTACCATAAATTCCCGCTGCAACCATGAAATTTTGAGACGTAAACCATCCACACATGACTCAGGAGGAGCTTCACCCAGGTACTGCCTGCAAAGCTCAAATGCATTATACTTGTTCTCTCCAACCAGAGGCTTCCCATTTGTTGGTACACCAAGCTGTACTGGTACATCCTCCAGAGTTATTGTGCATTCGCCAAATGGAAAATGAAATGTGTGAGTCTCTGGTCTCCACCGTTCAATCAATGCGATAATCAACTCGGGGACTATCTTAAATCCACGCAGAAATGAAGCATTATAAAAACTGGCAAGTTGTAGGTAATAAACCATGAGATCAGAATGTTCCTTGATCTTTATTCCTCGACGGCGGATGCTATGCTCTACACCCTATAATTAATTTATAATAATAAATTATTTTGTATTATTACACATGACCTAATAAATTTTAAATTACAACAAAATTACTTACTTGCTCTTCATGAATATGAGGCGAAATGTGTCCATGATCACGGTACAACAAAACTCCTCCAGATGCCATTTTCTATGTGCATATCTGCAAAATAATTATCATTCGAATATATATACATACAACCAAAAAAGTATTAACTTCAAAAATTTTGATCTATACAAGTATAAATTTAAAATATAAAAAGTTGGCAAAATACCGTATCTTACAAGAAACCGTGTAAATGTGCTCAAAAGCCTTCAAATATATCTTCAATAAATCACACACAAAAATCTACAAACCCTCTACATTTAAGAAAACAATAACAGATTAATTTAAAAAATACACTTACTTACTTCTAAGAAACCAAAAAGATCTACAGAAAAAAGCACTTCAATAATCTTCACCGTCTTCGAATATATGTTCAAAAACGATCACCCAAATTGATGTCTCAACCTCTCTCAAATACAATACAATTCTAACACTCTCAAAATTTTCTCCATACACTACTACTATTATATAGCTAGCCTATACAAATGTAAAAAAAAATTCATTTCTGCCCTCGTGTTCGTTTTGAACATGGAAGCCAAGGTTGCCAAGGCGTCTGCCATCTGATTTTCTTCTCTATGATGCTAATTGAAGCTGATCTTTTCGAGCTCCTTGGCGAGCTCTTGAATTAATTAATAATATTTGACCAACTTCGAGTCTCTAGTTTCCCATTCTCCACGCAACTGGTAAATCACTAATGATGAATCTCCGAATACTCGAAGTTCCTTAATCTTTCTTTCAATAGCTGAGTTCAGTCCCATAACGCAAGCTTCATATTCAGCTATATTGTTGGTGTAGAAGAATTCCAATCTGCTAGTGAAGGGATAATAAACATTCTCGGGGGAAATTAGCACGGCCCCTATCCCGTGTCCGAGGGCGTTAGAGGCTCCATCGAAGTAAATCTTCCATGAGTTATCATCTGAAACCTCTTCCTTGGTTGAAATGCACATCAAGTCTTCATCCGAGAAATTAAAGTTCAACGCCTCATAATCGTCCGAAGCGCGACTAGCTAGGAAATCCGCTACGGCGCTTCCCTTTACGGCTTTCTGGCTTACATACACATTGTCAAATTCGGATAGAAGCATCTGCTAGTGGGCCATCCTCCCCGTCAGTGCTGGCGCTTCCATTAGGAACTTCAAGGGGTCTAGCTTGGATATCAACCACGTAGTATGGTATAGCATGTACTACCTAAGCCGCTTGGTAGCCCAAACTAAAGCACAACACGGCTTCTGAACTGGCAGGTACCGCACTTCGCAATCATTGAACTTTCTACTTAGGTAATAGACGGCTCGCTCCCTTTTCTTTGACTCATCGTGTTGCCCCAATACCCAACCCGTTGAATTCTCAAAGACTGTCAGGTAGAGGATTAAAGGCATGTCTGGTACCGGCGCGACTAAAATCGGAGCATTTGTCAGGTACCTTTTGATCTTCTCTAGGGTTCCTTGACATTCCTCATCCCACACACCGGGATTATTCTTTCTAAGAAGTTTGAAGACTGAGTCACACCGATCAGTTAATTGGAAAATGAAACGAGAGATATAATTTAGCCTCCCCAGGAAACCACGAACCTCCTTCTGAGTATGAGGTAGTGAGAGATTCTGGATGGCTTTCACTTTATCTGGATCGATCTCAATTTCTCTTCTGCTCACCACGAACCCCAAGAGTTTTCCAGAAGTAACGGCAAAGGTGAATTTGGCAGGGTTAAGCCTCAGCTGGTATTTCTGTAGTCTTTGGAATAGTTTTCTTAAGTTCTGTAGGTGTTCCTCTTCTGTTCGGGACTTAGCGATCATGTCATCCACGTATACTTCTATTTCTTTGTGCATCATGTCATAGAAAAGAGTCACCATTGCTCTTTGGTAAATTGCCCCTGCGTTCTTGAGCCCGAAAGGCATCACCCGGTAACAAAAAGTGCCATACATGGTTATGAATGTAGTTTTCTCCATGTCGTTCGAGTCCATCTTTATCTGGTTGTACCCTAAAAATCCATCCATGAATGAAAACCATGAGTGTCCCGCAGTGTTGTCAACCAGTGTGTCAATATGTGGCAGAGGGAAGTTGTCTTTAGGGCTGGTTCGGTTGAGATCCCTATAATCTACACACATACGGACCTTTTCGTCCTTCTTCGGTACTGGTACAATATTTGCAACCCATTCAGGGTATTTGGCCACCTTCAAGAAGCTAGCATCAAACTATTTTTTTACCTCTTCTCTGACCTTTAACAACATGTCTAGTCTCATTCTCTGGAGTTTTTGCTGTATTGGTTTGTATTCTGGCTTCGTTGGCAGTTTGTGCACCACTATGTCAGTATTCAAACCTGGCATATCTTGATAAGTCCAGGTGAAAAATCCTTGAATTCCTGAAGTAGGGTTATCAGTTCGTGCCTGGTTTTTGAGGAAAACGTCGTCCCTATTTTTACTTCTTTTCTCTCTTCTTTAGTCCCCAAGTTTACAACTTCTGTTTCTTCTTGGTGGGGTATGATTTGCCTTTCTTCATTGGCCACCATTCTCCTCAACTCTACAGGGACCTCACATTCTATGTCATCATCTTCTTCCCCAATTCCTTCTGAGATCTCGGGGCATTCAAAATTCACTCCAGGATTGGGTTCGGCATTATTCATACAGTCAATCATGGGAGACCTGCATTAAATGAGAATAAATGTATTGGGAAGAGAATGGCTTTATATGAAGTGAATGAACATGAAGAATGAATGAATAAAATAAATGAAACGTTTGCCATTTAAGAAAACGGGGAAGATATTTTCATTTCAACAAAAAGTTAACATAGGTTCCCTGTACAAGAGATCCCCATTGTTTATGGGCAAAAACAAAAAGGTTGATTCGGAGCATTACTCTGATCTAGTCTTAAAAACCACAGGTAGATCAATGTGGCTCCAGTTATCAATAGTTTCCCCGGGATGGCAGGGGCGGATATTGGTTAACATATTGCTGACTTGGCCCTTTCCAGCTATCATGCTGATGGACATCCCCTCAAGTGATACATTAAATATTTTTTCCTTGTTGAGTACGTCATTTTCCTTAATTGCCTCTTTAGCCTCCTGTCCTGGTTGGCAGAATCCTCCGGAGACAAAAGTGGTTTTCAAACAAGGGAAGGACATTGGTCTCCATAGAATATCTTATCCCTTAAATCTGGCTTTTCTCTGTTCTTCTTTTCTCTTGTATTCTTCTTTTCTTTGTTGGACACTTGGTTTGTAACCCAACCCAAAACGGTCCTTCTTGGTTATCGTACTTTTAGCTCGTAGGCTCCCTTGCAATCTCTTCCCTAGCCCTCTTCCTGCTTTGGCTCATTGGCCCAAAGTTTCAGCAACGATCATCTTGGTACAATTAGATAACCTGGGATAGGGGATTTGATTTCCCTCCGCGAAGAATGTGGCATTCACTAGCTCTAATGCTCGAAAAGAGCATTCTGCAGCATCCTCGTCATTTTGAATGTAGGGGCATCTGATGTCACCGAAGCAATAATTTCATGCTCGACCTCTACTGTGACCAACTTGCCTTCGATCACGAATTTTAATTTATGATGTAGTGATGAGGGGACAACTCCTGTAGAGTGGATCCATGGTCTTCCCAATAAGCAACTGTAAGATGGTTTTATGTTCATCACTATGAAATCGATCACGTACTCAGTCGGCCCGATCAATAGAGGCACCTCAATTTTTCCCAGTGTTCCTCTTTGTGTGCCGTCAAAGGCTCTCACGGAGTTATGGCAGGGCTGTAGGTGAGAACTATCTATTGGTAGCTTTTGCAAGGCTATCATAGGCAGTACGTTCAATGCTGACCCGTTGTCAATCAATACCCCCGGTAACACATACCCTTTATAGTGGGTTGTGATGTTAAGAGCTTTGGTGGACCCCATTCCGCCCTCAGGGATCTCGTCATCACTGAATGTTATATGGTTATATGCAGTGATATGCCCTACTATCTTGTCCAGTTTTGATACAGAAATGTCATGGGCACAAAAGTCTGGTTTAGTACTTTTAATAGTGCCTCACGGTGTCTTTCTGGACTCAAGAGCAACTCTAGCACTGTGATCATAGCCGGTTGCTTTTGTAGTTGTTTCACTACGCTGTACTCGCTATATCTTAGGAATTTTAGAAATTCTTTGGCCTGAGCCTTGGTTATTGGTTCATTTATCTTTGGAAGAGGTTCTTCACCGAATATCTATGCGGGGGTAACCGATGTATCATTTCCTTTATCTTTGGCCACTTCAGCAACCCTCAAGGTCTCAGAGGAGTAACATCTGCCGCTCCTCATGAAATGGCCCACCTCACCGACTTTTATATCACTCTTGTCTTTCTCGTCTTTCGGTGTAAGCTCTTTTACCTCACCAGATTCTGGCTTTCCTGGCGTGGTCACATTTACCGCATAGTTCAAGGGAGTTTGCTGCATATCCTTGAATGGGAACGGGGATGGTGCTGAGATGATGATCTTGGGATTTATCTTAGTGGTTTCTCCTTGGGAGGCACCTGCACTCCCCGGCCTGGAGGAGATGATAAGAGGTCTATCTCTTTCGTATTTAACGTTGGGGTTGTTCGTCATATGTACGTCTGACCCTTCCTTCCCATGAGCTCTTCAAAGAATTCTATTTGCTTGTCATTCATCAATTGTTGTACCAATCTCTTAAACTCGTCGCACTTTTGGATGTCGTGTCCTTCGTCCTGATGGAATTCGTCTGTATTACTACCATGCCTTTGTCGATCACATAGGCTATGCACAATTACTGAAATACCCACCTCAAAGAAGATTAAATTTCTGACACGTCCTCCTTAATCTTCCTGGCAAAGCATTCCTCAATAACATTTACTCCCATGTTCCCATGATTAGGCAGTGGGTTAGTAGCTACACTTGGTTCTTCAAACTTCAATATCCCAGAATCGATTAAGTTCTGCACAAGCTTTTTGAAAGCAAGGCAGTTCTCGGTGGGATGACCAGGGGCACCACTGTGATAGTCACAATGCGTGTTCGGGTTATACCAGGACGGGAACGGTGGTTTGAACGGAGTAACGTAATATGGAAGGACCACGTCTGCTTCATACAACTGAGAGTAAAGCTCCGAGTACGGAACGGGTAGTGGGTTAAAAGTTTGCCTCTCTTTCTCTTTTCTCGGGGTTCTCTCCTCTTTTTGATTCGAGTTTTGCGCTTTCCCCGAGGGTGCTTGTGGCTGTGAGACTGTAAAATTCTTCGGGGTAGTGTAAGTACTGGCGGTATTTACTTCATTCTTCTTGTTGTACTTTCGAGACCTTTCCCCGCTATCAATTCTACCGCTCTTGATTGCCAGTTCAAGGGACTCCCCAGTCCTGATCAAATCAGCAAAACTCTGTGTCGTGTTATTAATGAGGCGGTCGAACAGTGTCTCATTCAAGGTATTAACGAATAATGGTGTAATTTCATGTTCCGGGAGGGGTGGCTGAATTTGGGCGGCCACTTCCCGCCACCTCTGAGCATACTGTCGTAGACTTTCGTTGGACTTCTGCCCCAAATTTTCCAACATAATTCTACTAGGGGTCATATCTGTTACATGCTTATATTGCTCAATGAATGCTCTTGAAAGGTCTTTCCATGTTTTAATATTTACCCTGCTCAACTGGGTGTACCACCGCAACGCCGCCCCAGTTAGGCTGTCTTGGAAACAGTGAATTAATAGTTTCCCATCCTTAAGGTAGGCCGCCATCTTCCGGCAGTACATTGTTACGTGTGCGGAAGGACACGTGGTTCCATCGTACTTGTCGAACTCTGGTGTTTTAAATTTTGGTGGCAGGACAAGGTCGGATACCAGACTCAAGTCACTGCATCATTTCCTGATTCTTCCATAGTTTGCAAGGTTTTAAATCTTTCCTCCATGAGGCGAAACCTCTCTTCCCACTTCTTTTCTACCTCTGTCCTGATCCTTTCGACCAAATTCAGGTCTCGCACCTCCTCTTCATAATGTGCTTCCGTGTCAAGGGGTTGAGTCTCAGATGCCCCTACCTGAAGGTTAGCCGACATCCCAACAGGGTCGATATATACCTTTCTAGTCAGATTCAGCGCAGCCAGTTGAACCTTACTGTGAACTGGGGTATTTTTCGGTTCTTGAGCGGTTTCTCCTTCAACTTTCTTTCCGGGACTCTTAGCCAGCAATGAGGTTATGTCGGATACTATCGATGCTTATGACTGAGCAATATGGTCACTGAGGCTTCTTTGAGCCTCGTCAAATCTTGCCTCGAGCTCTATTTGTCCCTTTCCTAGACTGATTATCCTATCTTCCATGAGCTTGCTTTGTAATCGGGTAAGATATAGATGATGAATGATTGCAGTTTAACTTCTATTTTCACACTGCCATAATATTTATAACATTAATATGGTTGCAAGGAAAATAAATGCGTGTATAATGATGCGAATGTCATGATGCAATGCAAGAATGTATGCAGATAAAGGTACTGATTCCGCTGGTAATCACCCTTTTGAACTACTTCCACGAGAATTAAAGGTTCTAAATTACAATAGAGTTCATATTACAAAATGAAGGTCCCTAATACAAAAGAATCCTAATTACGATACGGAGCCCTACAGATAAGCCCTAGCTCTATCTCCTAATTTTCCAATAGCCCTGAGCAGCTTGATGAACCTGGGAGCTTCTTCCATTTCTGGGGCTACGAAATGTCGGAGTGTTTCAGCTTCGATGGCCAAATCATTCACATGCTTGGCGACTCGTTGTATGTCCACCATTAGGTTTGCATAATATTGGTCTCTATCCTGCACCATCCGAATAGCGTCGCGCAGTCTCCTTTGCCAATAAATGTCCCCAGCAGAGTCTTCATCTGTAAAGATGTCCGTTTTGCTAAAAAATGAAGTTTTCGAAGCATTTGTGGTTTTTCGGGTATTAAAATATTTATTCTGTGGGGTTTTAAAAAATGCATTTTAGTTAAAAATTGGAGTCGCCACCGGCCACTTAGGTAGGCCGGGCACCATAAAAAACCAGATATTTTGAAAACTTTGGGTTCGGGAGTCGGTTACAGATGGGGAAGGATTAGCACCCCCACACCGCCCAAAATTGGTACTTTAATAATTACCGCTTTATTAATATTAGACTTTCCGGGTTAAAGTGACGATCAATTTAAAATTTGGTTATAAGTACGAGTAGATTTTAAAGGCCCCGTTATCCGAGAGTAAACGCCCAACCACTATCACTACGCCTGATACTGGCCCCGTTTACGTTCGGATAAAAGGGCACCGCATTGACAGTTTATATATCTCGACATGCATTCTTAAAGAAATAATTCAAAAATATACATTTACATTCATATGGTAAAGGACAAAATAAATAATAAAGACATGGATATCACAAAATTAAACAAGTATGATAAAAATACAAACATGGCGGATCATAATAGTAATAATAATAATGAAGCATGAATAAAACGTGTAGTAAATAAAGAACCCATACTTCAAGAATACATACAATGTAACATATGCATGACATGAATGTATTATGATATTAATTTCACAAATCAAGACGACGTACTAACAAAGAAACTAATACCTAGCATATAGAATACGACATAATTTGCATACGTAAAATAGAAACACGGTATTATACATGACAAAAGAAAACACACTAACGCATAACCTAAAAGCAAAGAGAACATACAATACATGCTAAAATGCAAAAACATGTCGTATACGAGCCAACTAAAACATTAATCGAACATGTATGATACGAATGAGCGAACAAGCGTATAAAAATACATAATCATCATAAACTAAACACATATATATAAACATGAGAATAAGAAATATATAAAAGAAACACATGAGAATACAAAAGGGCCACATCAACATATAAGATCATAATAAATAAACATGAATATTTAGATACGGAAAGGACTAAAATGAAAAATAACGAAAATAGAAAACAAAAATTAAAAGGTAATAAAATGCGATTTAGGGATGAAATTACAAATCAAACGGAACTTAAAAGGACTAAACATGTAATTGGACCAAGGGGCA
This sequence comes from Hibiscus mutabilis, assembly GCA_019671005.1. NCBI lineage: Eukaryota > Viridiplantae > Streptophyta > Magnoliopsida > Malvales > Malvaceae > Hibiscus > Hibiscus mutabilis. Next base: position 16,855,763 of record CM033714.1, on the reverse strand, counting down.
AGCTCAGAGTGAAAATTTCAAAAACGCGGTGGGACTGGGGAGGTAATTTCACCATTTAAAAATTGATTCAGTTTAATCCAGGGGTTGGATTGCAAGATTTTAAAATATAAGGAGGAACAAGGTTGTAAATATCCCATGGGGCAAGACAGAAATGAAAATAACGAAAACGCAGGGGGATTTATTACTGAATTTCACCATTTCAAAAATAAAAATACCTATAAAACACCTTTTTCTGGTCCGAACTTAAACTTTTCCTCATCTTTTCTTCAAAGCCAATTTTTATAACACCCCAGCCCCATTTTTCTCTCAACATAACCACCCCAAACCTTCGATGAACCCAGAAACCGGCGCTTCAAACCGAACCCAAATCTAAACTTAGATTTACACAAAGACTCTCCCTTTTGCCTAGATCTGAGCAAATACGAAGTAAAAAAACATTTTTGTTTAACCAAAATAGACCTCCCTCTCCTTTCAGTTCACCATGTTCAATTTTGGAAACTGAGGCGGCTTGTCACTAGTGAGGGGAGACCCGCTAATGACGAGGGTAACGAATCTATGCACTCCTCTCCCTTTTGTTCTTATTTCTTATATTTTACTGTACATGCACGCAAGGAAGAAAGAAAAAGAAAGAAAGATTACCACTGAAACTTGGTGCTTCTTTTTTATTTTTGTTACCCAAAAACCTCCCTGATCTTACACTTTTTTCGGTTTACATATATCTTGTCTGCTCTATCTTGTTTGGTAAAAACTAGTACATAAGATATATATTTTTGGATCTGATTTTGTTCTGACACTTTTCCCTTTTTTTTATCTTTGGCATGCCCGGCCATGCTTGGTGGTTGGTACGGTCGGCATGGGGAGCAGCATGGTAGAGATGACCGTTCGGCTACGCATACTGGCATCTCGGGAGACGGAATGATTATTACTACCAGAACCGTTCCTATCTATTAGATCAGATCTGATCCAACGGTTAGGACTGCTTAAAGATCAGACGGCTGAGATGAGGCCTCGATGATGGTGTAGCGGCTCAGGATCGCGCCACGTGGCCCGAAGAAGATGGCTAGCTCTGTACGCATCTCACACGCGCGAGTGGATAATCCAACAGCCAGCGCGTGGGCTTCACGCGGCAGATGAGGGGTCTTTATGCTTCAACCGTGGCCGTTGGATCTAGATCTGATCCAACGGCCCTCGTGCAGCTGCGTTTGATAAAGAGAGCATTAAGGTTCCAATATTTGATATGGGTTAGTGTTTCTTAGGGTATGGGTCGGCTTGGCCGAATGGGCCATGTGTAATTAAGTTTGGGTCTCGTAATTAAGGGCTGGATATCTATTTTGGACTTTAATATACTTTTTATCTTATTTTAATTTCAACCCAGTTGTATTAATAATAATAGTAATAATAGTAGTAGTAATAATAATACTATACGCATACATACACATATAATACATGCACATACAAATTAATATACACCTGCAAACACCCACATGTATGCACACATACACGCATATTAATTAATATATTCACGCAAACGTTAATATATGTAACACATTAACATAATATACCAACATACATGCATATATAATCATATACACATGGTTTACGTACACATTAATCACACGTATAGTAATGAACATATAATATAATATGTGTACATACAATGATAATATATTAACTAATAAACTAAAGTAGATTAACACAATACTTTATACACCGGATAAAAATGAATGATTACACGGCCAACGGTCAAAGTCAACTCTAACATCGTCTGTCATCAGTCAACTAGGTTGACTCGGATGAGTTAACTCACTGGGTTAACTCGGACGAGTTAACTCATTGGGTTAACTCAGACGAGTTGACTCACTAGCTCGACTCAGTCAGATAGGTTAGGTCAGACACGAGTTCGGGTTAGACAAGTCGGGTCAGGTCTAACTCAAATTAGGGTCAGGCTTGAATTATTGGGCTCAGTTTGGATGGGCTTAGACCAGGTTGGCCGGTTTAGGCTTTTGGGCCCTAAGCCGAACTAATCCGTTTACCCTAATTTCTAGGTCGTCGGACGATCGCCAGAAACATCTTCGGAGGCACCCAAATGCTCGGTTCTGTCAGAAAATAAGAGCTCATCACACATAGAAATAAACCAAACCCAAAATATATTATTACACGTTGGAATCTTATCAAAAAAGCCTAAAATTTTTAGATATGGCCAAAAGATCGCGTAGCACCGATGAGGCCTCTTCCGGCGTCAGAACGGTGATCAAACATAGGGGTTTTGCTCTCCTCGACACGCTGAACACACTTGGACGTCAACGATGAAGAACAACGAAGGTGACAGTCAAAATCAAAGAAAAACTATGAGGAGACGATTTAGGGTTTGTCAAAGTAATAACCCACGATTTATGATGATTGCATCGGTGATGATGCGAGTAGCTGAGTGGGTTGTGACCGGGGTGAGGCAAAAAAACACTCAGGTAGTGCCGGTGACGTGCACAGCATCGCGGTGTGGGAGATCAAGACAGTGGTCGAATTTGGGGATGGTGAAGGGAAGAGAGGGATAGATCAGATATTTTGAAAGGGGTAATAAATTTTGGTAGGTGATGAGACAGATTGGTTATTAAGACTTATTCCAAAGGTCAACCAACTTAGCTTCAAAATTAAGACAAGGAAATCCTTGACAGAAATGAGCCATTGGCTCAATGGTTTAAGCAGAGCACAAGGAAGGGGCGAGATTGTGGGATTGAACCCCACCAGCCTCACACCCATCAAACATTTCCATTTTTTCAGGGTGTTACAACTCTCCCCCTCTTAAAAGAAATTTTATCCTCAAAATTTACCTGAGTCAGAGAAATGTAGAAACTGCTCTTTTATCCATTCATGTACTGAAACTTATCCATTAGAGTATCATTGTTTCTCGAGACTCTCAAACGGTCACAGATCAATCTAGTAGTGTCCCTAGTCACTCAGACCATCTTTGGACCCAAAGTTATCCCATCATACATCTCAGACCAACTAATCGAGATACATTATTTGAATCCATACCAAACTTCATACGGTGGCAAGCAAACACTTGTCTCATAACTTTTATTATAAACAGTCTCAATCAAGGATAAGAAACCTTGCTAACAACCATAGTAATAAATCATACGACCTTGAAGTATTTCTTCTAGAATTTGAATTACTCTACTTGGTTGACAATCAATTTATGGATAAAAAACTATACTTGAAATCTAGACTAATCTTCAAGGCTTCCAATAGGGCCTTCCAGAATCAGGATGTAACATCAATTTTCAGTCATGGATGATATATAATGATACATCATGGCATATTTTCAAAGAAAAAGTATTTCTTCAAACCGATCGAGCATAACCAAGGTTTTAAACAGATTTCACTTACATTCGGCGTAAAGTTCAGACAATTGTTTCCTTCGTGTATAACAGAGTCACCACAGAATTTACACTTTCGCCACATTCACAAACACCTTTCTTTTAAATTCAATATACTTATATCAGATCTCCGCAGAGTATTTTCAAACCTAGCCATTAATATCGCATAACCTTACATGAAATCTTATATCAGTCATCTCATATGATCAACCATTTATTCTCAATCTGATTTAGATATTCAATTTCACATGCATGAACCATCTCAGGTTTTTTACCCAAATTCAAATCTATCAATTTAATCCAAATCACATATGAACGTTATAGACAATTCTTGCCAGTACAGATCAACCTAATGGAAGGCGGAATACTTAGATTCACTTATATCAAAAAAAAGATTCGACATCAGAGTTTCGGCTCGGAGAAGTATGGTTATGCTAGGGGCATGCACAAACCAGACACCCTATAACAGACGATCAGTCGATCTACCCAGAATGATGTAACTCTAAGCTCTGATAGCACTAAATGTAACCCCTAAACCCATTTCTACGTTATAGCAACTTCTAGGAGGTCATATTTGGGGTCACAGAAGCGGCCCGTAGTAAAACCCGAATAAAATTCTTTAAATACGATAAAAACTGTAAAACAAATTTTTGTTTGAATACCATTTCAGAAATCATATAAACATATAACAAAAATTTCTGAAAAACATATTATAGACTATGACATAAAATGAGACACGACATACATGCCCACTAATTGTACCAGTACCGCACTCTAAAAGCAACACCGAAAGAACTCTAACCACTGATGTCGATCACTAAATCATGATAGATTTCTTCTAACCTGCGATGGTAAAAACGATGTAATCTTGGGAAAGCTCAGTAATATAGAACTACCCAGAGATACTAAAAGCACAAGTAGGTATATGGCAAGCGTAACACTATCATGATGTACTGGGCAACAACAAGCTCAAATTACGATTTGATAGTTCAGTAAAGCGTTATAACAGAAGGTAACAGTGGTTCCTTATTTGGTCACACGAGTATTAGAAGATATGTCTATAGCCGGAGATTCAGAAGAGATTTAGATTTCAGAAGTTGAAACAAGGAGTTTAGTGTGGCTCATTAAACACAGATTGGAAGAATACTGAGAGTTTCAAACTTTGGTACATTAGTTCAGTATGGTAGAATTATAGAAGAGAACGAAAAGTTTAATTTTAATAACCTGACTACCATCCAACTATACACTGATATACAATATCCCAGGAAGACTTACCCCAGGCCTAGGAGCTTATAGAAAGACTTACCCTAGGCCCATTGGGCGTAAGAGCTTAGGTCTAGAAAGACTTACCAGCGCTGAGCCTACATAACTTCAATCATCTCCTAGATAGTATACCCCCAAATAAAATCAGTTTTATCCCGTAAATAGAAATGTTAAAAAAACATGTATCGGATATATTTTGTATCAGAAGACAGAAGCTAAGAATTATGCTTTCATTACGGATAACAGAGTCATACTTTTAATTCAAAGCAGATAGTCTTGGTTTATAACAGAGAAAGTATTCATGGACACATGGAACACTCTAAATGGTCAAGTTTATTCCTCGTAATTGGTAATTATCAGAAAGAGAACATTGAACATCTAACAATTTTGGACTGATTTCAGAACGAGGTCCCTATGAAAAGGAGTTCGGTACTAATAGCTCAAATCAGTTATTCAGAAGTTAATACATTAGGATCATTGAGATTTTAGATATATCGTGAGTGATCCAATCATTAAAGCCTATGAGGGCATTATGGTTATTTTGACCTTTATGGGTAATTTGGTAATTTCAACCAACAAGGTATAAATTGTGATGTACAGAATTCAGGAATTCTAGTTGCTCATTAGGTTTCTGAATCCCTTTGAACTAATCGGAACCCATCAATACAGTATTTATTATTTAACCGGATAGGTACGCCTTAAGCATTCATTTCTCAGAACTGACTATAGTGTATAACAAAATGGTTCACCTTCGCCAATCAACTACTGAACATTCTATGAGAAATCAAACATGTATTCAAGTGATATTTTCCAAGTATTCAAACATGTGCATTGCACCCGAACACAATCCATAGCATCAAATGTACCTTTGAAGAACAAGTTACTTTTACTATTAACTATGTACTTTCTCCAAATAAATCGCACACGCCTTCATTTGGTATTCTTCCAATATCACATTAGTATCAAAAACGACCAACAAACATGAGTCGTGTATTAAACTTTCAGAGCCATTACATTTGTTTGGCTTTATTGGTAGTTCTTATTCTAAGTCTTAGAGGTATTTTCAGTCATTTTAGTATTCGAAGGTATTTCAGACACCTCTATGCTCGAAGGTGTTTTAATAATTTTGAGTCTTTTGGTCCTTTCAACTATTCATTCATTTTTGACCTCGAGGGTACATTCATCATTTCAGTTAATTTGGCAATTAGTGTCTGATGATATTTCAGTCTTTTTGGTCATTCCGGTTAATTTAGCCTTATCATTATTTTCAATCCCTTTAGTCATTTCAATCAATTCAATATTTTACGCCACTTTAATTAATCCAGACATGCGAATAGTTTTCCGTAAACTTATCTTCAGAGATTTATTTAGAGTTCAAGAAAATCCAAGTACTTTACAATGTCGAATGTTTAAGCTTTGTTACCATAACTCTCCCAGCAAATCGAGGTTTTCAGATGAATCAATTGTTTTACCATATTTAGTGTAGATCCTAGATCACTTTCATTGTCAAGGGTATTTTTGTCCTTATACCTCAAGGGCATTTATGTTATTTCTCATCCAAGCATTCTAAGAATTAGATCTCTTATCAAGAAATAATCTGAATTGAAAGCTTCAAGGTGATCGCTTTATCGATTACTCACTGAACTTGGATTACTTACATATCATCAATTCCTTATTCAAGTTATTCAGGTCTTATCTGAATTATTATCTTTCTATCGTAATCAGTACTTCTTTATAAAATTCAGGCATTAATCAATTTCATTCATGCATTTACCAATACCAACAAGTTCCGTAAAGCATGCAATAGGTGGTAAAGTATTACCTCAGCTCTGAGCTACATCGGTCGATCCATGATACTCTATTTGTTCATTCTCGAACCCGAATTCGATGTCTTTCAACAACCTGGATGCAAGGAACTGTGAGTACCTTCAATTACACAAATTCTAAGATCAGACCTTATTCATTGCTCTTAACTGAATAATTAAATACATAAGCACTCTTAGCTGAAAATCATATTCAGAGGCTTTCAGGTCAAATTTTTGTGAAACAAACTTCAAAAACGGACTCAGGACGTCAAAAAACATAAAATAATGGGTTTTAGAAAAATTTGACTTTTTGGTCAACGGTCAAAGTCAACGCTGACGTTAGCGTCATCAGTCAACTGGGTTGACTCGGACGAGTTGACTACTAGGTCAACTCGGTCAGATGGGTCAGGTCGGACACGAGTTTGGGTCAGACATAGATTCAGGTCGGGCTTGAATTATTGGGCTCGGCTTGGATGGGCTTAGACCAAGTTGGTCGGTTCAGGCTTTTAGGCCCTAAGCCGAACCGGTCTGCTTACCCTAATTTCTAGGTCGTCGGACGATCGCCAGAAAAGTCGCTGAAGGCACCCAAACGCTCAATTCTGTCAGAAAACGAGAGTCCATCATACATGGAAATAAACAAAACCCAAAATATATTATTACACGCCAGAATCTTACCAGAAAAGCCCCAAATTTTCAGATCTGGCCGAAAGATCGCGTAGCACCGATGAGGCCTCTTCCGACATCAGAACGACGATCAGACATAAGGGTTTTGCTCTCCTACATACGTTAAACACACTTAGACCGTCGACTATGAAGGACAATGATGGTGACAATCAAAATTAGAGAGAACCCGAGGGGAGATAATTTAGGGTTCGTCGAAGCAATAACCCACGATTTACGACGATCGTAGCAGTGATAATGCGAGTGGCTGAGTAGGTTGCGACCGGGGTGAGGCGGCAAACACTCTGGTAGCGGCGGTGACGTGCACGGCACGGCAGTGGGAAAGATCGGGATGGTGGTCGAATTTGGGGATGGTGAAGGGAAGAGAGAGAGATCAGATATTTTGAAAAGGGGTAATAAATTTTGGTAGGTGGGGAGTCAGATTAGTTATTAAGACTTATTCCAAATGTCAACCAACTTAGCTTCAAAAGTAAGACAAGGAAATCCTTGATAGAAATGAGCCATTGGCTTAATGGTTTAAGTAGAGTATAAGGAAGGGGTGAGGTTGCGGGATCAAACCCCACAAGCCTCACACCCATCAAACATTTTCCATTTTTTTCAGGGTGATACACAATTAGATGGTGACATTTGTCACCATGTGGTTGGTTGAATAAACTTATTAAACTAAATATATTAATTTAGAAAAAAATAAGACATGTGTCGCCATCTAATTGGTTGATTAATTTTATTTAATTAAATTAAAATTAAGATCAAATTGATATAGTAAGTAAATGGCATAGACCAAATGTGTAATTTTACAAAAAAAAATTAAATTGCCACGTCATCCTTCACCCCCGTTAGTTTTTTAATGGCGATGGTCAAAATAGGACCATTTAATAAGTTTGGTGGTCTAATTGACGAGTTGCTTAATTTGGTGGTCAAAATAGGTATGCTCAAATAGTTCAGTGGTAACCTGAGTAATTTTAATTAATGTTTAATTAATTGATAATACCAACTCAATCAAATTATTAAATAATAATATAGATTTAAATTTAATAAATAATATATTTTTTTTAGATCCACTTAATGGCATAGTGACTAAGGATGCTCATATTGCCTCATCTTGTATGGGTTCGAATCTCGATATAAAAATGTAATTTTTATTTAATCAAAAAATTTCTTTTTAATAACCTGATTAAATTTAAGCTGAAATATCATTCTCACCAACCCCCACTCCGGCCGTTCCTAACAATAACAAGTGGGTTTGCAAACTGACCCAGTACCAACCATGACACATTATGTTATATTCAATATATTATTCGATTAATTTAAATAGTACCATATTATAAAAATTTATAGTAAAAATAATAATTTTCAACTTAATTCAATCGTTGTTAAAAAAATCTTAATTCATACAAACTCTAAAGCAATTAGTTGAAAAGCTTAGAGTTAATATATTTTCCTCTCCTAAATTGTGGGTTTTAGACTTATTAAAAGTAAATTTTTCTTTCTTTTTTCTTAGGTAAAAATTGTTCAAAAAAGTTAATTTAATATAATTTAAACTAAATTTAGAGTTTAGATTGTAGGGCGTAGAATTTAAGATTTATTGTTAGAATTTATAGTTTAGGGTTTAAGGTTTAGGTGTTAGGGTGTTATGGCGAGACATTTAGGTTTTAAATTTTATAACTTAAATATGAAGGGCTATTTAATTTTTTTTACATAGTTTATGTATCAAAATAACCTCTCTATGAATGAAAATTGCTAGTCAATTTATCTATATGATTGATGTGTCATCCTATAAAGTCATCACATTTATTTATATGACATTGTTATATTAGTGTATATTACTATATAAATTTGTCACGTCATTTTAAGTGATTTAATATTAATCGAATAACAATTTTCATTAGCGTATAAATTATTTTGACTTAAAACATTGAGGATTAGAATGCTTAAAAAAATTACGCTCACCCACTGGGCCATCACCACCAACCCCACCGAAAATATAAACAAAAGAGTCTCGTAGTTGCATATTCGCGCTGCGCCCACTTGGAATTGGAGACGGCTGCTCGCAGTTTGTATTCGATTTGGAGCACGGTGACTATACAACTCCACTTCGGTGGTTGTCGAGATTTACATTACAAATGGCTTCAACAATGTTGTGGGCTTCTAGGGCGGCTTCTTACCTCCGGATCTCTGTGTTTCATAGAGGCTTTTCCACTGGTAAATCATTTCCCTTTCTCTAACTTCTCTCCTCTCTCTTTCTCGTGGTTTCTCTTGTTGTTAAATGATCATGAAGACGATTATACCCAGAACATGGTTTTGGATGTTGATTTCATTTTTGTTTTTTATCAAAGATTTTACCTTTTAGAAAAAAATATTAGATTTTGATTTTTCTGACTGGGGTGTTATGTTTTTTAATGTTAATGTACAGTGTTTAGGCCCTCCTTTTAATCCTTGGTACCAAGCAAAACTTTAGAGTTCTGGGAATTAAATATATATAGACTATACATGCTCCAAATGTCTGTAACATGGGATTTCGTTTATGATCAATTTAGAGCTAGAGACATGGTTAATATTAGACACTAGAGCATTGAAAGTGATGGTAATCTGGCGGTGATTCGATCGGTGTGGTTGAGATGTTGAGGCAGGGGGCAGCTGCCAAGTATTGGTGCAGGTGTTTGAAGCCTTAGATGCATGTATGCGTGTATGTTATCTATCATGATCATGTGTTTGGGATTGACGATTCAGCTAATCGAAGGGAGATTGAAGCCTTTCATCTCATCCAAGGGAGATTGAAACCTTAAGAGTTTTTTCATTGCATTTGTCCCTATAAATAAGGACCAGTCTCATTAAATAAAAGCATAATCAACTGACATAAAAGAATAGCAAAAAAAGTTAAAAGACAACAAATAAAAGCTTAACCTAAACCTTAATTCGGATAACCTAAATTAACGGCCTTTCCTAACATAGATTTAGCCTCTAACATTATCCTATCTTAGGGTTCAGTGGTGACATATTAGTATAGTTGAGCTTTATTACTTGGAATTAAAATGTCTGAGCAGTATTAGACCGTGTTAACCATGATATTACTTCAAACTTTGATCTCTATATAAGTTCATCGTTCCTTGAAGCAGCACCATATAGCAAAACGCCTTCATGGTACTACCTATGATGACTCGTGATTGTGTGCGGAAAGGGTATTCAATTCGTTTGATCACATAATCCACTGCAAATTTATTTGTGTCTAGAGTTACAGCTACGTTATTTATTACTCCATATACTTAGTTATGGCTTTTTGTTTGAATTATAGAGGCTAATACCTCTCTTCTATTCCTGCAGTTTTAAAGGATCTGAAATATGCTGATTCTCATGAGTGGGTGAAAGTTAATGGTAATGCTGCCACAATTGGTATAACTGATCACGCTCAAGATCATTTAGGTGATGTTGTGTATGTGGAATTACCTGAAGTGGGAGCTGCCGTAAAGCAGGGTGACAGTTTTGGAGCAGTTGAAAGCGTCAAGGCTACTAGTGATGTTAATTCTCCCGTTTCGGGAAAAGTGGTTGAAGTTAATGAAGAGCTCAGCAACTCTCCTGCTCTGGTTAGCACTCTTAAGTCTTACCCTTCCAAATTTTGTACGGTTTCTGAATTTGTTCATTCTAATTGTATGGTTTCCAGAAAATTGGATGTTCAAAGTATATTTTTCGGCCTGTTTCATAATATGGTATTCACTTTTTCTCATGTCTACAATCTTTGTTCATCACAATTTAGGTAAACTCGAGTCCATATGAGGATGGGTGGATTATTAAGGTTGAGATGAATGATGCTGGGGAGTTGAAAAACTTGATGGACTCAGAAAAATACTCGAATTTTTGTGAGGAAGAAGATTCCAAGCACTGACCAGATGCGCTAGGCATGTTCGGTATCGAGGCATTTTGCCAAGGAGATGGTGTGCATAAGAGAAGGATAACGGCTGTATCTATGAAGCCAACTGGTTGAGAAATGTTGCTTTCATGTTGATGTCTCTATTTGGGGTTTCGGATTTGGTGTCATGTTTTTTCTTAAGTTTAGATGAAGGAATAATGATTTAGTGTAATGGAAGTGATTTCGAAGTATCACGGTTGTGGCAAATTCTGGGTTTTCTTAATGGAAATGGGAACAAATGCATTCATCATCAAATTCAACAATGGTTATTTAACAACACAAAACAAGACATTAGTTGACTTGAGGTTGTATATCAACACATTGATATCAATACGTACAAACAGAATAAAAAAGGGATGTATATTTAAGGGAGTGTAAAATAAACCGTAATTGTTAATTGATATAAAGTTACACGGTTTCAGTTAATCAAACTATTAAAAATGATGTTAATGGTTATTTTATATGTACCTTTTTTAACTAAGTATGGAGTTCGTGTTTAAAATTACTGGAAATTTTTTTTGTATAAATTACATGTTAACTTGTAATCAAATTGTTATAACGGTTAACTGCTAAAAAAATTAGAAATTAATTATTTCTTAAAGATTAGATTACAGTAAAATAACTACTATAATAATTAATTGACCGTTTAGACTAAACGATACGATCAACCTATCATGAGCGCCTTTGTGTCCATCGACTATCGGTATGGTACTAATGGCATTAAGCTGCGTGGTTAAAGTTGGTTGTCATTTCATTTGAGAAAGGCCATAACTTTGGTGGTTAGCCTTGTCTCCATTCATTTTACAAACATAACAAAATAACTCACGAAATGTTTCTAGTAAAACAGGGCATGTTGTTCTTAATAGACCTAACTTTTAATAATTTTAGGCTTAATAAGTAAACAAGTGCTCAAACTATATTTTTTCAGTTAGGTGTATGTTACAATTTATTTTTGTCCGGGCTTAAGCCCAAACTAAACTCAATTCAAAAATTAAGGCTTATTTTTATCAAACCAATAACTCATACAATACTCATAAACCTATTACAATAATATTACCCAATATCCAAACTCATTACCCATTTACAACCCAAAAAAACCTATCAGACCCAGTTACACTAAAAAGACTAAACTACCCTTAAACCCTAAAAATATATATAAACCATAATAACCTAACCCTCAGTCCAGCCACACTATGATACCGCCCAAAATCTTCTCCACCGCCCTGCAGAAGAACAAATGGGAGATATTTTAGATATATTGTAAAAATAGATTATAAAACCCGAATAAAATCGAATGTAAAGACCCCAAATTCAAAATAATAATAAAAAATAAAAAAAAGATAAAACATGTGAACGTCTGCATGGCGTCCATCTTAGCCCCCAATTGCCTATAAAAGGCGAGGAGGCTGCCTCAAGAGAAACACAACACATAGCCATTTTAAATGGCACAAGAAAGCCATGGAAAATGGCGCAAGGGCAGTGCCCTTTCGGACCTTTGAGAGCAGTGCTCTCACGGGGAATTTTATTTTTTCGATGGTTCGATTAATCATTCAATTGGGGTCCTGCTGAGATTCATTCAGGACATTTTTGGCGAGATAATGTAAGGATCCTACTAGAGGTCGGTCGAAGTTCTTCATTTGAGCTTTTAGTAAGGTAAATTTTTATCTTTGTATTTATTTTTAATATTAGCTTAGATATATAGTAATATATATTGGCATGTTTTTGTAATAAATATTTGGTATGTCATAATTGTATATTTTAAGTTAAATGAATTATTTACAATGTTATTTAAATTATCGGTATGTTCCTATATTTTGTATGCCATGTTTATATATTTTTAGTTGTATGAATTATTTACATGAATAAAATATATTTAATTCTAAATTATAATTTCTAAAATAGAATTTCCTTTTAATTTTTTATGTATTTTTAGAATATTAAATTCAGTTTAATATTAAGGGAATATTTTCTAATTTATTTCGGGAACTGGCTAGGAAGTGGTATCCTGACTCATTCAGGTATCATCTTTTTCGGTTTTCATAAATAAGGAAATATTCTCCTTAGACCATTTTTGGATTAAATTTTAAATTAAATTTGAATTTTTATTTTCTTGCAAAGACAACACCAAATCAACGCGGTATCAATTTTGGGCGTAGTGGGGTGCTAATACTTCCCCACGCGTAATTGATTCCCGAACCCCAAACGTTTTTAAATCTCTGGTTACTTTAACGGTGTCTGGCTTACCAAAGTGGCAGGTGGTGACTCAATCCCTCATTTTTCCCGTTTTTCAAAAAAAACACTTATTATAGTGTCCAAGCTATTTTTCGGGCCAAATAGGTGCCTAACGTTTCATTTCGTGACTCATTTAAAGTTTTATATTAATTCTCACCGTTAAAAGACATGTGTCACCTCCTGAAAATTCAAAAATTATATTGAAAATAATTAAAATTAATAAAATAAAAAAATATAAATATATCCTGAAACGTGACTCATTTAAAGTTTTATATTTATTTGCTCCCATTGTAAGATTCGTGGCCACAAACGTGAGCAATGCTATCGATTGAATGGTTTTCCTTCAGACTTTATATTCACAAAATTGAAAGATTCTCGTGTTGCTCTCACTGTTGTTCCTGAGGACTCCTCTTTGCCAAGTTCGTTACATGTTTCTTCTGCTCCAGTGTTCACTCAAGCCCAGTATGATCAAATACTTTCTTTGATTCACCAGGCACCATCTACTGAGCCTATGGTAAACTTGGCTTCTGCAGGTAATTTTATTTGCCTCTCTACTATTAGTAACACTGATTCTTGGATCTTGGATATGGGTGCAACAGATCACGTTATATTTGACTTCCATTGCTTGCTTAACCCTGTTCCTTGTGCTTTTGCCTAGATTTGTCTCCCTACCAAATGGTTTTGTCCATATTATTCATAATTTTTTGCTTGTTCCTGCCTTTACATATAATTTGTTATCCATTTCCAAATTAACCTCTGACCTTCACTGTGTTACACTATTTTTTCCTAATTTTTTTTGTTACAGGACCTCTCAAGTGGGCAGATTCAGGGGATTGGTAGAAAGCATAGAGGTCTTTACACTTTACCTTCCGCTTCCAGTATGCCCTCTTCCACATCTAAATTTACTTCTCCACATGTTTTTTCTTTTTTGCCTTCTCAATTTGCTATTGTTTGTACTTCTGCTCATGAAAAAGATATTGTTCTTTGGCATACTATACTAGGTCATGCCACTACTGTCAAAATGAATAAATTGTCTTGTTTCTCTTCAAAGACATTCAATAAAGATCATATTGATAATTGTACTATTTGTCCCATGGCTGAACAAATTTGTATTCCTTTCCCTATTAGTTCATCTCGATCTACTTCCCTTTTTCAGTTAATTCACATTGATCTCTAGGGCCCTTATAGAGTTTCAACTCATAGTGGTTATTGGTTTTTTCTTTCTATTATGGATGATTATAGTAGGATAACATGGGTATATTTGCTGAGATTGAAATCGGATGCTCTTCTTCACTTAAAATCTTTCATTCAACTTGTGCAAACTCAATTTTCTGCCTCAATCAAAACCATTCGTAGTGATAATGGGAGTGAGTTCTTTAACAAATATTGTTCTGCCTTTTTTAATTCTCTTGGCATTCTTCACCAAAGTAGTTGTGTTTATGCACCTCAGCAAAATGGTGTTGCTGAAAGAAAGCATTGCCATTTGCTTGAGGTTTCTAGGGCTTTAAAATTCACTTCCAAAGTTCCAATAAAATTTTGGGGAGAGTGTGTTCTTACAGCTTGTTACTTAATAAATAGACTACCCTCTTCTGTCCTAGGTTGGTAAACTCTTTGATTTATTTTATGGCAAATCTCCTTCTCTGTCTCACTTAAAAGTGTTTGGTTGTTTAGCTTATGCTACTAAACCAAACTATAAAGATAAGTTCTCTTCCAAGGTCATCCCCTCTGTGTTCATAGGATATTTTGTTAATAAAAAAGGGTACTTGTTGTTTAGTTTGGAATCCAAATCCCTTTTTGTTAATAGGGATGTCATATTCCATGAAACTATATTTCTTTTTTATTTTGCTTCTTCTTCTTGTCCTTTTTTCCCTCTTCCCCTTCTATTGCAGATTTTGATTTTTTATCCTTTCCACCATAATTTCCTGATTCTCCTTCAGTCTCAGCACATATTGATCCATCTGCTACTCCACATGTTGTTCACCTGGACGTTCACCTGGACATCCATCTAAAAATCCACCTGATCTTCCTACTAATTCTTCTCTTTTACCATTCAATTCTTTGGCTTTACCACCTTCACAGCTTATTCGACATTCTACTAGGAGCAAAAGGGCACATTTCTAGTTGCAGGATTATATCTGCTCATACCAATCCACTCTTGATTCTGCTCCAGGTCTGTATTCCATTACCAACCATATTTCTTATAATCATTTGCCCTTGAAAACTCATTCTTTTATTCCTTCCACGTCTCTTGTTGAACCTACCACTTATTCTCAAGCCATTAAACATCTTGTTTGGGTCAAAGCAATGAAAGAGGAGATGCAAGCTTTAGAAGCTAATAAAACTTGGACTGTAGTGCCCTTACCTTAGGATAAATCACCCATTGGCTGCAAATAGGTATATAGAACCAAGTACAAGGCTGATGGCACTGTTGAAAGGTTTAAAGCCCGCCTTGTAGCAAAGGGATATGGTTAACATGAGGGAATTAACTATGTAGAAACTTTCTCCCCAGTGGCTAAGATGGTTACTGTTAGAGTTTTCTTGGCACTTGCTACTTCCTTTGCATGGCCTCTGTTTCAAATGGATGTGCACAACGCCTTTCTTCAAGGTGATCTTTTTAAAGAGGTCTACATGAAGCTTCTAGATGGTTTTTGCAGTCAGGGGGAGAACCTAGTGTGCAGACTGCAAAAATCCCTTTATGGGCTTAAACAAGCTTCTGAACAATGGAACATGAAGCTTACAGAAGCCCACTTAGCAGCAGGTTATGAGCCAAGTAAATTTGATTATTCACTGTTTTTGAAGAAATAGAATGATAAGTTGGTCATTATGCTTGTTTATGTGGATGACTTGCTCATAACCAGGAACAACTTAGAGTTAATTGCTGAACTAAAAGCTCTTTTGAATCAAAGCTTCAAGACAAAAGACTTGGGAGAATTGAAGTTCTTTCTTGGACTGAAAATTCTAAGATCAAAGGAAGGTATATTATTGAATAAAAGAAAGTATACCTTGGAATTGATTGAAGGTACTGGTTTAGGGGGAGCTAAGCCAGCAATGACTCCTTTAGAGAGGAATTTACATCTCACTACACCTGAGTATGATGCAACATTATAACAGTCTTCTGATAACAATTTACTTGAAGACAAAACAAGTTTTCAGAGACTAATTTGACAAGTTTTGTATTTAACTCATAGCAGACCAGATATTACATTTGATGTCCAATATCTTAGCCAATTTATGCAGTAGCCTAAAAGAACTCGTATGGAAGCTGCTTTGAGAGTGGTTAGGTACTAGTAATTGTCAACTAATAGCTGAAGGATCCTGGACAAAGATTGTTGTTGAGTAGTACTAGTAATTGTCAACTAATTGCTTTTTATGACTCGGATTAGGCAGCATGTCATATCTCCAGAAGATCTGTTACTGATTTTTGGGTGATGCTGGGAAAGTCTTTAGTTTCCTGGAAATCCAAGAAGCAGAGTATTGTAGCTAGATCTTCAGCAGAAGCAGAGTATAGAAGCATGGCAATCACAACAGTAGAAATAGTTTGGTTGAAGGGGCTTTTACAAGAACTTGGTGTTGTTCATGAATTACTAGCAGTTTTATACAGTGACAGCAAAGCAGCATTGCAAATTGCTGCAAATCCAGTCTTTAATAAAAGAGCAATCCATATCAAAGTAGAATTTCATTTTATCAGAGAAAAAATTCAAGAAGGTTTGATCAGAACAGAGCATGTTAGTTCAATAGAGCAGCTGGCAGACATCTTGACCAAGGCACTTGGTATTCAACAACATGATAAGCTGACTTCCAAGTTGGGTATGAAGAAAATTTTTCATCCTCCAACTTGAGGGGGAGTGTAAAGATCATTTAGATAGTAATTAATAGTATGATTAATCAGTTAGGAAGTTAGTTAGGCTTGTTAGCTCTTGAAATTATTTGTATATAAATTATGTATTATTCTTTTCAGTAATACAAGAGGAGTTATTAAACACATGTCTTACTCTTAACAAAAAAATGATTTTAAACACGGGTCGAGGTTGGGTTTTATAATGATAATGTTCGGTTTACTTCTAGACTTCTAGTCGAGCAAAAATTCACCTTGTTGTCATCCATACTTGTGATCTGACCTAGCTCGATAAGATTAGTTTATGTTTAAACCATTAATTGAATAGACATGAACCCACTCTTGATTCATACCGAGAAAAATGTTAAAAATGATTTTTCAATAATCAAAACAAAACATTTTTAATGAGAAAAATATTTATGCACCAAAATTTTATTTTTATGATTATGTTTAATTTATAATTTAAATTTTATTATTTTTAATTTAAAATTTTAGAATTAGAATATAAAGTTTATACACTTACATTTATGTTGTTGGTTTAGGATTAAATATTTTAATTTTATATTATGAAACTTAAACACATTTGTGTAAAAAAAATATTCTAAAAATAGATCAAATATTTACTAAAGTGGAGTTCAATCTCATTGTCACCAACCACCACTACGACATTTTGCAGTCATTAACACGTGGGTTTGCTGACACACAGACCCACTACCAACACTTTATGCTCCTTTTCTTTTGAAGCATCCTTTTGTTTATTTCTAAGTTTCTGTCATTATTCCGTACTCGCAAAGATAGGGGTAGGAGGTAGATCTGCCATGAGATTCAGAATCGAACCAATTTCTTGATTCGAAACTCAATTTAGACTCGAATATAATAGTTTAAATTTGTTTAAAACTCGGGCCGAAAAAAATTGAACCAAAACCGACTTAATTTTTAGTTGAACCGAAAATTAACCCGAACCGAAAGTAACCAAAATCGAAAGGAACCAGAACCAAAAGCAATCCGAACCGAAAGCCAACTCGAACCGAAAGCAATCTGAATCGAAAATTAACCCGAACCGAAAATAACCTGAACCGAAAATAACCCAAACTGAAAATCAACCCGAACAAAAAACAACTCAAATTTAATTTTCCCAAATCTGATCTAAGCCAAATATCAACTCGATTTTGACTTGATAATTGAGACGAAGTGAACGGATAATTTTAGTAATATGATAAATAGTAAATGTGTATGTTTTATTCTTTTTTATTTCATCTTTTCTTTTTTAAAAGACCATCTTTATATCGGATTCGATAGTATTTGACATGAAATATTATAAAATAAAGTTACTCACTAGTTATTACCCAAAAATTATATTAACGTGGTTAACTTTAATTTACATAGTAGAGTGTAATTTACTTTAAAAGAAGAGAAATTTCATTTTTTACAAACACAAAATAATATGAAATACAAGTCTCAAATAAAGACAAAGTACATCATATATATTTTTAATAAAATAATATATATATATATATATATAATTGGAGTAAAAAAGTTGAAATTTAACTTTGGATTTAATATATATGTATATTCACGCCAACTTTTATAGTTATATATATATATTTGTTTATTTAATTTGGTCATTTTATTTAATTTATGATATTAATTAAATAACCAAATAAAAAATTTAAATACCCAATTAAATGTCTAACAATTAAAATATACTTAAATTAATTTTATTCATAAGTAAATAAATAAATATGATAAAATTAATTTTTTATTAAATAATGTCTACATAGTCCAATTCTAATTCCGTTAAATTAATTTGATCTTAGAATTAATATAATTTTAAAAAAAACTAGATGGTTAAAACTCGATAATGGTCGCATTACGAAATTCAAGTTATAAATTTTAACACGCCGTATAGGGTCATTTGGACTAAATTGTCATCCCTTAATGTTGGTTGGATTCGAAACATTGAACAATTAAGAGTTGAAAGATAAGATTAACAAAAAAAATACATTGTTTACAAAAATATATCAATAATTATATATACACTTTGGACAAATACCCAACTCAAATCGAATTGCCATGAACATCTAAAGATTGACCCGACCTGAAAAATTAATCGATCTGATGTTAACCCAACTTGAAAAGTCAATCAATTCGATATTGACCCGACCCGAAAAATCACAGATCCGATATTGACTCAAAAAAAATTCGTGATCGTTTATTGACAGCCAGTTGACTGTATGAGAAAGGCTTAGTTGAAGAAGAAAAAAACTTTGTGATTTAAAATATTAAAGAAAAAACTTTAAGAATATAATAAAAAATAACAAATATTAAGGACTATTTTGTCATTATGCCATATAAAAAATGAAAGGTTCGCTCATCAGTCACCCTTGACCAACCCCCAAAAATCATAGTATATAAACAAAAACAAAATTCTGGCAGTCACTCAACTTCGACGGTTGTCGAGATTTACTTTAGAAATGGCTTCAAGAATGTTGTGGGCTACCAGGGCGGCTTCATCCCTCCGGATCTCCGTCGTCCATAGAGCGTTTTCCACCGGTAAATCATTACCCTTTCTATAACTCTTCATCTTGATCTCTCTCATGCTTGCTAAATGATCATGAGGAAAACTTATACCCAGATCATGGTTTTGGGCGTTGATTTCATTCGGGATATCATTTTTGTTTTTGATCCAAGATCTTAACTTTTAGGGAAAAAAGTATTAGATTTTGGATTTACGTGACTGGATTAATACTGCTTTTGTATATCTAGAGACAGGGACGGATGCACCATGTTACAAGGTGGGTCAAGTCACCCACCATTCAAATATAGTATAAACTATTTGGTAATCACTAAATTTTAGAGTATTTTTATTTTGGTTATTGAAATCAAAATTTTTCAGTATAGTCACTAAACTTTTATTTTAAATTCATTTTGATCACTATTTTAGTGCTTTTAACTGCATTAAAAAATGTTGATGTGGCACGTCAAAGTCTTCTTTCCAAAAGTAATCTTAATTTTTCAAAGTTATAGCTTTTGCTAAGGCTATAATTTTAACATAATGGTGGTCGATCAATCACAACGGTTGAAAAGATTGGTTTTGTCAAAAGTTTAATGAGGTTTAGTTTCAAGTTAATATGATGGTTAACATTGGAGAATCAAAACTAAAAATCTCAATTTGAGTATTTGAAAACTAAAACGATTTTAATTTCGTAATCTTTTTAAAAAATCCTAGAACTCCAAATCATGTTTGAATATAAAACTTATGCTTTCTTGCACAACAATTGTCACTATCGATGCTTAATTTCATTAGAGTAAGTTTTTCTACTCTCTAAAACACAATTACATCGGTGTAATATAGTTATAATTTCTCAAACATATTTACACAGATTGGTTATTCATTGTCGATGTCTTTGACTATAAATCATATTTGTTTGCACAACAATTATCACTTATTAATACATTATTACAACGGTGTAAATTGATTTCAAATTATTACACTAATCAGTGAACCATCAAGTTTAAATTTTTAGATCGGCCCCTGTCTAGAGACATGGTTAATACTGCTAGACGCTAAAGCATTAAAAGTAGAGGCGGTTCAAAAAAATTAAATGTTTGTGCTTGTTGGTTGTGTTGTAGTCTAACTTTTGAATGAAAAAAAAAATAACATCACTCGGAATCTATGAATTACGCCAACACTTTGTTTTTATCATGTTCTTTACCAATTGTCCATAATTAATCTTTTTTTCTCATGCAAGTGTTTTAACTTAATTCATTTTGGTCTCTTTTCTTGGAGCCTGTACAGTAGCTTTTATTGCACTTGTTCAAAATCACTCGTGATTAAACGTGATGGTAATCTGATTGTGATTCAATCGGTGTGGTTGAGACGTTGAGTTCAAGCAGGGAACAGTTGCACCCGGGCAACTGCCGAATCTTGGTGCAGGTGTTTGAAGCAATAATGGTTTGTTGCTCATGAAAATATTGACTTTGGAGTTTGGCCTGATTGTTCCCTTATTTGGATTCTTTTTTTTAAATAAAAAGAGAAGAAAGTGTCAAGAAACTAACCAGTATATATTCGTTATATAGTATAAATTGTTTGTTAATCCCTTGTATAGATTATGATTCATAATATTATGCATTGTCATTGCTATTAGGTGCAATCTGTTGCTAATCCGAGTCAAGTTGTAACTTGTATTCTTGGATATTTGCCTTTATACATTACAAAAGTGCTATATGAATTTGCAGAAACTGAAATGACCCTGAACTTTTTTTAGTCTTGGTATATTATCCTCAACTTTTGGCGAGCTTGTTATCCGTAATCATAGGGTTCAGTGATGATGGATTTGTATAGTTGAGCTTTATTATTTGGAATGAAAATGCCTTACCAGTATTAGATGTGTTAACCATGATATAACTTCAAACTCTGCTCTTTATGGAAGTTTATTGTTCCTCGAAGCAGCACCTTAGAGCAAATTACCTCCAGGATACATGGTGAATGTTTTTGTGATGTTTATTTTAGGTGTTGTACTACCTGGGATGCCTGTGTATGAAAAAGATATTCGATTCCTTTGATCACATACTTGGCTACTTTATCTATTATATCCCGTGTTATATAGCTTGTTGTGTGTGTTAGCACAGCTGACACCTCTCTCCTATTCCTGCAGTTTTAAAGGATCTGAAATATGCTGATTCTCACGAGTGGGTGAAGGTTAATGGTAATGCTGCCACAATTGGTATAACCGATCATGCTCAAGATCATTTAGGTGATGTTGTGTATGTCGAATTACCTGAAGTGGGAGCTGCCGTAAATCAGGGTGACAGTTTTGGAGCGGTTGAAAGCGTTAAGGCTACTAGTGATGTTAATTCTCCCGTTTCAGGAAAAGTGGTCGAAGTTAATGACGGGCTCAGCAACTCTCCTGCTCTGGTTAACACTCTTACCCTTCCAAATTTTGTATGGTTTCTGAATTCAATCATACTAATTGTGTAATTGTGCCTTCTGCATGTGTGCATGCACCCTCATGCTCATGTATTCGGGGATGGACTGAGGGGGCAGTGAGACCCCTGAAATTTTCAAATTTCCCTATAGTTTAGGTGTATTCTATTGATGATCTAATTCAATCAAATTTCCCTATAAAAATTTGCACCTGACATAAAATCATGTGTCCATCCCTACGTGTGTTCCCTGCATGAGCTATGTCCATGAAGGAATATTTGGATGTTTTAATTTCTATTTGTCACTTAGTTGCATAATATGACATTCACTTTTGCTTATGTCTACAATTTTTGTTCATCATGATTTAGGTTAACTCAAGTCCATACAAGGATGGATGGATTATTAAGGTTGAGATGAATGATTCCGGGGAGTTGAAAAACTTGATGGACTCAGAAGAATACTAGAAGTTTTGCGAGGAAGAAGATTCGAAGCACTGACCAGATGCGCTCGGCATGTTCAATATCAAGACATTTTGTCGAGGGAGATGCTATGGAGAGAGAGAGAGAGGGGTTAGGGGTATATCCGTGAAGTCAACTGGATGAGACATGTTGCTGTCATGTTGATGTTTCTATTTCGGGTTTCGGATTTGGTTCATGTTTTTTCTTAAGCTTAGATGAAAGAATAATGCTTTAGTGTAAGTGATTTTAAGTAACACTTGTTGCAAATTCTGGGTTTTCATAATGGAAATGGGAGCAAATGCTTTCATCACCAATTTCAAGTATGGTTATAGAACAACACAAAACAAAATATAAGCTTACTTGATGTAGTACTTGTATCCGAAACTCGGCTTACAATGAAATGGTATATCGAAACACACTGATAACGGTACGTATAAATACTCGAAGCACACTGATATCGGTACGTATAAATATTCGTACAAAAATAACACGATTATCGATAAGGCATGGCTAAAGTTGGTTCTCATTTCACTTGGGCAAAACTAGTTAGTTTCATCAATGGGATGAATTCATGATTCATGAACAATGATGTTGCATACTTGTGATAAAAAGTTGATGTCCCAAATCATATGATTTGAATTTTTTTTATTATGATCTAATTCTATTTATAACGTCAATGCTGACTTTGAGTGATATCAGTAAGACTAAAGGTCAACAAGATTTAAAATAAATTACATATTTTATGTCACTTGATTATGATTTTGGTAATAGATGTATTATTTAAAAAAATTACAAACATCTCAGTCAATTAAAAATCGTTACACATAAGTCATCGGCCATTAAATATTATATGAGAATAGTGACATGATCTGATATAATAATGATTTTAATCCTCAAAATTCATGTATTTTATTAATTTGGACCTAATTCAAAATAATTTAATAAATTTAACATCTTTCGTATTTAAAAGTTCCATTATTTTATTTTTATTCTTCTCCTAAATTGCTTGTTATTCTCCTAAAAATGTTATATTATTATTTTTATTAGTTTTATGTTATAATAACAATTTAATAGTCATTTGTTGTTGCTTCATGACAAAATGCCATTGTCAACTATTGTTTAGATCCGATGAACTTTGTCTTGACAATATCTTAGAAAAAGACTGAACTAATAAATTTTTGAAATATAAATAATTTAATTTATTGATTTTTTTAAAAAATTATAATTAATATAATATATAAATTTTAGGACTAAAAGTTTATATCAATCTGCATTACATGTCTGTTTCAATTTTAACGATATAATAGTTTATTTGCAATAATATTTTAATTGAATAGGATGTTTGTAAGATAAATGGCATTGGGTGTGGTTTACCCAAAATTTGATTAATTTAATAAGATATTATTGCCATAGTTAAGGTTGCGTTTGTAAAAGAACCTTGTACCTACCATTTGGTGAACTCTATTCTTTCCACTACTTCTACAATGAATGTGTTGAAAAATTACATGCCAAATTGTGACACAATCCTTCAGTTTGTAGGATTAGACTGGTTCAACACTAACCACCCCTACTCCTAGAAACCTAAATCTGATTAGGAAGAAATATAATGGACTCCGTATGCCTAGAACAAACAAAATATATTATTATGGTGTTTTTTTTTTCGACTTTGATTTGTATTCAGAAGTAATTTTATTGATTATACTTCTGTTATTAATCAACGAGAAATTCTTTTTCTGATCTTTGAATTTTTATAAAATTGTCCATCTGAACAAAATTAAATCTTGGGGCTCGTTTTTCTGTGATGGAATAGATCCGACCTGATTTCTTATGTATTAATGTTTCAATTATAAATAGAACTTTGGGAGACTAAATTCACCGATAAACTCATGAAGAAAGAAAATTAAAATATGTAATATTCAAAGGGCGTGAAAAAATAGTAATTCTATGTCATTTGTTTGTCATGGAAAATTCTACCACCCTCATCAAATTTATCAGTTCCAACTAAATACTATATTGATGTGGAAGAGGATATTAAAAAATTAATCTGCTAATAGTTCTGATTGCATCGATAAAATGCTACAAAAAGATATCTAATCATAATAAATCATCGATCTTCCCTGATCAGATAGTAAACCGTGATGATCGTTAGACGACTATTAGACTACCATAAAAAATACACGATAATAGTGTCACAAAACAGACGAAAAATATATTACAAAGACATGCAGACAAATGTAACAAGTGTAAAAAAATGAAATTTAAAAAATCTTATTTAAAATTAAAAAGAAAAATTTGAAGACGACATTAAAATCATCGTGAAAAATGATATTTTTTAAAAAAATTAAAGAAATACCTTAAGAAAAAAAATAGAGTTTTGCTTTAAATTGAAAAAAGAAAACGTAATGTCTAATACTGATTTTGTTGATGGATTTACTAACAAAATGTGACGTTAGGGCTTTTGGACATTAGTTTAATCTTGTAAAACAAAACTAATGTCCCTTAAAGTTTTACTTGATATGGACAGTTATTACAAAAAGATACATAACAAGTTAATGATTGGTTTAACGGAATGCAACGTTCGATTTTTTAATAAAAATAAAAATTTAGATTTTAGTTTTGTATAAAAATAAAATTAGATAAAAAATAATTTAATATAAATTAATCGAATAATAAATTAAATATTAGTCATTGAAAAATAACACGTGTAGTGATACATATTTGTTACATTTATAAAAAAAAATTGTTACATCTAGAGAGAGAGTTGATGGATCAAACTTTATACGTTAATTATTTAGTAAGAAAAAGAAGAAGAAAAAAAATGATGGATTGGTGGTGGCTTAATGTGGAAGCCAAGTATGTCCTCCACCTCTTCCTCCTTAGTCATAAAACCAAACCAAATATCACCTAATCCTTCTTTTCTTGTATTTTAATTATTTTATAAATTCTTAACAACACATGCCAAGTATTAGTATTTCTGGAATTTCCATTTCATGTGCTCCACTTATAATACATGCCATGCCACTACCAATAATTAATTTCCACAACTAAATTTAATATTATTATGCCATATAATTTTAAATAATCTTTATATATAAATAACAGTTTCTAAGAAATAACATTTACTTGTAAGTGAAAAACAATGAAAAGTTTAATAAATAAGTGTTTTTTAAATAATTTGGACAAATTTATTTGAAATGTTGATTTTGAAAAATAATTCGGACAAATTTATTTGAAATGTTGGTTTTGAAAAAAAATAGTAATTAAAGTTGTAAAATTAAGTTACTAAAAATGTGAAGTTCAAATTTTTGATGATGTGAATAGAAAAATTAAGTTAAAGAGAGTTGTTTTGATTCCTAATAGATCTTTGTAGATTCGATCTTAATTAATCAATTAATGGATTATATACAGATGATTAAATTTTTTAAATACACTTCAAAAGACACTTGATATCATCTAAATATTAATTATGAAATTATATTTATCTTATTACATTTTATGGTCCGTGTGACTACATAATTATAAACCCAACAAGTGTCTCAGTGAAAAAGTGAATAATGTTCATCTTAAAAAATACGTGTTCAAAAAGGTTAAGAGTGTGCATGAACAAATACTACTTTATAATCACCTTAAGACCATTCAAAAAAATATTATTAACTTTTAAATGCTTATCATTTCTAAATATAGTTTTTTAAAAATTATAAAAGAAAATGAATGACGTTGATAAATGGTGATGGATAAGTATGATGATATTCGATTGAGTTGAGCTTAATCAAATAAAAAATAATTGAATTGACAAGTCATATTTTATTAATTAAACTTAAATCGGGATCCCACTTAAATGTTTCACCATAATCACAATAACACCGTAGTTTTAACAATCATGATAAGGGGTATATTTTGATAGTTGTGTAAAAAATATTGCACAATCATTCTCTTAAATTTAAATTTTAAATTACTAAACTTAAATCCTAAATCATAAATTTTAACATTAAATCTTAAATTATAAATCATACAATATAAACCTTAAATTATCAAGCTTGTGTAAGCTAACATTTTACACAAACTCATGTATCAAAATTTTTTCCTCATAATAATTACATAATTTTATGAGTGTTTTTTATACACATGCCGTGTGAACAAATTTTATCACAAGTCTGCATATTTACTCCTTAAGAACTAAAATATAATTCTCCAACCTTAAAACCCTAAAACTTGTATTCTAAACCATGCAAACTGAATCTCTAAACTTTAACTTAAATCTTTAACCTCTAAAACAAAAAAATTGTGTAGTCTTAAATTACACAACACATATCGAATAATTTTTCTAACTTTATTACTATCTATCAAACAAGTTATTTTAAATTGTAGAATTTTAATTTAATTGGCATCATTATAATTGTAATATTATAATTTTCCTAACTTTATTACTATCTATCAAACAATTTTTTAATAAAAAAGTAGAAAAATAATTTTTTATTAAGCTTATAAATAAGAAAGCTATACTAGTTAGATGATTACTTTACCCTTTAAACCAGCATCAATGAGACATCTAGCCATTGTAAAATGATCACCTCAGAATAAAATGATTTTCGTTGATTTAATTAAAATTATGTGCAAGAGATATGCTAAATAATAATTAATTATTTAAATTATTCAATCGACTAGGTTTCCCCTTCTTATAAAAAAATTATTCAAATGATTAAAATTGTATAATTCAAATATGTAATAAATGATTTAGATTGAGTTATTTAATCAGTTCATTTGAAAATTTTGAAAAATTAATTTAAAATTTATAAATTAAATTATATTTTAATAGACAAGTTGTGTAAAAAAACACAACTCTTTTTATTTAAGTTATAAATTTTGTAATTTAAATTTTTAGTCTTAACACCATAAAATCTAAATCTTTAAACCCTAAACTCTAAATTCTAACCCTAAACCTCAAATTTTACATCTTACATATTAAACCCTCAAACCTTAAATCCTAATCTAAAACCTTAAACCCTAAAATTTAAAGGCTTGTGTTTAGTTGACACAAACTTGTGTGTTAAAGTAATTTCCTTATAAATTTAAGGTTTTAAAGGTGTAAGAAATCCTTGAGCTTTTGAAAAAAAAATCAATGAAGTCCCTAAAATTTTTGCACACAATTAAGCCCTTGAACTAAGAAGTTTAATCAGTTAAGCCTTTGAACAAAAAAAGTAATCAATTAAGCTATTTGATCAATTTTGACCATTAAATCTTGACAGTTTTTTCCTTAGATATTAGTGACACATGATACACTATAATTTTATCATGTTACATTTACAATTTCTTTTATAAATACTGTGACACGATGTACTGCAACAACATATAAAAAAAACTGTTAAGAGTTAATGATCAAAATTGGTAAAAAGACTTAATTGATTTAATTTTTTAGTTCAAAAGCTTAATTGATTAAAATTCTTAGTTTAAAAAATTAATTGAGTATAAAAATATTTAAGACTTAATTATTTTTTTCTCAAAAGTTCAAAAGCTTCTTAGGCATTTAATCCTAAATTTAATTAAAGTTTTCAAATTTTACTTGTTGCAAGTAAATATAAAATAGAATATGATAAAAATGAAAATTTGTAAAATTATCCAGATTTTCAATTTCATTTATAAATAAGCCCTCATTATAGTTTACCCTTGATGATTCCAGCGCTGCTTTTTTCTTTTTGGTTTTACTTTCTCTTTCAGATCTAGAGGCGATGCTCTAAAACCAAGGAACAAAATACCGTCTGTTTTCGAACCTTCGTTCCTATTTTTCTTGCATTGTCAACGACAAATCCTCTGTCTCTGTATCTGCTTCTTCACAAAAATGTGGTAAAGCTGAGCTCTGGTAAAATCCGTTCAACTTCTTCAGTTTCTAATTTTGGATTATAATAGTATGCTTTTGTTCCCTTTTTGGTTTCTTTTTCCTGGGTCTTTTTAGTTAATTTTGTTTTGAAATTGAATTGCTCCACGGGAAGCTAATAACATTGGGTTGTTTACTTTGAATTTGAAATGTTTGTAAGTTTAGTTTAATTTTCGCTGTTAAGCATATTCGTCGAAAGTAGAATGGAAGTTGATAATGCATCCAAATGTTTGATGAAATGGGTAATTAGGTCAATTGGAAGATTAAAAGCAACTACTACTAGTCTTTTACTTTATTTTTTTCTGCCTTTTTCTTTTCCAAGATTTTGAAGTCATTAGATTATTTCTCTTTGAATTTGAGTGAACTGAAAAGGGGAAAAAGTAGGAGAAAAGAAGCTCTTTGCAGTGAAATTGGGGGGGGGGGGGTATATTATATATAATTATTGTCCTAATTGAACTTCCATTTGCAGAAACTTTTTGAGTGAATTGATTCATCCATGGCGAAATCGCGGCAACATTATTCATCTTCTCAAGATTCATCTTTATCGCCTAGGGGTGGGAGATCAAGGGAATGGGAGGGTCCATCGAGGTGGACTGAGTATTTGGGTCTGGACACGACTTCTCCTTTCACAACTAGAAGCTCTAGGTACATGAATTCTGATGGTCAGGTCCAGAGTTTGGGTATTGGATCAAACAAGGGCTTGAACATGCAGTGGGTAGCACAGCTTATTGAAGTTGCAGACGGCCTTATGGCTAAAATGTATAGATTGAACCAAATCTTGGACTACCCAGATCCTATAGGTCATGGATTTTCAGAAGCATTTTGGAAAGCCGGTGTTTTCCCCAACCATCCAAGGATTTGTATATTGCTCTCGAAAAAGTTTCCTGAGCACTTCAGCAAACTGCAGCTTGAGCGGGTAAGAACTGCATTTTACATGTTGCTATAGGCGGAATTTTTTACCCTTTTCCTTCTAGTGAGTATCAAACTGTTCTATCGTCTTTGATAAATAATGCTGCAGGTTGATAAGGCTGCTTTGGATGCTTTGAGTGGCAATGCAGCAGAAGTTCATCTGCAGAGTTTGGAACCATGGGTTCAGGTGTGAGGTTAATTGCCCTGTAAAAGTATAAATTATCAAAAAGGGGTTAAGACCTATCATAATTCACCTGCTTCCTAGTTTAAGACTTCAAACTCTAGGATTTAGTGTCATTGTCAGGTGCTGTACGTGTCACTGCAGGCATTTTAGTAGCTATATAGGCTGGATAATCTTACCTTTATTGGTTTTCGATTCTATTGTTAGTTTCTTTCTTATGTATAATTATTAGTTTATGAAAATTGTCCTTCTTCATATTTTCTAATAGAAATTGATTCTTTTCCGTGGATTAGTTACTTCTTGATTTGATGGCATTTCGAGAGCAAGCTTTGAGACTCATATTGGACCTTAGCAGTACTGTTATCACCTTGTTGGTAAGTATGACTTCGCTCTTCTATGTAGCAAGTAAAGCAACAACTTGATTCCCCTGCAATTTGGCGTTTGACTATATGGGAGATATGAAAGAAAGTGACGTGTGGCACAAAATGTACCTAATCTAAATAGGTCCTTCTGACGGGTTTTTTGTTGTATCCTTAATTTGCTTGAAAGAATCTTGAAACTTTTGTTGTCTGGGTGTTGTTGAATAAAATAGTGACTAGTTTTCTGCATTATTTCCGCTAACTTGTAACAATCTTTTTGCAGCCTCATCAAAATTCGCTTATACTACATGGTTTTATGGATCTCTTCTGTTCTTTCGTTCGTGTCAATCTTTTTTCTGAGAAGGTAATTTTGCAATGATTATATTGCCTTGCACACATGCGCTAGTATGCATGAATTTTGTATGTGAGAGACAGAATCACTGTTACTCTAGAGAACTTGTATCTATTTTCTTAAACAAGTATTAGTGCCTAAAAAGGTGTTGTCAGTTTGCTTATGGATTTGATGCCTTAATAACAGTTACCAAGGAAAATGATGCTGCAAGTTTACAATCTTTTGCATGCCATGTCTAGAAATGACCGAGATTGTGATTTTTATCATCGGTATGGACTCACTCGCTACCTTTTAATCTTGCAGTTTGATTCTAAGTATGTTGCAATATGTTTATTTGATTTCTGGCTGCTATATATTTAAATGGTCTAGGGATTTACCTTTGTTTGAGGAAACTTGAATGGTATTTCTATTTTGCTTGTTTTGATCTTAAAGCATACTGTTGTTTTTATTTATTTTGCTGCCGTGATTAGAAGTCTAGTGCTTTAACAAAACTCTGTATGAATGGCATGGGCTTAAAAATTTACTAGTGAGTTAGTATAATGTCTTAATGCTGGTTAGTTAATTTGTTTGTTTAGCACATGATATTTACTATGAGGAAAAAATCATCTTTTTTAGGATAAATCAAAGCCCCTCCCCTCTTTTATGCTAAGAATTCATGCTTAAAATATGGTTGGTACTGCTTTAACTTAAATCTTCATTAAAAGCACATTACCATATGACTCGTATTCCAACATATTTGCAAACTTTCAAGTAATATATGTAATTTTCTTTCTCTGAATTTCAGGTTGATTCAATTCATTGATTCTTATGATCCACCATTGAAAGGATTACAAGAAGATCTCAATTTTGTTAGCCCACGTATTGGAGAGGTCATTTTCATGCTTTATCTTATGAAACACGATTTTTATAAAGTTCCTCGCTTTTTTTTTACATTTTTTATACAACAAGATAATCATCGTCTGTTATGTTTCTGCTCCATTTTTTGTCCAAGATTCCAAGTATATGCTTTGTAGTATCCTTGTCTTTTAGCCAGAAAATTTCGTTCAAGTTTCCGAAAATATTAGTTGCTGGCCTGGTTTGTAGAAGTATCCCTTCCCATGCAATGAGTAAATCTCCTGTTCTCTTTTTGCTATCGACGTTGATTTGCCTCTTATGAAACTCCTACCTGTTCTTTCGTATGGTCACTACTCTCGGTCTTTTGGAAATGCTGAAAGGCTTAGTCAACAATCTTATGAAAATCCTGGAAGAAAAGATCATTTCTCCTTTTAAGATTAGTTTTCCATCTGTATCTAGCGTGACTATATTTGATGTAAATGCTTGCAACTGCCCTTCAAAGGAAAAAAAGAAATATTTTTTTTAACCCTGCCTGATCTTGTGTTTAGTTGTGTAATTGGGGACAAATTTCTGATATAACATTCGCCTTTAATAAAGTTATACTACGTATGTAAATGCTCATTAGAATGCTTTTATCTAGTTTTATGTGGTACAGTGGTTCTTATTTGTTAAGTTGAATGATTGTTCCAGAACCTTAGCTTTCAATAGCTTTAATTCCAAGAGTTGAATATGTTAATGTTGGAGATAGCTACATTGAATTTTTGTTCTGTATTTCCAGGTTCTAGAGGCTGTGGGTCCTATTATTTTCCTATCCACAGACACAAGGAAGCTGCGAAATGAGGGATTTTTAAGTCCATATCATCCTCGATATCCAGATATTCTTACAAATTCTGCTCATCCAATGGTAAATACTGTTACTTGGAAAGATTTTTTGATGCTATAAGATGTTTGTACCCTCCAAATCATTTCTGCTCTAGTCTTTTCAGCAAATTTAAACTTTCTTTTTCCTATCAAATACAGTGTTTTCTGCAACTGCATTTCTGACATCAATTTCCATACTGCAGAGAGCCCAAGATCTGGCAAATGTTACTGCTTACAGGGAGTGGGTATTACTTGGATATCTAGTTTGTCCTGATGAACTGCTTCGTGTCACTAGCATTGATATTGCTCTGGTAACTCCTTGATAATTCCTTTGGCTTTAACAATTTTGCACTATAGATTGGTATGCATGGAAATGGACAAAATAGCAAATATTCTTGATAATGAGATTTTTTAAGCTATTCGTACCACAATCTTACAAAAATTGCCTTTTATTTACATACCGGATCAACAATGTGTTCTGTGAAATAAACTAGACTATTTCCCAAGAAAGGGCACCTCAACCACTTTGATCGTTGGCTTTTCTTTACCTCTCTTGACTAAAACCAAATGACAATTGTATATTTCCTTAGCACAAGTTACAAAGTAGGGCAGCCACGTGGGGTTCTCTGGACACCTATACCATATGTATTTTGGCTGCGTTCTTTAAGTAAATTAGTAAATTATTAGTTGAATATAACTTTTTCTGGGTATATATAAGCAAATGATTATGGCTATCATTCATCTGAGAAGGCTGGATTTAGAGTTGTCGAAATCTTGGTAAACCAGTTGCATTCCTTTTGAGGTTGGATTATTGCACTCGAAAGTGATTGGTTCTTATTGTTTGTGGCTTTTCCCCCCTTTTTCTAAGCACTTATTTTTATTTCATTATTGTTTTTTCTGTCCTGTTTGCTTATTTTTCCTAATGGTTTTCAGGTTGTACTGAAGGAAAATTTAGTGCTTACATTATTCAGGGATGAGGTTAGTTTTAATTTCTGATGCGGAAACTAGTTTTCTCATTTTTAATGGCTAACTCTTGTAATTTTGGGCATGCAGTATGTACTATTGCATGAGGATTATCAGTTATATGTTTTGCCTCGGATACTGGAGTCAAAGAAGATGGCAAAATCGGGGCGGACCAAACAAAAAGAAGCAGATTTGGAATATAGTGTGGCCAAACAAGTCGAGAAAATGTTAGGGTATGATTAATGCCTGGATATGAACTATGTTCTCATTTT
Source organism: Hibiscus mutabilis (assembly GCA_019671005.1). Classification (NCBI taxonomy): domain Eukaryota; kingdom Viridiplantae; phylum Streptophyta; class Magnoliopsida; order Malvales; family Malvaceae; genus Hibiscus; species Hibiscus mutabilis. The sequence continues at coordinate 16,822,678 of CM033714.1, read as the reverse complement.
ATTTTAATGAGCTGTGACTAGAAATAGCAGACGAGAGAACTTATCATTCTAATGGTTTTCCTTTATACCTAGCGGCACCATAATTTTGTGGCTATATTTGTTTAGCTGGAAACTTCTATTTCTAACCTTCTGTATGTATTTCGGAGAATTTTGAATTTAGATGCAACTATGAGTAAATGGGTCTTGCTATTTACCGTTATGGCAGCCCTTCTTCTGGATGTGAGAGGGACACAGAAGTCAAGTTCTTAAGAATATAAATGTGTACTTGGTTAAAGATCTAGTTCTTAGGAAAAACGAAAATAAACTTCATGGTAATGCCATGTTTAAAATCACATTGCAAGTTCACATAAATTTCAGTGGAAGAAGGGAGGAAACATAAACGGGGGGATGAGAATACAAAGGTGTATGCCAAAGATAAACAGAGAAGTATAGAAGACTTGACTATATGTGTTATCTGTGTGGAATGAATTGTGTTAATCCATAGAACAAAGCAATTCTAAGAATTTCAAGACATGGAAACCTTCTGACACTTCTTTTCTTTATGCATTTAACAAAATATTTTATAAGATATCCATAACTTTTTAAAACTGTTGTTTCCCGTATTTTCTGGTCTAGATGTCATATTCAGCTTTAATATTAAATCGTAAACTGGTTTATGGTTTCAGTGAAGTACACGAGCAAGCATTAATATCATGTGATGCTATACACCATGAGAGGAGAATGCTACTAAAGCAAGAAATTGGCAGGATGGTTCTCTTTTTCACTGATCAACCTAGTTTATTGGCTCCAAACATTCAGGTATGATTGGTAACAGACTTTTACCAACTCCTTCCTACATAAAGTTTTCTTCTTTGCTTCTTTCCTTCTAAAACATTCTTCATTTGCACTTACATAAATTGTCATCCTTTCAACTAAGCTCTGGAGTTGAAAGCAATGGTTCTTGTACCTTAATTTTTGACTGGTTGGGATGATAACGCTGTTAACAACCATTATCCAAAGTGTTTCATCTGTGGGGAAACATGCCTTGCAAATTCTATTGGCACTTGTAATTTATTTACCTAGTGAAGATGATATCTAACACCTTACTCTCACAACCATCTTAACTTTGTTGGCTTAAATCTAAGAAATTTAATCCAATAACTTACAAAGAGAGAATTATTCATTTTGTTGATGTTGTCTAATAATTTTCTGCTTTCTCACAGATGGTTTTTTCTGCCTTGGCATTGGCTCAATGTGAGGTTATCTGGTATTTTCAACATGTAGGAATTGCATCATCAAAATCAAAAGGTGCTCGGATTGTTCCAGTTGACATAGTAAGTCCAGTATTTGGTCCTTATATTAATAAACCTTTTCCTTGAAGATATTTTGGCATTTTTATTTCTATATTATTCTTGTCCTTGTTTCTACTTGTTTTAATATTTGATGTTGGTGGTCTTTTATTGATTTTTCCTGCTTCATTTGAATGAATGAACAAATTGTACTATGCTATTGCTAAATCAATCTTTGTGATTAAGATAGCATAATCCGGTGCTTAACTTGGCCAGAAATTATTTTTTTGCAGGATCCAAATGATCCAACTATTGGGTTCTTATTGGATGGAATGGACCATCTATGCTGTCTAGTGCGCAAGTATATTGCAGGTATATTGAAGGAAATTAAATAAAGTTTACTTTTCATCTAGAAGATGCATTTTACAGATAGACAAATATAAATAGATCTCTGCGTTTGCATCGATGTTAATGTGTAACTGTCAAGATGCTGGCATTTCTTGTGTCAAAGGCAGAAGTATGGTAAATGCATCTTCTAAGGGGAGAATGCAAACACATTGCCTCAAAAAATTTGGAATATGGATACAAACTACTATGTGGCATCATAAATCCATCAAGGAGGGGTAACTGTCACTATAATCTTCCAGCTCTTTCAAGGGGAAAAGAAAAGAAAAACTCATTAAGCAAAAATCTAGGCCAAAGCAGGTCTACTCCTGTTACTGGGATAAAATCTGTTAAACTAATGTCCGTAGGCACTGATGCCAGCTAATTATAACTAACACTGTTTGTGTCACTGCTATAAATTAGTCGCATGTTTTTGAGTACTTATATTACACTATGGTGATCTATTACTGCAAGAAAAACTTCACAGTATCTGAACTGTATTTTAAAGATCTTACATTTTTCAATGCAGCTATTCGAGGTTATGCATTATCATATCTCTCTTCGTGTGCTGGTAGAATCCGGTTTTTGCTGGGAACTCCTGGAATGGTGGCTCTTGATCTTGATGCTACCTTAAAAACACTCTTTCAGCAGATTGTTAATCACCTTGAAAATATACCCAAGCCACAGGGTGAAAATATTTCTGCAATCACATGTGACCTATCTGTAAGAAACCTATAAAATTATCTTTTCCCTTTCAAAAACATCCGTAAATCAATACCAAATGAAAATAGGAATGGGTTTGGAGTTATCTCTACTGCCTGTGAAGCTAGTATTAGCTAATGTGGTCTCTGTAGTTGCCCTTATACATGAAACCACAAGGAAAAGTTCATAATGCACCCACACATATGTGTATTTGTATTATGATTGTACCTTGTGTATCCGTGCTCCATGTTTTACTGCATCTTTTTATTAAGTTTGCAAAATATGTTCTGTTACACAGTTTCCTCTCTGATTGGGAGGACTCTTGACATTGAACTTATATTATGCATAAATAATGTGAATTGTAGTTGAATTAAGAGAGTATTATTAGAGTTAGTGTTTTATGTGTATCTATAATTTAAATTAGAGTTCTATCTTTATCAGGTTACCTAGAGATAGAGTTTGTAACTATGTAAAACTCCTAGTCTTAGTCTAACTCTTGTACCTAAGCCTTTAAAAGTATCTGTAACTATCTTATTCAAAAAAAGAAAGTGAAAATAGAGAAAACACATTGTTTTTCTCATATATTTCTACATGGTATCAGACTAGGAATCGATTCCTAATTTACTTCGATGGAGTTTATGTCTACATCCTCCAACTTGCACTGTAGAAAGATGATCATACGGTTGCTGAGGAGTTTTCTGAAATCACCGCAATTCTGCCACATTAATAGCAATCACTTTACCAAAGAACCGCTTGCAAAACTTCAGTTGTTTGGCACGATGGGAGGTTCTAGTGCGACAAATGTAGTCATGACAAAAGAAAAAGGTATACAAGATGGCTTCTCTACATCTTTGTTATCCATGAAACCTGGTTCATTGGATTCTTGATTCGGGAGCATCGGACCATATGACTGGTAACAAGGATTTATTCTGTGATTTTGTGTCTTCTTGCTCTAAACAGTCTATTCGAATCGCAAATAGGTCTTTATGCCCTATTAAAGGGACTGGTTCGATTCTTATTCATAGAGACTTATTGATTATTGATGTGCTCTTTGTTCCTACTTTGGCATGCAACTTATTATCGGTGAGTAAACTGTCCAAGGATTTGAGGTGTTGTTTAAAGTTCACCGACTATGGTTGTGTATTGCGAGCCTTTGGATTCAAGAGGATGATTGGCAATGCTAGGCTGCAAAATGGACTCTACATTTTTTTCGCCTCAACCCTCAATTCCTGCAGCTTTTTCTAGTTCTATTCCTCAGTTAGGAACCTTTGATGAAATAATGTTATGGCATTATAGATTAGGGCATCCCAATTTTTCTTATCTTGCTAAGTTGTTTCCCCATTTATTTATCAATAAAAAGTTGAATTCTTTTCAATGCCATATTTGTCCTATTGCTAAACAAACCAAAGGTTCTTACTTGCCTTTTACTTACACACCATACAAACCATTTTCATTAATTCACAGCGACATTTGGGGTCCTTCTAGAGTGAAGAATATCAATGGGTATAGGTGGTTTATTACATTTATAGATGACCATAGTAGAACCACTTGGTCATACCTTATGAGAGAAAAATCTAAAACTGTTTCCGTCTTTGAGAGGTTTTACACCATGGTTGAAACTCAGTTTGAGTCCAAAATACAGATTTTTAAGTCCGACAATGGGGGAGAGTATTTTGCTAATTCTTTGGGTAGTTTTTTCAAAAATAAACGGATTGTTCATATTAGTAGTTGCGTGGATACTCCACAACAAAATGGAGTGGCAGAGAGGAAAAATAGGCATTTGTTGGAGGTTACTAGGTCCTTGTTATTCTCGTGTAATGTACCTTCTAATTTGTGGGGAGAGGCTTTATTAACAGCTACATACCTTATAAATCGAATGCCTAGTAGAGTTCTTAAGTTTGACACTCCACAATCTGTTTTTTTGAGGAGTTACCCTAATTTCAAACCCCTATCTTCGAATCTGCCCCTAAAGATATTTGGTTGTACTGCCTTTGTTCAAAACACTAATCCTTCTAAGTCTAAATTGGATCCCAAGTCTTTTAAGTGTGTTTTAGTTGGGTATTCTTCACTCCAAAAGGGCTATAAGTGTTTCTATCCTCCTAAAAAATTGTTTGTTTCTATGGATGTCACCTTCTTTGAACAGGAATCGTATTTTTCTAAGGCTGGAATTCAGGGGGAGAATTTCATGGAATTACAGCCTCTTCTCACTCATCAGGTACTTCCATTTCCAATTTCTTCCTTACCCTCAGAACCTTTCATTTCTACACCTATGTCTACACATAAACAGACTACATCTATAACTTCACCAAAACAGATTGAACCTCAAAATTCTTCTACACCAGTAAATAATTTTCCTAAACAGATTGAACCTCAAAATTCTTCCACACCAGTAAATAATTTTCCTACTCTAGCCACTGTTTTTCCCCAAACAGTCCCTTGACATTCCCCTGCTCAGACTATTCATTTGAACACACTGCCCCCTAAACAGCTTAATGTGTACACTAGAAGGAAAAACGAAAAATCATTCCGAAAAGTTTTGCGATCGACACTTGCCAAAAGTTGGAAATGAATCCAGTTGCTTTAGAAGAGGTTGAAGGTAATGATTTTTCTTCTTTTCTATGTGATATGGAGTATGTACCTATTGCTAAAAGGAAAGGGGTAAGGCAATGTACTAAGTATCCAATTCAGAAGTATGTTGCTTATGGGAAACTAATGCCTTCATTTAAGGCTTTTACAGCTTGTATTGACAAGGAAAAAATCCCTAGGAACATTGAAGAGGCCTTGAAGGATCCAAAATGGAGGCAAGTCATGGAAGAAGAGATTCAAGCCCTTGATAAAAATGGAACTTGGACTGTTACTGAGTTACCACTTGGCAAGAAACCAGTTGGCAGCAAGTGGATTTTTGCAATAAAATATAATTAAGATGGGAGTGTAGAGAGGTATAAAGCTAGACTTGTGGCACAAGGTTTTACTCAAACCTATAGTATTGATTATAATGAGACTTTCGCACCATAGCAAAATTAAATATTGTTAGAGTACTTTTAAGTCTCATTTGTAAATAAAGATTGGAGTCTTTATCAGTTGGATATAAAAAATGCCTTCTTGAATGGTAAGTTAGAAGAAGAAATATATATGAAGATGCCACCAGTATGAAGGGTGAGATGAAGAATCGAGAATGTTTGTAAGCTTGAAAAATCTCTTTATGGCCTAAAAAAAAGTCTCCTAGGGCATGGTTTAACAGAGTTCACTAAGGTTCTCATGGGAGATGGCTACAAACAATGCCAAGTGATCACACCTTGTTTATTAAGATAATCGCTAGTAGTAAAAGGAAGGTTATTCTAATTGTTTATGTCGATGATATTGTGATCACGGGAGATGATGAAGATGAAGATGAAATCGAAATTTAAAGGGATGTTGAGCGGGGAGTTCGAGACAAAGGACTTAGGAAAACAGAGGTATTTCCTAGGTATGGAGGTGGCTAGATCAAGCGGAGGCTTGGTGATAAATCGGAGGAAGTATGTGCTTGATTTGCTCTCGAAACAGTATGTTAGGCTGTAAACTCTTTGATACTCAATGGAAACTGGTATGAAATTGAGAGAGAAAGAAATGGGGTTTGAAGTAGACAAGAATCGTTTCAAAGGCTGGTTGGGAAACTTATTTATCTCTCCCTAACCAGGCGACATCTCCTTTCTGTAAACATCATTAGTCAACACATGACTAATCCTAAGGAAAGACACTTGGAAGTTGCGAATAGAATTTTGAGGTACCTAAAAGGTACACTGGACATGGATTGTTTTTCAAGAAAATGAAGAGAAAACTGTGAAGGTATTCACATTTCAAGGCTGGGCAAGTGAGATCACTTGATAGAAGGTCAACCAAAGGGTATTGCTCATTTGTATGGGGTAATTTGGTGACTTGGAGAAGTAAGAAGCAAGTTGTAGTTTCAAGAAGTAGTCTTTGAGGCGAATTTAGAGCCTTAGCACCGGGAATATGTGAAGGAATATGGTTACTTAGATTGTTGAAAGAATTGGGAATGATGGAAAGTGAGAATTTTGAGATTCTCGGTGATAATCAATATGCTATTGATTGCAAAGAACCCAGTTTATCATGATCGCACCAAGCATGTAGAAGTTGATAGACATTTTATAGCCGAGAAAATAAATGGTGGTTTAGCAAGTCTGACTTATGTTCCTACAGAGAAACAACTTGTTGACGTATTCACAAAGGCACTATCCAAACAGATGTTTGACAAATTTCTATCCAAGCTGGGTCTATACAATGTATATACTCCAGCTTGAGGGGGAGTGTGAATTGTAGTTGAATTAAGAGAGTATTATTAGAGTTAGTGTTTTATGTGTATCTGTAATTTAAATTAGAGTTCTATCTTTATCAGGTTACCTAGAGATAGAGTTTGTAACTATGTAAAACTCCTAGTCTTAGTCTAACTCTTGTACCTACGCCTTTAAAAGTATTTGTAACTATCTTATTCAAAAAAAAAAGAAATGAAAATAGAGAAAACATTGTTTTTCTCATATATTTCTTAGCAAAACACATCTAGATATCTTCTTTGTGATTGTATGCCTAATATAAAATAATTTGTGGTTCTTAACCAGGAGTTCCGTAAAGATTGGCTGTCTATATTGATGATTGTTACGTCTGCTCGATCATCTATAAACATAAGACATTTGGAGAAAGCTACTGTCTCTACCGGAAAGGAGGGGTTATTGTCTGAAGGAAATGCAGCATACAATTGGTCCAGGTGCGCTGACTTTGGTTCACATGATTCTTGAGGTTTAGCTTATATTTGATAGTTCACCCAAATATGTCTGTTGCAATCAATATGTTTCATGATATGACAAATTTAAATTTTCATTTCATTTCTAGAGAACAATTTTACTAAAGAACAGTGGAATCATAATGAACCTACATCTCCTGTGGATAAACTATTATTCATATTTTCTTTCAGAATTAAAGGCCTATCAATCTAAGTTCTAACACCTGCTAAACTAACTCATACAGTTTTGTTTTGTTATGTGTGAATACTCAGTGATAAAATGTATGGGTCTGTTTTAATGCAGATGTGTTGATGAACTGGAGTCCCAATTATTGAAGCATGGTAGTCTCAAAAAGCTATACTTCTATCACCAGCACCTTACAGCAGTATGCTTTGGAACTCTTTTCATGTTCTATCTTTTGAAATACCCCGCATGCAAGGCTGACTTCTGTATACCTCTTGTAATAGGTCTTTAGAAACACTATGTTTGGACCAGAGGGGCGTCCACAGCATTGTTGTGCATGGCTTGGTGTTGCTAGTAGTTTTCCAGAGTGTGCATCTCCAATTGTTCCAGAGGAGGTAATGGCTTAAACTAGCAGGATGAAATTCTCCCAAATTCCAGTCTTTAACCGCTATTGCTCACATGATTAAACAAACCCTACACATTGGTGTATTTATCATTCTGACAAGTCATGACTTATTACCCTATATTGTTTTGGGAGTAGTAATCCTTAGTCTCTAGCTTTTTTTCTTTCTTTTTCCCCCTTTATCATTAGAAGGAAATATTAAAGTTGGGAAGTTGATGGCTGCTTTATATTTACCACAATTATCAAGGTGACAAAAATTGGGAGAGACGCAGTCCTATATGTTGAGTCTCTCATTGAATCAATCGTGGGAGGATTGGAAGGTCTGATTAACATCCTTGATTCTGAAGGTGGATTTGGGGCTCTGGAGATGCAGGTTGTTATCTATTTCTTGTTTCAATATAAATTAATTGAAGATGATTAACATTTTATAAACCTAACTTTTCAAGTATTCTCAGCTTCTTCCAGAACAAGCAGCATTTTATTTGAATAGTGCATCTAGAGCTTCAATTCCTTCAGCAAAATCCCCAAAAGAACCAGTTGCTTATCCTTTGCCAGGCCATGAGAGTTATCCAGAGAATAACAATTCAATAAAAATGTAAGGTGCTTGCCTGAACTTTTGATAATCTGAATCAATAAGCTAACACTCTCAATAACTTATTTTTATTCTAGGTTGGAGGCTGCAATGCAGAGGCTAACCAATTTGTGTTCAGTTTTGAATGATATGGAACCTATATGTGTTCTGAACCATGTCTTTGTTTTGAGGGAGGTGAGTTATGCTGAATCTATCTCAGGCCCTTTTATATAGCAGTACTTAGATGGGAGGCCTCGCTTGTTGGTTTCCTAGAACATGTTTCCATTTTTTAAGCCACTGTTGTGATGTGGTCATTTGTGGTCAAATATTCTAAGCAGGCTATTAGGTATTCATGTTTTTGAATTATAATACTCTCATCATATGTGCAGTACATGAGGGAATGCATCCTTGGGAACTTCAGAAGGAGATTACTTGCGGTACTGAAAACTGATAATGATCTTCAAAGGCCATCTATTCTAGAATCACTGATCCGCAGACACATGAATATAGTCCATCTAGCAGAACAGCATATTAGCATGGATCTAACGCAAGGAATCCGAGAAGTCTTACTCTCAGAGTCCTTCTCTGGACCAGTTTCTTCTCTGCAATTATTTGACCGACAAGCAGAGCAACCTACTGGATCAGCCACTGAAGTTGTCTGCAACTGGTACATAGAAAACATTGTGAAGGATATGTCCGGTGCTGGAATTCTTTTTACGCCTATGCACAAATGCTTCAAAAGCACAAGGCCAGTTGGTGGATATTTTGCTGAGTCAGTCACTGATCTTGGAGAACTGCAGGCATTTGTCCGTATTTTTGGCGGTTATGGAGTTGACAGACTAGATAGGATGATGAAAGAACACACTGCTGCCCTGTTGAATTGCATAGACACGTCATTACGGTCAAATCGTGAGTTGTTAGAAGCAGTTGCTGGAGGCATGCATTCTGGTGACAGAATAGAAAGGGAGGCTTGTTTGAAGCAAATTGTGGATTTGGACACAATAATTGGTTTTTGTATTGAGGCAGGCCAGGCTTTGTCTTTTGATAAACTTTTAGCTGAAGCTGCTGGAGCTGTGCTCGAAAAAGGTGCACCTTTAATTCATTCACTGCTTGCTGGGGTAGTTAAGCATATACCTGAAGAAATACCCGAAAGGAGGGAAATAAGAAGAATGAGGAGGGTCGCAAACAGTGTTGCTCTTGCTGGTGATCATGACTCTGAGTGGGTTAGATCTATTTTGGAAGAAGTTGGAGGTGCTAATGATGGGTCCTGGAGCTTGTTGCCTTATTTATTTGCCTCTTTCATGACATCAAATATCTGGAACACAACTGGCTTCAATGTTGACACAGGGGGCTTCAATAACAATATTCATTGTTTGGCAAGGTGGGTGTCCTTTCTGGTTTTCTTATACTTTAAAAAGAAAAAGAGAATTTTTGGGTTGACCGTGAGTTCTGGAGCCCGATGGTTGTTACATTACAAACTGAATGCCTTGTATAGCTAGCATGTCTAACCCGACAAAACATTTATCATCTAATAACTTTGGTTGTTTTTGTGAAATTTGTCGCTTTTTGATGAAGTCATTGAGGAGGCAACCTTTTAGCACACACTATCATTACTGCTCTAGCTTTGCTCGTGTATGGATTGTTGTAAAATTAGTGTGTCGTACTCATTATTTTGTTTTAACTTGGCAGGTGCATTAGTGCTGTGATTGCTGGAAGTGAGCATGTTAGATTGGCACGCGAACATCACCAGAGACAGTTGCTATCAAACGGTCATGCCAATAATGCTGCTGACAGTTTGGATCCTGATATGCCTATGTCAGCTGAAGCTAGTATAAAATCAGCAATGCAGCTATTTATTAAATTCTCGGCAGGAATTGTACTAGATTCGTGGAACGAAGCTAACAGGTAAATGATACTTATTGAAACGACTGTGTTTCTTTTTATTTGATTAAACTTTACCAGCTACATTACTTGAGGGATTTGAAACAAACCAGAGAAGCCAAACATTTCATCTGGATGCGTATACTAATGCAAGTGTGTATATTTATCCGTTCTTTTTATCATATATGCAGATCTCATCTTGTTGCAAAGCTTATCTTTCTGGACCAACTCTGTGACATCTCACCATACCTTCCAAGAAGCTCTCTCGAGACCTACGTTCCTTACGCTATTCTCCGTTCAATATATAGCCAGTATTACGGGAACTCTCCTTTGATGCCAATATCATTTTTAAGTGCTTCACCACGCCATTCACCTGCCGTATCATTGGCCCATGCATCCCCTATAATGAGGCAACCCCGTGGAGATTCGACTCCTCGGTACGGTGCCAATGACTCTAGTTACTTTAAAGGTTCATCATCACACAGCCAAGAGCAGTTTTATGATGCTGAAAATGCAAGTCTACGAGGAGTTGAATACAAACATCGAAACGTTCGCCGCTCCGGGCCTTTGGATTACAGTTCAAGCCGTAAAGTCAAGCACCCCGAAGGTTCGGCCTCTGGAGGCACAGGTACAGGTCCTAGTCCGCTGCCAAGGTTTGCGGTATCGAGGTCTGGTCCTATCTCATACAATAAGATGCATTGAGCCACTTCAATATGGAACATTACTATGATAAATTATCTCTTCTGCCTCTTGTCAATGATTATGTGAAGTTAGATCATAAAATTAGGTTTAGGGTTTAGCTCGCAATTTTTTTTTTGCGAAAAATGTATATGTAAATTACTTCACTGCTTTTAATTACACTGCACTTGTTCTTGTAAATTAGATAAATTTTATTTCAAAATTAAGGTCCCAATTTTCATTTTTACATTTATTTTATTCATTGTTTCTATAACTATATATTTGTTTTAGACTGTCTAATACATACATATTTGAGGTGTATATTTCAAATATATATATATATATATATATATATATATATATATATATATATATATATATATATAGGGTTAGGATTTACTTACATGGTAGTTTTAAACTTTTCTTGACTGTTAGATGATAATAAATGGTTAAGATTATTTCTTTATCTTTTTTTTTCTTCAAGCGATAATCTTTACATTTTCTACTGTAAAATTAAATGAGTTCTACATCATGTAAGTGGATTTATATATATATAGGGTTAAGATCTACTTGCACAATGGAAAACTTAATTAGTTTTACACAGTTTTTAGACCGTTGGATGAGGGTAATAAATGACTAAGATTATTTTTTTATTTTTTTTTCAAATAATAGTCTTTATATTTTTACTGTTAATCTCATTCATCTATTTATCCAAAAAATGTGTAAATCTTTCAGTTTTATTGTGTAAGGATTTTATCTTATATATTGTAATGCATTATTCCTCGTTATGGAGGCAGTTCAGTCATTTACTACTGGCCATTCGCTGAGTAGTTTTTCAAGGTTAAAGTAATATCTGAGTAGTTTAGAATTATTTCATTATTTTTTTTATAGAAATCGTTAAAAATCCCCTTTATATCTTCAAACATACTAAGGGTATGTTATCTAATAGTGGAAGGAGAAAAAAAGTGCTTAATACTTATTATTAAAATAACTTTTGAGTTACAGTGAAGATTACAAACCCATTTAACGTACTGCCACTATATTTAATGAAACAGAACCGAACAGACCAGTCCCTTTCACCCAATTCCCTCTTTGGCAAGTCTGTTCGCATCCATATTCAACTTCCTTGGAATACTACGAAAGTTAGCTGACCGTGGTCCTCCAAGATCTATAATCTCATTCACAATACCTTTATAAGCAGGACATAAAATTGGATTCACAACCCATTCAATTGCAGACTTACAATCACTTTCAATAATCAACCGAAATTTGTTGCAACTAAACAGAATCAATCCGAATCTCAGGGTTAGCAACTCAGCTAAAGCAGGGGGACCAGGGCCAATAGATTCTGAGAAGGACATAACTACCTCGCCTTTCGAGTTTCGAATTAACCCTCCAATGCTCCCAGCACTTCTATTTCTCAGCATCGCTCCATCGACATTCAACTTTAGAAACCCCAAAGGGGGAGGCAACCAAGTTGCCGGACTTATCAATCTCCCAGCTACTGGTGTAGCACTGTCCACAGATGCAAGATTTGCAAGGATATCCTCCACCGAGGCTACAGTGGATGAAAAGCGAGCTTTGTACCATGAAGCTAATCTGAACCTGGTCACAAAAGAAAGATTAATGAAATCAAAGTTCCTCCCCTTGAAGATTAAATCATTACGACATAACCATATAGACCATACAATAGCCGTAGGGATAAGATACCAAATTGAGTCCTTGCTCTCCTTTTGACTGACAGCATGCCAAGATTCAATGACAGCCATAGGGTCCCGGGGAAAGGGGATTGAAATTCTCCAATAAGAAGCAAACCGCATCCATAGTCTCCATGAACAAGGGAATAGAAACAACAAGTGGCTCACGGTTTCAGTTTCCACTCTACAAAAGGGGCAGGACATGTCGGAAACCAAGACTACCCCTCGTTTGATTAGCTCAGATCGTACTGGGATACGATTCTTTACCACCAACCAAATAAACGATTCCACTCTTGGAGGCGCTAAACTCAGCCAGATATACCTGCACCAATAGGAGTTCGAAGAGTTCCCAGGGTAGAAAACCTTATCACACGCCTTCACCGAAAAGGACCCATCTCCCGATCCTAACCACATTAAGCAGTCTTGATCCAAACCAGCCACTTTAAAGTTCTGTAGCAATGTCATCAGTGAGTTCCATTGGAGCAATTCCCAATCAAATAATCTCCTTCTAAGTGGAATTGTCCAAACCCACTTGTTACCTTGTTTCGACCCAAATTCGTCTATCTTATCATTTTTATTACTTGAAACAGCAAAGATACCCGGGAAGTTAACCATCAAAGGAGCATCACCGATCCAAGTGTCGTTCCAAAAGAAAACCGACTTGCCATCACCAACCTGAATACGTAGCTTATTGCGGAACCCAGTTCCTATTTCATCTTTATTGAAGTAGGAATGCACCACACCTTTCCACAACCAGGATAACCCATTTTGATTCATACAGTCAGGGATTAAGTCCATGGTGCTAAGATTGTATTTCGAGCATATCAATCTTTTCTACATACTATCTCTTTCATTTGAGAACTTCCAAATCCATTTACATAGAAGTGCTCGATTCTGCAGGTTCAGATTGCGAACACCCAAACCACCAAATTCCAAGGGCTTGCAAACAGTATCCCAGTTTACCCAGTGTATCTTATTTTGTGTGCTCAAATTTCCCCAGAGGAAATTGGCCATAATACTATTTAGCTTCCTGTATATCTCAACAGGCATTCTAAAAAGAGATAGATAGTAGATCGGCAAAGATGATAAAACAACCTTTATAAGAATTAATCTTCCAGAGATAGAAAGACTACTTGCAAAGATGATAAAACAACCTTATAAGAATTAATCTTCCAGAGATAGAAAGACTACTTACTTTCCAACTTGCAAGTGAATTGTAGAATTTTTGCATCACTGGTTCCCATAAGGCTGCTGAATTCTTTTTTGGGCCTAGAGGTAAGCCCAGATACTCAGAAGGAAAGTGTCCTATTGCACAACCAATGCTCGATGCCCAAGATGAGAGAGTAAGGTCGTCCACATTAAGCCCGAAGAGCCTGCACTTGTTTAGGTTCAACTGTAACCCTGAAGCAACTTCAAATACTCTAAGAATCCTTTTTACATTTTGCTCTTCCCCTAATGCTGCACTACAGAAAATTATCAAATCATCTGATGTGATAACATGAAAGGTTCATTACCCCGACCAATCTTGAAACCATTGAAGAGGCCATTTTGCGTTGCTTTCTCAAGCGTTAGATGTAAGGCCTCACCCACAACATTGAAGAGTATATGTGACAAGGGGCAGCCTTGTCTTAATCCTCTAGCCAACGAGAAACAAGGTGTAGGAACACCATTCACCAGGACTGCAATAGTGACCGATGATACACATTTGAAAATCCAAGAGCACAACGTTCCCCGAAGCCCATTTCCTTAAGAATTATAATAAAAAAGGACCATTCAATTGTATCATATGCCCTTTTAAAATCAATCTTGAACACCGTACCTTTCAGACCCTTCCTTTGGAAGTAATCAATGCCTTCATTTGCAATAAAGGAGCAGTCCAATATTTGCCTCCCCGGGATAAAGGCAAACTGAGAATTACTAATGATACAATCTGCACACGATCTGAATCTTATCGATAGCACTTTGGCCAAGATCTTATACACACCATTCACCAGACTAATAGGACGAAAATCTTCTAGTGATTCAGGGCTTAATTTTTTGGGGATTAAAGTGATAAAGGAGTGATTAACTCCGATTTCCCAGCTGCGGCCATAGTAAAAGTCTTCAAAAAAATTCATAATGTCAGTCTTCAAGGAAATCCAATTTTTTTTTGAAGAATCCCAAATTTAGCCCGTCCGGACCCGGGGCTCTGGCACTATCCATCGAGCATATTGCATCCCAAACTTCTTCTTCTGAAAATTTACTTTCCATACACTCACGTTGCGCTACACTAATTTTGGAGAAGTCCAAATCCAGCTTTTCAACTTTTAATGTATTCTTTACCTTATAAGCCTTGGAAAAGAAATCATGAACACATTCTTTTACACTCTTAGGATCGTCCACCAGAACTCCCCCATAATTAATTGAGTGTATTAAGTTTGTAAGCCTCCTATTTGAAGCTACCATATGGAAAAATCGAGTATTTCGATCTCCCTCTTGATGCCACTCAAGTCTCGAATTTTGCAGCCAACTCCTCTCCTCCTTCCTGAGGCAATCCCATAGTTCTCGTTTAAGTTTTACCAGCAATTCAACATTTCCAGACTGACCAGTTCCCTTTTGTAGATTATCCTCAATCACTGCAATTCTGTTTTCCAGATTCTTAATTTTGTCGCCAGGTCGCAACACCTTATTATTAGACCACTCTTTAATGGCTTGCTTTGAACCCTTAAGCAATCCTATAACACCAATCCTCCTATTGCCAGATTTGAGGCTCTAAATTGCAGAAGTTACAGTTTCTTCAAATCCCTCTTCCTCCATTAAATAATTAAACAACCTAAAAGGCTTCGGTCCCCAATTATAACCCACATCTTCCAAGCTTATAGCATTGTGATCAGAGATCGATTTAGGCAATAACGATTGCTTGAGGTTAGGATGCATCACAAGGATGGAGCTATCAACAAGAAATCGATCCAACCTGACAAATGTGGGTGGATCTCTGTTGTTCGACCATGTGAAAGAGCCCCCTTTCAAAGGCAGATCCACCAAGTTAGCCTCTTGAATAAAATTCCGGAACAATTCCATCATCGCTAGATTAACCGAGAATCCTTTTTTTCTTCAGCATTCTCAATCGTATTAAAGTCTCCCCCTAAACACCACGGAATGTTATGGCTGCGTATAAATGACAACAACTCGGAGAAGAAGGATTTTTTATCTGCATCCACCGATGGGCCATATATGTTCGCAAACTCACAAAGGAATTGAGAGCTTTTAAATCTGCCTATTAATGAATTATTTCACTATTAAAATCGGTTTCATTCCAATCAACCGCATGTTGGTTGAGCAAGATGAAGCGCTAAATTTTCTAAGTAATGTTATAAGTTTGACTTATGATCTATTAAAGTAATAAATGAAAAAAATTGATCGAAAGGGTTGGGTACATAATGTATGAGTGAGTAAAACTCAACATAAAAAATTATGATTTTTTACTCGATTTTCATAAATTCAACATAAAAAATTATGATCTTTTTATTCAATGTTCATAAACTTGAAACGACTCAAAAATATTATAAATAAAATTTAAATAACTTGAAATTTTGAATGAGCATCTTTTCTTTTTGTAATTTAGTCTCCAACTTTGTACTTTATTTAATGGGTAAAACTTTGATACACAGGCTTATGTTGTATTTAATTTTACACAGTCTGTGTATTTACACTATAAAAACTCAAATCCTAAATTCCTAACCTAACCTTAAAAAACTAAACCCTAAACCCTAAACTTTATACCCTAAATTCTAAACACTAACCTTAATTTTTAAACCTTAAACCCTAAACCCCTAAATTTTAAACCTTAACCCCTAAAACTAAAAGGCACGTGTAAACTAAAGTTTACACGGCCAATGTATCAAAATTTTCCCTTATTTAATTTAGTCTATGGCATTAAATTTTTTTTTAATAAATGCTTTCTTTTCATTAATTTTTTTCTTTCATACCCCATCAATATTTTCCCACACAAAATCTTTTTTTAAAATAATATTATAAATAGGGTAATTATTCCATAGATGTCTCTACAAGCGCTTAAGTTTTAGGGTTTAGTGATTTTGTTTATGGTTTAGTGTTTAGGGGTTTAAGTGTATGAGTTTTAAATTTAGGGAGTCTGGTTAGAATTTAAATTTTAGGGTTAAATTGTAGGGTTTATAAGTTAAAACCTAAATCCCTAACAATATCACCCTAAACCCTAACCTACAAACTCTAAATTCTAACCTCATACCCTAAATTCTAAACTCATACACTTAAGCCTCTAAATTCTAAACCCATATACTTAAACCCTTAAATTCTAAACCTTAAACCATGTCCCTAGACTCTAATACTAAAGCGCTATACATATGTATTATATTTTGATACACAAGCTGTGTAAAAAATTTACACAACCCTTCATATTAAAGCTATAAAATCTAAAACCTAGATCCCTAGCCCTAACACCCTAAAAACCTAAACTATAGATTCTAACCATAAACTTTAAATTCTTCTACACCCTACAACCTAAACCCCTTCACCCTAAATCTCTAAACCCTAAAATTAAAATGCTTGTATATCAAAATATTTTCCTATATGGTTATAGATAGTCATTTAAACTAAAACTAATTAGTACCGCAACATTATAATATTTATAATTAAATTTAAACAGAAACTCAAACAACTCGAATTTTATAAACTTGATTTGAAATAATTTAAATAAAGTTTGAGTGATAAAATATGACTTGTCAACAAGACTAACATAAAATTTTCTACTCAACTCGATCAAATATTTACCCCTAATATAATAAATTTCTATTATATTAAATTCGGATTAGTCGATGCTTAAAAGTTGTCTGCAATTCTCCGTGGAATGCATGGCTTGGAAGCATCAAAGGAAACCCATTAAAGAACTTTTCTTTCTATGCATTTCGAGACATCTTTCTACTTTGACGAAGGGTTATTAGGGTGAGTCTAAATTGCGGCAGGGTCGCGGTGTGACTACGGTATGGCACTAATAAAAATGTTATAAAATACGAAACTTAAAACTAAAATTTATATATAAGTATCGATACTTGTCGTGAGACCACCAACATAAAATATTAAAAAAAATAATATTTTAAGTTAGTGGGTAACATTTTAAATTTTATATTTTATAGCTATAATACCCTAATTTTATCTAGGTACTCGTTCATAATATAATTCTCTATAAATAAAACTAAAATATAAATAAATAAATAGTATGATATAACCCAATAATAAATAAACAATCCATAATACCTATTAAAAATCCATTTCAAGTCCATTTACATATTTGTAATGCAAAAAGCCCAACTCAGATATACAAGGCCCAAGTTTCTAATTCCCTTTACAATTGCATATAATCCCAACAAACACACATATATGATCAAACAAACACAAATGGGTATGATAATCCCTTTTTCTTCCCAAACCGAGACACGTGACAACTGCTCATAGGCCGAAACCCTCAAACCACGGATTGCGCTTTTTCTCCCTTGATCTAGAATTAGTTGGCATACGCTGATGTCATGATGACGTTAGCAAGTCTAACTCTTATAAAAAGAAAGAGAGAGAAAGTCAGAGGAATCATTAATGATAAGGATAAAAAATATAATAATTATAATAAATATAATAAAAAGCAAGAGAGACAAAAGGTATTTTGGGAAGCTCACCTCGGGTAACCAACGGTCGTTGGGATTTGAAGGGGCGATCAGAAGCTGAAATGCCACCGAAGGTATGACTGGAAGACTGAATCGTCACCGTTGAAGCGCACTCATCACCAGAGAAGAAGGCTGGAGTAGTTTTGGGTACAGATAGAGTAGTTTAGGTTGGGTGAAGTGGGTGGTTCTAATGAACCAGGCTTAGATTTAGGGATTAAGATCGAAAAATAGATTTTTTTGGGGGTATTTTAGGGTTTCGACCAGCGGCCGGCCGGAAGGGAATGATGGTTGAGGTTCAAGCACGGTGGCCGACGAACACATCAGAGCTCGGCCGGTGGTGGCATGTTGGATTGAACGGCGGTTGTCACGGTTGATTGTGGCAGGAATTTTTAGGGTTCATCACGTTCATGAAAAACGGTGATGAACACCATGTAAAATCATGGCTTTTGATCCAAATTGGGCTAAAATCTGGGTATTTGCTGTTTGTTTCAGAAAGTTTAGAAGGACAGAGAGGTGTAGAGAGAGAAGGAATTTCGAAAAATAGAAAAAAATAGTTATGAAAGAGCTTTTAAATAGGCGTTGGGTTCGGGCCTAGAGGCTTTCGAACCCCCGGCCAGGCCCTCGCCCTTCTTTTTGTTTCCTTGTAGTTCGGCCTCCTTAGTTTCAATTGTATCAATTTGGTCACTAAACTTTTGTAATTTGGTTCCCCAGCTTGCAATTTAATTCAATTTAGTTCATGTTTCTTTATTTGTTTAATTTAATTTAATGTTCTAATTTATATGTTTGATGTATAATTTTAAAATTATCATATATAATTATTTGTAGCTAATTTAATCACTTAGATTAGTAATTAATTAGAGCCTTAATGCTTAAGTTCTTTAATTAATTCGGATAATTTAAATAGGAAAGATCATTGTAGAAAATAAATGATTATTAAATGAAAACTTTAATGTTCTAAGATAATTAGTGTCTCATTGTAATGATATGCTAATCAAGTGGGCATTTAATATTTCATTTGAACCTAAAATATTGTAATCACATAGCTAATTAAAATTAAACTAAGAATAGGGTTTAAATAGTTAGAATATTAAATATTAAAGAATATTATTAATTTAGGGCTTAATATGGATAGTGCCCAATTATTTGGGTGTTATCACATAAACCCCTAAATTTGATAATGTTTTTAGATTCTTTAATAAGTTTAATTAATTAGAGCCCTAATTAAGTTTTAACTTAAAATTGACAAGAAAATAATTGGGCATGCATTAAACCCTTGTGTTGGGATACATTCTTGAATATAAATTGAGGTATCCTAAAGTAACTAGATGTCTCAAGATTTATATTCGTTTAAGGAAGTATTTCCTTACAAAGGGATACTTTCATTTGGAATGAAACTTCATTTAGCAATAAAGGATTAAATTAAATTCAAATCAATGTTCGAAATGCCAAAATACCACGTGAAATTAGTAAGGTACCGATAATGAGCGTTTGTGGGGGGTGCTAATCCTTCCCCACACGTAACCGACTTCCGAATCCAAATTTTAAAGAAATAAATCTCTGGTTGTTTTTGTGGTATTCAGTCTATCAAAGTGACCGGTGGTGACTCCAAATTGATTTTCCAGAATAAATAAAGGAAAATTTAATTTAATACGAAAAACCTAATTTTCAAGATTAAATAAAACGGACAAAACCCCTATTTGCAAGAATCATTTGTCAGGCTATTTTTTCCACACTTCGGTTTCAAAAATGGTTGCGACAGCTTGACGATTCCGCTGGGGAGAAAATTGAGAGTCATGCCTAATTAATTAATTTCGCGTGGCATTTTAGCATTTTGAGCAATAATTTGAATTTAATTTTTTCAAAGAATTGTTGGATGAATTTTTAGGAAAAATGGAGATAGCTTTTGTGTATGATATATCTGTCATTCATGTATAAGCCCTCGACCCGGGCTTTTCACCCTTAAGTGGGAGAAAAACATTATTCGACGTGATGCTCTCCAGCTCTGAGTTTGGATTTTTGTCTTCTTCCGATATACCAACCTTATGCATCGCGAGGCCCACGCCTCCGTTGTAAGGAACTTATACTACCGAATCGATGTCTTACTGTCGCAGTAGACAGTAATGACAGTTTAGGAACCTAGAGTCTAGAACACAACCCACATTCTGTTATATAAAAACCCACCCACTAGAGTCAGACAGAGACCTAGGACAGGTGCTGCCAGTTTAAATATATTTCTTTGGTTATTTTCTTTGCTCGATAAACTGCTTTATTGTATCAATTTAAAATTTTGCCTTCAATATTATTTTACCATATTGATGTTGTTTTTTGTTATTTTGTTTTTCTTTTGTTGTCTTCTTTTCATACATTCAGCATCATCTTGCATTTATTAGAGGTATCAATTTGAGGATAAGTCAAGTCAAGCAGTGTTCATAATGGCCAAGGAGTCTGATAAACAAAGAGAAGGCAATACAACGGTATGGACTCAGTCAAAGAAGGCTCAGTCCAAGAAAGGGGCAGTATCTATGGGAAATATGTGTTAAGGATGAAAACAGTTACGAGATGTTATGTAAAGACACTAAAAGAGCAACAAAAGAGGAGATTCAAGAATTGACGGATTCAAACAGTCAAATCAAACATATATTAGAGGAAGGGCAATCTTTGAATTCAGAATGGACATCGCAAGTTCCAAAGCTAGAGAAACTTATCAAAAGGGAACAATAATAAGAAAAGTTGATTTTTAGTTAGAAGATAAAGAGCTGAAAAAGATGATAGAATTAAAAAGTGTCATACAACATTTGAAGGGCCAGTTTGTAAGTTTCAAAAGGGGCATTACAAATAGAGGACAAGGCACTGAGAGGCAAGCTTGAGGTGGCTACCCAGACTATCTAAAGGTAGAATCATGAAACAATTAATTTCAGAAGCCAACTGTGGAGAAGTGCCCAGTTTTCGTAGATTTTTTATTGAAGCCATGAACCTGTAGCAGTACCTTGACATCGACATTGGGCTAGGATAGACGCTAACTCAAATGCTGAACGAAATAATTTATCCAGGAATAGGGGTTGGACATTTTTGTAATGAGATTGTCTATTTCTTGTATTCAACCTTTTGGCTAATGAATGTTGCTTTAAAGACTAGTCCTTGAAAATCGATACCTCTTGCATTCATACATTGCATTGCTTAAATATTGCATTTTAGAAGATCATCGCATTTTTTTCCAAATAACATCATAATCTTGTATTTTGTTTAAATAATATTGCATTATTTTTCAGATAATAGTGTGAAAGCTGAAAACCAATATTTTGGGAAACATGGGCAATAGGCTTGATAAGGTGAGGCAATCTCAGAAAGTCGTTGAGGATCGCTTGGGCAGCATGGAGCAAAGAATTGATCAATCCCAGAACGAGGTGGTAACTCGAGCTACCACATTGTTTGGAATCAGGGAAGCTAAGAAAGAAATAGTTTAGCCAGAAATACCAACATTGATGATCAAAATGAAAACTTATCTCACACAAGAGTTTAACCTGGAGGATCAGTTCCGAAAAAGGTTCAGAGTAGCATAGTCAATGATTTAGAGAGTTTGGAAACAAATTTTGGAGATGATATTCCTAGCTTTGGTGCGTTGAAAGGATTTGACAGAGCTAAATTGGATGTTATGAAGCACACAAACACAGGAGGTCTAAGAAAAAGCCAAAATTTTGATGTTTACTCCAGACCTGTATTGTCTAGGAGTTGTGAGATTGATAAAGAACAAGATGATTCCAATAGAGTTATAGAACTGCATACGCTTCCAGAATGTTTCTCCGAAGTGATGAAAGCCAAGGATTCAATGAGTGCTAGAAATTTTCTCACAATGTAATTGCCTCCGTCAAAGAAAATAGGGGCAGCAAGCATAGAAACAGAAGACAATGAGGTCGAATAGTTTAACAAGAAAAAGGAGACGATTATTCCTATCCCAATACCATATTTAGATATGTTGCCATACCTTGTGCAGAATCACTTGTTGATGACGGTTCCACTGAAGTTTTATAATTTTGTTATGGTATAAGAAATGCTTGCGGTTATTATTGTGGAGATTTCAGTCACTCTGTGGAAGATTGTATATTCTTGAAACACATAGTCAATGGTTTCATCAGGAATGGACATTTATGTTTCGAGAATGGAGAACCCTGATTTCACAAAAGACCAACATTTTCTAGAAGAATTGAGATAACAGAAAAGGGGCAGAATTTACAACAGGCTTTTAGGGGCAAACCGCTACAGTTCAGGGTCTACCAGAATCAGAGTAATGTTTGGACATCTACCTCCTCAAAGTTTCCTTTATTGAAGAATACTCCAAAGTTAGATGCTCAAGGTGTTCATGCTAGTGGAAAATCAAAGACTAAATCAGATCTCATTCACATCTCTTATCGTGAGCTGTACTTCAAGTTGCGCAAAGCTTCACCACATCATGTCAAATTTTCAAAGCCTCATTATCCAAGTTGTTACAACATCGAGAGTCATTGTGAATATCATAATGGAGTACATGATCATGACGTTGAGGACTGTTATATTTTCAAACAACAAGTTCAAAACTTTCTGAACCAGGGGATTTTGGAGGTCGACACTGATGGCCAATCCATTAAGATTTGTAACCCAAGAGGTATTCATCTAATTGGAGCCATCATAATGCTTGAGAGTCAAGTGCTGAAATACGTCAAAAAAAAGAAAAAGGAAGGGAAAGGTGAAATTGATCGAGAATCAGCAGCTGATAGTGAAGAAACCTCGAACAGACATGACTGCTAAAAGTCAAAACACATCAAGCCAAGAGTAGGAAAAACATAGTTCATTTAGGCATCGACCAGAGAAAGTTGTCAATTTTCACATGCAAATGATCAAATATTCTACAGAAAAGAGTAAACAATTGATTGAAGAAACAAGGAAACTCATTGACGGGATTATCTTAATTCAAGGGTTGATGAGAACAACATAGTAAACAAGATAAAGTGTAACACCCCCTTCCCGGTCTGGTAGAGAATCGAGTTAGAAAGTGTTATCGAAACTTATTCAGGGATCAAAAGACGGAATCGGAGTTCGAAACTTGTTCGAAACATCTTATTAATCATCCTTACGACTTAACAAACTTATTCGTTGCTAATCTTATTGGAGATTTGAGACAATTTAAACTTCTTAACCTAAAATGACTAAATCGTAAACTTTACAAATTAACGATCCTAGTCCAAATCCTTTATTACCAACTTGTAATTAAACTTACCAATTATTGATCTGTGAAGTTTCGTTACTATCGGATATCGTTAACCTAATCAATTATACCGTGTAGTTATTAATGTCCAATTTGTAAACTGTCCAGATTCTATTTTTATGCCTTATAACAGATATGCCCACACCGTATCAATACGCCTTATTTGACCAAATTCCAGAGACCAAAATCCGTACCGATATGCTCACACCGTATCGATACGCCCTATTTAACCAATATTGACCAGACCATTTATGCAAGGGTCGTACCGATACGCCATCACCCGTATCAATACCCCTAGGCCTGTAATGACAGATTTTTACTGGTTTTTATTCGAATTAACCTAGAAAATGTTGTCCAAATATTACCAAATTTTACCAAAAACCTAATAAACAGTAAATCTAATGGCATGCAAATTTTTAGAGCATTTTAAATTCGTTTACCAAGATTTTACCATCTAGTGACTTTAGGCCCGTTTAGACTAGTTTACCAAGTCCAAAACATACCATTAAACACATACACCACCTAGACACTAGTAGGCTTTTACAAACTTCTCAAAATAAGTTATTACAACACATCTAAACCTTATGCCACCTTACTAGGAGTTCGAAAACAAAAGTAAACATACATATAGCTTGTGGAAGTGACTTGCAACCGAGTGATTACACGATCGGGCTCGGGAAACCTCAAGACCTTGAAATGCATGAGACACACATATGTTAGGCTTATATAGCCTAGTGAGGTAGTCATAACAAACGTAAAACAATTAAATGACGTGAATGACATACCATGGTTATGAATAACATAACATCACACTCAAATATCATAATTACACTATTAATCACATAAGTCTCATGTTTAAGTCATTTAACATACTTTCACATGATCATAGCAAAGCTTAACACATATTAATCCCCCTGGTCATACAACAATATATGCATTTAAGCCAAAATCATTTTTCCACATAATAATGACCAATCATATGAACATATCATTCCCCTTGGACAGTGTAACAAATGGATATACGAATTCCCCTTTACACCACACATATATCGGAAATAGGTCGTAGCCACATATAACGAAAAATAGGCCATAGCCTTGAGTCGTGGCTTCGGATAATATCCCTTACACAATCCATCCTTATCTCCCCCACATATAGGATGTAACCCCAGACCGTAGTCCAATCCCTTACTTATATGAGCTCAAATAACCCTATGGCATGCCAATTGTATCCAAAACTCACAAATGTCCAAGGTTACACATATTTCATAATATAACTTACCTTTATGCCCGTAGGCCATAGCATATCAGAATCGGAATTGAGCCTTAACTCCATATAACGGATCATATCATATACGTATCACATCATAACATATTCATATCAAATTTAGCATATCATATCATGTTTTTCTTATAACAGCTTCATATGTAACATGTCTCGATTATCACATATTTACTTATAGAACTTCAACCACATCAAAAGCTTACCATGCTCACCTTTAGCATCCAGACGAACATTGCTCTACTTAAGCCTTTAGCAATATACGTATTAACATGAAAATCACAAATCAAATGCAACGAGATGGCTCTATGCCAATCCCTTGACACAACTACACTCACCTTGATTTTGAGGTTCTCGGATTACAATTCTATTATGCCTAGCTTTCTTTAGAGGTGATAAGGGATCATTCTCCAATATTTAAGCTAGCACAAAATTGGAGGTTACATTAGAATTCATTCGACGGATTTGGAATCATACTTCAAGCTTGTAGGTAACATCGGGATATCGAAATTAACTTTGTAGTTCATGGGCTTTCCTTTGAACATAGAAAACCTAATTTCAAATTTAAACCTCAACAAATGATGGAATAAACAAATTATTATAGGGATTTTACTCACTGAGTTGTGGGCTTTCAAATAGAGTATCGAAATCAAATGAAGGTCGAATGTTGCACTGAGGTGCTAGCTTAGCTCAAGCTTGAAGATGGAAATGATGATGTGAGCTTGTTAGAAGACAAGAGTGAGATTTAAAGTTTGGGAGGTCAAAGGCAAAAGATGAAAGCTTTCTTTTTCTCATTCATTTTAAAGGAGCCAGCCTTAATTATTAACTCACCTACTTAGCAACCAATATGAAGCTTACCTTCCCTTAAGGGTTTGTTAAGCCCAATTTACAATCTCTTCAATGTCATCCCTTATGACTATAGGGTAATCAATTGCCCTCTTGATATGAGGAATCCCACGTGAAGGGGTGGCAATAAGCAGGTGAATCACCATCTACTTTTATTTTTTATAATTTAGGCCTTAAACAGATTCGAAACAAAGGACTCATATTGATACCCTCTAGAACTATATTGATATGGTTATGCTAAAACAGGTAAGTTGGTTATTGGCAGTTAGACCGTATCGATACTGGCTTGACCGTATCAGTATGCCTAGCTTAGAATTTGCATTTTGGCTTTGAATTTCATACAATGAAGACTTAAACTATTCAAATAGGACCAAGATGTGATTTCATTATAAAAAAAGGGTACAAAGGTCAACTATTACAACATTTTGCACATCAGATTCAAAATTTCTGGTCATCAGAACCAAATTTCGACTAGGCTAGTTTTAGGGATGTGACATAAAGCATGTCATTGTGTTGGCAAGAGAAAGTGAAGAATTGTTGAGGATTGGAATCCACTCAAGTCTTCCTTGAATAGTAATTGATAATTGAATCATGGGAGATCTGTCTGTAGCCTTAGGACCGTTACAGAATAGTACCCTGAGCCATCCCAATCGCTTTTGCCCGTGAGCATTGGGGGTCATTTGTAAGGGAGGTTATTCGGTTTATTTGTATTAGATGCTTGTTTCTTACATAATTTTTCTCAAATGGCAAACACTTTGTATTTGTTGATTCTTTTAATATTTCATTTATTCTTTGTCATGGGTTAGTTTTGTTCTCCCATGCATATATGTATATATCTTCATAATTGATTTTATCAGGTCCTTGAATATTCGCTGCAAAAGTGACCAAGAATCAAATTTAAAGATCAATTTCAAAATGTGTCTCTTTTCCAAGTTATCTAGGCCAACGGGAAGACATTAATGAGTGTTCATGAATCACATGAAGATCTCAAATACAAACTCTGAGTGATTTTCCTTTCAGGTATTGTTGACTATGGTCATTGAATGAAGTGATAACCCAAAATAGCTACCACCTGAAAACTGTTTTTCTTCGAAGTTATCCGTATATGGGAGGAAATTTGGCCTCCCTTCATCTCTCTTCCCAAAGAAAGAAAATAAGAAAATATCATTTGCTGTCCCCTTTTGAGCCTGATAGTTTTCTTTTGATTTAACCCAAACCAATGATCACCCTCACACTAGGGGACAAAGAGGACGAAAGGTTGTTTGTAAGTGAAAATGTTTGGTTTTAATCGTGCCATGATAGTAATGCCTTGTGAATTAGGGGCAAGAAACGAAAAGTGGATATTTTATGTACAAGAGCAATAAAGGCAAATTGAATGAAGACAAGTATTCGAAATCAAAAAAAATAAGAGAAGAAAAAGAGAAGAAAAAAGAAAAAAAAGAGGAAAAAAAGGAAATAGAAAAGAAGAAAAAGAAAAGTGGGAAGTTTGTGTTTAAATAGTCAACTGAATCGAGTTGAAAATTGTTGACATGAAAGTTGAATAATTGAAAGAGAAAGCAGTAAGTCAAAAAAGTGCAAGGAAAACATTGGACATATGTGAGATCTTCCATTCCAATGAATCTTTATCTGAAGGAGTCGAGGGGGATTGATCATCCTTGTACTCGAGGAAGGGAAATGAACTTTAGGATGAAAACCCAAAAATGGGCAGTCTAGAGTGATCCAAAAGAGAAAGAAATGAAAAAGAAAAAGTTTCATCCAAGTATGTTCAGATCAAAGAGCGTAGAAATATAATTTCGCTTGAAAGAAATGATCATTGGTTTCATTACCCTTAAACATTTATTTGGTCCTATATATCCTTTCTTTCATAGCCATGAGCCTTAGCCCCATTACAAGCCTTAAAAGACCATTTGATCATATATGAGTATCAGAGTAAGGAAAGTGTGTCTTTAGAATACATCCCGCTTAACAAGGTTAACCTTTCTTTAAGGATTTCCAGACTTTTAGTACATGATCGAGATCAGAAAAGAGGGAAAAATTAGGTTGGTGAGTTAGTAAGGCAAAGAGAGTCACCTAAATAGGATAGAATTAGGCATATGAGAAATGTTTCTCTCAGAAGTCTGATAATTTGGGAGGGGTCACGTTTGAGTTGATCTTTGCCAGTTTGGTTCAAGGGCTCTATTGCATTTGATATTCAAGGGCCTAATTTTGATTTTTGCTTTCTCATGTTTGCCATGACTCATCAAATTATTCTATTTTCTCAAATTTAGTAAAATAATATTCTGACCTTTCACTTATCGTTTCAACAAGCATCTTGCAGATAAATTGATTAGATATAAGAAAAGCAAAGGATTTTGTGGGTATTATTATGATGTACTAATCCTTTAAGTGCAGGCAGAACATGAGGTGGTCTCGGTACTTGATTAATGATAGAAAGTATGACGAGGAAAATGACACAACTCTGAGTGCCAAGAATGTTTAAACAAAGCTGCAAGAAAGCGACACAGATAATTCTGGGGCAAAGAAAGAACATGAGTCGTCTTTTGGGGCCAAAGTTGTAACAAGGTTGATCCATTAAAGTTTTACACTATTTAAAAGCAAAGATCATTACTGTCGAGGCATTGCAAGACAAGAAAAGCTTTGCAATGATAAAGTGGATAAAGATGATAGTTGAAAATCGGAGCAATACTACGAAAAACATTACTGAAGAATATGCTGCAAAATCAATGAATAGAGTCTGTAAACTGGAACAACAAAAGTGATGTTTTTTGGAACCATAAGAAAGAATGTTGCCAAAGAAAGCTGAATGAAGATGAAGCATGAATGGCTTTACAAGAAAGAAATTGTCATCAGCACTCGAGTTTCTCTGATGAAGTGTGAGTTTATGTATCGAATCTGTGGAAAGGCAAGTACGAGTTCCATCAAAACTGGAATTAGCTTTGTCTAGAACAAAAGGAGAACATCATTGCAAAGAAAAAAAAAGAAAAAAATAAAACCAAGGTGAAAACCTGAAAGGACGCCTTGAGAAAAAAAGAAAAGAAAAAACCAAAGTGAAAACCTGAAAGGGCGCTTTGAGAAATTCAATCTAAAGTGAAAACCTGAAAAGACGATTTAGAGCAAAAGATACAGAGATCCCGAAGATTGAACCTGAGTGTGAGATGAGTTACTTTGGCAGCAAAATGAGTTTTTGAAAAAATAGAGCAAATAAATTTTGAGCTTCCCTGAAGATGAAAGCTTACCTAAGTGGTCTTCAATTCGCATCATTCATGCATAATACATAGTTAGGCATCCATAAAATAGGAGCATGCTAATACATACATTTAGAGTTTTTGCATATCTTAGCAGGAATTAGTAGAATTAGCAAGAAATGAGAAAAGATCACAACCTACAACTTCAGAATTTGAGGAATAGACCTAGTCACATGTGCTCCAAGCGTAAAGAAAAGTCGATCAAACAAAGAAAGAGGACTGAAAGATCTCATGCGAGTTTCAGATGGAAAGATCAGAACTCTTTAGGCAAAATGAGCATCAACTCTAAAATTCTGATACTTCAAGTAGGAAATTGAAGATATTAAAGAATAGATTTGATAGAGGTTTAAGGATTTGAGGAAATTTTATGGACCCGAGGCATCTGTTCACCCTAGATGATGAAATGGGGTAAATTCTATGTGTCGAAGATGGAAACAAGGGGATTTGTGGAGCATCATTGTGCATAAGAGTGCCGATTAGAATAGAAAAGAAAGAATGCAGAGCCTAAAAAGAATTTGAAGAAGTTGGGATTTGCTCAAGAAGAATAAGAGTTCAACAACAAGATTTTGAGGCAAATGTTGCTGGGGTATAAAGACAATAGGAGTTTCAGACCAAACTTAAGAAGATCAAGCAAAGGAATATTTGATAACAATTGTAAGAGATGAGGTACCATTGCAATATAAGCAAAAAAAAACTTAACGGAGAAGCAAAGAAGATTAGAGAACTCATCCAAGTGGAATTTACAAGATTCAGCAAAGAACAAGCAATATTTCAATCTACAACTTCGAGGTTGAAGAAGTAGATCTAGAAAAGATTAAAGAAGAAGATCTAGCAAAGATTATAACCCGCTTGTAGAGACAGATTCCTTCAAATATTTCGTTTGTAGAGGCGGATTTCTTCAAACATTCCGTTTACAGAGGCGGATTTCAAGACATTCCGTTTACAGAGACAGATTTTTAAATATTTCGTTTGCAGAGGCAGATTTATTCAAACATTCCATTTACAAAGGCAGATATCAAGATATTCTGTTTGTAGGGGCGGATTTCTTCAAATATTCCGTTTACATAGGCGGATCTCAAGATATTCCGTTTATAGAGGCAGATCTCAAGATATTTTGTTACAGAGGCGGGTCTCAAGATATTCCATTTGCAGAGACGAATTTCTTAAAAATATTATGTTTACAGAGGCGGATCTCGAGATATTCTGTTTATATAGGCGGATCTCAAGATATTCCATTCACAGAGGCGGATTTCTTCAAACATTCCATTTACAGAGAAGGATCTCAAGATATTTTGTTTACAGAAGCGGATCTCAAGATACTCCGGTTGTAGAGGCAGATTTCTTCAAATATTCTGTTTACAGAGGCGGATCTCAAGATATTTCGTTTGCAGAGGCAGATTTCTTCAAACATTCCATTTATAGAGGCATATCTCAAGAAATTTTATTTGTAAAGATAGATTTCTTCAAACGTTCTGCTTACATAGCGGGTCTCAAGATATTCCGTTCGCAGAGGAGGATTTCTTCAAATATTTCATGGTTCTCAAGTTATTTCGTTTACAAGGCGGATTTCAACAAATCTTTCTTTTACAAAGTCAAACTTCAAAAAAGAATTTCATCAGTCACATACACTCTAAGTGTAAAAATTGATCAATTGACCAATAGAGAAACAAAAAAGAGATGAGATTTTATATGAGTTTCAGATTGAAAGCTCAGGACATTTTAGGAAGAAGAATAGCGATACTAAAATCTTGGTGCTTCAAGTTCAGATGTCCCTAGAAGAGGGGTGGATTTGTGTTCACAGTAAAGAATTCGAGGTTCCTAATAAGAAGAACTCACTGAGAGATGTGGGCCAGCCAAAGAGTGAAGATGAAGAATTTCATAAAGAGAAGAACATATTCGGATTCTATGGTTTAGCAGAAGATTGGAAAAAACCGGTTCAGACATAACATATGGCTTATGTAGAAATATTGTCAAGTTCATAATAAGAAGAGCTTGTTTCAAGATTCAAAAGAGGCAAAAAGTTTTAACATCGCTTGTTGGAGGACTTTTAAAGTTTTATTCGTATTTTTTCCTTATGATTAATACTGAAAGATTAATGATAATTCCAACTTTTTCAGGTCATATAAACATTCTCAAAAAGAACAAGTGGGTTCCTAATGAGAAGAGCTCGTTTGTTCAACACCTTTTTAGAGAGGTGGATCAATTTTTCAAGAAGAATGAAGAACTCCCAATGAGAAGAGTTCACCACAGAGCTCCTAATAAGAAGAGTTCGCCCAGCAAAGATAAAGCTCCTAATAAGAAGAGTTCACCCAGCAAAGATAGAGCTCTTAATGTGAAAAGTTCGCTCAACAAAGAATGAAGAGCTCCTAATAAGAAGAGTTCGCTTAGCAAAGAATGAAGAGCTCCTAATAAGAAGAGTTCGCCTAGAGAAAATAGAGCTTTTAATGTAAAGAGTTCATCCCCAACGAAGAAAGAACACTTAATGTGAAGAGTTCACCCAGCGAAGATAGAATTCCTAATAAGAAGAGTTTGCCCAGCGAAGATAGAGTTCTTAATAAGAAGAGCTAGTTCAGACCCTACGGTTACCCTTGACAAGAGGATTGATAGGTTTCAAATGAGAATAACTTGTTCAAGCTTCTAGAGGGGAAGAAGGAAAGAAAGTTCGTGAGAATAAGACCTTGCAACTCATAGCAACAACTGACAAGTTCAGAAAAAATTAGTGCATTTTCAATCTTTGCCATATTCTTGTTCCACAACAATGAGCAAAGAGGAACATCTATAATACCCTAATTTTGTCTGGGTACTTGTACATAATATAATTCTCTATAAATAAAACCAAAATATAAATAAATAAATAGTATGATATAACCCAATAATAAATAAACAATCCATAGTACCTATTAAAAATCCATTTCAAGTCCATTTACATATTTGTAATGCAAAAAGCCCAACTCAGATATACAAGGCCTAAGTTTCCAATTCCCTTTACAATTGCATATAATCCCAACAAACACACATATATGATCAAACAAACACAAATGGGTATGATAATCCCTTTTGCCGCCTAAATCGAGACACGTGGCAACTACTCATAGGCTGAAACCCTCAAGCCACGAATTGTGCTTCTTCTCCCTTGATCTGGAATAGTTGGCATACGCTAACATCATGATGACGTCAGTAAGTCGGACTCCTATAAAAGGAAAGAGAGAGAAAAACAGAGGGATCATTAATGATAAGGATAAAAAATATAATAATTATAATATATATAATAAAAAGCATGAGAGATAAATGGTATTTTGGGAAGCTCACCTCGGGTAACCAACGGTCGCTGAGATTTGAAGGGGCGATCGAAAGCCAAAACACCGCCGAAGGTATGACCAGAAGAGTGAACCGTCACCGTTGAAGCGCACTCATCACTGGAGAAGAAAGTCAAAATTACAAAGCCGCCGCCGCGAAGGTAAAACTCCTACTCGTTTCGATTTCTTACAAAATAAGGAAAATGTATTAGTTTGCATGTAAACTGAAGCAAAATATAGATCTGAAAAAAAGGAAAAACGGAGTTGAAAGGTGATCAAAGTTTGGTTCCTGGTTGCTGGCGAGTCTCTAAGGTATCAGCGGAGTCGAATAGGGTTTTGGGTACGGATAGAGTAGTTTAGGTTGGGTGAAGTGGGTGGTTCCGATAAACCGGGCTTAGATTTAGGGATTAGGATTAAAAAATAGATTTTTTAAGATATTTTAGGA
This sequence comes from Hibiscus mutabilis, assembly GCA_019671005.1. Classification (NCBI taxonomy): domain Eukaryota; kingdom Viridiplantae; phylum Streptophyta; class Magnoliopsida; order Malvales; family Malvaceae; genus Hibiscus; species Hibiscus mutabilis. Next base: position 16,790,114 of record CM033714.1, on the reverse strand, counting down.
TTCTGGCCAGCGGCCAGAAATTGCATCACGATGGCCGACCGGAAGGGAATGGTGGCTGGGGTTCAAGCATGCTGGCCGACGAACACATCGGAGCTCGACCAGTGGTGACATGTTGGATTGAACGGCGGTTGTCACGGCCGATTGTGGCTGGAATTTTTAGGGTTCATCACATTCATGAAGAACGGTGATGAACACCATGTAAAATCATGGTTTTTGGTCCAAAATTGGGCTAAAATCTGGGTATTTGTTGTTTGTTTTAGAGAGTTTAGAGGGAGAGAGGGTGTAGAGAGAGGGGGAATTCCGAAAAATGGAAAAAAAGAAAAAAAATAGTTATGAAATAGCCTTTAAATAGGCGTTGGGTTCGGGCCTAGAGGCTCGCGAACCCCCGGCCAGGCCCGCGCCCTTCTTCTTGTTTCCTTGTAGTTCGGCCTCCTTAGTTCCAATTGTATCAATTGGGTCACTAAACTTTTGTAATTTGATTCCTCAACTTGCAATTTAATTCAATTTAGTCCTCGTTTCTTTATTTGTTTAATTTAATTTAATGTTCTAATTTATATGTTTGATGTATAATTTTAAAATTATCATATAGAATTATTTGTAGATAATTAATCACTTAGATTAGTAATTAATTAGAGCCTTAATGCTTAAGTTCTTTAATTAATTTGGATAATTTAAATAGGAAAGATTTGTAGAAAATAAATCATTATTAAATGAAAACTTTAATGTTCTAAGATGATTAATGTCTCATTGTAATGAGATGTTAATCAAGGGGCATTTTAGTGAAGCATTTAATATTTCATTTAAACCTAAAACATTGTAATCACATAGCTAATTAAAATCAAACTAAGAATAGGGTTTAAATAGTTAGAATATTAAATATAAAGGAATATTATTAATCTAGGGCTTAATATGGATAGTGCCCAATTATTTGGGTGTTATCACATAAACCCCTGAATTTGATAATGTTTTTAGATTCTTTAATTAGTTTAATTAATTAGAGCCCTAATTAAGTTTGAACTTAAAATTGAGAATAAAATAATTGGGCATGCATTAAACCCTTTGTGTTGTGATACATTCTTGAATATAAATTGAGGTATCCTAAAGTAACTGAATGTCTCAAGATTCATATTCGTTTAAGGATGTATTTCCTTACAAAGGGATTCTTTTATTTGGAATGAACTTCATTTAGCAATAAAGGATTAAATTAAATTCAAATTAATGTTTGAAATGTCAAAATGCCACGTGAAATTAATAAGGTACCAATAACGAGTGTTTGTGGGTGCTAATCCTTTCTCACACATAACCGACTTCCGAACCCAAATTTTAAAGAAATGAATCTCTGATTGTTTTTATGGTGTCCGGTCTACCAAAGTGACCGGTGGCGACTCCAAATTGATTTTCAAAAATAAATAAAAAAATTAATTTAATACGAAAAGCCTAATTTTCAAGATTAAATAAAATGGATAAAATCCCTATTTGCAAAAATCAATTGTCAAGCTATTTTTTTCCACACTTCAGATTCAAAAATAATCGCGACAATAACATTTTAATTGGTACCGTACAATAACCGCACTATAACATGCTACACCCATAGCTACCCTGAGTTATTAGCAACTTTTAGTAGGAGTAAGATGGCGTTTGAGAGTAAGAGGTTCTTCCCCGTATTCACTCAACTGTAAACGTAAAGGTAACGATACTCTTATGATTGATGGGTAGTTGCACTGCTGCCTGCATATATATATATATATATATATATATATATATATATATATATTTTATCCAACCATGTAATTGATTTTATGTTTTATATTTATTCAACCATGTAACTGATTTTATGTTTTATTATTTTACGCATCTGTCTTAAAACATCATTAATCATTCTCAATCAGGGACAAATACGTGAAAACAATCTGATAAACTTTAAATCTATTTAGGCTTAACTATACAACAAATGTTTAAACTATAGATTTATATCCAATACACTCACAAGCCCCTCACTTTTAGGGTTTAAGGGCTCAATTTAGGGTATAGAATTTAGGAATTTAAGTGCATAATTTAGAATTTATAAGGTAATGGTTAAAATTTAGGGTTTAGGTTTTAGGGCAATATATTGATGATTTAGGTTTTAACCTATAAACTCTAAATTCTAACCATAAACCCTAAATTCTATTAACAATCGCTAAATTCTAAACTACTAAACATAAACTCTACACCCTAAACTGAGTCCTTAAACCCTAAAACTACAACGCTTGTAGAAACAAAAAAGTTTCCATTGTTAGCGTATCAAATACTTATTCCTAACTATACATCTTTTTTTGCAATATATGCATAAAGTATTTTTTTAGCTAAAATAGGTGTCTAACATTTTTTTGTCTGAAATAGATGCTTAAAGTTTCATTTTATTACTGTTTTAAAGTAATACCGTTAAAAAATTCATCATCCAATCAGAAATTGACACATATTTTTAATTTATTTTTCAGTTTGTTTTTGAAAATAAAAAAAAAATGAAAAATAAAAGCCATGTGTCAAGCTATAATTGGGCGATGGATTTTCATTTGAAGATTAACTTTAAAACGGAAAAAATGAAACACCGAACACCTATTTCAATCAAAAAATACTTTAAGCACTTACTGTAAAAAATGATAAAGTTTGGGCACCTATTTTATAGTTAAGTAAAAAATTTATAATCCCTGAATTAAATTATTAATTCCTATAATAGATAAATTTACATGGTCTCACATAACATAGAAATTATTCAAATTATATGTTGTGTACACTAAACAAGCCTTATGTTTTATGGTTTAATTAGAGTTTGTTGTTGGAACTTAAGACTTATTGTTTATGTTTTAAGATTTTTGAAATTAAAAATTTTAATTTTAATTTTAATTTTTAAAGAGTAAAAACGCATGTTTTTCATTTTTTTACCCATGATCAAAAAGTTACTCATATTATAAACCCTTAATAGTTTTGAAACAATTAATTTTAAGTCGTATCTTTCTATTTTCTGGTTAATTACTTTTGTCCTCTTTGAAGTTAACAAAATTAAGCACTCATTTATCAGAAAAATTATTACATAGTTCCGGAACATCATGTTATTTATGGTCTCTTTCACTAAAAATCAGCCACATAATATATTTTTTTCATGTCATTTTTTCTAAAGATGAATTTTCACTTTTTTAAGTCATGTAAATAGAGAGTGGATGATTACATATAAATTATTATGAATGGATTAGTGACAAAAGAAAAAAAATTATATGGCTTATTTTTAATAAATAAAAACCATGAATGACGTGGTGATCTAGGACCATATAATAATTTCTTCATCTATTAATTTTAAAATTGATAAAACTAAATCTTGACTTTATAATGAGAATATTTTTAAGATAATGCTGTAGAGATTTTTATTGTATGAAATGAGTATGCTTGAACTGTGCTAAGGGGAGTCGGCAGAAAATCATGATGAATTTAAAAGTTTTTTTTTTATCTAAATTGCCTGAAGTTGTCAAAAAAAAAGACAGCTTCTCTTCTCATACATGCTTACGGTTAATATTGTGATTGGTATGAACTTATCAAGATTCTTTTGCGACTTTTAAAAATCGGTATGAAGACATAACGACTCCCCTGAATACTGTTTAAACATTTTTATTTCGTGAAATAAAAAATTAATCATCTCATTTCATACAATAATTTTTTAAAAATATTATCTTAGAAAAACAACACATCATGAAGAGGAGGGGGGGAGTGTGTGAGTGAGAAATTTCAAGTTTCAACCATGAGCATGCATGGGATGGGAGGATGAAACTGATAAAAAAAAGTCAAACCAATTACTCATAAACGTATGTACAACAATAGTGCAAGGGGGAAGCCAAGGCTGGCAAGTAGGAAAGAGGGGGAGGTTTCTTTTCTTGGAGGAACAAGGATGTCCAAATCCGATAGCTTCACTTCTATCCATTTTCGGATGCCACAGTGATGCTATATAGTAGAACCAGAAGAAACATGATTGGACAATACGTAAAAACAAGACACTAGTACTTGTCTGTTTCTCCTCTAATGTCCTTCCTTGGCCTACACTTCAATACATGACGCTGAATAGATAGATGGAACTGTTAGAGTCACTGCCACTGTCACATTAAACACACCAACAACAAAGAGCAAAACATCAAAAGTTATTAGTAATTAAAACACCTGCTGTCTCTCCCTACCAAAATCAAAACTTATGGTTTCTTGTCTCTTAGCTCTCTCCTTCAAGCCCTAACCTTTACTTTTTGGAGTGAAAACCAGTAAACCAAGTAGCAAAAAGATTGGACAATACGTAAAAATAAGAGAGTGGGTGGGGTTTATCTAAGTTATGTTAATAACATGGGCATAATCAGAATATCAAAGTGTTGGTGATAGAGAATCAAATATTAATGGAGTGATGTCAATTTGGAGTTTGCTGATTTGTTTTCCAAATTTGATCCATAGGTATTGTACTTCACGCCCAACAGTACAACACTTCATGACGGATGTGATGGATGTTTGATCTCATCTGACAATATTGTTTTGCGTCAAACAGACTGCTTACTGCCTCTTCTTTTCACAGTCAAGCTTCTATTTTTTTCTTTATCAAAATCAAGAAATTAACGAAAACAACAATAGACTCGTTCACATTATTCGACCAGTTAGCCGAGTCATTTTGAGCAGTATGTAGTAGTTTTGATTTCTTAGCCTTTCGATACACAGATCCAGTGGGGGATGAATCGAAAAAAGTGTTGAAAGACAGTCGTATATTTAAAAATAGATGAAAGATGGTTACTTTATCAATGAAAATATGGATGATGCGCAAGTGTTATGTCAACAAAATGAGGCGTTTGATTGATGAAGTTTGTAATAAATCAGGGTGTTTGGTTGTTACTTGTGTATTAAAAAATATACAAAAGATGATTGTTAAGGCTTTTGGTTGATAAAATTTATAATAAAATTAAAGATAAGCGTTACGTATGAATGTATCGTTTTATCCTTAAAATTCTAGCTTCGTGGTTTTTTCTTGTTTTAACGTTGATTATTATATATTTTTTAGTATATAAGGTTTATGGTTTATAATTTAGAGTTTATTATTTAGGACTCATGATTCATAATTCCTAATTTAAGATTTGTAGTTCAAGGTTTAGGGTCATGGTTCATAATTTAGGTTTGTAGTTTATAGTCTAGTGTTCATGATTTAGTTGTAGGGTTTAAAGTTTAGGGTTTGTTGTTTATGATTTAGGGTTTATGATTCACGATTCATGGTTTAAGTTTTAGGGTTCATGTTATATGATTCAAAGTTTATGTTCTATGGTTCAAGGTTTAGGGTAGTATATTTATATTTAGGTAAATATGTGAAAATAGTATGAGGGTATAACTAATAAATTTGGCATAAAATGGTGTGTAAATAAACAATATTTCTAGTTCAATGATAAATATCAGGAGAGTCTGCAGCGCTCGACGAGCACCGATGAACACTATTAATCTAATTTATAAAGATTTAAAATCCAAAAGACTTGCATAATTTTAATTTTTTGAAAATCAAAAGGTAATTTAATTAAAATTCTTTTTTATTTTTCATATTCTTTTAAAAATTACTAAATCAAAATTTCTATCCTCAAATCATCAAAACCCTAATTTTTTTTCTCTTCTACATCGCCGTCGTAGCCACCACTGCTGCTGTCGCAGATAGCCGCCACCGACCACATCCTCACTGTCCTGCAGTCTCCCGTCCGTGGCCGTCGTTGAGCTCTGCCACCCTTCCCCTCCTTCGTTGCAAGTAGGTAATTTATCCCAACTCCCCATTCGAACCCTAACTATATTTAATTCGATATTAATCGAACCCTAATTCCCAAATTGAATATCCTAATTCCCATATTAGAACCCCAATTACTTTAACAGTATCCTAATTTGTATGTTAGAACCCTAAATCTCATGTCTAATTCAAAATCCCCAAATCGCAGTCCGTCGTCTGTACCAGTATGGTGGTTTCATCGTACCGGTACATGGGATTATCCGTACTGGTACTGGCTACGTACCAGTACATTTAGCTGCTATTGGAATTTATTTCTAAATTAGTGTACCGGTACGCGTTAAAGACCGTACCGGTACGGTATATTCGATCATTCAATATTGTTGGTTTAAGTTTGATTTACTATCTGTAATTGTATTTTTGAGATTTTGAGTTAACTCAAATTTCCTTGCCATGTACCATTATAATAATATTGATTTTCTTTAATTTTGATAATAAAAGATCTTGTCGATATGGTTAATAACGAAGATGCCAAAATTCAAACTACAGAGTTGGCGCTTTATAACGAGGATGAAGATGAGCATAATCAGGATAAAGATCGTTACAATAGTGAACCAAATTTTAATGATCAATACTGAAGAAGAACAAACTGATTATCCTGTTGACGATAATAAACATATAGATGATGAGAAGACCTTTGACTACTTCCTTGACGAAAGCATATGGGACAAGATTGGGAAACAATTGAAAGATTATGATGCGAATAATATGGGTATGCTGGAGTGGAAGACTTTTGATGATTTTATTGAATTTTATCATACCTATGCCAAAGTGAAAGGTTTTGGCGTCCGAGTCGACCAAACAGTGAAAAGTTGAACTGGTGATCACATAATTGCAAAAAAACTAGTGTGCAGTGAGGAGAGATATAAAGCGGAAAAGTGGAGTAATTTGCTAAACAGAAAACGTGAAAAAAAGACCAACCAACAGAGTTGGATGTAGAGCATTTATTAGATTCAAATTGGACGAACGATATCAATATTAGAAAGTTGTTAAATTCCAAACAGAACATAACCATGACATGGTTTAGGCAACACAAGTTGCTTATATCTGGTATGTAATTCATTGATAAAACTGTTACATACTAACTTATAGCTTATATATATATATATAATGTTTTTAATGATTTATTTTGTAGGTCATTCTGGAAAATTAGTCAGTTAGACGAAATTAAGATTAAGAGCATGAACCACTCTATAATTACTTCAAGTAAGATGCACAATTTCGTGAACAGAGCTGGTTCAATTGAAAATGTTAGTTTTCTACTAAAGGATTTGTACAACTATCTATATAGAATTAAACGAGAAGAAGTGCAAGATGGTGATGCTGAAACGGTGATGGCGTATTTATATGGAAAGTAAGAATCTGATCCTTTCTTTTTTATGATGCATACAAGGGATGAATTCGGACACTTGGAGAAGTTGTTCTGGTGCGATGATATATCACGCGCCGACTATAAAGAATTCAGTCATGTACTCGTATTTGATACGACTTACAAGTACAACGCATACAATAAGCCGTTCGTTGTTTTGGTTGGTGTCAATCATCATCGAAACAAAGTGCCTTTTGGATGTGCATTGGTAGTAAACGAGAAAGAGGATACCTATGTGTGGGTATTACAACAATTGATTGAAGCAGGAGATGGCTACAAACCACTTACTGTTATTACTAATAAAGATAAGACAATGGCAAATGCCATTTCTCAAGTACTACTCGGGGAAAAACATAAATTGTGTTTATGACATATCATAAGGAACATGCATTCTCATGTTGAACACACTTTTCTTGATGGGTTTATGAGATGCACTGACATGTGTAGAACACCATCAGATTTTGAAAGGACTTGGAAAAAATTAGTGGAGAAGCACAAAGTTGAAGGAAAAAGATGGGTAGAAGAATTGTACGAAGATAAAGAGAAATGGGCAGAAGCATATTTGCAAGGATATTTTTATACAGGTAATAATATGTAAAATTTATTTGTATATAATATTTTATTTATTTATTTATTATATTGAACTAAATAATTAAACATTTTTTGTGTGCAACAATGAGGACTACTCAACGGTGTGAGTCAATGAATAGAACATTGAAAACTTGGTCGGACAAAAAGGTGATATTGTATCGACTTGTTGAGAACTATCACAAACAACTGCAATCTCTAAGATGGGATGAAGGTCATTAAGACTACAAAACAATGGATGAACAACCGCATTGTGACGGTATGTTAGGAGTTTTAAAACGTAATGCAACCCAGGTATATAGGAGAAATTCTTTTCCTACATTGTGCAAAGAAATGTCCTATGAAGGTTATTATTTGGTCAAAAAAGTAAAGTACACAATACGTGCATGTGTTATTGTTTAGAGCATGTTGAAAAGGATAAATGGTATATTGTAGTTAAAGATACCACAAATGATATCGTGTATTGTTATTGTATGAAGTTGGAGTTCGTTGGATTTCCATGTCGCCATATGTTTGTCGTGTTGAAATATGAAAAGGCAAACGAAATACCCCAAGGATGTATATGCAACAGTGGACTATTTATGCGAAGAAAGATGATGGATTTCAAAATAACAATGCAGATGTCGAAGATAATAATCCAGCAACAGTTCAAGCCAAGTATTCCACTCTAGCCTCTTATTGTATGACTATATATCACCAGGCAACATAGACATTCAAGATTTTTAATGAGGTTAAATATCAATTTGCAATAATGAGTCTTAAATTGCAAGCGGTTAAAGTGGGATGTAAAAAAAGAACCATTAAAGGTGAAGAGACTGTTCGAATTGGCGATCATATAGTTCTTGAAATAGGAAGAGGAAAACCCAAGATAACTAAGCGTCAAGCTTCATCGTCCAACCCGACACGTGTTTCATATGATGATGATGTCACATTGGACTCGCATAAAATATCTTAACCTTCTCCGAACAAGCCTTTTGATCGGGATACGAGGCATACTGATGCACTTCAAAAATCAAAATTAGATGGATACATGCTCAACACATACAAAGAAAACGACATTTATGAGGTAATTAAATATGAAATATAATAATAATTATGCTTTGTTGTTATGTATATTGATAATATATATTTTTCGTAGCCTGCATATAGTAATGTGTTGAAAAATATGAAAAAAGATTCAACTATTTTGGATTGGCAACCACAGAAGGATTGGTAGTGTGCAGGCTCGTCTAAAAATTATACTCTTTGTTCTTGTAAGTTAAACATTCATTGATTTAAAAAAATATGTTTTAGTTTATTTGTTGTTGTGATTGCTAATGTTAATTTCTACGATTTTCCCTTCTCATGATAAATAAGACTACGTCTGAGCGTGCCTCGATAACATATCAACATTTAAAGTAACGACTGCATGGTGGATGAGGGTCGCGGTTTTCTTTATATTCTGTGTCCATTGGTAGATTATGTTTAGTTATATTATTCTAGTTATGCAAAATAAGAAAATATCGGTTACATGCAAGAAATAATGTTAAGACTTAATATTTCGGATTGTATGAAATTGATTTTGTACTTACTTTATTTATAATGTTATTTGTGTGCAGTTACATAAAATATCATCTGTGTATGCATGTATATATAAGAATGATTTGGGGGAAATTATTTCACCAAAAGTATAATGAAGAAACGGTACGGATACAATGGGACAATACAGATACGCTATAAAGATTGTTACATATTTAGTATTTGTTCATGATTTTTCTAAAAAAATATACGAGCTTGCCTTTTTTACAAATGTGTACATGTATTGCAAATACATTGATGGAGTGTACCGGTACATTTTGACTTAAAGTACCGATACGGTTACTTTGGGGTACCGGTACGCTTTGCGTATCGATACGAATTGTTGTTACTAGATTTTTTAGCCAAAACTGTATCGGTACGCTAGAAATGGTAACGATACGCTCGTGCCAATACGCCTTTAATGAGCGTACCGGTACACGCATGTTTGGTGGTATAAATAGACCCTTTATATTTTTCCCCAAAATCCCTAATCTAAACCCTAAAAACACCGGTTAAACCCAAAAAACCCCTCAATTTCCAACTCAAAATCCATCAAACTACACGAGTTTTGCAAGGATTTCATCTCCAATCAATGAATCGTGCATACCCATCACTTCTTTTGCCCATTTGTGGTATTTTTTAAGGTATTTTTATATTATTCTTTAACTTATCCAAATATTTTACTTATTTTTTAGGTTTGTGAATCTAGATTCAAAGTTTGAGTATATTTGATATTTCAAATACAAAACTTGTAGGTTTTGCATCATGATTGTTAGGTTTTTTAATCGAATTGTTTAGGTTTTTAGGTTTTTAAAACATTTGATACATATTTATTCGAATATTGCAATTATTTTTTAGGTTTGTTAATCTAGATTTAAAGTTTGAGTGTATTTTATAGTTTAAATACAAAACTTCTAGGTTTTGCATCATGGTTGTTAGGTTTTTGTATCGAATTTGTAAAATTTTTAGGTACTTAGTCCATTTGATACATATTTATTCGAATATAAATGGTATGTACTGTGCTCTTTGATTTTGCAGGAGTTTGATTTTATCTTAGTGTGTATAGAACTGTAAATCCTTTTTTGTTTGAAATGGCACCAAAATCAAAACTTGTGACAAAACATCGTCGCACGATTGATACTTCTTTGAGTTAGTCTCCACCCGAGTCTCAACCTCAGCCCATATGACCTTCTTCTTTTGATTCATATTTTAATGAACCCGGAGTACAAAACCAAAAGGAAAACTTCGACATGTTCAAAAATTTTATTCTTAGGGATGAGCGTGTTGTAGATTTTGCATTTTTGTCCGATCCTAATTTTAGATTTTCTTACCTTGGTCTTATGAAGCGATGAAAACTTTTAACAATGCTTCAGCTTACTCCCAAGTATTATCCTACTTTAACCTTAATTTTTTTCAATGCTCGTTGTGTTATTAATAAACTAACTAACAGTGTCGCTGCCATCGAGTCGTATCTGATGAGAAAGACCTTTATGCTAGACTCCTAGATAACTGCAAACCATCTAGGTCTAGAAAACACCAGTCTTGATAATGAGGATCAGTATATTCCTGATTCTCCAGCCCCAAGGTCTGTTACTCTACTAAACGCCCATGACCGCTTTCTTCATTTTATTATCACCTGGTGGTTTCGGCCATCCGGAGGTAAGTATTCTACCATTAGGGTTGTCGATGCTTGGTGGATTCAATGCTTCCATACTGGCCAACGCATCAATCTTGCTCAGATTATTTTTGCTGACCTAGTTTACATCATCAACAACCGTCGCACCTCTATGGTAAACTCATTTTACTACAGCTGCGTCTGAAGCCATATATTTATTCAGGAGGACATAGATTGCTCCATAGATATTCCTTTCCCTCTAGGACACAAGATTGATGCTTCATCTCTTCGAAGGTTTCATTTTGATCTCGTCGACGGCGAGTGGATTCCTCGCGGTCCACGGCTAGCTCCAGCACCTCGAGCGGCACGTCAGGCAGTTGCTCTAGTACCTCAGGGAGATGTCTCTTTTTTATCACTTTCGGAGTTGATCACTCAGATGGAGGGTCACATTATACATCGATTTGATTCAGTTGACGAGCATCTTAAGATCTTGGAGTATTCGGTTCAGCTTCTTCAGGATGATGCAGATGATGATGTTTATGGTGGCGACGATGCACCAGAGGCTTAGCTTTATTTCATGTCACTTTGGATTATTTTTTGTTGCTATGCCACTTTGGATATTATATGTGGATTGTTTATCTCTATTTTCATATGGATTATGTTGGATTATTTTGGACATAGATTTTGGATATGGTTATGATTGGTATACATTTATGGATTATTATGGATTTTTTCTCATCGGTTATCTTGGTAAGTGTTCAAATAAAATTTTTAAACTTTGACCTAACTCACACATTTATAGTTGAAAATGATCTAAACGATCGAATAATGTTGAAAAGCGCTAAATGTTGAAATTACGTTGAAAAAGAGCTAAGTGTACATATTCCGTTGAAAATGAGTTAAGTGTTCAAATTACGTTGAAAAAGGCTTCAGTTTTTGAATAAATATTTAAAGCATTATAAAAAAATGACAATACTTAAAATACGCTAATTTGAGCAATTTGATCGTGAAATGTAATATTCAACCTTCAACGAGTGTTTACGCGTACATTTGCTAAGGTTAGAAGTATTCAAATCATTAATTTTGACACAACGTACCGGTACAGTATTGTATGTGTACCGGTACAGTATTGATATTTCAAATTCTAGTGAGTACAATTAGTATTGATACAGTGACTGCACCGATACGGTTCAACTTCATGTACATATACGATATTTTACCGAAACGGTACTGTCTTGAATTTTTGTTTAATATTTCACGCATTATCCCATCTCAAATAATTTAATTTTAGTGGAGTTTATATATCATTGTTGTTCTAAATATTGTATTTTAGTGGAGTTATTTTTTAAATTGGTAAATTTCAATGATTTTTGTTAAAAACGATAATTAAAATTTCAAATGTTACAAAATGTCAATTAAACTATGTGTTTTGTAACAAAATGACAGCCGTGACGTTAAACCATGTTAAGTACTTAACATTTTTGTTCAATCAATTTACTCATAATTCTAAAAATTCAATAAATTTAGCTCTCATTATTTATATATTACTCACATATATATCAAGCTCTGAAAATCTCAAGTCATCATAAATAATCACCACATGAACAAAATAAATGAAAAGTGAAAAAATATAAAAGGTTGATAACCACCTAAAAATGGTCAAATACCATTCAAAATATCTTAATCCTCAACTTCTTGATCTTGTATGGGCAGTTTATGACAATTGAAAAGATCAACTTTATTGTGCTTAATTGAAACAAGTTTTGCCAAAATTCTCAGTCGTTCAACTCCCATTTGTTGCATCTACACAATAAATATATCACGTTATTCAATATCACACGATAGCTAAACGAAACTACATGGTATATTTTACCGTGAAAGAAATCTTCGACCAATCACTTTTGTTATCTGCTTCTATATACTTCAATGTGTACATACCATAATCATCCCTGAATCAAATATAAAATAAATTAATCTATTAAGAAAAAATCCACAAAGATATCTTCAAAAATAACTTTTATTTTAAATTTAAATTACGTACGAATTTGGATGCTTCAGTAATTCTAGAAAATGGAGTGGAAATTTTGCAACATCTTCAAATAATCTACCCAAATGAGCATGACCCTCATACCAAAGTAGAGCTTTATTCAACTATTATAAAAAGTCAAAACAAAATTAAGAATTTGATAGTTAAAAACTATACGAATTCTATAAATTCTCATAAATGAATAAAGAACTTACTATATGTTGTGCAATCTTTTTACGCACTTCATTGGCGCCAAGAGAGTCCAAAACGTAATTATGTCTATTCGCAACATTAACAACTAATACAAACCAATGTTTGCCTTGTGCATCATGTAAAGGCACATATACCTGCTAAATCATGTTAGTTAAAAACCACTATCAACTACATACAAGCAAACAACAAATTATAAATATACCTGTTCAATATTACTACTATCAATAGGTATAAAGTTCTCTATCCATCGGGTATGAAAGTTGAACAAGCTTAGCTGTATTCCTAACTTCTTAGCATGTGTAAAATCTTCTATCAAACTTTGCAAGAAACATTAAATTTGAAAATGTCATAAAATCATGAACTGAAAAATAATGTGATTCCTAGCCCATAAATTATTTTTTACCTGAATGGACATAGGCATATATAACTTTTTTGGCATAGGCTCTTGTCTCAAGTGCAAATTGTACACATATATATCGATAAAATATTAAATATTAAATATTAAAAAAATAATAAAACACTTGTATTAATAACAAACAAAATAACAAATATTGATTATAATATTTAACAAATATCGATATCTATAATACCCAATTAGATAACCATTTTTCTGGAAAAATAGTACGAGCATTGCCAACGTCCAAATCATTATTTTTGGCCATGTAAAGAGTGTTGGATTTATCATTCCAAGTAGCAACATTCGTACAAACTCTGCTTTCTTCAGGCGTTAAGTACTTCAAATATTGCTTGTACACATCACTTATCATACCAGTTTCATTGTAATCTTCTGATAAGAGATCACATGGCTCATATTTATACTGCATGACATACATTTAACTCTTACAAATGATAATAAGCTGAAAATTAAATGTCGATATTAAAAACTTTGTGTATAGTTTACACCTTATTTTAAATTTGATTTGAGCTTCTGCGACCAAATCTTCCGATCCTTGTTCAATCTCAAAATTACAAACCTTATTCTTGTTCTCAATCTGCACAATCAAAGAGTAATTGATCACATATTTAATACAAATGAAATATTTGTACATAATTTCTTTCAAATTTCCACCCTACAAAGAAAATTATATTTTTCATCTCGTTACTACCTTATTTTTTTCCCAGAACTTTCAACCTTTGATGTTTCTTCAGTATCATTGCACTTGGTGATTTTTTTCCTGCATCTACACATCATACGAAAAATATTAGTTTTAAGCAAACAAATAATATCAAACTATAAGATGAAATATAACCAATAAAGAATGATTTATACATACCTTTGCATTCACTTTAAAAGTTCGAGCTCTTTCTTTTGATGTCATATCTTTCGATTTCATATCATCAGTCAAATCAGAATGTGCAATCAAACATCTTGCACTCTTTTTCTATTGATAGTCTTTACTCTTTGACAATGGCTTGGGATTGTTAGAAATTTTAGGACACATTTTTTACTTATTGGAGTTTCCTTCAACGTAATTAATTGACTAGGAAATCGATGGGACTAAATTTAAAGTTAAAAACCTCGCTAGGAATTTTTGGGAAACCATCTGTGTCAGTCTTGATTTTGTCTTCAGATCAAAATTTCTTTTACCAATAGGTTCTAATGAGGGAGAATAATAATCCGTATCACAATTAATAAATAGAGACATAATCGGTTTTTTAATACCACTCCCGGTTTCTTCCTTCAATGATGCGGCAGTTAATCCTTCTTCATTGTGAGATTTATTTTCTAAACCCTCATCTTTCAAAAGACTGGTATATAAATTAATCTCTTATGATCTATTCTTTAAAGCATCCTCATTTAATGATCTATTATGTATATCATCTCCTTTTACTGAATCACCATCTTGTATTAAACTTTTAACATTACTCGATGCTAATATGGTCACTAAAATTTCAAATTGGCCATTTAATTTCTCAAATTGAACATTAAATTTTTTAAATTGACCATTCATTTTAACAAATTCCTTTTCAATATTTTGCACCTAATGAATGAGTGTCTCGAACTTGTGATCACTCTGATAAGGAGTTCTTTTGTTTTCCTCATGTACAACTTCATCTTTTTCCTATATGTGTTTAAAAAAAATAATCTTAACAAAAAAAATTAACACTATTATTGAAATTTCAGGTAATTATAATGAATGTACCTCATTGTTTGTCTTCTCCGAACACATGTCGATATGACGCTTGCACTCCATCATCGTAACTTGTTTTGAAGGCATTAAGTTTAGATTCATCATCTACATTAAAGAGTTAAAATCTAAGCATGCATGCATCGAACTTAAACCAACAATACTAAAGGATCGAACATACCGTACTGGTACGATCTTTAACGCATACCGATACACTATTTTGGAAATAAATTCCAGTAGCTGCTAAATGTATCGGTACAGATAAACTCGTGTATCGATAAGATGAAACCACCGTATCGGTACGGACGACGGACTGCGATTTGGGGATTTTGAATCGAATATGGGATTTAGGGTTCTAACATACAAATTATGATACTGATAAAGTAATTGGGGTTCTAATATTGGAATTAGGATACTCAATTTGGGAATTAGGGTTTGAATAGTATCGAACTAAATATAGTCAGGGTTTGAATGAGGAATTGATAATAAATTACCTACTTGCAACGAAGGAGGGTGCGGGCAGCCATGGACGGGCGACGGCAAGACGGTGAGATGTGGCCGGCGGCGACGACGATGCAGAAGAAAAAAAACTAGGTTTTGATGATTTGGGGATAGAAATTTTAATTTAATAATTTTTAAAAGAATATGAAAAAAAGAATTTTAATTAAATTACCTTTTGATTTTTCAAAAAATTAAAATTATACGATAAGTTCTTTGGATTTTAAATATTTATAAATTAGATAAATATTACTCATCGGTGCTTGTCGTTAGTGGTGCTCATCGGTGCTCGTCGAGCGCTGTAGAATTTTCCTAAATATCACCCAACTTACTTATTAAATAATACGACGTATTAAATATCACTTCTATCAAATACATGATTTTTTATATTTTCCGTAATACAAACGTGTTAAATAATATACCGATCACGCCAGTTATAAACTAACCAAACATAATGTTAACACAGTATCATTAACTTACGCTATATATATATATATTACTTACACTATTGAATTGTTTTTTCTTCCTAAATTCATTAACCTTTTGAGATAGACTATCAAGAGAAAAAAATTCATACGGAGACTATTCTTATCGTGAATTAGGATATTTGTAGATATTTAATGGAAAAAACTTTTACATGTGTATTTTAGTTTTAGGGGTTAGGGTTTTAGTTTAGGGTTTGAAGTTTAAGGGTTTGGATTGTATGGTTTAGAATTTAATGTTAGTTTTTAGAATTTAGTGTATAGGGTTTAAGGTTTAGTTTTTAGGGTTAGGATTAGGAATTTAGAATTTAAATTTTTATAGTGTAAATACACAGGCTTGTGTAATTTATACAGCCTTTGTATCAAAGTTTTACCCGATATTTAATACGTTTTCGTATTTAAGTGTTAAAATCAGTATCC
Source organism: Hibiscus mutabilis (assembly GCA_019671005.1). NCBI lineage: Eukaryota > Viridiplantae > Streptophyta > Magnoliopsida > Malvales > Malvaceae > Hibiscus > Hibiscus mutabilis. The sequence continues at coordinate 16,773,402 of CM033714.1, read as the reverse complement.
ATTTACAGATTCAGAGCGAGTACAAATAGATACTTGAGATATCCATTGAATATGTATTAGTCATGTGGATGCAGATTGTGTCGAATATTTGAACTCAACTCTGGATTTGCAAAACAAAAAATATACTTTTTTTAGGGTAAAACTTTGATACACACATGCCCATGTATTTACACTATAAAAACACAAATCTTAAATTCTTAACCCTAACCCTAAAAAGTTAAACCCCACACTCTAAACCCTAAATTCTAAACCCTACAACCTAAGCCCCTAAACCTTAAACCCTAAATTAAAATCATAACCCTTAAAACTAAAAGGCACGTGTAAACTAAAGTTTACACGGCCTGTGTATCAAAGTTGTTTCCTTTATTAAGAGAAAAAGTTTAATACACAGTCCTTGTAAACAAACGTTTACACGTGCTTTTTAAATTTAGGGGTTAGGGGTATAGTTTAGAGTTAAGTTTAGGGGTTTAAGTTGTAGGGTTTAAAATTTAAGGTTAGTGTTTAGGGTTTAAGTTTTAGGATATTAGGGTTAGGAATTTAAAATTTGTGTTTTATAAGATAAAAACACAGGCTTGTGTAAAATTAGTTTTACACAACCTGTGTATCAAAGCTTTACCCTTCTTTTAAGTATATCAGGACCTTGGTCATCAAATTTTTAAAGAATTATATTTAAATTTCTTACTCTAAAATCTTATTATTATAACCAATACGGGTTGTGTGTGATGGTAAGGCACATTGCTCTTTAGAGGAGAAAATTTGGTTCGAATCTTCGAGAGGATATCATCGGGAGGGAGAGCCACGAATTCTGAACATGAACTATAAAATAGACATATACTTTATAAACTAAAAAAATATTTCACAAGTGTAACCAATTTACTTTATAAACTAACATTTTAAATCTCTAACCCCTAAAATTTTAAATCTTAACTCATTATCTCTAAATTCTAATCATAAAATATATAATACCAAACTCTAAACTTTAAATTAAATTCGCTTGTGAAAAAATAAAATTTTACAGTCCGTACATAAAGTATCTTATCTAATAATAATATCTAAAAGAACATCCAGTTGCTTACTCTTTGTAATTGTAGCATATACAATACCAATCTTTTTTATCGGCAGATATAGCTTGAACATTCTTACTAACCAAAACCATCCCTAGAAGCTTATTGACCTTCGAAATGACCTAACCATCTCATAAGTTTGATACGATTACTGAAATGTAAAATAATTTATCATATTATTAAAATATTATATTATCTTATTTAATTTATTTGATTAATATGAAAAATCTTGTGATTTAATTATAAAATATAAAATTATATAAAAATACATTTTATAATAAATTAATTTCGTATATTATTTTTATTAAATAAAAACGTTTTATATTTTTATACTAAAATTTAAACTCATACAATATGAAAAATATGAACATCCTTTGTCACTAGAATAATTAGTTGATCTCGTATATCATTTCTTAAATATGCTCAAAATATTACAATAGTGTTGCAATTTGGCCATAAAATTTTAAAAGGTAAAATATATTAAAGATTACTTAGTCATTGATTTATTTTGCTAAAAAAATTGCTCAACAAGTTATAGATTTAGTAATAAATGTCTTTTTTCTTCTAAAAATAATAATTGAGTCACTTAGTTATACATTTAGGAACAAACATGTTACTTTTCTTTTAAAAGTAACAATTTAGTCACTCAAATATAGGTTTAGAAACAAAAATGTCACTCAATTAAAAATTCGCTCAATCATTAAAATTGAAACAAAAGCTTGGTATAATCACAATTTTAGTCGCATTCTATTAATTTGTTCTTAGTTTGGAATAATCAATAAACTCATGTAGTTTAAAATTTAGGGTTTAAAGTTATAATCTAGATCCCTAACCTAACTATGTTAAACTTTAAATCCTAAATTATAACTAAAAAACTATAAACCTCTAAACTATAGACCATAAAATAAATCTATAATCTTAGATTTAACTCGTTTGTGGTAAAAAAATTTCCATCGTATATATATGAAATAATTTCTTAATTAATTCTTATTTTTTATTAGTTTAAATATTTTTAAATTAAGCTTTATTTCTCATAAAATTATATAAAATTAAATAATTGTCTCTCCCGTGGTCCAACCCTAACTCTATACCGACTTCCTCTTACTTTTCATCCCAAAGAAAGATGACCAAATAACTTGCATTTCAACTTGTGAAGTTGGAGATGGTTTCTTTCTTGTCTGGTCTCCTATCTTTCAATTCGAAGGAACCCAAAAGGACACCTGTTTTGACACTTATATATATATATATATATATATATATATATATATATATATATATATATATATATATATATATATCAGCTGCACTTGTCTGTCCCTCCTGTAATGTCCTTCCTTCCTTGGCCTTCACAAGAAAGCATGACACTGAATAGATAGATGGAACCATCAGAGTCACTTCCACTCTCACACTAAAGACAACAACCAACACCAAAATACGGATAGGAATCCTCTGATTATAAATTATGTCTTTTTTAATATATATTTTTAAAAAATAAATTTAAAATTTAGAATTTAAAATTATAATTTATGATTAGGGTATATAAAATTAGGGATAGTATATTTTTAAGGTGTAGAATTTAAAATATAAAATTTAAAATTGAAATTTAAAAATTATTATTTTTAATATGTGGCATAAAAAAACATACTTAAAAGCAAAAAAAAAATTGTTCCCAAAACACACCCTGTGATAATCAAAACCAAAGATTCAATTAACATCATAATAAACTATCGCAATCATAACAACTGTAATTTAAATTCCGATCAAAACTCCCGCAATATAAAAACACCTGCTGTCTCTATGAAGTTACCAACCAAATTCAAAAGTCATCGTTTCTTCGTATTCCTTGTCTCTTAGTTCTGTCCTTCAAGCCCCGACCTTTCTTTCTTCTTATTCTCTATGTTTCTCATGGATGCTTTCAACACTTCTATGACTTTACCTTTCTCCTACACTTTCACCATCACCAGCAGCAGTTCGACTACCAGCACCACCCACACGAATCCTTGGATGGACGTTCGGATATGGAGTAGGTTACCCGTAAGGCTGCTCGATCGTGTCATTGCGTTTCTTCCACCGCCGGCCTTTTTCCGAGCTCGTTCCGTTTGTAAGAGATGGTACGGTCTGCTTTATTGCAGCGGCTTCCTTGAATTGTACATGCAGATATCGCCACGCCACCATTGGTTTCTGTTCTTAAAGCACAAGCCATTGAAGAGCTACATCTACAGAGCTAACAATACCGGCGGCGGTGGTGACGAGGACAGAACTAACTGTGAAGGGTATCTCTTTGATCCCTATGATATCGTGTGGCACCGCCTTTCTTTCAACTTGGTTCCTTCTGGATTCTATCCGGCGTCTTCCTCTGGTGGGTTGGTTTGTTGGGTTTCCGACGAAGCCGGCACAAAGAATATCATGTTATTCAACCCTTTAGTCGGTTCTTTAAGCCAGTTGCCGCCCACGCTGAGGCCACGTCTCTTCCCTTCAATAGGTTTAACAGTCAGCCCCACGTCGATCGACGTTACAGTCGCCGGAGATGACATGATTTCTCCTTACGCAGTCAAGAATCTATCCACGGAAAGCTTTCACATCGACGCCGGTGGGTTTTACTCCATATGGGGCGCCACTTCTTCCTTGCCACGCCTATGCAGCCTTGAATCAGGCCGAATGGTTTACGTCGACAGTAAGTTCTATTGCATGAATTATAGCCCGTTCAGCGTCCTAGCTTACGACATGGCAGCAAACAAGTGGTCCAAGATTCAATCTCCCATGCGAAGATTCCTCCGGTCACCGGGCCTGGTGGAGAGTCGAGGAAAGCTGGTCCTGGTCGCCGCGGTGGAGAAAAGCAAGCTCAACGTGCCCAAGAGTTTGAGGCTTTGGTGCTTGCAAGATTGTGGGACGACATGGTTGGAAATAGAGAGAATGCCACTGCAACTATACATGCAATTTGCTCAACTTGAAGGTGGAAATGGTTTTGATTCCGTCGGGCATGGAGAATTCATCGTGATAATGATACGGGGGACCGATAAGGGGCTGCTGTTCGATATCTGTCGGAAGAGGTGGCAGTGGATTCCGGCATGCCCTTACCTTGGGTGTGGTGAAGATGTTGAATTGCGTGGTTTGGCTTATGAGCCTAGGCTTGCTACGCCGGTTATTAGTCTACTTAGTTGATATACACTGGTTTTTCTACTAATGTGCTACGATGATCTTAAAGCGAGTATGCTAGTTAGCTAGTCTTTGGAGTAATTAGTATCTTCCGTTCTGTTTAGTATTTTGGACCTGCTTTGATGTATGAAGCTTCCGTTCTCGCTTTCCCTTCACTGTTGCCAATAATGTCTTTAATTTAAATGCATATATTTCTCCCTAAATTATTACTAGTAATTAGAAGAGAAGATCATCTCTCTCATTTTGTCTGTTCAGTAATGCCAAGTGTTCTCTTGCTGCTTTCTGGCCATCCGAAGGTATATACACAGACAGTAGACACACATACATGCCATTTGGGGACTGAACAAGGGCAGGGACATCTTGGGACTAGAGTTAAACAAAAATCAAATAAATTCATGGATTTTGGTTTTGTCCCTATACACCGGCTGTGCGGAGGTGGGGTTATATGGGTGTTCAAAGTTTAGGGTTTAGAAGTTAGAGCTTTAGGATTTAAGGTTTATAGTTAAAATTTGGGTTTAGGGTTTGAGGTGAGTTGTAGGGTTAAAAATTTAGATTTTAAATTTTAGTTTGAAAATAAATATGTTTGTGTAATTTTTTTTATCAAATATTCACCCTTTTAATATATTATCAATTTATTCCTCTGTTAATTGGTTAACAGCATTAACTCTATATACATATATATTATCATCTAAGTGATCACAAATAAGATTTAATGTCACCATTTAATTGAACACATAAATGAGAGAAAACAAGTCTTCGCACCTAAGATTCAAACTATGGTTCCTTTAGCCTAACCTACACCCAATCAAGAAAGAATTTTGTTATAGTTGACAACAAAATATTTTAAGGTTGGCCTTAATTTAACCTTAAATTATTGTAACAAAATTTTTAATTTGGTGTAGTAGTTAGATGTGAGGATACTGCCCCCAACGGACTCTAACGTGTGCCACTTTCTTATTAAATTTTGTTTTGTGAAAAATTGAATAACATGTGTCATTATGTGAAGATGATATAAAACTTAAATGAAAGTTTTTCCCTTTTTTAATGGTACCGAGTGAATAAAAGTTGGTTAATCATTCCGGTAGTATACCATTTTAAGAAGGGGATAAAGCATTTTGCTGTAACAAGAGACCGGTTGTCTCCAGCAAAATCATGGCAAATTCCAAGGAGAGATTGAGAAGGGGGAACTGAATTAGATATCAGAAAATGAAAGGAATGATCTTTTATTTAGAACAGTAACATAACAACAATGGTTTAATCAAAACTAGTTGAACATGAATTAATTGAATAAGCCCTCATCTTATTAGCTTTCATGTAAATGTAGTTGAGCAGCAAGAGAGGATATTCAAATTATGAAGGAATTCACACAAAATTATAGCACAAGTGGGCACATTGAAAGACATCAAAAGTGGGATATTTTGATAATTTGTGTTAACCCTACTTGCACCTCCCAATAATATAAAACAACTAATCATCTGTAGCCACTAATAGCCAACTTTGCTTCGGCCTTTCAACCTAAGACTCTAGGGAAAAGATGGTGGTACAAGTACATTGCCTACACTTTGTATATACACATCAGATGGTATAGCAGATGTGCACGGTCCTGGACATTTGTCTATATTTTTGCGGAGTTTATGTTTTAACTCTAACCTGAAGAATGAGATGCACATCCCTTTGGAAGATAGACCTTAGCTCCTCATTTGCTTCGATCCCAATTCTCCTGTGTTTTAAATCACAACTAATTATTATCATATAATATGAGATTGCATTCAGATTTCAAAGAGATACTGTTGCTAAAGATCGAATACCAGTTACCAGTGGAACATTGAAGAGAAATTAATTGGATATAGAACAAGCTTACCCTATTTTTGAGCCGCTCTTCCCAACAAGAATCTTTCGCTGGCTTATTTTGCCAGTAATGAAGTGTTGCTCAATCCTCAGAGACCCATCTCGTAATTCCTTCCAGTCTACCAAACAGTGTTCAATACCATATGGGATTTCCTGGAGCAAGAAAAGTTTTAGTCCTAGTAGCGACCTGTGAACATTACAGAACTCCCCAACCACCCCTCAAAGGAAAACGAAAAGGAAAAAGAGGGAAAAAACACATAGCGAGAGAGAGTATCTTCCAATGAAATATTCTTCATGACTTCTTCAGTCATTGCAAACGGATCTTCATCCCAAGGCCTTTTAACTGCCTAAGGGAAAAAATGCCATTGATCCTGAATAATTTGTGTTACTTTATAGAAGAAAAGAGGAGCTGCAATGGTAGGAACAAAACTTAAGCAATCTGCATCATTCTACAGAAGCATGCTAAGAAGGTATTATTGCCAAAGAAGCTACTAATGGAAATATGTAATGCTTTAACATCCAGACTTGACTGAAATAAAAAACAGAATCCAAAAGTCGGAAAATGCAGAAATGAAGGAATGAAACAGATCCTTGTAACTAATGACCACCAGCTATGTTATCTTTACTCATTCATCCAGTAAAGACATGTATTTGCTAACAACACAAGGTTCACATGACACAAATAAACTATAATCTTATAAACAACAAATCAATGTAAAATAAAAATGCATATAAGGGTGTGTTTGTTTCATGTAGTTTGAATTCCAAAATTTAATTTTCGTAATTTACGGGTGTTTGGTTCATGTTTTACATGGTCTAAGGAGTTTGAATTACAGTTGACTATTTTTCTTTACATTCTTTTGCAGTTTGTTTTACCATATTTTTTTCATAAAACAAACTACATTCTTTTCAACTCTAAACCCTAAACCCCAAATATTAATATAAACCCTAAACCTTAAACCATAAATGCCACCATAAACCTTAAACACTAAATTCTAAACCTTAAATGCTACTATAAATCCTGAACTCTAAACCATAACCACTAACCTAAACCTTAAAAAATAAACCATAAACCCTAACCACTAAACCCTAAACACTAATCTAAACCATAAACCACTAAACCCTAAACTCTAACCTAAACCCTAAACCCTAAACTCTAACCTAAACCATAAACCCTAAATATTAAACCCTAAACACTACCAAAACATTAAACCATAAACACTAAAAACTAATCTAAACCCTAAATCCTAAACCCTAAATGTTAAACCCTAAATCCTACCCTAAATACTACCATAAATCCTAAACCCTAACCAATAACATAAACCCTAAACCCTAAATGCTACCATAAACTATAAACCATGAACCCTAAACACTAACCTAAATGCCAAACCCTAAACCCTAAATGCTAACTTAAGCACTAAACCATAAACCCTAAATGCTGCCCTAAATCCTAAACCCTAAACCCTAACCTAATCCCTAAACCATATTTTGGTTGGAACTTGTTTTTAGCATTATCGATGTTTGTTTGAGGATTGTTCATGAAATTATCAAAAAACTCTACCAAATAGCGAAAAAATGAATTACACAATATCATCCAAACACCAGAAAATACTTTCTGTAGTTTGTTTTCTAGAAAATGTAGTTTATTTTCCAGAATTCATTTTCCGGAAACAGATTTCAGTGAAACAAACGGACCCTAAATCCTTTTGAAAACAGTAGACTTTTGACTAACAAAGTTGGTAATAGAAACATACCATCGCTCCTTCAAAAGAACCCAGAGGCAACATATCATTTGAATGTCTTTACCATCATGCTAAAATGATCTTGGGAGAAGATATATTTATGAACAACTTAGTTAACTAGAAAGATATTACGCAATGCCATATCAAAAGACAATACAGAATCCAAATACTTTGCATAAGTAGAATGAATTGCATGTATTAAGAGCATAACAGAATCTAATTACTTTCAATAGAAGTAAATGTAAAAAAAAAACTGTTCCATGAGATATTTAGATCTTCTACTCCAGAGCCCTTCAATCCTGAGATCATGAAAACCCTGGAGAATAATATAAGTTACAAGAAACTAACTTAAGCATGCTTGGTTTATATCCTAAAAGGAGCAACCTACACCTTTCAGCATGAAAACCTACCTTTCAAAGCCAGGAAGATCTTTGAACTGCTCAGCAACCTTCAACAAATCCTTCTTTTTTTTCTACCAAATCTACCTTATTCATGCATAAAATCCGTGTTTGTTTAGGATTTGCTTCTGCTCCCATGCGTTTGATTAATCTTATCACCCTCGAATTGGATTTGTATGGATGAATTATTATATACATGATCAGAAATCAATATGAAGGAAACAACCTCCACATTAGACAAGAAATTTAAAAAGATAATAGAGTACATAAAAGTATTTAGACAACATAATGACCATGTCATACCATCAAACCAATACCCGCCTGAAATGCCCAATTTTTATGACAAAGGCATACAGGAAGAGACCAGTAAATTAAAATTGATGAGCTAGAAAAATTGGGGAGAAATTTTACATTTAGTAAGAAAGTCAAGTCCATCTGAAGTACATTACTCAAGAGGTTATGTGTTGGTTTAGTAAAAAAGATAGCAGTCCCATTGTTAGATCTGCGGTTGTTAAGATAGGATTTAGCGCACTATGTTGTTTATTATTTATTATGTATTGATGGTTTAGTAGTTACCGTCAGTTATTATGTGTTGTTTTGTATGATCTCTAGCAGTTTCTAACGGTTAATTTGGTGGGTTATTTATACTAAAAAGGAGGAAAATATGAGGAGGTTTTTTCAGTCAATTTCTGGGTTAGTTTTTGGAGGAAAAAGGTCCCTCAAAGTACCTTGTGGGCTAGTATTACCAGATGTATATGTAATCTGCCATTGGCAGTAAAGCATTATTTGGAATTACTCTCCAGTTTCCTAACAAATTGGTATCAAATTCATGGTTTCGATCAAAATGGACAATAGGCTTGAAGGGTTGGAGAAGATGGAAGATGTACAAGGGGAACTCAGCCAAGTGAAGGATTTCCTCACTCAATTACAAGATTGGATGAAAAAACAAGGTGAAATAGATACTGAAATCCTTCGGCAGTTAAAAGGTAAATCATCATTTCTCACAGATTCTCATGTGGTGGCTAAAGCGGTGGCTGAAAACACTTATGACCAAGGCTATGTGGGTCGTTCGGAGGTTGTCCAACGCCGAGAAAAGACTCGTCCTAAAAGATTGGAATTGTCTGTCTTTTCTGGTGACAATTCATTCTCTGGTTTGCAGCGGTCATTAGTAGAATTTGAGAGTTTATTTCAGGACCCAATGAGACTGAGCATATTGTCAAGGAAATGATGGCAAGAGGAACTATCAAGTCAAGCACAAGTCCTGTCGCTAGCCTAGTGTTTCATGTATCTTTGATAAAAGATGTTATGAAGGATTCTACTCCAGTTCAACAGTCTCCATCTTTCTTGTCGAAAGATCTCAAAATACAAGAACTTGAATGTGTGGTGGATTACTGGTTTCTCTTGGATGATTCTCAAGAGATGTTGATTAAGTGGAAGGATTTTCCTAACTTCGAGAAAACTTGGGAATTGTGGTCGTTTCTGCTCAGTTTCCTTCTTTTCACCTTGAGGACAAGGTGGAACATGTTGGGGCGAGTATTGTTAGATCTGCAGTTGTTAAGATAGGATTTAATGCACTATGTTGTTTATTATTTATTATGCATTGATGGTTTAGTAGTTACCATCAGTTATTATGTGTTGTTCTGTATGATCTCTAGCAGTTTCTAATGGCTAATTTGGGGGATTATTTATACTAGAAAGAAGGAAAATATGAGGTGGTTGTTTCAGTCAGTTTCTGAGTTAGTTTTGGGAGGAAAAAGGTCACTCGAAGTACCTTGTGGGCTGGTATTACCAGATGTATATGTAATCTACCATTGGCAATAAAGTATTATTGAAGTATTATCCTAGTTTCCTAACACTCGTGCTATAAAAAACAATAACAAATTATGATATTATCAGGAGGACAATCTTTCTTATTTCTATACTTCTAAGGTGAGGTCCCAAGAAAAACTTATTTGCAGCTCACAATAGTACAGATGAAGACTACCTGCATTCTTAGTGGCTGCATACAGCACCCAAAGCAAAAAATACAACATTGATCATGTTCATGGCATACCAAACTCCTTGACCAAGAAATAGTACGCAACCATGCATCATCCATTCTAAGTGCATTGAGTTCCAGTCAAAACATCAAATGCATCATCCTCGAAGACCTTGATTCTTTTAGGAATAGGTTAGATCAACCCGCTATTACTATTTCATCAGTGGCGGAGTCAAAATTTTTATATAGTGGCGTCAGAATAGACTTTGAGGTACAAAGATTCTCATACCACTACAATATAAATATTGTTAACCCTATACCCAAACAAATCAAGTGGGGTCAATTCTAATATTTCCATAAAAAAAATTATGCTAACTCCTTGAAAACCCCATATAACTCTTTGAATCCCATACTACAACAAATCAAGTGGGGTCAATTGACCCCCTAAACTATATGTGGCTCCGCCACTGTATTTTGTTACAGGATAGCAAAAGAGTTTCTCCCATGAAGAAACTTCAGTAAATCACACGAAGATAAGAATTTGTAGTATAGTCTACAGATAACAGATGGCTGATGATAGATCTCAGCTGAAGTTCAAGGAAAAAGTTAATATAAGAGTAAATATAGATCGAAATATCAGCTGTGTATCGGACCACTAACCTTGTAAGATGCCTATTGACATAAAAAATAACTATGAGTACATCATAGAGATTAACTGAACTCCAGGCACTCTCGACACGAACCTTTCATATCTTTGTGAAGATGCCCCCTGCTATTTAACATCAGTCCAGGAGTATCAAAAAAGCACTGCATAATGCATGCTTGAAATTAGTAAGATGATATTCCTAAAGAGCATTATAACAATAAAGCAACAATAAAAAAATGGGTGCCTAAACTATAAGTAAACAAGGAATTATCACAACCCAAGTTTTGAAATTTAATTCGAAATTTAGTAACAATAAATATCAATAACAAGATAGGAAACCTGTAAAATTCTTAAAAGTAACACAATTGAACAAATATTATTTTGTCTTATAGTAAAGGCTTAACTATAAAATAAGTGACTAAACTATGTCTTTTTTTTTTGCAATAGGTGCCTAAAGTATTTTTTTGGTTGATATAGCTGCCTAAGTCAATTTCAACCAAAAATAAAACTTTAGGCACCTATTTCAGCCAAAAAAATAAAACTTTAAACATCTATTTCAGCCAAAAATAAAACTTTAAGCACCTATTTTTAGCCAAAAATAAAACTTTAAGCACACATTTTTAGTCAAAAATGAAACTTTAGACATTTATTTCAGTTAAAAAAAACTTTAACCACCTATTATAAAAAAAAATAGTTTAGTCACTTATTTTGTAGTTAATCCTATAGTAAAACAAAAATGAACATGAAGTATTCCAAAAGAAACATACAATTTGGGTATCCCCTCTGGTCATGACCCCTAACACTTCATGAGTGGTTGTGTTTGTTTTCCGTGAAACAGCAGCAACCTTAGTCCCAACATTTTGGAAAAACACAAAAGACATTTAATCAGTTCTGATATGAATTAACGCGTTAATCTCCAAACAAAAAGGCTAATGAACAAACCATAAAATTAGTAAGGGCCGACTTCCCGGCATTAGGGGCGCCGATAATCCCAAAGGAGAGAGACTTCTGGTCCTCTTCCTTGACCTGTTGGTCATGGTCGGCGTCCTCGTCCGGGCCATCCAAGGCTGCCTCGAGCAAGGCTTTTGCAAGAACCCTTCGTCGTCTATCCTCTTCCCCGTCCTCTACTTTAAAGTATCGGTCTTGGAGTTCGTTTTTGAAGAATGCCGCTCCACTCGTTTTCTATGTTGGACATCCCAGGTCGGTTGTTGGGGAGTGCTATCGGGGATGGAGAATTGGGCACTGTCGAAGACAGAGTCGGGGCTGTTGTTGAGGTGAGAGTGGCGGGAGTCGTCGGAATCAACTTGGCGCTACTGGGGTCGGGCTCAAAACAAACGAACAAATAGAAGATGATGCTGGCGGTGGAAGCTGTGGACTCGGGGTGTGTAGAGAGAAGTAAGAAACGTGAGTACTCTCAAAGCCTTGTTTGTTGTATTCATCGGATTCCTGTTTACTTGGTTTTGCTTGTTTTTCGTTGTTCTTCTGTAAATACATAGTCCCGTTCGGTGTTTGCGGTGGCGATGATTGCAGGACGCAGAAGATGAGAAGCAGTTTGGGGTTTTGGAAAGGGCTTCAACGAATTATTATGCCTTTTTAATACAAAAAAATGTACCTCGGAAGCCCAATAATGTAGGAGGAGAGGCGGCTTTCCCCAAATATAACCGCGACTGATTTTAAAATTAGACGACTTAAGGCTATAATTTAATTTTTTTTATAAAAATAGTAAAAATTTTAGTATTTAATTTGTATGTACATATAGAAATATTTACAAAGTCGATAAATATTTTTGTATATACAAAAATTTGAAAATTGTATTATTTTGTAAAATTTTCTGTATATACATAAAAGTCGATATTAAAATTTTTATTATTTTTATAAAAAAAATTGTATAGTCTAATTTTAGTCTTATTTTAGGCGTCTCACGTTAAAAAAACCTTCGATAGGCAAAAGTTTTTACTAATGAATATTTGAACTCGACTGTTATAGTAGTAAGGAACAATTGAATTCAAGAACACCAGCTCTCTATAGCTATTTTGGCTGGAGTTGAGCGTTTAATTGAGTCAAATAAATTTTTTTTTAGTTATTCGAGTTGACACTTCATATTTTACAAATAAAATTATTATGAAATTTGAGTTAATTTTTCAAATTATTATACAAATTTAATTGTAATTATTTATTATGTTATAGTGTCATTTAATTACAAATTAAACGAATTTCTCTAATCATATAAGATATGCATATATATAGTTCTTCATATTTTTTATATTGGTCACACGCACACGCACACGTACGCACACACAGTGTGCACGCACGCGCGCACACACATATTTGAAGGACTCAACCCACTAATTATTAAAAATGGTAAACTACACCAGTAACCACCGAAATAATTGGGGTACCTATTTTGACCACCGAACTATCGAACTCGTCAATCAAACCACTAAACTTAAATTAACCAACCAACCAAATGACAACACGTGTATCATCTATTTTTAAGTTTTAGTTTATTTAATTTAATAGATTTAATCAACTAACCAGATAGTAACATGTGGCACCATTTGATTGGCCATTAAAGAATGAGAAGAAATAAAATAGAAGAGAATTGATCCCATGGAGATTCGATCCTGCGCCAAGTGCATGGAAAACCAATGCTCCAACCATCCTTCTAGGTGATGCTGACTGAATCGCCTTTTGGAAGTTGCTGCTGACTGGACATTCAGAATCTACCACGTCGGACATTGTCATGCTCCAAGTCATGCCCACGTGTCCAGCCTTGATTCCAGAAAATAAAAACGGCAGAACATGCTCTTTTAATAATGTTTTCTAGAAATTGAAGTTCAGCGCAAAACAAACAAAAACAACCTAAATTAGTAATATTATAGAATCAACAAAAAATATTTATCAATAAAATAATAACAAAATAAAACACTCATGCCTAAGGCTATGCCCATTGGGGTTGCCAAGGAGAACAACACAAGTGTCTAGCGTCATTGTAAATGGCTATGCCCATTGAGGTGGCGAGAATCACCCGGCCGCGAATGCTTTGTTCAAGAAGAATACGTTGTGTGTGTATATATATATATATAATTAATGTGTTGTATAACGTGCTTGTATTGTGCAAAAGCAAAACCCCCAGACCCAAATGTGAGAATGGCGGGAACAAATGGCAAAAAAGAAAAAAAAACTATGTATGTTGTTGTCAAGCTGGAGTGGGAGTACAGTGCAATGCTGTGTTCTCTTTAATTTGTACCTTAGAATTTGAAGGTTTTGTACGCATTAGTATCTGAGTAATGAACTGATGCAATGCTTGATATGAAAAGCATGATCTTTTAATTGGCTGGCTCCGCCTAACAAAATCTCAATGCTTAATAAAATGAAGGGTCCAAATTGCATGGCATTGCCTAATATAATATTGAACCTATTTTAACATAGTCCGTTTTTTCTGAGATTTTAGTGGCCTAAAGACAAATTTAAAATTTATATCTTTAATAACAAATATTAAAAAAATTAGAACTTGAAAATTGAATTACTGAATTCTTGCCTCGACGCAAATTTCAACTTATGAGAACAATTTTTTTTAATTATATTTGAGCTTCTTAATTATGGGCCTTGGGCAGATGCCACTCTTACCCAGACTCAACTACGACCTAAGGTCTGGCCAATAAAAATAAATGACCCCTTTATGGAGAGTCAATAAGTGTTAGTGCATCTTTCAAAAAAATGAACTGTTTGTGCACTGGATTAGCTCTTAAATCTCCTTTACTTCCTATATGAACTTCCTTTTAAATCTCAAAATGACATTGTCATAAGAGAAATCAGGGGCTGCTGAGGGATCTATTATTAAGCAAAAGGATCATTACTATTAACTTATCCACCTCAGTCACTCCTGGTGGAGTAATGGTATTGCTATTGCTATGCATGCTGTTGACATTTACCGTATTGGTATTGCTTGTGTTTTTAACACTTTAAAGTTTGCTTCCGTCCCACAAAAAAGGTTCAAATTTTGGTTAAATACTGTTGATTTAATATCTCAACAGCCAATGGAATTGCTACACGTTAGGGAAAAATGCTAATCATATGCTGAATATATAGTATAAATTGTTAAAACGTTAAGGAAAAAATGCTAATATATTCTCTATATTCAGAAAACAAATCATAAAATTCTAGAATTTTAATAAATTGATAAAATGCAACAAATGTCGTTGGAATCCAAAAATATATATTATAAATGTTAAAAGAAATGTTGCAGGGTTACTAGCAGAAAGACATGATTGCCTTCCACTGCAAAGCTTCGATTATATGATAAATTGTTTGAACCATAGACAGAAGTGAACTCGCCATAGGCAGAAGCAGTAGAAACTCACTGCCTCTTATTACCGGTTTGAGATCGTTTACAGTCACACAACTTCATAATTCTCCGCGATCAAATTCGTTCTTTGTGAGAACTTTGGGGGAGCTCCACCACCTTTCAGGGGAATGATGTTCACAACCTACACCAATAATTCTCTCGAATAAGTGAAATCCGTGGCATTTATTTATAATGTGAAGGAACAGCTTTTTTCTTTTCTGCAAATGCCTAAATTTGAACGGAGAGCAATCGAAACATCCGCAATTATCCTGAGTTAAAATAAATAAGTAAATTTGCATATCAAACCTTCAGGTCACTGTATAAACTAGTTGCTGAAAAACGGACAGAAATGGGGAAGAAGACGGATGAATCTGCTGGAGGCACAACAAACTCCATCGATCCACTGCCATTGTTGGAAGCAAGAAAATACTTATAAATCAATAGCATCTTAAAAATATCTAAACACAATTAAGTGGCTTTGAAGTGTTACAAATGTACTGACCTGCGATTGGAGTTGTCAATGAGAACTATGGACCATTCTAAGACAGAATTTCTGGAGTCATACCTGCAAGATAAACAAGGAAATGAAAATGATAAATAGCAGTCCAACTTTTAATATTTTATGATACACAACATCATAGCATTTTCACTAACCCCCGAAGTTAGTAACATCTTATGAAGATAGACCCAAAGAGTTCTGGATTAAGGCTTGGCTGAGTTGAATTCAGTTTATTAATCTCATGGGGGTAAATTTTGTGTTCCTTAGAATTATTAAATGATTTCAATTTACCTCCATTCACCATCGATCTGATTGACATTTGGTGCCTCCCGAAGAGCTGGGAGAGGTACAGAAATCACGACATTTCGCAGATCAAACATGGAAGAAGCTTCATATTCAATGCTGACATAAGTTTCATTTGCAGAAACCGAAGGCCAACAGTTGACTGCAACAAACAAACAAGAAAACTCAGTAACCATCCGAGAATAAAATACCAATTTATATTACTAAGAATAAGCAGCATCAGATTCAAGACCCACTGGTCAATGGAACCATTGACTCATCTGCACTTTGCATTCTCCACTTCAAAAGGCCGACACCAGCTACATCCCCAGCTGGACCAGTGGGGAAAGGCCTATTAGGGTCCTTCAATCCTAGAATGTTCTCATTGGAAAACAACTCCTTGCTCATGTTAGGGTGAGTCTTGAAAAGAATGCCAGGATTACCCCCAGTTTCAATCTGAAAATAAAGGACAAAATTTGGTAATTTAATGCTGTAAGGGTATTGTGACAAGAAAAAATTTGAAGACAAAGCATGTAAGAAAAATGGTAAACTCAATGCAGTAAAGGCTTTAGAAGCAATATGTTGCACTTTGAGGACACGGTTATTGTTACGTGACTGAATTAATAGGATGTATTTCGATGGCAAGGCCAAAAAAGGGGGGAAGCAAATACAAGAAAGTGGTATTCTACCCTGATTAACAGAATAGTTTAGATCACATCCCATGACCCAACAAAAGTGTGGAAAATAGTAGATTTGATAAACCAGCATTCTTGTCTCTTCAAAGCACATTCTTCCATAAGGGAAACATGCTAGCTTTCAGTGGCAAATAGGAAAGTACCTATCACCAAGATTGAACCAAACAAAACTTCATGATAATCACCAAAGCTAAAGCATGATTTTGAAATCAAAATCTCTGTCAGATTATGAATTCTCACCTGAACTTGGATGTGTGCATCTTCCTGGTTAAGAATTTGAAGAGACAAAGTCCCTTGAACATCAAAGTTACTTATTCCACCATCTCTTTTCAGAGTGACATTAAGTTTCTCCTCAGCAGTCAAAGTGACGGGATCAGTAGGTGCAGGTGCAGCCACTCTGGACTGCCCTGCCCTTGGCTGCACATCTTCAACAATCAGTTCACCTTCTGCTTTCAGGGATTCCAAGAACTGGTTTGTTTTTTGTGATTTACCAAGCTGCATGCCAAGTCCTTTAGGAGGAGCAGTTGCAGATGAGGGTTGGCGGCCTGGCAATACGAGCATAAGGTCAGAAAATGTCCTGAAACAAGTTTGCTATTAAACATACCTAGGACAGAGAGAAACGTTTTGAACTTCTTATGGAATAACATGGAAACAACTTCTAAAACCACTTCCAAAACAAGTCAAATCCAAAGCATGTGGTGGAATACTCATGTGACAAACCTTTAGACTTGGTAGAGAAGGAATCAACATCAGTGGTTACTCCCAACCCAGAACCACTTCCACTGCTAGAAATGCTCATATCATTAAAGCTAGTTTCAATTCTTCCAGAGCCCATTGACATGAACCCTCCTTTATCACCTTTATTCTTATCAATCTGCAGAATACACAACATGAATCAATAGAGTATATAACAAAGACACCAATTAGTACAAGGGGCAAGAATATTGCAATACATATACCTTGCTCTTATCAATCTCACTAGCTTTGCGCTTCATGACATCCTTAGTTTCATTAATCTTGCTCTGCAAAACCAGCTTGTGCAATTTCTCCTCATGACTCTCCATCTCGCAGTATTGCTTAACCTGTGCAACTGTAACATTTTCCTTGTGCCCAAGACATATGACTTCATCAAAAGCAAAGATCAATTCAAAAGCAGTCTTGCAAATACCCTCCTCGTCTAAAGAGTAACAATATTCAGGTACCTAGGGGAAGAAAAGGAATAAAGTAAGTGCTATGTTCAAATCAGCTGTGACAAAATATTATTACGAAGGCTAAAAATTGAAAATGCCTCAGGTAACAGCAAAACTTAATGAGATAGAAAAGTGACAAGGAATGAGTAGCTAAAACACATACAGATAAATGAAACTGAGATTATATTTGCACTGGTGACCATTCAACTACAGAATAAAAGTCAACTTGCAACTACTGAAGGTAATCAAAGAAATAAAGAACCAAGTGTCTTTTATGTAATTTCTTATGTTCAAATATTTAAAAAAGAGAAAATAAATCAAAGAAAAGCTGAAGCACACCAGCTTGGAGAGCAGTCGCAGAGTCTCCAAATCTTCAAGAATATTGCTCTGTTTGTTGGTTACAAGAAGCAAATAAAGAGCTTCTATTGGTTGATAAACATATCGCACATTCTCAGTCTCAACATATGTGTGCTGCTTTCCCGTGCCCACCAACTTGGGAAAGGCTGCAAGAAGACCTTCAATTCTTATGCGAGTCATGTCCACAAACTGCCTGGAGACAAGCACTGAAATGAGAGGCACAAAGAATGTCAGTGAGACAACCAAAACTTGCACTTCACCAATTCAATTACCATGACATGAGAAGAACGACTGCCACAAGAAAAATGAACTGACCTTTGCCAGACTTGCTTAAAACAGAAGCAGCAAGTACAACCTGAATCACAAAAATAAAAGAAACTATCATATCATTGCAGAAAATAGAACATGAACCTTGAAGTTGCAATGACCAGTCCAGTTTTCATCTACATTCCTCAACTACTCCAAAATCGTTAGACAACTCAATTTATGCACAAACAATATAAAAATAACTTAAATGAGGATCCATCCAAATCGACAATTCAACTAAGACGAACAAAGGAGAATGAAAATAAAGGACAAGGTATATACCATCTTGGATGTCGGATTGAACTACCCAGCCAATATCAAATTGAAGCTTTATCAGAGAAACTAGTAGACAACGAAAATCGAGTTAGGATTAAAAAATCAAAATTAAAATCTGGAAATGGAATCAAGACAAAGTAAAGAGGAATGAATTTAGAAATATCTAAAACAAAACGTATAATAAACGTGAAAAATGAAGAAACGATAACAAATCAGAAGATCAAGTCAGCAAATAGATCGGCCACCTCAGAATTCAGATCTATACAGCAACATGCATATAAATGCAAATATCAATAATCCAAATGCAGCGATTGGAAGCCAAGAAAATGGAATAATACTACAAAAACTAAAAAAATAGGCTACACGCCGGAAGAAGAACAACAGTACGACTGAGTACAGCTTTCACCATTTTGAAAACTCAATAATTATAGAATTGTTTAAAATCTGGAGATTTTATCATCTAAACTAACAATTAAGATAGCAGTGTTTACAGATCTGAGAAGGAAATTACCTCGATCTGATTTGCTGTGCGCCTGTGTGTAAGATCTTCTCTCGGGATATCGGAGTCAGAAGAGAACCCGTCGGGAGCTTATTTCAAGTTTGCCCATTATATACCAGTGTTCAAATAGATTCATTCATTATTCTAATTGGTCCAATCTTGGGTTGTCCAGCCCAATCATATTGCCTTTCAAATTTTATTTTTCACATTTTCGCTTGGAATACAGTGGTAGGTCTTGACACTCGACTTTGAGAGATCCATTAGAGATTTTTTTTTTTTTTTTGAATTGAGTATTTTATAAGTATATTATATAACACAAAATTTTGATGGTAAACTTGGTAAGGGTGCTTTTACACGATGTAAATACATAATAATGAAAAAATGTTAATGAATTAATTGAAATTTTTATGTTTGGTAAACAACTTTTTGAGCTAAAATTAGAGGTTTGTAGCATTTTTAGATGTTTGACTATTCAAATCTACTAATTTAGATGTTTGACAAAATAACAGATTATAATAGAAGATTGTGGTGAAACCTCTCATTTTGAAAAAGCTCTTTTTATGAGTTTTTTGAGTTAGAAGTTTGAATAGAATACTTATAAAGACTCTTTTGTCATTGATAATTATAGTTTTTTTCCTAAATAACATAAATTTGAATAACTAATAAAATTAAAAAAAAAATCATAAATAAAAAAATAATTTATTATCGGCAAATAAATATGATTTTATTAAAAATAAAAGATTAATATATACATTTAAATTTAATAATTATTAAAATTATACTAAAAACAAAATTTCGCAAATAAAAAATATACAGTTCCTTCATATATGCTTAGTAATGATATTAAAAAATTATTTTTTATAATCCAATTAATATTAATAAATACAAAATATTATTAACTAATAAATTATTCAAACAAGTATTGAATATAATCATGTTCTTACATGTCATTTTGCTTGTTCAAATAATCAAACAGCTATTAGCTATCAGTTAATTTACCAAACAATTTTATACAATCAGTTAAGGCAATCCGCTAGTCAAATTAGCTAAAGCTATTAGCTATCAGCTAATGTAATCCGCTATCAGCTATCAGCTATCAACTATCCGCTAATTGCTAGACAGAGCCAATGATTAAGGTGACCTAATGATATTTTTAAAACAAATACACGGTCAAATGAAAAGTTTGAATGAGAGGGAGTCAAATGATATTTTTAAAATTTTAAAGAGTTAAATAAAAAATTTCCAAAATTTTATAGGGATATGACCTTGCATAGTTCCACCATTGGCTTGGATACTTATTTATTAACACGAGGAAAAACAATGCAGGGACGTAATAAATAAATAACCTTATATTTGGTGTATAAATTATAAATCATGTAATATACATATTTTCTTTTATTTATTTAATTAAAGTGTTAAATAAGTAAAATATAAGTATTAGTCCAAGTTAATTTTCTGCTCCTTTTTAATTTTCTGCTCCTTTTTCTTTAGGACATGTTTTATTTTGGCCACCAAATATGAAAAAGTGTTAAATTGGCCACTTACGTTTTCGACATACATCATTTTGGTCATCCGTCTATTAATCTCCGTTAACCAAGTAACGGAGATCTGGCTTGACACATTAAAAAAATTTAAAAAGCCACATTTTTTCAAACTGTATAAAATATAATTTATTATAATAATATAATTTCATGGGTAAAACTTTAATACAAGGCTGTGTAAAATTAATTTTACACAAGCCTGTGTATTTACACTATAAAAACTCAAATCCTAAATTTTTAACCCTAAAAAACTAAACCCTATACACTAAATTCTAAACACTAACCTTAAATTTTAAACCCTACAACCTAAACCCCTAAACCTTAAACCCTAAACTAAAACCCTACCCCTAAAACTAAAAGGCACGTGTATCAAATATTTTCCTAATTTTATTTAATCTATTTTAAGCTTAATATTCTATTTTTTATAATTAAAAATGCTAACCCCATTTCTTTAGCCACATTCTCCTCCACACCCACTGTAGTCAGCACCACATCTACCACAACCGCTGTTGTTCCCCATGCTCCGCAGCCTCCACAACATCCAACACAAAAAGTCTACATATCTAAAACTAATAATTTTCATTTGAGCTTTGAAAAATAGAAGAGCCAAAATCACCTTCCAAGTTGCATACCAAAACCCAGAAAAAAACAGTATATCCATAGCTCCACTCAATCCAATTTCAAGCATAATTCGAAACGCAATCATTGCCTAAATTGAAAGCAACCCAAGATCCACCAATCAAAACCATCCAAAAGCTTCTTGTTTTACCCCTTAAATGTTTGTCGAAATGCAAGATTTAGTACACTCAGATAATGTAAACAAGACTTCTAACTCCCTTACCATCTTCCTTGGAGATCGATTGCAGCAGCAGAGCGATTATCACAATTACCAAAGAGTTGGAAAAAAATGAAGCCAAAGTTACCAATACCTTAATAGAGAAGTGTTTCAGAAGAGATTAAAGATTTGGGTTTTGGATTGTTAACGCTTAGTTTGCACGGCTAAGTCGGACTTTGTCGAGAAGACTGAGAAATGTGGATTTGAAATGAGAAAAAATGAGGTTAGCGTAAAAGGGTAATATTAGGTTTAAAATAGATTAAATAAAATTATATTATATACAATTGAAAAAGGACGTGGATTTTTTAAAATTTTTAATGTGCCAAGTCCATTTACTTGATTAACGGAGGTTAATGGTCGGGTGACCAAGATGATGTACGTCAAAAATATTGTTGGACAAATATGGTTAAATTCGAAATAAATTAATATTAAATGGAAAAAAGAAGAACAAAAATTACAAGAATAAAAACAAGATTCGGAATAACAGAAAATAAATTCGAAATAACCGAAAATATGGTTGTTGAGGCCTGCACGAACACAGTTTCCTTAAGACAGATTCGACTGCTCTTCGGTGCTAGAGATCTTCAGTCTCCCAAGATACAACAACAAATGATTATCTTCAGCAGCACAACTGTGTAATCACGAACGAACTCGAGCCTTCGACTATCACCAAAATAATGCAGGTTTTCTGGGAGAGAAAAGCAGTTGAAAACTGTGTGTTTTCTTATGTTTTAAAATTGAAAAAAGGCCATGTATTTATAGGAGAAAATTAGGTTAAACGTGACTAAACCAAAATTTCGATTTTGTCCTCTATCGGATATTTGTGTGAATTGCAAGCATAAAATCAAATATGAAAATATCCCTTTAATTTCGAAATAATATGCTTGTCACAAAAGGAAAAATTAATTCAAAGTGGTAAAATATTCACAGGCCTATGCAAGGCCCGATCGGTCCGGACATTTGCATCGCCCACTTCGTGTGGGTACGCCCCAACCCGAATGGGATTAGATTCGCACCCCTTCGCGCAAGGCACAGGTTCAACTCAAGTCATTCAATGACCACAAAGTGAGTAAGTGTATATAAACACTTCTCATTCCATTTATCCCGTCAATGTGGGATTAGGGGTTTCCATTTCCTTTTCTCAATTCAAACCTTCTTACTTTCAGCATCAATTTCTCATTCATTACTCATCTGTTTTGAGCATATGAGATACCGTTGTAAAGGTCTCATGGAGAAGAATAAGATCCAATTGAATCCTTATTTGAATCTCCACCTTTACCCATTCAAAATATGGCTTAAAGTTACCATTTTATCACGTTTTTCCAATAATCCCCCACATGAATAAAATTGATGCATTTTATCAAAATATTTTGACTCTATGTGGTGATAGTTTCTACCATTGATAGTTGCATAGGATAGGTAAGTTTCCTCCTTTGAACCTTCCCTTGTGAAAGTATATTTAATTTACTGGCTATCTAGTAGACGATATGTCCTTGAACTATTTAGTCGTTGGTGTAAAAACGATGATATACTCCACACAACTACCTTTCAGACACGAGTTTTGTTCTCATGGTTATGTCCATATGGCCGTGGACATCGCTTGGTTCTGCAAGAGTTCGAGAGAACTATGCCCAAATAGTCTTCTTGAAGCGGCCCCACTTCACTCTCACATAGGTGGCTTATGTTTCTTGGTTCACCAAAGCACACAATGGTCATTAAAAGCTTTGCTTGGCCTATTCCGTTTTTAGTCACTGTTTACATCATAGGAATGGACTTGGGAGAATAACCCCCCACAGTGACCGCACAAGGTCTATGCAATTAGGTTGTCTCTTTGAACCTAGATATTGGGATCTCCAGTCAACTAGGTAGGGTTTTCCTTCATATAGCGCCTTAAATTTCCATGGGCTTTAGTCCCATTCCTTTCGATGTTTTCTCAACTTCATCTCGATTTAACCCTTTGGTTAGCGGATCTGCAACGTTATCCTTTGATTTTACATAATCAATAGAGATAACTCCATTTGAGATCAGTTGTCTAACTGAGTTCTGGCTATACCAGAATCATCATTGTCAAATTTCTTAAGAATTTGTCCACATAGTGTGATAATATGAGACTTTTATGCGACCGTTTAATTTGAATGTCCAAAAATCATGTCGTCTAGTTTCATATTTAACATGACATTGGTACGTTTTACTATTTCATTGTTGTATATAACAATGAGCGTGTCATCAACATATGATCATGTATCCTAATGCACACTTTTTTCACACTTTTATTTGTCATCATGACAGTGTTTTCATTTCAACCTTTTGTTGAACGTTTGGACTAATTTCCATTGATAGTCTCCATGGTTCGTTCTATTGAACTTGGACCAACTTCCCTAAGTATTTAGGAAATATATTTCAAAGAATCAAACATTCTTAGTTTTTCATTATCACATTCTTGTGAATCTATTTGTACACAAGAAATTGATATTCGTTACTATGTTTTATATAGTCAATGAAAATATAGCCCACTTATTTCCATTTACTTTGGTAATGAGAATATTACCTTTGCAAGACACACCCACATTTTTATGTAGTTGTAGGAAGGTTTTATTTCCTTCCTTAACTCATATGGTGTCTTTATTAGTTGATAGAACAACTCCCCCACATGTTAGGCACATTTTGAAGTTTCAATTCTTATCTTCAAATTCATTGTACCTTTTGATGTTGTAACGTTACTCACATAGAGTTTATCCAAATTAATCAATGTATTAATTTTGGATTTCAACATCCTACTTATAGAGAATAATTTTCCTATAGCATCTTTGCCTTTAGTTTATTCTATCGTTTGAATAAACATCGCTATGATTCATATCAAGCGGTTTTGTACTTCTTCGTATGTTTCACATTTGAAACGAAAGGGATGTGTTCCATGTTAATTAGTCTATGCAAAGAATCATAATTAACATGTCCATGCCATAAATCATGTAAACGAAAATAAACAATATTCTTTATTCATAATTCTTGGGTTTTATAGAGATTATAACATATCCCTACCCACAACCATCTCCTTTTATTAGGCATATAATTCTTCTTCCTCCACAATATTAGCCTCCTTGGCTTTCTTTGCATGTCTACATTTAGAATATATGTACCCCACCTTTCCACAGTTGAAGCAGGCTCCTTTGAATTTCTCCTTCTTGGAAATTCCATTATTGGGCCCCAACTTTGTCCTGGCTTGGTGTTGTTGGGGTTGCCTTCCCCTCCCGACTTCGACAATATTTGCCTTAGCCTCCTGAAAGGTTTCTCTATTGAGCTTTTTGGCATTGCCTCTCTTGTCTTCTTTAATAAGAAGACTGACAATCAGTTCCTCCACTGACATCTCTTTTCTTTTGTGCTTCACGTAATTTTTGAAGTCATTTCATCTGGGAGGCAGTTTTTCCGTGATGGCAGCTACTTGAAATGATTCACTTATCATCATTCCTTCAACAAGAATTCCATGGATAATTAGTTGGAGTTCCTCCACTTGACTTGCTACAGTTTTTGAATCAACCATAGTAAAATTCAAGAATTTTGCGACTAAGAATTTCTTAGCCCCATCATCTTCTGCTTTGTATTTTCTGTCTAATGCAGCCCACAATTGTAATGTTGTTTTGTACACATCATATACCGGATACAACGAGTCTTGTAGTCCGTTGAGGATGTAATTTCGACAGAGGTAGTCACCATTTTCCCAATCATGGGTGATGCTGAAAGCAGTAAGCTCATCCACCTCTCCTTCTTCGTCTCCTACCGTGACAACCGGAGGATCTTTTTTAAGATATTTTACCAAGTTTAACATGGTCAGGTAGAACAACATCTTTTGTTGCCATGTTTTGAAATTCAGCCCACAGAATCTTAGAGGCTTCTCATTGTGGTTCGTTGCCACTGCCGATGCGTTCAGTTTCAGAATAAGTTGTTTCGAACCTTGGCCCTAGGCTGACAACTTGGTGTTCGACGAATCAACACTCTTTTCCGTAGTCATTGTTCCTATTCACAAAAGAACCAATACTCGAAATCAGTTATAATTATAATAAATTGAAATTCAATTTCGTTTATTTCTGATTTTAATATTTTCACAAAATCCGTAACCTCAGTTACTCTGAACGACAATTTCTGTAACACAGATTTGTCCCGTTTATTTTTTAGATCTAAGCAAACCCGTTAAAACGACAGGATAATTCCTGAAACAAATTTATTTGCTTAACTCACAATCATTTATTTCGAATCGCCTTGGATATAAAAAATCTATCTTAAAATTGTTGGACAAATAGGGTTAAATTTGAAATAAATTAATATTAAACGGGAAAAAGAAGAATAAAAATTACAAGAATAAAAACAAGATTCGGAATAACAGAAAACAAGTTCGAAATAACCGAAAATATGGTTGCTGAGGCCTATACGAACACAGTTTCCTTAAGACAGATTCGACCGCTCTTCGGTGCTAGAGATCTTTGGTCGTCGGTCTCCCAAGATACAACAACAGATAATTATCTTCAGCAGCACACCTGAGTAATCACGAACGAACTTGAGCCTTCGACTATCACCAAAATAATGCAGGTTTTCTAGGAGGGAAAAACAGTTGAAAATTGTGTGTTTTTCTTATGTTTTAAAACTGAAAAGATGCCATGTATTTATAGGGGAAATTAGGTTAAACGTGACTAAACCAAAATTTTGATTTTGTCCTCTATCGGATATTTACGTGAACTGCAAGCATAAGATCAAATCCGAAAATATCCCTTTAATTTTGGAATAATATGCTTATCACAAAAGAAAAAAATTAATTCGAAGTGGTAAAATATTCGCAGGCCTATGCAGGGCCCGACCAGTCCAGACATTCGTGTCGCCCACGTCGTGCGGGTGCGCCCCAACCCAAATGAGATTAGATTTGCACCCCCTGCGCACGAGGCACAAGTTTAAGTCAAGTCATTAAATGACCACAAAGTGAGTAAGTGTATATAAACACTTTCCATTTCATTTATCCCATCAATGTGGGATTGGGGGTTCCATTTCCTTTTCTCAATTCATGCCTCCTTACTTTGAGCATCAATTTCTCATTCATTACTCATCCGTTTTGAGCATATGAGATACCGTTGTAAAGGTCTTATGGAGTAGAATAAGATCCAATCGAATCCTTATCGAATCTCTACCTTTACCCATTCGAAATATGGCTTAAAGTTATCATTTTATCACGTTTTTCCAACAAACGTAAGTGGTTAGTTTAACATTTTTTTTTTAAATTTGGTGACCAAAATAAACCTGTCCTAAACAAAAATGACCACTGGTGAAGATTACCCTTTTATAAATGATTTTGAATAATAAATATAATAATGTTAATGAATGATATAGTGTTCGTAAATTTAACTTACATAAGATTTCGTTACTTTGAATTGTAACTGTCATATTTTTCAAACATGTGTAAGAGTTTCAATACACCTTCAATAATTTCGATACCATTTGATCATAAATAATCTAACACCAAGAAAACATAAGGACACGAGATCATTAAATGTGTGAATTACCAACAATCAAGAGCTAGTTTTGTAGCTAAAATAGATATTTTTAGCTAAGAAAGAAGGGGGAAAAACGCGTGCGCCTGAGACCACCACTTTCTTACAAACTCAAAATTAAATTTTTATATTTAAACAAAAATAAGTGATACATGTGAGATGTAAAATTCTTTGAAATATGCCCAGTAAACTATTTTTTACAATATCTTTTTCATTTGTGTCTTAATTTTTAATCTTTGTTCAAAGAAAAAATGCAACGTACATTGATGGAAGAAGAAGCAGACATTGGCATTTTACAGGCCGATCTTCATCTTGAGATTCCATAGGATGTTCGACGGCCAGAAGAAATCGACGTCCAACTCCACTGCATGCGACTTCCGGCGTAGGTCCATGTTCATTCCACCACAGTTGTTTATTATATAATATAATATAATATAAGGATGAGTTTAAAAAGGGCAACGCAATGCGTATCGTTACACGCCACTAACATTACACACTACTTAATTTTTAAAATTCGCAGGTATACACCATATTTCAAAATAAAATTACAATTTAGGTCAAATAATTTTTGATAAAAGCAATATTATTTCTATTGTTTGAACCTGTGTTATCTTTGTAAAAAATAATGTATCTTGTTATTGCGCGTATATCTGTTTGGAAATAACTTGGTTACCAACCCATTTTAGAACCCCCATTGTTAGGCAAGCATCGCGAGAACACGTTGCTAGAACTGAACCATACCTCTAAATCTCGCTAGACACGACAAGGCTGGTCCCATCTTTGGAATTTTTAATCTTAGAATTGAACCAATAATAATATTTAAGATTGTCATTTCAAAAAAATAAAAAACCATTAAAAATGCGTTGAGAATCAAATTACTTTCAGAGCTATATAATCTTAGAACAGTAACAGGAGAAGATGATGACCACGACGAAGGGATGAGAGAGAAAAAATAGGGAAAACTACATATTTAGTACTTGAATTATATTCCGTTACTGTTTTAGTATCCAACTATTATTTTTTGCAAAATAATACCTAATGTTACGTTTTTATTTTTGTTTTGGTACCCGACCGTTAAAAACTAACAGCGATGATGACGTAACTTGGTATAATCACAATTTTAATCCAAAACGCTTATATATATTATCAGTTTAGTCCAAAATCCATCATTTTAAAACACCATATTAATTTTGATTGAATTTTGTCTCATCCCTTTCACACCCCTCGTATTCTCGTCGGTATTCCGATTGTGGAATTTGGGTCCTCCAATGGATCCATCATTACGCCCCCATTGATCCGCAAATCCTAAAGTTTTGATTGTCCCTATCGTATTTTTTAAACTCCAAAACCTAAAAAAATGTTCGACTAGAAGAAGAAGAAAAATGAGGAATTTAAAATTTTAATCCAAAAATTAAAATAATGTTTAAATTCATAGAACTTCAGACTAAATTGATAGATTGTACAAGTTTTGGACTAAAATTGTTATTAACTCAAGTCACGTCACCATTTCCGTTAATTTTAAATGGCGGAGGTATCAAAACAAAACACAGACATAACATTAGGTACCATTTGCCAAAAATAATAGTTGGGGTACCAAAACAATAACGCGGGTTTAGTTAGGGTACTAAATATGTAGTTTTCCCAAAAAAATATCAGTCATTTAACTTAAATTCTAATTTTATTTTGAAATATGATTAATTGTATAGTGAGTCCTTATAAAATTTAATATTTATTTAAAACTCATCAAAAAAATTAATGGTGTGTAACGGTGCGTCGTCTGTTCTAAATTTTTTCATAATATAATATATTTATATTATCATAAATTCAAGTTGGTCTAGTGGATGGGTGATGTGCTTTCTATCCTATAGGTCTTTGGTCCAAACCCCTTTAAGAGTATTTAATGATTTTTTTTTATATTTGACGTAGTTTTGTTGTGGTATCCACGTTCGCAGTCGTTGTCCATGTCATCACTATATTAAGGAGATAACGTCAGAGTGTCATAATTAATATAGAAATTAAAATTTGGTTTTAAAATTAGAGCAATTGAAAGATCAATGATTTAAACGACACACCACCTAAAGTGAGTGGTATCAGGTATAGTTTACGCTAAATTTTATTTAAATTTCTTTAAAAAAATTTGTAATGTTACCCAAAGAAGCTAACAACTCAATATATATACATATATAAAAAGTGTTTTCAGATTTTTTTTTATTTTGGTTCAATTTTTATTTGAGTACTATCCCTGTATTAAATACAACGAGATAAGGTCATTATTAGGATCTTTGGATCCTATTATGACCAAAGCGACACTCGAAATCCAAAATTCCGAAAAGTATGACCTTTACAGTAAACTCGCCGCACCACCACAACGAGTTCTAAAATTATATTATTTTTTATTCAAACTTGCCATGCACTAATGGCGAGTTTCATTTTTTTAATATCCAGTTTAACCATTAATCATGAGATTAACCTAATCTTAAACGGAACTCGCCGTAGGGACACGAAGTTCCCTCTGGCTTAACAATCGTCACGTTTTTACGGACAAAAAAGACGGGTTATTTTTAGGGTTTTTCATATTATGGTTTTTATCTTATAAATAGATAGTTTTGTTTAGGGTTTAGAACATATAAAAAAATTTCCACCTTCTTTTGTTCGAGCAAAGCAAAATAGTTTGTCAAGCCGTGAGATTTTCTCAAACGACACTGAAAGAAGCAAGCTCACACATAATTTGAAAATGTTTAA
Organism: Hibiscus mutabilis; assembly: GCA_019671005.1. Lineage (NCBI taxonomy): Eukaryota > Viridiplantae > Streptophyta > Magnoliopsida > Malvales > Malvaceae > Hibiscus > Hibiscus mutabilis. Next base: position 16,743,469 of record CM033714.1, on the reverse strand, counting down.
GGTAATGTATGTTTATATTTTTAGAGTACGTTTAATTTTTTTAATATGATTTGTTTTGTTCACTCGAATTCTTTTTTATATATGCCTACTTTTTTAATTCGAATAGCAAATTGTGTTGTTAATAGTTTAATAAAAAATAATTTGAAATTTGATCGATTTGTGATGTTTTAGGCATTTAATTGTGCATAACTGTTGAGAAAAAAACATGGTGTTGTTGAGACTTCAAAAATCTCACATCACGAAAAACATGAGAATATTGGTAAGAATTTATGATTTTTTGCAACTTTTAATTTATTATTTTTAAACGATAAAGTACTACTTTAATTTAAATATTGTGTTTGTAGAAAGAGGATTCAAAATTTCGGCCTCGCTTAATATGGAGCGATCCGCCAAGCCAATACCTAATGAGATTTGTGGAGAATTCTGGTTTTAGGTACGCGTCAAAGATTCGTGAGTTTGAAATCGTGCCGCAGTTGATTAATAGGTTGGTGGAGATCTGAAGACCAGAGACACATACCTTCCACATGCCATGCGAGGAGTGCACAATCACCCTCGAAGATGTTGCTATGCATCTCGGTGTCCCAGTTTCATGCAGCCCAATCGTTGGTCAGAATAATTATAAGGTTTATGATTTTGCTCCAAGTATTTGGGGAAGACACCACTGGCGCATGCTGTTGATGGTAAACGTGTGAAACTGACATGGCTGAAGAGTGATTTTTAAGTGGATGGAAATTCCACAACGGCAGAAATTGAGTTTGCTGTTCGAGCCTATATATTGCTCCTTATCGATGGTATGCTAATGTTAGACAAATCGAATTCTCACATGCACACGCAGTACCTTTCATTCTCGGAGACATTGTGGATAGCAAGAAAATTCAGTTAGGGATCTTCAATATTAGGTTTCCTATATCACGAGTTGTGCAAGGTAGTGACACCGACAAATGTCAACAACAGATTCGTGCATGCCGATATAGGTGGGTGTGTGGTGTTGATACAATCATGGACCTGGTATAAGCTTTTGTTTCTGGTTCTTATTTGCAATCCTCCGTTTGAATTCTCACTCGCTTAAAGGTAATAAGGTTAATTCCCATAAATATTTTAAATGTTATTTACGGAAACCATGATCCATCTATATACTTGTATTATGTAAATGGGCCCAAAAATTCAAAAAGAATGTTGTAGGTAAAATTAATTCTCGCAGTGAGAATAGAGATTGACATGCATTGCGAAGACAAGTAATACAAAATTATTTTCAGGTCGAAATTTTAAATTTTGAATTTATTTTGATCCAATTTTCTGGTTATGTACGTATTATTGTAGTTCCGATGGATGTCATATGATGAGGATGATGATATTCGCCATATGATTCCGAATGATGCCTACAAAGATGCCAAAAATTGGTGTTCGGTAATGTCGTTGCTAAATTTTGCGATTGTCGAGATGTTTTACGGTAATCGGGTTCTTAGGCAGTTCAGATACCACCAGCTTGTGCCGGAAGACCCGATCAATATAGATGAGTTTGAAAAGGTGGACTTATAGGGTAAGAGCGAAGAAAATTGGACAAAGAAATATTCGTCACACATAGCATGGTGGCTTGACAAATCAAACAGGCTGTCGACTCGTGATTCCATTCCCTAAGATTTCGATTTCTAGAATTCTGAGTACCATCAATGGTTTGTGGCAAACGACAAACCGAAGTTGATGACCGAAGCCCAACGACAAGCTTATATTACTTTGCTTGAAATCACAGAAGACCAAGATCAGGAACATGATTCGGAACCCAAATCCTAACTCGACATAGGAGCTAGGTCACCAGAGTCCAAAGTGGTTTAATTATTTATTTGAGTTGAGTTCACAAAATTTGTTGTGTTTATTAATTTTAGATATTTGTCTTTTAATAAATTTCGAACCCAATACATGTTTTCTTTTATTAATAAAATTTTGAGTTTAGTTTACAAAAAATGTTATGCTTGTTTTTTTTTTCACGTAACGAACTATGTAGAGTGTTGTCATCGATCAGAAATAACGAATTACTACATTTAGAACAGTAAGAAATATTTAGAGTACATGTAAACTTTTTTATAGTATAGAACAAATTCACTCAGTACCACAACTCATTGATATGACTGACTGCCCATTTGTTTTTTGCTGCTACAAGGTTGTTCGTACTAAAAACAAGGTCGGTCAACATGGAATATGGCAGGAAGACCCCATATATGTCATTATGGACGGATAGGGGTCCTGCATGGAATAAAATGGGTGCAACATTATACCCCACAGGCCCGACGACGACATTTGGGTTGCACCCCAAATAATGTAAGACCAAGCAGTTTCTCGAAAAACTAATGTTGTAAGAAGAACTTCGAAATATAAGACAATACGAAAACAATTGGATTTTTCATTATGATTTTTGGTAGCCTCATTTCGAACAATGTACAACATAATTAATGTAGTGGCATGAACTTTGTAAATTTGGTTCGTATAAAAATAAAAGATGATTGTGGTATGGAAACGAATGCTTTGATTCAGGAGTGCTATATTTATGTTGGAAATGGAAATGACGGACCTAGATCTTACTCACCGCCTAAACACAAAAAATGAAGAGATACAATGGTTGATGCATAGAGTTACTCAACATGCGGTATGTCTCTGCCATAGATTCTGCACAATGGGTGGTTTGGGCTGCTCCATATAAGAAAATAGCTGGCCATTTACACCATGATCTCCCCCTGATTGGTTAATGTTATAAGGAAAACTTTGCTCATGCAAGTAGGCGCAAATGACAAGTAAAGTTTAAAATTTTGAAATGAAGGTTTTAAACAATCAAACATCATGTTACCAGTTATTTATAGTTGGGCATTCAAACATAAACTCGCTTTGCATGTAAGCTGAGTTACACTCGTCATGTCTTTGTATATTATACCAGTTGAGCATGATGAGTTAGGCTAAGCTTGACATGAACAACAAAACTCACGGTCTAAGCAAGGCAAGTTAGGCTGGACTCGCTATCTAGGCACGATGAGTTTGCCTCATCATATCACTTTTTGCTCAAAATTAAAATTACGTTGCAGGTTTACGTTTCCAATACAAATGTAATTTATGAGGATTACATTAAGGGAATTCACCGTATATATATGGCGAATTCATAAACTAGTTAAGTTTTTACCTGTTAATCTATTTCTCATTTTCTACAACTCTCTAATAAACCCTCAAATTTCACCAACAAACCCCAACACCAAACTTTCTCAATCTCATACAAACATCGACTTACAATGGCACCAACATCAATCTCAGCAATAGTATACTACGATGGCAACTATATAGGAGACAATACTGCGAAAAAATTTGAGTCTAAATTTTTTTTTGATCAAATTCATTCGCATCGTTCCTTTCGAGGAGCTAGTAAAGAAGATCAAAAGGATGGTACTTGTCGGGTGTAACAGACCACTTAAGGCTTTCTACTACAGGTTCTAGACATCCTTGTTTCCAGTAACATAAGGTATAATGAGAATTGAGAATGGATACGATGTTGAAGCAATGGTTGACACACATACGGGGTACGGAGAGGAAATTTGCTACTTTATGTAGATTTTAGTGGAAAAGTAGCAAGTGACAACGAAAATCGAGTCACAACTCAGGCGACAACATATGATTTCAACTCTTTGATGGGGGATTACAATCTTCGCGTTCCTGCTTATATCCCTACGTTTCATGATGAACCTGCTTGTTCAATAGCACGACACTCGTACTCTAACTTCTTCGACCTAAACGTTGAACAAGAATCAACTCAGCATTCAACCTTTAACCCATACATTGGTGAGAATCAACCAATACTTGGTGGATCAAGTTTTTCAGAGGGCTGACACTCTTACGATGCATCATTTGATCTAAACAAGCCAACTACACTTCTCTTAATTTTTTCCTCGAGTCTACAACTACGACTTTTGCACCTGCCCATGCATCCAATGATGATGATGAAGGCTACACATCCCCAGAAGAACTGATTCAAGAGCACGGCCCCGATGGTGTTGAGGTTGGGTTATTCGTGGAGCCTGAAGATGTTGTTGCCGATTTTGCCTCTAAAACTAAAAGTGACAATGATAATGATGCCCCAAGAAACTTCAATGAAAATCAATTGGGACATGTTGCAAACAGTAGTGCTCTAACACTGTTCGAGCCTCTGTCGCACATGCAGGATATTAACTTGGCAGCAATGGACGTACAAGAGTTCCCTGATGTGCCTTACGTGGGTTTTGACGCTTCTTACTTTGCAATAAAAAAGATGACTTGTGGGAAATGATACAGTTCAGAAAGAGCGACAAAGCACAAGATGCTATTAAAAACTACAATATACGTTACAGTATGCACTCCAAGGTGTAGTACGCGACATCAAAGAAATATGTATGTCAATGTACACAGAAATCGGCATAAGGATGCAACTGGAAGGTGTGGGTCAACAAGATGAAAAGAAAAGACAATATTTGGGAGATCACGGTCTACAAAGGCCCTCATACTTGTTGTACCGTCGGTTACAAGTAGGATCATCCAAACCTGGTGTTGCGTGATTTAAGTGCAACGCAAACGGTGCAAGTATACACGTCGCAAGTAATAAAGTGATATGTATCAAGTATCGTCTTCACAGGGATTGGCTTGGGCCACTTTGCTTAAGTTATTACACTGTAAAAGAAATAATATTGAAGATGATGAATATCAAGTAAAATAAACTAAACAAAATAAAGAAAATAGAAAAGAGTAATCGATTTAAGATAGTAGGCCGAGTTATCATGATTAGTGGTATGATTATCGGATAGATCGTCGTGGTAATTGATTGCAAGTTGCAAGAGTAACTCAATCGTCTTGGGCAATTGGCATCAGTCGAATTGCCCGGGCAATTGTGATTGCTTGGGCAACCAGGCAACTTCCTTCAAAGTTCGACAAAACGTTCTTCAATGGCTTCTCATTATCCCTAACTCAAAATACTGTTAATTGTGCATGCCTTGGTGATACATCCCTGCGTTAACTATGGGTGAACAACAATCGATCTTGCGCTCCTCTTAGCTGTTGAAATTCGTAACTTATCCATAAGTCGAATTAGTCTTCACCAACATTCGTTTGTATGAAAACCATGCTCATTCATTTCTTGAATCTAACTCTCCTGATATTAGATAAATGGATGAATTCACGAGATCCTCTCCCAATTCACTCGCAATCAAAATTAAGAACCAAGAATGAACAAACTTTGAAATTGAATTGCAACTCAAAAACCTAAACAAATCCAAGCGTTTATCAAAACCACAAAAATACAATAACCTAAGCCAATTTACATCAATTCATGACTGGGTTCGAAAGATATACAAAGGAAAAACTCCCAGCCATGGATCGCATGAAAAATAAAGAAGAAGATGGAGTTGTCGTGCTATCTCTCTTTCTCGTCGATTTTTTAATTCCCCTAAAAGCTGTGCATAAGTCTTCTATTTATAGGACATTATTAGGTCAAGTTCTTTGTTGATGATGAGTTTAATTTAGAATTAAATTGAATAAAAGAAATAATAAATCTCTTTTATTTTTTTCCTTAAAAAATCCTCAAAAATCTCCATTAAATGTTGCTTGGGAATTCAAAATTTTGGGATTTATCCTTTGCTTTTCGTGCTTATCCCTAATGAGGTGGATTTATCCCGACATGCCTCGACAATCCTCTCGGCATGACTTTTAGAAATCAGCTTCGATTGCCTTGCCAGACCCTAAAGTTTTCTTCCTTAATTGCCATGACAATTCAGTCATGCACAAAATAACACACCACAATAGCGATTTCTCCACAAAAACCAACCAAAACGCAAACCAAAGCTTGATAGTGAAGAAAACTATGAAATTATGCATGAATGACTACAAATGCACCTAAAATGAGCCTAAGTCTAACAATAATCATGAGTAAAAGGTAGAAAATATAGTATTTTTTTCACACTTAACACTTGGACTCTAATATCATCGTCGAGAGCGTCCAAACAATTGTCCAGGCAAACCCCAAAGTTACTACTTTTACGCTGCAGGCACATGTTAATACAATATACGATTACACGCCATCGTACAAAAAGATTTTGAGGGGAAGGAACAAGGTAATAATAAATTTGTATGGAGAATGAGATGCTTCTTACATTGAGCACCCATCTTGGATAAACATCATGAAGAAATACAACCCAGGAACGATCGTAAATTTGGAAACCAAACAATACTACACGAACGATTGTGTGGTTCTTGATGTTTGCCAATTCAAACAAATTTTTTGGACATTTCCGCAGTGTATAAATACGTATAAGAACTGCAAGCCTGTCATTTAAATCGATGGCACGTTCTTGTATGGAATATACAAGCAAGTTTTGCTATTAGTTGTTGTTCAAGACGGAAATTGCAAGACAATACCCATAGCGTTCACACTCGTGCTCAAAGAAGATACTAAATCTTGCATGTTTTTTCTCATGAAGCTACGTCATTACATTATAAAAGAGGATCGAGTTTGCTTGATCTCAGATCGAAGATGTGGGATCAAGTCAGCGATTGAATCTTTGGGCAGAAAGTTTCAATCTCCAAACATTGAGCATTGTTACTACGTACGTTACATTGCCGCAAACTGCCATAGTCGATATAAGAATGCTGATGAACGCAGGCTCGTTATACGCATGGGTGCGTCTTAAGATTTGTTGTATTTATCACTACTTTCCCTATATCTTATTTGTACACTCTATCGTGTCTCAAGGTACGAACTAGTTCAATACAAATTTGAACAAATGCTTGAAGAGTTGCGGGGAAGGAATGATCTGGGCTACAAGTACGTTGCAAAAGTTCCCAAAGAAAAATGGACCAACACATACGACGACGGTTTTAGATATGGCCATATGACAACCAACTTGGCCGAGGCAATCAATTTTTTCTTGAAGGAGGTTCAAAATTTTCCAGTGACCGTCATCGTGAAAGCTACGTACTTTCGTTTGAGCAAGCCATTCGGAACCTTGGGCAAAAAAGTTGTCGGTATACTACAAAACACCTCATATTCCACTCGAGGATGTGAGACGAAATTCAAAAACCATTGTTAAATTGAACGGGTTGCATGTGCTATCGGTGTCGCATAACGACTCTTTTCATGTCTCGAAGATACTACAACCAATGGAGGGTTTTGACCCAACATCGTACAAGGTGGATCTCCGAAATAGGTTGTGCGATTGTGGCAAATTTCAAGCACAAGGTGGATCATGTATACTGGCTTCATTCACTATTTAAGGTCTATGAGATGGAATTCCCACCAATCGGTAGAGAAATTGAATAAAATGTTGTGCAGACATGGACCACAATTTTACTTGACCCAACTCATCGAAGTGAAAAAGTAGGGCGTCCAGATCTACAAGGATTCAGAATGATATGTACGACATGCATCACCGCAGGCGTAAACCTACCGGACAAACCTAGATTCTGTGGGAATTATAGACTTTCAGGTCATGGAATGCCAAAGTGGTCATCTCGAACATAAATCTGTTGTTTTATTTTTATTAAGTAGCGATGCTTTAACATAAATATTGGTATAAAACTTCACTAGAGTTCATTTCGATCTAACTTTTCACCAACGCATAGTTTACCTAGAGGGTTACAATTTTAGAATTAAAAAAATTCATTTCAACTTCTACATTTTCTTTAAAACATTCAACAACCTATTAGTTATGCTACTTGTGCATTCAAACAGAATTACAAAATGTTAGATAATTTACAACTTAATCGAACACTTTTTCTAATAATAACCAAGCCAAATTCTTCATGTATACACGACGAGTTAAATCATTTTAAAAATCGTTATGCTTGGACCCAAAACTGCCGTTAAGCCAGAAGGAACTCGTCGTGTCCTTACAGCGAGTTCTGTTTAGGATTAGGTTAATCTCACGATTAATGGTTAAACTAGATATTAAAAAATTTTAAACTCGTTATTAATGAATGATGAGTTTGAATACAAAAAGAATATAATTTTAGAACTCGCCCTGGTGGTGCAGTGAGTTTACTGTAAATATCCTACTTTTGGGAATTTAGGATTCCGGGTGTCACTTTGGTCATAATAGGATCCAAAGATCCTAATAATGACCTTACCCCAAATACAACATATATAGCACTACGAAATATCATGGAGAGAACATAGTTTTGTAATCAGGGCGGATTTTGACAACAAAGTTTGAAATGGCCTATTTAAAATTTTTAAAAGTTTAAATTAAATTTTTTGAAGCGTTTAATTTAAAAAAAATTAAAAATTCAGGTCTAACTAAAATTTTTATACATTTTAATAATTATTGAGAACTTTTTAAATTTTTAGAAGGGGATTCAACTAAAAATATTCTAAAAATCTAAAATACAACAAAAATCTTTTAACTTTTGAAATGTCCAAATTAAAATTTAAAAATTTTGAAAGGTTAATGATAAGTGTTCAAAAGTACTATTTTTATTACCCTTTTTACTCATATTATTGTTAGACTTAGGCTCATATTAGTTGCATAATTAGTCATTCATGCAATAATTCATGTTTCTTTCCACCGTTGAGCTTGATTACATAACTTGGTGATTTTTGTGGAAAAAAATACTGCTTTGGTGTGTTTTTGTGTGTGTGCAAAATCACTTGCCTAAACAAGGCTGGAACCAGTTGCAAGGGCAGCGCATGAAGGAGATGCCGAGCTAGTTGCCAGGGCAATTGTCGATAAGGGATAAGATGATATGGCAGTCGAAATTGATGACTAGATAAGCCCAAGATGACGTGGAGAAAAGTTAAATCCCAAAGGAGTTTGATTTCCATGAAAAGGACAAAGAGAAATTAAATCCCAAAAAGATAGGAGAAGATCTAGAAGTAATTTAAATATAATAAAGAATTATATTCTTTTAAAGTATTTAATTCCAACTTAACTTCTTCCTCAAGAAAGACTTTAACCTAGCCCTATAAATTGAGGACCAAGCCGTCAACTCCAAGGAGGGCAAGAAGGGGAGAGATTTCGACAAGGGAGAAAGCTTGGAGGGAGAGTTCGATTGAGAGATTTTCCAAAGAGGGCTGATCGATTTCTTCTTCTTCTTTGCTTCCATTAGATTCATGGTTTGAGGATTATTCTTTGTATATCTTTTGAACCCAACCATGAACTAACTTGATTGGTTGGGGTTATTGTGTTTTGTGGTTGTGAGAAACAATTGGATTTTGTTTAGGTAATAAGAGTTTGCACTTTCAATTCAAGGTTTACTCATTCTTGGTTCTTATTCTTGTTTGCGAGTGAATTGGGAGAGGATCTCGTAACTTCATCTATTTATCTAATATCGGGAGAGTTAGATTCAAGAAACGAATGAGTGTGGTATTTATTCAATCTATTGATGGTGAAGATTAATCCGGCTTAGGGATAAGTTACGGATTTCAATGGCTAAGAGGAGCGCAAGATTGGTTGTTGTTCACCCTTGATTCACGCAGGGATGTATTATCAAGGCATGCATAAATAGCTAGAGTTTCGACTTAGGGATAAGAAGAAATCATTGGAGAACGCTTCGCCGAACCTTGAAGTTACTGCCCAGCCGCCCAAACAGTTGCCCAGCTAGTTGTCTAGGCAACCATCGATTAGTTGCCAAGGCAACCCCACTGCGCAAGTTGCTACGGCAACTGAGTTGCCCTTGCACTCTTTTACCAAGACGATCCAATTGGCTATCACTCCTCAACTCATGATAACCTAGCCTATTCTCTCTCATTTGTTTACATCTTTATTTTATTTACTTGTTCTTTTACTTTACTCGTTAAAATCAACTCCTACTATCAATTGTATTTTTACTTTTACAATGCGATACCTAAAGCAAAGTGGCCCAAACCAATCCCTGTGGAGACGATACTCGATACTCGAATCACTTTATTACTTGCGACTTGTATACTTGCACCGTTTGCGTAGCACTCAATACGCGCAACAAGTTTTGGCGCCGCTGCCGGGGATTGGCAATTGGTGTTAGTTGTTTTTCTTATTGCATTTTTTTCTCTTAGTTTTTCTAACTTTTCTTTTTGTTTGTTTTATCAAAAGAATTAGGTGTGCTACAAGTTAAGGGACATCAACATGTCTGGAAATAAAAGCTGATCTATTCGAGAGTTGATGTTGGAAGATATGAATCAATCCAATCAAGAGTTTCTTGTACCCTTCGATGATCACCTATACCAACCGAGAAAAGCATATACCGTGGAAAACTCGTGCACTTGTTGTGGAGAACATCATGTGTTTAAAAATTGCCCTCACATTTTCGGTGCATATGACTACATGGAGGACCATAGAGGGAACCAGCGGCAAAATCCTTCATGGTATGATCAAAAAGCTCAAAAAAATTTACTATAAAAATTTTGCTGCAGCAACAGACATGCCTCGGCAATGTAGTCCTTATCAGCAGCCTAGTGTCACGGCAACAGATATGTCATGGCAATGTAGTCCTTTTCAAGAACGTTACAATTCCTTAGAAGAAACGTTGCTAGCTTCCTCAGCTAGACTTGACGGATCAATTGAAGAGATTCGAGAGCTATCAAAGAAAATGGATGCGGGGATAGCTCAATGGGATGCAACCTTGGGGGATTCAGAAGATCAATTGAGGAGATCCACATATTCCTTGGATAACATGCACCAACAATCCATTCCTAGGGATACTGATATCCCAAGGCAAGAGGATAAGGAGCAATTCGAAGAGAGGTCCTTGATGTGTGAGGAACAACTAGAACCTCTAAGTCAAGAGGATGCCAATAAGAGAGACTGCCCAACACTTGATGAGCCTGAGCAACAAATTGCCTTGGCAATGATTGAAGAGCATGAATAGAGCAATGCCGCGACAACACTCAGTGAAGCTGAGAACATCAATACTACAACAAATTCTGAGGAACCTGATGCCCAGAAGGTTACAACGTTGAAGTTGAAGCAAGAATTTGTAGATTGTTCCCATCTACAGTTGCCACGACAATTACACGACCACATGCAAGATCAACGAGATGATAATACTTTGCCCATGGAATATGAACAGGTAATGGTTGAACCTTTCAAATTTTTTAAAAACTCACCTCGTCTATTACAAGTATGTCTTAAGGAACCGATGTTGGTAGATTTAAAGCCATCGAAATCTCTACTGATGGAGATGTTTGAGAGGCCAAAAGAAAAAGGTGTTTGGATTCGTAAAGCTTTTCAGAAAATTGGTTCTTCCCTTGACTTACAGCAAATTTTGGCAACTGATTGCCACGACAATTGGCTAGAACAGCAATTGCCACAACAACGAAGGCTACATCCAACCATGATGGAGCCCGATGAGAATGAGGTAATTAAATGGTTGGGAATGAATATAATTTTTCCTATTAATATATTTGTGCCTTCAGGAACAGTAGCAAGGTGGAGGGCATGCATGGACTACAAGGGAACACGAAAAAAAGACACCTCCACCATGGTAACACAAAGGGGAGTAGCTGCAAGCACATTGGCCTAATTCTTTTTGGGCAATATTGTCACTCGATGGAGGGTGCGGATGGACTATAAGAAGTATAAAAAACGACCCTCATCAAGTTTTCTCAAATATGTAGTAACATTAGAAGATGTATGAAAAATACTCTTTCTAAGAATTTTAATTTTTGTTTTTAACTTTTGGAACTTTATTTTATTTTCGTTTTTTTTCTCTATTTATATTTAGAATTTTTAGGAGATATTTTATTTTATTTTTCTTCATTATCTTTAGTTTCCAGGTTTTCTTTGTTTTCTTTTCCTTTCCACAACAAGACTCGCAACCACCATGCTAAGGAAATTCACTGCCGACTACTAGCCACGGCAACCGCAACAGAGGATGCCCCGACAACCGCCTCAGCAACTACCTCAGCAGTTGCCACGGCAACAGAAACTAGCGATGCCTAAACAACTACAATGGCTTCGGCAACTACTGATGCCCAGGCAAGTGAACATGCCTCGGCAAATATGGATCAAATCAAAACAATACCAGCCACAAGCATTCAACCACCGACCGGAAAATAAATCAAGCAAACGGTACGAAGGAAACTTATCACTCGAAGTGACGACCTCTCCGACTAACTCATTTCATTTAGTTTCTTTTAAAATTTGTTCCACTTTTACATGCATTGAGGACAATGCTTCTCTCGAGTTTGGGGGTGTTGGTTTCTAGTTAGTTTCATGTTTAGTTGCATTCATCTTTAGCAATCACATATAGGTTGCATATGTTACTTGCCATGCCTTTAATTGGATTTAATTGCTTAAGACTTGTTGAATATCCAATGATGAATTTTTGTCACTGCACTTAATTGAAAGAACCTTTAATTTTAGGATTGCATGAAAAGAACTTAGAATTTTACTATTATGCTGAATTTTTTTTACACAATTGTGGCTTGTTGATTGAAAGAAACTTAGTGAACTTAGGTTGCTTAAAATTTGGGTAAATTTAAAATTGAAAATTAAAAGTTAAATTCTTGCTAGAGGTGCCCGAAACTTGCTCTAGTAGTTAATGCACATTAAAGAATCGCTAGAGGTGCTCGAAATTGGCTCTAGTCGACTAAAATAAAATGAGAAATTTCTTACTAAAGGTGCCCGAAATTGGCTCTAGTCAACTAAAATAAAATGAGAAATTGCTTACTAGAGGTGACCGAAATTGGCTCTAGTGAAAATAAAAATAAATGCCCCGGTATTTAAATTGATAAAAGCCTATTGTTCACATAGAATCTTGAAAATCAACTTGTACACAACTACGCACACACATTGTCACGAGCATTATTGTTTGATTCCGGGTAATTTTTGTGCTATTCAAAAAATTAAAAGGTGATCATACTTTGTGCCACGGTTCCGAGGTTTGAATTCAAGTTTGAAGCATGTCTTTGATGATTAAAGTCTCAGAGGGTAATTGTTAGTTTGCATTGCTTGAGGGCAAGCAATAGTTCGAGTTTGGGGGTGTGATAAGTGTTCAAAAGTACTATTTTTAATACCCTTTTTACTCATATTATTGTTAGACTTAGGCTCATATTAGTTGCATAATTAGTCATTCATGCATTAATTCATGTTTCTTTCCACCGTTGAGCTTGATTACGTAACTTGGTGATTTTTGTGGAAAAAGATATTGCTTTGGTGTGTTTTTGTGTGTGTGCAGAATCACTTGCCTAAACAAGGCTGGAACCAGTTGCCAGGGCAGTGCATGAAGGAGATGCCAAGCTAGTTGCCAGGGCAATTATCGATAAGGGATAAGATGATATGGCAGTCGAAATTGATGACTAGATAAGCCCAAGATGACGTGGAGCAAAGTTAAATCCCAAATGAGTTTGATTTCCATGAAGAGGTCAAAGAGAAATTAAATCCCAAAAATATATGAGAAGATATAGAAAGAATTTAAATATAATAAAGAATTATATTCTTTTAAAGTATTTAATTCCAACTTAACTTCCTCCTCAAGAAAGACTTTGACCTAGCCCTATAAACTGGACCATGCCGTCAACTCCAAGGAGGGCAAGAAGGGGAGAGATTTCGACAAGAGAGAAAGTTTGGAGGGATAGTTCGATTGAGAGATTTTCTAAAGAGGGCTGATCGATTTCTACTTCTTCTTTGCTTCCATTAGATTCATGGTTTGAGGATTATTCTTTGTATATCTTTTGAACCCAACCATGAACTAACTTGATTGGATGGGGTTATTGTGTTTCGTGGTTGTGAGAAACAATTGAATTTTGTTTAGGTAATAAGAGTTTGCACTTTCAATTCAAGGTTTACTCATTCTTGGTTCTTATACTTGCTTGCGAGTGAATTAGGAGAGGAACTCGTAACTTCATCTATTTATCTAATATCGGGAGAGTTAGATTCAAGAAACGAATGAGTATGGTCTTTATTCAATCTATTGATGGTGAAGATCAATCCGGCTTAGGGATAAGTTGATTTCAACGGCTAAGAGAAGCGCAAGATTGGTTGTTGTTTACCCTTGATTCACGCAGGGATGTATTATCAAGGCATGCACAAATAGCTAGAGTTTCGACTTAGGGATAAGAAGAAAACATTGAAGAACGCTTCGCTGAACCTTGAAGTTACTGCCCAGCACCCAAACAGTTACCCAGCTAGTTGCCCATGCAACCATCAATTAGTTGCCAAGGCAACCCCGCTGCGCAAGTTGCCATGGCAACTGAGTTGCCATTGCACTCTTTTACCAAGACGATCCAATTGGCTATCACTCCTCAACTCACAATAACCTAGCCTATTCTCTCTCATTTGTTTACATCTTTATTTTATTTACTTGTTCTTTTACTTTACTCGTTAAAATCAACTCCTACTATCAATTGTGTTTTTACTTTTACAGTGCGATAACTAAAGCAAAGTGGCCCAAACCAATCCCTGTGGAGATGATACTCGATACTCGTATCACTTTATTACTTGCACCGTTTGTATAGCGCTCAATACGCGCAACAAGTTTTGGCGCCGCTGCCAGGGATTGGCAATTGGTGTTAGTTGTTTTTCTTATTGCATTTTTTTCTCTTAGTTTTACTAACTTTTCTTTTTGTTTGTTTTATCAAAAAAAATAGATGCGCTACATGTTAAGGGACATCAACATGTCGGGAAATAAAAGCTGATCTATTCGAGAGTTGATGTTGGAAGGTATGAATCAATCCAATCAAGAGTTTCTTGCACCCTTCAATGATCACCTATACCAACCGAGAAAAGCATATACTATGGAAAACTCGTGCACTTGTTGTGGAGAATATCGTGTGTTTGAAAATTGCCCTCACATTTTCGATGCATGTGATTACATGGAGGACCATAAAGGGAACCAGCGGCAAAATCCTTCATGGTATGATCAAAAAGCTCAATTTTTTTTACCATAACAATTTTGCTGTAGCAACAGACATGCCTCGGTAATGTAGTCCTTATCAGCAGCCTAGTGTCACGGCAACAGATATGCCATGACAATGTAGTCATTTTCAAGAGCATTCCAATTCCTTAGAAGAAACGTTGCTAGCTTCCTTGGCTAGACTTGACGGATCAATTGAAGAGATTCGAGAGCTATCAAAGAAAATAGATGCGAGGATAGCTCAATGGGATGTAACCTTGGGGGATTCAGAAGATCAATTGAGGAGATCCACATATGCCTTGGATAACATGCACTAACAATCCATTCCTGGGGATACTGACGTCCCAAGACAAGAGGATAAGGAGCAATGCGAAGAGAGGTACTTGATGTGTGAGGAACAACTAGAACCTCCAAGTCAAGAGGATGCCAATGAGAGAGACTGCCCAACACTTGATGAGCCTGAGCAACAAATTGCCTCGTCAATAATTGAGGAGCATGAACAGAGCAATGCCGCGACAACACTCAGTGAAGCTGAGAACAACAATACTACAACAAATTCAAAGGAACCTGATGCCTAGAAGGTTACAATGTTGATGTTGAAGCAAGAATTTGTAGATTGCTCCCATCTACAGTTGCCACGGAAATTACACAACCACATGCAAGATCAATGAGATGATAATACTTTGCCAATGGAATATGAGCAGGCAATGGTTGAACCTTTCGAATTCTTTAAAAAATCACCTCGTTTATTGCATGTATGTCTTGAGGAACCGATATTGGTAGATTTGAAGCCATCAAAATCTCTACTGATGGAGATGTTTGAGTGGCCAAAAGAAAAAGGTGTTTGGATTCGTAAAGCTATTCAGAAAATTGGTTCTTCCCTTGACTTACAGCAAATTTTGGCAACTGATTGCCTCGACAATTGGTTAGAGCAGCAATTGCCATGACAACGAAGGCTACATCCAACCATGATGGAGCCCGACAAGAATGAGGTAATTGAATGGTTGGGAATGGATATAATTTTTCCTATTAATATATTTGTGCCTTCAGGAGCAGTAGCAAGGTGGAGGGCATGCATGGACTACAAGGGAACACAAAAGAAAGACACCTCCACCATGGTAACACAAAGGGGAGTAGCTGCGAGCACATTGGCCTAATTCTTTTTGGGCAATATTGTCACTTGATGGAGGGTGCGGATGGACTATAAGAAGTATCAGAAACGACCCTCCTCAAGTTTTCTCAGATATGCAGTAACATTAGAAGATGCATGAAAAATGCTCTTTCTAAGAATTTTAATTTTTGTTTTTAATTTTTGGAACTCTATTTTATTTTTGTTTTTTTTTCTTTATTTATTTTTGGAATTTTTAGGAGATATTTTATTTTTCTTCATTATCTTTAGTTTCTAGGTTTTCTTTTCTTTTCCACAACAAGACTCACAACTACCATGCTAAGGAAATTCACTACCGACTACTTGCCATGGCAACTGCAACAGCGGATGCCCCAGAATCTGCCTCAGCAACTACCTCAGTAGTTGCCACGGCAACAGAAACTAGCGATGCCTAAGCAACAATAATGGCTTCGGCTGCTACTGATGCCCAGGCAAGTGAACCTGCCTCGGCAAACATAGATTAAATCAAAGCAATACTATTCACGCAGTACCATCCACAAACATTCAACCACCGACCGAAAAATAAATCAAGCAAACGATATGAAGAAAACTTATCACTCGAGGTGACGACCTCTCCGACTAACTCATTTCATTTAGTTTCTTTTAAATTTTGTTTCACTTTTACATGCATTGAGGACAATGCTTCTCTCGAGTTTGGGGGTGTTGGTTTCTAGTTAGTTTCATGTTTTGTTGCATTCATCTTTAGAAATCACATATAGGTTGCATATGTTACTTTCCATGCCTTTAATTGGATTTAATTGCTTAAGACTTGTTGAATATCCAATGATGAATTTTTGCCACTGCACTTAATTGAAATAACCTTTAATTTTAGGATTGCATGAAACGAACTTAGAATTTTACTATTATGCTGAATTTGTTTTACACAGTTGTGGCTTGTTGATTGAAAGAAACTTAGTGAACTTAGGTTGCTTAAAATTTAGGTAAATTTAAAATTGAAAATTAAAAGTCTATTGTTCACATAGAATCTTGAAAATCAACTTGTACACAACTACGCACACACATTGTCACGAGCATTATAGTTTGATTCCGGGTAATTTTTGTGCTATCCGAAAAATTAAAAGGTGATCATACTTTGTGCCACGATTCCGAGGTTTGAATTCAAGTTTGAAGCATGTCTTTGATGATTAAAGTCTCAGAGGGTAATTGTTAGTTTGCATTGCTTGAGGGCAAGCAATAGTTCGAGTTTGGGGATGTGATAAGTGTTCAAAAGTACTATTTTAATACCCTTTTTACTCATATTATTGTTAGACTTAGGCCCATATTAGTTGCATAATTAGTCATTGATGCATTAATTCATGTTTCTTTCCACCGTTGAGCTTGATTACATAACTTGGTAATTTTTTGTGGAAAAAGATATTACTTTGGTGTGTTTTTGTGTGTGTGCAGAATCACCTGCCTAAACAAGGTTGGAACCAGTTGCCAGGGCAGTGCATGAAGGAGAAGCTGAGCTAGTTGCCAGGGCAATTGTCGATAAGGGATAAGATGATATGGCAGTCGAAATTGAGGACTAGATAAGCCAAAGGTGATGTGGAGCAAAGTTAAATCCCAAAGGATTTTGATTTCCATGAAGAGGTCAAAGAGAAATTAAATCCCAAAAAGATAGGAGAAGATCTAGAAGGAATTTAAATATAATAAAGAATTATATTCTTTTAAAGTATTTAATTCCAACTTAACTTCCTCTTCAAGAAAGAGTTTGACCTAGCCCTATAAATTGAGGACCAAGCCGTCAACTCCAAGGAGGGCAAGAAGGGGAGAGATTTCGACAAGGGAGAAAGCTTGGAGGAAGAGTTCGATTGAGAGATTTTCCAAAGAGGACTGATCGATTTCTTCTTCTTCTTCTTCTTTGCTTCCATTAGATTCATGGTTTGGGGATTATTCTTTGTATATCTTTTGAACCCAACCATGAACTAACTTGATTGGTTGGGGTTATTGTGTTTTGTGGTTGTGAGAAACAATTGGATTTTGTTTAGGTAATAAGAGTTTGCACTTTCAATTCAAGGTTTACTCATTCTTGGTTCTTATTCTTGTTTGCGAGTAAATTGGGAGAGGATCTCGTAGCTTCATCTATTTATCTAATATCGGGAGAGTTAGATTCAAGAAACGAATGAGTATGGTCTTTATTCAATCTATTGATGGTGAAGATTAATCCGGCTTAGGGATAAGTTAAGGATTTCAACGGCTAAGAGGAGCGCAAGATTGGTTGTTGTTCACCCTTGATTCACTCAGGGATGTATTATCAAGGCATGTACAAATAGTTAGAGTTTCGACTTAGGGATAAGAAGAAACCATTGAAGAACGCTTTTTCGAACCTTGAAGTTGCTGCCCAACCGCCCAAACAGTTGCCCAGGCAACCATCGATTAGTTGCCAAGGCAACCCCGCTGCGCAAGTTACCACGGCAACTGAGTTGCCCTTGCACTCTTTTACCAAGACGATCCAATTGGCTATCACTCTTCAACTCACGATAATCTGGCTTATTCTCTCTCATTTGTTTACATCTTTATTTTATTTACA
Organism: Hibiscus mutabilis; assembly: GCA_019671005.1. Taxonomy (NCBI): domain Eukaryota; kingdom Viridiplantae; phylum Streptophyta; class Magnoliopsida; order Malvales; family Malvaceae; genus Hibiscus; species Hibiscus mutabilis. The sequence goes on along the minus strand of CM033714.1, from coordinate 16,724,942 downwards.
TGCTCTTTTACTTTACTCGTTAAAATCAACTTCTACTATCAATTGTGTTTTTACTTTTACAGTACGATAACTAAAGCAAAGAAGTCCAAACCAATCCTTGTGGAGACGATACTCGTATCACTTTATTACTTGCGACGTGTATACTTGCACCGTTTGCGTAGCACTCAATACGCGCAACAGTTAAATTCTAAATTTTGAAACCTTTGGGGGCCGGGGCCGCTATCACTAGTTTACAATCGGCCCATAATTATATATATGGGGTTATTATACTATATACCAGTGGTAAAAACATTTTGTTCCACAAGCGCCCTAATTTTAGAGGTTAAAGATTTAGTTTAGGGTTCATAATTTAGGGGCTTAGGTTTATGTGCTTAGAATTTAGGGATTGTGGTTTGAATTTAGAGTTTAGGGTTAGAATTTAGAGGTTGTAGGTAAAAACCTAAATCTCTACCATTGTTGCGCGTATTAAGTGCTTCACAATTGGTGCAAGTGTACACGTCGCAAGTTATAGTAGAGTATAGATATCGTCTCCACAAGGATTGGTGCTACTTCAGGAATCTAACTTCTCGCTCTGATAGTAAAAGCACAAATTGATGATTGTAGGAGTTCTAATTAATGAGTAAATAAAATAGCAATTAAATAAAAGAAAGATGTAATTGAATAAGAGAGAGTAGGCTGAGTTATTGTGAGTCGTGGTGTGATAATTGAATGGATCGTTGTGGTCATTGAGTGCTAGAGTAGCTCAATTGCTTCAACAATTGAATCTAGTCGGATTGCCTGGGAAATTCTGCGATTGCCTGGGTAATTGGGCGACAACCTTCAAAGTTCGGCGAAGCGTTCTTCAATGGTTTCTCATTATCCCTAACTCGAAACATTGTAATTGTGTATGCCTTGATAATACATCCCTACCTGAACCAAGGGTGGACAACAACCTATCTTGCACTCCTTTTAGCCGTTGAAATTCGTAACTCATCCCTAAGTCGAATTAGTCTTCACCATCAATTGATTGAATAAAGATCATGCTCATTCATTTCTTGAATCTAACTCTCATGATATTAGATAAATGGATGAATTCACGAGATCTTTTCCTAATTCACTCGCAAAATTTAAGAACCAAGAATGAATAAACTTTTAATTAAAATTGCAAACTCAAATACCTAAACAAATCCAATCGTTCTCACAACCACAAAAACACAATACCCCAAACCAATTTACATCAATTCATGGCTGGGTTCGAAAGATATACAAAGGAAAAACTCCCAGCCATGAATCGAATGGAATAAAAAACAAAGAAGAAGAAGATGTCGAATAGCCCTTAGCTTTCTCTCTCAAGTTGAACTCCCCAATCGAACTCACTTGAAGTTGGCGGCTAGTCTTCTTATTTATAGGAGATGGCTAGGTCAAAGTCTTTCTTGAGGATGAAGTTAAGTTGGAATTAAATAGAATAAAAGAAATAAATCTTTTTTATTATTATATTTTTATTCCTCTAAAAACTCCTCCTAAAACTCTTGGAATTTAATCTCATTTTGATCTCCAATTCTTCTAGGATTTATCCTTGTAATTAACTCTAATTAATTGGATTTATCCAACAAAACTGACAGCTCCATTCTTCTTGTTGTCAATTGCCTCTGCAATTTCCTACTTGCTTGGGCAATTAGATCCTGCACACACAAAAACACATACCAGTAGTACCTTTTTCCACAAAAATCAACCAAATTATGAAATCAAGCATGAGGGTAAAGGAAATCATTAAAACATGAATGAATGCCTAATAATGCAACTAAAATGAGCCTAAGTCTAACAATAATATGAGTAAAAATGGGTCATAAAAATAGTACTTTTGAACACTCATCACACCTCCAAACTCGAACTATTGCTTGTCCTCAAGCAATGCAAAACTAACAATTACCTGCCAAGACTTCAATCATCACAGACATGCTTTAAATTTGCCTTCAAACCTCAAAACCGTGGCAAAAAGTATGATCACCTTTTAAATTTTTTGAATAGTACAAAAATTTCCCGGAACCAAACTATAATGCTTGTGACAATGTGTGTGCGTAGTTGTGTACAAGTCGACTTTCAAGATTCTATGTGAACAATAGGCTTTTATCAATTTAATTACCGGGGTAATTATTTTTCTTTTACTAGAGCCAATTTTAGGCCATTCTAGTAAAGCAAGCAATTTCTTAATTTAATTTTTGTCGACTAGAGCCAATTTCGGGCACCTCTAGCGATATCTTTAATGTGCAACTACTAAAGCCGGTTTCGGGCACCTCTAGCAAGAAATTAACTTTCAATTTTCAATTGAAATTTACCTAAATTTTAAGCAACCCGAGTTTATTAAGTTTCTTTCAATCAACAAGCCACAACCGTGTTCATAATATTTAGCATTGTAGTAAAATTCTAAGTTCTTTTCATGCCATCCTAAAATTTAAAGGTTTTTTCAATTAAGTGCAGTGGCAAAAATTCATCATCGGATATTCAACATGTTCAAGCAATTAAATCCAATCAAAGGCATGACAAGTAACATATGTAACCTATATGCTATTACTAAAGGTGGATGTAACTAAACATGAAACTAACTAGAAACAAACACCCCCCAAACTCGAGAGAAGCATTGTCCTCAATGCGTGCAAGTACAAAAATTAAAATTAAAATACAAATGAGTTAGTCAGAAAGGTCGTCACCTTGAATGATGAGTTTTCTTCAAGCCGTGTGCTTGGTTCTTTTGCCGGCTCATGGTGGTTGTTGGCGTGTGGCTGGTCGTGCCTCTTGAACCTTTGTATCTACTACCTTGTCGCTTTGTGCATCCTCCTTTGCGACCTCGTCGATGTTAGAAGCTTGGCACTTCGACTTGATTGCTTGGCCGGGGGGCGACTTCATTGGGGTAGAAACTTTCTGTGCAACAGTTGTCGCGGCATCTTCAGTTGTCGAGGCAAGTAGTTCGGCAGGAAAAATCGGGAAGAAAATGGTGCTATCGGGATAGTTCTCCAATTTGACTCGCATGATGGCCACATCGCGATCCTTCATTATACCGCATAAAAAATAGTTATCGGGCCTCGAGTCGCTCCAATCATTACGCCAAAGAGCTGAGTAATTCGGCAATCTTATCAAGGCTTGCCAAGGTATGAGAACTTGCCTAGGCTTTTTTAGTTGCCCTGGCAATTTTCGGAGCATGGTTCATGATTGGAAATTGTCCATGGGTTTGTTGTTCCTATGGGTTCTTTAATGGAAAAAAAAGTAAAACAAGAAAGAAAAACTTAAGAGTTCAAAGGAAGAAGGAAGCTAGGAATCTTCTTATCCCTTTAAACTCTTATCCTTTATTGGAAAAACAAAGTAAAACAAGAAAGAAAAACTTAAGAGTTCAAAGAAAGAAGGAAGCTAGGAAACTCATTATCCCTTAAAACTCTTATCCTAAAGAAATAAAAATAAATATAAAAGAATAATTATCAAAATAAAGAAAAAAATGAAAATAAAAATAAAGATAAAAAAAGCTTGAGAAGGGTCATTTCTGATATTTCTTATAGTTCATCCGTACCCTCCATCGGGTGACAATATTGCCCAAAAAGAGTTTGGCCAATGTGCTTGCAGCTACTCCATTTTACGTTATCATGGATATATTAATATGAAAAGTTATATCAACACCCAACCATTTAATTACCTCATTCTCGTCGACCTCCTTCATGGTTGGATGTAGCCTTCGTTGTTGTGGCAATTGCTGCTCAAGCCAATTGTTGTGGCAATCTTCTACCAAAATTCTATGAATGTTAAGGGAAGAACCAAGTTTCTGAAAAGCTTCATGAATCCAAACACCATTTTCTTTAGGCTCCTCAAACATCTCCATCAGTAGAGATTTAAATGGCTTCAAATCTACCAGCATTGGTTCCTCAAGAAATACTTGCAATGGATGAGGTGGGTTTTTAAATAATTCAAAAGGTTCAACCATCACTTGCTCATAATCCATTAGCAAAGTATTGTCATCTCCTTGATCTTGCATGTGGTCATGCAATTGCCGTGGCAAAGGTGGATGCGAGCAATCTACTATAGCATTACCCTTCTCAGCCTCTCGGAATATTATCGCTGTATTCCTCTATTCAGGCTCCTCAATCATTGCCATGGCAATTTGTTGCATAGGCTCATCAAGTGTCGGGCAGTCTTTCTATTGGTAGGCTTTCGGCTTGAAGGTTTTAATTGATCCTCACACATCGGGATCTCTCTTTGTATTGCTCCTTCTCATCTTGCCTTAGGATTTCAGTATCCCTAGCAATTGATTGTTGGGGCATGTTATCCATGGCATATGTAGATCTCCTCAATTGATCTTTTGGATCCCTCAAGGGTGCATCCGACTCAGCTATCCTCGCATCTATGGGCTTTGATAGCTCTTGAATCTCTTCAATTGATCTATCAAGTCTAGCCAACGTAGCTAGAAGCATTTCCTCCAAGGAATTTGAATGCTCTTGAAAAGGACTATATTGCCATGGCATATCTGTTGCTGTGGCAAAATTGTCATGGTAAAAAAATTAAGCTTTTTGATCATACCATGAAGGATTTTGTTGTTGGTTCCATCTATGGTTGTCCATGTAGCCATATGCACCAGGATTGTGAGGGCAATCTTCAAAGACATGATGTTCTCCACAACAAGTGCATGAGTTTTCCACGATATAGGCTTTTCTCGGTTGGTATAGGTAATCATCGGTGAGTGTAAGAAACTTTTGATTGGATTGATTCCTATCTTTCATCATCAACTCTCGAATAGATCAGCTTTTATTTCCCGACATGTTGATGTCCCTTAACTTGTAGCGCACCTAAATTTTTTTTATAAAACAAACAAAAAGAAAAGTTAGTAAAATAATAAAAAAGAGTGCAATAACAAAAACAACTAACACCAATTGTCAATCCCCGGCAACGGTGCCAAAAACTTGTTGCGTGTATTAAGTGCTTTGCAATTGGTGCAAGTGTACACGTCGCAAGTTATAGTATAGTATAGATATCGTCTCCACAGGGATTGGTGCTACTTCGGGAATCTAACTTCTCGCACTGAAATTAAAAACACAAATTGATGATTATAGGAGTTCTAATTAACGAGTAAATAAAAGAGCAATTAAATAAAAGGAATATGTAATTGAATAAGAGAGAGTAGGCCGAGTTATTGTGAGTCGTGGTGTGATAATTGAATGGACCGTCGTGGTAATTGAGTGCAAGAGTAGCTCAATTGCTTCAACAATTGAATCCAGTCGGATTGCCTGGGCAATTCTGCGATTGCCTGGGCAATTAGGAATGGAACGATTGCCTGGGCAATTGGACGACAACCTTCAAAGTTCGGTGAAGCGTTCTTCAATGGTTTCTCGTTATCCCTAACTCAAAACACTGTAATTGTGCATGCCTTGATAATACATCCATGCGTGAACCAATGGTGGACAACAACCTATCTTGCGCTCTTTTTAGCCGTTGAAATTCGCAACTTATCCCTAAGTTGAATTAGTCTTCACCATCAATTAATTGAATAAAGGCCATGCTCATTCGTTTCTTGAATCTAACTCTCCTGATATTAGATAAATAGATGAATTCACGAGATCTTTTCCTAATTCATTCGCAAAATTTAAGAACCAATAATGAACAAACTTTGAATTAAAATTGCAAACTCAAATACCTAAACAAATCTAATCGTTCTCACAACCACAAAACACAATACCCCAAACCAATTTACATCAATTCATGGCTGGGTTCGAAAGATATACAAAGGAAAAACTCCCAGCCATGAATCGAATGGAATAAAGAAGAAAGAAGAAGATGTCGAACAACCCTTAGCTTTCTCTCTCAAGTCGAACTCCTCAATCGAACTCCCTTGAAGTTGGCGGCTAGTCTTCTTATTTATAGGAGATGGCTAGGTCAAAGTCTTTCTTGAGGATGAAGTTAAGTTGGAATTAAATAGAATAAAAGAAATAAATCTCTTTTATTATTATATTTTTATTCCTCCCAAAACTCTTGGAATTTAATCTCCTTTTGATCTCCAATTCTTCTAAGATTTATCCTCGTAATTAACTCAAATTAATTGGATTTATCCAACAAAATCGGCAGCTCCCTTCTTCTTGTTGTCAATTGCCTCGGCCATTTCCTACTTGCTTGGGCAATTAGATCCTGCACACACAAAAACACATACTAGCAGTACCTTTTTCCACAAAAATCAACCAAATTATGAAATCAAGCATGACGGTGAAGGAAATCATTAAAACATGCATGAATGTCTAATAATGCAACTAAAATGAGCCTAAGTCTAACAATAATATGAGTAAAAAAGGTCATAAAAATAGTACTTTTGAACACTCATCCACCATATTACCCTAAAACCTAAACCTTAACCTCTAAACCCTATACCCTAACACTAAACCCTAAATTCTAACTACAAACTCTAAATTTTGAACCCTTAAACCTAAACCCCTAAACTAGATCCCTAACCATTGAAATTAGAGCGCTTGTGGAAATAAAATTTTTTCACTGTCATTGCATCATATATATATATAAGCTAGGATGTCCTTATTTGACTCTAAACTTATTAAAACCCGCCACATAGACAAAAGGGGAGAAAAAAATCACGTTATGGCTAGGAATGGGCACGGGTTGGGTCGGGTTTTTGGCCCACCCAAACTCGACCTGAAAATAAATACCTTAAATTCGAACCCAACTCAACCGAATGCATTCTTTAAAAAACCCAACCCAACCCAAAAATAAAAACATTAAACCCGACCCCGACTCGACCTATAGAAAAAATTAATTTTAGGGACCTAATTGTAAAAAATAATTTTAAGAGACCTAATCGTAAAAAATATAATTTTAAGGACTAAATTATAAATAAAAATTTAATTTTAAGGACCTAATTATAAAAATATAAAAAGGTATTATTATAAATATCCCTAAAAAATTTAGGAAGAAATTACACAATTTATCTCGGGTCAGGTTGGATATTTTCCACCCGAACACGACCCAATTAGAATCATCAAAAAAATTAGCAAATATTTAAAAGAAGAACTAATCGATTAAATTCTATTTTTTTATAAAATTTTTCATTGAAAAGATATACATAGATATTCTTCTCTATATCATTAATATTTTAAAAATCAATACACAACTTTTTCTTGAATCATAAAAAAAAAATTGAGAAATTCATTCACAATAATGAAGCAAATCAAAAAAGAATTAATAAAACAACTAAAAATACAACTCATTTTATTTTAACTATAAAAAACTTACTTTCTTCACTTTCTAATGTTAGTATTAAAAATAAAAATAAAAATAATTTTGATTTATTCTCTTTCTTACAAGCATCAATCGAGCCGGGTCGGGTCAGAACTCGACCGGATCGGATAAAATGCCATCCTTGTGGCTGCAAAGATTCCTTATCCCAATCCTATCCGAATGAAACAAAGCCCAATAGAGCACTGCCAAATCATCAACAAACATCTAAGCGAATCGAAATCTGTCTATCCAAAGCCACAAATTGCTCATGGGGCTGAGCTCCAGTGAAACGTAGGCTATTTCCATGGTCTCTCTCTTTTAAAATCATAAATAAAGGGCCTGCTTTTGATTATCATTCTTCCCCCCTTGAGCTTAATCAATGGCAGCAACTGCGATGACCACACTCCCCCAATTCAACGGGCTAAGACCCCAAATCTCTGCAACTCCAATTCGGAGCCTGGTTAGTGAATTGCTCACTTCAGTTTGATTTAAGTTAGCACTCCAAAATTTTATAATTTTATCCCCTAAATTTCTAATATAACTTCAACCTAACATAAAATCTTGCATCCGGCCCTACAGGCAATAGTTCAACCAACGAGGCGCAAGGGGAATGGTGCTTTAGGTGCTCGTTGTGATTTCATTGGATCTCCCACCAATTTGGTCAGGATTTCATTCATTTTCCCAGATTTTCCATTTTTTGTTTGATTGCCAGTTAAATTATGTGTTGGGGGTATTGATCAGATAATGGTGACTAGTACTACACTGATGTTGTTTGCCGGAAGATTCGGGCTGGCTCCATCGGCCAACCGTAAGGCCACTGCTGGACTGAAGCTTGAAGCGAGGGACTCCGGCTTGCAGACCGGTGACCCGGCTGGTTTTACTCTTGCCGACACTTTGGCTTGTGGCACTGTTGGTCATATCATTGGTGTTGGGGTCGTTCTTGGCCTTAAGAACATTGGTTCTCTGTGAAAACCAAATTTGAGCATCTGTTTTCAATAGTTGATGTATTCTTATCTTATGCCACTTCTGTATGCTTGCACAAAAGCTAATGGTTTGTAGTTTGTACCAAATTGCTTATTTCTCACCAGCATTGACCATATGAGATTATAAAACACTTTAAATCATTTATCTTATATGCCACGATAATAAATAATTATTTTAATATTTTAGTTAATATTTTTAGGCTTAGTTACAAACATAAGTACCCAAATTATATCTCTTTTTTTTAATGTTCTTTAAGTATGTTTTGGTTGAAATAGGTGCCTAAAGTTTTATTTTTGGCTTGTTTTAAAGTCAACTGAGGCATTTATTTTAGCCAAAAATAATATTTTAGGCACTTATTTAAACAAAAAAAAATTTAGGTACCTATTGCAAAAAAAAACATAGTTTAGACATTTATTTTATAGTTAAGCCGTACATTTATTTAAAAATAACAATTTTAACTCTTTTATAATATATCTTCCTAATACACTCAATGTTTATTGATTCTAAATTTACTATTATATCGTATTCTAATAGGCAAAAAATGTAAATCATCACTGAACTTTGCTCTCTGACCTATTTTTTGTTATTAAACTTTTAAAACGTTCAATTTATTCACTTAACTTTATACATTAATTTTTTTCATCACTATTCCGTTAACTCTCTAACACCATTATGACATAAAATAAAAATGATAAAAAAATAATGGGTAAAATACGTAAATTATCATTGAACTTTACTCTCTGACCTATTTTGGTCACTGAACTTTGCTCTCTAACCTATTTTGGTCATTGAAATTTCACATGTTATGGTCCACGTCTTAACGGTGTTAGAGGGTTAATGGAGGAGTGATGAAAAAAATATGATGTACAAAATTCAGTGAGTAAATTGAACGTATTGAAAGTTAAATGATCAAAATAGGTCAAAAAAATAAAGTTTAGTGATGATTTACGTATTTTACCATATTCTAATTAATGTTTTAACTAGAAGTTTCCTTAAGAATACAATTATAAAAAGGGTTTTGCTATACACACCCCTAACTACTAAATTCCTATCATTAATTATTATTTTACTTTTGAATAGAATCTATTAGAATATAATTAATTGCATTCCTAAAATATTAAACATCATTGATTTAAGGTGTTTAATGTAATTAATAATTATATAAAAGAGTTTAGGTGTTTATGGTTTATGATTTATAATTTTAGGGTTTAGGGTTAAGGGTTAATTATTTTAGGGGTTTAGTATTGTTGTGTTTTTAGGGTTTTAGGGTTTAGTATTTTTAGGGTTTAGTGTTTAGGGTTGGGGTTTAATTCTATTAAACACCATAAATTAAATAATTAATCATTGGAGGAGAATTAATCATCTAATATACTGAACGCACTCTGTAACAACCGCAAATGGGGCATAATTTATCCATTTTGTTTGGAATAATAAGATTTGGGACTAAATTAAAATCAAAGTCAATAAACGATGACCAATATGAAGACGGAAAAACCCGAAAAGTTCTCTCCCCATTTTTTGTTTGGGAGCCATTTAAATCAAAGTCAAAACGCACTTCCGATAAAATCAGATTTTTCTCCCTAGTTCTCTCCCACACCTTTACTTCCATTTGTTTTTTTCATCCGCATCCGTTTTACCATCTAGCACCATCATGTTCATTTCATCGTTTCGAGTCCACCGATATCAACAACATCATCATTAGAGTCACCATTGGAGAGGGTGTATCGTCGAAAATCTTGAAAGGTTAGTATTTAAACTTTGAGTTTGAATTTTGAAAATTCGAGGCCACCACCGTGTTTAAGAGGTCAAAAACTATTGACCTACAAAGTTTGATGGCCAACGGCCGCCCACAGCCACCGCACTCGCCACTCTCTGGTGGCCAAGAGTGGACATTGTTCTGCATAGTGAACAGTAACAACGAACAATGGCGGTGAACAGTAACAATAAACAATGAACAGTGACTTTGACTAAGAGTTGACTTTTTTTGGGACTCTACCCAAGGGTTTTTAGACGTCCCGGGTCCAATTTCAAAGTCTGTTTTGTCAAATTCAAACCCGATAAGCCGTTTTTCAGCGTATGACTTTTTGAATAAATTCAATTATCGCGTTTAAGTTCTGTCTCTGATGTAATTAACATTTCTATGTATCTAAGATACCGAAAGACATCAAATTTAATTTTGAGAATGATCAAATAGAGCTTCGAAGTCGATCGTTATAGCTTGAAGTTGTGGTAATACCTTACTACCTCTTGTGTGTTTTACGAAACTTGACAGTATTGGTTAATACACGAATGAATATGATTGATCGTGTGGTTATAGTTAAATATCTTAAAGTTGTTATGTTTTCGGTAAAAGAATAATAAATTGATTATGACCGAATGACTCGAATAAGAAATTGATGACCAATAAGAAATTCCACTTCAGTGAATAATCGATAAAGTAGTTAATCTCGTAACTTTCAATTCTGATTATTTCTTGTTATAAGATCGAATGTCTAAAATATTTGGTTGAGAAATGATGAAAATACCCTTGAGGTGTAAGAAGAACCTAAATACTCTTGGAAGTGAAAATGATATGAGAATTCATTTATAACCTGATAGAATCTCCGATTCAACCCGTTAAATTTCCTATATGTTTGGAAAATTTTGAAATCAAGTTTCTAACCTTCTAGACTGTAAAATGCCTAGGTTATTCAATTTATGAATAAACGTCTAAAAAACCGTTTTCCTGGAAATACTCTAAATAAATATCTGAAGACCAATTTACTGGAAGTACACTTTATGACCCGATCGATTGAAATGACTAAAGTGTTCCTAAGTTTCAAAGTGTCTGTAAATATCGTTAAGTATCGGAACGACTATAACACCATCGGACACTGAAATAATTGTAATACTTCAGTGACTTGGAATAAGTGGAACCTTTTCAATGATGAAAGTACTGATACAACTTAAATAACTGTAATGCCCCTACGTGATTTAAAGCTTGACTTATATACGATAGCCACTCTTGATATCGCCACAGTACATGGAAAATACCGCATGAATACGTGTTCAATTTCTCGTAGCCCGTTCAGTGATTGATTGGTGAAGGCGATCTATTTTGTTATACACTGTAGTCAGTTCTGAGAAATGAATACTTAAGGTGTACCTATCCAGTTAAATTGTAAACATTGTAATGATGGGTTCCAATTAGTTCAAAAGGACTCGAAAACCTAATGAGCAATTAGAATTCTTGAATTTTGCAAATTACCATTTATACCTTATTGGTTTAAATTACCAAATTGCCCATGAAGATTAGAATGGCCATATTGCCCTTGTAGGCTTAAATGATTGGATCACTCAAAATATATCTGAATTCTCAATGATCCTGATGCATCAACTTTCGAATGTGTGGTTTGAGCCGTTAATACCGAATCCCCTTTTTATAGGGACCTCGTTCTAGAATCAATCCAAAATTGTCAGATGTTCAATGTTCTCTTTCTAATGCTTACCAAGTGTCTCCGAGGAATAAATTAGACCATATATTGTGTTTCATGTGTCCAAGAATATTTTCTTCGTTTAAAATCGAATTTTGGAATCTAATATAGAATATTCTTATGTTCAGGTGATTATGATTATGTGGCCGTTGAGTTACTTTCTCCATTTGTTTAGTCTGACCGTGCACGTTCTTTGAGGTTTATATGTAAGCATTCTTTCAAATTAGTCTTATGTTTTAGTGGTGGCTTAGTGGTAGAAATATTTATTAATGAAGAGTTATAATCGTAAGTTTTGATTTGGCTAGATCTGAGCGTGAGGTTCATCCTTCTCAATATTAGAGCTTTTGTTGCTTAAAAGTGTGTCTCTTCTTTTGCTATAAACTTATGTGTTTCTTATTGTGCTATGTACTTGTGTGAAATGAGATTTTTACATCTTGTGTGATTTATTCTATGTTGTGAATTGTAAAAGTTTTCGGATACCATGCATAGCATATCGGACTGTGTTTTAACTAAAAATCAAATTTATCAAATTGTGAAATATCAGATTTTCGGAATCGTAAAACATCAGATTTATAGAATTGTTCGGATGAGATTCAGATTTTGAAACGAACATCATATCATTGTCGGTACATGGTTTGATATTGTTCGGGGAAGTTCAGTGGTTTCACCCTTTGGGCTGAATTCCACTTCGGACTAGTGGTTTCACCCTTCGGGCTGAGTTCCACTCCGGATGGTGACGATGGAGAGAGTAGGTTTTGGGGAACCTTACTCTTTGGATGGTGTATTGGAAATTGGGTATTGAATTTTCATATGCATCAGACATCATAGCATTATGATTTGGATTTATTAGATTTATTGTGTTTTTAAAAGAATTTTTCAGAAAAATAAAAATATTGTTTTGGTTTTGTGTTTGTTTGCACTTTAGAGACACACTAAGCTCTTTAGCTTACACCCCATAGTCTTTCTCATTCAGATATATTCAGACTCTTTAGGCAACTCGGTACTTGGAGCATCTCACATTTTACTCTGATATTTTATCAGTGTGAATTATCTTATTTAAACTTTTTTATTATCATTTTATAATTCAGGATATTTATGTAATCGGACTTTTGGACATTAAATTTTGGGATTATGTTTCCTCATGCATCTTTGGATTTTAATTTAGATGTTTTTGTTAAAGAATCAGAATGTGTTTTAACATTTGAGTTTTACTGGTAGTAGTGATATTTTACGATAAATATTGTTATTTATTACTAATTACGTTTTATAATCATTTTAATCTAAAATCTGTTACTTGAGGGAAATGTTTTTAATGCGACTTCTTAAGTTTGACCCATTTCTTCTGAATCGAGTTTAAGGGTTACAAATATGCAGGTGTTAGCCGTTACAATGAACCCGATCAATAAGTAAATCAACACTTCTACAGCACCAATATCAATGAAGCAGCTAAACCGAACCTGTTTAAGAGGAGCTTCCAAGTCATTGCTCCAAAAGAAAATATATATTTTAAGCATAGCTCTCCACTTGCTTTGGCAGCTGAAGTATGGCATACATAATCTTCAATCATGAAGAAGAGGGGGCAAATAGATATCAGATCAGATATCTATTATTTACTTATACATAAGCTATACACTGAACCTAAGGATCATATCGTGCCTATTGAAAGTCTATTCTGCTCCTCTGTCAGTACAATCTCAGTTGAATATCTAGGACTAAACCTACCAGTCGTACAAGATTCGGACCTCAAGGACCTAAACCTCTGCACACAGAATCATCCAGATTGGTGTGGGGATTTTGAATGAAAGAAATGTTAGAAAAAATTGGATAATTTTAGAGTTTTGAACGAGAAATTATTCAAACGTTGTTGAGGGAAAATGTGGAACCAATTGTTGGTTCGTAAATGTACAGACGTACACGACGTGAGTAACGCAAATGTCTGAATCGGTCTGATCCTTCGTGGGCTTACAGATATTTTGACCCAAATAAATTTTTCCTCAAATAAAAGCATATATTTGTCAAATTTTATCTTGAAATTAAAAGAGTAAATATTGAAAGTTACCTTTAATTCAGATAAGTAATTTTAAAAATTGCTCTATAGAAGAATCAATTGATTCTCAATATTAAATGCTCCATTAGGCAAAAATTTCTACTTATACTCTCATAACACTCTTATAAATAGGGAGTAAACCTTCTAGGTTTTACACAACTGAAAAACACAGAATTTTCTATGGCTTTACTCAATGATTTCAAAAATAGTTTTTAGTGATAGAAGAATACGAGGTTACGGTTTGTTGATCACTGCAGACGTGCTACTACTGTGCTCATTATGTTGTTGTATCCTGAGAGATAGACGTCCGGCGTTTCTCAAGTACCATAGGAGCGGACGAATCTATCTTAAAAAAACTGCGTTCGTGCAGGCCTCAACATGTTTCTTTTGGTTTTTCATATCAAATCAGTTTGATTTACATATCGTTCTTATTTTGTATTGTTCATTTAAATAATAATATTTTATCTTATTTTTTATTCTTGGATTAACACGACTTTTCCAACAATCTTAAGTCAGAATCTTTAAGATTTAATCCAAGACGAACAAGGCGAAGAACAATTTTAGTCGATGCTTACGGGACTCTCTCGTGTACACCATCGCAATACCATGAACAATTGAACATGGTTGAATATTGTTGCAGCGGCACAAACAGGTTACTCGTATTTTATTATCCATGTTTGTATAATGTGTCAATGTGATGTTGCTGCAGCCGTTTGGACTTGGAGAGCAAGATGGCTCAAATGGAAATAAAAAGCAAGAACCAAGGAATGGAAATTGGCTTAAATCATGGTATTATTAAAACTATAAAATTGTTTTATGCCTTCCATCGTGTTGTATGGGAAAAAATTAATTACTTTGGTTATTTTCTTTAAATTATTGGTTCTTTCCTTTTATAATAATTATTAAATGCGATAATAATTATTATTTATGTTTTTGGAAACACTGTGAATTTTATTCTCGTACTAATAATTTCTATTTGGAAAATTTTATAGTGGCGAATAGAATATTTAGGCGAAATCGTGATTTATTTTGAAAACAAAGATCTCGTAAATAATTCGTTTCGAGAATTAATTCATGCCGTTTTAACGGGTTTACTTGATCTTCCAAACAAGAATCAATGGAATTAAAATCAAATGGTTAATTCCTTTTGATTTTTGTTGGTTAAACAGAATTAAGTTTGATTGATATCTCTATTGCTTAACAAAAGATATGATGGAAATAAATTACTAAATTTATTTCTTCATCAGAATCGTGCGTTGATTCTAATTTGTTAAGGGAAATAAATCGTTGGATTTAATTTCGTGAGAATCTAGAATGATTCAATCCTAAAATAAATTGGTGAATTTATTTTGGAAAGAGAAATAACTTAAAGTTATTATTTCTTAAATAATCAAGTATGATTCTATTTTGGAAATAAATCGGTGAATTTATTTCGAGAAGTAACATTGGTTACCAAATTCATAGTGTTGATTCTTACTGAGGTCTCGAATCAAAGCATAGAAGAACTTGGTTCTCTATGTCAAAATTAAATCCTTAAAGCCTATTCTGATGCATGCTATGAAGTGCACAATGTTTAAAAATGGCTAAAGAATTGTGAGGGTCGTTGGACCATAAATGGAAGATTCCAAATTGTTGTGAATCAAAGGCAGTGTTTTAATTGATCACTCATGCTTGGAATGAATTCAAGAATAGAGTCCATAAACGGATGATTGAAAAACAATATGAAAGTACAAGTCTAGGATTAGTTCTTTGAAAGACTTGGTATTTAAGCGTGCCTAATGCACAACCTCTCTTTCATAAGTTACCTACCTGGCGCACTGTTCATTATTGTTATTTCTATTAAGAACGTGGCAACAATATGTGTTGCATATTTGACCATGATAACCTTGTCAAAGATCTGAAGGATAATCCTCATATTATTTAGATATGATAAGATAAATGTTGTTACCACCTTCAAATGTTGCAAAGGTAAATATCGGTAAGACAAATATTATCATGACAAAGGTAGTGGAAGTCATAAAGAACTTCATAAAAACAAACCGTGGATTAGACAGTGTATTCAAGAAGCAAATTTCATGGGAAATGCTTCAATTGCTATAAGATGAGAAGCTCTATATGAGTAATGTTGGAACTACAATTTTGAAGATGACTTCTGAAAATAACTACAACTTCAAAAATGTGACCAACATGTGGAGAAAGCTATTTTATCAGTTAATTACCTTTTATAAACAAGGTACCCAAAATTAAAAAGATAATACACCATATGAGTTATGGAAGGGAATAAACCCTTCATACAAATACTTTAAAACATGGGGTGTCTTGCAAAGCTAAAAACCTCATCACCAAAGCAATAACATGAGAAGTTCGGTAGTGTCATGATGACAAACGACTTCGAGATTAATGAGTGTGAAAAATGTGTATATGTCATAATTACCGATATTGGATATATTATTCCATGTCTATATGTTGATGACATACTCATTGTTGGAAGTAACAATGAAAATGGTAAAAACGTACCAATGGCATGTTAAATTCAAGATTTAACATGAAAGATATGAGACTAGACAATACGATTTTGGGCATCCAGATCAAACGGTCACTTGAAGGTATCATATTAACACATTCACACTACGTAGACAAGAGAAAGTTGGCAAGGATAATTTTGGTATAGCCAAAACTCCAATAAAGACCAGCCAACATTTGCTCAAATGTAATGTGCAAGATAAGTGTTTTCACTGTGAGCAGTTTAAGCAGATTCACAAACAATCCAAGTGGAAATTACTGGAAAATGATTGTGAGGATATTGAGATATCTTAGATATACTCAAGATTATGGGTTGCATTATTCCATAGATCCTACTGTTTAGAAGAATACTCTGATGCTAGTTGGATATCTGATATTTAAGATATCAACGGCACAAGTGGAAGGAAATCCTCCAAACAAGTGGTTATAACTAGATCCATAATGGAATATGAGTTTATAGTTCTAGACAAGTCTAGAGAAGAAGTCGAATGACTTCAGAATTTCTTAGAGGATATTCCTGAATGATCAAAGCATGTTCCCACAATATGCATACATTGTGATGGTCAAAGCGTAAGTTTGTAAAGCACATAGCTTTGTGTATAATGGCAAGTCAAGACATGCGTCGTCGACATAATACCGTTAGACAACTAATCTCAAATGAAGTTATCTCTATTGATTTTTTGAAATAAAAGGATAATGTTGCGGATCCACTAACCAAAGGGTTAAATCGAGATCAAGTTGAGAAAACATCAAAAGGAATGAGACTAAAGCCCAGGAAAAATTAAGGCGCTATGTGAAGGAAAACCCTACCTGGTTGACTGGAGATCCCAAGATCTAGGTTCAAAGGGACAACCTAATTGCATAGACCTTGTACGATCACTGTAGGGGTTCCTCTCCCAAGTCTATTCCTATAATGTAAACAGTGACTAAAAATGAAACAGGCTAAGCAAAGCTTTTAATGACCATTGTGTGCTTTGGTGAGCCAAGCAACATAAGTCACCTATGCGAGAGTGAAGTGGGTCCGCTTCAAGGAGACTATTGGGGCATAGTTCTCTCAAACTCTTGCAGAACCAGGGAGATGTTCACGACCATATGAACATAACCATGAGAACTAAAAACCTCGTTAGGGAGGTAGTTGTGTGAGGTATATCATCGTTTACACAAATGGCAGACAGTTCAAGGACATCATGTCTACTGATCAGCTAGTAAAGTAAATATGCTTTCACAAGGGAAGGTTCAAGGGTGGACACCTACCAATCCTATGCAGCTATCGATCGTAGAATCTATCACCACATCGAGTCAAAATGTTTTTGATTAAATCAATTTTATTCATGTGGGGGATTGTTGGAAAAAATATTCGATAATTTTGGAGCTTTGAATAAGAAATTGATTCAAACATTATTGAGGAAAAATGTGGAACCAATTGTTGGTTCGTAAATGTGCATACGTGCACGACGTGGGTAACGCAAATGTGTGAACCGGCCTGGTCCTTCGTGGGTTTGCAGATATTTTGACCCAAATGAATTTTTCCTCAAATAAGAGCATATATTTGTCAAATTTTATCTTGGAATTAAAAGGGTAAATATTGAAAGTTACCTTTAATTCAGATAAGTAATTTTGGAAATTGCTCTATAGAAGAATCAATTGATTCTCAATATTAAATGCTCCATTAGGTTAAAAATTCCACTTATACCCTCATGACACTCCTATAAATAGGGAGTAAACCTTCTAGGTTTTACACAACTGAAAAACACAGAGAATTTTCTATGGTTTTACTCAGTGATTTCAAAAATAGTTTTTGGTGATAGAAGAAGACGAGATCACAGTTCGTTGATCACTGCAGACGTGCTACTGTTGTGCTCATTATGTTGTTGTATCCTGGGAGATAGACGTCTGACGTTTCTCAAGCACCATAGGAGCGGGCGAATCTGTCTTAAGGAAACTGCATTCGTCCAGGCCTCAGCACGTTTCTTTTGATTTTTCGTATCAAATCGGTTTGATTTACATATCGTTCTTATTTTGTACTGTTCATTTAAATAATAATATTTTATCTTATTATTTATTCTTGGATTAACGTGACTTTTCCAACAAACAAAAAAAGAATAAAAAATCAGGTTTAAATAAACAAAGTTATCAAAACTAAGCAAGTTGAAGGACTTGGCCTAGTGGTTGAGGTGCTGCAATTCAACCCACGGGTTACAGGTTTGATGCCCAATGTTCTCATTCAACTCACAGAATCCAATAGTGAGGTGCTACAATTCAACCCACAGGTTGCAATTCACCTTGATTGGGTGAGAAAATATTAAATGAAATAAATTAAAAATAGAGTAAATTCATCTAATCATGTCATGACATGTGTCGTCATTTGATTAGTTGATTAATTTTATTTAATTAAATTAAAATTAAGATCAAATTGATATAATAAGTAATAAACGGAGACCAAATATGTAATTATACAAATTTTCTTTAACTGTCACGTCACCTTTCCGTTAAATTTTAACGGTCGGTGGTCAAGATAAGTCCATTTAAATAGTTGGGTGATCGAATTTTGAATTTTTATAGTTCGATAGTCAAAATAGGTTACACCCAATAATTGAGTGGTCACCCGGATAAAATCTAATATAAATACATGAATTTTTAACCCCAGAAAGATCAATTTGATTAAAAATTTATTAAAAGAAGATACAAACGGTCATAGTTTGAGTGTCTCCAATGGATTCTGCTGCAAAATTAGGTGATGGTTGAACTTATTTATCAGAAATGTGAATTAATGTTATGCCCCCACCATTAGTGTTGGGAACCCTTCTCTCCAATGTTATGCCCTTAATTAATAGGTTCATCGATGCACGACCATCGATATTTTGACTTCTTATGAATTAATTAATTTAAATCTAATATTATAAAAGTTTACTATAAAATATTATTTTTAATTTATTTTACTTTATTCATAATATTAAATTTTAAATATCATTTCAAAGATTTAATGCCTCTCTTTTTTTTTCCTAAGTTTTTGTTTAAATTAATTTTGTTAGGATATTAATCATCCAAAAATTCAAAAAGTTTTGAAAATAAAATAAAATGTACCATTTCAATTTTGGATAATTATTCCATGCACAAGTTTTATTTTTAGGGTTTAGACACATTGTCGAGGGTTTAGAGTTCATGGGTTTGAGTGTAGTAGTTTTGAATTTAAGAGCCGTTGATAGATTTTTTGGTTTATGGTTAAACTATAAGGTTTATAGATTAAAACCTAAATCTCTAACCATATTATCCTGAGATCTAAACCTTAACCCTAAATTCTAACCCTTATACTTAAACCCCTAAACTCTAAACCCTAAAATTAAGGCATTTGTGAAAACAAAAATTTTCTACCGCTTGTATATAGAATTATAATCCCTCAAGTATTTATTATTTAAAGGTTTTTGCAATATGCATATTTAGTTGGAATTGCTTTTTTATAGAAAATATAAATATATACCTTGTATGTTATATACGAAGATATTTTGTTTCTTAAAAAGAAATTCAATGTATATAAGATAATTATCCGATATATTGATAGTCGATATTTTCTTTACAAATAACAATGCAATTTATATTAAATAAATTAAAATTATCGAGAGAGCAAAATTACACCGTCAATAAATCAAATAATTGTTTTTAGATATGAATCTCAGTGAATAGTTGCCTAATGATTAATGAAACAGTATATAGGATAGGTAAAATATCAAACAGTTAATATTGGATCAAGCTTATCATATATATAGGAATTTCTCATCTCTCTCTCTCTCTCTCTCTCTATATATATATATATATATATATATATATATTTAACGACCTCCAAAATCCAAATAGCTATTTTTCATCAGTTTCTGCTTAGATTTCAACCTTTTCAAGGTATGGTTTTTTGTGTTTTTTTACTGTATTATCTCAGTGTCAGCCATACATGAAATCATGGTTTCTTTTTCTTGTAACAAAGAAATGTTTTTTTCTTGTTTGTTTTGTTTATTCCTCTGTGTAATACAAAGAAATGAAATCTGCCATGGAAGAACAGAATGGATAAATAGAATTTCTCATTGCTTAAGTGCATGCATGCAATCTGCTTTCTTGGTTATAGCCATTGAAAACAAAACATTACAATCTTATAGAGGAGTTGTCTGGTATATTTTTACATCATAGATTGATGAGATCTGTAGAGAATAACTCAAAATCCATTGAAAAACCCCATTTTTTAGAGAATAACATATAATTTCTACTCTCTTTTTTAATAATTTATGGAGAATAACATTTTTCATTGTTTTTGAATGATTTCTTAGGCATTAGCCAATGCCTCATTCTTATAACAGAGATTATGAAACGGATATTTCACATGGTCTTTGATAATTAGTCATTTTAATTCCTCAAAATGATAGATTTTAGTGTTTCCAGAGTAGCATATAACATGGCAATTGAAAGTATGGATGTTGCTGGCAATGATAATAGTCCTAAGAAGAGGAAATGTGGTTGTACCAAGCAAGATTTCTTGCCCGAACAGTCATTTCAGAGTTGTGGAACCTATTGGAAAGCGTTGTCCAGCACAAGATCTAGGCTTAAAGACCGCCTACTGGCACGTTCCACGGACAACATCGAGCTACACGAAATACGCGGTCGTAGCCAGCACGAAATGAAGAAAAACCTGAATTGGTGCGACATGATTTGGTTTGGCATTGGAGCTGTAATGGGTTCTGGGATATTTGTCCTCACTGGTGAAGCTGCTAGGAATCATGCTGGCCCTGCTGTTGTGGTTTCTTATCTTATTTCGGGTATCACTGCACTGCTCTCGGTTTTGTGCTACACTGAATTCTGCATTGAACTGCCAGTTGCCGGTGGCTCGTTTACGTATATCAGAGTCGAGCTAGGTGATTTCGTTGCTTATATTGCTGCCGGAAACATTCTTTTCGAGTATGTGGTAGGTGGTGCTAGTGTGGCCAGGTCCTGGACTTCGTATCTCGCTACTCTGTTCAACCAAGATCCGGAAAGTTTCTGCTTCCATGTTTCATCCATTTCTGAAGGCTACAACCATCTAGACCCTATTGCAGTTGCCATTTCAATAATCATCTGCGTCGCTGCATGTACGAGCACCAAAATGTCGTCGAGGTTCAATTCGATTGCCACCATTGTCCATCTAATAGTTTTGCTTTTCATTCTCATTGCTGGTTTAACAAAGGCCAATCCCCAACATTTTTCACCCTTTGCCCCCAATGGAATCCGTGGTATTCTCAAAGCTACTTCTATTCTCTTCTTTGCTTACGTAGGGTTCGATGGTGTGGCAACCCTCGGAGAAGAGGTTAAGAACCCCAGTCGAGATATACCGATCGGCTTAATAGGCTCCATGTCGATTATCATAATATTGTATTGCCTTCTCTCAGCAACATTGATTTTCATGCAACCATACTACCAGATTGATGTGGATGCACCATTTACTTTGGCATTCCAAGCCGTAGGCCTGAAATGGGCAAACTATATTGTTGCAATTGGTGCATTGAAGGGCATGACAACGGTTTTGCTGGCCAACATACTCGGCCAAGCTCGGTATTTCACTCACATAGGCCGCACTCATATGGCACCACCGTTCCTTGCAGCCATTAACGAGAAAACAGGAACACCGGTCAATGCCACAATCGTCATGACCATCTTGAACTCCATTGTCGGATTCTTCACAAGCCTTGACGTGCTGGCAAACCTTCTTTCCTTAGCAACATTGTTTATTTTCTCACTGGTCGCATTGGCGCTTTTGGTCAGACGTTACTACGTTAGAGGTGAGACAACATGCTCCGACAGAAACAAGCTGATTGGATTCTTGGTGTTGATCGTAGGATCCTCAATTGCTACTGCTGCATCTTGGGCAGCAGGAAACAATGGATGGATCGGCTTTGCAGTGACTGTCCCGATTTGGTTCTTGGCGACCCTCGGGCTGAAAGTGGCAGTGAAGGAAGCAAAGAAACCCAAGTTTTGGGGTGTGCCATTAATGCCGTGGATACCATCGGCTTCTATTGCCATTAATGTGTTTATCATGGCTTCAATTGACGGTGCATCATATATGAGATTCGGGATCTGGACATTGCTCTTGCTGGTCTATTATGTTTTCATCGCACTACATGCTTCGTATGATGCAGCTCACGACGCTACTGATGCAACATCAGTGGCTGCCGTTACAAACATCGAGATTGGAGGAGCACACAAGTCAACCATTGAAATATTATTATATATCAACACTAGTTTTTTAGTATATTATATATGCTTTCATTCATTTTCTTTCATTATTTCTAACTTGAGGTTAATTAGATTAATGCAACTTTTTTAAGAAAGAAGAAGAAATTCAGTTTTCCACATAATACAATTGTCATTCAAATGAATAATGTACACACAAGTGAAACACCGGCACCGCCAATGCTCTGCAAACCGAACACTGGATAATATATACTGTTTACAAGCAAAAACAATGAAGATGGCAATGGCGCCACCAACAAAAACCTTTGGTGAGAGAAAGCATACAGACCTAAAAAAGAAACCTAAAGTTTTTTTATTGCTTTTTGTTTCGTTTGTATTTTCTGACCAAATTTTATGTCTCTATCTTAAGGAGAGAATTGAGAGATGTACTATTGAACCGCTGAGCAAGACCACGGATCACAAGAACAATAACATCTCGGAGGTATCGTGACTGCACCACGAGGTCTACCTCACTCTCGCTGTCCACCACAATCCTAAGTCGGTGTTGGTCATTACGAAAAGTTTCCACCTGCCAGATTTTAACAAAAGGAACTATAGAAGAATGGCATAATGCTCAAACTTTCTAAAGCTGAAGCAAATCAAATTGTCTAAAATTGAAGCATCCCTAGTTTAACAGCCCCGGAATCTTTTATAAAAATAAAAACAGGTCCTTGAATAGAGTTATCAATTCATTTTGATCCCTATAATCTAGTGGACCAACTAAAGGAGAAGAGATGAGGATTGCATTGTATTTGTCTAACAGACTAAAATTATCTCTGTCAAGAAACAAACTTACATGAAAGGGCGGAGCATAGGTTCCACATATTTCAGTAGTAGGAAAAGAAGTCTTTGAACCCGGCTTCACAACCTTGATTCGTTTTCTATTAATTTCCAGGATTCTTCTCTCAAGACACCCTTCTCCTGGAACCTGCAATATGAATAGTGATAAAAGCAGATATTATTTCTTCTTTCTGAAAGAGAATAACCATATGAAGAACCAAAAGAGAGAAATGAAATACAAACCTTTTTCTGGTTGCGGTCCTTGTCACATAATACCTGTTCCAGAGATTGAAGCAGTAAGTCTCAGAAATCAAAAAATATTACCAAACTCTGCCTGTCCATCTGTAAGTATCAAATCACTTTGTCTTACATTTTTCAACTAGGATTTAGTCTCAGGTATATTTCTATGTTATTCCCTACTTTTGGCTCCTTTATTTGGATACTAGCACTTAACAAACTTTTCTAAACTGACATTACACCTATTTGAATAAATAAACTAAAGGTACCTGTTTGGAGCTTTAGAAAACTCATAGTAACGAATATCCTAAACTATTCTTGTGACTTTTGAAGTCGAATGAATAAAGGCAGATCGACACGCATATATATATATTCATATTTCATACTAATAATAAAAAAAGAAAGATGCATCAACACCACAACATGAGTACATTAGGGAAGAACAAAAACTTATATATGGTCAAAAGAAATACATATTGCTTGAAAACAAGGAATATAATCTCACCTCAAACTTTACAGATCCAAGATCAAGCTTCTGTTTCACTTCTTTGTAAACATCAGGCTCTGCAATTTAAACAATGCCCACATAAACAAAAAGAATAAACACATAAAATGCATGAAAGTTGAAGAACAATATGTACAACAATTCAAAGTGCTTTGCCACGTTTCACTCCTATGAACAGAACTCTCAAAATTATCTAACACCAGGTGAGCTCATGCTCAACCAAACAATACGAGAAGAAATTTGAGTAGAACACAATAAAAAACTTCCATCAATTTTTTTTTAAAAATTGTTGACCAACATATTCAGCAGATTCTTTGGAATTAATTTTTATTTAATTAACTGATAATTAGGGATTGCATTTAATTGTTCTTTCATTAGTTAGCTCTATTTCTTATATATAAATAGCCTTGTAAATTGTAATTATCTTTTGCACTAAGAAAGATTGATTCAATTCTCTCTAATTTCTCTTTTTTCTTCCACTAAATCTTTGATTTCAATTTCAACAACAATAATAATAATAACCATCCAACATATTAAACAAGAAGAAATTCGCAATTACCAACTGCAATAGGTTCAGTTGATGCAGAAGAAGGTTGCCCCTCAATGCCATCCTCCCTTACTGGTGTATAAATAGCAACCAACCTGTACCCCACATCATCAACATTTGCTTCATACATCCTCCCTGTTTCACCTGCAGGATCAATCCATCTTTCAGAACCAAAAAAGATTGGAACTTTGACTTTATGCCTTTAAATTCAGTTTTGATAAATTAAGTTCCTTATAAATCTCTCTCTCTTCTTTCCCTGACCAGTCAATATTTACAGTATATATGTAAAAGGATTGGAACCAAGACATTACAGTATGCTATAAAAATATTTCTTACTAAGAAATTAGATTATCAACTTTTGACCAGAAACAAGGGGAAAATATATTCTTACTGGCATCCAATGATTGGAAATTCAATCAAACAATTATGTAGATATCTAAAATCCTTAGCAGACCCATGGATTTTGCATACCTGGTATAGAGATAAGATCAGGACTGCCAACCATGGACCTAAGCCACTGAATTTTACTTTTTCCTTCTTTTCCTCCAAAATAAGTGCCACGTACGGCATATAAATTGGTGTGAAAGCCCCTCCCTTCAATCTCTAGCCTATCAATTCTTGGAAACCCTGAAGAAAAAGAGAA
Organism: Hibiscus mutabilis; assembly: GCA_019671005.1. Taxonomy (NCBI): domain Eukaryota; kingdom Viridiplantae; phylum Streptophyta; class Magnoliopsida; order Malvales; family Malvaceae; genus Hibiscus; species Hibiscus mutabilis. The sequence continues at coordinate 16,699,724 of CM033714.1, read as the reverse complement.
ATTCAGCATCAAATAAAGGAGCAGAATGATAAATCAACAAATGATTCTTAATATAAAAAAGTAACAGCATTAGTAATTCTTATATCCCAACTAAAAACTGGAACCCATATTTAACTTTAAAGGACTCTTGAACATCAACTTTTAGTTATGGTGAGCAGCTCATGTAGAAGTAATTACTCTTAACACACCCAAGAGAAATCTTTCTTGATGACCATCTCATCCCAAACATGAAGATAGATGATGAGTGAATGAGCTATAACCATACTGAATTTGTTAGAGAAAATTTTTCTTTAGGAGTAAATACAGTGAATGAATGTGAAATGCAAATAACCTGGCAATACAGGAGCAGTCTCAGCATATACTGGCTCACTTGACCTTCCAAACATATCCGTCACAATGCATTCACATTTTAGGCATCTACCAATGTCCTCAAAGCGAACTTTAAAAGAGCAGGAGCGTTGTGAAGGTAAGGGCTCAAAGGATGTTCTATCCCCTGTATCTGATGAAAAGAACCTGCAGGATCCCTTATGTTACATTAAAACAAAAGAAATAACAACTGAGAATATGAGAAAACAAAATTTCATTTTTACTGCCTCTTCATGTGCAATGCTTTTTAATTCTTCATATTGATTTCGTTCTTAATTCAGCTCCATGTTAAAAAAAATTCCATAAGAAATGATAAGATTATAGACTTTAGTGGTTGCTTTAGATCTTAACAAGATTATGTACGATGTGAAAATACCATTGATAGCACACATCTTTCTTGTACTTGCTCCAAACGCATTGTTGGGTTTCAGTCTTTGGAATCACTTCAACAGCAGTTAGTACATCACCTTCTATTGCCTTTCCGGTAAGAGCAAGCATCTCTACCATTGGAAGCTCTGAAGGGCAAAGAATTTTTCAAATTCAAATCAAAATAATGCTTTTCAAGTTGCAAAAAATAATTAAAGAAATATGTTGTACATGGTATCAATTAGGACATGTTCAAGTGCTAGGAGGAGGAGGACTGGATAGAAATTCTATGCTCTACTGGTAATACTCTCCTCTCATATACCAAAACAGTGCTAGTATCAATTGTTTGCTGGTATGAACTAAAATCTGGTTAAGGCTGAAATGATGGTACAACTTGACAAGTTCAGGCCTAAGCAAACAGGCTTGGAGCAGAACTAGACCAGATGGGACATGAGATACAGGTAGAATATATAACAAATAAATAATGAAATTCTAAAAGTCTTCCCAATGAGATGGAAATTCCAAATTCCAAATATTTGTTGCCTTTAAAGAAATCATTAATTCAAATAATGCTTCCCTTCCCAAGAGACAAAGGCCAATGTTTTGTTTACCAGGGAAAACAATTTCAGATGGTTCAGACAGCCTAAGTTCTCCAACAACTGAATCTGATCGAACTGGTGTGTACCTGAGAGAAGCATTTAACAGCTTAAAATGAATAAGTACAGCTACAATTTAAGCAATGAGATAACAGGAGATCAAATTTCTGAGGATTAAATAACAAAAAAATGAGTATAATGGAATGCTTACCCAAACAACAAACGGCTGTTATAATCTGCATCAGTAACCTCATAAGTTTTAGCATTAGCTCCATTGATGAGAATGATTGTTCCATCATTAGTTTCTCTATACCAACTAAAGAGACTTGATCCTCATATAGCCACCAGAATATTCTCCCTCCCCAGAGTACATCCCTGAATCCAGCTTCTTCACATAAACACTGGAAACTACGGGAGGTGCTGCAATATATTCACATTTAATGCGTTGCATGAAATGGTTCAAAACAAATGTAGCATTAACATAATATGAATGCTCAAAACATTCAACTAAAAAAAGTCACCGTGAATATCAATGGCAAGTGCATGTTATTCACAATGGACAAGAAATATATGTAGCAAAAATGAATAATCACAGATATACCTGGAATAACTGGTGAGTTGGAAATTGCAACTAATGGCTTTCCTGATTTTCCGTCAACACGAGTGGGTATCCATTGTAATACTAAATAAGCATCCACATCTTCAAGTGATGGAGTATACATGCTACCAAAGTAGAAGTTATCAATAAATGTTCTTTTTACACGTGCAAAAGTAATACATACATCCTGAAACCAATCACAATATGTTAAAACTTACAATGTCTGACCACACATAACAACATCTTCAGAAGAACTAGATATATCTGCCAATACAGACCCATTTAACTTGGTCTTTGTTCTATACCATGTATACTCTCCAACACCTTCCTGTCCACCAAAATATGTTTTCTGTGGGACAATCTCCAGGTTCTGATGGCAATCAGGAATGACAAGGTCCAAACCTACTGGATCCGCTGATACAAGAAAATTTTGGGCACAATCATGGGAATAAGCATGGTATCAAGTGTACAAATTTAAAAAAAACAAACAAAACCAATAATGAGCTGTACAACTCACCAGGAGAAATCTCATCAGATATTATGCTCCTAGGATTCCCTTTGACTCCATCTTTGCGAATGGGAGTGTAAACAAGTTCAATATTTCTTCCCACATCATCAAGAGTTAAATCCAGAAACTCTGGAAAGATATGCAAGAATTTCAGCCTTGCACCTCCAAATAGCTATCTAGAAACTTTTAGTTAAGATTCAATAACAAAACTCACCATCACTACTTCGTTTCTCCTTGATCCCATTGGTTTTCAGTCTAAACCATTCATGCAAACAGTCTCCCTTCTCCCTGAATCACAAACAAGGATTTCAGTTCAACAGTGTCTGTTTACTACAACTAGGATATAAGAATCAGCCCTCATCAAAGTGATGGCATTTCACCAAGAGTCTCACCCTCCAATATATGAAGCTATGAAGCTCAAACGTTGTCCCTCCATCATTGATCCAAGAAACTCCAGAGACTGACAAGTAGGAGGTCCTGCATTTCAAATTCAATTTCAAGATAACACCTATCTCCATTATTAATGATTGAAAACATGGTAACCAAAGGTAAAGAGAGAAAAGGGGAAAAAATTTTTTAGCTTAGAAAGTTAACTCTATACCAGCTACTATAGGCCCAATTTGTTCTGAAAGAACAATGGGACCGCGAGCCCAATCATTTCTCACAGGCTCACATGAGATCGAAATAAAGAAGCCAATATCATCAATTGATGGCATATATGATGAGCCATTAGCACCATTAATCTCACATTGAGAACCATCTGAACTAGTCTGCAGATATACATCTTGATTAAATAAGAAAGAGAATAAATTTTTATAATGCAACAACATCAAATAAAATTTCATCATTTTCAGCTTAGAATACCAATTATATTTTTCATGTGAGTAAGAAGAATACAAGTAGCAATGTTTCATGAATACCGCATAAAAGTAGGAAGAAAATAGTAGTTTACTGAAAAGAGTCAGATTATTACCCGGAACCAGCGAAAAACTGAATCTCCCTCTTCACCACCCCAGTACTTTTTCTCAACACTCAAAATAGTTCCTTCAACAGCATTTCCAACTATCTGCAGTGCTAGCAATCTTGGGCTTCCTGATCATCAAGAAGCACAAGAATTAGATCCAGTTATTCCAAATTTAGCAACCATGATTGCACCAAAACATATTCACCTTTAGAATAAGAGCAAGACAAAGAATATAGGGCTTAGATGAATGGAAAATAACCACCACTCCATAATTAAAAGGAAAGTTAAAATGAACTGTTAGAAAAAAAAAAAAAAGACTCAAGTTCATTCCATTTTGACACGTCACAATGCGGACAACAAATATGTATTTCATGAGCAAATTAAACACAATGAGGTTGATTATCACTTTGTAAAAAAATAAAAGAGAAGTTAAATCTCTACTGGATACGTGAAAGACAGGAAACCAGCTAGTGAAATATTCACTAAGACTTCAACTGGAACTCAAGTTGAATATCTCCATAACAAGTGGGGCATGATTAAAATCTATATAAACTTGAGGGAGAGCATTGCACAGATTTAATGTAATCAACCATGCACAATCTTAGGGATTGAGGAATGAGTCATGGTCATCTATTAGGGATTTGATAGATTATTTCTTAATTTCTTGTTTAAACTGCCGAAATTTGTATATATGTTGACTTATAGATAGATTTAACTTATAATGGAATTTAGAAGAAATCAATATATTAGGATGGGTAAAATTTTGATACATAGGCAATGCAAAATTTATTTTTTACAAGTCTGCATATTTATACTATAAAACTCAAATCCTAAATTCTTAATCTTAAACCCTAAAAACTAAACACTAAACCCAACTTAAGTAGATAAAAATGGGTAAAATGAAACAAACCTTTAAATCCTAAATAATCAAACTTCTCCTAAATCAATTTTCAAATATTCAACATTTTTTCTCCATTCTCACTAATAATTGAGTAAAAAATGGGTAAAATGAGACAAACTTGCAATCCTAAATAACAAACTTTTCCTAAGAAACATTTTCTCTGATTCAACATTTTTTGTCCATTCTCCATTAAATTTAACATGTTTTTCAAAAAATGAAATGATGAATGAGAAAGGATGGATATAAAAAAGATAGAAAGTTACCTGGCCGAATGCGTTCTTGTCCCAAGCAGGTTCTTGGCTCACCTACAATCCCATCATCACGCACCGGAATACACTGAAAGGAGATGAATTTACCAATTGCATCTTTGGTTACACGATACTGAAGAAGCCCCCGAACCTCATGGATCAAAATGCCTGTGTGATTTTCAACCTACAGATTCCAAGAACATATAAGTTAGCAAGAGTGAAACTCATTTACAAAAGCTTAACTTATTAGAGCATAATCAAATTTTTTTCAGAGTATTTTGAAACTTAATTTTTTCTTCTTATTAGAGCTAAATCAAATGATTACAGAGTTTCACATGAAACTTAATACATTTAAAACATCCAAATTTTAAAATGGGACTAAACCATTTTGCAAGTTGCTAAAACCATATGAGAACCCTAGGTAACATAAATGCATACCTCATGAAGGTACCAATTGTAGATACTTTTTCCTTCATGACCCCCTATATAGCCATATGATGCTGTCAATATACCACCTTCACTATAATCACCCGTGATAGATAAGAAATTCAGGCTGGGGGGAAGAGCTGTACAGATCAAATGCGTATATGTACATCAACCAGATAAGTAAACTGTTAAAAATACCAAAGAAAAAGGTTGAGATAAATATCCAAAGTTAATATTTAACTTAAACGTCTGTAATTTATTATGGATTTATATTCAAAATACACAGACTGTAGAAACAAAAAGTTTCCACAAGCACCTTAGCTTTAAGGTTTAGTTAATATTTAGGGTTTATGGTTTATAGGTTATGGTTCAGAGTTTAGGATAATATGGTTAGAAATTTAGGTTTTAACCTATAAACCATAAACCCTAAATTCTAACCACAACCCATCAATTCTAAACCACTAAACCTAACCCTCTAACCTCTAAAATCTAACCCTAAAACAAAGATGCTTGTGGAAACTTTTTATTTCCACCGCCTGTGTATGGAATAGTTACCCATTTATTATTCTCTTTTCACTGAAATTCAGCATGATAAGCACATAAACAGGAAGGAAACCAAAATACTTACTCACTACTGTTCTCCCTGATATAACATAGACTGGTTCACCAGATTCGCCATCAGGAGTCACCGGAGTATATTTTGCAGCTATATAACAGTCAACTGCTCCTAGAGGTATGCGGAATGCCTAAATGAAGGTCAAACTCAACTCAATTTGCATCAAGTATAGATGTGAGAGGATGAGAGACCACATGTGCAAATGTTTTAATAACCACCTACCTTAGCAACCTTGGATGTGCTCATTGCTTCAAGCTCATTCTCACCATTGAATGCTGAAGAATTTGTTTTAAACCATTGTACTCTACTTGAACCTTCAGTACCTCCCGTGACAGTACCAGTCACAGTAATCTTACTGTTCTCCCTCAAATCACCAATTATCTTAACATTTGCCACTTTTGGTGGAGCTGGAAATTCAAAAAATAAGATCACAGAGAAAAGGAAATTCATAACAGGTTTTTCATCTGTAAGGATGATAAATGTTAAATAAGAATGAAATCTTTATATCATAGATAATATTTCTCGCTCCAAGATGGTAATGTCATATGCGTAAAATAACAAAGCATAAATGATCAGCAAACTGGGAACATAAACAATAGCTTGCAATCAGTATAAGCAGATGACAATACCTCACCATACAAATTAAAGAGATTTATTTGGCTTAACATTCAACAAGATGATGTCATGGAGTAGTGAACATTCTTAAAATATTAGAAAGGTGTAAGCACTACAACTGTATTTTACAGTAATGATGATAAAGAAGTCAGCAACATATTGCAAAACTCTTATTTTTTCAATTATGCAGAATAAATAGGATAAGAATTCACTATAAAAGAAAACTAAGCAAACAAAAAATGTCCCCTTGAAACATACATAACCCTGAAATATAAACACAAATGAGCATACCTTGTCTCACAGTACCAGAGACTATTGAAACAGATTCCCCTTCCTGTCCTGAAAAGAAAGTGAATATTACCACATTACCATACGATTTACAAGTTGTTCAACGGTGAGAAAGCCTGTAAAACTTCAAACAAGGGTGAATTGGATATACCTTCAAAGTTTATAGGTATATATATGAAAGCCAAGCGTCGCCCAACATCTTCTTTGGTCAAGGTATACTCAGATGTACCACTTGTCACTATCAGAAAGTCTCTGTCAACAAATTCCAGTAAAAGGATGTGTGAAGAACTGAACTAAAGTAAGGTAATGAAATGCAATAAAACTGTGTGAAAACAATGTTGGGGGTAGAAATCTTTGGAAACAGTTTTGCGAAAGAAATCCAACCATCAAGGCAAATAAGTGTTCGTGAAGTTTTATATGCACACTAGAGAAAAGCGTCAGCAGGTATAAGAGGAATCCACAATAGATATAAAGGGAGAGAGAGGAACTAGGTAAACACACGAGGAGAAAGGATTAAATTCGCTAATGCTCACTAACCCAGTCTCCTTATTCTCACGTAACCACTCAAACTTGCTGGGACCCTCTCTTCCTCCAAAGTAATTGCCAACTCCTCTGATGACATTCCCTTCTACAGCATCTCCAATAATTCGGACATTGTCGACGGATGGAGGAGCTGCAAATATATTTCAGTCATTTAAAATTGAAATTCAAAACAGAAAGCCTAGAAGAAGTCAAGAAGATGTACAGCAGGCATAAGCTCCCGTAACATCTAATTGAGTCCTCAATTTAGAAAACCTTCATTGAACTGTAAAATGAAAAGAAAAGAGAAGCAGACTCAATAGAAAGTGCAAACCTAGCAGCTTACATGCATACAATGACGTGAACCAGTTAATATAAATGCAAACAACCGCTATAGAAGTTATAAGCAATTGAGATATAAATAAATTTAAGAGACAAAAATTAAGTTATATCAAAGCTGAGATATACATGATTTTCCCCCCCATACCAGCTTTTACAAAATCGGTATACTTATACTGTGGTTCCCCTTTGGCACCTTCTTCTGTTACTGGCGTATACATAAAGACCAAACTGGAGTCAATGTCATCTATGGTCAATTGATACTCTTCATCCTCTGCTCCAGCAATTACCACGGGGCTGCTGTTCCATCTTCTCCTTAACCAGCTGAAAATGAGGAGAACAAACAAGTTATCCATAAGGTTTTTATTTAAAAGAAATCCACAAGAGTATACATGTATCAGTACGGACAAGTCCTAAAAACACTTTAAGAAGCATTTTTACCTAGCAACACCCTTCCCAGGAGTCCCACCACACCATGCAACCTTAGAGTGACCCTTGATTACATTACCTTCAACCAGTTCACCATGTACTTCAAGGTTTATAACCTTTGGAATTCCATTCCCTTCACAAGGCAGCGAAGCAAGCTTTAAAAGTGGAGAAAATAAGACAGATTTGTACAAAGTGAAATGAACTGACAGTATGCAGGTGCATACAAATCTACAGACTTGAAGACAGATTCTGCTCTGTGCATGCACATGCACCGAGGCATATTACAAAACAAAGAAGCAAGTTAAGGAAAACTCAATAACAACGGGACATAGTAAATACCTCGTGCAACTGGAGATGATATAGCAAAAATTGGAGGATACTCAGTTTCCCCTAAGACTGGAGTACATTCCACTTTCAATATTTTATTTATGTCTTCATGCTTCGGCCAGTAAACCTAGACAATCACATGATACTGTATTCAGTCAATAATAATAATAATAAAGAAAAAATGGCATTACAAGGCATAAAATAGAAGTATTTATCAACCAAATATGTTTACAGCAAAAGTAACAATCTATCCTAATCAATTACCTCGCCATTGGCATCAGGAATAGCAGTGAAATTTGAAAGTGTCCTCTCCCCCAGAAACCATTGAAACTTTAAGATTATATCTGAATCAGTGCTCAATGTGCTCTCCTGAACAAAAACAATGTGACAGCGACAAGCATCCTCCTCAAAAGGTTTGTCAATGGAGGCTTCTTTAAGCAGATAACCAGAAGGAAAATGATCCTTCCACTGCTCAAACAGGAAGCGAAATGTTGAATCTGCTGGCAAAAACACACGTTAAATACCAGGGGTGAAATCAGGAATTCTATTGGGGGGACCGGGGGAGGGGGTCAAAACAAATATTTACTAATTATAAAATACTTCAAATTTGAAAACAAATTTATGAGTTAAGATATACTAAGGAGCAAAAGTTAGGAGAACATAAAAAAATTCAAGGTTTAACTACATTTTGTCTTATTCCCTTTCCTGTTACTGCCGTCACAACAAAACAAGCATCAAAGAGCATGCTTTGACAAACACATCTCCCTTTTCCCCTTTTTAGTGCCATGTGTACCTAATGCTGGAATCACACATATCGGTGCTATTAAATTCTTAAAAATCATATTCTCCATACTTCCTCAGAAAATGGACTGAAACGTCTCCTCCCAAAACTACTAAGCAGCATAATCCTCAATGAATTATGTAAATTGTTAACCGTACTAAAAATGACATGCAAGCTCAAAAGACTATTGAAACTATGCTTTTAGCACTAATTTGCAAAGAAAATGGTAAACAAGAAGTTATCACAAAATATAAACCTGCAGCATGCTCTGGACGAGAAAACTCCCAACCATCCCTAATGCACAGAGCTGTTTGTGCAGGATATCGCTTTGCAAGTGCCAATTCATCTCGGGAAAGATCTATAAGAATGTCCCATATTAATTCCGTAGAGTACCTCTAAAGGAAACTATAGAGAGGGAGAGAGAGAGAGAGAGAGAGAGAGAGAGAGAACAAATAATGAAACACTGAGTTCCTAAACCAATATAGTACCAAAAGTGAAAGTACCTCTATCATTAAATTTCTTCAAGGTAGGCCCAACAAGCAAAATGGAAGCTGCTTCAAGATGAGGCATCTTAAGTATAGGGTTCTCCTCCACTCGCAAATGCTGTGCCACAGCACAATTAAAAAACACATCATGATGTGATTAGTACCAACTTATATTATAAACTCCAGGTACTCACTAACCTCAAGGACAGGAAGATAAGGAAATCCTTTTAAAGTTGATATTCTGTTTTTGCTGGCAGCTAAAACCTGCAGAGGAAAATATGAACTAAATTATATCAACAGTATACAATAAACTGCCTAAAATACATGAAGGTTAAACAATAATAATCAAATAATCAAAATTGGATATAAACCTGTAGTCGAGGTTGACTTGCCATTGAAAGGGACTTCAACTTGTTTTGAGCAACAGAGAGAAACTAGAGAAAAAGTACAAATATTTTAGAAGGCTAAAATAAAATGTAAATCCTGAAACATGATCTTGAAGATAGATACAACTTTAAGAGCTCACCTCCAAGTTTGGTAGCTCAGGTAAACTTGAAAGTGAAGTGATTTGATTCCCAGCAAGATATAATTGCTACACAAGCAATCAATACATAAGGTCCTTGAAGCATGGAGGACACCAGCATTTACTCTCATCATTTAAGAAAGAAGTATGCAAGAATGGCAAACCTGTAAAGCTTTGCAATTCGCAAGAGGTTCAAATCCAGGCCCTTTAAAATCATTAAAGCTCAAATCAAGAACCTGGAAAGATCCATTACCAATTTATTCATAAAGATATATAAAATAAATTAGTTCCTATGTATGCCTCAAAGTACGCAAGAGACAAAAATGTGCAGTTCACAAATTATCAAACCTTCACTCGTGTCAATATTTCAACTCCTTCCACCGTTGATAAGAGATTGTCTCTGAGATAAACAAACTGTCGTATAAAATAATTAGCAGAATGGAACAATAATATGGAATTCAAGAAAACTTCTCCATTTGTATTCTGATTTCATGCCATAGTCCAGCCAATAAGAACAATAAAATGAGACTGATTTCACTTCATTTTCTATGTCCCTTTGTAAGTTAGGATTGTGTAAATATTAAGAGATAAATATAGAGATAATTACATATGATATCCTAAAAGCTAGCTGAGATGTTGTATAGATGTAACGTGACTCTATCCTATTATCTGATAAGGATTAACTTCTAAGTTAAACTCTTGTACTCTGAGTTATTAATACTCCTTGTAACGTGATTCAAATAGAGAATAATAATATAGAGTATTCTTCTCTGAAATACCTATTATTCACATGGTATCGGTTTAGGTGTTTCGATCCAGATATCTAGTAATCATGGTTCAACCAGAAATTTCAGAAGTTAGTTCTCAATCTGAACCTCAGGTGTCTGATTTCAGTTTTACAGATACCTCGGAGTTATTTGGTATTGAAAACCAGATCACGGAACTGAGACAAGGCACAATGACAGTAACTCATTACTTTGGTATTTTGAATAAATTTTGGCAACAGATTAACATGTGTGAGGTGAATGAATGGAAGTGTGTGGATGATATTGTCTTCTACAGAAAGTTGATTAACCAGAAAAGAGTATTCCAGTTTCTATCTGGTTTGAATGGGGTCAACAGCAGGATTCTGGCTACAAAGCCGTTGCCTAATGTGAGGGAAGCCTTCTCTGAAATTCGAAGAGGAAAGCAGGAGAACCTATATGGTGCCTGAACCTGTACACTTTGAAGAATCTACCCTAATCACCAACATTAATTCCAGCAATGTAAGGAGAAAGGGTAAACCCTGGTGTGATCGCTGCAAAAGAGCAGGACATATGATGGACTAATGCTGGAAATTGCATGGAAAACCTGCAGACTAGAAACCACAGAGATTTTGAAACCAGAGGGAGATACAGGCTAATTTGGTGATTCCTACAAGCTCTTCCTCGAGCAATTTCAGTAAGCAACAGCTCGAAGAATTGAAGCAACTCTTTACCAATTTGACTCCATCTACTGAGTCCTCTACTGCCAATGAAAGTATATCTTTTCTTGCCAATTGTAATCCTACATCCTGGGTTGAAGACTCTGGTGCATCAGACCACATGACGGGCAATCCTCATGTCTTTCACAAACTCAACAAATTTCAATCCTCATCCACAGTTAGAACAGCAAATGGTTCTTTGTTAGTTATTGCAGGAAGTGGTTCAGTAAAACTTAATGAGACTATTTTCTTGAACAATGTTCTTTATGTTCCTACTCTTGTTTGCAATCTTCTGTCTGTCAGCAAGTTATCTACTGATTTGCATTGTAGTATACGATTTTCTTTGGATGTTTGTGATTTTCAGGCACAAGATTCGGGGACAGTGATTGGCAGTGCTAGGCTAAGCAATGGTCTCTACATTTTATCGGGCTCTTCTCCAAATAAAAAAGTCTATTCAAGCTGCTACCTTCAAGTTGCTACCTTCAAACTACAGATTTACCTACTACTCTTTCAAGTGATATAATGTTATGGCATTTTAGGTTAGGCCATCCGAACTTTCATTATATGGCCAAGTTGTTTCCTCATTTGTTTATGAATAAAAGTCCATTGATTTTTGTTTGTGATATATGTCAACTTGCCAAACACACTAGAAAAAGTTATCCTCCTTCTACATTTACACCATCTTCACCCTTCTCCATAATCCATAGTGACATTTGGGCCCTTCTAAGGTTAAAATTTATACTGGCTCTCGGTGGTTTATTTCTTTTATTGACGACCACTCTAGGACAACTTGGACTTATTTGTTAAAAGAAAAATCTGAGGCTGAGAGTGTCTTTAAAACCTTCCATAAAATGGTAGTAAATCAATTTTAGAGTACTATTAAGATTTTAAAAACAGATAATGGTAGTGAGTATTTCACAAAAACCTTAGGTTCTTATTTCCAAGAGAAGGGCATTCTTCATATTACTTCATGTGTAAATACTCCTCAACAGAATGGGGTGGCTGAGAGAAAGAACAGACATTTCTTAGAGATCACTAGGTCTTTAATGTTTTCTACTGGTGTACCTAAACATTTTTGGGGAGAAGCTTTACTCACTGCTACATATTTGATCAATCGAATGCCTAGTAAAACTCTGAAATTTAAAGTTCCAAGAGATATCCTTCTAACTACCTTTCCATATTTCAAGCCTCTATCATCTACTTTACCCTTTCGCGTTTTTGGGAGTACTTTTGTTCATATACATGCTCAGTCTCAGGGTAAGCTGGATCCTAGATCCGCCAAGTGCGTTTTCCTAGGTTATTCCTCGAGTTAGAAAGGCTACAAATGTTACTCATCAACCACGAAAAATCTCTATACATCAATGGATGTCACATTTTTTAAAAATAGACCTTACTTTCCTGTTTCTGAAATTCAAGGGGAGACTTTACAGGAATTTCAGCCATTGAAGTATAACCAGACCTTGATTCCTTTGCCTCCACAACCTGTCCCTACTGAAACTCAATCTCAGCAGCCTACACATTCTCCAAATCCAATGGATATACATTCACCTAGTCCCAAAACTCCCAACAATTCCACTACTCCTGTTCAAACACCTAGATCCTTGCCTAAAACACCACAAAAAACCTTAACTCCACAGCTTGAAGATAAACAACTCAGTGTTTATAAAAGGAGAAAGAGACCACTTCCAGAAAACATTGCTCAGCCTAGCATTTGTCGAGAATTGGATCTGAATTCTGCAGCCTTGAAAGGTAATAGTGTTCCTCTAAATGTTGCTCCCATTATTAGCACTACAGACCTTCCTATTGCCCAAAGGAAAGGTGTTAGAAAATGCACATCTCATCCCACTGAGAGGTTTATTGCCTATGGGAAATTAATGCCTGATTTTAAAGCATTTACAGCTAAGGTGGACAGTATCATTATTCCAAAAACTATTGATGAAGCACTAAAGGATCCTAAGGGGAGAAAGGTAGTGGAAGAAGAGATCAAAGCTCTTCAACTCAACAAGACCTGGAACTTGACTGAGTTACCGAAAGGGAAGAAGACAGTTGGCTGTAAGTGGATGTTTACGATTAAGTTCAATTCAAATGGCAGTGTGGAGAGGTTTAAAGCTCGATTACTAGCAAAAGGGTACACACAATTCTATAGAATCGATTATCAAGAAACCTTTGCACCTGTGGCAAAGCTAAACATCATTCAAATACTTCTATCCTTAGCTGCAAATGAGGATTGGAAGTTGCATTAGTTGGACATCAAGAATGCATTCTTAAATGGGACTCTTGAAGAGGAGGTGTACATGGAAATTCCTCCAAGAGTTGACAATTTAATTGGGCAAAAAGAATATAAGTTGAATAAGTCTCTTTATGGATTAAAACAGTTCCCAAGAGCCAGGTTTGCTAAGGCTGTCATGAGGTCTGGCTATAAACAAAGCCAAACAGACCATACTCTCTTTGTAAAAATCACAGCAAATAAGAGGAAGACTTTATTGATAGTTTATGTCGACGACATAATAATTACAGGGGACAACAGTGAGGAGATTGAAAATTTGAAGAGATTACTGGCAAGGGAATTTGAGACCAAAGATTTTGGGAGCTTAAGATACTTTTTGGGAATGAAGGTTGCGAGATCAAAGGAAGGCATCCTCATCAATCAAAGGAAGTATATACTGGATTTGTTGTCCGAGACTAGAATGCTTGGTTGGTTGCAAACCAGCAGACACTCGTATGGAATCAAATTTGGAGCTGAGGAAAGACAACATGGGAGGACCTGTTAATCGAGAATCCTATCAAAGATTGGTTAGTAAATTAATTTACCTGTCCTTAACTCGACCAGACAACTTACTCAGTCAGTATAGTTAGCCAGTACATGAGTGACCTTAGAGAAGAGCACATGGATGCAGTAAATAGAATTCTGAGGTACCTCAAATTTACTCCTGGTTATGGTTTATTTTTCAGCAAAAATAAAGACAGATCTGCTAAAATTTACACTGATGCTAGTTGGGCAAGTGAATTAATAGACAAAAAATCCACCGGTGGGTATTGCTCATTTGTTTGGGGCAATCTAGTTACTTGGAGACATAAAAAATAGTTTGTAGTGTCTCGGAGCAGTGTTGCATCAGAATATAGAGCAATGGCACTGGGTATTTGTGAAGAAATATGGCTAAAAAGACTTCTTTCAGAACTGGAAATAGATGATAGTCAAAGCTTTTAGTTGCTTAGTTACAGTCAACCAGCAATTAGCATTGCCAAAAATCTAGTTCAACATGATCGAACCAAGCATGTTGAAATCGACAGACATTTTATATCAGAGAAGGTTAATAATGGAGTGGTGAAACTTCAGTTCATTTCAACCAGAGATCAACTCGCAAATGTTCTCACCAAGGCATTGCCTCGAGTAAATTTTGATGAGATAACATCCAAGCTGGGAGTTCATAACATTTACTCACCAGCTTGACGGGGAGTATAAGTTAGGATTGTGTAAATATTAAGAGATAATTATAGAGATAATTACATATGATACCCTAAAAGCTAGCTGAGATGTTGAATAGATGTAACGTGACTCTATTCTATTATCTAATAAGGATTAACTTCTTAGGAGTAGTTTACTTTAAGGTAAACTCTTGTATTATGAGTTATTAATACTTCTTGTAACGTGATTCAAATAGAGAATAATAATATAAAGTATTCTTCTCTAAAATACCTATTATTCACACCCTTCTTCCTTGCCTCAAACTTATTTCTAGATAAATAATTACGCGCGCACATGCTTTATAGTTATACAAAGTTGAAGGAATCTATACTTATTTTCATATAGGGGAGTTTGACCGTCAGCCTAACAAATTGGACCTAAAATGGAAAAATTCCCCAAACAGTGGAGCAACACATATAAGCCATACATACACTAGCAACCTAAGTGATTTTTCTCTTATTGAACCTTAGGCGTATGAAAGTTTCACCGTTGCTTTACAAGGGGAAAAAGAGAAATAGTCCGATATGGGGCAGCCTCAAATGAAAAAAACAGACAATAAAATGGAATAAGTTCATATGTATGATAAAAGAATAAGTTTACCTCTAGATTTGGTGACAAGTTCAAGCCACTGGCATTAAGGCTACGCACTCTATGGCCCCTAAGATCCAATCTCTGATGATGCAATGGAGAAACAAAACAACCAGATTAATTAGAAGCTTACCCGGAAGAAATATGGCATTTGATGACGAACCACTGAAAAGCCATAGAAAATATAATGCACGCACAAATATATGTATACACACGCACGTGTGCACACACACACATAGAAGTAATAAATACTCTTACCACATCATCACCAGCCTTGATCTCCACCTGGGGAAGAACAATGAAACGTGAATCTCTACTTTCTAGGGTAGCTGCTTTTTTTCGCCCAGATAAATTAGAACTCCTATCCAAGGATGTCGACAAAGACCCAGCTCTCAAACCACTGGATACTGTAGGTGATCGTGCGCTTGGAGAAGAAACCTTTGAGATCGTCTTTCTACTTGTGCTACTGGCAGTGCTGTCCAGTGATGAAGAAGTAATCTTTTTCAGAGATGAAGAAGATGATAATGATGGCTTTACACTGGACTTTCTCACAGTTCTTTGCATGCTTGTATCAGACGCAGTTGATGTACTTAAACTTCGACCGGCCAGAGATGCTGGAACAGATTTCCTAGTCTCTGAAAGGTTTGCTCGGGATGTGGGTTTTGTTGCCGGCGAAGGCAGTGAACTTCTGAGTTCCGGTAGGGACCGCCTAACTGAATCAGTAGATGACGGAGAGGTGGGTTTCTTGCCTGCAATAGAACTAACATTGTTTTGCTGTCTTGCACTAGAGGCTGATGACTTTTCAGACACGCCCCCTGTGCTGTTTCTTCTTGGCACGGCAGCGGAATTTGATGTTCTCAATGAAGAAGATACAGTTGATCTGGCAAAACCTGAACTTAATTCAGATCCATTTCTAGTATCACTTCTCTTTCTGGTTGAATTAGCCGGGGTTGAGACTTTTGTTTCTGCAGCATCACTAGATTTCCCAGGCTTAGCAACCTTACGCACACTTTCTGCAGGACTTTCAGCAAACCGGTGATCCAAATTTGTGGGCTTTACCACCGGATCTTCACCAGGTTGTACTTCTGGGCCCTCCATTTAAGCTACAAATACCTGTTCTAGCAAATCAGAAAGATATGTGTTATTCAACCCCATGAAAGTACTAATCAAACAAACTCAAAACTGATACTTTCTCGCATTGTTGTCTCTTTAAGAAATACCCAATGACAAAAGCAGAAACAAAAGGAACTAAACAAAGCAGCTTACAATAAATTTGGGTCCCCCTAATCTTAAATGAGCAACCCTATTCAAAATAAGCTCTAAATTCCCGTTGCTTCAAAAGCAAGCCAAATTAAGGGGAGAAAGAAGAAAGTTAATAAATTCCTTATTATATTTCCTTTTCATTGTAATAGGAGAGGTGACTGCCCCGTTTGGTGACCGACAAAAAATGGTTAAAAAAGCAAAGAAAGCAAAAAAGTATTGACTTTAAACGCTAATAATGCACACTCACTGTAACTGATGCTTAAGTAAGGTGTGTGTGTCTCTCTTTCAATCCTTTAAAACCAACCCGAAAAAAATAAAACAAAACAAAAATGGGAGCTCATTTTCCTTCACACTTCCTCCACTTTTTCTGAGCTACCAAACAGATAATAATGCAACCATACCGAAACATTTTACGCCAAAATTTTCAACCAAAAAAAAACCCAATTTCTTTTCCGAGAATACGACTTACAAAAAGCCAAGCTTCGTCGGATAAGTTTAGGTATACGAAGAGAAAAGATCGTGCTTGGATCTAGTGCACACTGCAGGTTCTCAGCTAAAATTGAATTGTGTTTTACTCAGATCTAAAGGGCAGAAGAATTAAAAAAAAAAAAGAACAGTCCAAAAGGAAGGAAAGAAGGAATCTTTAAGGTCTTACCTAAATGCAGAACAGTGTAGATCTGGTGAGGAGTAATATCACAACTAGGGTTTTTCTATTTTAGAAGATAATAATATAAGCTTGTGAAGAAGGGGAAAAACCCATAGCTGGAAAAAAGGTAGAGAGGTCGGAGAAGATAAGAAAAAGGAAGCTTAGTAGTTGGAAAAAGCAGTGCAGAGAGTGGAGTGTGTGCGCTTGTTTTACTGTCCTTCTGAATTATTTCCGTTTCTGGTGATTAAAATAATTGACGCCATTTCAAAAATGGCGGAAAATAAATAACTCCCACTAATACTGTTTGAAAAATGGAGGAAAAATAATATCTGGCGAGTCCACTCAGTCATAACCCGACACTTGACTCGAATCATTTTCTTTTTGGATAATATATTCAAAAATATTTTATCACGAATTTTTTATAATATATTCAAATTATATATTCTTATGAGTATTAGAAGGTAAACTACTCAGGTGATCACCGAACTTTAAGAATGATTTTATTTTAACCACCCAACTACATAATTTGTCAATTAGACCGTCAAATTTTTAAATTGGTCATATTTTGACCACTGCCGTTAAAAACTGAGGAGATGACATGGCAGTTAACGGCAATTTGTTTAATTACACACGTGATCTCTGTTAGTTACATATTATATTAATTTAGTCATAATTTTAATTTAATTAAATAAAATTAATTAATCAATCAGATGACGGCATGTGTCATCACCCAATTAGATATTTTTAACTTATTTTATTTAATATATTTATTTCCCTCTAATCAGTTGACGATACGTGTCACCACCAAGCCTTTACCACTACGCCAACCTGTTCGTGGTGATATGAATTGCGCGCGCGAACACACACACACACATATATCTTATAATGCAATAAATAGTTGAGAGGGGACTCGAACCTGGATCACTTGGAATGTGTAAAAATAGAAAAACCACTATGATAAACGTTCGATTCAATATTATATATATGAAATTACTAAAATAAATATGCAAAAGAAAAAATATTTAATTTAATTTAAAAATAAAAAAAATCATAAATCTATTTTCATTTTAAATCTTGCTTTAACTACTTTAAACATATTTAAAATGTTTTCATTCAAAAAAATATTTGAATTAATTTGGTGGTTTGTTTATTTTTACACATCCCAAGTGACTCAGATTTGAGTTGTCTTTCAACCATTTTTACTTCTCTTTCCCTAGCATTTACTGGATAATAATAATAATAATAATAATAATAATAATAATAATAATAATAATAAAAGCAATTCATATCAATAAGAAAAGATTATCATAGTGGTAAAGACTTGGGTATATCCCATGGAGGTCCCAGGTCCAATCCATACCGAGGTCATCATATTCTTCTTTAATTTTTCTTTAACCAAGTGGTGACACGAGTTAATCACATGTGTTACAACTTGATTGGAGTAAAATAAATATATTAAATAAAATAAATTAAAATATAAGTAAATTTATCCAAATCGAGTGATGACATGTGGCGTCATCTGATTGGTTGATTAATTGTATTTAATTAAATTAAAATTAGGACCAAATTGATATAATAGGTAACTAATATGGACCAAATGTATAATTATACAATTTTTTCGTTAGATGTCACATCACATCCTCGGTTAATTTTCTAACAGCGGTAATCAATATAGGACCAATTTAAAATTTTAATGGTATAATTGACGAATTACGTAGTTGTATGGTCAAAATAAAACTATACCAAATTTCGGTGGTCACTTAAGTAGTCTACCCGCCGACGACCTTTCAATTACAGTACAATAATGATTAATGAGTAATGAAAATAAAGTGGTATAATTCTAAAATTAATCCCTTTATTTTAATTTGTTAGAACTTGTTTTTTTATAGAAATTTGTTGGAACTTGTTGAATAAATTATTTAATGATTTTGATATAACAAATAAATCAAAGTTTGAACTGTTTTAAAATAAATTTTTAAGTAAATTAAAATATATAACCAATGGGAATAGAGCACATTTCATGGTCAGTCGTTTACCTCTTAGTGAGAGCACCCGCGGCGAGGGGATTAGTCACTGCTATAGACGGTAGATACCTTGATTCTAACAATAAATAAATAAATAACAAAAACTAAGCTAACTAAAACATATGATTTAAATTGACTTGTTTTAAAAAGGTTAAAATTTTCTAGGTCAATTAAATATTTTTCCAAAATTTTCAGAGTATTTTTCAAAGCTTAAGGCACTAAAAAATGTCATCCCAGACATAGAGTATCAGTACGGCTCTTATGCATATAGATACGGCATTTTATCTTGGAAAATAAAATGCTCATTTAGTATTGGTACTGATCTCACTACCAATGCTGAGTCAATTCAATACTTGTACGACTCATTCAAGTACCAATACACCTAGTTTTGTCAAATTTTAGTGAGCTATTTTAGTATCGGTACAGGGTTTAGTACATGTACGCTATGCCCCATACCGATATGCGACATATGAGTACTAATACGCTTTGTATTAGACAATGACTATTTTATATTTTGAACAGGTTCTGATACGACCCTTCAAGTACCGTTACCAGCAACTGTCCAAATGTACTTATTGTGGGAAAAGCCCATCCCAACAATTATAATCAAGTCTACAATTACTCAAACGGTTAGAAATCAATGAGAGTGTATATAAACAACTCTCCAAAGCTTCTACAAGCATAAGACAACAAATTTCAATCATTCAATCCAATATTAAAAATATTTTGAGCTTTGTTTCTAAATTTCTTATAAGAACACTTGAAAGTATATTAGTTGTAATTCTTATTTTCAAGTGATTGGAGTGTTATAGAGCTTCATTGTTGCAAACATTTTCCTTGCGATAATTTTTAAATTTTGCTTCTTTGTATTTAATTTTGGAAAAAATCACTAAATTTTAAGGTATAAGTAAAATTTCAAAAGGAAGCAATTGTCATTAATGAAAGATATGGAAGGAGGAGTTATAGTAAGAGGATTAGAAGAAGAAATTGTTGCAAGTGGAGAAAGGTGAGAGTAGTTTTATGAAGGTATAATGACAAAAAATGCTCCCAACGTTTGTCTTTATATTCATTCGGGCCCCTATTTTTTTGAAGCAATTTAACCCCGACGTTTCATTTTGATTCAAATATGCCATCAGTTGGATGAAAACCACTAATTAACTAACTGTCAATGGCCAAAGCTGATTGGACTGATACTAATGTAGTTGGACGATGATGTGGCACTGCCACGTGTAAGAAGTTGATGATGTGGCACTATCACGTGTAAGAAGCCGATGATGTGGCATAATGCCACATCAGATTTTAAAAAGTTAAATTATCCACATCCAATCAACATCTGCCACGTGGCAGCTTAAGCTTTTATTGTTCTTTCTCTCTGTTAAAATCTCGAGCTGAAGAAGCTTAAGCTTTCACCTTTTTCGCAAACTCAACCAATATCAACATTCTTCTCTCACTGCAAACCTCTTTTAGATTTGTTTTATTTGTATTTTTCTTCATCCAATTCTCGAATTATTTCGTTATTAGAGATCACGGTTGTGGTTCAACCATCTTCTTTTTGGGTCCATTATCAACGACAACGGTTGCATGTTCGACGGCCGGAGTTTGTCTCATCGCGAGAGCGACCGAGACGGCGACATCGTTGGAATCTACGTGTGCTGGTGAGATTAGGAGTCTTGGATTTGGCGATTCCGTTGGATGCCTATTTGTACCGGGTGCAGGATAAATGCATCTTGTTGGGGATCTAGGGTTTTCGAGCCTGGTCCTTGTGGTCTCACTCCTTCTTCCATTGATCGGCTTTTTCGTTATGCGAAAATGGCGGCTATCTGTAGCCATGTAAGCGGAGATCCAGAGGCTTTTAATTTTGGTCTCGGAGGATACTGCTAGGACTGAGATTGTAGGAGTGGTAGACTGATAGTGTGAAATAAACACCTCCTTCATATTCTTAGCTTCAATTCAAAGGAAGAAAAAGGGAAGCATTTTCTTTTGGGATCAAATCCAAGCAGACGTAAGAATCGTGAAAGAGGAACAGAAAAAATGATCGATACCTGTAAAGGAGAGAAAATCTCGGGTTAGAATTGAGAATGACCCACCATACACGCGTACACTAAACAGAGGAAACGTTGGTCACTTTTTTCTCAAGATTACGAGAGAAATCCACATAAAAAAGAAGCAAGTGGAAATCTGGGTTTATCTTCAAGTGTTGTTCAAGGCCCTGTTTTTGAAAACAACGGAGAAGAGCAAATTGAGAGGGAAACTGATCACGAAAATGATAGTGTTCGCAGAAGAACGATGACCCGATGTGGTTATTGATACCGGGAGTTTAATTTTCTTTAATTTTAAGTCAATTAGAAGCTGCCACGTGGCAGATGTTGATTGGATTTGGATTATTTAAAAATATATATTTTATTTTTTAAAAATATGATGTGGCATTATCCACATCATTGGCTTCTTACACGTGTAGTGTCACATCATCGTCCAACTACACTTGTCAGTCCAGTCAGCTCTAGCCGTGACTGTTAGTTGACTAGAAGTTTCCATCCAACATGGTCATATTTAAACCAGAATAAAACGTTGGGGTTGAATTACTCCAAAAAAAATAAAGGTCCAAATAAATATAAAAAAAACGTTAATGTATTTTTTGTCATTATGCCTTTTAAGAAAATAAGGATGGGAGTGAAGGAAATAAGGATTCGTAGGCTTGAATTCTTAAACAATGATTATAGTTGGCTTCCATTTCAGAAGATAACCTTTAGGAGGCTTTTGGTTCATGAAAAATATTATTATTAGGGGTAATAATTTTTTTTGAAATCTTATTCTTATGTTTGGTTTGTCCTCATTCCCACCAACACATAAAAGATTATTACCAACAATAGTGCTTTTTTGTTAACATTCTCGGGGTGTGATTCCCACCATTCTCTTAAGGGTGCGTTTGGTTCCCGGATTGTAACATTATTTTTGGGAATAAGATTTCAGGAATGTAGTTTTACCTGACTCATTACTGGGGAAATTACATTATTTTGTTTGGTTTATTTGCCGTGAATTAAAGATTACAGTGTTTGGTTAAGTGATTATAAGATTGTCTGAATGTATATTTTACCCAATTGGCCTTGTAAACTAGACAAATATAATCTTAAATTGATCATGTTAAATGTTGCAAGAAAATAATATCACGCAGAATAAACCAAAAACTCTATGAATTAATTTTTTTTTAAAATGATTGTAAATAGTTTTATTTAAAATATCAATGCATCAAAATTAAACTTGAAAAAGCAGTTCAAAGAAACCATTCTCAGCACATTGGAGGCTAACTCAAGAACTCCATCACTATATTGTTTTCGAAACCATTAGCATCTACATGCTTGAAAGGGGTTTCATCTCATTATCAACATTGTCTGCACTAATCACAAGAAAACTTATCTAATTGAGTCGGTAATATTTGAACACAATAGATATACACGAGTTTCAGAATTTGCCTTCAAAGATAAATCAACATAGACATTGTAATACCACCAAGCTGAAACGCTGAAAATCTAAAGTTAAATCTATCATAGTTTCACAGAAGACAAATCCACATAGACTTGTAATCATGCTATCATGCATAATTTTAGACTAATGCTAGAAATTTATGTCAAATTAATGCAATACGAAAAGTTCAGATTACAAGTTGAACAAAACTAAAGTAGGCCTGAAAATTTCCCAAAGTTGTAAAAAAAAATTTAATCACAAATCGAAAATTGATAAGTACCCAGATAAAAATATCAAATTCATTTTTCAGTTAATTGTTAACATTGATTCTCCATCCTCAAATACTCCCCAATTTCAACCTGATGAAGCATAGGATCCAATTTCCTACAATCTTGAGTACACTTATCGACAATCCCAAATTTCAAAAGAAAATTCGACATGAAAAAGAAAAGAAAAACCCCATCACCAGGCACAATGCTCTCCATTATCCTCCTTAACCCACCTTTCAAAACATGATTCATGTATAGAAATGGTTAAGAGAAAATGCATTTTTAGTGACATTGAAAATGGTCACAAAAACTATTAAATTTAGCTACTAAAATTTATAGTGACCATTTTTCTAAGTCGTCACTAATAACTCCATCACTATTATATTAGTGACAACTTTTACATTTTGCCACAATTAGTTATATTTTTATGACTACACTTTTTGACACAAATGATTATTAATAGTGACTAAAATTTAGACACTAATGTTATTCTTATTAGTGACAAATATTTCATCATAAATACATATTTAAATAGTGTTTAAAATATGTTGTCACTTTCAATAATAAAAATAATTATATTTAAATAGTGTCTAAAATAAGTGTAATCTTACATTTATTTATTTTATTTTTCCAAAACTACCCCACTTCTCTTCACTAAACCCTAACCCATATCCCATCCATTTCTCCCTCACCGTCTCGCATCCTCGCACTTCAGTAGTTCACTACCCAAGTGTCGGGTACCTCACCATTCAACATTCTCCACCCTCTAGTCGTCGATTGGAACCCAATCGACCTATTTTTTCTTAATTGTTGGGTGTTCGTCGATGGTAAAATTGGCGGTTCGTTCGTCGTTTTTTTACGACGAGATGATGGGCTTTTGGTAGATAGGGTTTGATGAAGACAAGGGTGGTCGGTGGTGGTTGAATCGGTGGTCGAAGTGAAAAAATTTACGGACTTAGGGTTGGAATTATTCAGAAAAATTGAAGATCGTTGGGTTAATTAATATATTTTATTACTTTATTTTTCTATTTTTCAAATTTTAGTTTCAAAAAATAATAATACATGCCACGTTCAAATTTTATTGGATAATGGAAAAAAGTAATGTCTATCATGAAAAAACCTTAAATAAGTCACGGAATAAAATGTTAGGCATCTATTAGGGTCAAAATATAATTTAGGCACGTATCTAAAAAAAATGATATATTTTGAGTAGTTATTTAACTGTTAAGCAAAAAAAAAAAAAAAACCCAATCCTATGCCAGTAATTTACTTTATCAATTGCGTATTAATTTGTAAATTCAATTATCATTCTAACATCTTGGAGATCTGGAGTTCGAACTGCACTGTTGAAAAAGAACAAACAATTTCTTAGTTTATAGTACTTCAAAATGAGACCAGTAAGCTTGAGTTCCAATTCTAAACAGCCCTGCCTCCCTGATTTTTGACAATAAACCCTAAATCGATCAGAAGAGAGAAAACAACACACTCACGCGCCTCCACTATGGATGACGGAGAGGGAGGTCTCAGCTTCGATTTCGAAGGCGGTCTCGATGTGGGTCCCGCCGCCCCAACAGCCTCCATGCCTGTCGTCAATTCCGATCCTGCTGCATCCAACAACAACAATACCGCCGCCCAAGGTGCTGGCCCTGCTTTGACGAATGACTCCCCCGCCGTTGCAGGCGGCGGAGCTGGGAGAAGGAGCTTTCGACAGACTGTGTGCCGCCACTGGCTCCGCAGTCTTTGCATGAAGGGTGATGCCTGCGGTTTCCTTCACCAGTACGACAAGTCCCGTATGCCGGTCTGCCGGTTTTTTAGGCTATTCGGAGAGTGCAGGGAACAAGATTGTGTCTATAAACACACCAACGAGGATATCAAGGAGTGTAACATGTATGTTTTTTTTTTTTTTACTTTATGCTTGCATTATTATCGAGTTTTCTTTTACATTGGTTCAATTGATCGCACTAGTTTTTATAGGATTTGGGTTATGAACGAAGATTTAGAAAATGGCTAGAACAAAGGGCTATTTTTCTATTGAACGTACCTTATAAGATGAGCTACAGTGTTCTGTTATTGGTGTCTTCAAGTGAATTTAGTTAACAACTTATAGAAACTACGCTTTGCCTAGGTAATGCTAAATGAAACGGACCGTTGTTTTGTTTTTTATTCTGTTGCCCAATAATTTGATGCATCTAAAACAGAAACCATTTTTATTATGTTTATACTGAATTTCATGGTTGCAGGTACAAGCTAGGCTTTTGTCCTAATGGTCCTGACTGCCGATATAGGCATGCAAAGCTCCCAGGACCTCCACCTCCTGTGGAAGAAGTCCTGCAAAAGATTCAGCAATTAACTTCTTACAATTATAATAACAAATTTTTTCAACAACGGAATGCCGGTCTTCCCCAACAGATTGAAAAACATCAGATTCCACAAGGACAAAACAATGTAAACCAAGGAGCAGCTGGAAAACCTTCTGCAACAGAGTCTGCTAATGTGCAGCAGCAACAACAACAATTTCAACAGCCCCAACAACAGGTCAGCCAGACGCAAATACAAAATGTCCCCAATGGTCAGTCTAACCAGGCAAACAGAAGTGCCATACCTTTGCCTCAAGGAATATCTAGGTGTGTTCAGAGTCCTGAGGCCTTTAATTGAGTTCTGTAAATCATTAATTGTTTTTGTTTCGGACAGAGTAATGTCGTGTCCTTAATCAAATAATAATTGCCCAACAGAATTCACACATTATCTATCAGGTGTAATTAGTTTCAAGGACTATTCTTTTCTGTGTTGTTTTACTCCTTCAAGCTCTTGTATTTTTCTTTTTTGCAGGGGTCTAAAAATGTGTAATTTTTTTTCCTTAGATAGTACAGTTAAGGCCCAAGGGTTGAACAAATTAACCTTTATTCTCCTATTTTCTTAATCTACAAAGAATAATGAAGTTATTGTAACTACACTTTTTGCTGCTTTAGATACAAAAAATAATTTTTTTTGGTTGTGGAAAGGTTTATTCTTTTATGACATACAAGGTTGAGGGAAGAAAAATAATCTCTCTCTCTCTCTCTATTTTTTTGAAGCATTTTTCTACACCCGGACCATTTGTTTTACAAGAATGTGATGTACTCTGGTGTTGGTGTGTTTTTCCCCTTGCTTTAGAAGTCTGAAAGAAATATCGGCCGCTTTTCTGTGTACATGCTTATTTTGCCACATTTGACTTAAGTTTACAGCTTCGTGTAATGGTGTGGTTCAATGAGAGAAGGGACAGATTAGAGAAAATAAGAAAGTGATTACATGAACAATAGAGAAAATAGGTTTCTGGTTTTAATTTTTAGTAATTAAATCTAGAGTTGAGAATCAGTACAAGATGTTATAGTTGTAACTTGCAACCCTGTTCCTAAAGGAATTGAAATGCTCAGTTGTCAGCAGTAAGATGCTAAAGTTTTAATCTATGCTTGAGTTTAGCTAAAATTCCTTAAGTAGTGATTGTAGTGGCTTTTTCATTTGTCTATGTGTTGAATGGTTGAGAACTAGGATGCCTAAAGATGCTTAAGTTTAAATTCAGCTTTATGATTGATAATCATAACAGTAATAAGCATATGTCTGGAGTGATTTATTATAATACTTCTTACTTCTATTTAGTGATTAGTTTCTGTTGTTACCATTCATCTTAGTGTATGGCAGTCTTCTGCCTACTTGTGCAAGGGTTCTATTTTCTATTTTTTTTTCTTCCTGAATTTTACATTATTCTCAGTGTTGAATTATCTGTCATTTTATGAGTAACTTTGTTATGATTGGTTACTTTTAAATATGGCTTCTTAGGTATTTTATTGTTAAAAGTTGCAACCGCGAAAATCTGGAATTATCTGTTCAACAAGGAGTGTGGGCAACTCAAAGAAGCAATGAGGCTAAACTGAATGAAGCTTTTGATTCTGCTGAAAATGTGGTTTTGATATTCTCTGTTAACCGTACTCGGCATTTCCAGGTATTTCAGAAATTTAATATCCTCAGTCCTCTATCTATTCCATTTGAGAATTAGTACCTGTGTTATTCTGAAATAACTTGTTATGCATATCTTACTATGTTTAGCTTTTCCATCCAGTAAGTCCTCAATTAAGTCTTATGATAGTATTAGTACAAAATTTTGCATTTTTGTCTTATGATGTTTTAGGTATTACATTGCCTTGGCTTATTAGGGTTGTGCCAAGATGACATCCAAAATTGGTGGATTTGTTGGTGGAGGGAACTGGAAATATGTTCATGGAGCTGCTCACTATGGACGGAATTTCTCAGTAAAATGGTTAAAGGTGCATTTCTTCGCCCCTCTCCCTTCTTCATCTGCTTGTTGAACAAAATTCTCCATGAAGTTTCAAGGAACTAAAAAGGTTGAAAATATTCTTAGCATGGTGCTTATTTTGATAATTTCTGTTTATGGAATCTTTTTTTTCTACATTTTTTAGTTTTTGATTAGTTTAATGCCCCTATTAGATGCATTATTTTGAATTTTTTGGAGATGCTTAAAGATTATTCTTACAAACATTACTAACTGCTATTCTTGATATGTAGTTATGTGAGCTTTCCTTTCACAGAACTCGCCATTTGAGGAACCCCTACAATGAGAACCTACCAGTAAAGGTATAATTCCTAGCCTTTTCAAGTCAAAGCTTTCACATTGAATGAGGATAAATTTACTTGACGAATAATTTTTTCAATTAATTAGGTTAATGAACTGGTTTCTTTGAATCTTACCTTGTATTTTTATCTGTAATAGTAGTTCCTGTCAGAGATCTGTTTCCTTAATTAAAAGATTTGTAAATATTTTATTAGGATCCCTTACTCTAAGGGTCTGTATTCTATTACTAGAATTAGTTTCTTACCTAGTTTAGAAGTTACCTAAGATAGGCCCTAGGTTTGTGTATTTATTTGTAAGTTTTTTTCACTAATGAAATATAAGAAAATTACAGCGAAAACTAGGCTTTTTAACATTGTATCAGAGCCTCTCGTTTTTTAGGTCTCAATGTTCTTGTTTTGATTCCCTTTATTCCTTGAGAGAGTATGGGTGATAAGGATGATTTCAGCAGTACAAAAACTGCTAAGAAGGCACAATGAGTGAGGGAAGTCACTCCAATTCGACGAGTGACTTACAAAACATACAAGCCTCCTATAGACTGAATGTAAAAATTACCTTAAGTGGTCTCAATTGTTTCGAACTTTCCTCAAAGGAAGGGGTAAACTCAGTCATCTTCTTGGAACTGGCCCTAAGGAAAGAGATCCCAAATTTGAGGCTTGGGATGAACAAGATTCGTTAGTCATGACTTGGTTGTGGAATTCAATGGTGCCCGAAATCAGTGACACTTGCATGTTCCTGAGTACAACAAAGGAGATATGGGAGGCTGTAAAACAAACCTATTCAAAAGTTAGAGATGCTGCCCAGATTTATGAAATCAAGAGCAAGATTTCGGCCACCAAACAAGGAAGCAAATCCATTACAGAATATTCTAACATGATGCAGAATCTCTGGCAGGAAATGGATCACTACCAATGCATTCAGATGAAATGCAGCGAGGATGCAGCAACTCTAAAGAGGTTTGTCGAAAAAGATAGAATTTATGATTTTCTTGCTGGACTAAATATAGAATTTGATGCAGTAAGAGTCCAGATTTTGGGGAAGGAAGATCTGCCCTCATTAAATGAGGCTATTGCTACCATTCGAGCTGAAGAAAGAAGAAGAGGAGCGATGGTGGTTGAAAACAGTCAAGTAGAGAGCTCAGCCTTGGTTACCAGAACTGTCTCTGAGGGGTCAACACGTCTGTAAAATATTGAAGACAGACCAGAAATAACAAGGACAATGAACAAGGACTCCTTATGGTGTACTCACTGCAAAAGCCACGTCACACCAAAGAGAAATGCTGGAGGCTACATGGGAAGCCTCAGTCAACAAATAGAAATTTCACAGAAAGAGGAGGCTCAACAAGGGGACAGAACAGAGCTTTTGCAACCAGACAAGTGGCTAAAGAGTCAGATGAACAATCTGTTGAATTCAACCGAGAAGAAGTAGAAAAGTTGAAAAATCTTCTGGAATCTTTAGAGAAACCATCCTCTACAGGTACATGCAATCTGGTCTTCTCAGGTATATCCTCTTCCTCTTCTCAGAATTCTAATGCCTTGAAAGCCTCTACCCACATACCTACCCAAAACCCCTGGGTAATAGACTCAGGAGCCACTGATCATATGACCAATTCTTCTCTAAATTTCATCACCTATACACCCTGTCTTAGCAACAAGAAAATTACAGTTGCAGATGATACTATGGTAACAGTTGCTGGCCAAGGAGATATTGCCATTAGTAAAACTCTTCTACTTACAAATGTTCTACATGTGCCAAAGCTGTTTACTAGCCTTATCTCTATACCAAAGTTTGTTAAAGATACTAATTGCAGTGTTCTGTTTTATCCAACACAATGTATTTTTCAGGAGCAAGAAACGAAGAGGATGATTGGGCGTGCTAGGGAAATAAAAGGCCTATACTACCTTGAGGTCCTTGGTGGACCAGCTAGTGTTTTGAGTACTCAACCTTTGTCTTTTTTATCCAATTCTACAGCCAATAAAGACCAGATATGGCTGCATCATTTTCGCCTTGGTCACCCACCTTTTAGACTTTTAAAAACTACGTTTCCTTCTTTATGTAAAACCATAAGTATTGATGAATTTCATTGTGAAGTTTGTAAACTTGCAAAACATAAACGTCCCTCTTTTCCAGCAAGTAATAAAAGAACCAGCCATCCATTCAATCTTATTCACAGTGATGTTTAGGGGCCTTCTACCATTCTTAACATAACTGGGGCTAGATGGTTTGTATCTTTTATAGATGATTGCAGCAGAGTTACTTGGATTTATCTTCTGAAACAAAAGTCATATGTTGCCTCTACCTTTAAAACTTTCTACACCATGATTAAGACTCAGTTTGGGGCTGAAATTAAGAAAGTCAGATATGACAATGCCAGGGATTACTTTAATCAATTCCTATCCCCTTATTTCTTAGACAAAGGTATTACACATGAGTCATCTTGTGTAAATACCCCCCAACAGAATAGGGTAGCAGAAAGAAAGAATGGACACCTTCTTGCTATAACTAGAGCCCTTTTGTTTCAAAACAATGTCCCTAAAAAATATTGGGGGGAAGCTGCATTGACTGCTACTTCTCTGATAAACAAAATACCCTCTAAAACGCTTTTATCCCAAAGTCCTCTTCAAACCCTTGTCAAATTCTTTCCCAACTTCAGTCCATCTCTTCATCTACAACCAAGAGTATTCGAGTGTGTTGTGTTTGTTCACATCCACTCTCAAAACCGAGGTAAACTTGACCCAAGGGCTTTGAAATGCATATTCATTGGCTATTCCTCCTCTCAAAAAGGCTACAAGTGCTATCACCCACCTACCAGAAAATTTTATACTTCTGCTGATGTTACTTTTGTTGAAAAGGAGAGTTATTTACTTTTGTTGAAAAGGAGAGTTATTTTACTGTTCCTTATCTTCAGGGGGAGATATCTTTTAGGGAAGATAAGGAAGCAGATCTTTTTTTACTTCAGCCCCTTTTTGATCAGCCTCTTATTACTCCTACTGCAGAAATACATTCTGGTCAGCCATCTTCTCCTATTCCTACTCCATCTTCTCCTCAAACTCCTCAACCAAACATTAACGTATCACAACCCAATATTCAAGACACTACTTGTCCCCTAAGGACCTATTCGAGGAGGAAGGCACCTATGCAGATTCAATCATTCCTTTCTCCTGCTCCTACTTCTATTCCTATACAGCTTGAGGTGCATTTTGAAACTTCTTCTGAACATAATGATAATGACAATGTTATATTTGCTTCTGAACATAATGACACTGCTTCTGATTTTGAATTTCCCATTGCCATTAGAAAAGGAAAAAGAACCTGCACCAATAAGCATCCCTCCTATTTGTTTATGACCTACAAAAACCTTTCACCCTGTCACAGAGCATTCCTTACTAGCCTGAATGATATCACTATTCCTAAAACAACATTAGAGGCATTAGAAAATGAGAACTGGAAAAAGGCTATGAAAGAAGAAATGGAGGCACTAGAAAAAAACAAGACTTGGGATTTAGTAAAGCTGCCAGAAGGGAAGAAAACAGTGGGATGCAGGTGGGTCTTTACTGTAAAATTCAAGTCAGATGGCTCTTTGGAAAGGTACAAAGCAAGATTGGTGGCAAAAGGGTACTCTCAAACCTATGGGATTGACTATCTTGAAACATTTGCACCTGTTGCAAAGACGAACACAGTGAGGGTCCTACTTTCTTTATCAGCTATCCAGGGATGGAATCTGCAGCAGTTTGACATCAAAAATGCTTTTTTACATAGAGACCTTGAAGAGGAAGTGTACATGGATATTCCACCTGAATTTGCTTCGACTACTGGACAAAATGTTTGCAGATTGAGGAAAGCTCTATATGGACTAAAACAGTCTTGGTTTGGGAGATTTACCAAGGTAATGCTGGGACAAGGCTTCAAACAGAGCCAAGGTGATCAT
Organism: Hibiscus mutabilis; assembly: GCA_019671005.1. Lineage (NCBI taxonomy): Eukaryota > Viridiplantae > Streptophyta > Magnoliopsida > Malvales > Malvaceae > Hibiscus > Hibiscus mutabilis. The sequence continues at coordinate 16,668,097 of CM033714.1, read as the reverse complement.
ACTCTGTTTGTGATGGAAGACATCCATGCCCCAGCTTGAGGGGGAGTGTCAGAGATCTGTTTCCTTAATTAAAAGATTTGTAAATATTTTATTAGGATCCCTTACTCTAAGGGTTTGTATTCTATTACTAGAATTAGTTTCTTACCTAGTTTAGAAGTTACCTAAGATAGGCCCTAGGTTTGTGTATTTATTTGTAAGTTTTTTCACTGATGAAATATAAGAAAATTACAGCGAAAACTAGGCTTTTTAACAGCTTCTACAATACGCAATACTCAAACGCGCAATGCTATTGTTTCTTGGTTGATTATAGTTTAAACTTATTGATCTACTTTGTGATCTGGCAGATAAGTAGAGATTGTCAGGAGTTAGAGCCTTCTGTTGGTGAACAGCTAGCCTCCTTGCTTTATCTTGAGCCAGATAGTGAGCTTATGGTATGCTTATTCTATTTTATTTTATTTTCTAATTTCTGAGTTTGAGGACAGAGAAATTTAATTATTAGAATAAGAATGGTAAAAGTAACTATTAAAAAAAAGAAAAGAATGGTAAACGTAGAAAGAACAAAATAGACAATAAGAGAGGGAAGCAAATCTTGTGCTCTACTGCTTGGTGCTAATTAGTATGATTTCATTTATATACCTAAATGCGAGGTCCTAATCAATCATACTATGCTGGTGGCGTTAGTGATAAATGTGTATGGGTTTTTGTGGGAAGTTGAACTATGATGTTATCCTTGTGAGATTAGAGTCGTTAGTTGATTGATGAGCAATCTATTTGTTTACTTCATTTCCCCGTGAAGGTTGTTTAGATACTGACGAACTTAGATGCACATATTGGATGTCCACAATGAATGATTTTGTATGTTTGTACTCATCTTTTTATTCCCATGGATACAGGCAATTTCACTGGCAGCAGAATCAAAACGTGAAGAAGAGAAAGCAAAGGGAGTCAATTCAGATATTGGAGGAGAGAACCCAGACATCGTTCCATTCGAGGACAATGAAGAAGAGGAAGAGGAAGAAAGTGAGGAGGAGGATGAGAGCTTTGCTGCTGCAGATCAGGGCAGAGGAAGAGGCAGAGGAATGATGTGGCCCCCTCACATGCCACTAGCCCGTGGTGCCAGACCCATGCCCTGTATGCGTGGTTTTCCACCTATGATGATGGGCGGTGATGGCTTTTCTTATGGACCGGTTACACCTGATGGTTTCGGGATGCCAGATGTCTTTGGTGCTCCCCGTCCATTTGCTCCATATGGGCCAAGGTTTTCTGGGGATTTTAGAGGTTCTGCATCTGGCATGATGTTTCCAGGACGACCTCCACAACCTGGGCCTATGTTTCCAGGTGGTGGGCTTGGGATGATGATGGGTCCAGGGCATGCTCCATTTATGGGGGGTATGGGACCTACAGGTGCAAATCTTCCTCGAGGTGGCCGACCCATGGGCATGCCCCCTACGTTTCCTGAACCTCCAGTACCTTCCTCACAGAATTCTGGTCGGCCTATTAAAAGAGATCAGAGGACACCAACCAATGACAGATATAGTGCAGGATCAGAGCAGGGTAGAGGTCAGGATATGACCGGTCCCGGGGGTGGGTTGGATGACGATACACAATATCAGCATGAAGTACAAAAGGCAGATTCGCATGCTGCTGGAAACAACTTCGGAAATGATGACAGTGAAAGTGAGGATGAGGCCCCCAGGAGGTCAAGGTATGGTAAGGGGAGAAGAAATGAAGAAGCTTAGAAGATGCGGCCCTTGACGTGAATGGCTCGAAAGATGTTCAGAAGATTGCCATCAGTCATACCTGCTCGAAACCGCATTCTCTTAACAGTGTTACATGTATAACATTTTTAAGAAACCGACTTCGCATATCTAGATCGTTTCCATCTTCCAATTTCTGTACTGGAGGGAAACTTAGGCTTAGATTGTGTTTTGGCCTACATTGTTGCACTAAAATGTCGAACCATATTGTTAATTTTTATGATTATGAAGCAAATCACGAGAAAGAGAGATAGTGCATGTAGCTTTTTATATTGTTATCTTCGTGTAAGGTTTCCCAATTTACCTATATCTATGTAGTCACCATTTTAGGAGTTTTCATGTGAAATTCAATCTTCTCCCGAAAAAGCTCTTCGGATTAAGGAAAAGGGGTCCATTGTTAAGGAGAACTCATCTTTTCTACCCCTTTCTACTCTTTCATATCCTGTGGACCATAAGCTCTTAGTTCTCCAGATAAATCGTCCATTGAAAAGCGAACAACATTGCAAAATACAAATGCAAAACAGTAACATTTCTCATACAACAAAAACATATTTACATCGTTAGTAAATGAATAATGAATATCAATCAAAACCGAGATTACAAGCAATAATTATCTATATAGTACACGAAAAAATCTGTATGGTTCTCTTAAATCCAGTAATAATACAAGGCTCCTTTACTCGCTGTGGTTTCGAAGTTGGTGACTTCAGATACTGAGCTGTTCACCGACCTCAGTTATCTCTCACAAATTCGCCTCGAGAAAAGAAGAGGGACATGCTCAAAATTAGTGCTTTAGTTAAGTGATGATTGTTGGTAAGGGTCAATCCAACATTTGTCCTCTTTGACAGCATTTTCCCATCTTTTACGGAACATTTGCATTTCGATGAAGGACTGTCTTCTCACCTGAAACAATGTTACAATTTGTACATAAAGGACGGTTGAATGTAATAAGAGAAATAGATTTCATTGAACAACTTATAAAAGCAATGTCTTAGTGGCCTTACTTCCGGTCTATTGTCAACTTCATGGGATTCTGATGGTGCCTGCAATTTCAAAGAAGACAGACTGTGTTATAAATTGTTGAAAAGGGCCCTTATGTTTGACACAATGGTATTCACGAAAACATACAGATGCTTCTGGTTTAGAGAAGTGCTCCGTCCGAGTCCGAGTAATGTTAACTTGCGTGGAATTTAACTGCATCACCAAGAAGATGAAACACTGTTAGAGACAAAACAGCAAATTTGACATGTATATGCCAGGTAAGAGTGTCTTGCTTGCTTAAGTTAAATGACTTTGAATTCCAGAGTAAAATTTTATCTTCTAGTCATTTTCCTGATATAATGTCGAGTTTCTGTCTAGATCTATGATCCTTCCATTTGAACAGGTTTCGATGAATACTTGCCTCATTTTCGGCCACGACACCTAGTGTTGGAAGACCCAAATGAACTATGTACTGAGCGTCAACCACTCCAACATTTTTCATACGATCCCCCTGCATGAGAGCCTAAATATCACCGGAATGCCCATGTGAATCGAAACGAACTTTATATTATATGATTTGAAAAGTTACTTGTGAACAATAACCGAGCTGCATGTCGAGGCCCCAAGCATGGATCAAATCATTCTGTAGGCCAAAGAAACATTATAGAACAGTTACAATAAAGGTAGATGCAACCAGATCCTTATTTGGAGAAATCATTGTTATCATGTTGGGCAATTAACCGCAAAGTTTGAAAATGTTGGTAGTTCAATAAATAGAGCTGAAACAATGTCATTATGTTGTAAAAGTAATCGGTCAACGTGCAACCAATATGGCCGAGTGCCCACGAAAATTCTTCGTACCTGGATCATATACCAAGCACAGCGCCAGGCAGCTCTTGAGAATACAGGGGCCATCATTTCCACCCAACTGCAAAACACATTTTATTAACTGCCTACGAAAAACAATAGGTTATCACAATGCAAAAGGTGTTGAATTTCAAAGATAGCATCCAAGGGCCGTGAAGTTACTACTAGTTTACCCGATACATGGAGGAGCAGTGCTGCGGCTATCACACCTTCCACTGCCTTTAAACTTGTATATCCTTCTGTTCGAACAAGATAAATTGAATGCATCATTCACTAGCAAAGATTAATAGAACATTCTTAAGAAGTACAGGAAAATACATATCTGATATTCATGCATAAGGAGATCATAAGACAGCTTTGTTTGTTCAAAAATGGTATAGTCTACACAGAGAATTTGAGTCTTGAAAGAAACTATTTTGAACCCTCGTTAACGGTTGATAGGGTCCGGGTCAGTACAACTTCCCTGCTAAATTTGTCTTTTAAGTGAGACAGGATAACTGTTCCGGAAGAACATTATACTGGTTCACACCACGAACCTGTGCAATCTCGAATTCCTTTTGCGTGCTGTGATTTGATGATGCACGTCTGACTTAACAGGATCTAGTGCCGGTTGTGATATCTCGAGTCCCTCATCCTCAATAATAGACAAATATCTACAGAAAGTTTGATACGTTTTAAGCTCAGAATCCTAAATTCACTCCAAACAAATGTGTGAAAAATGACCAGGGATACATAGTTTCTCAAAATCTTATGTTTGAATCTGATCGTTAGTGTGCTTGTGCACGTGCATGTCTGTAATACTCGAATATGATTATAGACCAACTGTAAACTATGACATGAAAAACTTAAGGAAGAACAGATCTTAATCACATAAATTTAGGATATACTCACTGTGTTGGATCAAAGTTATTTACGCCAAGGTCTTCATCCCAGAGGAATATATACTTATATTCGGCAACTATATCCGGATGCAAGAATCGTTTGGCAAACCACCTAGAACAACATGTCTTACCAGCTGATTAGCATGTATAAGACATACGCTTGCAGATGCAGCCAGAAGTGAACAAGGGAGATAAAAGTCTCGGAAAAACGGCATTTACCATTTTGTTTGATTCACTGCAGATAAATGTATGGCCCGGTCGTTCCATTCCAGATCTCTCCATTCATCCACAACACCATCATAGTGGAAAAGCATCACAACAAAATCTCTTGCAGGAAACTGTAAATTGATGATCATTATTAATCCCGAGTATAACAAAGATAGTTTGAAATAAAAAAGGCACTTGAGAAGTCGAGATACCTTTTTAATGATTCGATCCACAATTTCCTTTTGCTTAATTCCAACAGCAATGGCTAACAAGTTTGCAGATGACTCAAGATTGCCCTAAAATTAAAATGTAAACACAAAAGATCAAATAAGGTTTACCGAGTAGCAGATGAAAGCATTTCGAGTGTCAGTATAGAAAATTTCAACAGTACAGGTTTCACAGTGTCGCTCCATAAAGGTCTCATTTCCAAGTTTGATGTTTTGACTACAATTCCTTGAGGTAATGCCTCACTTCCAGGAGGGCGGCACTGAGCCTATACAGAAAAGAAAAAGATTTAGAAGAGAATTGTAAATTACAAAACATTTAAAAGGACTTAATGTGCTATCCTAAAGACAATTTTATTTTCATAAAGATGACCAACCTTGCATGTACCGGATTTTGAACTCTGAAGCATATTAATAACCTCCCATCTCGACAATCTCTGCATACATATTAAAAAATATATAATCTGAGATAAAAATCTTTCAGCCATGATAATCCAGAAGAGCATCCATGAAAAGTCGAAGTCGCATAGAACCGCAAAGTCTACTTTTTTGTGATTCTCAGTTAAATTCAAGTTCTAAACTTCATTTGACGTGTGAGAAGTCTTTTGTGTGTGCGCGTACTATTTTTCTCCCGAATGCGACAAGTTTTTATAGTTTCAATTTTCATCTGATAGTAAAAGGTGATATTGTGCTTTCATGCATCGACAAGTGGGAACCAAACTCGAACTTCACAACTATGTTGCCAAAGTTAACAGAACTAGAAGAAACCTATATCAGCTTTAACTACTTTCACATGGCTTGAGCATCACCGAGAATAATAACACAGTTTCACGCTAGAAAGGAAAAATAAATTGAAAAAGCAGAAACACATACATCGTTGTATTCCTTAGCGATAAATCCACTACTAATGAAATAAGCACCACAAAACAAAGAAGCTACAACAAAGAGACTGCAGAGGCACGTCCTATTCTTTGAATCCGACATCGCAGAAGCCTGTAATGGAAAGCAGAAACTTTTAATTTACATTTCATTTTATTATACTACCAAGTTTCTTTGATCAAATCACGACGGATCAAACCGAAAAAAACATAAAAGAATGGAGACCATCAACAGAAACTCAGGCAAGTCACAGGTCGAATCATCATTAAAACAATACAATCCATGTAAAACTGGCAAACTGAAGATGATATCTTCATTCAAGTTAAGATTCTGGTCAGTTCTAGTTATTATAAATTCATAATAGAAAATAATAAACATTATAAAGTATTCAAAATTCAATATCCTTCTTGCTCTCTATCTTCCCCCAGGCCCCAATCAAACAATGGAATACAAAAGCGCTCAGAAAATTCCAAACCAGACTAAAATAAATCTCAATCAAGCAGATGAACTACAACATACTTTTATTTAGCCAAAGCACGACGAAGGGAAATGAGTAACAGGAAAAACTCAACCTGCTGTGAAATCTATTACAGCCCTTTCTTGTCTTAGCAACCAAATAAGACGTAAATTAACCCTTCACACTTCTTTAAGTACTAATCTATCAACTTATAATTAACCACAAGTGAAGCAAAAACAATACTCATCCCTCATTCTCCGCCACTAATTAAACCAAACTAACAAAGTTCATTGGAGATTGAAACCAAAAAGAAAGCGAAACTGAAGCAGAAAACCACAAAAAAGGTGGAAAAAATCCAAACCCTTGTTGGAACAGAGAGTTTTGAAGAAACTTACACAATTAAAAGACATCTTCTTTGCATGAAAAATCCAATACCCACATAAGATATAAAGATAAAGATCGAGATAGAGAGATACCCGAACTTAAAAAAACGAAAAGTTCTCTTTTTTGCTATAATTTACAACATGAGAAAGCCTACAGAAAAAAAGCCAGGAATGAAAAAGGTAGAAGAAAAGGGGAGTTCGTTTAAGAATTAAAAGCACCTCTTTTATGGAAATATTTAAATATTTTATTTCAATTAATGTGTTTTGCTCGACTGATGTTTCCTTGCGTTTTGCTTTTGTCGTCATGAAAGCTTATAAGTTACAAAGATAAACGCACGCGCCGGTTTCAACGGGATATTGTAAGAACGTGGGGATAATGGAGAGAGAGTGGTCTGTTCGAGTATACAAGCGTTATGTACTCGCTTCTGTTTGACGCCACGTGTTCAACTTTTTTTCATTTTAGGGTTGTTTTAGAAGAGGGAAGCGGAAAAGTTGACAGTTGGTCCTCACTTTTGTGATGGTCAAAGTACATGTCAGGTCCCTCTATTATAAGGGTTGTACTAATTTAGTAATTTAGTTATTATAATATCAAATTGATCGATTTAATCTTTATAATATAGAGGATGGTACAAATTAGTCCCTCTATTATAGATTCTGGTTCAAATTAGTCCCTATACTATTTAATAGATCAATTTAGTCAGTGTACTAGTAAAAAGAATCAAATAAGACCAAATCTTTTATAGAGTTAACATTTACTGTATAAACAATGACAATTGTTGCTTAACAAATTATATATGTTTTTGTTGTAATTTTATGGTTTTATAAATAAAATATTGTTTTGAGTTAAACTAAAAATTAAATATATTAATTTAAGGGTAAAATTTTGATACACACGCTTGTGTAAATTTTACACAAGCCTACATTTTTGCCTTATAAAATACAAATCCTGAATTCCTAACCCTAACACCCTAAATCCTAACCTTAACACCTTAAATTCTAAACACTACCATTAAATTCTAAACCCTAAACCATAAACTCCTAACCTTTAAACCCTAAACTACAATCCTAACCCCTAAAATTAAAAGGCTCGTGTAAACTAAAATTTACAAGGCCTATGTATTGAAGTTTTTCTCTTAATTTAATGTTTTTTAAAAAACAATTAATGTTATATTTGTAACAAATAGCCTTATTTGATTTTTAGTAGTGCAAGGACTAAATTAATTCATTAAATGATAGAAGGATAAATTTCAATCAATCTTTATAATAGATATATTAAATTGAATAATAGAAGGACCAGACAAATACTTTTCACCATTTAATCGTTTGTCTTAAAATTTAAAAATTTTACTCAATTGAATAAGTTAACAAATAACTCAGTTAAAACAAAGTCAATTAATTAACTAACACGTATCTTTAACACATATATAACTTAATTATTTGATACACATGGTTTAAAATAAAATTTCAAAATTTTACTTATTTTAATCTTAAAACGTAAATACTAAATACAATAAATTGGGAAATATTGCTTGCAACATTATCTTATGTTGGATTCTGTGTACCTAATCTCAATATAAATTAATGCAAAAGATGACCAATGAAAGCAAAGCTTCGTTTTTGTATTCAGAAAACATAAAAAGCAAGCTTTTATTTTCATCCCACAAAGTTCCAAATCATTCAAAAGGAAATTCCATGATTTTGCACAAAGTTTTCATTAGCTAATCATATTTCTGTAGATAAAAATAAAAAAGCAGTTGAACAATAGAATCATATCCAAATGGTGTGTAGATTAATTTAAGAAAAGTATTCTTCATTTCCCACTCACCAATCTCCATGATCTTTCCATTCCACCAAGAAAAGAAAAGAATACTTGATTTTGGGCTCATTGTTAAACTTTATTTTTTTTAATCAAAGAAAAAAGTTTATTCAACAAATGAAGAGCCTTACACGCATAGCCAAGCAAAGGCTAAGACCAAACAAACACAGAGCAAAGGCTCGGGCTAGAAAACATTCAAATATAAAATAGATTCGAGAAAAAAAGCACGGTAAACGAGTACGGGTTTTTGGTCGATTTACCTTTTTCTACCGTACTCGTTTGCCACCACCGCCCCAGCTATCCCGTTATTCCTCCACCGCCCAAAACACGACCTTTATAGGCTTCCACATGTCCTCCCACTTTCAAGATCACCCCGAGTATGAACCTCTCTATAAAAGGATTCAATCTACCAAAAAGAGGGGCATTAGAGACTAGGAAAAAAACCAAATCAAAAATAAAGAAATAAGCAAGGGAAGAGATCGAACAATCCAAAAAATGAACAAAAGATAAAAAATATATAAAACCTTTCGGTTACCTTAGATCTAAGGAGTTAGGGGTGGATTTAGGAAAAACAAACCCTAGATCCGACCTTAGGGGCTAAAATTGAACCTAAACCATCCCTTGCATGTACTTCGGCCGCCGTTCGCGGTGGTTTCTTCGTCGTAGGCGAACGACGGCATGCTGCAGAAGCTCGGCCGATATCTGGGCGACAGCGGACTTTGGCAGAGAAAATTGGGAGAAAGTTGAGAGAGTTTCAGAACTTTTTTTTTAAAATCAAGTGTAGGGGTGCTTATCGAGCGAGTCGATCGCGAGTTGGGCAGTGCTCGACTCGTGCTCATCAAAAAATTTTGCTGCTCGACTCGACTCGTTGCTCGTTAAAATTGTGCTCGACTCATGCTCGTTAAAAAATTTGTTGCTCAACTCGACTCGTTGCTCGTTAAGCTCGACTCGTTGCTCGTTAAGCTCACTAAAAGATTTACCTCATTTTTTAACTGAAAGTAAAATTTAATAATACTATATGAGGCTTAATATAAACATAAATTAACAAATTTAACCAAAAAAACATCAAGAGTATATAAAGCACTTTCAAAGTCTAAATTCCAAACTAACAATCTATAAATACACCAAACTAGCATATTAAAAATAAAGTAACAATCCACAAGTTCACCAAACTAACATATTAAAACTAAAGTAACAATCTACAAATTCATCAAACTAACATATTAAATACATCAAACTAACATATTAAAAGCATTCTTAAAAAAAAGTGCAATGATACATAACCAATCTTGAAAATAAGGAAATCAACATCTCTTCACTCCATTCATTGTTGCTTGCAATTACTAAAAAATATTTTAAAAAATTAACGAGCTGCTCGCGAACTTATAGAGTCGAGTTAGACTTTGCTCGACTCAGCTCATTAAGGTCTCGAGTCGAGTCAACCTGAGTCGAGCGTTTACCGAGTTTTGACCAAGTCGAGTTCGAGCAGCTCACTAGTTGCTCAGCTCGTTAAGCACCCCTAATCAAGTGTTGGAATGAATTTTTGGGGATGGATTTTGCATTTAAGGGGTGCTTAAAACGACGTCATTTCACCCTTACGTAACCCGCGCGGCAACCCGACCCGCATAGAGGATCTGCGCCTTTTGAATCAAATGGGTAAATTGCACTTCTGGCCATTTTGCCTTTGCATCCTCGCAATTCTGCACTTTAATTTTCATTTTGTTTCATTTCTGTCATTGCTTTAGGCTTAATTTTTATTAATTATATTATAATTAGTTTTATATTATTATTATATCGCTAATACATATATACTATTGTTATACGTATGTACGCTATAATATATGTATGTTATGTTTATATATTATTATATTTACATATTATTATTAATAATTAATATGATAAACATATTATTATTATTATTATTATTATTATTATTATTATATATATATATATCCCGCATTTTTTATCGAATTTTAAATTTAAATGATTTTCTTTATTAGGGATTATTGTGAAAAACGTACCTCGGGCGTCAGGGGTGCCGCTTTCCGTTAGTCTCTATTACAAAACATCATTTTTAAATTCTAAACTATAACTTTAAAAATAGATTCCCTTTATTCGAGAATCTAACGAAATTATGCCCTGAGCGTAGGGGCATAAATTTCTTTCGTATGAAAAAAATATTCTTTTAAATATTTTAAGGGATTACAATTTCTAAATTAATTTTGAATTCTTAATTTCCACCGTTTAAACAATATGTAATCGATTAGGTACCAATTTTTGGACGTTGTGGGGGTGCTCACCCTTCCCCACACGTAACCGACTCCTGAACCTATTTTTTTCTGGTTTTCGCCGACCAAAACTCGTTGTTTTAATAAAATGACACAAAAATAGGTTTTATTAAAATAACCGAGTTTTTAGGTGATCCAATCGCACCTAAACTAAATTAAAAAAGGTTGGTTGCAACTCCCCGTTGTTACATCTTGGCGACTCTACTGGAAAACTACCTTTTTTAGAGTCAAGCCACAAGTTGATTATTTCTTGTTTTGATAGATAGAAATTATGACTTCGATCTAATTTAATTTTATGATCCCTGTTCTTTTTTATGATTTCTTTATAACTATTTTTATAAAATCTGCTGGGTTCTCATATCATGAGCTCTGCATCCAAGCTCCGTCCCTTTTTAAGTGAGAGCGTGAAGCTACTCCTTCGTGAGGTACCCCCTCCGTGTAGGATGGTGGATCACTTCCGGGATATGGGTCCCTTTGTCTTTGTGAGATTTTCGTCTCCGTATAGACCTAGGGAAATGTATCCCCCTGAATTGTGCTTACTAACCTTAGCAGGATAGTAAGTACCATTCGGGTACCTTTGTTAGAACCAAACCATAGAAACCTACCATGTCTAGAGCCATACCGGACCTCTGCCCGTTTAAAGAGTCACCTGATAAGTGCATTATAGAGAGAGATAAGGGTTAGTTTCTTTCAATTATGCTATTTAATTTCAGTTTTGTTTATTTATTTATTTCATTTTCATAATAAATTATGCTAGATACCATGCCTATATTTATATGAAACAAGCATGCGGTAGATATCATGATGGGGTAGGATTTTGTTTTTCTAAAAGCATGTGGGGTAGAAAAGGCATGTTTTAGGATTGTTTTAATTAAGCTTTTATTTATTATTCTGATATTATTTATCTATGTTGAGACTAACATGTTTGCTTTGTCTTTGTTTTTCTTGTTCTTGTATTGCATTTTTATTCTTTTTTAATCAAAATGTATTGAGGCAAGTTCAGCTGTTATAAAGGATCAGCTATGGAGAACCGATTTCTTGATAAGGTAGAAGAAAACCTAGGCGTGCAGAGATGGTCAGAAGAAACTTAGCGCCAGAAAGGGGACAGTCTGTTAGAAGGTGAAAAGTTAGAACTCAGGGATTCCACTGATATTAGATCGACTTAGAACCAACTGCATGAGTTAAAAGAAATCTTGGACCAATGAGACTAAGAAAATAAGCAGTTGTTCTACAACAACTACGATGATTTACCTTACTTGCTAGATGTCAGTATCGACAAAGCTTTGTTCCGAGCCCTTGTCTAGTTTTAGAATCTTGCCTATAGTTTTTTTACTCTGAGAGATGTCCATTTAGTACCAACCATTGAAGAATACACTGCCTTGATCCGTTGCCCAAAAATCCAGGTTAATAAAGCCTATTTCAAGTTTCATGATTCTCCAGCGTTCCAGAAAAAGCTGCTAAAGATGAGTAGCATGGACGAACAATGGGCTAAGGCTAGAATTGAAGAAAAAAGGGAAACTAAGTGCATCACCTGGAGATTCATTCGGGACCTGATCCAAGTCTAGTCCAAGCGAGAAAAACATGTCAAATGTTTGCCATGGCCATTTACGGTTTGGTTATCTTTCCCAAATCGTTGGGATAATCGATGATGCTGTTATGGAACTGTTTGATCACCTTAATAAAGGAATTACCTCCGTTCCAGGAATCCTAGCCGAAACTTTTAGGTCTTTCAATGCTTGTAAAAGAAGCAGTGAGGAGAGGTTCATCAGCTGTGCTCAGCTTTTGTTGGTATGGTTTCATTCTCACTTTTGGAAGCCAGAGAAGATCTCTTATAGAGCATGCTTCGAAAGTTACTCACCATTAAAGGATATAGCGTCCACACAAAGGCAAGAGAACATCTTTTATGACAAGTGGAAGGCCATTTTTCAAAACCTCCAAGAGAAAGATATCGTCTGGAAAGCGCGCTGGTTCTTCCCTGACAATATTATATACAAGTGTGGAGACTATGACTTGGTCTCTCTACTTGGAATATGAGGTAGAACTGGATATGCTCTGTTACTAGTATCTAGACAATACGGTCGAGACAGTTCATCCCTGCAATAAGAGGGCTTACTACTTGTGAATTTCCATACAAAGGTAAAGACTACAAGAAAAATGTTTCCATGATCACTAAGGCATGGAAGCATACTTGCAAGATGGAGCCATTCGATGAAAAACCTAGTGTTACGCTAGAGTATCGACGGTGGACGAGCATGAGAATCAACAACGATGTCCCTCTACCAAATCCAGAAAATAATGTACCGGTAGAGGAGCATTTGCAAGTGGATCCCTTGGAAATGGAAATCGCAAAGCATGATTTTGAGAAGAAGTACTTCGTGATGGAAAGCCAGCCTTCAAGGTTAAAAGATGAAAAGAACTAGTTGAAATTAGGTATGTAGTCCTAGGAACAAGAGATTGAAAGGCTGAGAAAGGGAAAAAGCAAAGCTGAGGAAGATTTGAGCAATATACAAAGTGATTACAAGAAACTCTGTACATCGGTAAGATATGTTGGTCTCGGAAAGACATCCGCCAAATCGAAGCTTGAGATCTGAGAAGAAAAGGAGATAGCTAATTTCTGGGAAAGAAGAGCACAACAAACAACCATAGAAGAAGAATTGTCCGAAAGCAGAGCTGAAAATATAAATTTAAGAGGCCAAATCATTGAACTAGAAGACTCCCTACAGAGGCACTGTAGCCGAAACTCTGTAGCTGAATTAAAAGCAAGTAAAGAGAAGAATGAGACTCTGAAGAAACAAGTTGAAGAATTAGAAACAGCTCTGTAGACTTGTAAGTGGCAAATTAAAATTTTTGAAGAAATCCAAAGGTGGAATGATCAGCGTTGGCAGGCACAATTAGAGCAATCTCGGGACCAAGTCTGGGATATAGACCGCGTTATGACTGAAGCCCTCATCCAGGTACGAGAGGTGGCAGAACACTTACAGATTCTAGCCATTCAAGCTGATGTCCTGAGCCTGCAAACTGAGTCAGAATCTAACAGGGGCAAGAAGCTGGCATGGCTCTTCAAGAAGATCAAGATTCTGGGTGTTATGGCCAAGCAGTATATGTGAAATAGGCTCGCCTTATGTAAAGAAACTTGTTCTGATGCGAGTTTCCTTTTGAAAGTTGTACTGAAATCAACACTTTTGTAAAATATATGGTACTAATATAATATGCATTTTGCATGTACATCGCATATTCTCATTTGCATTCACATCATACTGCATCATTTTTACTAAGGTTTTATTTCTTAAGGAATTATTATCGCAGTAAATTCTAGGGCATACAAAACCAAAAACTCAACACCCTTACTTCATGAGGAGCAAAGCTAGAAACATGGAAGAAAGACTGGTGAAAGTTGAACAAGCATGCGAGGACATCAGGAAGGATATTGAAAACAAGTTAGAAAAAATGCGGTAGGAAGCTCATGACCATATCTCGCAATCACAAGAAGACCTGTTCGCTAGGATAGCCGCAATGCTAGCTGGGAAAGGTTCTGAAAAGAAGAAATGGATTTTTATAAATCCCAATGCATTGATAGAAGATCTGGAGCATCCTTTTAGTAAATCCCATCTGTCAATAGAGACTTTAGTGGCAAAGCATCCGGTTGTTCAGGCCGAGTCTTCCTTACAAGGGGGAATGATAGTTCACGATGACCTTAGCGAGTATGTCGTTCCAGATTTTAATGAGATTGACAAATTAAAAGTCAAACTACCCAAACAGTTCGAGGATCGATACAAACAGTTGAAGGACAAATTTAAGGCTATAGAGAGTGTAGACCAATTTCCAGGAGTAGATGCAAGAGAGTTAATCTATTACTTTCAGGGTAGCCTGACGGGGTCCGCTGCAAAATGGTACAACCAATTAAGTCGTGCTAAAATCAACTCTTGGAAGGACTTAGCTCAGGCATTTGTAAAACAATACATTCATGTTATTGATATAACCCCTGACCGAGTTACGCTACAAAATATGGAGAAGAGGCATGACAAGAGTTTTAGGCAATATATGCAATGATGGAGAGATGTTGCAGCCCAAGTACAACCATTATTGTTAGAAAAAGAAACGATGATGCTTTTTGTCGGTACGCTGAAAAGACCTTTCCTCGGTCGCGTGATAGGAGGTGCTACAAAGGACTTCTCTGACATAATAATGAATGGAGAAATGATTGAAAACACAATCCGAAGTGGAAAAATTTAAGATGAAGAAAACAAAAAGAAGTCAAACTATATGAGGAAAGAGGGTGAGGCTAGCAATACAGGTGTCTATAATGTCGGCTATACAAAGCAGCTGACAGTCGGACAACCCAAAGCTGCAACCTCGAATACTCAAAATTCCTCAAAACAAGGGTCAAATGAAAAAGCAAAAGTAGAAGTTATAGAATGTACTCCTATTCCGATATCTTATGGTGAGTTATACAAGAACTTGTACAATACACATGTGGTATCTCCATTCTACACAAAGCTGATACAACCCCTTTACCCGAAATGGTATGACGCCAATGCTCAATGTGACTATTACGCCGAGGTTGTAGGACACTCTATCGAGAATTGCATCGCCTTTAGAAAACTCATTGAAAAATTTATAAAGATAGAGGTTGTGAGATTCGATAACGCTGCAGGATCAAGTACTACTGGGAATCCATTACCCAATCACGCTGAGTCAAGGGTAAGTACAATTGTCGGCGATGGGAACAGAAGAATCAAAACCAACGTCAAAGAGGTAAGGTCTCTGTTTAGGTGGCTTTGGAAAAAGATGGCCGAGATAGGCCTAGTGCAACAAATCTTGAGAGACATGAAGGAAGCCTCCAATGACCATTGTCCATACCATGGCGAGGGGAATCATTATATCCAAGACTGAGTAGAGTTTAAGATTCTCGTTTAGAAATCAATTGATAACAAAGTGTTAGAATTTTTTGAAGAAAAAAAGATAGATGAGGCAGACATCTTTATTTTAGAACAAGGAGCCCCTAAGAATACTTATGGGGGCAATTTCCCGGTTATCATTATCTCAGGACCAAGGAAATGCGAAGGAGGTGAGAGTTTGGAAGCAAATGTCACGATTCAAAAACTGGGACCTTTTCCTTACAATTATAATAAGAAAGTACCATGGAAGTATGATTGCAAAGAAACAATTCAGGAAGAGAATGCTCTGAAGACTGTTTCAAAAGAGGTGAATGACGTTGGTTTCTTCACTAGGAGTCAGAGGTGATATGTTCCCAAGGAAATAGAAGATCCAAAAGGGAAATCCTTGATAATTGAACCCGAGAAGGCACAAGATGTTGAACCTGAATCACCGATCAATGAGCCAATTAAAGAGGAATAGGTGAAAGAATTCTTAAAATTCCTAAAACATAGTGAATACAGTGTCGTTGAACACCTTCATAAATTGCCTGCCCGTTTATCAATATTATCTCTGCTACTAAGTTCAGAAGCACATCGAAACACGCTGCTGAAAATGTTGAATGAGACTTTTGTTCCTAATGACATTTCGGTGAATAAATTGGACAGGTTGGCAAACAATCTGAATGCTGATAACTTCTTCTATTTTAATGATGATGCGATACCTCTAGAAGGTATGGGATCCACTAAATCCCTGCATATTACTACTCGATGCAAAGGCTATACGTTGCCAAAAGTCCTGATTGACAGTGGATCCACTTTAAATGTCCTACCATTGGCCACTTTGAATAGGCTTCCAATAGACAGTTCTCATATGAAGGCTTGTAGCACCCTAGTTCGATCTTTTGACGGTACTGAGAGACGAGTGATGGGAAGAATCAAAGTGCCATTACTTGTAGGCCTAAACACATACGATGTAGGCTTCTTGGTAATGGATATCAAACCTACATATAATTGTCTATTGGGAAGACCCTGGATCCATTCAGCTGGGGCAGTCCCGTCATCACTCCACCAGAAACTAAAGTTTATTTTTAACGGACGACTGGTCGCTATGAATGCTGAAGAAGACATTATAGCTTTCATCACTAGTGACGCTCCTTATATAGAGATTGATGAGAAGGCCGTAGAGTGTTCGTTTTGATCATTTGAATTTGTCAATGCAACCTTCATAGCCGAAGAGAGTCAGATTTCTACTCCAAGATTGTCTAAAACCACAAAGATGGGAATAAAACTGAAAATGGGAAGAGGGGCCCGAGTTGGTTGAGGACTGGAGAAATATCTGCAAGGCAGGGTTAGTGCACCATTCATAATCAATAAGTAAGATCATTTTGGCCTCGGATACAAGCCAGATGCCAAGCAAAGAAAGAGCGAGATTGTGAAAAAGCAAGAAAGGAGAAAAGCTCGTCTGAAAGGAGAAGAGGTCAACTGGGAACCTATGGCTTTTCTTCCCATGCCTGAAACTTTTGTGTCAGGGGGATTCATGTACCCCAAACAGGTTAAGCAAGATGAAGAAACTGAGCTGGGAAAAATGTTAGAAGCTTTGGATATTAATGTAGTGACTGAAAGAGAGAATGAATGAATATACCTAGGGGAATATGTTCTTATACCCCTGAAACTGTTCTGGACAATTGGACTTCTGAAAAATTCTATGCAGTGTTTAGGAGTGTTTCATAGTAATGCCCAGAGCTCACTTGTTACTCTTGCCCAAGTGGAACAAGGGTCTTTTTGTAAAGGGCATATGCTTACTATCCTTATGTCAATGAAATAATACTTTTTGTGTGTATTATCTAGAAAACATGTTTATTCATTTTTGCTCTTATTCCTCTTTCATCCATGTACTTATACTATTTTTAATTTATTTGTTCAAATGGACATCATTATTTTGTGTCAGGTCCCCTGATATCAACGTATCGAGTGACACTCAAACTGATCCAGAACTCATTTTTGAGCAAGATATGTGTCTAGATGGACCTCAGGACTTTGAAGAGAATCAAGATTATGATCTATCTCCTGATCTATTGAGAATGGTTGAGCAAGAAGAAAAACAAATCTTGCCTTACAAAGAGCCAGTAGAGATGGTGAACCTGGAGATGAAAACGAGAAGAAAAAAGTGAAGATTGGGACATGCATTACCGTGAAAACACGACGCGATCTCGTTAAGTTTCTCCTGGAATTCATAGATATCTTTGCATGGTCCTACCAAGACATGCCTGGGTTGAACACGAAAGTGGTTGTACATAAACTCCCTATAAAGGAAGACTGCAAGCCAGTCCAACAGAAACTTCAGAAAATGAGGCCCGATGTACTTTTGAAAATAAAAGAAGAGGTAAAGAAACAATATGATCCCGGGTTTCTACGAGAAGTCAAATATTCAGAGTGGGCGGCTAATATAGTTCATGTTTCGAAGAAGGATGGCAAGGTCCACATGTTTGTTGATTATCGGGATCTAAACAGAGCCAACTCGAAAGATAACTTCCTACTTCCTCACATCAACACTCTGGTCGATAATACAACAAAACATTCATTGTTCTCCTTTATGGATGATTTTTTAGGATATAATAGATAAAGATATATCCTGATGATATAGAAAAGACTACATTCGTGACTCTATGGGGAACATTTTGTTACAAGGTAATACCTTTTGGACTTAAAAGTGTAGGGACAACATACCAACGAGCCATGGTCGCTCTGTTCCATGATGTGATGCACAAAGAAATTGAAGTGTATGTCGACGACATGATTGCCAAGTCCTAAACAGAAGAAGAACATGTCACGGTTTTGAGGAAACTGTTCTTGAGACTAAGTAAATACCAGTTAAAGCTGAATATAGCCAAATGCACTTTTGTTGTCACGTCGGGGAAGCTGCTGGGTTTTATAGTCAGTGAAAAGGGCATTGAAGTTGATCCAGATAAAGTCAAGGCCATTCAGGATCTACCATCCCCACGCACTCAGAAAGAAGTAAGAGGCTTCTTAGGAAGACTAAATTACATTGCTCGGTTCATTTCACAGTTAACCAAAAAATGTGATCCCATCTTTCGTCTTCTCTGAAAGTATAACCCAGGGGAATGGAATAATGAATGTCAAGAAGCTTTTGACAAGATCAAGCACTACTTATCAAACGCCCCAGTTTTAATGCCGCCTATCCCAAATAAGCCATTGATTTTGTACTTGACTGTCTCCGAGAATTCTATGAGATGTGTACTCGAACAACATGACGAGTATGGAAAGAAAGAAAGAGCAATCTATTATCTCAGTAAGAAATTTACAGAATGTGAAGCGAGATATTCACTAACTGAGAAAATATGCTGTGCTTTAGTTTGGACTACCAAGAGACTAAGGCAATACATGTTGTATCATACGACTCGACTAATTTCAAAATTAGACCCTTTTAAATATTTGATGGAGTTGACTGAACTGATAGGAAGGATGGCCAAATGGAAAATTTTGTTATCTGAATTTGATTTGGTTTATGTGAGCCAAAAAGAAGTAAAAAAGAGTGCAATAGCCGACTTTCTAGCTGATCGAGCTCTAGAAGATTATGAACCTCTAAACTTTAATTTCCCAAATAAAGATCTGATGTGCATTACGACTGTATAGGAAGATACCCCAAAATTTAAATGTTGGATACTAAACTTTGATGGCGCCTCAAATACCGTGGGCAAAGGAATCGGGGCAGTGTTAGTCTCACCAGAGGGTGACCACTACCCCTTTGGCAGTAAGCTCGATTTTGATTGCACAAATAATATAGCAGAATATGAAGCATGTGTCATGGGGATTCGAGCCGCTATTGAGCGTAAAATTAAGTCATTGAAGGTATACGGAGACTCCATGCTCGTGATCTATCAACTCTGAGGAGAATGGGGGACCAAAGATTCAAAGTTGATAGATTACCGAAATCTTGTCCTAGATCTAATCAAAGAATTCTCTGAGATTACCTTCAACTATCTTCAGCGAGAAGACAATCAAATGATGGATGCCTTGGCTACTCTGTCTTCGTTGATAAGAGTCAACAAACAATCTGATTTGAAGCCTATACAAATGAGTATATATCAGTCTCTGGCCTATTGCTATAACATCGAGGAAGGTGAAGAAGAAGAACATCCTTGGTTTCATGAAATTTTGTAGTACATAAAAAGTCGTGAATACCCGGAGCAGGCTACTGAGCATGAGAAGAGGACATTACGGAAGCTAGCAAGCGAGTATGTCCTGGATGGGGAAATCTTGTATAAAAGAAGGAAAGATCAAGTGCTATTGTGATGTGTGGATGCTGTCGAGGGCAAAAGGAAACTTGAAGAAGTTCACGAGGGTGTATGCGGAACGCACGCCAATAGATTCACAATGACGAGGTAAATTATGAGATTTGGCTATTATTGGTAAACTTTGGAAGAGGACTGCATCTACTACGCCAAGAAATGCCACAAGTGTCAAATTTATGCCAACAAGATTCTTGCTCTTCCCTCACCACTACATGTCATGAACTCCCCATGGCCGTTTTCTATGTGGGGCATGGATGTTATCGGGCTATATCACCGAAGGCTTCCAATGGGCATCAATTTATATTTATGGTTATTGATTACTTCACCAAGTGGGTAGAAGCAGCCACTTACGCCAATGTCAATAAATCGACAGTGTGCAGATTCCTAAAGAAAGAAATCATATATCGATACGGGATGCCAGAAAGTATCATATCTAACAATGCATTAAAATTGAATAATAAAACCATAGAAGAAGTGTGCAAACAGTTCAAGATACATCATCACCATTCCTCACCATACCGCCCTCAGATGAATGGAGCGGTGGAAGCAGCCAACAAGAATATCAAGAAGATTGTTGGAAAGATGGTGGAAACTTATAAAGATTGGCATGAGAAGCTACCATTCGCTCTATATGCCTATCGTACACCAGTCATGACCTCTACTGGGGCAACTCGCCTTTCCCTAGTTTATGGGATGAAGGCGGTATAACCCATTGAGGTCGAGATTCCTTCCCTTCAAATTTTGTTAGAACTAAAACTAGATGAAGCAGAATGGATCCAAGCTAGATATGATCAACTTGCTTTGATTGAAGAAAAAAGACTGAAAGCTATTCGACATGGTCAAATGTACCAGAAAAGGATGATGTGAGCTTTTAATAAGAAGGTTATCCTAAGGGAATTTTGGGAGGGAGATCTAGTATTAAAAAAACTCATACCCACTCAGAGAGATTCTCGAGGGAAATATATGCCAAATTGGGAAGGTTCATACATTGTGAAAATGGCCTTTTTTGGAGGAGCTTTAATTTTGACTAAAATGGATGGTAAAGATTTGCCTAGCCCTGTGAACTCAGATTCGGTCAAGAAATATTTTCACTTGAAAAAGGGAGGCAACTCAAATTTTTGCAGAAAGAAGCTAAGGCCTGAAATGATTAGTTGTCGCTCGAAACTCTATGGTGGGAAGAATCTGTACGTGTTGAGATATCGTCAAAGCACTTAAGGTCTCCTAGACACATAAGGACTCTCGGCAAACTGGTTCAACAAAGCTTGTTAGTTAGATATCTGGGGCACCTGATTTTTTCTTTTTGCTTTTTCCACCTAAATGTCATGAACTTTATTTTCAATAAATTCTTTATTTCATCTTATATTCTTGTTTTTGCAAATATTATACATTGACATAATGATCGATAAGCTAACAAGTACAAGAAGATCTCTCTACATTACTTTTGAAAGATTCCTAGAAATACAGGGACCAAAGACAGTCATGATTTAAAAAGGGGCATTCCCGTGGGTAAACAACTCAAGAGAAAAAGTGACACTACCCGGACAGAATGTGGGGCAAATAGTTTTCTTTTAATATGATCAGACCTGGAAAAGAGAAGGCCCAGTGACTTAAACAGATTTTGAGCAGTCGATGATGCCGGCTTAAGAATGGATACAAATGCTCAAGCCGATCTTGAGACTAAAAATCATTTTCAAATGTTACTTTGCATTCATGCTAGCATCATTCATGCATTCATTAGGCATATTTAAGCTAGGATCATTTGATTCGTGCTAATCATAACATCCTGAATGTGTTTACAAAAAGTTTTTCAGATTCTATCCCTCTAACATGCAGTGGAATAGATAAAGCATGACAATAAAGTTCACCCCCCTAAAATTGTAGAGGGATGAACACAACAAGTGGATCCTGTCTCATTGAGGATGCAATGGAACAGATCATCTAGTTTACTTACCCCAAGAAAGTAGAATAAAAGAATGATTAGGGAGTCCTACGCCCTTTTAGAAAAAGAAGACAAAGTGATCGAAGCCCATGAGGGTCGTGATTCCCCGCCACGATATAATAGATCCTACAGATCTCGCTTTGCTGTTGATGATGTAATAGGTCAAATTTTTATCTAGGTCTAATTTTGTCGTTGATGATACGACTGGACAAAATATTTTCTTCAGATCTCATCTTCAGACTTATAAAAAAATAAAATCCAAAAAAGGAAAGAAAAAGAAAAGAATGAAAAACCAAAAAATAGAAAGCCAAAAAAAAATCCAAAAGAAAACCAAAGCTTTCTCCAGATCGTGCCACTTTGTTAGAGTTGCGGCGGATCATACTTTCTTCTATAGATCATGCCACTTCGTCAGAGTTGTTGCAGATCAAACTTTCTTCTCCAAATTATGCCACTTCGTTAGAGTTGTTGCGGATCAGACTTTCTTCTCCAGATCATGCCACTTCGTCAGAGTCGTTGTAAATCAGATTTTCTTCTCTAGATCATGCCACTTCGTCAGAGTTGTTACGGATCAGACTTTCTTCTCCAGATCATGCCATTTCGTCAGAATCGTTGCAGATCAGACTTTCTTCTCTAGATTGTGCCACTTCGTCAGAGTTGTTGCGGATCAGACTTTCTTCTCCAGATCACGCCACTTCGTCAGATTTGTTGTAGAGCAGACTTTCTTCTCCAGATCATGCCACTTCATCAGTGTTGTAGTAGATCAACTTCTTTTAGAGCAGAATACCCCAATTTACAGAGTAAATAAACCATCTTTTCAAAAAAAGCAAAAAAAAAAGAAAAAGAAAAAAAGAAAAAAAGAAAGAAAAATAAAAAGAAAAAGAAAAAGAAGAAAAATAAAAATAAAAATAAAACGAAAAAGAAAAATGTTAGGTCTTGTCTCTTCGTCGGTGTTGCAGCTGGATCAAAGATCACAACCTTTATCACTCGATCTTGTCCCCTCATCGGTGTTGTAGTCAGGTCAAATATCAGAACCTTTATCTTCAGATCATGTCTCTACTCCAGTGTTGTAGTTGGATCAAGTTTTGCAGACTTTGCCTTTCCGTCAGTGTTGCAGCTAGGTCATAGTTTCTCTAGGTATTGCGTCGTCGTCAAAGTCGTAGCAAGCTGATCTCATTTTGCACCCCCAACGGATCACCATATTTTGAATTTTTATCTTCCCAGCGGATCACCTCATTTTGAAGATTTTTCCTACAAGAGCGGCCGAGTAGATCAAGTGAAGCGAAAAAAAGGCCATGCTAAGAAAGAAGAAGCCCAACCAGACCAGACAAAATGGTTTCTTTTTTGTCTTTGCTTCATTGTCGTTATACAACAATGAGCAAAGAGGGGCAGCTGTAGTAACCCATTTCGTCTGTGCCTTTGAGCCCATATATTACAATCTAACAAACAATAAAACCATACCCATCAAACCCATTTCATTAATCCATATAACTCGTACCCATGTACAACCTATAAAACCCGGACTTAACAACCCATTTATCCAAAACCCTAATACACAAAAAAACCCTAGCTATCCTCAACCATCAGCCGCCGCCGTTAGTTCACTGGTTCTAACAGCCGCTGCCGACACCATTATTAAATCCCACATTAACCCCTATTCAAATCCTAACTAAATCGACTCTTAAACCCTTAAAAAATAATAAAAATCTAGATATATGTCCCCCCCGCCACCACCGCCCCAGCCATCCCGTCATTGCCTCCACTGCCCAAAACACGGCCTTTATAGGCTACCACATGTCCTCTTACTTTCCAGATCACCCCGAGTATGAGCCTTATAAAAGGATTCGATCAGCCAAAAAGAGGTGGCATTAGAGACTAGGAAAAAACCGAATAAAAATAAAGAAATAAGCAAGGGAAGAGATCGAATAGTCCAAAAAACGAACAGAAAGGTAAAAAAATATATAAAACCTTTCGGTTACCTTAGGTCTAAGGAGTTAGGAGTGGATTTAGGAAAAACGAACCTTAAATCCAACCTTAGGGGCTAAAACCGAACCTAAACCATCCATTGTATGTACTCCGGCTGCCGTTTGCGGTGGTTTCTCTGTCACCGGTGAACGACAGCACACGACAGAAGCTCGACCGACATCTGGGCAACATCGACAGAGAGAACTGGGAGAAAATTGAGAGAGTTTCAGAACTTTCTTTAATATCAAGTGTTGGAATGAATTTTTGGGGCTGAATTTTGTATTTAAGAGGTGCTTAAAACGATGTCGTTTCACCCTTATGTAACCCGCGCGACGACCCGACCCGCATAGAGGATCCGCGCCTTCTGAATCAAATGGGCAAATTGCACTTCTGGCCAATCCGCCTTTGTATCTTCGCAGTTATGCACTTTAATTTTCATTTTGTTTCATTTCTGTCACTGCTTTAGGCTTAAATTTTATTAATTATATTATTAATTAGTTTTATATTATTATGATTATTATTATTATATCGCTAATACATATATACTATTGTTATATGTATGTACGCTATAATATATGTACGTTATGTTTATATATTATTATTATTATATTTACATAGTATTATTATTAATTAATATGATAAACTTATATATATATATTCCACATTCTTTTTTTTTATCGAATTTTAAATTTAAATGATTTTCTTTATCAGAGAATATTGTGAAAAACGTATCTCGGGCGTAAGGGGTGCCGCTTTCCGTTTGTCTCTATTACAAAACATCATTTTTTAATTCTAAAGTGTAACTTTCAAAATAGATTCTCTTTATTCGAGAATCTAACGAAAATTATGCCCTGGTAGGGGCGTAAATTTCTTTCGTATGAAGAAATATTCTTTTAAATATTTTAAGCGATCACAATTTCTAAATTAATTTCGAATTCTTAATTTCCATCGTTTAAACAATATGTAATCGATTAGGTACCAATTTTTAGGCGTTGTGGGGTACTCACCCTTCTCCACACGTAACTGACTCCCGAACCTATTTTTTTCTGGTTTTCGCCGACAAAAACTCATTGTTTTAATAAAATGACACAAAAACATGTTTTTATTAAAATAACCGGATTTTCAGGTGATCCAATCGCACCTAAACTAAATTAAAAAAGATTGGTGGCGACTCCCCGTTGTTACAAACATAATTTAGAAATTTTGGAGTGAGACAGCTTAGGGTGAGGCTAAAATGCGGCCCTACATAAATTCTTATCATTTTTGTAAGAATTTGTGTATGGTTGAGTAATAATTTAAGTAGAACCGAAATTCTTATTAATTGGTTAAGAATTTGTGTAATTACATAAATTCTCATCAACTTGATAAAATTTTGTGTAAATTTTATCTTATATAAAAAATTGTGTTAATCCAAATTTTTATCATTTAAGTAAAAATTTGTATAAATTCATCTCATTTTAATTGCTCTGCCAAATACTTTTTTTTTTTTGGATGTTTTCTCGTCGGACAACTTTAGAAGGCGGGCGACTTTAGCGAATCTGGGATGGTGTGTGCGTACGGAATCTGTCTTTACTTCAGGTTTTGGTTCTTGCTTCGGAAGTTCCGGTCTCGATAAGGCCCATTGCATTTGCCGTATGGCTAAAGGGCGCATGTAAAGTATATCGATCTGTATTGATCATATGTGTTCCGAGCTTCAGGAGTTTGAAACAAGTAACTGTTAACGGAATTGCAACCACGTTTATAAGCATATATATATATATATATATATATATATATATTCAACCAATGATTAATAATAGATATAAACTCAAAAATAATGCCCAACATTTTTAGTCATTTTAGTATCCATTTTTGTGTGTGTGCAATTAACGTTTTATTTTTTTATTTAAAATCCACTCTCGTTTGATGGAAACCGTCAGTCAACTAATAGTCAATTCCCTTCGCTAACGTGGCATGTCTACATGGCATGAGATTTTGATGTGGCGATGCCATGGGTATGAAGATGTTAACATGGCATCACGATTTTTTTTAAAAATTAATTATTTTTATATTAATTTTTAACCAATCGAATGATGACACGTGACATTATTTGATAGGTTTAAAAGCATAAGAGTTTGAGACATATATTTCAGAACGGTACACAAAAGAAAGGTATCTTGCAAACTACAATCAAGTCCTGCAACTAGTTAAGAAAAGAAATTCTGATAAAAAAAAAAAAGATCCAATTGAACCCCTAAATTGAAAGGAATGCCTAAAAAAAGAGGAAAAAAAAGATAAGGATGAATTTGTGAAGCAAAAATATGACAAGCTAAGTACATTTAAAATCACATGTAGTAATTGTAAGTAAGTAGAGCACAGAAAAACAAATGTACCAACCCTAGACAAGTATACTTCACCATATTTTAATTACTTATATATTATATATTGTGTAATCGGTATTTTTTTTTTAAAATTAGGCATCTGCCAATAATGTATCAAATTTAGCTACAGTTACAAGTACACCTACAAGAATCGATGGATCAACTAGTAGTATATCTCAAAGTAGCAAGGTTAAAAGAACAAAGTCTACTACTGCAAATCATGAGGTATAACAAAAAATACAAAATATTCTAGTTGGTTAATTTATCGAACTATAATTTTTTATGCATCTCAGAATGATAACAAGGAGAACTACAAAAAGCATGAAGAAGAAGTCCAATGAGACAGAAACATTAGCTGTCATCCCTTCAACTATTGGTTCTGCAACCAACAAAAAGAAACAAGTTGGTATTGGCATATATACAGACATGAGAACAGAAGAACAAACATTAAATGTGAATGTTATAAGCTTTCTTCTTTGTTTGGCATCTAAACTCTGTTAACTGTCAGAACTGATACATTATTAAATTTTATCTTTTTCAACATAATTTTCCTAGTGAAAGTGTTGTTACAAGCGGTGCAAAAAGAAAGATTGGAGCTGATACTTCTCAATACGATGCATGGAAAGGACCTGACCTAGATTGAAAAAGAAAGCAAACAATTACTACAAGACAACTCCAACAGCAACAATTTGATGAACAGAAAAAACAAAAAAGAAAGACTGAACCAAACGCTTTGGGTATATGTCAACTAACTAACGCTTACAAATAATTGATAATTCAGTGTAGATATGCCAGTAAAATAATGCCAAGTATAGGTCTTTTGTGTGCAAGTATACACGGTTAACAAGTAATACAACAGTAAGTTGAGTATTGTATCCACATGAATTGACCAAGAGTTAAATGCCACGATTTTACTTGAGAAATGGGAAAAATGAGTTTGATTTGGAATTCGGATTTTGGTTTTAAGAAAAATGACTAGGGAAAATATAATGAAAATTCAGGCAAGTTGGCAAACAAGTGTATTCAAATGGTGATTAGCGTTGGCAGTGGATGCTTGAATTTCACACTAACTATGCCAGTCTTTCAATAACCTTCAGCCTTGGTTTTATTGCTGAGCTGATTTTAAAGTGGCAATGCCTTTGTCAATAACAATGCCCTAAGTTAATTATGATTAACCCCTATATGTCTATAGTGAATTTTCTCAATCCTTAACTTGGAAAAGTTTTAATCTTTTACTCCCAAGGGGTAGACTCACTTTCGAAGTAAGCTCATCTACTTGAACATCTTCTGTTGATTTTTCTCACCTTAGTACCTTGACAATTAATTGTTATTCTTAATTCTGTTAAGATATTAAGGGATAATATGCATGCAATGCCAACTGTCATCTGACAAACAATTGAAAGAAATTAAACACTAGCAAGATAGACAAAAATGCCAAAGCATTCAATTATTAAAAGCTAAAAATAGCTGAGCGTTTCATCGAAAAAATACCCCCAACCAACATAAAGAAATTAGTTCATGGTTGAGGGAACCATCAACACCAAATCATTTTCAAATAACATCACCATAAAATCAGATCTAAAATAAAGAGAAATGGACAAAGAAGGAGATCCATCGATGTAGCCCTTCAATGGATCCAGAGCTCTCGGTCTTAGCCTGGTCGAACCACAACTTGCCTGTTCACCATGGTACAGCCTCCTTGAGTGAGTCGATCCCATCACATCGTTGGGACTCCTTTAAATAAGCATGCATGGAAAACCCTAGGTTGGGTTTGAATTTGAAAGTTAGTTACGCATTTGAGATAAGCGCATTATCTTCTTTATCCTCTTTTGAATTTTAGGGCTGATTAGATCTTTGACCAACTGACCAGACATCGGCCATCCTTCTTGTGCCACCCAAGTCTGGCATTCATCGTCCTACTTTTGCCAGCTTTGACATTTCTCTTTGGTTCCTCGCTCTATTCTGCCAACTACTGTTGCTCTTACCCTAGCATGAACACTAAAGCAAAAGAAATACACCTTTACTCTGGCAAAAGAACCGTTCCCTAACTCCTTAATGCAAATGCATGATTTCACTATCTAAATGCATGAATATATATTCAAAGGCAGGCAAAAGCATGACAATGTATGTAGGAAAAATAATACTTTTGAGGAGTTAATAATATACAATCAAGTCAGCCAGATGCAAATGCTAACAATTAGTGTGATGTTGCAAGTGTTATTGGATATTAGTTATTTTGTTACTTGGATAATTTATTTTGTATTACTAGGATGGTAATATTTTGTTTCAATTATTCAAAACTGATTGTTTGCTGAATACTATCCAAGTATAGAATTTATGATACAATTTTTTTTGTTTGAAGTAGGCAAAATGAATTAGGAAATGATTAAAGTGAAAAAATGGATTTGTGCGCACATAACAAGTTATAAAAATAGATTTTTCTTAGTTTTTTTTTTCACACTTTCTTTTCTTCATTTCTTCATGATTTCTTTTTGGTTGCTCTTGATTTCTTCTTCTTTTCTTGTGGGCTTGTTCATGGTGAACATGTCTTCTTCTGATCAGAATTTGAAAGTGAAGAACCTGATATCCCTCAACCGATTTACTTGCTAAGTGGTGGAGAAATGTAATTTTGGGTGATGGTGGTGGAAGCAAAAGAAAGAAAAATATACACAATGATTTAGAGTGGTTCACCTTTCTAATCAAAGCCTACATCTACTACCTTAGCTTCCCCACTAAGGATTTCAACAATTCACTAAGAATTCTTCCCCTTTTCAAGGCTAAGGAGGCAACCCTTTACAACCTAGACTCACTCACCAAGCTGAGCATCCAAAGCTTACAAACCATGCTTTGAGAAACCTCTCTAACAAGAGAATTAATAGAAAACTGAAATCCCTCTTTTAGGTAGATGTTTGCACTCTAAAGCACCCACCCAAACCCTATTACACTTGAGCATACATTGACAATTGAGCTCAACAAGTGTAGTCTATACAAGAATATGAATTTAAGCACTAAGATACATTTTCAATCATTTTAATGTTGGCAATTTGATCATTAGCTTATTCAGATGCTTATTGAGACCTTAAATACTTCCAATTGAGTTTTTAGCCGTTGGTGACCGTTGGGATTGAATTGGAGCCATGATAGCTTTATTTCTCGTAATAAATGCAGTTCTGGAGTAGTCGGTATCGGTAAGCAGGTAGCCGTATCAGTATCGGTTCTTTTGAAACTAGACGTTGAGCTTGATGCAGCCTTCTCGTATCGATACGCCTTGGCGCGTATCGATACTAGGGATCGGTATAGGGTATCAGTACGCTACAGGGAACTAGTTATTGGGGTTTTTCAAAATAGCCGTTGGGGATTTGAAAAGTAGGGATCGGTACGCCTTTACGCGTATTAAAACGACCCTTCTCCATATCGGTACATCTAAACATGTACCGATACAGGTTTTCACTACTAGAAAAATATTGTAGCTAAAACCCTAAAAGGCATCAATACGGTGTATACCGTATCGATACGACCGTGTTGAAAACATGAGTTTGTCTACTTTTAAACATTTTAAACACTTCCAAAACCTTATGAAAACATCTCAAACTTATTTTCAAATTGTTTGGACTTAAAATCATTTTTGCACTCTTTTCAATTTAGTCCAAAACTAATTTTCAATTATTATATCAAAATAAATATCCTAACAATCTCCCCTTTTTTGATATAATAAAACCAACTTGAAAAATTGTTTTGAGATTCTCCTCCTTTGTAAAAATAAATTTTGAATAAGAGTTTAAAATTTAAAGATAGTTAAAGTTCCTCCTTATTCACTTGAAAGTTCATTTTTTCAAACTATTCTCCCCATTTTTGTTATATTAAAAATGGTTCAAATCAAAGTTTGAAAACTTTTAAGTCCATAATAATGGAGAGTTTTGATAACAAATTTTGACAAAAAAAAGAATTTTGATTAAAATAGGCCTCCCTTACTCAAGCATTACATGAATGTTAGTCCAACAAATGTATGATTAACTAGTTGAATTAAAAATAAAGAAATCTGTACACACCAATTTTTGAGCTCTGGCCACATATCAAGCTTGGTCTCATAATAATAAAAACAAATAAAAATTACAGAATTAAAAAATAGAAAATAACAAAATAAAAAATCCCCCAAAAAAGAAAACCCCTAATCTAATCTGTAGACCCTAGCCCCTGCCTTCAACAGTGCACATTCCAGAATGTTCTCTAACTTACAAGCCACTCGCCTAACCATCCAAAGTTTTCGACGCACGCAACTACTTCCGAGATATCCGGTATTCTAATGACTTAGGAGACTCTTCATGTCCCCTGTAAATAACGAGGCAAGAAACGATTAAAAGGGGAGGAAAAAGAAAGATAGAGCAAAATTAGTGAATGTTCGGTGAGTAAACGGAAAAGATGAAGGAAGATCAGAAACTGGAAGACTAGTCAGAGATTTACCTTGATTCATGATTGGTGTAATATCCCAAAACTAGGCTTAGAAGAATGTTACCACTTTTGATTCCTAAGTAATTTAGCCTATTGCGAATTAAGGTAGCTAATTTTAAAACTTAGGACCAAAAAGAAAGAAATGATGCTCATTGTGTGTATGACTAAACCGATTAATGTCTTAAACTTGATGCTTGCATGCTAAAATTTATAAAACCAAGGGACTTAGACACTTGTCCAAGGGAGAGGAAAAACTTGTGTAGGGGTGGGGGTTTCGACTATTGTGGATGAGCAACCATTCTTCTCCTTTCTCCCTAAATGCCGAAACACCAAATATATATAGAAAGAGCTTGAGAATGCCATAGGAGATGGAAGCTTAGGATTTAGCTAATTCAATTTCTTAAATCGTTGGTTGTCTAGCTTGAAGAAGAAGGTAATTACACTCTTCCTTTCTTCATGATCAAGCTCGGTTTTGAATTGTTGTTTGTGATCTCTCATGTTTTGGTAGCTAGGATGATTTAGTGAAGCCAAATTCATGTTGTGAATCTTGGATGTGTACAAATGATGTGCTTGGTTTATTTTTTTTCTAATTTGATGTGATTAGAGAACTCTTGAAACTATTTTTATAGAATTAAAGTTAGATTGGGGGCTATTTGTATCAAATTGAGGATGATTAAGGATTAATTCAATGGGTTAGGGGCTGTTCGGTGCATGTGTATAAGTGCTAGGGACTGTTTTGTTGTAAAATTGAGCATTGTGGACTGCTATGTATGAAATTATGTGGATATCTGTATGTTGGGCTAATTAATACACGTATCAATGAGAGTAAGCGTTGTCTTAGTGACCTAAAAACATGGGAACTGCATTATAATCATATAAGTGGACTATTTGAATGTATAAGAAAGTATACGAACTATTTCGAGTGTATAAATATGTATGTATGTTAACTGGATTGTATTGCAAATATGTGTATGTTTGCTGCCCTGTTTCGAGTGTATAAATATATATGTATGTTAATTGGATTGTGTTGTAAACATGTGTATGTATGCTGCCTGTTTCGAGTAATTAAACAAGAGAAATGCTTTAAGAATGCATTTAGGAGCTGATTTGCAAATTAGGGACTGTTTGCATAGAGGTGAACTTGGGTGGACTGTTTTGTGGCCATTTATGTGAAAAATGTGTATTAAGGGTTGTTGTGATGATATATATATGTATATATAATACAATATAATGACCCTCAATACAAATAATACAACCAAGACATGAAAAGATTCTTAACAATACATATGATCTATCCAAGCATCAACTAGATCAACCATCTCAAAGCTATCCAAGCATAGAAAAATCTTCTATGTACTTATGCAAGATAAGCAATCATACCAAACTATACCCTGTACTTTAAATACAACTATATTAGTCCAATTCAAGCTACGCACATGCATACTTAATTCCAGTCCTTAACAATCATGTCCACAAACATTTCATCCAAATTTCAATCACCTTGGCAACCACCAAATATTAGAAGACCATTTACAAAACATTTCGAATGCACATAAGCATTACTTTCATGGAACCAAAAAGAATAATCTACATGCAAATACAAGCATGATGCCACATGACTAGGGGTTCTAGCAAAAAAAAGGTTTACAAAACATACACATGTACTTGTGATCTTGATCGAGCTCCAAAGCAAAGGGGTCACTAATCTTAACCTGAAACAATACCAAGATTTACCAAGTAAGTAATCACTTAGTGAGGTAGCAAGGTCACAAGCAAAATTATTATTTCAAGGTAACATAAGATTATCACTACTATCATCTATTTTAGATTCAAGATAGGTTCATAGTGTTCATTTATCCCAACTGTATCTAAGCATGAAGGCAAGTCAATCAATATAATACAATAAAGTACACATGGCACATATTCAAGGCATTCATAATACATTAATACCATGGAAATTTTAAGGCACAATGTCTTACTTCAATAAGAACATAGTAAGTGATTTAACTAATTCTTACTTGTCATGCAAGTCCTCAATTTCTTGTAGTTTGTTTAAAAGTTTAAATCATAAGTAATTTCTTATTAACCTTGGTAGTCAAATAAACCAATTTTACATGTATATCACTTATTTAAAGTAGCCATAATACAACATTTCATAACAAGATTAAGGCAAAACACATACTTCAATTAATAGATCAAAATAAGACTTAATTTAGCTTTACTTGTCAAGCAAGCAACCCGTTTATCATAGTAATTTTAAATCATGTGTTAATCATCTTTGATTTCTTTATAACCTTGGTAACCAAGTAGTCTAGGTACTCAAATTCCCAACCATACTGTCGCTAAACAGAATGTACGCAAGGTACTGGTCAAACCCTCATACTGTCGTTAAATGACCACAACACTTCCCTCCTACTATCACCAAATTAGGACCATAGTCCACGGACCGTAGTACACCTTAAACACGAGCTCTATGGACTCTATGACATGGCAACTATACCTAAGACTAACTCAAAACCAAGGTATTCATAATTATATCTTATCATATACTTATAGTGAGCTTAGCTCCACATTCAAAAGATCAAGAGGAGTAGAACTCCATTGTTTCATATACTTATAGTGAGCTTAGCTCCACATTTGAAAGATCAAGAGGAGTAGAACTCTATTGTTTCATATACTTATTTCTTGTAAGTTCTCATTTACTTTCAAAGTCATCTTATTATGACACAAGATATGAATTCAGACTTTTCATACATAAACAGAAGCATTTCTTAACTCACAAATCTTCTGACATCGATTATCAACATTTCTAAATCAATAATGCAAAACTCACCTCAAGGCCATGCTTAGCTTGCAACTTAGCTTCAATTTCAATATTAAAGTAAATAAAGTAATTAAAGAGAGACTCATGAAGGTTTAACCCTATCCCGAAGCCTTAACTGCACCCACAGGTAATCCAAGCTCTACTTGATCTCGAATCACTAGTCCAGCTTGCTTTACTACTATTTTACCTGACTTGGACTTTGATTCTTCAATTACCTCTTGGTCTAAATACAATAATAAATATAAACATGTATCAAAATCATTCCATTCTAGATGAACAACATCACCTAACATTGTATGCATAAACTTTATTATTCTTAACATTTCCCTTTCATAATAGTACCAAAATCTTACTATCATGATTACATACTTTTGTGTACAAAACAGTCCCTAATTAGAATGTAAAGCAATCATATTTTTAATTACAAGAGTCCCTCAATTAAGCTTACAATGCAACCATTTTATGCTATAAAATTAGTCTTCAAAACAAGTTTAAAAAATATTTCAATTTATCCAAGAACAATCCCTAAAACATGTTTACAAACCAATTCATTTTAGTTATAAAAACAGTCCTTAAAACAGTCTCTAAACAACCCTTTAACTGGATTTCTAAAATAGTCCATTATTGTTATAGAAACAGACCTAAACAACTCATGTGAATTATTAACAGCCCTTGTTTGATTCAATTCTTTCGGTTCGATTACTAGTAATCCAAGTAACTCAATAACTCAGATGTTACCACAATGACACATCTAAACAAACAATTAATGTTGTTCGATTCATCCTAAAACAGGGTATATTCCTAGCAACATTTATAGGTTTCAAAAGTCGAATCATTTTTCAATTCATGACAATAATAAGACTCATTATCAATCAATGTAACTAATTTCCAGCTTCAACTCTAACTACACAATTAAACAAGAATCATTCGAACACTTAACCTATCTCAAAAACTCAAGAATTGTTTCATCAAAATCTAACAATTCAAACATGTAAGGATATCAACTCTACAAACTCAACTTATTATCTAAATCCAAAGAATTAAAAGGGAGGTTCTTACCCTCAAGGATCAACTATTCGAATTTATTGATCAAAATGGCTCAAGATTAAAGCTTAATATGAAGCTTTACCATATACGTTCAAGCTCTCTCTCTCAACAAGGATTGTTCGGTTCTTGAAGAAGATGAAAGAGGATAACATCCCTTTTTCTATCTCCACCGAAACCCCCTCCAAACATGTCCAATTTTTCATTTGACATGTGTAAAGACCATAAAGCCAAACTTTCTTAGCATGCAAGCCCTCCATTTTCCCATTTTCAGTTTAGTACATTTAATAATGGTCATTCATTCTTTCCCCCCTTCAATTCAGTCATAGACCCTTAATTTTAATCTAGGTATATATATAAGACAATGTATTTAAATTGTATTTGAATTGCTAACATACAATTAAGCCAATGTTTGGGATATTACATAGGATCCCGATACTGTGTGAACCCCGGTCTCACTCAGAAGTGTACAATCCCGATGCTATCTGGACACGAGCGTCACTCTAGGTTTGCAGTTATGACTGTGTTTGCTTTAGCTCGGATGATCTGGTGAGATCCCGAGTATGGTTGGGCCTTGTGGGCAATGTATGATGTTTTGCTATGTTGAGATCATGTTTTTAGGCAATTAGTGGTAACGCTGCGTGTTTATTTATCTCTCCTTATTGCTCGTACTAGCTTGCATGCTTATGTTTATGATTAGCATGAAGTATAGTAGAGTAGATGTGTACCACTGAGCTTTGTAAGCTCAACACTCAGAATCGTTGTTTTCGTGCATAGGTTGATTGTCAGATCGTGGGTTTGTGGAGTACTATCAGTATGAGATTCCAGTATGTGGAGGTTTTTAGAGTATGATACTAGTGTTTAGTGAGCTATGTATTCATAGGACCTTACATGGCCGAGTCTGTAATTCTTACTTTTGAAATTGTATTAATTAAGTCAAATGTTTAAACATTTTAATTAAAGTGGAGCTCCTTTGTAATGATTTAAATGATTTACATATATTTTCAACTTTTTAATTTAAATGCTTTTAAAAAAATAACTTGTTTGGGCTAAACCCAGTTGAGAATTTTATGGTTTTGGTTTGGGCTTGAGGCCCAAATTGTGACATCCGAATCTAGGGTGTTACAGAAACAAAGGTCGAAATGACATCGTGTCATCCGAGACAAATGCAATTACACTCACCTCAATCCAAGCTTAAATTTTTTCCTTAGCCTTTGTGGTTTCCTTCATTTCCATTTTCTCTAGCTAAACATTAAAGAAACATATCATTCAATACACTAGGCAGCTTGTACTGTCCTTAAAGAAAAATTTCTGTAAAATGTTCTATAACTTGAAATTTGATTCCGTTTGTTTTAAATAAAACTAGACTGAATAACCTTTTAAACCATATAAATCATAGCTATTAATTCCATTTATACTATTTATAATGAGTTTCTAAAATCACTGTTGATGCAGATTTAGGGACAAACTGCTACCCTATTTTCATGACCTTTACTTACTCAAAAATCCATATCTTTTGATATACAGATCCGAATCGATCACCGTTTGTTGCAAACAAAACTAAATTCACACACGGTTCTGTACAAATAAAAATAAATCTTTAATTTTGCCTATAATATTTTCTGTGAATTATTAAACTCACTGCCAATGTACACATTCTTGAGCAGAACTCACTAGGCTGAAATTTTGCTCTATTTATCACTTTAACATTAAATCTAAACATGATTACTATTTGATAAACCAAATTTCAAAGATACTTTAATACTATATTAACCTTAATTTATCAATTTATACATTCTTAACACATAGCAGACCTTAATCAAAAGACATGAAATTCCTAATCTTTAAAGATTAGGCTTTGGTGTTTTGAAGCTCTAAAAATTACCATATAACTTAGAATCAATCTAATTTCACATATAGATCCTTAATTGCACAAAAACCCTTAATTTAGGAATTTGCGTTCATAAACATGCGTACTTGAAATGGAATAAAATCAGTATCAAATGAAAGCTAGAAGCATGTACTTACCAAATATGTGATTGAACATAAAATTTGGTGGCTAATTAAGAAGAATTTTGATGAAAAAAATCTAGGGTTCATGTGAAGTCTTCATCCATGGAGTGTTAATGAACAAAGAAGAAGATATCTTATCTTTTCTCGCTCTTTCCGCGGGGTTTCTACCCCAATATCCATTCTTTCTTAATCCAATTTATCAATTATTGACACATGGTTGATGACTCACCATTTAATGGTTTAATCAAGGATTAACCCTTAAAGTTTATACCTGTAACACCCTATATACGGTCCAGAAGGAATTCGGGTCAAAGAGATATCACCAGAAAACAAAAACAAAGAATTGAAATTGAAATCATACGACAGGAAGTAAAACTCTCACTAGCTTTTACCGGTTTACAACACACACATATATATATTTGTGATATCCACCTCAAGGAAGAACACCGTGAAACTAAGAATGTAAGGATTCAGAAAAAATAGTTATAAATCATTCAACCTATCACTTTCATAAACTAGCCACCTTAAAGGAGATTTACAAATTTTCTTTACAAAGCTCTAATTCAACCAATATTCACCAGATCGAAACATGTATTACAAAAACAAAAAAATCATTAACATCCAACCAATAACTAAGTTCAAACTACATAAAAAGTTGCCTTATCCTTGATTCAAGATTAAACTATTATAAGATCGTTTATTACCAATCTTGATCTAAATCTTTTTGCCTTTGATTATCTCAAAAAGTTAACTAATTTGTCATAACATTAGCCCTATACATGTATAAAATATATCAACTTAATATCAACAATGTTACATAACCAAGCTGTGCATAACCTTACAATATTATCCAATTCCGGTTTCATTTTCAAACATAGTATATAACATTCGCACACATCTATGCTTAACTATCATGTATAAATTGATTCATGTAACTTTCATACTTTATAGATTATAACATACATCAAACATATCATGGATTTCAAACAATGAACACTCGTGTCATACCAAAGAAGGGCTAAACACTAGGATCATAAATTTTTATCAGGAGCACGAAAATTCGTTAATCAAATAAACCAAAGATCAATATCATTTTAATCAAAAAAGAAAAAATATAACCGCATAATTAAAACTATCCCAGGCATTAATCAAAAACCATATTTACTATCTTATTCTTATGAACTTACAGGTTAAATCATTATTTAACCTTTTAAACTCTGAAATTCCATCTTCAGATTACAAGTTCAAATAGTCCATAATATATATATATATATTAAAAAACTTAATATCATTGGACATAGTTATTACCCAAACTCATAAAAGATCAACTATCAAACAACTTTCACCAAGATAACATTATCAATGAAATAATACCCAAGATGATCATTTAAAGGCCATTTACAAACTATACAAAGCGCATTGTGTATTGTATTAAAAAGAAACAATAACTACTATGCAATTATACATGAATGAAATTATACAAAGCCACATTTCTAGGAGTTTAAAGAAAAATAGTTATAAATATACTCAAAAGTTTTAGAGGGACTTGGAACCTTCAACCACGATCGAACCACTAAAGCTCTTTAAATCCTGAAAATGCATGGAAATGAATGCATTAAGCTTACTTAGCCTAGTGGGGTAGTGACCAAGTAAGAGCATAGAATATAATAATGACAATCAACATTAAGGAAACAATGTATACAAAGTTTAAAATGGCACAACAGTACATAATTCATGAATTAAAAGCTTATCTTTATTTCATAAACTTAATCATACTTGGATTTGACTTATGGAGGCTTTATCAGAATTTAGGTGCTTTCATAACTTATGCAAGGCATACCATTTCTTTCATAAACATATTTTGTCTTACTGACTTATCAAAATCTTATAAAAAATCTTTCAGAGTTCTTGTCAGAGTTTTTATCTGAGTTCATGCTTGTTAACAATATTTTCCTTAGATTACATTGGACATACACATAGCACATAGCACATAGCACAAAGCACAAAGAAATGGCTAGTGTTAAAACATATCAATCAATCTCCTCTTCTCCTCCATCACCTCTCCGTTACCTCCCATTATCACCAATATATCACAATATGGGGTCGTCACCCCTGAGCCGTAGCCCGTGGACCGTAGT
This sequence comes from Hibiscus mutabilis, assembly GCA_019671005.1. NCBI lineage: Eukaryota > Viridiplantae > Streptophyta > Magnoliopsida > Malvales > Malvaceae > Hibiscus > Hibiscus mutabilis. Next base: position 16,629,438 of record CM033714.1, on the reverse strand, counting down.
CCCAATATACGAAGTACCATGCCAAAGTGTCCAAGGGCTTCCATTGTATAGACAACTTATAAATTTTATGCTTTGACATTGGGTGAGAAATCTTATGAAAATATTGAGCTTTTAGCTCCAGAGGTTTTAGGAGTTCATAAGCTTATAACATTTTTGGCTTGTATTTCATTCTTAAAGTCATATAGCATCTGAGCATTTAGCTCCAAAGATAGTTATTTTATTATAACTTATTGTTGTCACTTGATTTTCACTTTCGTTTTAGTTGTTATATTAATTTAGTATTGTTGTAGTGTTATACTGATAATATAGTTAAGTGACATTGATAACATAGTTAATATGTTTAGTAGTAAATATTAATGTTACTGATAATATAGTTAGGTGTCATATAGTAACATAGTTAATATATTATAGTTGTAAATATTAATGTTAGTATTAGAATAGTTTAGGTGTCATGTAATGTATACTTAGTGTGTTATAATTAGTATAATTGTTAGCATCGTATGTTAGTATTAACATAGGTTATATATTTTAGTATCCTAGTTAGTAGTTAATATAATGAGTTATCAAAACCCAAAAAATATAATAAAATAGGTAGCCCATTTAAATAAAAAGATCCATTAGATTAAATAGAGTCCATCAATTAAAAAATGCCCATACATTATACAAAGGGCCGGCTGGCCCATTTATAACCCCAAAAAACCTAATCCCATCTTTATTCTTTGCGTAGCCGAAAGGAGCCGTTGGATCAATCTGGGATCCAACGACGTAGATCGCGCTAGCTGGGGATGATATAGCGCCTCAACTGTTCGGCCGTTCGATCAGGATGCAATCTGACGGCCCAGATCGCTTCAGATATATCACGCGGATCATCACTCGCGCGTGGCAGCCACGCGCACGACGTTTTAGCTCTGGCCGTTTGCTTCATCTTCTCCGACGCTCCACTCGCTCCGATTGTTCCTCGCCAGTACCGTTCGAATCATCAAAAACATGTAAACAGAGGAACAAGAAGGTTAAATCCCTAAATTAGAGCCCATCAATTCATGATAAAGACAAAAAGAAATTAAATCCCTAAATTGAAGCCCTAGCTAGAAAACTAGAATCTAAAACGGGAAAGGTTAATCCTTAAATTGGAGCTTTAGCAAGAATCCAACAACAATCAGATTAAAGCATTGAACAAAAAGGCAACAAGCTTAAAATTAGAGCCGAGACAAGATCAAATGAAGAGGATATTAGGGATTCAGGCTTAAAATTCAAGCAATTCTTGTACTATATAAACCCTTTGTAATTCATGTAACAACGAAGAGAGAGAAAGAGGAACAATCATAAATCACACACAACTTCTTAATGCTGCTAGGTTTGTGGGGAGGAATTGGATGTGCCCCTTTGCTAGTATCTCGTCAGTATGAGTCTCGGTAGTTTATCCATTCACTATCGGTCTTGGCTCATCAGAATTCAAGTTCCAAGGTGAGTTCAGACAGACAGTTCAGACAATCAATGATGCATAGAACCATTGTTATCACATGAAACTAGAATCTAATAGTCACTGCATGTACACCCCGGACTATGACATTTGGAGGCATACGAGAATGAATGAAAAAGTCATAACACCTACATCTGGGCAAGCTAAGTCTCTAGAAGAACACTTAAAGGTAGTCCCTACAGAAGCTGACATCTTAAGAGAAGAGTTAAGAAGGGCTAAGCTGGAGATAGAAGCCTTACAAGAGCAGAACCAAAGAGAAAAGTTTGAGTCAGGCCTCAATGTTGAAAAGTATAAAGGGGAGATGAAGTGAGTAGTGAAGATGTATGAAGGCCTAGAAAAGAAGTTTGAGATCCAATGGGTTGACTTCTTTAAGCTCCAGACTACTGTTCAAAATGCTGATATGAGAAAGACTCCAGAACAGTGGAAATAAAAAATTGAGCATGCTGTAGGGAAAGAAAAGGAACGAGGAAGGCATGAGGTCGAGAAATATAGATGAGCCCTTGTTGAAGAGAAGAAGAAGGTTAAGTTGGCAACTAAAAATGGAAATGGCAAATGGGTTCATGAAAGTGATAAAGAAAGTGTGGCTGTATGGAAAAGGAAGACCCACGACAACATGATCCGCCTATTTGAGTTACAGAAGGCATATGACCAGACCAGTGCAAAGCTAAAGCAGAGTCAGGCTTGTGTTGCTAAGTTACAAGCTAAGATAGATGATCTGAACCACTCGTTGCACAGACTTCAGAACCATCACACCTATATTGAGCTTCATGCTTGTCTAAGTGAGAATGATACCTTGAAGAAACATGTTGAAGGAATGGATAACATCATCCAGGAATATAGGAAAAAGATCTTGGTCCTTAAAGACATCGCTGATGGAGGTAATGACTACTAGTTCACTCGTCTTATGGACATGGCTAGAAGATTCTAAGAACAAGATGAGTTGGATAGGACTGTCATGACCCAGGTACAAGACGTGGCTCAACACATGATGATGCTAGCCACTGAAGCTACAGCTCTTCGTCAGTATGTCAACCCAGCAAGAGAAGTGGGACCGAGGTTTATGTGGCTCATTGAAGAAATCAAGGAATTATGAGTTCAAGCTGAAAAATTATTTGTAAACAAAACTTGATGTAATAAGGACCATTTTATATCCAATAAAAGAGTTGTTTCTTGAGCAAGATATTTTGTGGAATTGATAGCCCTTCGCTTGCATCCATGCATTTGCATTTCATTCTTTTATGTTTAATAGTTTTTCTTTGCATTAGTGCTTACATTTGTGCATGCATACATGACATAATAAGAATCTAACTTAAATAAAAATGACAGAAAATCAAAATAGCAAAAATAAATCACAAGTACGGTACTCGGTCTCAAGTCAGAGCAATGGAAGATAGAGTGATGGCCTTAGAAAGTAACCACAAGAGTACCCAAGATAGGTTAGACAAGCTGAAGATAGATCTGAAGCAACAGATGGAGTTGGTTCACCAAAAGACGGTTGGTTCAATTGCAGCCATGCTAGGCTTTAAGGACCTTGAAGCAGTGGAAGCTGGTGAGGAAGCTAATGCCGTGCCAAAATTTCAAGGGATAGCCTTTTTCCATCAGAGCATACAAAGAAATGCTCAATTGTCTAAGGTTAAAATTTCCCCACATGTTGCTAAGGCTTCAGCGTGGAATGATAGGGAGATAAGTTTTGAAGAAGTCATTGAGGTGCCTGATCTCGATGAAATTGCCGACAAGGTGAAAGCTGAGAAGAAATGAGAGGACCGCTATGAGAAATTGGAAGGGATGATTAAATCCTTCCAAGAAGGAGGTATATATGGAGGAATGGATGCCAAAGATTTAAGCTTAGTGACTGACCTGGTAGTACCACCAAAGCTTAAAGTCCCTGACTTCAAAAAATATAATGGAACAACGTTCCCTGTAGCACATCTAACTATGTATTGCAGGAAATTGTCAATGTATCTTGAGAACAAAAAGCTGCTTATCCATTGCTTCCAAGACAATCTAGTAGGGTTAGCTGCACGCTGGTAGACGCAGTTAAGTCGAATTAACATCAGATCATGGAAAGATTTGTCTGGGGCCTTCAGTGAGCAGTACAAGCATGTTTCAGACATGGTTCCAACCCGTTTAGTTCTGCAAGGATTGGAGCAAAAGCATTATGAGAGCTTCCGCCAGTACGCGCAGAGATGGAGGGATGTAGCTACCCAAGTCCAGCCACCATTGCTGGAGAGTGAGATCACCCCAATGTTTGTAGAGACATTGAAGGGTTCTTTCTATGACCGTATACTCAATCATGCCACAAAGAGTTTTGCGGACATGCTTATAAATGGACAGTTGATACTCGCGGCCATGAGAAATGGAAGGTTGGATAGTGGGGAAACAAATAAACCATACAAAAAGAGAGACAATAAAGTTAATGCCACTAATGTCAACAACCCCAGTTACTCAAAGGGGGTAGTCTTCAACAAACCTAATGTCTCGACCACAGCTCCAACAATTACAAACCCACCGAAGGAAGAACGAAGATATCAAGGGAGCTTGAAACCATATTTTTCTCCTATCCCAATGACGTACGCAAAATTATTTGTTGAACTGATTAAATCCCAGATGGTGCTGCCCAGGCATGTTCCTCCATTCTTACCACCATACCCACCATGGTACGATGAGAAGGCACAATATGAATATCATGCAGGAGTTAGGGGGCATACCATTGAAAATTGTACTGCATTCAAAAGGGTGGTAGATGATTTAAGAAAATCAAGGATGTTATCATTTGATACGTTAGAAGAAAAGGGAAACCCTCTGCCAAATCATCAAAAGGCAGGTGTGAATGCAATCATAGAGGAGGAGAATAAGGTGGTTAAAGAATGCGTTGCTGAGGTTAGAGCTCCCATGAAGTGGGAATGAGCTCAAATTGTAGCAGTAGGAATGCTGGGAGAAGGAGCCCAGAAATTGAAGATTGAGAATAAATTGTACTATGAATACCACATGAGGGAAGGACATGAGATTGATTGTTGCTTGGAGTTTAGGCAACTAGTTCAAGACAAGATGAATGAGAAAGAACTTGAGTTCTTCGGGAAAGAAGACAATAAATACATGCTGGACATTTGTGCATCTGAAGAGTCATATTCCAAAAGAAACTACACCGAAATGAAGCCTTTGGTTATTAAGGCTAAAACAAGAGCTGGTGAGCCAACAAGGAGTGTAACCCCGCGGCTCATAATTAAGGAACCTACGCCATTTCTATACAAGGATAACAAGCAGGTCCCATAAAATTACACTTGTGAGGTGACAACCCCATGAGAAACATCTGTCCAAGAGAAGGGAGAACCGGTCAATGAGGTGAGCCATTTCACAAGGAGTGGAAAGCTCTATTCCCAACCAATAGTAGAGGATAGAGATGATGCGCAAAGAAAGGTTGTTGTTGAAGAGGCTGAAAAAGAAGATGACAGAGATTTCTTCAAAGAAAAACTGACAACATATCATGAGCCTGTAAAGGAATCAGAGGCTCAAGAGTTCTTGAAGATCTTAAAACATAGTGAATACAGCGTCATTGAGCAACTCCACAAACTTTTGGCTCGAATTTCTATGCTTTCGTTGCTACTAAGTTCTGAGGGCCACCGTGAGGCCTTGTTAAAGATTTTGAACCGGACATTCGTACCAAAAGATATCACAACTGATAAGATGGATATGTTAGTCGGTGACATTGCTGTCAATAACTTCATCTCATTCAATGATGAGGAAATACTAGGTGAGTGAACGAGATCTTGCAAAGCTTTACACATCACTACCAGATGTAAAGGACATATGTTACCAGGTGTCCTTATTGATAGTGGGTCGACACTAAATGTTCTGCCGTTAGCCACACTAAAGAAGCTGCCAATAGATAGTTGTCATATGAGAGCTTACCAAAATTCAGTTAGTGCGTTTGATGGAACTCAGAAGGATGTTTTAGGGAAAATTGAGGTACCTTTGCAAATTGGACCAATGACTTTCGACGTTGAATTTGTGGTCATGAATATAAGACCTAGTTATAGCTGCTTGCTTGGGAGCCCATGGATTCACGCAGCAGGAACGGTCCCATCTATTTTACACCAGATGTTGAAGTTCGTGATCGATGGACAACTAATAACTGTCGGTGCAGAGGAGAAAATCATTGCATTAGTAACCACTGATGCACCCTTTATCAAGATCGATGAGGGTGTGCTCAATTGTCATTTCAGGACATTAGAGCTTGTCAATGCAACCTTTGTCACTGAAGGGAGTAAGGTGCCAGAACCTGTATTATCAAACTGTGCGAAGTTGCAGGTGAAACAAACGCTCGGGAAAGGAGCTGAAATCTGAAAATGATTCAGAAAGAGACATCAAGGAAGGCTGTATCCGGTAGTAATCCTGGCGAAAAATGATCGTTTTGGCTTGGGCTTTAAGCCCAAAAAATGGCAAAGAAGGGCTAAAATCAGAAAGCATCAAGAGAGGAGAAAAACTAGATTGAAGGGAGAGGAAATTGAGTGGGAGCCGATGACTTTCCCTCCCCTGAGTCATAACTTTATATCTGGAGGCATGTTGGATCCAAATGCCCCAATTAGTGATGAAGGAAAATGAGGGAGTACTTTATGTGAAGCATTTGAAAAGCTAAGTATCAATGTTGTGACTGACAATGAAGAAGAGAACTAGTACCTGTCAATGATTCGCCCTTACTCTGAGCTTGACAATTGGACTGCTAAAGAAATTCCTGTAGTCTTTAAGACATGTTCAGAGTAATTCTCAAAACCAACCTCTTTGCTCCAGGCCCGGAGACAATAGGGGATCTTATGTAAAGGGCCTATGTCAAACATTTAATTTGAATTCAATAAAAGATGCATTCCCTTAAATCTTGTGTGGCAAACTATCTTTTCATAAATAAACCAAAACCATAAAACCATAAAGTTAAAAGCACAAAAAACGTTCCATTCATTTTTTCCTTTGTATATATCTTTTGCCTATTCCCTTTTTAGGTTTTCAGATATCATTGACATAAATGAATCCAAGTCTGACTTCAAGGTTGACTTAGAATTGCCTCTGTGCTTGGAAGAAGTTAGACATTTTGACGATGAGGAAGAGTATGATGTACCCAGTGTTATGCTCAGAATGGTAGAAGAAGAGAAAAAAATAGATTCTACCACATAAAGAGGAACTAGAAATATTAAACCTTGGTACCGAAGAACAAAAACGAGAGGTGAAGATTGGTACTACCATCACAGCCAAAACTAGAAAAAAGTCTGATTGAGCTCTTGAAAGAGTTCAGAGATATCTTTGCTTGGTCGTATCAAAATATGCTCGGCCTTGACATCGTCATGCATAGGCTCCCTATAAGGGAAGGATGTGAACATGTTAAACAAAAGCTTAGAAGAATGAAGGCTGGAACACTCTTCAAGATTAGGGATGAGGTAAAGAATTGTTGCGAGATTCCTTGAGGTAGCTAAGTATCTGGAATGGGTGGCGAATATTGTCCCAGTACCGAAGAAGGATGGAAAAGTATGAATGTGTGTTGACTACGGGGACCTCAATAAGGCAAGCCCTAAGGAAAATTTCCCGCTCCCATATATTGACACTTTAGTCGACAATACAGCAGGTCATTCACTCTTCTCTTTCATGGACGATTTCTATGGGTATAACCAGATCAAGATTTGCCCAGAAGACATGGAAAATACGACTTTTGTGACGCTATGGATAACTTTTTGCTATAAAGTGATGTCCTTTGGACTTAAGAATGCAGGGGGAACCTATTAGAGGGCCATGGTCACTCTCCTCCATGATATGATACATAGATAAATAGAGGTATACGTCGATGATATGATTACCAAATCTCGATATGAGGAAGAACATTTGGTCAATTTAGAAAAGCTCTTCCTAAGATTGAGAAAGTTCCAGTTGAAGCTCAACCCGACTATGTGCACATTTGGAGTTATATCTGGGAAATTATTAGGTTTTGTTGTAATCAGAAGAGGAATCGAGATCGATCCAGATAAGATAAAAGCCATACAGGAACTTCCCCTACCTCAAACACAAAAAGAAGTTCGAGGTTTCTTGGGACGATTAAATTACATCGCACTCTTCATTTCTCAGCTAACTGATAAGTGTGATCCAATGTTTAAGCTACTCAGGAAGAATAACCCTAGGGCTTGGGATGAGGAATGTCAATTGGCTTTGGAAAAGATCAAAGAATAGCTGAGCAATCCTCCAGTTTTAGTACCACACGTTTTAGGAAGACCATTGATCTTGTACCTAATGGTCTGTGAAAATTCCATGGGCTGTGTGTTAGCACAACATGATGATACTGGAAGAAAAGAAAAGGCGATATATTACTTGAGCAAGAAATTCACTGATTATGAAACTAGATATTTGTCAAATCGAAAAACTATGTTGTGCTTTGGTGTGGACAGCTAGAAGGCTAAGGCAATACATGCTTTATCACGTTACATGGTTAATCTCGAAGTTTGACCCACTGAAGTTCATGATGGAAGCTCCAACCTTATCAGGAAGATTTGCACGATGACGGATGTTGCTATCAGAATTTGATATCCAGTATGTGAGCCGAAGAGCGATAAAAAGAAGTGTCATAGCAGGCTTTTTGGCAAGTCACGCCTGTGATGACTATGAAGCATTAAACTTCAATTTTCCTGATGAAGACTTGATGTGTATCTTAGAAGATGAGGAGGCTCCCACGGAATCTTGGGTTATGAACTTTGATGGTGCAGCAAATGCATTATGAATATGTATAAGGGCAGTTCTGGTCTCACCGGAGGGAGATTACTACCCTTTTACCAGTCGTTTAAAGTTTTTCTGCACTAATAACATGGCGGAGTACGAGGCTTGTATAATGGGACTAAGAGAAGCTATAAGGAGGAAAATTCATACTTTAAGAGTTTTTGGGGACTCTGTATTAGTTATTTATCAGATACATGGCGAATGGGAGACAAAAGATGCAAAGTTGATGGAATACCACCAGCTAGTCCTTGAGTTGCCCAAGGAATTTGATGAGACACTTTCAAATATCTCCCTAGAGAAGAAAACCAAATGGCTGATGCTTTAGCCACCTTGCTGCCATGTTTAGGGTAAATGAAGGTTCTAAGATGATGCCTATCAGGTTATATATGCTTGAATCTCCAGCTCATTGTTATAATGTGGAAGAAGAAATGGATGGATTGCCATGGTATCATGACATAGTGCAATATGTAAATCCCAGCAATACCCGCCTCAAGCTATATAAAATGAAAAAAAATGATCAAGAAAATGGCATCAGGGTATGTCCTTGATGGAGAGATTTCATATATGAATAGTCGCGATCAAGTGCTTCTAAGATGCATAAGAGCAAAAGAGGCTCAATTAATTGTGGAAGAAGTTCATGAAGGAGTTTGCGGAACCCATCCTAGTGGTTTTACCATGGCCAGAAGAATCATGCGCTTGGGATATTATTGGTCAACCATGGAATGTGATTGCATCAACTATTCTCGCAAATGCCACAAGTGCCAAGTCTTTGCTGACAAGGTTCATATGCCACCTCAGCCTCTTCATGTTATGACAGCCCCTTGGCCGTTCTCCATGTAGGCATTGATGTCATCGGTCAGATTCACCCTAAGACATCAAACGAGCGTTGGTTTATCATGGTAACCATTGATCATTTCGCAAAGTGGGTCGAGGCAGCCTCGTATGCAAATGTCACCCGATCCACGGTTTGCAAGTTTTTGAAAAAGGAAATTATTTGTCGATACGGCTTGCCTGAGAGTATCATTACTGAAAATGCCTCTAATCTAAATAACAAGATGATACGTGGAGTCTGTGAGCAGTTCAATGTCAAACATCATAATTCTGTGGTATATCGCCCAAAGATGGATGAGGTAGTAGAAGCCACAAATAAGAATATTAAGAAGATAATTGTAAAAATGACTGATACTTATAAAGATTGGCATGAGAAGCTGCCGTTTTCCTTATACGCTTATCAAAGCGCGGTAAGAACTTCCACTGGGGTAACACCTTTTTTATTGGTATATGGAGTAGAAGCAGTGCTACACATTGAAGTTGAAATACCATCGCTCCGTGTCTTAATGGAAACGAAGTTGGAAGAAGCAGAATGAGTTCAAGCAAGATATGATCAGCTGAACTTAATTGAAGAGAAAAGATTGAAAGCACTGTGTCATGGGCAAATGTACCAGAAAAGGATGATAAGGGCTCACGAGAAGAAAATTCGCCCAAGAGAATTCAAAGAGGGGGATTTGGTGTTGAAGAAGAAGCTGCCAATCCAAAGCGATGCTCAAGGAAAATGGGCACATAATTGGGAAGGACCTTATATTGTAACAAAGGTTTTCTTAGGAGGAGCATTACTTTTAGCCGAAATGGATAGAGACGAATTCCAAAGCCTGATAAATTTAGATTCAGTTAAGAAGTATTATGTTTGAAAGAGAAAAAGAAGAAAAAGAAAAGAAAGAAAAAAAAGAACCAAAAAAAGAGAAAAAAAGAAGAAAATGGGGGTTCAAAATGAAAATCCGCAAAGGGCGTTTTGAAACCAAAGGAGGATCTGAGTTGAAAACCCGTAAAGGGCGGCTCAGACAATTTGCAAATAAGACCTTCCCTGGGATTGGCTAGGGAGCTTATTATCTTTTCACATAATCATTATCTTCAGTGTCTACTCAACATAGTTGACATTCGAAGCATTTTATGAAGTCATGACAAGAGGAGTTTTGGTTTCTGATATCTGAATACCTATTCCTTTTCTTGTAATTTCTTTTTGTGTTTGCCACAATACCAATAAAATTTTGTTGTGTATGACTTTTTCTTTCTCCCCTTTGACAATCTTTCCATAAAGCATCTTGCATTGAAATGAGAATTAAAATTTGACATCACTTGAAATGTACAAAAGATTTTTTAGCATTACTTTGAAATTTATCTAGAAGGGTATTGGAACTATGAGGTATTCAATGGTCTAATTTAGAGCTTAGGGCATAAAGAGTAGCAAAACTTATTCAAGATGGAAATAGCTTTTGCTACAAACCTCTGCAGAAAAAAACCCTCAAGAGATGCTTTGAGGTAGCATGTTGCAAAACAGAGATGCTTACATGAGATATTTTGTTTTCTACAATAATGAGAACAATTTTACAGACAATGGAGGAAATAGTTAAAGATATCAGACATTGGAAGAATAGCAGGATCCTAGGAAGCTTGTCACTGAACATTGATGTATAAACTACAATGATAAATTGACAAAGGCTAAAAGAGTGTTGAAGAATATGAGGATGAAATCAGTCCTTCCAACCAGGAGTACAAGATAACTAGATTGAGTGAGCAAATGTGCAAAGATCATATGAAGCAAGGAAGTGCTAGGAATAAGAATCGTAAAATAGAAGTGATGGAGACGACGATCTATGATTATTAGTACGATTGCAATTTTTAGATAATTTCCCATGCATTAATAATGACAAACCGATGCATTCCCCATATCCCCACGGAGTCTCGCCCTAGGGTGTTCTAGCAACAAGGAGCTTCCCTGTTTGAAAAATCAAGGTAGAAGTCACAAGAAATGATGGATGTATCATCCAAAGTAATTTTGAATCCATGATACGATATGATAAATGAAGCAAGCAATGGTGAAGATTACTTTCCAAGGAATAGAAGATGGAATTTTAACAACAAGAAATTGGTGAAGCCAACTAGTATTGAAATACGAGTTATTGCAAACTTTCTTAGTGCAAAGCCATTCAGTGTAGAGAAATAAAAAGAAAATATACTGTCTTTTCTGATGAATGGGCCAAAATAGACACTCACCATCTGTTGTCAGAGTAGAAAAAATGTTTGAGATGATATAATCCGAGTTTCCCGAAGTTTCACAGTTTTTTTCTGTGTTTATTAGAAAAATTGTTAAGAAAAAAATAAAAGAAATAAAACATGCATTCATGACTAGACATCCCTAGAGGCATATGCATCTTAATTGGATCATTTGCATTTGTTTTGACAGGTTTTGGAACCCACTTATCCATCCAAGCATAAGGAGGATGGGACTTTTTTGAACCCGCCTATCTGTTCGGGCATTTGGAGAATAGAACCTGCCTATCCGTTCGGGCATTTGGAGAATGGAACCTGCCTATCTATTCGGGCAATTGGAGAATGGAACCTGCTCATCTATTCGAGCATGAGGAGAATAGAACCTGCCTACCCGTTCGGGCATTTGGAGAATGGAACCTACCTATCCGTTCGGGCATTTGGAGAATGTAACCTGCTTATCTATTTGAGCATAAGAAGAATAGAACCTGCCTGTCCGTTCGGGCCTTTGGAGAATGAAACCTGCTTATCTATTTGAGCATAAGGAGAATAGAACTTGCCTATCCGTTCGGGCATTTGGAGAACAGAACCTGTTTATCTATTCGAGCATAAGGAGAATAGAATCTGCCTATCCGTTCGGACATTTGGAGATTGGAACCTACTTATCTATTCAAGCATGAGGAGAATAGAACCCGCCTGTCTTCTCAGGCCTTAACGGTTTGGTAATTGGTGAAAATTAGTGTATTCTTTTCTTTGCTCTATTCCTGTTTCACCAGAATGACCAAAGAGGGGCAGCTGTTGTCACTTAATTTCACCTTCGTTTTAGTTGTTATATTAATTTAGTATTGTTGTAGTGTTATACTGATAATATAGTTAAGTGACATTGATAACATAGTTAATATGTTTAGTAGTAAATATTAATGTTACTGGTAATATAGTTAGGTGTCATATAGTAACATAGTTAATATATTATAGTTGTAAATATTAATGTTAGTATTATAATAGTTTAGGTGTCATGTAATGTATACTTAGTGTGTTATAATTAGTATAATTGTTAGCATCGTATGTTAGCATTAACGTAGGTTATATATTTTAGTATCCTAGTTAGTAGTTAATATAATGAGTTATCAAAACCCAAAAAATATAATAAAATAGGTAGCCCATTTAAATAAAAAATCCATTAGATTAAATAGAGTCCATCAATTAAAAAATGCCCATACATTATACAAAGAGCCGGCTGGTCCATTTATAACCCCCCCAAAACCCCTAATCCCATCTTTATTCTTTGCACAGCCGAAAGGAGGTCGTTGGATCAATCTGGGATCCAATGGCGCAGATCACGTCAGTTGGGGATGTTATAACGCCTCAACTGCTCGACCGTTCGATCAGGATGCAATATATCGGCCCAGATCACTTTGGATATATCACGCAGATCATCAATCGCGCATGGCAGCCACGCGCATGACGTTTTAGCTCTGCCGTTCGCTTCATCTTCTCCGATGCTCCACTCGCTCCGATTGTTCCTTGCCGGCGCCGTTCGAATCATCAGAAACATGTAAACAGAGGAACAAGAAGGTTAAATCCCTAAATTAGAGCCCAACAATTCATGATAAAGACAAAAGGGAATTAAATCCCTAAATCGAAGCCCTAGCTAGAAAACCAAAATCCAAAAGAGGAAAGGTTGATCCCTAAATTGGCGCCTTAGCAAGAATCCAGCAACGATCAGATTAAAGCAGTGAATAAAAAGGCAACAAGCTTAAAATCAGAGTCGAGACAAGATCAATTGAGAAAGATATTAGGGATCCAGGCTTAAAATTCAAGCAATTCTTGTACTATATAAACCCCTTTGTAATTTATGTAACAACGGAGAAAGAGAGGAACAATCAGAAATCACACACAACAATCACAGAAAAGATACTATATTCATTTAGCATTCGAAGTTGTAGAAGCAAGCAGTGGTAATCAGAGTTCAAAGGCAATAAAAAGCAAATTTCTGATAACATCTCTTATCTTTTTCCTTTCTGTTTCGATTTAAATAAAGAAAAGGATCTGTTTTTACCTTTGTTTTCATTTGAAATGCTGTTGTGATATGATTTCGATGTAATTCTGGTGAAAAAATGCAAATTTGAAGGCGTCGGAATATAGGAAAATTTGAGTTTTCTGGGAATTTCGCCATCGACAACGGCGGCCGGCACAGCGGACCACCATCGTGTTCTTCAATTCATGAAGAACACGATGAATGTCTTCATAGAATTTTATAAGAACAGGCTTTGATCCATATGGGGGTCGTTATAAAATGAAATCTGTTATAACATTTAGAATATATACCAACCCGTTTGACCCGACCCGAATCCGGATATAACCCGCGCCTTTCTTTCTCGGGTCTCGCGCCGCAGCTTTTCAGTTTTCAATTGTTTTAATTTTGTCCTTTTTCTTTTCAATTCGGCACCTAATTTTAAATTGTTTTCAAATTAACCTTCACATTTTACTTTCTTTCAAATTAGTCCCTGATTCAAATTTTCTAGTTTTTAAAAAAACATAAAAAACAAATCCCTTTTCTTTATTTAATTAAGTAATTGCTTAGTTATTTAATTAATTAATTATTTCTTTCTCATATGCAAATATTTGTGTGTTAAACTTTAGAAATAGAGACTTAAAACATAGATTAGAGACATGTATGTTGTAAAACATTCTTTATTTTCAATAAAATACACTTAATTACATTTAAACCTTAACAGTTAAAATGAAAATAGATGTTTCTTTAGGTATTATTCACTAATTAGACTTTAATTAAAAGACTTTAACACATTTAATTTTTCTTGTTGATGCGGTGTCTTATCAAACGAGAATGACGAGTTAGCGCCAGGAGTGTTGGCGGTGATTAAAGTTCATTTCTCGGGCGATAAGGCCATTAAAATAGATTTACATTCACTTTGTGGACAAATAAATCGAAATTTTTTGAACTTACAAATTCTAGTTTTAAAAATGCTTTTTGAAATCAATTAGGTACCAATTTTTGGGCGTCGTGGGGATGCTAACCCTTCCCCACACGTAACCGACCCCCGAACATATTTTTTCTTGTTTTTGTGGACCAAAAAAAATATTATTTTGATAAATAAAACGTTTTATTAAAATAACCATTGTTTTAAAAGTGATCCAATCACACTTTTTCAAAAAGATTGGTGGCGACTCCGTGATTTTATAAAGTTTTCCAAAACGTCAAAACCCCTCTTAAAAAGGGTTGCGACACTTATGACATTAAGAAATTATTACTTTTGCTTCATAGAGTTTTATAGCATTTAAAGATCATAAGAGTTCAAGCCTATAACAATGTTATTACAATTTAAGAGTACAAATCATAGCATAGCAAAGTAAGTATGCATATAAAAATGCAAGTAATACCAAAGGACTTAACAAGAATGTCACGCCATGAATGTAACCATCCCAAAGAGCTCTATGTGAGCCTTATGCAAAATGATAATGTGCATCCAAAACTTAAACGTTTCATACATTAAACACATAGAAACAAAGGTCGGAATGACTCCGTGTCATCCGAGACAAATGCAACTACACTCACATGATATCCCGAAGTTACGGGATATTCTGAATCTCACATGCCGCTTACTTTTACAACTTCCTTTCTCTTTTAGACCTTGCCTCATCAATTAAATCTTGGTCTAGTTGTACAGTATCAAAGAAACAATGCATCATTATTCATTAAAGCAATCCATACAACTCATAACCTCAATTTTTAACCATCAATAAATTTTACGCTTTAGCATCATTTTTCTATTAAAAACAGCCTTGTTATTAGGGAATTACCATTTACATCAACTAGAAACAATTCATATCATATTGTTTAACCCTTGTCACATGGATTCATGCTTTTACTCATATCATTACAAAATTTTGCGTACATTATCATATTTTAAGCACATAAAAACACATAACATTCATGTACCCTTCAACTAACCAAAATAAGTCATAAGGAGTTACATAGTATCTTCTATCTTATTGTTTTCATTTCCCAATTAAAAAAAGAGTCTAAAACAAAATTCATACTACAATACCATCACAAATCAGCATCTTAAAAAGCCTTTAAAAAAGAATTTAATTCATACAAACTAAACTGTTTTTTAATTAAACACCAAACTTTTCTTAAGACATTTCCAAACTGTTTTTATTCATTTACCAAATTGCATTAGTCCATTTTCTAAACTGAATTTCAAATGCTTTCCTAACCAAAACAGTCATAAAAATCCTAACCAAATTGCATTAGTCCATTTAAGTTTCTTGCTCAACCCGCTCTATATAGTCCAATTCAAAAATAAAAAATCCTGCAAACTACTTCATAACGTCATTCAATTAATCCCTTTGTATTTCCAGCAACCTAACACTCTATAAATACAACATTTACTCACATAAAAATCTAGGCCACACATCCAAAACAAACATTTTCAAGCTCTCTTATAATACTATACCAAGAAACTAAGAGAATCTTACCTTAGAATGAGAAAAACACTACAACAAATTTATTAATTTGTAACGAAATTTTTATATGACATGTATAATGTCACAAAATATACTATAAATGTAGCGATTTTTTTTGTTATCGTCACATTTAGTGATTAATGGTATATCTTTTTTGACAATTTAAAAAAAGGTCATTGACTTTCGTCACTATATGTTTGAAGCTAAAATTTGGCGGGAAATCTTTCAATGACGTTTAGACAAAAATTGTGATGTTGTAAAATTGTCTCAAATGAAATGAAAGTATTAGTGACGATTATTATTATGATGAATTGATTTGAATTAGCGACGTTACAAATTTTTCACCAATAAATTTTATTCGTGATGATTTGATTCATAATATTTTATAATATATAAAAGGTGACGTTTTATTTGTGCCACACAAAAAATAGGTTTAATATGAATAAATCAATTATTTGTCACTCATTGAAATATCTATTGCTCTTGTTTAGCAATTAGTTGATAGTTGATAGCGGATAGCTGATAGCATTAGATGATTTAAATAGCGGATTGCATTAGCTGATTGTATAAAACTGTTCGGTAAAATTAACTGATAGTTGATAGTTGTTTAATTATTTGAACAAGCAAAATGACATATAAGGACATGATTATATTCAATACTTGTTTGAATAATTTATTACTTAATAATAATTTTTATCTATTAATATTAATTAAATTATGAAAATTATTTTTTTTAATATCATTACTGAACATATATGAAGGATTTACATATTAAATTTAGATGTATATATTGATTTCTTATTTATGGAATTATATTTTGAATATAATTTTATTAATTATTAAATTTATATGTATTTATTAATTTATATATTAATTTCTTATTTATGAAATTATTTTTTAATTTTATTAGTTATTCAAATTCATTTTATTTAGAGAATTTTTTTTATAATTATCAAGGACAACATAGTCTTTATAAGTCTTTTATTCAAACTTCTAACTCAAAAAACTTCTAAAAGAATTTTTTTTCAAAATGAGAGGTTTCACATCAATCTACTATTACAATCCTTTATTTACCAAACATCCAAATTAACAGATTTGACTGGTCAAACCTCTAAACATGCTTCAAACCTCTAATTTTGGCTCAAAAGCTGTTTATCAAATATAGTCATTGTCTTTTATATGACGATATTAAAAGATATCACTTGATTGTTTCACTTAATGTTTGACGCAAATAATTAACATAAAAAATTGGTGAAAAAAGTTTTTATTGACGTGTTGGATGTGTCACGGTTATTTGCCACTCATTGATATATCTATTGTTTTTTCCCCGTTTATTTTTCCATTACCAATAATTTAGGCCTTCTCCTTCGTAAGGATTATCAACAACCAATAATCCTTTGAAGAAGGAAGTTGAAGGCCCTTGGGCTGTGTGGGTGTATCTTTAAGGTTTCATTTTCGGCGTCGCTTTTTGGTGACTTCTTCAAGCGGCGAATGGAAGCCTCTAGGCTCATGGTTTTATCCCTCTTTTTTGGCCCTAATTTTCATCCATGTTAGAGCCGATATGTCAAAATAGCCATTGCTTGAATCTGACGCTTCCGGTTCTTTTGGTCTAAAGCTAGAGTTGGATCAATTGAAGTTTAAAATCTGCCTTCTTGATTAACTTTTTTATTCTCGATTCTCTTATCGACATGATTCCCTATTTTGCTTACTTTTGTCGTTGTCTGCTATACTCGATCATATCTCAGATTCAAAGCCGTTTTATTTTGTTCATACTTGTAGTACTAACTCTTGTGACAAATTTGAATTTTCAGTTTGGGGTTATCTACTTTTACATATCCATTAGAATAGTTTAAGCTTCAATTTTTCTTAATAATAAATTAATAGCATGATGATGAAAAAGAGATTTGCCTTCTAAAATATTTACTTTGTTGTTTCTCAGAAAAAGGGAACATCGAATGCTAAGAAGCAGGTGGAAAAAGCTCATGCCCAGGCACTTGAATTGCAGGTTAAAAAAATAGGAAAAAAATAAGCGAGCTCTAAAAATTAAGACACCTATGTTGGTTATAAGCTTAATTTGGTCCTTGTTTCATTGAGATGGCTAAATGTAATTAAAATTATTGGTTACTTCATTTTTCTGTTTTGGAGACTGTAGTGTGAGTTGGATTTCAATTTGGAATTGTTATTTACACTAGAATGGTTGGTTGTTAGGTCCAAAATAGTTTATAATTATACAACCTTGTTTAAGAGCTGGTCTGTTATACCCAAACCCCTCGCCTAAAAGTTTAAACCGATTCTACAAGTAGACAAGCTAACTTGCCTAGCAAGTTAGTGTTCGAACTAATTAGGGTCTCAAGTATGAGGCCACATCTTTAGTAAAATTGAGTTTAAGAGATCATTAGATAGGATTTTGAATTAACATTCTATAGAAATTTAAAATCATGTCATTCGAACCATGTAACTATTCATACCACTCCAAACATACACTAGTCTCACATAATCATGAATTAACAATCACGTATCAAAAGTTGAAGTGCAAAAAAAATAATAGGAATACCATAATTCATATAAACATTCAATGATGTAGTAATACTATCATGTTAAGGACACTAGAGGTCATGATTCAAAAGAGTATGGCAATGTACAATATTTAGACTAAACTTGTAATTCTTTGATTTAGGTTCTGTCCATCTAATTGTTCAACAAATTTTCTGTTCTTCTTACTAATGTGGAATTAAACCAAAACACCTCCTAATCGAATACTATATGGAACTTAGAGATCCATCGAGTTGAACAAGTCGAGACATTTTACCCATATGGCCGTTCATACTAATCCAACAAGGAATCAAACAGGCTATTTAACTTTACATGGCAAGCAACCATCCAAGGCATTCATAACCATACTCACTATTGTGTAATCTATGGACCATTCATCCAACAACAAGCTAACTTCCTCCTACAATAACAATACATTCAACATCATTCCATTAGAAACATTTGATCTAAACACTACAAAACATGCCATTTAAATCCAACATAAGCATAATCAAACACCAATCAAACACATAGGTTGCGGCATAGATAGTTAAAATATTTACATACCAACAAACATGTACAAAATGATTTGAATAAACCCCATCCTAGTGCCACCTTCTAGGAGTTCAATTTCTAACAAAATAACACATACGTTTGTACTTTGATGACCTTGCTTTAACTTCCCAAGATCGATCTAAACAACATCACTACCCGAAGAAACAGAGTGAGTGATTAGATCATGAAATTGATGAATGAATAATAAATCTAGAGAATTCAATACAACTAATATAGTTAAGCCTTTTGAATCGATTCAAGGTTCAATCTAACAGTCCATTCATTTGTCATTTACTAACTAGATCTCATTCTTTTCGTTTAAACATACATAAGCTATGTTAAACTCAATTATCATGTTGCTCGACAAAATCAAATACAAATAATCACAATCTCAAACATGACAAGAGTATACACATTTAAACACATTCAACTTCAGAATCATGCTTTAATACTCAGACAACCTTAGTTGAATTGTATAGCCTTGATTAGTTGTTATCCCTAGAAACATTTATTCGAATCAGATCATTATCAGACAATGGTTATTTGATACCATTGAAACACATAGATTTCTTTCAATTTCAACAGAAGTACCATAGTACTATACAGAAGACCTTGGTCCATTTCAGACTGAGCTCAGTGTTAACATTGGCATGCCAATCAGACTAGGTTTAACACTAATCAAGGCGTTAAGTTTCCATAGTGGTTCTCAATCGAACTTCATAAACATTTCTAATACTTGCATAGGCTACCTAAGCATCAACAACATCCAGAAATAATTCATAACACCTATCCGTATTGTCAATTTAGCATGTGTAGTTGTTCATACATACCTTGGCCTCTACTTACCAAGCATTAACTATTTCAAGCACCATTAGGCAGTTCATGCCTCAATTTGAATCAAAGCAATATTCAAGAATTGAACACTCGAAATTATAAGAAAACGTAATTCACTCACTAGTATTCCGAGCTAAACTTGATCTTGAATCAAAATTCTTTTGTTTTGTCTTTCGTCCTTTTGCCTGGCTTCTTTATTGTCTAAATAACAAGAATTCGATTGCATTAGAATCATTTTAATGATCATTTCTTTAACTATTTATTCACCATTCCAACATTTATAAAGACTCCTAAGACAATGTTTGGTATGTTTCCTTTATCCTTTTTGTACCTCAATTCAACAATAGTTCTCAGGTGACTACTTTACTACATGAAACATAACATTTTAAATGAGCCGCCCCTTTGTAATCTTACCTATTCATATATGTTCTCTTAGCTTTTATAATTTCAGTTGTCACAACTTTTCTAAGGATTAAATTTCAGAAGTTTACTCCTCAAATAGCAAATATCATTTATTTATCATACTCACCTATCTTTTGGTTCAATTTCTAATTAACAGTTTACAGAATTCTACTCAAACAGAGTTGGTTCCAGCCCCTATTTATACTTAAGAACAGTCCATAAAACATGTTCTAAGTACTTCCTTTGTGCCCTTAATATCTACTTCATCATTGCCACTAGTTATCAATATACCATATTACTCAAGTATCAATCTTTAAGCTTGTAACAGCTTGTTTAAGACCAATTAAGCAGGGCAGTTTTGATTTTCCTTTCCCATTCGAACCTATATACAATCATACATTATCATACTTATTTTCCAACCGTAAAATTACCTTACATTTCTACCGTTCAATATAATACAACAAGGATTCCAGCAGTATATTTCTTAACACATAATTTTCTCTACTTATATCACATATTTGACTATCAATATGCAAACATCCCCAAATCTTATTGGCCACAAACATAATTTTACATTTATGCATCTTTAAACTAGAATGAAAGCTGAGACTAACAAGAACCTTACCCCTTGTCGAAAATGCAGCAATTTAGTCCCCCAAAAATCAAACGGTTTCGAGAAACAAGTCTCCTAGTTTATCGTTCTCATTCACTCTTTCTCTCTATGCAATTTTCGGTGTATTGATGTAAATGAGAAAGATGAAGACCATTTGTTTGGTCTAAACTAGAGTTAAGTTGGATTCAACCAAGTGGCATTCTCATAACAAGCCACCACTCTAGTATTTTATTCTAAAATGGCTTTACCATGCATCTCACGAAAGTTGAGATTGTAACAAAATGGTCACTACAAATTAACCTTCAAATTTCTAAAGTTTTGAATTCGATCCCTCTTTAATTAAATTAACCTTTATAATAACTTGACTACAACAATAGAAGATGATCATGAGATTTAGAGATTTGGGGTGTTACATGGTCTGTTTTAGTTTAAGTCATGTATGGGCTTTAAAGTGGTGTAAAATTACAGAAAATAGCTATTGAATTTAGGTCTAGTAATTTGTTTCGTTTTACAAGCATTTAGAAATTCAAATAGTCTGAACGGTGGTACGGAGTTTCCTAAAATTCTAATATTCAATGGATACAATGTATAATGAGTTAAACTGAAATTTTAGTTTCTAAAAATTATATAAAAGCAACAAGAAAAACTGTTCTGTTTAATTTTATAACTTGTGTGCTTATTTGTTAGATTGTAACAACTTTTAAGATTAGAAAACAATTGTTATGATTGTATTAACCTATGCTATTGTGTACTAAATTGTAATTAGGAAAATGTGTGAAAATAGTAGTTATGAAGGTCTGTTCAGCTTTGGCATTGTGATATTGTAGTATACTGATTTGACGTTTGAAATAGTGTGCTGGATATGAAACTTAGTTTGTGTCTAAACTAGCAGCTCTTCCATTCTATAAACTATGATGTTGCGTGTGCCTAAAATTAAGGTAAAATATTATGTAAAATGTGTGCAATACTAGATTAAAATTTTCCATGTTTAGGAAACCCATCAATCGATTTAATTACATGTTTATGTGTGATGAATCTTAATTTATATATTGATTCTGCTTCTATCATGTTACAAGCTTCTCAACACAAAGAGGGTGTCTCGAGTTGAGTCAAATAAGAGAACTAGAAGGAAAGAGCTTCCAAAAAAAGTTGAAGCTGAACCTAAAAAGAAAGAGGAGCTTACAAGGACATTGACAAGTACATTTAGATGTCTCTATTTTTGCTATTATCCTTTTGTTAAGGATGTATGCTTTATTATCTTTTGGTTCATTTTGGATGCCTTTATTGTACCTGTTGATGTACTAGTTTTTGACATTTTATAGGGAAGGGATCACATTGTAAAGATTGCAAAATTTTGAGACTTCATCGTAATTTGTAAAGTGTTTTTTTTTAAATTTAACAAAAAATTAGAAATTATTTTAATAACATAAATTCCAAATCTAAATGTGATTCGATCAAAATTCTCATTTATCACTAATTAGATCGTAAGCACACCGGCAATTGTGACGAAACTAATTATCAATAATGAAAATGGCAATTGTTACGAAAGTAATTATCAATAATGAACATAATAAAATGACTATATCACTTTTGTCATCTATAAATTGAAGTTATTGATGACAAAACTAATTATCAGTAACGAAATTTTATATAATTTTGTAATGTAATTAATTGTTACATAATACAAAGTATAAAATGACGATAAATGTGATGATATTTTTTTCGTCATCTATATAATGAAGTTATTTCATTATCAGTGACGATATGGATAATTAATGACATAGTTTTACATTATTTAGTGACACAATTATTTGGCATTGAATAAAAATTATAAGGTGGTGTTATACCTAAACATCACTATATGTTTAACAATATGTGGAGAAAAAGATACATCGTCACGTTAAATATCTAGTGACACAACTAGTGTGACGATCGCCGTGACGTCAAATTTTATGTTACAGAATACAAATAGTAACGTAAATGTAAGCTTCAGTGACAATATTTCCAATGTCAATAATAAGAAAATTTGGTGTACTAAAAGTTGAGTAAATATTAAAACTATAGCCTCCCCTCTCAAAACTGTCGAAGAAATTAGAGCAACATGGAAAGATCCCTTTCGGCTTAGAGCAAGGAAGAAGAAGAAGACCAAATCATACTTAATTTTCTATTTCCTCTATGATCTAGAGTAATTGGTATTCCCCTTACTCTACCCCTGTTTTTAGTTTTAAAAATACCAAAATATTGTGATTATTCATCCTATAAACAATATATGCAAGACACCTTTCCATGCTCCCTCATTTTTCGAAAATTTGCCATGCATTGACATGGTTTTTCAATCATTCTTATTAGTCACTTCATATAGACCATCACACTTACACACTTAATCAAAGTAGTCCTTTTTGACATTAATAATAAACTATAGATCCAAGAGAAACAAGTAAGATTTATTATGACCCAGTTGTAGTGGTGTTACACCACCCTTTGCACATAAGTCTCAAAGCTTTACTTTCCTTCAATTTAATCACTAAATAACTTTTGACTTAATTATACTATTAATCGCTCCAATTTTCTATTTCTTGTACTAAGGACTCAATAATTTATATCCTTTCAAAATAGTTCTTAACTTCTTCAATCTTTTAAATTGATCTCAATTAATCAAAATGAATTTTATTGAACAATTCAAGAAATAAATTTTAATCATCAAAAGATAAATTATGATCATCAGAAATAAAAAATCTACTGAGCCGGTTTTTAGAGTGTTACAAGCATACTCCTGATATAACGTCCACTACTGAAGAGCCACATGATGATCCTCCGTTTAGTTAGGCATAGTCAATTTTTGTAACACGAACATTGTGTATTTGATGTTTCTTCATTAATGAAGATTGCAATTTAGCCTTAATTTCTCTTATTAACTCATACATTTGGGCTTGTCCCCCCTTTTGGTTTAGACCTAGCCAATTGAATGGTTTCCTCGTACCATTTGTTTTGATCTGAAACACTTTATATGACTAACTTGATAACCGTTAAGTGTGAGGCAGAGGCCTCTTGTCGAAAACGGAAGCTTGGGTCTTTAGGCCCTAGAAGTATTTGTTAGAGGCATTGCATAAACTGAAGGTAATCTTCTGTTGGGCAGACATCTACACTTTTTTAGATTATCTGTCATCCAAGACACATGAGTGTAGGCATCTTCGCTTTTCAAATAGTCATGTCAGAGGCACTTGCGTTGGCAAAGGGATTCAATAAATGAATGGAAATGTTTGTTATGTTTATTTGATAATGTAATGCCATCATGGGGGATTGTGAACACAAGCATCTCCAACCTAGTGAGGTGGAAGTGTGAATGGGCATTTTTCATACGTTGGTGCTATTAGTGGAACTAAGTTATTTTAACTCTCTGAAAAAAATGGGCGGGAGTATCTTCTGTGTTGTTTGAGAATTGAAAGCCATTGGAGGCTAGAGTGAACGCAAACATTTGAACCCTTGTAGAGTTTTTGTTATAGAGCACAAATGGGTACAAGCATCTCTACTTTATTTGAATCACCTATGTACTAGGCATTCAGATGAGTGGAGGAAATCTTCTGCTTGAGTAGGCATCTTCGTTCTTATAAATAGTAATGTTAGCGGTACTTGCGTAAGAGGAGATATATATGTATTGGATGGGTGTATTGCTTGGCATTGTAGTGCCATCAAAGGCAAAATACGAGGACAAACTTATGTACCCTTGTAGAGCCGGAGTTGTCAAGAGTACAATGACTACATGTATCTCTGCCTTGTCAAAGTAACAATGCATTGGGCATTGAATGGTCAAAGGTATCACATGATTTCTTTGGTGCTATCAAAAAGCACTTAAGTATTTGGTGATCTTTAAAAGGTAATGCCAGAAGCATTGACAAAGAAAAAGTATGCTCAATATAGTTTGAGATGTGAGAGTCATCGGAGGCTAAAAACGAGCATATGCATTTGTACCCTTGTAGAGCTGGTGTTGTTAGAGCACAAATGGGTGCATGCATCTCCACTCTGATGAAATAGCAATACCGATGGTATTAAATAAGAAGAGGCATCCTCTGCTAGGACAAGCATCTATACCTTTGTAGATCTGGTGCTGTCAGAGCACAAATGTGTATAAGCATCTACTACTTTTAAAACAGCAATGCCGATGGCTATATCATAAGGGGAGAGATATTTTGTGTTCTTATAGAGTTGATTCCATCGGTAGACACAAATGAACACAAGCATCTTCACATTCTTGGAGAAAAACAAAATGTCGTAGGCATTGAATGGGACAGAGGCAAACCTTTACTTGGGCAGGCATCTACACTTTTGCAGATCAAGTTTCATCCAAGACACATGAGTATAGGCATCTTTGCTCTGTGTTGTGACCGAAATGTGCTTGGCAAAAGGTATAAAAATGAGTATTGGAAATGTATAAAACAATGCCAAGTCGAGTTCTTTTTCGTGCAAGTATACACGGTCGACAAGTAAAACAATAGTTAAGCTGAGTATCGATCCCACAAGGATTGTCTTGGAATTTAATTGTTCAATTGTTACTTGCCTTTGGGGTGAAAAATGATTGTTTTGGAAGGTGAATTTAAAAGAAAAGAAAAGAAAGCAGCGTTGACAAGGAGAGCTTGAAAAAGTAGATGATGAGCGTTGACAAGGAATGCATGGTTTTCACGTTGTTTATGCCATGCTGGCCTTTAATAATGTCATGCTTTGGCAATGTTTTATTGAGCAGATTCAAAATATGGTCATTGCCTCTGTCGATAGCAACGCCTTTAAATTAATCATGTAAAAACCCCTATATGTCTATAGTGCATGTTTCCCATTAATTAATTTAGTTTAGTTCCAGTCTTTACTCTCTATGGGGTAGACTCACTCCCGAAGTAAGTTCATCTACTTGAATATCTTCTGTCGAAGCTTCTCACCTTAGAATTCAGCAAGTAATCGTCGCCTCCCAAGTCAATTATGATATTGAGTTGCAATAAGCAAGCCGTCGCTTGGCATAGAAGTTTTGGAAAAAGTAAAGATAGTGCCAAATGAATAAAACTTTATGTCGAAGCATTCCTAATTAATAAAAGCAAGCAAAACAAACAAAGTTTCATCCATCCACCCCTCACCAACTATTAAACTAATTCATGATGAGGGGGTTAACCACAATAAACTTCATCGTTTGCAAACATCATCTTCAGAATTAAAATAAACCAAAGGAAAAAAAGGAAGAAAAGGGTTGGTCGATTTAGCCTCTCTTGCTCCAGCCAGTGGTAGAAGTGATTGGAGATGATCCTAAGCTAGCTCGCTCCAAGTGCATGACACCCTTCATGCTTGGAAATGATAGATGAGTGAGGAGAAAACCCTAGGAGAAATTCAAATTTTAAATTTCGGCTAAGGCTCCTTGATAAGTGCTTGATCTCCTTATCAGCTTATCACCGAGTAGGGCTGGCATATGATGGTCTAGGGCTAACGTCATCAGTCACCGATGTGATGCCAAAGGTCGTGGCAGGAAACTCCTACCGACTAGCCGTTCATGATTTTTCAGATTAGGTCCATTCGTATGTTTTTCAGAACCTTATCGTTTCCTATTTTTTGGGTTGTCCATCATTGTCAAGGGGTTTGGCATACAACTGCTGGTCCATATGCATTGCTCTGCTAGCCGCGCCTCAACAATCTTCCCTGACATTGTGACTTTTGCTTTCCCTTATTCCTTTGCCACGCCATCTGGCATAAAACCTGCGCCAAAAACAATAAAAACCCTTCAAACTGTAAAAGGACACCTGCTAAACTTCTTTTTATGCAAAATGCATGAAACTATTACTAAATGCAAACATGCGTACTCGAAAACTAGCAAAAACATTGTAAAATAGATGCAAATGTAGTACTTTTGATGAGTTATCACTCCCCCAAACCTAGCGCATTGCTTGTCCTCAAGTAATGCAAAAGAAAACAGTAAAACAAAAAGGTACCTCAGTAGAAGCGAATGACTTCCCAACACATACCAGCAAGCTGTAATTGACTCTAGGTTTGTCCTCAGAATCTAGTATATCAATGCCAGCATTTCAACAATTCAAGTGCAACAAATAAAGGCCTAGTCTAAGGTTCTAAAGTGTGTATAGGTGCGGGTAACATGTATCAAGTTTACATTAATTCCCTTAAGGTTCCTTAATGCCCAAACTCAGATTTTTATTATATATATATATATATTTTACTGCCAAGGGTATACAGATGTTGGCATAAAAGTGGGGTCGCGTCATGTACTGTTTGGCGTGAGTCATAAGAGGGAGAATACCACAAATGCCCGCGTTATTCCAGACTACATCACTAAGCTAACCCATTTACACTCGTACCCTAGGGCTTTTGACTCGAGTACTAAGAGGGAGCATACCACGAAGCCTCAAGTAACCTATTATCCCTAAGGCAGAGGAGTGCCTAATTGTTTTTCAACCGTTGGCAGAACATCGCTGCCTTATTTTTCTTTTCTTTTTCTTTTTTTATACCATGTCACTGATTTTTTTTCATTTATTTATACCGAGTTCAGCTTCAAGAAGTCCTAAGTTCATTTTAGTAAACTAGATACATGCCACGTGTAAAGTGAGACTAAAGTTCCAAAGACTAGAATTTACTGCCAAAGCAACATGAGCATTGAAGTCATGCTGGCATACAATTTTACATGACAAGTTCATCATCGGACAGGTTAACTAGTTACAAGTTCAGGCATACTAACAACATGCTGGCAAAGTATTCACAAATCAATTGAGATACAAAAACAAATTTTTAAGGGTTTGGTATGCATAGCAAACAAATTGCAAACTAAATATGAATAATGCATGGTTACGAATGCATGACAGAAATGGAGAACACTATACACCCCCAAACCTAAAAAGGTGCATAGTCTTCGATGCATGAAAAACAACATATATATACAAAAAAAATGCATGATTATGAAAAATGAAATGAAATGCAGTAAAAGAGTTTAAAGGGAAGAAGGCCCCCCTTCGGTTGAAGGTTCTGGCCTAGAAACGCGCATCTTTCTCTTAACAAAACTGCCCCTGTTGGGGGCCATATGCTTCTTGCGCTTGAGGCTCTTCTTTGGTTCTGCTGTAGCAGCTTGTAAAGTCCGTAGGACTTCTTCGATCGACTTGTCGATGCTTTACATTTAAGGAGCAGATTTTGGCATAGCAGGTGTGGTGACAGCTTGGTTTCCTTCATCTTCAGATTCCATGAGGGAATCAGTGGTAGCGATTTCAACATGGATCGACGATGTTGGGCCTGGAGAGACTGGAGTAGGGGAAATCAGGACCAAATTCTCTGATTGTGGAGTTTTTGCTCAAGAAGAATGGGGGATTGCCAGCATTGTCCCCTTGCCAAGGAGACTGGCAAGGAACTCAGGAAAAGCGGGCACTGGGAGCGTAGCTACTTCATCAAGGGTCTGTTTTAACACATTGTCTCTGGTTTGAATATATTGCCAAAACAGAGCATTTTTCTTCTCCGTGTCCTCAATTTTGGCAATGATCAACACAAGTTGTTTGCTTATCAGGGACAGTGTGGCCACGACTGTTGCAGACACAGAAGTTGCAGCGGCAGCCTTGAATGGTTTGGCCTTTGGTGTTGCGGTCAATTGCTTTCTCTTCTCTTTGGTTTCAATGGTTGTTAATTGTCTCCACAAAATAGGAATGATGGTGGATCCCTTGTTGTGCTAGATGCTATAGTGTCTAGGGTAGGGACATCGTGCTACGCACAAACATTCAAGATCAGTAATGGAAAAATCAAACTACCCATTGGTTTACCTACGCACTTATATGTCTCGTTCACTATAGTTCTACCAATATCAATTTTTCTTCTGGTCATAATAGAGTGAAGAAGCACCATTCTTTCCTAAAAAATAGTTTCATTGTGTGCCATGGGCATCAAGTTGTCTTTGAGGAAGTGGTTCCATCCTCGTGGCTGTACCTTCAAAGCCAAGCGCTTCACTATTCGGCTCCCCTTGGTGGAGAAGTTCCATCTTGTACCGGTTTGACATAGGTCCTTCAAAATTAGTCTCCTCTTTGGATCACCGAGTGAGTCGGTGAATGCTAAGTGTTGTTCCTGCTCGCCATCCAAAGAAAACAAGTCATTAATATATTTGGCATCAAATCGAACACACTTACCATGAATCATAAGAAAAGACGAATCTTTGGTGGTCAAGTGGGCATAAAATTCTTGGATAATCGTGCTATTGATGTCACCGTTTTGTTGGCAAATTTTTCCCCAACCATGTTTCTTTACAATCTCGGCGAACTCTATGGTATAGCCAAAATTCGGCTCATTCTTCAAACCGAATCTCTTCTCATAGTAGAAGTTTCTCGAAGCAAAATTTTCATCATGCCTATTCTCGATTTTAGCAGTAAAGAATCATTTGAATAGAAGGGATGAAGACGCCATTGATTCTTGAAAGAAAAAAAAGGTGAAAAGATGATGAGTGAGGATGGTTTTTAGTGTTCTTGGTTCTTTTGAGCAAAAGGGAGAAAGTTTTGAGTAAAGGAGGAAAGGAAATCAGCTAGAGTGTTTGAGTAGGAAAGAAAAAAAGGTGGAGTGTTTTAATGGGTTTAGCTGATTTAATGGGGGATAATGATGAAAGATTTTGAACTGGATGGGATGTGTGAAAAGATAATGATGATGGGAGGTGAATAGCTGGGCAAGGCAAAAGGATAAGGATGAGAAGTTTGAATTTTGATTTACCCTAGGGCGGCTAGGGTTTTATCTTATCCAAACCAATAATAGTTTTTTTCCTTTTTATTAACCGTGCTAGCCTCTTTTTGGTTTGTCGCTGGCATTAAAATGCTGCTGGCGACCTAAAAATATGCTGACAATAAAAATCTTGCATTCACTCAAAGAACACTTTCAAGATGGAAAAATAAATAAAATAAAGAAAATCAACAAAACAACACATAAAATACTGTAAGAAAAAAATTAATCCTAATATTTACACGTAAGTCAAACCATTGTGGAAATTGCTAGATTTCTGCCAAAAGGATAACCTCCTTGGCATCATTTGGAGTACCTTCCACATAATGCTTAGGTCTCTGACCATTTACTTTGAAAATTGTTTCGTTCTTCAAATCTCAAGTATCAACTGCTCCATGAGCATAAGGTTGAACAACTTCAAATTGTCCTGACCATCTTGACTTGAGCATCCCTGGAAAAATTTTAAGCCATAAGTTAAACAGAAGAACATGTTGACCTACCATAAACTGCATTGGTAGAATTCTTTTGTCATGCCAACACTTTGTCCTTATAGATTCTGGCATTCTCATAAGCTTACAATCTAAATTCATCCAACTCATTAAGGTCTAACAACCTCTTCTCTCCAGCATTTCTTCATGCCAAGTCAAGTTTCCGAATTGCCCAATAGGCTTTATGTTCCATTTCTACTGGCAAATGGCATGACTTCCCAAAAACGAGTCGAAAAGGAGAACATCCTAGAGGAGTTTTAAAGACAGTCCTATATGCCTACAAAGATTCATCTAGCCGATGGGACCAATCCTTCCTTGTGGGGTTTACAGTTTTTTTCTAGAATGTTTTTGATCTCCCTATTCAATATCTCAGCTTGACAATTCGTTTGAGGGTGGTATGCTGTAGCAATCTGTTGTTGAATTCTGTACCTACACAAAGCTCTAGATATTAAATGAAATTTAAAATGAGTGCCCTCATCATGTATAATAGCTATCGTGGCACCAAATTGAGTAAAAATGTTTTTGTGTAAAAATTTAGCAACAACCTTGGCATCGTTGGTTGGCAAGGCCACGACCTCAACCCATTTAGAAACGTAGTCAATCGCCGCTAATATATACAATTTACCAAATGAAGGGGTGAATGGGCCCATGAAGTCTATCCCCCAAACATCAAATAAATCTACAGGCATTATGTTTTGAAGTGGGATTTGGTGTCTGCCAGAAATGTTCCCTGTTTGGCATTGATCACTCGCATTGGCAAAATTGTGAGTATCATGGTATAGTGTAGGGAAAAAGAAACTAGACTGCAACACCTTGGTATCAGTCTTCATTCCAGCAAAATGACCTCCATATGGTGCTGCGTGGCATAGTTGCAAAATACTATGTTGTTCCTCCTCTGGCACACACCGACGAATCACCTGGATGACACATTGCTTAAATAATATGGGTTCATCCCAATAGTAATGTCAAGCTTCTCTCAGGAAATGCTTCTGCAAGCTATATGCCAAGTCTGATGGCATCACATTACTTACCAGGTAGTTGACAATGTCAGCGTACCATGGCATAGCACTGACTGCAAGTAGGGACTCGTCAGGAAATTCATCCCTTATGGCATCATACTTACCATCTTCCAAATGATGTTCTAGGCGTGATAGGTGGTTGGCTATTGCATTTTCACTTCCCTTCTTATCTCTAATTTCAAGATCAAATTCTTGCAGTAAGAGTGTCCATTGTATCAATCTTGGTTTCGCATCCTTTTTGCCAAGAGGTATTTCAGAGCTGAATGATATGTAAAAACCACAACTTTGTTACCAATAAGATAAGATCTAAAATTTTCAAAGGCAAAGATAAGAGCAAGAAACTCTTTCTCGGTTGTGGAGTAGTTAAGTTGCGCTCTATTCAGTGTTCGACTGGCATAATAGATGGCATGAAAAACCTTGCCATGCCGTTGCCCTAGGACTACTCCTACGGCATAGTCGCTGGCATCGCACATGAGCTCAAATGGCTCATTCCAATCAGGGGCCACGACTATAGGGGTGTTAATTAATCTCTCATTCAGTTCATGAAAAGCTCTTAAACAAGAATCGTCAAAAGCAAAATTTGTATTATTCTCTAAAAGTGAACACAAAGGCTTAGAAATTTTTGAAAAGTCTTTAATAAATCAGTGATAAAAGCCAGCATGACCTAAAAAACTTCTTATACCTTTCACGTTGGTAGGTGGAGGCAACTGCTTAATTACCTCAATTTTTGTTTGATTGACTTCCAAACCTCTATTGGTAACCTTGTGACCGAGAACAATGCCCTCCTTTACCATGAAGTGGCATTTTCCCAGTTCAACACTAGGTTTGTCTCTATGCATCTTTTCAGAACCTGCTCTAAACTCAGAAGTCATTCCTCAAATGTTTTTCCAAACACTAAGAAATCATCCATAAACACTTCCAGTTTATGCTCAATCATTTTAGAAAAAATAGACATCATGCACCGTTGAAACGTTACCAGCGCATTACATAGCCCAAATGGCATCCTTCTTAAGGCAAACGTCTCGTAAGGGCATGTAAAGTTGGTCTTCTCTTGATCATTAGGAGTAATGGCAATCTGGTTATATCCAGAATAACCATCTAAAAAACAATAAAAGGCTTTACTTGATAGCTTATCTAATATCTGGTCGATGAAAGGCAGTGAGAAGTGGTCCTTCCTTGTGACATTGTTCAGTCTCTGATAATCCATACACACCCTTCATCCTATGATAGTCTTGGAGGGAATCAATTCATCTTTACTGTTCTAGACTACAGTCATGCCACCCTTCTTTGGCACACATTGTACTGGGATAACCCATGAGCTATCAGAAATGGGATAAATGATCCTGACATCTAACCATTTAATGATTTCTTTCTTTACTACCTCTTTCATACTAGGGTTTAGCCATCTTTTTCCTTCAACAGTCTTACCATGATATTTCTCAAGTATGATCTTGTGCATGAAAATAGTTGGGATGATACCTTGGATGTTTGCCAAGGTCCACCCCAAAGCTTGCTTATATGTTGATAGTATTCCCAATAATCTTTCCTCCTGATCATTAGTGAGATCACCAGCAATGATTATAGGTAGAGTTGAGTATTTACCTAAATAAGCGTACTTTAGGTGCTCTGCCAATGTTTTTAGCTCCAATGTTGGTGGCTCCTCAATAGATGGTTTGGGCGCCACAATCTCTCTCTAGCCAACTCAAGTG
The DNA here is from genome assembly GCA_019671005.1 of Hibiscus mutabilis. Lineage (NCBI taxonomy): Eukaryota > Viridiplantae > Streptophyta > Magnoliopsida > Malvales > Malvaceae > Hibiscus > Hibiscus mutabilis. The sequence continues at coordinate 16,596,802 of CM033714.1, read as the reverse complement.
GCTCTGTTTGTTCAAAATAACAAGCAATGTGATCGATGCCAGAGGACGGGCAATATCTCTAGACGACATGAGATACCGCTCCAAAACATCATCGAGGTGGAATTGTTTGATGTGTGGGGGATCGATTTTATTCGACCTTTCCCATCTTCATTCGGCAAACTCTACATTCTACTTGCAGTTCCCGCCAACGATTCCAAGACCATGCAACGATTCTTGCAGAAAAATATATTTACACGGTTTGGGATGCCGAGAGCAATTATCAGTGATGAAGGCAAGCACTTCGACAACAAACTCATCGCCAAGATGTTACAACGCTTTGGTGTATCTCACAAGATTTCCACGGCATAACACCCACAAACCAATGGGCAAGCAGAAATTTCCAATTGGGAATTGAAGGGTATACTCGAGAAAGTTGTAAATCCCTCTAAGAAGGATTGGTCAGTAAGACTAGATGACGCACTTTGGGCATATCACACTGCATTCAAAACACCCTTAGGTATGTCCCCCTTCTGACTTGTCTATGGCAAAACATGCCATCTACCGGTGGAAATCGAACACAAGGCATATTGGGCAATTAAGACCGTGAATATGGATTGGGAAAGTGCTAGACAAAAGCATTTGTTGGACCTCAACGAGATAGAAAAATTCCGTGCACTCGCCTATAACAATGCACGAATCTACAAGGAGAAAACAAAGCAATGGCATGACAAGAAACTATTGCCATGACAATTCATGCCAGGGCAACTAGTTCTCTTATTCAATTCTCAGCTAAAACTTTTCCTGGGAAAATTGAAATCAAGATGGTCGGGACCATTCGAAGTTGTCAAACCATTCTCCCATGGTGCCGTGATAATCAAGTCCATCAGTAATAAACATGAATTCAAAGTTAATGGACAAAGATTGAAGCACTACAACGGTGCCCATGTGGAACGTAACAAAGAAGTGGTCACCTTAAGAGATGCATGAGCATGCTCTCCTTTCAATATTTTCTTTTTCTTTTTACTTTTTCTTTTTATTTTTTGAACTATTTAATTCTTTATTTTTATTTATTATTTTCGATTATTTTTTTAGGATAGATTTATTTATTTTCTTTAAGATTAAAACTACATTTTTCTTTCATATTTATCTTTTTAAGTTTAAGAATTTCTTTGCACATCTTTATTTATTTTCTTTTATTAGTTTATCTTTAATTTTAATCCTTATTTTATTTGTTTTTGAATTGTAGGAAAAAGAGTTCAAGATAAAATAGGAATTTTGATTCAAGAAGGAAACTTCTTCAACAAGGAAATTAATGGGCTGAATCTAAGGCTTATATGAAGCCTCCAACTTACCCTAAATAAACCCCATAGCCGTCACTTCCCCTAAATCAAAACCCCTTTCTTCTTTATTCCAAAATTAATCCCACCCACCATATTTACTACCTATCTTTTCTATATAACCCATCACCCTTAACTTCCAAGAAACCTATTCCTACTTTTCATCTTGCAACTCTTTAGTTTCTTTTGTTTTCTTTTCTTTGTTTTTACCAAACTCACAACCAAGATCATCCATGGCATCAAAAATTGAATTTTTGGTTCATCCAAGTTCCTCCAAAGAACCACGATACAAGAAGTTTGCTACACCGGTGGTTCAAGAAAGATTTCACTCCAAGTTTGAAAGCCAAAAAATTTGCGAAGAACAAGGCTTTGAATACTCCAAATCTCATCAAGATTTCGGCCTTGAACCATTCATCTTCGAAAGGATTGCACATTAAAAGTGGAAAATATTTTGCCATCAATCGGAACTGGGTAACTTCTCATGGGTAAGAGAATTCTACGCTCACTCACCTAACTCGGATAATCCTTATGTTTTTGTTCCTGACAAGGCTATACTCATAAGCCCCGAAAACATTAACACCTTTTACGGGCTCTACATTGAGAAGGACGAGCATCAAGCCTTTGTTGATCAACTCATGCCCAAGCAACTCGACAAGGTGCTTCAAGAACTCACTCTACTGGGAACTCATTGGAATGACGGTAAATACAAGGGCACGGTAAATCGCCTTCGGCTTAAACCTGAGGCAAAATTTTGGAATAAATTTGTTAAAACTTCTTTAATGTCCACCACACACAATACTACCGTTGATACACCTCGTCTTTTGCTCATACATTCTATCTTGCATAATCGCATCATTAACATTGCAAAAATTATTTGTGATGATATGTTTGTATGTAGCACAAAAGACAAGGGTTCTCTTTTCTTCCATTGCTTAATTTCCAATCTTTGCAAGGAGATGCATGTCCCAAGTGAGTCCACTGATGAAAAGGCCATACCAAAGTCCTGTTGGAATCGAGCACAAATTCGAAAGCTAATGGGAGAGGCACGAGTAAAATCCCCAACGCCTTCAATTGCCGCGAAAACTCCTGCCGCCTCGGCAACCCCTAATGCCGAAGCACCTAATGCCTGGGCAGCACGACCATCAACCCCAGGACAACTTGAAGCACTCTTACAACCATTGGCGATCTGCCTTAGGCAAATTCAAGACCGGCAACTAATGTTCATGTGGTACATGAAGGATCACAACAATGCCATCACCTAAGTCATCCTAGAAAAGTACCCAGACAGCCGCGTGTCGTTCCCTATCTTTCCTGCCGAAATCCTTTCCACGACAACCAATGAAGCAGTCGCCATGGCAACCACCACAGATGATGCCATGGCAACCTACACCGCGCCTGCCCAAGTAGTTGCCACGGTAACCAACACTGAAGATGTCACGGCAGCCAAAGCTAAAGGCGCCCCGGCAACCACTGCAAAAGCCAGAGGTAAAGCACATATGCCCGGATCAACTCATACGGAATCATTGTCTGATTTTTCAGATTCGGACGAGTCCTCCATTGCACCAACAAAGACCGCACCAATCGAATCCTCCAAGCCCAAGTGAAAAGCCAATGACATTAATGAGGAGGATGATGAGGACAATCCCGTACGAGGATCGATTCCACTATCAGAAACAAGGAAGCAACCACCGCGTTCAAGCAAAAGAATCAAGACACCGACCAAAAGGAAACTAATCATCCACGCCGACGAACTCTCGGAGTAAGTCCTCGTTTGCATTTTACTTTTCTTTATTTTTATTTTTCTTTATTGCATGCATTGAGGACAATTCCTCACTCGAGTTTGGGGGGGGATTGTTAGTTGCATTCATCTTAAGTATTGCATTTAGGATACAAGAATTGCATTGATTTGATGAATATCCGATGATGACTTTGCCAATGTACTTAATTATAGAACTTTTTATTCTAGGATAAACATGGAAACACTTAGAATCTTACTATGATGCTAAACTTGATAAAACACTGTTGTGGCTTGATTGATTTAAGGAATTCTAGCGAACTTAGGTTGATAGTTAAAAAAATTAGGGGATTAGAATAAAAATTGGATGAATACTAGAGGCGCCCGAAATTGGCTCTAGTATGTGCTAAAAAATTGATCACTAGAGGTGCCCAAAATTGGCTCTAGTATGTGCTAAAAATTGATCGCTAGAGGTGCCCGAAACTGGCTTTAGTCGAATAAATTAATTTAACTTAAGAAAACTAAAAACAAAACACTAGAGGTGCACGAAACCAGCTCTAGTTAAAACATGTTAAAAGAACCCAAGGAAGTAATTTGAAAACCTCTTGTTTGTTTAGAATCCAAAAAATCAACTTGCACACAACTCCACACACACTCACAAGCATTATAGTTTGATTCCGAGTAACTCCTAAGTTGTCCGAAAAATGAAAAGCCAATCATACTTTGTGCCCCGGTTCTGAGAATTGAAATCAAGTTCAAAGCTAAGTTTGTGAAAATTGAAGTTTTGGTGGTTAATTATTAGTTTGCATTGCTTGAGGACAAGCAATAGTTCGAGTTTGGGGGTGTGTTAAGTGTCTAAAAGTACTATTTTTATTACCCTTTTTATTCATATTATTGCTAGACTTAGGCTCATATTAGTTGCATTATTAGTCATTCATGCATGTTTGCATCGTTTCCTTGGTGGACAAGCTTGATTTCATATTTTGCTCATTTTTGTGGAAAAAGGTACTGCTTTGGTGTGTTTTTGTGTGTGTGTGCAGAATCACTTGCTAAAGCAAGGCTAGAACCAGTTGCCAGGGCAATGCATGAAGGAGATGCCGAGCTAGTTGCCAGGGCAATGCATGAAGGCGATGCCGAGCTAGTTGCCAGGGCAATTTTCGACAAGGAATAAGATGACATAGTAGTCAAAATCGATGACTAGATAAGCCCAAGATGACGTGGAGCAAAGCTAAATCCCAAAGAAGTTTGATTTCCATGAAGAGGTCAAAGAGAAATTAAATCCCAAGAAGATAGGAGAAGTTCTAGAAGGAATTTAAATATAATAAAGAATTATATTCTTTAAAGATAATTTAATTCCAACTTAACTTCCTCCTCAAAAAAAGACTTTGACCTAGCCCTATAAATTCAAGACCATGCCGTCAACTCCAAAGGGAGAGAGAGGAGAGAATTTTTGACAAGATCAAAGAGCAAGGGAGATATCGAAAGGCTCAACCATTCTTCATTTTTTTCTTGTTCCATTAGGTTTATTCTAGGAATTCTTTGTTTCGTGTTTCTTTGGAACCTAGCCATGAACTAAATATATTTGGCTAAGGTTATTGTGTCTTGTGGTTGTGAGAAACAATTGGATTTGTTTAGGTAACAAGAGTTTGCACTTTCAATTCAAGGTTTACTCATTCTTGGTTCTTATTCTTGTTTGCGAGTGAATTGGGAGAGGATCTCATAACTTCATATATTTATCTAATATCGGGAGAGTTAGATTCAAGAAACGAATAAGTATGGTATTTATTCAATCTATTGATGGTGACGATTAATCTGGCTTAGGGATAAGTTAAGGATTTCAACGGCTAAGAAGAGCACAAGATTGGTTGTTGTTCACCCTTGATTCACGCAGGGATGTATTATCAAGGCATGCACAAATAGCTAGAGTTTAAACTTAGGGATAAGAAGAAACCATTGAAGAGCGCTCCGCCGAACCTTGAAGTTGCTGCCCAGCCGCCCAAGTAGTTGCCCAGCTAGTCGCCCAGGCAACCACCGATTAGTTGCCAAGGCAACCCCGCTGTGCAAGTTGCCCTTGCACTCTTTTACCAAGATGATCCAATCGGCTATCACACCTCAACTCACGATAACCTGGCCTATTCTCTATCATTTAATTACATCTTCTTTTACTTTATTGCTTTCTTAGTTTAGTTATTAGTTAAAACTCTTACAATCTTCTACTTGTGCTTTTACTTTTTACAGTGCAAGAGATTAGATTCTTGAAGTGGCACCAATCCCTCTAGAGACGATATCTTTTATACTATAACTTGTGACGTGTACACTTGCACAATTGCGGTGCACTTATTACGCGCAACAAGGTTAACCACAAAATAAACTTCATCGTTTGCAAACATCATCTTCAAAATTAAAATAAACCAAAGGAAAAAAATGAAGAAAAGGGTCAGTCGACTCAGCCTCTCTTGCTCCAGCCCTACTCGATGTGGCTACTCCAGCCGGTGGTAGAAGTGATCGGAGATGCTCCTAAGCTAGCTCGCTCCAAGTTCTTGAAACCCTTCATGCTTGGAAATGATCTCTTTATATAGATGAGTGAGGAGAAAATCCTTGGAGAAATTCAAATTTTAAATTTCGGCTAAAGCTCCTTGATAAGTGCTTGATCTCCTTGTCAACTTATCACTGAGTAGGGCTGACATGTGTTGGTCCAGGGATGACATCATCAATCACCGCTGTGATGCCAAAGGTCGTGGCATAAAACTCTTACTGATTAGCCGCTCCTGATTTTTCAGATTAGGTCCATTCGCATGTTTTTCAGAACCTTATCCTTTCCTATTTTTCTGGGCTGTCCATAATTGTCAAGGGGCTTGGCATACAACTGCTAGTCTATCTGCATTGCGCTGCTAGCCGCGCCTCAACAATCTTCCTTGGAATTGTGACTTTTGCTTTCCCTTATTCCTTTGCCACGCCATCCGGCATAGAACCTGCTCAAAAAATAATAAAAACCCTTCAAACCATAAAAGGGCACCTGCTAAACTCCTTTTTATGTAAAATGCATGAAACTATTACTAAATGCAAACATGCTTACTCGAAAACTGGCAAAAAAATTTGTAAAATAGATGTAAATGTAGTACTTTTGAGGAGTTATCACTCTATCTAATAGCAATGATGGAGGAATGAATGAGTCAGATACAAACCTTTGTATCCTTGCAAAGTTGGTGCCATCCGAGGCACAATGGACGCAGATATTTATACATTTTCAGATCATGTGTCACTTAAGACATAGAAGTATGGGCATCTCCACGCCTTTAGACAAAACACAATGTTTGAGGCATTGAATGGGTGGATGCATCAAATGAAGTTCTTGGCGAGTGCTGGGAGGAATGAAAGTGAGAATGCTTTAGAGTTTTGGAGAAGTACAAACATTTGCAAAATTTCATACATTTATTCATCCATAAAACATAAATTCATAAACACATCAATCCCTTTATCCATCAACAAAGCATTTTAGGCATACTTTCCTATGGTGCATATATCAATTTTCTAGGATGCATTACGTAAGAGAGGCTTTACCTAATACCTGGTGGTTTGCATAAGAAATCATTCGAGGAAGAAGCATTACGAATAGCCCAAGTTGTGTTAATTCTTCCTTCCATTTGAGTGCTAGAGAACCTTGACAACTCCTTAAAACTTTTACACAAAAGCAACTTAGCGGATGGAGGTTATCTTTTCATGATAAATGATACATGTACATGGGATGATATCCCCTCCAGAGATATCTAAGTAATGAACCACCTACAGTGGTCAGTATCATCTATACATACAAAATTATTACAAAATGGAGAAAAAGAGAACTTCAAACGAAAACACTCCTCATGCATGCTTGGCTGCTCGTGGACTTTTCAACTGCCAAGCTAATCTTCATTGCTTCTACTGATGCTTCTATGTTTGAAAGGATGCATCCTTGACACAAGAGGCTGCTTCACAAGAAGCCGCTTCATGGAATGAATGGGGGCGATAACTTTTAGTGACTGTGATGAATGCCTTTGTTGTTGCTTCTTCGACGTCACTCACACAAGATGATCCGAAGGCTTTTGGTGATATTCGAGGGTCAGACCCATTACAACGACCTTGGCAATGAGTTGAAGGTATTATTTTCTTTTGGAGGCATCTATACCCTCAGATGTGTGTGGTCAAGAATCGATATCCTATAATCTCTACTTCTCTTTTCTTTGAACAACAATCTAAAAGAGGGACTCCCTAATCCTGAGCATTCGTTGTCATCTTCAGTCTTGTCACTTGCACTATCGGTGACAAGATCGAGTGTGATGAATGTAACACTCCTAAAACCAGTTCAGTGAAATTTTTATTTCCGATGGTTGGAACTTACTTTCCGATGATGCATCTAGTTTTTGAACTCTATGAGCTTGAATAATTTTGATTAATAAATTAATAGGAAGATTTAAGAATTTAGTGGTCGATTTGTAAGAACGAAAAGTATGGAGATTTAAGCATAAGTTAAATTGTAGGACCTTTGTTTAAGTATCTAAGAGTATGAGGACTAATATGGTGATTAAATAATAAAATTTTATAAAGGACTAAATTGAATCAATTGTAATTCATAAAGTAATGGTGGAATGGGACTAAAATGAAATAAAAAGGAAGTTGGACCTTTGCATGATAATTTGTCTAATCAACCGATGAATTATAGTCTTGTAAAACAAGGTGATGACACCTATCATTGTATAATATGTATTTTTTATTGAAACAAATATTAGGAAAATTGTCTTCCTCTCCACCGAATCACCAGGGAAAAAACATTGGGTTTTCTTGTTCTTTACCTTTTTTCATTCGATGGGGATAAGAGTGAGAAATTAGCTCAGATTTAATGTATAGACTAAAAATTTAAACATGGAGGTTCATTACCCATTAATCGAATAGGATGCTTTATCCATTGGATTTTCCAATAGTGATCGGGTGAACTTTTAATCAAGGTAATATTCTATGAAGTCTAACTTCCATTCGTATAATTAAGAACTTTGATTGTGAAATTAATAATATAAATTTTGGTTTTACATGGATGGATTCTATGGAAATCAATGAGTGGTTGAACCCAAATTAGAGAAAAAGGGGGAGAAAGCTTGAAATGATGTTTGTATAGTATTTGGGAAGCTTTGGAGTGAGGTGAGTATGGTTAATTTATGATTTAAGTGTGATTTATGTATGATTATTTTCATATACCGATCATGGGTGAGGAAGCAAGTATAAAAGTTGCTATGGTCACGCGTATAATCATTTCGATCTTGAGAAAGGTTATTTTGGATTGCTAAGGTGAGTTCGAAATGGTACGAAAAGCTATTACTATGTATATTTATGCTTGAGCGTGATTCTGTAAAAAATGGATATACACTTTAATGAAATGTGCCGTAATAGCTAAGAGTTCAATGTCATTAATTGATTAAAGGGGTAAATGGTATGTCACACCTCGAAAACCGGCCTAATCGGAATTAAGTTTCGGTGATCAGAAATTTTGTATCGATTATACCCAGATAATGTAATTGTCGAATCTTGTGCCCAATTTTGAAGTAATGAAAGTTAATTTGAGCTTAATTTAAGTTGTAGGACCTTTTTGCAAGGAATGAAAGTCATTTAGTGACTAAATTGTAAAAGATCAAAGTGTGAGGGCAAAAGTGCAAATTTTGAAACGTTAAGAGATTACCCTTGTAATATACCATTTTTAAAGATGAATCACTATCTTGCTTGACATTCGATGAAGATTGGTTGAATTTGGTGGCTAATTATGTAGCCTTAATTAGTGCAAAAGAAAGAAAGATGGGAAAAATGATATTTTGAGGTTTCCCTATTTGGAGGGTAACCTCCACCGGTTAGTATATGGACAAAGGAAGTGTATTAGAAACACTTTTAAGTTGCCTTAGTCAATCGAGAGTTGTCATCATCCATCCTCACTTTTCTACAAACCTTGCCAAACACTTTAAGCAAGCACCTCCATTGCCATCTTCAAGTTCAAGATCAAGCAAGCACTTCCATCCAATCGTTGGTCTTTGTTTGATTTTAATATACCATTTGAAAGCTTGTGGATTGGTGAGTAATTCCCCTAAACTAATTTGATGATTCCATCAATCCTCAGAGTTTAATTTCAAGATTTGAGTTGAATATTCAAATTAAGCCCATGTGTTAGGTTGTTAATTTCTTGTTTTAATGTTTTCTACAAGCTTAGGTAAGCTTGAAAAACGTTTGTGAATCATTAGTTTCGATTCTAATGCAATCCTCTAATTTTGAACTAGCTCAAGTTGTGGAAGAGAAGTCATCTTCACCATCGACTATTCCGAACTCTTCTGAGGGCAAGGAGATTGTAATTCGGGAATCTTGAAGCCTCCTATTACTAGGTGAGTGTAGTTGTGTCATGGGGATTGGCTATATGCCATCACGATTGCATTTGTTTTGTGCTTAGAAACTTGCATCTTGGTAAGAGCTCAAGTAGAGCAAATGTATATGGATTCTATGGTAAGCGTGGTAAGTCTTTCATATTTGAATATGTTATATGTGAACTTATGTATGATACTTGAATATGATATGTGTGGAATTTGATATGAACACGTTATGATATGATATTTGGAGCCAAGGCTCAATTTGCAATCTAATATGGCCTAAGGGCACAAAGGTAAGTCTTATGTAACCTTGGACACTTGTGGACATTGGATACAATTGGCATGCCATAGGGTCATTTGAGCTCACTAAGTAAGAGATTGGACTATGGTTCGGGGCTATGACCTATATGTGGGGAGAAAAGGTTGGATTGTGTAAGGGACTTCAGAGCTACAGCTCAAGGCTAAGGCCTATTTCTGATATGTGTGGTGTACAGGGGAATCTGCGTATATATTGGTTGCTATGTCCAAGGAGATGATATGTGTTTATGGTTTACATTTGATACATGAAAATATGACATTTGGCTCGAGTATGACATATATATGATTTATATTACAAGTACACACCATACAAGTATGTTACATGTCATTCATACCATAGATGAATTTATGTTGCATCTGTTATAACTACCTCACTAGGCTATGTAAGCCTAACATCCGTATGTCTCATGCATTTCAGGACCTTGAAGTAATCTGAGCCTCGATCGTGTTATTGAAGTTGCAAGTCACTCCCACATATTACATGTATGCTTATGTTTTGTTTTGAAATCCTAGTAAGGTGGCATAGAGTTTAGACATGTTACATTGGTCTATTTTGATATGTATGTAATGGCCCTAAAGTGTCCAAATACTAAAATTGGAAGATGGTGTGGTTGTATTTAAAGAAACTAGTTAAATTGAGCTTAAAGGCACTAAAAGGTAAAAACATAGTAAACGAATTCAAATGGACCTAAAAATTGACATGCTAGTAGGTTTTAGAGATTAAATACTGCTGGTAAAATTTGGTAAAGTTTGGACATCGTTCGATCTGTTAATTCAAATAAAAACCAGATAAAATTTGTCATTATAGGGTAACAAGCTGTATCGATACGACCTTGCATGTTTGGAATTGGTAAAATAGAGCATATCAATACATAAGGGGGTGTACCGATACAGACTTGAGCAGTAAGGTCTGAGAAATAAATTGTACCGATACGACCTTAGGCTGTACTGAAACGGGTCAACCTTAGTCAACGCGTATCGAAACAGGATTAGATGTATCGATACGGGCTTGTTACCCTTGAATCTAGAATTAAGAAATTTGGCTTAGCATACCGATACAGTCTTAAGTGTATCATTACAGTGTTAGTTAATTCTGTTAAAAGACTTAAATCACAGTTTTGAATAGTTTACAAATTGGTCACTAAACTTTAAATGGTCCAATTGAATAGGTGAATGACCTCCGTTGAAAACAAAATTCTGAGAAAGACCCTTAATTTGTAAAACTTGCAATTTAGTCCCTAAGTTAGAAAAAGTTTAAAATTAACCCCAAATTGAGTAAGCTATTAAGGAATTAGTTCGATAATTTGTGAAAGAGATTAATAAGACATTCCGAATAAGATTCCAATCTCCGAATAAGTTTCTGGTAACACTTTCCAACCCAATTCTCTGCCAGGCCGAGAAGCGGGTGTTACATGGTAAATATTCATGCTCTAAGATCTTTGCTAGCATGATTATTATTCATATATGAATTGTGCTAAAGGTGGAATATATATATATGTATATATATATTCAAAAATGTAAGTTATCGAATCATGGGTTAGTAGTAATTGGATAAAGAATTGCCTTAGTTACTAGGTGAGTGTAATCAAATTACTATACTTCATGATTCGAATAGATTGAATGAATAATTATTGTGTTTATCTAGTTAAAATTTGACCTTGATGCTTTAATTGCTGAAAATAAAAAGTGGTAGGGTGGATATACATTTTTGAAAGGTTTAAACATGGTCTCAAGTGTTTAAGACCAATACCTAATTAGTATAATTCTTTGTACATATGTGTAGGTTCGATTTTATTTTAAATAATGCTTAAATGCATGTGAAACAACCTATACTTTTACTGGTGTGTTCAATTAGAATCAAAATTAGGGGCTGTAAATTGTCATTTAAGGCAGCATAAAGCTACTGGAGTTAACACGAAATTGTGCCCTGTTTTGATGTGGTTAATTGTGACTGATTGTACACAATTATGCATTTGGTTAGGGATTAGATTGATGAACCAAACTGCCCAAGTTTTTCTGTCTTAATGTGTAATTTTATGTGCTAAAAATGAAGCTGAAATTTGGTGGTATAACAAAGGCCTAGAACCTAGAGTAAAATGTCTTTGTGTTTTCATTTTAGAAAATGTTTAGTGTTTCGGATTGTTCCGTAAACATCAGTGTACCGGTGAGTTTAACCGCATCCGTGTTATATGTGTTTGATTATTTGTATGTAATTTCAGTTAAGCATGACGATAGGAAAATGAATTCTAATTGGCATTTCATGAGACAAGGCTTTAATCGGGTAAGTATTCGGCAATTCCGAATTACTATAATATGATCGGTCATTGAATGATTGTTACGATTATAAAAAAACAATTTAATGATTGGGCATGTTTGATATGGTACGATTAATGAATTGTGTGCTATGATGCTTATAGTAAATCATTAGAATCAACTAAATGAATCATTGTGCTTAAAGACAATATGTGTTAATAGTATTGTAATCACTAATTTTTATTTTTGTCGATAATTTAATATACTAATATAATAGTTAATTAGTATTGTTATTGCATGATTACGTACGAGCATGTGTGTTATTAATATGCATGTGATATATGTGTGATGTGATGTAAATGCATGTATAGTATGTTATGCGGTGCATGTGTGCTATGTGCGTATTGTTTGTATATATGTCAATGTGTGCGCAACTATATTAAGTATGTGAGATTAAACCAATATATATATATATATAAGTTAGTATGTTATATTAATTATGTATGTTATAGGTGGTATTGTGCATGTGTACGCTTAGGTTATATATATATGTGTATGCTTGTATGTATATGTATAGGTATTATTGTAATCATTATTATTATTGGGTTGTGTAAAAACATAATTTAAATAAAACAGAACCCAAATTGTATTAAACCCCCCCCCCCAAAAAAAAGAATTAACTGTCCAAGTCCATTATAAAATTACAACCCAGAGTTAAATTTTACAAAGCCCGTTTGGCCCAAAACCCCAGTCCCTATCAGATAATTAATAATATTATCTAACTTTAATTGCCCTTTTCTGTGCAGCTAATCCTGGGAGGTTGGATCAGATCTTGATCCAACGGCCACGATCGAAGGAAGGTAACCCGTCTAGATATTCACGCGTGGACCGTTCGATTTCCCACGCGCGCGTGCTTCCCACACGTTGGACTCCTCGGCTGCTGAGCTCCACGTGTCACGATCTGATGCAATCTCACCGCCTCCGAAATCACATCTGAGCTGTCCATACATCGAATCATCCTAACCGTTGGATCAGATCTGATCCAACGGCCGAGAACGCCTCTGGCAGAGAACATCACCACCATGCCTCCTCCCCATGCCGTCGTACCAACCACCACATCAGATGCATCACCAAAAACACAAGAAAAAGCAGATATGTCAGTGACCAAATCACGACAAATATGTATTTTGTGTCATATCTTCTACCAAAAACGATCAGACAGGATATATGTATGATAGGTTGTAAGAACAAAAAAAAAGTTGTAACCAGTCTTTCTGAGAAATACAAAAAAAAGAAGAGATCTCACTCTTTTGTTCGTCTTTCGAACACAAAAAAATAAAAAGGTATCAATTTGTCTTTAGCATTACATGTATGTATATACTAGAAATGACAAAAAAGGAAAAAGGTTGAGAGTTTTTTTTTACCCTCGCCGTCGGTGGGTCTCCCCTCGCCAGTGATAAGCCACCTCAGTTTCCAAAACTGAACATGGTGAACTAAAAAGAGAGGGAGGTCCCCTTGGTTTCGTTTTTATTTAAAAAAACATTTTTTGCCTCGTATTTTCTCCGATCTAGGCAAAAGTGGGAGTCTTTGTGTAAATCTAAGTTTAGATTCAGGTTCGGGTTGAAGCGAGGTTTGTTTTGGTGGGTTTTTTAGGTTCGCCGGCGCCGACTAGCGGCGGCCGGCGACGGAAAGGACGGCGGTTGGCTACCGATTTTTGGGTTCGTCGAGGGCTTGGAGTTTGTTTTGAGAGAAAATGAGAGAGTGGGGGGATATTATCCTAAGTTTTAGAAAAAATGAGGAAAAGAGAGAGGGTAGGCCAGTTGGGGAAACTTATAGGCCGGTTGGGGAAACTTATAGGCAAGCTTTTTTTAAAATGGCCTAATTGTATCATAAACCATCCCGCATTTTGGGATTTTTCAAAATTGTCTCACCCCTTGGGATAATTACAAACCTAATCCCTCTTACGTTTCCAAGTTTTCCAATTTCTTCCCGAAATTTACCCGAAATCCGTTCTCAAATGGTTAAATTGCGCCCCAAGGACCTCCGCGTTTTTGAACTTTCCATTTCGAGCTTGCCGCATGGGTTCTTTTACAGCTTTAGTCCCCATAAGTTTCACCGGGTTCTTGATTAAATCCCTAAATGGCATTTTATTTTTTGATTTATAAGCCTTATATTTTGATTTTATTCCATTCCAGTCCCTTATTGTTGTTTATTATTTTGTTTCAAAGTAGTTAGGTTTTAATATTTCTGCATTAATATGATTTGTGCTCTTTTACATAGGTGTTATATATGTTCTTGTCACTTCTTTATTTCATGCTCGTTTTTTGTATAGTGTTATGTTAATATAGCTGTTAGCTTGTTTACTCGTATTCTAAACATTAGCCTATTTTGTTCTCCTTGAGTGTGTTTGCATTTTTAGTATGTTTTTATGCTTTCATGTATGTTTTTTTCCGTATTACATATGTATTAATGTTTTACAACATATGTTTTTGTGATATCATGCTTTTTTTTGTCTGTTAATTCTCTTGTTCATAGTATATATATATATGTATGTTTAGATTGGTATTTTATTTATGTTATATTAATATTCTATTATGTTAATATTTATTTTTATTGTATTTGAATTATTTGCCATATTTTATATTTTTGCTCATTAAGATTGCATATCGAGATATATAAATTATCATTGCGGTGTCCTTTTATCCGAGTGCAAACGGGGCCAGTATCAGGCGTAGTGATAGTGGTTGGGCGTTTGCTCTCGGATAATGAGACCTTTAAAATTTACTCATACTTATAACCAAATTTTAATTTAATCACCACTTTAATCCGGAAAGTTTAATATTAATAAATCGGTAATTATTAAAGTACCAATTTTGGGCGGTGTGGGGGTGCTAATCCTTCCCCATCCGTAACCGACTCCCGAACCCAATAGTTTTCAAATCTCTGGTTTTATGGTGTCCGACCTACCTAAGTGGCCGGTGGCGACTCCAATTTCTAAATAAAACACGACTTTTTAAAACCCCCACAGAATAAATATTTTAATACCCGAAAGACAACAAATACTTCGAAAACCTGGTATTTTTAGCGAAACGGACATCGCTACAGATGACGACTCCGCTGGGGACATTTTTTGTTTTTCAAAAACAAAAAGAAAGTCAAGCTTTTTCAAATAATTACCACTTTACTAATATTAGAAGTTCCGGATTAAAGTGACTATTAAATTAACATTCGGTTATAATCGCGTGTTTATTTTAACGCATTTAAAATATGGCATATAAACTCGTTTTTTAAGTGAGGGGAAAACGCTAATGCTTTCGTGGAGATATTGTTCTCCCGTGTAGGCCTAGTAAGTACCTTCGGGGCTCGAGTACCTTATGCTTTCGTAAGGATATCGTTCCTTTGTGCAGGCATAAGCGAATGGGTCCCCTTGAATTGAACCCGGTTGAAAGGAGCCTATAATGGGTGATGATCGGGGGCCTTGCTACTCTTAGTAGAGGACAGCAAGGACAGTTCTGGTACCTCTTAGAACCAAAACTGCATATAGAGAACATAAAAACCCACCCTTAGAGTCATGCGGATAACCTTAGGTGTTTTAGACATGATAAATAGGGTTGTTTTGTCAGTTTACCTTATTTAATTCGTCTGTTCATTTACGTATTTATTAATTCTATCCGGTACTGACTTGTTTTCTTTTTTACTTATTTTTTTCATACATTATTGCATTTGCATTACATAAAGGTACTGGATCAAGTGGTTTGCCTGATCAGAAAGTCTTTCACCATGGAAAAAAAATGTCTTAGGAAAGAAGAGCTTAACTTGTCAGTCAGGCATTGGTCAGAGGTCAACCAAAAGGCCCAAGGGGACATTTTACCGAGCGAGCGCGTAGTAGCATGGTACACCTACGTGATTCTTCAACAGAACAACTTATGGAATCTTTAAAGCATCTGGGAAGGATGAGACCAAAGACTACAAGACAGGTTCTGTGATAGTTATGGTGACATTGCACAGTTGTTATACGTTCGGGTCAACCAGCCCCTACTCCAAGCTATTTTTCAGTTTTGGAATCCTGCCTTTTGCTGCTTAACCTTCAATGGACAGGACATGATGCCTATAGTAGAAGAGTACATCGCCTTACTTAATCAGAAGAACATTCAGGAAGATTGGATCTACGCAAAACCTCTGAGGAATCAGAATTACACTTCGAAGCTCAAAACCTTTACCGGGATGAGTGACGATTAGGTTAATGGCCTGATCCGACTTCGAGGAGACATTACAGTCTTTGCATGGGAGAACATTCGAGACATCATACCTGCACATCCAAATGAGGGAAAAAAGATAGACATGTTTGCCTTGGGAATATATGGGTTGTGATCTTTCCAAGAACTCTTGGAAACATTGATGTAGCCATTCTAGACATGTTCGAGCGTATGAAACGGCAGGCAAATCCAGTACCAGCAATCTTGGCTGAGACCTTCATTTCTTTAAATGCCAGTCGAAAGCACGAAGAAGGACGTTTCAGGGGGTGTTGCGCGTAATAAGTGCTACGCAAATGTGCAAGTATACACGTCGCAAGTTATAGTATAAAAGATATCGTCTCCACAGGGATTGGTGCTACTTCAAGAATCTAGTCCCTTGCACTGTAAAAAGTAAAAACACAAGTAAAAGATTATAGAAGTTTAACTAATCTAGAAAGCAAATAAATAAAAGAAAAGATGAATTCAATTGAGAGAGATAGGCTAGGTTATCGTGAGTTGAGGTGTGATAGCCGATTGGATTGTCTTGGTAAAAGAGTGCACGGGCAACTCAGTTGCCGTGGCGACTTGGACAACGGGGTTGCCTTGGCAACTAATTGATGGTTGCTTGGGCGACTAGTTGGGCAACTACTTGGGCGACTGGGCAGCAACTTCAAGGTTCGGCGGAGCGTTCTTCAATGGTTTCTTCTTATCCCTAAGTCGAAACTCTAGCTACTTGTGCATGCCTTGATAATACATCCTTGCGTGAATCAAGGGTGAACAACAACCAATCTTGCGCTCCTCTTAGCCGTTGAAATCCTTAACTTATTCCTAAGCCGAATTAATCTTCACCATCATTGGATTGCATAAAGATCATATTCATTCATTTCTTGAATCTAACTCTCCCGATATTAGATAAATGGATGAAATCACGAGATCCTCTCCCAATTCACTCGCAAGCAATAATAAGAACCAAGAATGAATAAACCTTGAAATAGAAAAGTGCAAACTCTTATTACCTAAACAAAAACCAATAGTTTCTCACAACCACAAAACACAATAACCATAGCCAAGTAAATTTAGTTCATGGCTAGGTTCCAAAGAAACACAAGATAAACAATCCCTAGCATGAACCCAATCGAACAAGGAAGAAAAGCTGAAGCTTGTCGAAAATTCCCCTTTGCTTCCTCTCTTGGTCTTGTCGAAATTCCCTCTTGCTCTCTCTATTCATCTTGTCGAAATCTCCTTAATATTTATAGGGCTAGGCCAAAGTCCTTCTTTGAAGAGGAGTTTGAGTTGGAATTAAATTATCTTTAAAGAATATAATTCTTTATTATAATTTTATTCCTATTAGAACTTCTCCTATCTTCTTGGAATTTAATTCTTCTTTAATCTCTGCATGGCAATCAAATTCCTTTGGGCTTGGGCCTTGCTCCATGTCATCTTGGGCTTGTAAAGTCATGAATTTCGACATCCCTATTGCATTTTGTCTTTGTCGACAAATGCCATGGCAACTGGCTCGGCGTCTCCTTCATGCATTGCCCTGGCAACTAGCTCGGCATATCCTTCATGCATTGCCCTGGCAACTAGCTCGGCATTGCTTTGGCAAGTGATCCTGCACATACACACACAAAGCACACCAAAGCAGCATCTTTTCCACAAAAACTACCAAGTTATGTAATCAAGCTCAACGATGGAAGGAAACATGGATTAATGCATGAATGGCTAACTATGCAACTAATATGAGCCTAAGTCTAACAATAATATGAGTAAAAAAGGTAAGAAAAATAGTACTTTTGAACACTTATCAGGGGGTATGCACAGCTGTTATAGGTATTGGTTCAGAGCTACATGTGGAAGACACCGACAAGGGTCCTACCAGGGATATCCTTCAAAGGCTTTTTGCCCTTACGGGAGTACTTAGCAGAAGAGTGGCGAGAAAACTTGAAAACAAAAAAATGGTCTAGTTTCTTCAAGAACATTCAAGATGAAGACATAGTATGGAGGGTCCCGTGGCTCGATAGAGTTAATTACTTTTTGTACAGTTGTGGTGATTTCGACTGGCTGATGATGTTGGGACTGCATGGAGGGATTGCTTGTGCTCCGCTTCTGGTGTCCCGACGATTCGGATCACGACAGTTTGTCCCTAATACCACCGGGTTAAGCCGAACTGAATTTCCTTTCAAAGGTGAGTTTAAGGAAAAAGTCCAGACTATCATGAGAGCTTGGGACCATTGTTACCGGATCAGAGTGGAAGGAGACACCGAGCATATGACCACCCCGGACTATGATCTTTGGAGGCGTTTGAGGGTTAAGATGTGATTCCCAAACCCGATCAGGGACCGGTTGTGTCACTTGAGGAGCTTACAAAGGTGGTACCGTCTGAAACTGATATTTTACGGAATGAACTTGAAGAAATTAAGAGGAAGATGGACACCCAACAGACTCAGCATGCGGGTGAGCTCTATAAAGTGAGCTTAGAGGTCGACGAACGGGACAGGATCATTAGGCAATTGAAGAGATTAAATGCGGATTTGAGCGAGAAGAACGCTCTTTACCAGAAGGATACCCTCCTACTCCAAGCAAAAATACAGAAAGCTGACCGAAGTCAGTTCATAGCCGTAGGAAAGAAAAGAATGAATGGTATCCGTTTGGTGGAAGAAGAACGACAAATCAGCAAGTGAGCAATCGAGAAGGAGATAGAAAGTTGTAGGTTGGCTATTGAGGAAGAAATACAGTCTTTCAAGGAGGCCATCGATCAAGAAAAGGAAAGAACTAGGCAAGAGATCAGCAAAGAAAACAAGCAATTAACTATGAGAGAGAAAACGCCGCTGCTTGGAAAAGAAGGTCCATGAGTAGCCGGAATAGACTGTTAGAGATGCAAAGGTTGTAAGACGACACTATCCAAAGTCTGGATCAGAGCCAAAGTCAGAATGTCAAGTTGGAAGAAAAGGTGGCAGAAGTAGAACACTTATTTCGAACTTACTGTCAGAGGAATGGCTTCACCGAGCTACAAGAAATGGAGCGTGAAGTAGGCACGTTACGAACCCAGATTGAGTCTTTTGAAGCAACTGTTCAGGATTATAAGGAAAGAATCAGTGTATTCGAAGAGGTTGCAGCCGGATGAGACATTTATTGGCAAAGAATACTGCGTGACGCTGCCCGGATGGTGCAGGATAGGGACCAATATTACGCGAACCTAATGGTGGACATACAACGAGTCGCCAGGCATATGAGTGACTTAGTTGTCGAAGCTTAAACACTCTGACCTTTCGTAGCCCCAGGCATGGAAGAAGCACCCAGGTTCATCAAGCTGCTCAGGGCTATTGGAAAATTAGGAGATAGAGCTAGGGCTTATATGTATGACTCTGTATTGTAATTAAGACTCTTTTGTATTAGGGACCTTCATTTTGTAATATGAACTCTATTGTAATCTAGATCCTTTAATTCCCGTGGAAGTAGTTCAAAAGGGTTATTACCAGCAGAATCAGTACCTTTATCTGCATACATTCTTGCATTGCATCATGACATTCACATCATTATACACGCATTTATTTTCCTTGCAATCATATTAATGTTATAAATATTGTGGCGGTGTGAAAATAGAAGTTAAGCCGCAATCATTCATCATCCATATCTTACCTGACTACAAAGCAAGCCCATGGAAGACAGGATAATCAGTCTAGAGAAGGGACAAAGAGAGCTGGAAGCAAGATTTGATGAGGCCTAAAGAAGCCTCAGTGACCAGATTGCTCAGTCACAAGCGTCGATAGTGTCCGACATAATCGCGTTGTTGGCTAAGAGCCTCGAAAAAAGAGTCAAATGAGAAGTCGCTCAAGAATCGGAAAGTACCCCAGTTCACAGTAAGGTTCAACCGGCTACGCCTAATCCGGCCAGAAGGGTATATATTGACCATGCTGGGATGCCTGCTAACCTTTAGGTAGCAGCATCTGAGACTCAACCCCTGGACACTGAAGCACTCTATGAGGAGGAGGTGCTAGACCTGAATTTGGTCGAAAGGATCAGGACGTAGAAAAGAAGTGGGAAGAGAGGTTTCTCCTCATGGAGGAAAGATTTAAAGCCCTGCAAACTATGGAAGAATCAGAAAATGATGCCAGTGACTTGAGTTTGGTATCCGACCTTGTCCTGCCACCAAAATTTAAAACACCAGAGTTCGACAAATACGATGGAACCACGTGTCCTTTCGCGCACGTAACAATGTACTGCCGGAAGATGGCGGCCTACCTTAAGGATGAGAAACTATTAATTCACTATTTCCAAGATAGCCTAACTGGGGCGGCGTTGCGGTGATATACCCATTTGAGCCGGGTAAACAATAAAACATGGAAAGATCTTTCAAGAGAATTCATCGAGCAATACAAGCACGTAACAGACATGACACCCAATAGAATTATGTTGGAAAATATGGGGCAGAAGTCCAATGAAAGTCTATGACAATATGCTCAGAGGTGGCAGGAAGTAGCCGCCCAAATTCTGCCACCCCTCCCAGAACATGAAATTACGCCATTATTCGTTAATACTCTGAAGGGGACACTGTCTGAAGGGGAAAATATGGGGCAGAAGTCCAACGAAAGTCTACAACATAGAGTTTTGCTGATTTAATTAGGACCGAGGAGTCCATTGAATTGGCAATCAAGAACGGTAGAATTGATAGCGGGGAAGGGTCTCGAAAGTACAGCAAGAAGAATGAGGTAAACGCCGCCAGTACTTACACTGCTCTGAAGAATTTTACAGTCTCGCAGCCACAAGCGCCTGCGGGGAAAGTGCAAAACTTGAATCAAAGAGAGGAGAGAACCTCGAGAAAGGAGAAAGAGAGGCAAACTTTTACTCCACTACCCGTTCTGTACTCTGAGCTCTACTCTCAATTGTATGAAGCGGACCTGGTCCGTCCATACTACGTTACTCTGTTCAAACCGCCGTTTCTGTCCTGGTATAACCTGAACGCGCATTGCGATTATCACGGTGGTACCCCTGGTCATCCCACCGAGAACTGCCTTGCTTTCAAAAAGCTTGTGCAGAACTTAAACGATTCTGGGATATTGAAGTTTGAAGAACCAAGTGTAGCTACTAACCCATTGCCTAATCACGGGAACAAGGGAGTAAATGTTATTGAGGAATGCTTTACCCGGAAGATTAAGGATAATGTGTCGGAAATCAAATCTCCTTTGCGGTGGGTATTTCAACAATTGTACATGGCCCATTTGATCGACAGGGGCATGGTAGTAATACAGAAAGGATGTGGAGTGTATTGCGAATTCCATCAGGACGGAGGACACGACATCCAACAATGCGACGAGTTTAAGAGATTGGTGCAACAATTGATGAATAACAAGAAAATAGAATTCTTCGAAGAGCCTACGGGAAGGAAGGGGTCAGACGTACATATGACGGACAACCCTAACGTTAAATACGAAAGAGATAGACCTCTTATCATCTCCTCCAGGCTGAAGAGTGCAGGTGCCACCCAAGGAGAAACTACTAAGATAACTCCCAAGATCATCATCTCAGCACCATCCCCGTTCCCATTCAAGGATATGCGGCAAACTCCCTGGAACTATGCTGTAAATGTGACCATACCAGAAAAGCCAGAATTTGGTGAGGTAAAAGAGCTTACACCGAAAGACGAGCAAGGCAAGAGTGATGTAAATGTCGGTGAGGTGGGCCATTTTACGAGGAGCGGCAGATGTTACTCCTCTGAGACCTTGAGGGCTGCTGAAGTGGCTAAAGATAAAGGAAATGATACATCGGTTACCCCCGCGCAGATATTCGGTGAGGAACCACTCCCAAAGATAAATGAACCAGTAACTGAGGCTCAGGTCAAAGAATTTCTAAAATTCCTGAGACATAGCGAGTACAGCGTAGTGGAACAACTACGAAAGCAACCGGCTAGGATCACAGTGCTAGAGTTGCTCTTGAGTTCAAAAAGACACTGTGAGGCACTATTAAAAGTACTAAACCAGACTTTTGTACCCAGGACATTTCTGTATCAAAATTGGACAAGATAGTGGGGCATATCACTGCCTATAACCATATAACATTCAGTGATGATGAGATCTCCGAGGGCGAAATAGGGTCCACCAAAGCTCTTAACAACACAACCCACTGTAAAGGCTATGTGTTACCGGGGTATTGATTGATAATGAGTCAGCACTGAACGTACTGCCTATGGTGACCTTGCAAAAGCTACCAATAGATGATTCTCACCTAAAGCCCTGCCATAACTCCGTGAGAGCTTTTGACGGCACACAAAGAGGAACACTGGGAAAAATTGAGGTGCCTCTATTGATCGGGTCGACTGAGTACGTGATTGACTTCATGGTGATGGACATAAAACCATCCTACAACTGCTTATTGGGAAGGCCATGGATCCACTCTGCAGGAGTTTTCCCCTCATCACTACATCAGAAATTAAAATTCGTGATCGAAGGCAAGTTGGTCACAATAGAGGCTGAGCAGGAAATTATTACTTCGGTGACATCAGAGGCCCCCTGCATTCAAAATGATGAGGATGCTGCAGAATGCTCTTTTCGAGCGTTAGAGCTAGTGAATGCCACATTCGTCGCGGAAGGTAGTCAAATCCCCTATCCCAGATTATCTAATTGTACCAAGATGACCGTGCTGAAACTTTGGGCCGAGGAGCCAAAGCAGGAAGAGGGCTAGGGAGAAGATTGCAAGGGAGCCTACGAGCCAAGAGTGTGATAACCAAGAAGGACCGTTTTGGGTTGGGTTACAAACCGAGTGTCCAACAAAGAAAGGAAGAATACAAGAGAAAAGAAGAACAGAGAAGAGCCAGATTTAAGGGAGAAGGCATTCCATGGAGACCAATGTCTTTCCCTAGTTTGAAAACCACTTTTGTCTATGGAGGATTCTGCCAACCAGGACAGGAGGTTGAAGAGGCAATTAAGGAAAATGACGTACTCAACAAGAAAGAAATGTTTAATGAATTACTTGAGGGGATGTCCATCAACATGATAGCTGAAAATGACCAAGTCAGTAGTAAGTTGACCAACATCCGCCCTCGCCATCCCGGGGAAACTCTTGATAACTGGAGCCACATTGATCTACATGTGGTTTTTAGGACTAGATTAGAGTAATGCTCCGAATCAACCTTTTTGTTTTTGCCCATAAACAATCGGGATCTCTTGTATAGGGCACCTATGTTAACTTTTTGTTTGGAATGAAAATATCTTCCCCGTTCTCTTAAATGACAAACGTCACATTTATTTCATTCATTCATTCTTCATGTTCATTCACTTCATATAAAACCATTCTCTTCCCAATACATTCATTCTCATTTAATGCAGGTCTCCCATGATTGACTGTATGAATGATGCCGAATCCAATCCCGAAGTAGATTTTGAATGCCCCAAGATCTTAGAAGGAATTGGGGAAGAGGATGATGAGATAGAATGCGAGGTCCCTGCAGAGTTGATGAGGATGGTGGCCAATGAAGAAAGGCAAATCACGCCCCACCAAGAAGAAGCAGAAGTTGTAAACTTTGGGACTGAAGAAGAGAGAAAAGAAGTAAAAATAGGGATGACATTTTCCTCAAAAACCAGGCACGAACTGATAACCCTACTTCAGAAATTCAAGGATGTTTTCGCTTGGACTTATCAAGATATGCCAGGTTTGAATACTAACATAGTGGTACACAAACTGCCGACGAAGCCGGAATGCAAACCAATACAGCAAAACTCCAGAGAATGAGACCAAACATGTTGTTAAAGATCAGAGAAGAGGTAAAAAATAGTTTGATGCTGGCTTCTTGGAAGTGGCCAAATACCCTGAATGGGTTGCAAACATTGTACCAGTACTAAAGAAGGACGAGAAGGTCCGTATGTGTGTAGATTATAGGGATCTCAACCGAGCCAGCCCTAAAGACAACTTCTCTCTGCCACATATCGACACGCTGGTTGACAACACCGCGGGACACTCATGGTTCTCATTCATGGACAACTTTTTGGGGTACAACCAGATAAAGATGGACTCGAACGACATGGAGAAAACTACATTCATAACCATGTGGGGCACTTTTTGTTACCGGGTGATGCCTTTCGGGCTCAAGAACGCGGGGGCAACTTACCAAAGAGCAATGGTAACTCTTTTCCATGACATGATGCACAAATAAATAGAGGTATACATGGGCGACATGAACGCTAAGTCCCGAACAGAAGATGAGCACCTACAAAACTTAAGAAAACTATTCCAAAGACTACGAAAATACCAGCTGATGCTTAACCCTGCCAAATGCACCTTTGTTACGTCTAGAAAACTCTTGGGGTTCATGGTGAGCAGAAGAGGGATTGAGATCGATCCAGATAAGGTGAAAGCCATCCAGGATCTCTCACCACCCCATACTCAGAAGGAGGTTTGTGTTTTCCTAGGGAGGCTAAATTATATCTCTTGTTTCATTTCCCAATTAACTGATACGTGTGACCCAGTCTTCAGACTTCTTAGAAAGAATAATCCTGACGTATGGGATGAGGAATATCAAGAAGCCCTAGAGAAGATCAAAAGGTACCTGACAAATGCTCCGATTTTAGTCACGCCGGTACCAGATAGGCCTTTAATCATCTACCTGACAGTCTTTGAGAATTCAATGGGTTATGTATTGGGGCAACACGATGAGTCAGGGAAAAATGAGTGAGCCATCTACTACCTAAGCAGAAAGTTCAATGATTGCGAAGCGTGACAGTTCAGAAGCTATGTTGTGCTTTAGTTTGGGCTACCAAGCGGCTTAGGCAGTACATGCTATACCATACTACGTGGTTGATATCCAAGCTAGACCCCTTGAAGTTCCTAATGGAAGCGCCAGCACTGATGGGAGGATGGCCCGCTGGCAGATGCTCCTATCTGAATTCGACATTGTGTATGTAAGCCAGAAAGCCGTAAAGGGAAGCGCCGTAGTGAATTTCCTAGCTAGTCGTGCTTCGGACGATTATGAGGCGTTAAACTTTAATTTCTCGGATGAAGACTTGATGTGCATTACAACCGAGGAAGAGGTTTCAGACGATAATTCATGGAAGCTTTACTTTGATGGAGCTTCCAACGCCCTCAGACACGGGATAGGGGCCGTGCTGATTTCTCTCGAGAATGTCTACTATCCCTTCACTAGCAGACTAGAATTCTTCTGCACCAACAATATAGCCGAATATGAAGCCTGTGTTATGGGACTGAACTCAGCTATTGAAAGAAAGATTAAGGAACTTCGAGTATTCAGAGATTCATCCTTAGTGATTTACCAGTTGCGTGGAGAATAGGAAACCAGGGATTCGAAGCTGGTAAAATATTATGAACTGATCCAAGAGCTCACCAAGGAGTTTGAAAAGATCAGCTTGAATTACCTTCCCAGAGAAGAAAATCAGATGGCAGACGCCTTGACAACATTGGCTTCCATGTTCAAAGCAAACACAGGGGCAGAAATGAAGCCCATTGAGATGCAGACTTTTGAAAGGCCTCCTCATTGTTGTAATGTGCATGAAGAGATTGATGGCAACCCGTGGTACTATGACATCTTGCAATATGTCAAGCTTCAAAAGTATCCCGAAGGGGCAAATGACAATGACAGAAAAGCACTCAGAAAAATGGCAACAGGATACATCCTGGATGGGGAGATCCTATATAAAAGAGGCCATGATCAGACATTGTTGAGATGTATGGATGCCTGGGAGGTGAAGGAGATTTTAGCCGAGGTATACGACGGTCTATGTGG
Organism: Hibiscus mutabilis; assembly: GCA_019671005.1. Taxonomy (NCBI): domain Eukaryota; kingdom Viridiplantae; phylum Streptophyta; class Magnoliopsida; order Malvales; family Malvaceae; genus Hibiscus; species Hibiscus mutabilis. The sequence goes on along the minus strand of CM033714.1, from coordinate 16,570,838 downwards.
GACGCACGCCAACGGGCTGTCTATAGCCTGGAAAATTATGAGGTATGGTTATTTCTGGTCAACCATAGAGGGAGATTGCATCGATTACGCCAAGAAATGCCACAAATGCCAAATTTATTCTTACAAGATTCACGCTCATCCGTTACCTTTACACACCATGAATTCTCCGTGGCCTTTTGCAGTTTGAGGCATGGACGTCATTGGGAAGATTCACCCGAAGGCTTCCAACGGACATCATTTTATTTTGGTTGCCATAGACTATTTCACTAAATGGGTGGAGGCAGCATCTTACGCCAACATCACAAGGACAACGGTATGCAAATTCCTAAAGAAGGAGATCATTTGTCGATACGGTTTGCCAGAAAGGGTCATCACCGACAACGCTTCCAATCTGAATAACAAAATGATGACGGATGTGTGCAACCAATTCAAGATAACACACCATAATTCCATAGCCTATCGTCCCAAAATGAACGGGGTAGTGGAAGCAACAAACAAGGACATAAAGAAGATTATCGCGAAGACAACGGATACATACAAGGATTGGCACAAAAAGCTGCCATTTGCCCTTTTCGCCTATAGGACGTCCATTCGCACATCGACAGGGGCGACACCCTATTCTTTAGTGTATGGTACCGAAGCAGTACTCCCCATTGAGGTGGAGATTCCGTCGCTCCAGGTCCTAATGAAGTAAAATTGGAAGAATCTGAATGGGTGCAAGCTAGACTCGACCAGTTAAATCTCATCAAAGAAAAGAGGCTAAAGGCCATCTGCCATGGTCAAATGTACCAAAAACGAATGATGCGGGCATACAACAAGAAGGTGCGCCCAAGAGAATTCAGAGAAAGGGGATTTGGTGCTTAAGAAAATCCTTCATATTCAGAAAGATTCTCGGGGAAAGTGGATGCCCAACTGGGAAGGGCCATACGTGGTTAAAAAGGCCTTTTTAGGAGGAGCCTTAATCTTAACCGAAATGGATGGAGACGAGCTAAAAAACCCTGTAAATTCAGATGCTGTTAAGAAATACTACGTTTGTAAAAAAGAAAAAAAAGAGAAAAAAACAATAAAAAGAAAAAAGAAAAAATGGAGAGCTTAGGGAGAAAACCCAAAATAGGGCGTCTTGAAGCAAAACAAGGATCCGAGTCAAAAACTCATAAAGGGCGGCTCAGATAAATTGAGAGGTTGGATCTACGGAGAAAAGAGTCGTCCCCATGAGCCCCGTGAAGAAGAAGCTTCAGGAAAAGATTCTACTTCGGTTGACGGGATCATGTATCATTCATACTATGGATACTGAGAGGTTTTGCATTTCATGTTTGGCTTTTCCTTTTCCTCATGTTTGCCATGACTCTCTCAAAATTGTTCCAAATCCTTAATCGTAATAAAATCACATTTTTGAGCTTCCATTCCTTGTCTTCTTGTTATTTACCATTAATATCATGCAAATAAGTTAACATAGGCTTATGATAAACAAGGGATTTCTGAGCATTAACGTGATCTAACCTTAAAGATGCAGGTGATTAGAGAATGGTGTTAACCTTGCCCTCAAGCTGCCTAAATGATGTATGTTGAAACAGGGTGAGCAGAAGGTTTCGAGCACCAGGGCAAGATGACCAATGGCACATGCCCTACTTTTTTAAAGAAAGCATCTGAGACAACAAGAGAGATTCCCCAGTGAAAACTCGGAAGGGCCCCTCTAAAAAAACCCTAAGGTGAAAACCCGAAAGGGCACTTTAGAACCCCGAACCAAAAATTCAAAAAAAAAATGAAAGGCTGGAATGGTTGAACCCGATAGGGAAATAGGGTGTCACCGCTAGAAGAAGAAAAGAAGGAGAAAGCGAGCAAAAAATCGCTAAGGTGAAAACCCGGAAGGGCACTTTAGAACCACGAATCAGAAATTCAGAAAAAAGGTTAGAATGGTTGAACCTGACAGGGAAATGGGGTGTCACAGCTAAAAGAAGAAAAAAGGGAGAAAGCGAGCAGCCTAGAGTCAAGATTGACTGAGGGCTAAAGCAGGACCACCAAGATATCGACATTCATGCATCATGAATAGTTAGATATCCCTAGGATTAGGAGCATGCTAATTCATTTGTCATAGCATTTTATCTTATTCTAGACAAGTATCTGCAAATTCAAAGAAGCATCGGTAGCCATCCTGGCGTGAATCCCAAATATGAAGATAAAGGTTCTATATAGGAAGGATCTATATTTTCAAGTGCCCACAGCGAGAGGTTCTATATAGAAAGAATAGGCCGCTCCGAGGCTTCAGAAGCTAAAAGTTCTATATAGAAATGGCTTGCTGCTCCAGGGTGAAGACTAGCAGTTCTATATAGAAAGAACTCCCAGCCGAAGGAATTCACCCATGACACAGAAGGTTTTATTTAGGGAAAATCCGATGTGTTGAAGACGAAGAGTCCTATATAGGAAGGGTTTCGAGCTTTACTGTCTTAGAATGAGAGGTTCTATATAGGAAGAACCTGTAACTCTGAGATTTCAGAAGCTAAGAGTTCTATATAGGAAGGACTTGCGGCTCCAGTGTTTGAAGACTAACAGTTCTATATAGGAAGAACTCCCAGTCGAAAGAATCCGTCTGTGACGCAGAAGGTTTTATATAGGAGAAATCAGTGTTGAAGGCGAAGAGTTCTATACAGGAAGGACTCAAAGCTTTACCGTCTCAGAGTGAAAAGTTCTATATAGGAGGGACTCATAACTCGAGGCTTCAGAGTGAAGGGTTCTATATAGGAAGAGCTCGTAGCTCCAAGATCGGAAGGTGACGAAGTTCTACATAGGAAGAGCTTATGAGCCTAAAAATTTAGCCAAGGAAAAGCGGAGAGTTCCAGAAGAACACGTGATTCCAAAGCTACCAAACAGGGAAGTCGGATAAAAATGAGTGCTTATGATTTTTGCTTCGTTCTCGTTTCACAAGAACAAGCAAAGAGGGGCAACTGTAATCACTTATTTTTATTTTTGTCGATATTTTAATATACTAATATAATAGTTAATTAGTATTGTTATTGCATGATTACGTACGAGCATGTGTGTTATTAATATGCATGTGATATATGTGTGATGTGATGTAAATGCATGTATAGTATGTTATGTGGTGCATGTGTGCTATGTGCGTATTGTTTGTATATATGTCAATGTGTGCACAGCCATATTAAGTATGTGAGATTAAACCAATATATATATATATATAAGTTAGTATGTTATATTAATTATGTATGTTATAGGTGGTATTGTGCATGTGTACGCTTAGGTTATATATATATATATGTGTATGCTTGTGTGTGTATACGTATAGGTATTATTATAATCATTATTATTATTGGGCTGTGTAAAAACATAATTTAAATAAAATAGAACCCAAATTGTATTAAAACCCAAAAAAAAGAATTAACTGTCCAAGTCCATTATAAAATTACAACCCAGAGTTAAATTTTACAAAGCCCGATTGGCCCAAAACCCAGTCCCTATCAGATAATTAATAATATTATCTAACTTTAATTGCCCTTTTGTGTGCAGCTAATCCTGGGCCGTTGGATTAGATCTTGATCCAACGGCCATGATCGAAGGAAGGTAACCCGTCCAAATATTCATACGTGGACCATTCGATCTCCCACGCGCGCGTGCTTCCCACACGTTGGACTCCTCGGCTGCTGAGCTCCACGTGTCCCGATATGATGCAATCTCACCGCCTCCAAAATCACATCTGAGCCATCCATACAGCAAATCATCCTAACCGTTGGATCAGATCTGATCCAACGGCCGAGAACGCCTCTGGCAGAGAACATGCCTCTTCCCCATACCGTCGTACCAACCACAACATCAGACGCATCACCAAAAACACAAGAAAAAACAGATATGTCAGTGACCAAATCACGAAAAATATGTATTTTGTGTCATATCTTCTACCAAAAACGATCAGACAAGATATATGCATGATAGGTTGTAAGAACAAAAAAAAGTTGTAACCAGTCTGAGAAATACAAAAAAAAGAAGAGATCTCACTCTTTTGTTCGTCTTTCGAACACAAAAAAATAAAAAGGTATCCATTTGTCTTTAGCATTACATGTATTTATATACTAGAAATGACAAAAAAGGAAAAAGGTTGAGAGTTTTTTTTTTACCCTCGCTGTAGGTGGGTCTCCCCCCGCCAGTGATAAGCTGCCTCAGTTTCCAAAACTGAACATGGTGAACTGAAAAGAGAGGGAGGTCCCTTAGGTTTCGTTTTTATTTAAAAAAAACATTTTTTCGCCTCGTATTTTCTCAGATCTAGGCAAAAGGGGGAGTTTTTGTGTAAATCTAAGTTTAGATTCAGGTTTGGGTTGAAGCGAGGTTTGTTTTGGTGGGTTTTTTAGGTTCGTCGGCGCCGACTAGCGGCGGCCGGCGGCAGAAAAAATGGCGGTTGGCTACCGATTTTTGGGTTCGTCGAGGGCTTGGAGTTTGTTTTAAGAGTAAATGATAGAGTGGGGGGATATTATCCTAAGTCTTAGAAAAAAAAATGAGGAAAAGAGAGAGGGGAGGCCGGTTGGGGAAACTTATAGGCAAGCTTTTTTAAAATGGCCTAATTGCATCATAAACCATCCCGCGTTTTGGGATTTTTCAAAATGATCTCGCCCCTTAGGATAATTACAAACCTAATCCCTCTTATGTTTCCAAGTTTTCCAATTTCGTCCCGAAATTTACCCGAAATCCGTTCTCAAGTGGTTAAATTACGCCCCAAGGACCTCCGCGTTTTTGAACTTTCCATTTTGAGCTTGCCGCATGGGTTTTTTACAGCTTTAGTCCCCATAAGTTTTATCGGGTTCTTGATTAGATCCCTAAATGGCGTTTTATTTTTTGAGTTATAAGCCTTATATTTTGATTTTATTCTATTCTAGTCCCTTATTGTTTTTTATTATTTTGTTTCAAGTTAGGTTTTAATATTTCTGCATTAATATGATTTGTGGTCTTTTACATAGGTGTTATATATGTTCTTGTCACTTCTTTATTTCATGCTCGTTTTTTGTATAGTGTTATGTTAATATAGCCGTTAGCTTGTTTACTCATATTCTAAACGTTAGCCTATTTTGTTCTCTTTGAGTGTGTTTGCATTTTTAGTATGTTTTTATGCTTTCATGTATGTTTTTTTTTCGTATTACATATTTATTTATGTTTTACAACATATGTTTTTGTGATATCATGCTTTTTTTGTCTGTTAATTCTCTTGTTCATAGTATATGTATATATGTATGTTTAGATTGGTATTTTATTTATGTTATATTAATATTCTATTATGTTAATATTTATTTTTATTGTATTTGAATTATTTGCCATATTTTATATTTTTGCTAATTAAGATTGCATATCGAGATATATAAATTATCAATGCGGTGTCCTTTTATCCGAGTGCAAACGGGGCCAGTATCAAGCGTAGTGATAGTGGTTGGGCGTTTGCTCTCGGATAATGGGACCTTTAAAATTTACTCACACTTATAAACAAATTTTAATTTAATCGTCACTTTAATCCGTAAAGTTTAATATTAATAAAGCGGTAATTATTAAAGTACCAATTTTGGGCGGTGTGGGGGTGCTAATCCTTCCCCATCCATAACCGACTCCCGAACCCAATAGTTTTCAAATCTCTGGTTTTATGGTGTCCGGCCTACCTAAGTGGCTGGTGGCGACTCCAATTTCTAAATAAAACGCGGCTTTCTAAAAACCCCATAGAATAAATATTTTAATACCCGAAAGACAACAAATACTTCGAAAACCCGGTATTTTTAGCGAAACGGACATCGCTACAAGTATTCATGAAATAAGGTAAGTATGAAATCACCATGATTTATGTGTGAAGGATAAACTATTAAACTCAAATGAAATGTTACACTATGAACTATGATGATATGATAAGTTAAGAACCATGACGAAGTATTAATTTATGAAATGTGATGATACGATAAGCTTTGGAGCTATAAGCCCACGCATGAATTAAAGAATGGAATGTTAAGGAACCTTGGATTTGAGTTAACCTAGGATACAATTGGCATGCCATAGAGTCCATTGAGCTCATGTTTAGGCTAGGTTACGACCCAATGGATTACGATCCTTGTTGGCGACAGTAGGAGGGATGTTGTTTTGGTCATTGACGACAGTTGGAGGGTTGACCATTCTCTGGTAAAGAATTACGATCCTATTCTCAATTTCTGAGATTTTGCCGACAGTTAGTTGGGGATTCGTGTATTCGAGAGTTACTTGCAATCCAAGGAACTAAAACAAAAATCTATGATTTAAAAGAAAGAAAGTTAAATGATATGTTAATGATTATGAATTTTTACTATGTTATATGATAAGCTTTGTTATTATATAAAGTATGATCTATTTACTTAGTTATGCCTATGATCTTGAAAGAAAGTTAAATGGCATGTTTAAGATTATGATTCTATTGTATGAACTATGAATTTATGAATAAGTTATGATCTTGATTTGAGTGTCCACATGCCATTCAAGATTAACGATCGTATTTTGTATTTGCTTACATTGTATTTTTTAATTCCAATTAACTATCTCATTAAGCTATATAAGCTTACTTTGTTTCTTTGTATGCATTTCAGGTAATAAACCTCCATAAGTATCTGAGATCGTATTTAAGGGTTGCATGTTAGTCTTGTATTGGAATTAAGACTATGCTAGATATAAGTACTAAATTTGATAAGTATAACATATAAAACAAAAGCTTTATGTTGTGCCTTGTATGTTTAATTATGAACTTTTGTGAAGATTGTAACACCCCTAATCCAGCTTAGGAGTAAACTAAATTAAGAAGTGTTTCAAGCAAACACAATCAAACAATAATCAACAATATGAACAATCAAGGCACACTAGTGAAGATGAAGACCATTCTATATCATTCTAGGGACTAATTTTTTTATTTGATCTCAAGAATGACCTTAAGTTAGGTTCTAAACTTCTATTAGATTCATATCATATTGAGATAAACTGAGTTAGGGAGAATTACCAACCAACAAGCTCATTCAAGAAACATACGAAGTTGAACTTACATTAGAAAATCAAGAGGAATTAAAGTCGTTCATATAAGTTTCTGTACCAAAGATACAAGGCATAACATAAAGTTCATAATTAAACATACAAGGGATAACATAAAGTCTAGAACGATCATATTGGTTCATATTGGTTGATGCTAAGACTATGCTAGATATAAGTACTAAATTTGATAAGTATAACATATAAAACAAAAGCTTTATGTTATGCCTTGTATGTTTAATTATGAACTTTTGTGAAGATTGTAACACCCCTAATCCAGCTTAGGAGTAAACTGAATTAAGAAGTGTTTCAAATAAACACAATCAAACAATAATCAACAATATGAACAATCAAGGCATACTAGTGAAGATGAAGACCATTCTATATCATTCTAGGGACTATTTTTTTAATTTTTTTATTTGATCTCAAGAATGACCTTAAGTTAGGTTCTAAACTTCTATTAGATTCATATCGTATTGAGATAAATTGAGTTAGGGAGAATTACCAACCAACAAGCTCATTCAAGAAACATATGAAGTTGAACTTACATTAGAAAATCAAGAGGAATTAAAGTCGTTCATATAAGTTTTTGTACCAAAGATCTACATATTGACCCAGTTAAACTGAGTTTAGCTTTTAAACATCTTGTTATCCCATTAGCATGTTAAATTTAAGCTAGATTAGGGCCATTTCATTCGAAAGAGAGACAGTAATGCAAATTAATCATCAAGCAATTTCATTTGACCCTTGTAATCCTATTGACACCATTCAAAGCATACCCTAAATTGGACTAACTCATTTCTTATCATATTTCAATCTTTGTTAGAACAAAGTGAGATAATCCAAATGCAACCATTTTCATCAAGTTGTTTAACATGGTAACACTCAAAGCAAGCATAAAAAAGATTTTCAATGTAATTATAACATACATGTTACCACCACTAGATCTTAATAAGCATTTGGGCACCTACAAAGTTTCATTCGAACTACATGGTTACTTAATTGTGCATCCATGATCTTAACTCATTAATTAGCAAGCATTCAAACCTAGTTTCAGCCACTTACAAAATACTAAGACTAGATCTAGTGTGTCTTAACAAATCCTTCTAACATCAAGCCTAGTGTGTCTTAACCAATAAGTACCCATTCAAACACTATAACAACATAGCTTATTCCACAAGCAAACATCCAAATGTCATGATAATATATCGCACTCTTCAAGCAACCATTCAACATGAAAATATCATCACAAACATGGTTTAGCAAACAAGCAACTAGAAGGCCCAAAAAAGCCACTTACATAAAGTAAACATTACTTTACTGACTTATATACATATATGATCAAATATTAACCGGATGTACTATTCATAAATAACACTTATGTGCCACCATCTAGGTGTTCAAAAGGAAGATTACAAAACATACTCCTTGTACTTGTGATCTGACCGAAGCTCCAAAGGTAACAACAACAAAGCTTTATCCTGAAAAGTAGTGAAAGGACTTCATAAGTATACACTTAGTGAGGCAGTAAAGTCATAAGAAATATAATAAAAACATTACAACAAAAAATCTTTCAATAATATATATATATCCTAAATGCATTATGCACAACCAATGATCATGTGCCACCATCTAGGAGTTCTTTAAGGAAATACAAGACATACAATCTCAACTTCCTGTGATCTTGTCCAAGATCAAATGCTAACCGAAAGCAAACTTAACTTGAAAGACAGTGAAAGGGTGAATAAGTATGATTACTTAGTGAGGTAGTTTAAAGCAACTAAATCAGGGAACAATAATACATCCTTTCACTTAGATCCATTAATCATGTACATATAATTCTAAGCTTGGACAAGAAATTAACCATTCCGGACAAGACCTCCAATCAAGTATTACACGTATACATAGATGATTCGATCTAGGCATGTTCATATATACATATAGGTATTTGAATAGAGCATAACTATATACCCAATTAGATACTCAGTTAAGACGTTACTTGCTATGCAAGTCATTATCAGGGTTCATTATTTAACTTATAAATTTTCTTGGTTTCTTTTATCATAGCCTTGTGATTTAAGCAACCTATTTCACTTGTATATCTTTTGCTTAAAACATCCATAGTACCATTAATACGTAAGCATACATTTATATATATATATATATATACAAACGGTCCAAAATGTACTTGTTTATATAAGTATATGTATCCAAAGGAGTCCTTAAATCATGTATATACTAATATAGGTTCAAAACAGTCCAATAAATACTTGTATTCATTCAAAACTGTCCTTAAATCATGAGTATACATATATATGTTCAAAACAGTCCAAGACATAGTTGGATTCATTCAAAACAGTCCTTAAATCTTGAGTATACATATATATGTTCAAATCAGTCCAAGACATAGTTGGATTCATTCAAAACAGTCCTTAAATCTTGAGTATACATATATATGTTAAAAAAAGTCCAAGACATAGTTGGATTCATTTAAAACAGTCCTTAAATCTTGAGTATACATATATATGTTCAAAACAGTCCAAGACATAGTTGGATTTAGTCAAAACAGTCCTTAAATCATGAGTATACATATACATGTTCAAAACAGTCCAAGACATAGTTGGATTTAGTCAAAACAGTCCTTAAATCATGAGTATACATATATATGTTCAAAACAGTCCAAGACATAGTTGGATTTAGTCAAAACAGTCCTTAAATCTTAAGTATACATATATATGTTCAAAACAGTCCAAGACATAGTTGGATTTAGTCAAAACAGTCCTTAAATCGTGAGTATACATATATATGTTCAAAACAGTCCAAGACATAGTTGGATTCATTCAAAATAGTCCTTAAATCTTGAGTATACATATATATGTTCAAAATAGTCCAAAATTCATGCATGACTATTCACAATAAAATCAAACGGAATTCACCTGATTTTTAATTCACATTTAAGCAACGAGTGATCATTCATGTTATTCTAGCTTAGCCTTTATCTATACGAAAATAATACAAGTTTTGAATAAGCAAGTGTTGTTTCTTAATCAAGTAAGGTATGGTTTATTAATTAAACATATTAATCTCCTTATTGTAAGTTATAGGCATATACTTGGTACGATAGCTTAAAGTAATCAATATGCACAAATGGATTAACCAAACCTTTCATCCAAGAATACATCATAACCATGCAATGCTCTAATTTGACAAAAAAACTAGTCATTTGACTAATGACATTCGAACAAGACATGTCCTTTCATACTCTAAATTATAAAAGGATCATATAAATGGTCATTATCTATCAAGCAAGATATTAGACATAGCATTTCATAAATATATTTTACTTTGGCCATTTCTTATTAATAAAGTTATCAACATATCATATTATGAACATGTTACTAATCATGTAAGCTAATAAACATAACATATCAAAAGCATATATTTCTTGTCTTATATGTTATCAAGATAATTAACCAGTTGGGTTTACAACTTTCATTGTTTTGTTTTTAACATGGTCTGGAGAATCAAGTAACAACCTAGGTACACGAATCTCCAACCAACTGTCACCAAATAAAATGGTACTCGCGGTATCGGTCAATCCCTCATCCTGTCCCCAAGTGACCATTATACTTCCCTCCTACTGTCGCCAAATAAGGACTGTAGTCCACCCTAAACACGAGCTCTATGGACTCTGTGGCATGCCAACTATACCTAAGATTGACTCAAAACCAAGGCTTTTTGATCTTGCCATATCTTATCAAAATCAAAGATGAACTTAGCTCCTTATTCAAATAATCTGATTACATCTCACATTGCTTGACTGTCAAGCCCATATACAAATATTGATCCCATAATGAGCATAGCTCCAAGTTCATATAATCAAAAGAGTATATCTTAATTCTTATCAAAGGTGAGCATAGTTTCAATTTCTTATACTTACAGCAAGGCTTAATCTTACCATGTCAAGCTTATATACATATATGTATATATATTCGTGTGCATAGAATTTAACCATATAACATGCTTTCATCCAAATTTCACATCATAGAGTACTTTCAAAGAAGCACTTACCTTGTATCCAAGCTTAGTTATACTATCACAATTTAACTTAAAGAACAAGAAAAATCAATTAAAGCAACAATGAAGATGCTCGGGATAGGTTCATCATATCCCGAGACTTTAAACTACACTCACAGTTTGTTCCGAGCTAGTTTTGCTCCCGAATTATAATCCCTTTTTGCTTATCTCCTATTTGGTCTACTTTTTCCTTTACACCTTTAATTCCTTCTGGGTCTAGATGTAACAAGAAATACATTCATGTATTATAACTATGCTTATCATCCATTTACTTATTTAACAATTCAATCATATATGCAAACACATAAGCATCCAAAACAGTCCCCGTAAATATGTATATATATATATATAGAACAGTTCCCAATTCACATGTTTATACCTAAATTCCTAATAAAATATTCTAATTACATACATATATACATAATACGACAGTTTATATAGGTATACAATTGTTCACTCAAAACAGTCCATAATTCTTGCAAAACAGTCCCTCGTTGATTTGTAAAATAGCCCCCCTTAATTTCCAGTTAACAAAATAGTGTATTAAACTCTTCAAAACAATCCATTATTACCACAGTTTAGTCCTTGCCCTGTTTTAAAATTTACAATTAATCCTTATATATATATAAAACAGGCCCTTTATGGATATCTAGATATCAATGTGATCACAAATCCATTCTCAACATATTTTTCTCAAACAACAAGGCCATAGCGGAATGCTCAATCTAATTCTATCACTGAAAAACTCAATTTTACTCAAAGCATCATCTTGGTCATTTTGTAAGATCTAAACATGATTAATTATTCTTTCAAAGCTTCATTCGAACAACCCTATGACCTAATTATGATCATTCTCAAGTAATACAATCACATTCTAATTCAAAGAATTAAAGATTTCATAACATACATCTAAGCTCTCTAATCTTTCTAACAACATCTTGATTCATGGAAATCAACATTTAGCTATTCAACTTAAAGCTTAAAGTAAGAGGAAAAAGGATAGTGATCACCATGCTTCCAGCTCACTCGACCAAGAACAAAAAAAAATAAACCAAGGTAATTTAACTCTTGCAATTTCTCTAAGTTTTCTCTCTTACTCTCTAAGGATTCGGATGAAGGAAGAAGAAGATGATAAGAATTTTGGGTGATTATCTCCCATGGAGCCGAGATCACTCCCCCTCCCCTAAAATAGGTGCACTCTCCAAAAGGTGACACTTGTACAAGCCCCCAACTTCTTCGAAGTTTGGCATGCAAACCACTAATAAAATTACGCTCTCGATTTTAACCACTTAAATTAGACTATCCACCTCTTTAATTTCTTCAATTTGGTCCTAAGCTCCTAATTGATCATTCTAAAGTCGTCTTTAAATCAAATCATGCTATAATCAATTTAGTAACATACTTTTAGACTATATTTTGGGATGTTACACTCATTAATCTAGCTATCAACAGATAATAGCTGGTGATCAGCCATGATTCCCCCTATATAAAGGAAAAGAGAGAAATTCATGTTTGGATCAAAAGGAAAGGGATTTATGGTGGTGGTTGTGGATCAAAAGGAAGAGAATGGAAAAACTCAGTTTGAGTTCATGTGAAATTCATGTTTGATCTAAAAAAAGGAAAGGGGAGGATTTTAGTGTTTGTTTGGATCAAACAGGGAAAATATGAAGAGCGAAGAAGAACATTGATGAAAAATGATGTTTTGATTCATTTTGGATCTTATTTTCTGGGATTTAGTTGTTCGGGTTGAGAGGATTTTGAGAAAGAGGGAGAGTAGAGAGAGAGGGGCCCAGCTTAAATGGCCGAGTGGGCTTAGTAATAGGGGCCTTATACCCTGAGAAAAATGACCAAGTTTTGGTCTTGGGTCAATCCAAGAACCCGCGCCTTTTCATCTGAGTTAACCTGAGACTCGCGTGCTTTTGTCAAAAGGGTCTATTCACTCATTTAATCCCTAGAATTACGAAGTCTAATTCATTTCAGTCCTTAAATATAATAAAATCAGCTTTTAACTTTGTTTTCACTTCAATTTAGTCCCTAATTTTAATTGTTTAATTTAATTGTTATAAATTATTTGTATGATGCATGATTTAAATAGGATATAGTATATTTGATAGATAATTAAATCATTTAGTCTTTAATATGAATTGTTTAGAGTCTTAATATGTAGGTTCTTTAATTAGGATCAAATAATTAAATAGGAAAGATAATTATAGAAAGTAAATGAGTATTGAAAGGAAATCTTTAAAGTCCTAAGTTGGATAGTGTCTCATTCCAATGAGATGTTATTCAAGGGGGATCATAAAAAGAACTTTTGATACTCATTTTAACTTAGAATATGAAATTAACCTAGTTAATTAAATTAGAATTTTAATTAGGACTAGTATTTAAATAATTAGATTCATCAATTAAATTAGGAATATTATTCAATTTAGGGTTTTAATATGAATAATGCTCAAGCAATTGGGTGTTATCTCATAAATACCCTAAATTTAATAAAATTCATAGTTTTCAAATAATTAATTAATTAAAGCCTTTTAAGTTAGAACTTAAAATTAACAAGAAAATAATTGATCATGAATGAAAACCTTTTATGTTGGGATATATTTTTTGAATATGAATCGAAGTTTCCTAAAGTAAATGGACGCTTCCAATCTCATATTCGTTCTAAAAATATATTTCCTTATAAAAGGATACACCATTTTGAATTTAAATTCAGCTAATAATTAAGGGTTAAATTAAATTCAAATTATTATTCGAAATGTCAAAATGCCACGTAAAATTAAAAGGTACCGATAACGGGCGTCTGTGGGGGTACTAATCCTTCCCCACACATAACCGACTATTGAACCCAAACTTTTAAAGTGAATCTCTAGTTGTTTTTATGGTGCCTGGTCTACCAAAGTGATCGGTGGCGACTCCAAAATGTTTTTCAAGATTAAAAAAGGGAAAAATCTAATTTAACATGAAAAACCTAATTTTTCAAGATTAAATGAATAAAAAGGCAAAACCCTAATTTTCAAAATCAATCGTCGAGTTATTTTTACATTCGGTTAAAAAATAGTTGCGACAGCTTGACGACTCTGTTGGGTACTAAAATTGAGAGTCATGCCTAATCAATTAGTTTTACGTGGTATTTTGGCATTTAAAAGTGGTAATTTTAATTTAATTTTTCCAATAATTATTGGATGAATTTTTTAGAAAAAATGGAGGTAGATTTTGTGTGTGATGTAAATTGACATTCATCCATACGCCTTTTACCTAGGCTTTTCACCCATGAGTGGGAGCTAGACATGATCCGACGTGAGGCTCTCCACCTTCGAGTTCGGAATTGTGTCTTTCTTCCTGTATACTAACCTTATATAATGTGAGGTACACGCCTCCGATATAAGGGGTCTTATACTCCTAAATCGATGTCTTACCGTCTCAGTAGACAGTAACGATAGTTCATATACCCAGAGTCTAGAACAAACACCACACGTTGTAATCTAGAAGCCCACCCCACTAGAGCTAGACAAGGACTTAGGACAGGGTGATTTCGTTTTAATACACTTCTATGGTTACTTTCTCTACTTTATATCACCTAATTTATTGTGTTATTAATATGTTTATTTGTTTTCACTATTAATTCACAGTACTAACACAAGTTTTTTTTTGTTTTTGCTTGTCCTATTCTGTTGTTTTTAAATGAACCATATCATGTTGCATCATTTTGGTGTCGGTTCAGGAATCAGTTGAATAGGAATTATTCAATATGGCTGAAGGGTTTAAGAAACTAGGAGAAGACAATACCATAGTATGGACATGGTCAGAGCAAACTCAGCATGAAAAGGGGGATAGCCTTCATAAGGGTGACATATAACAGATGAAGAATTACGCTAAGATAAATACTAAGCCGAATGATTGTTTACCGGAGGTTAGAGCCATATAGGAACAGTGGGGAAATGACATGAAAGTACCTTTTCAACAAGAATTTGGTGATATAGCTCTATTGTTGTACGTTCAGATAGATCGAGAGTTGCTCAGAGCAATGGATCAATTCTGGAACCCATCATATAATTGTTTTACTTTTGGGTAAGTGGACATGACACCTACGCTCGAAGAGTACGAGGCTCTGATGCACTGTCCCAGAATCCAAAGTGATAAGATTTACACGAGACCCAACAAAAGCTCTGGTTTTAAGAAGAAATTAAGATTGGTCACGGGTAAGAGCGAAGAGTGGTTTAAGGACAAGTTAGCTAACAACGATAGTACTGATCAGAATGAGGACAAACAGTGCATAAGTTGGAGAGTCCTTAGGGAATTGGTACTAACAAGCGACGAACCAACCAAGATGAGGAGTTTATATGCCTTGTGCATATATGGACTAGTATTATTTCCAAGAACTCTAGAGCATATTGATCCATCAACACTAGGACTGTTCGAAGGACTGGAAAAAGGTGTAAATCTGACTTATCTGTATCGATGTGGAGTTAGAGATTGGGTCCCACTATCGAGAATCTATGGAGGAACAAGTTATTGCCCTTTATTGGTGTCAAGACAATTCGCTTCAAGGTAGTTCATTCCGGCTACTGTGAACATGACATGATTCAAATATGCACATTAGACAAATGATTACAAGGAGAAGGTAAGTCAAACTGCAAGAGCATGGGAGGAACCAAGGAGGGTAAGTCAAACTGCAAGAGCATGGGAGGAAACAATGAGGGTAAGTCCGTATCAAGAGTTGGAAGTCATGCCAGGGTATAAAGAATGGAAGGCTCAAAGAGTTAATGATAATATACTCTAGAAAAATCAAGGTAACGCTGGCCTATCTAATGAACCTGCTAGGAATGCGTCGTCAGCATTGGAGAAATTAAGGCACGATGGAGAATTAGATTTAAAAGGGTACGAGAAGAGAATCAACGATCTCACAAATAAGTTGACCATGACGAAGCTGCAAATGGATGTTCAAGAAAGGAAAAGGAACTTAGAGAACATAATAAGAAAATCAGTCAAGACCTAAAGGACTTATAAGAAATTCATTTTGGATGCAAAGCAAAGCAAATGGGAGGGACAAGGAAGGTGGTTTAGAACTTGTCTCAGCAGTTGGATGTTATGACAAAGGAGAAGAATAGTTATAAGAAGATGTATGAAGAAGCTGCAAGCGCGTCAAAGAAAAAGGCTCTGGAATGGAGAGAATCGAGCAACAAAGCCAAGAATAAGTTAGAGGAAGAACAAGCTCAAAAGTTTGAACTGACATCTCAAGTGTCATAGTTGGAACAAATGATTACAATGTACCACAAGGAAGACAAAGTCAAGATGGAGCAAGAGAATGAAGGACTACAGAAAAGGGTGGCGGAGTTAGAAAGTGTGATACAAGGCTTGAAAGATCAGCTTGCAGGTTATGAGGGAGCATTGTATCAGGGGGATAAGTCATTGAAAGGCAAGCTTGAAGCAGCTAATTACACTATCCAGAAATAGAGCCATGAAATGATTAGCTTCAAGAACCAAGTAGAAAGGATTGCCCAGTATGTGTAGGTCTTGTTAGATGAAAGCTCAGGTCGCCCAGACATCAACATCAATACTGAACTTGGACAAGATTTGATTAGGATATTGAATGAAGTGATCAACTTGGGAGCTAGGACTAGCTATTTTCTATAGAAGAAGTTATATTTTCCTTGTATTTGGACCTTTTAGCTAATGAATGTTTTCTAAAGACTAGTTCCTGAATTCGATACCTTTTGCATTCATGCCTTTACATATTGCATTTCATTTTGTAAAATTTAAAAGTTTTAATACATAAGGTTCTATGGCAGTTTGACTTACAATCACAATCATGCCGCATTTGTACGGAACACATTTGTGCTCCAAAACTATGGCTGTAGAGGTCAGGATCACTAGTCTTGAGAATGATCGTGTTGAGGTGCAGAGTAGATTTGACAGGATTGAGCAGCCTATGAAAGATAACTTTGCCCCAGAACAGAGGGAGATTATCAACTAGTTGACTACTTTACTGGGACCAAAGGAATCTGGAAAGGGCAAGGTACATGATGGGTCCAATGAAATAAGTGATCAAGCGGATACTACATCTCACATGAGGGATGTAACCCCCTTAAACCCAACCTAGACGATTTGGCCAACAATTGAAAACTTTACTTTCAAGTAAACAACTCAAAAAATATTTTAAAACTAATTCATAATAAAATAAAAAGTAAATATTTCTTTTCAAAATAACGGAAAGCTAGATTCATGCCACAATTGAAAATAAATTTAAAATAACATTTAATTTTTTAAAGCCAAAAATTTGAGACTGCGATCCTCCGAATGTCGAATCGATTCTACCACCTAGATATATCTAAAAGGGAAGAGAATAAGCGGGGTGAGCTAGAAGCCCAATATGGCCCGAAGACACAAACATACAAGGCAATATATTAATGAACATAACACTTACGTAAAATATACACGACATAATGATATTATAAAAATATCAAATCACATGAGTATATGTCATTAGTCACAATCACAGCATAGGTCATACGCAACATCTCAGGAAACACATAATCAAGTCTCAATGACACATGATATGATGCCACAAGCACAATGCAGTGCACCCAACTACAACCGTCATAAGAAGAGTAAGGTTCCCCAGAACCCCTCACTACAACCGCCAGACGATGTGTGGTAAAGACCACTGTTTCCTCCGTACAAATCCCAATCCATGCTCATACATATAAGATGTTTAAAATCTCAATTTCATATCACAATTCCATAAATATAGTTCATAATCATATTCCATAAATTCATACATCATAATTCCATAAATCCGATGTTTAGTTAAATCTCAAACTCAAGTATGAATGCATGGAAAATTTCATCAAACCACATCATATGTACAAATGTGCATACAGTCTAAATTAATATTACACAATAAAATCATCGGTATATAGCACAATAAGGAACACACGTACTAAAATACCAACAAACTTTCAAGAAATTTACTAGAAACAAAGACGAGAAGAACACACACACTAAAACTAAATTAACTATCAAAGAAATAGAATTAGTTTACGATGACAAGGGGAAAGACACACACCGTATAGTAGCGACAGTCAAAGAGCCAAAGTTCTACTTGATTTTCCTTTCACCTCATTGTCAGTTGATACTCATACAAGCATTATCCAAATCTTATGATTTACAAGTATTACTTATATTTAATGGTAAGCTAATGCTCCAAGTTGCAACAATGCTTTGACGGGAGGGAGAGGTGTACCAATTCGAAGGGAAAATTTGGATTTAAAAGACCAATTAAAGTTGGGAAGAAGGATGACATTGGCGGCGGTAGGTTTGGGTAAAAATTAATAATAATATGATTCAGTTCTTGTAGGGTATTCAGAGTACTTATATATATATATATATATATATAAGGATAAGATCCAGTTACACTATGTAAAACTCAATTAGTTTTACACTAATCCATGACCATTGGATGAGTGAAATGGATGGATGAGATTAGAAGTGGGATATGTGGAGATTATCACTTGGAAAAAAAGGTAAGGAGTTAATCTTATCCATCTATTTCACCCATCTAATGGTCATGAATTATTGTAAAACTAGTTGAGTTTTACATAGTGTAAATGGATAGAAAAAAAATTAATACTATGCAATTTGGTCTTGAATTCTGATTTTTTTTAAATTCCTATAAATCAAATCAAAATTTCAAAAAATTAGGGTTTCAAAAATTGGAAATATCAAAATTAGAGTTTTTAATTTGGGGCTAAAATTTGGGGTGTTACAAGGGAGCAGCCTAAGGGACCACCACCTACGAAGAAGGTCCACATCAATTTAGCTAAGGCTACTGCCAGTCATCCAGTCAATGTTAGAGCAAATTTTAGAAACGGTGATGAAGTCCCAGATTTGAATACTGTCAATGAGATTGACAAGATTCATGATGAAATCAAAAGGAAATATGAAGAGATCTACAAGGCTCTGGAAGACTAGTTGCTAGAGATGGAAAAAGTGAATGAGCAAAGGTCTAGTGCTGCTGATTTGAGTTTGGTCCCTGATCTGGTCCTTCTACCCAAATTTAAGGTACTAAACTTTGAGAAGTATGATAGGACGACTTGTCCAAGAGCACATCTCACTATGTACTGTCGTAAGATGGTCTCTTATCTGAAGGATGAAAAATTGTTGATTAATTGTTTCCAAGATAGTTTGTCAGGCTTAGCAGCACGCTGGTATACTCATTTAAGTCAGGTAAACATAAGGTTGTAGAAGGACCTTTCCGAAGCTTTTGTAGAACAATACAAGCACGTAACTGAAATGGTTCCTAGCTGGGTTATGATGCAAGCTATAAAATAGAAATCTAATGAAAGCCTCCATTAATATGCACAGAGATGGAGAGAGATGGCAACACAAGTACAACCAGTGTTAATAGAAAATGAGATTGCTCACATGTTTGTTCACACTCTAAGGGGTTCACTCTTCGAGCATTTGCTAAACAACGCCACCTATAATTTTGCTAACTTGATGATGACTGGTGAGTTGATTGAAGTGGCAATCAAGAGTGGAAGTATAGAAAGTGGAGAAAGCTCCCGTAGAATATTAAGAGGAAGAACAATAAGGTAAATAATACAAGTACTTATGAAGCTCCAAAAAATATCACAATCACACCGTCCGGTGCTACATTAGGAAATTTACAAAATTCAAACAGGAAGGATTCTCGAGGCTCGAGAAATGATAAGATGAACTTTACACCTTTACCAGTATCGTATGTTGAGCTATATCCGTAATTATTTGATGCAGATTTGGTGAGACCCTACTATCTTACCTCTCTTTAACCTCCATACCCTCTATAGTATGATCTGAGGCGCATTGTGAGTATCACGCTGGGGTCCCAGGACACAATTAAAAATTGCACAACATTTAAGAAGGTGGTCCATAATTTGGTCAATACTAGGCTGTTGAAATTTGATGAACCCAATATAGTGGCTAATCCATTACCGAATTATGGAGGGCGAGGGGTGAATACGATAGAAGAAGATGATGAGGCTAAGCGACTGAAGACTGATGTATCCGAGATTAGATCTATTTTGAAATGGGTATTTGAGAAATTATACAATGCTGAAATGATACAGATAAGTATGAAGGATGAGAAAGAGGTGGAGTCAGGCATATATTGCGAGTATCACTAGGAAGATGGCCATGAGATCCAGCACTGTCCTGAATTCAGATGCTTGATTCAGAAAATGATGAACAACAAGGAGATTGAGTTCTTTGAAAAGACATAAGAAATAAAGGAAGTTGAGATGTTCACGTCCAAGAACTCAGGGGTTAAATACAGCGTGAGTAGGTTGTTGGTTATTTCTGCTAGACCAAAAGTTAGAAGTTTGTCCAATGATGTGAAACTGATAACAACCCCTAAGATTATGATTTCCCCTCAAGCACCATTTATTTTTAAAGAAACCCGAAAGGTTCCTTGGAATTATGCGGCCAGCATAACCATGACTGAGGAATCAAAGCTTTAAGAGGAGGTAAAGCCCCTAGATAAAACAGAGAATGTGCTGGAAAGAAAAATGGGAGAACGATCCGATGTTGAACCAGTGAATGAAGTGGGGCACTTCACAAGAAGTGGCAGATGTTATTCACCTGAAACATCTAAAGAGGGTGAGAAAACAAAAGGAAAAGTTGTGGCAATACCGGAAAGGATCTTTGGGAGGAACCCACTCCCAAGATAAATAAACCAGTCACAGAAGAACAAGCTCAAGAGTTCTTGAAATTCTTAAAGCATAGTGAATACAACATAGTTGAGCAGTTGAAGAGACAACAAGCTAGAATTTATTTCCTTGAAATATTGTTGAGTTCGGAAGGGCACCACAATGCTTTGATCAAGGTGCTTAATCAAACATTTGTCCCAAATGATATATTAGTGCATAAATTGGACAGAATTGTGAACCACATAACCGCTGATAACTACATTACCTTCACCGATGATGAGATTCCAGAGGGAGGAATGGGATCTGTCAAGGCTTTGAACATCACAACTCACTATAAGGGTTATGTTCTTCTTGGAGTTCTGATAGACAATAGGTCCGCACTGAATGTCTTGCCGATGGTTACCCTATAAAGGTTACCAATTGATGACTCGCATATGAAGACATATAAAAACACTGTAAGGGCTTTTAATGGTACTACTCGAGATGTACTTGGAAAAATTGATGTGCCACTACTGATTGGGCCTGCAATATATAACGTAGATTTTGTGGTTATGGATATCAAGCCAAAATACAATTGCTTGTTGGGAAGGCTCTGGATTCATTCTGCTGGCACAATACTATCTTCTTTGCATCAGAAACTGAAATTTATGATAAAAAGAAAGTTGGTCAGTATTGGAGCTGAAGAAGATATCATTGCCTCTGTGACTATTGATGCCTCCGTACATTAAAGCGGGTGAAAATGCTCTTGAATGTTCTTTCAGAGGCCTCATGTTTGTAAATACAACTTTCATCACTGAGGGAAAGCCCATACCTCGACCGAGGCTATCAAATTGCACCAAGATGATTGTCCACGAAACATTTGGTAGAGGTGCAAGGATGAGAAAAGAACTTGGAAAGCATCTTCAAGGATGTCTGCGCCAGAAGCTTGTCATTATAAAGAAAGATCGCTTTGGAATCAAGTTTAATCCCAACATTCAGCAGAGACAGAAGGACCTAAAAAAGAGAGAGAGCCAAAAGAGAGCCCGATTTCTGGGGCCTGAGACTTCTTTTGAGCCCATGACATTCTCTAACTTGACCACTATATTCAAGTCCCATGGTTTCAAAAATATGGAGAAACAATTTAAGAAAAATAATCAAGAGACTGTGAAACTTTAGGAGGAAGAGATCTTTAGCGAGATCATGGAAGGGCTGAATATCAACGGCATATTCGAGGAATCCCAGCCTGGTAAGTTTCTAGAAGGAATTCGTCCATGCTTTCCTAGTAAAGCATTCAATAATTGGACAGCAGAAGATCTCCCCCTAGTTTTTAACACAAAAACAGAGTAATTCCATGAACCACCTTGTACTTTTGCCCGCAAGTACAAGGGATTATATGTAAAGGGCTATTTATGCAAGTTCATTTCAATAAAGATGCTTTCGTTTTGATTCTTAAATGGTAAACATGTTCTTGTTTTCTCTCATCAATTCCAAATATATATTATTATTTTACTTGCAGGTCTTCAATTATTAATTGCATGAATGATTATGGACCTAATCCCAAAATAGATTTTAAGCGGCCTGTGTGTCTAATGGAAGTCAATAAGTGTGAAGATGAGACAAAATATGAAATCCTTGATGAATTACTGAGGTTGGTAGAAAAAGAAGACAAGTAGATTTTACCTCACAAAAAGTAGATAGAAATTCTAAATTTGGGAACAAATGAAAATCAGAAGAGATGTGAAGATTGGTATTGTTTTCTCGCCAAAAACCAGACAAGAGTTGGTTGATCTACTGCTAGAGCTCAAAGATGTCTTCACCTGGTCTTATCAAGACATGCCAGGATTGGATACAAATATAGTGATACACAAGCTACCCATAAGGCCCGAATACAAGCCGATTCAACAAAAGCTTAGAAGATTGAAACCGAAGATGGTACTGAAGATCAAAGAAGGGGTACAAAAATATATTGAGACTAGATTCCATCAGGTGGCAAGATATCCAGAGTGGGTAACCAATATAGTCCTAGTGCCAAAGAAAGACAGAATAGTAGACATGTGTGTGAACTACAAAGATTTGAACAGGGCAAGCCCAAAGGATAATTTTCCTTTGCCCCATATTGATATTCTAGTTGACAATACATTAGGACATTCATGGTTATCCTTCATGGATGGCTTCTCGGGATACAATCAGATAAAGATGAATCTAGAGGATATGGAAAAGACAATATTCATAACTTTGTGGGGGACATATTGCTACAAGGTGATGCCTTTTGGACTAAAGAATGCAGGGGCAACATACCAGCGAGCTATGGTAACACTCTTCTATGATATGATGCACAAAGAGATTAAGGTGTACATGGATGAAATGATCGCCAAGTCACAGACTAAAGAAGAACATATTCAAAACCTAAGGAAGTTGTTCCAAAGATTGAGAAAGTATCAGTTGAAGCTCAATCCGAATAAGTGCACTTTCGAAGTTACGTCTGGAAAACTATTAGGCTTCGTGGTTAGTAGAAGAGGAATCGAGATTGATCCATACAAGGTGAAAGTAATCCAGAATCTTCCACCACCACGTTTACAAAAAGAAGTACGAGGGTTTCTCAGGAGATTAAATTATATTGCTCGGTTTATTTCTTAGTTGACTGATAAATGTTATCTAGTCTTCAGGCTACTTCGAAAGAATAACCCAGGAGAATGGGATGAAGAACGCCAAGAGACGCTTGATAAGATTAAGAAATATTTGACTAATTCTCCCATACTAGTAGCATCGGTCCCAGATATGACACTCATCCTTTACCTGACGGTCTATGAACATTCAATGGGGTGTATACTGAGGCAACATGATGACACGGGAAAGAAAGAAAGAGCCATGTATTACTTGAGCAAGAAGTTTACAAAGTGTGAAGTACGGTACCCACCAATTTAAAAGCTATTTTGTGCTTTGGTTTGGGTAACTCATAGGCTCAGACAGTACATGCTATACCACACTACCTGGTTCATATCCCGACTAGATCCATTGAAGTTCATGATGAAAGCCCCAGCGCTGACTGTAAGATTAGCTCGTTGGAAAATGTTTTTGTTAGAATTTGATAATGTATGTAAGTCAAAAAGTAATAAAAGGAAGTGTCATAGCTGATTTCTTGGCTAGTCGCACTTCAGAGGATTATGAGCCCCTGAACTTTGATTCCTTAGATAAAGACGTGATGAATATCTCCACAGAGGAAAATGGAACTTTAAAGAATGAAACCTAGAAATTTTACTTCGATGGGGGCAGCTAACGCCCTAGGACATGGAATTTGAGTAGTGTTGATTTCCCCAAACAATGTACGTTATCCTTTCACGAGTAAATTGGAATTTCTTTGCACCAACAACATGACAAAATATGAAGCTTGTGTCATGGGTTTACGAGCGGCCATTGAAAGAAAGATAGAAGTCTTGAAAGTATATAAGGATTCAGCATTGGTCATCTACCAGTTCTGTAGAGAATGGGAAACCAAGGATGTAAAGATGATTGAATACCGAAAGCTGATCCTTGAGTTGATGAAAGAGTTTGAAGAAATCACTTTTACATACGATCCCAGGGAAGATAATCAAATGGCTAATGCCTTAGCTACACTAGCTTTGGTATTTCTAGCAAATAAACCAGAGGATATGATGCCCATTCAAATGCAGAGTTACGAAACGTATGCTCATTGTTGCAGTATAGAAGAAGAGGCAGATGGAAATTTGTGGTACTTTGATATCTTGCAATACATTAAATTTCAGACTTATCTAATGGAGGCAAATGATAATGACAAGAGAACTATTAGAATGATGGCTTCAGGATACGTGCTTGATGGTGAAATCTTGTAAAAAGGGGGCAGAGATCAGATCTTGTTAAGATATGTCAATTCCCGATAAGCTAGAGATATTTTAGCAGAAGTGCATGATGGAATCTATGGGACACATACAAATGGCTTCGCAATGGCCAGTAAGATTATGAGATATGGTTATTACTGGTCAACTATGGAAGGAGACTGCATTGAGTATGCCAAGAAATGTCACAAATGTCAAATATATGCTGATAAGATTAATTCTCCGTTGGTACCTCTTTATATAATGAATTCACCATGGCCTTTTGGTGTTTGGGGCATTAATGTTATTGGTCAAATTCACCCTAAATCTTCTAATGGACACTGCTTCATCCTTGTGGTTATTGATTACTTCACAAAATGAGTGGAAGTAGTTTCGTATGCCAATATTACAAGATCAACGGTCTGTAAGTTCCTGAAGAAAGAGATTATCTGTCGATATGGATTGCCAGAAAGAATTATAACTAATAATGTCACTAACTTCAACAACAAGGTAATAGTAGAAGTGTGAGAGCAATTCAAAATTATGCACCACAATTCTGTAACTTACCTCCCTAAGATGAATAAGGCAGTGGAGGCAGCGAACAAAAACATCAAGAATATCATTTAAAGACGACAGATACTTACAAAGATTGGCATGAGAAACTACCCTTTGCTTTGTTTGCATATCGGACTTCGGTCCGGACTTCTACAGGGACAACACCATACTCTTTGGTTTATAGAACAGAAGCGGTACTACCAGTCGAGGTTGAAATTTTGTCTCTCTGAGGTTTATCTGAAGTAAAGTTGGATAAGGCAGAGTAGGTACAAGCCCGGTTTGATCAGTTAAATCTTATCAAGGAAAAAAAGGCTAAAAGCTATTTGTCACAGCTAAATGTACCAGAAAATAATGATGTGGGCTTATGACAAGAAAGTCTAGCCTAGAGAATTACAAGAGGGGGATCTTGTGCTAAAAAAGATCTTGCAAGTACACTGAGATTTTTGTGGAAAATGGATGCCTAACTTGTAACGTCCTAAACCCGACCCAGAAGGAAACCGGAGTTTAAGATGTCACAAAAGCAAAATCGAAAATACGAGCCAGAAAATTTCAAAATTTCTTTTTACCCAACTATAGATTAACATAATGTTTCCTTAACTCATTTAAACTTTTTTTAACACAAGCTAGGTTCTAGCAAGCTTAACCGATCATCCAGATGGAAAACCACTTAACTAAATTATTCACCTGATTAATCAACTCTTAACTCCTAAGTCTTTAATAGAATTGGACCAATGGCTAACTTCAATAGTTGTAATAGATTCACTCAGAATTTATGATGTGAGTATATTCATACATTCCTTTGTAAAACCTTTAAGGGTTACTAGTAATCAAGGACATCTCAAAGAATACATCTTATTAGTCAATTATAAACTTGATCATTAACATTCTCATTTTAACAGATCGAGCCCTCATATTCGTATCATTTACCGCATACATTACTTAATATATATATATATATATATATATATATATATATATATATATATATATATATATATATCAATTTGATTAAGTCAATATACTCCAAGAAGTCATGTAAGGATTTACAAACATATCTTATTAGCCAAGGACCCATTCGAAGATAACATCATGTTTAGCTAAGACATAAAAATCAAATAATATACATACATAATATGACCTCTAAACATCCATTCGAATGGCTTAATTACAACAATTTCCATATTATAAAATCAAACATTAATTAGATTATACAATACATGAGGTACATTTCATACAATAGACAAGTAAAGTGCCACCATCCTATGAGTAACTATCTAAGATAGTTTCCAATTCTACAGGAACTTCGAGCTAAGACTCACAACTCTCAACCATAATAGAGACAAACACACTTGTTTATACTGCAATGCATGAAATGGAGTGCATTAGGCTTACATAGCCTAAGTGAGGTAGTAACCATTAAATATAGCAAAGCACATGAGCATGGATTTCAATAAATCACACAATCAAGTTACAATTATGGTTAGCATCGGTTAAAGGTGTTTTACTTTTCATTTATACGTTTTATGAAGCTCAAATGCTTCTTAGACCTTCTTTTACAAATACATTGATCTTGGTAAAGATCAACTTATAACATTTAAGTCTCCTCGAGACTTGAAAAAAACACAATAATCATTCGGATTCTTTGATATATTATCAATTCATTTGACCATAGTTCGATTGAATATTTGTTGCCTTAATCAATTAGGGAATTTACTCATTTCTTGTATAGCTTATAAGATATGCTCACCAAGAGCTTCCATTCACAATACGCTCACCAAGAGCTACCGAGTTCAAGGCTCACCATGAGCTATCAATTACCAAGCTCACCATAAGCTATCATAATATACTTAACCATGACTTTCTTGAATTCTTTACTTAATATAAACATTTCATATCTTTTACAGGTTTGCCTTGGATCACTATCGGTGATGAATAGCATTAATTCAGGCGATACTTAGCTCAAAGCACTTAGCAGAGGCTAATATCGAAACTTATCAAGAGGGCGTCCCCTAAGTAATTGCTTAAACAAGAGTACCAGATGTACTGAAAGATCTTTTGATCTTAATAATGAGATATTGTAGTCTAAACATTTCAGGCATCATCCAATATATTCAAGGTCTTCCCTTTTCAGAGGCAACTTATATGTTTTATCTTAATTTTGTCATTCAGGAAGTTGTTTATTGTACAAGTAACTTTACTTTTAAAGTTAACAGAGATTTCTTAGGTTACAAGTAACCTTGCTTATTTCTTTATTTTAGTAGCTTATAATCATCATTCAAGCTTCCTTACTTCTTAACTCATTAGAGTTAACTATTTAGTCTTTCTTGTAAATCTTATTGCTATTAGTTAATAAGTTAATCCAAGCTTATTATAAGTACACAATTCTTATCAATATCAAAGACATTCCATAGCCAATCATTCAAGCATAACAAGGCATTTTAAACACAACAATTGCAATATCATTCAAGTTAAAACATGAATGCCATGCTATGAATGTATGCTCATCATAAATTAGCTCTATTTGAACCTTTTTATAATTTACATGTAATGCATCTCATTCATAATCAATCAATACATAATCTTAACAAATTAGACATCAGGATAACTTTGTGTTACCCGAGACTCAAGTGACTATACTCACCTTATATTCCAACATTATGGAATACCTGATCCACTAAACTCGATTTACTTCCTTCCATAGCCATTCACATGTCAAGTGTGTACCTCAATCATAACAGCAAGCAATTAAAACCAAACCAAACTATTCAACTCATAACATAGTCATAGATATTTTAGCCAACAATTCAATTCATTGCATATATATGTGTGTGTGTGTGTGTGTGTGTATACATTCATGTATTAACACAAAATAGCTCACATATCACATATAC
Organism: Hibiscus mutabilis; assembly: GCA_019671005.1. NCBI lineage: Eukaryota > Viridiplantae > Streptophyta > Magnoliopsida > Malvales > Malvaceae > Hibiscus > Hibiscus mutabilis. Next base: position 16,542,791 of record CM033714.1, on the reverse strand, counting down.
ACTTAGACATGTCAAAACAATCCCATTTAATCATGTAATGACACAAAACAGTCCACATAGTTATATCTACATTTTTCAGGGTAACAATACATACATGTGTATTTTATACACTTTTCAACACCATAAAACAGTCCACAAATTTCTAGATTTAAACAAAATAGCCCTTGCTCATAAACTCAAAAATACATACTTCAAAAACAGACCCCAAAGACCTCTATAGATGAAATTTTGTTTTGACTCTTTTTGGTACAAATATCTGCTTTAAAACAGTTCTCATTAGGCTCATTATAACACAAAACAACTCTTTTGAACATTCATAAAATATCTCTTTTGATTTATAGTTCAAAACAAGGCATCTTGCTCATACATGTTTACATTACAGTCCCATTTACATTCGTATATTTACCAAAACAGGGCAGTTCACATACATCTATATTTAATCACTTAAAACAATCCAATTTGAACATATAAGCACCAAAACTGGGCAGTTTACATATAAACATTCCTTATATGCCCTTAAGTATTTCCCCTATTTTTTAACTTCCCAAAACAGTCCCTACATGTTATTACATGCTCAAAGTAGTCACTTATTTCAGTTTACACTCAAAACAGTCCCTTGTACAAATAGACACACTTTCATACATGATCAGAACAATTATGTTTACTTACAGACACTTACAAAGCAGGGCAGTTTCCATTTATACAAGTATCTAGTCATTCGAAACACTTCATTGAATGATCAAGTGTTCACAATTTAGCCCTTACATGTCTTTAATCATACAAAGTATTCCACATAAGCATTCGAATTCATATGAGCATTCTAACAACTACAAATACATGCTTTCATGGAAAATCTCCTAGCAAAGTCAACATCACAATCTGGTTCAATGAACAAGAAGAAAAGAAAAATAGAAGACTTACCTTTTCAAAGTTTAAGCTACCCGAAAACACCCTTATCCTTAAATCTAAACAAAGCTCAACTCTTTGTTAAATTTAATCCATTCTCTCTCTCTACTATTTTGGTTAATTTTGGAGGAAGGAACCAAGCTCAATTGTTTCCTTTCCACCTAACCGAGTTCTCCTCCTCCCACTCCACATGGTTCTCTCATCAAGATAACATGTGTCCAACTTCTTTTAATTATTTTAATTTTACATGCAATGAACCAAGTTTACAAACTTCAATTTTAATCCTTCAAGAAATGACCATCTAATTCTCCTTTAACTCAATTTAGTCCTAGCCTTAAATTGAGTTATCCCTTCTATGGTAAGAATCACCATCTCAGAAATCAAATTAATAACATTTCTTCTAGACCAGTTTTTAGGGTATTACATAACTAGAAGGGGCCCTATGTTATCAAAAAGGCTTTCTCCGGATGAGCGTTGATTTTGACTGAGATGGACAGTAAAGAGTTACACAAACCAATAAAATCTAATTCAGTTAAAAAAATATTACGTCTGAAGAATAAAAAAGAGATTGAAAAAAGAAAAAGAAGAGAAAAGGCAGAGTGAAAACCCAAAAAGGGCGTCATTGATATAAAAAAGAAATGAAAAAGAAAATGGGGTTCAAGATGAAAACTCACAAAGAGCGTCTTGAAAGCAAAGGAGGATCTGGGTTGAAAACCCGCAAAGGGCGGCTCAAATATGTTGAGATTAGGCATCCGACAATTAAAACCTCTCAGATAACCCAGTACTTTGGGAGGGATTTCACATCTGTAAACATCTTGACAATGTTCGAAGTCTACAAGACAAGGGCTCAAGCATAGGAGTATATTCGGTCGATGGGGTTGTTGAATCCTTCATGCTATAGATGCTCAGGGATCTGACCTTGTTTCTTGATTTTGTTGTTTCAGTTTGCCATGACTTTTTCAAACTCCATTGTACTTTGCTTATAAGCCTCAATAAAATTCATGAATTCTCTTCCGAGCCTTCCTTAATTTCTAAAGCATTATGCAAATGACTTGTATAATGTATTAAAAATAGATAATTTCTTGGTATTACTATGTTTTGAAAGATGCAGGTGAACTTTAGCACTCCAGGTTATTGAAGATGAGTGTATAAAGTGAAGGTTGAGTTGAATGATACGCCAACAGAAACAAAGAAATGAAAGAAATAGTAAAATGATTAAGCCGATCAATACCTGAACAAATTGGAAGGATAGACAGAGAAAAAAATACAAAGAGAGGTGTTGTGAGGGGTGAAAACCTGACAGACACCTTGAGAAAAAGAAAAGGAAAAAGAACAAAAAGAAAGAAGAAGAAATAAAATAAAAAGAAAAAAATAAAGTGAAAATCTGAAAAGGCGCCTTGAGAAAAAGAAAAAGAAACCAAAGTAAAAACCTGAAAAGGCGCTTTAAGAAAAATAATCTGAATTAAAACCTGAAAGGGCGCTTTAGAGCAAAGGATCAGAAAGACAGAAAGGTTGTCTCAAAGGATAATATCGAATGTGAGATGAAGCATCAATGTAAATCGAGAATTAATTAAGAAGCATAGCAAAGAAAAACTAGATTTGGTTTCCCAAAAAGCGGAAGTTGTTTGATTGATCCCAATGTGCCATGGTTCATGCATCATACATAAAAAACTAGGGTCATACTAACCCTTATTCAAGCATTTTAGTCTATTTTCACAGGAATTTAGCAAAGATTGCAGAACTCCTAATGAGAAGAGTTCACTACAAAACTCTTAATGAGAAGATTTCACCACAGAGTTCCTAATGAGAAGAACTCGCCCAGCAAAGACTGAAGAGCTCCTAATGAGAAGAGTTTGCCTTTTGAAGAATAAGGAAGATCCTAATGAGAAGAGCTTGCTTATTTGATGCCTTTACAAAGAGGCAAATCCATGTTTTCCAGAAGAATGAGGAGTTCCTAATGAGAAGAGCTCGCTTGTTTAATACCTTTGTAAAGAGGTAGATTAGCATGACCAAGAGGAATGAATGGGTTCCTAATGAGAAGAACTAGTTCAGACTTTGCAGTTAGACTTGCCAGGAGAATTGGGAAGTTTCTAATGAGAAGAACTTGTTCAAGCTTTCTGGAAAGGAAGAAAACTTCAATAGTCAAATTGTTTGGGCCAAATTCGTGTATTTTTAGTCTTTGCCCTATTCCTGCTCCGCAGCAATGAGCAAAGAGGGGCAGTTGTCATACTCGAATTCTACCTGGGTGGGTATATATATTATAATATTTCTCTTATAAAATATTAAATAAATAAAAGTATAAATAAATAGTAAAAGGTCCAAATATCCTAAATATATGAGAGTCTATGTTACACAATTTAAAACCCACATCCTAGTTCTAAAATTCTAAAACCCATCAGAACAATTCTTCCTCGCCCAAATTTGGATACAAAGGCCCATCAAACACATTTGTATTACTTTTTCCCGCTTAAAGTGGCCACGTGGCGCTATAGGATTCATCCATAAGAGAGCACATGTATCCTAGCCCTCATTAATCCAACTGTCAGCAGATAATAGCTGGTGACATCAGCCATGATCCCCCTATATAAAGGAAGAGAGAGAAATTATTTGATAATAACTACGTAATAATTTCAGCCATTAATCTCAAAATTAAGGAAGAGTGAGAGAGCTTGCTCACCGAAGTTGAAAGGTCGTCTGTACTCGTCAAGGTCGTCGGAGGGGATAATCGGAGCATCGCCAGAATTTATTTTGTGCGTCGGGAAGGTAAATCGTTTCTTCCTTCTACATTTCCTGTAACACAAACACAAAATAGATGTTAAATACAAGTCCTAAAACTAAAAAAATAGTAGCTTAAAATGTAAATATGAGAGAGATTCAAGTGTTTTTCTGGTGACTGGAGTGACCTTTGAGCGTCAGATACAGTTGCCAGAGAGAGTTTTTAGTATTGGTAGAGTTGAAAATGAAAATTGGGGGGCTCGAATAGGTAGATTTAGGTTGGGGAAGAATTGAGGTTCTATTGAACCAGGGTTTAGAGGAAGGTTTAGGTGAAATCGCCTCATGGCGGCTAGCCGGAACTGAATGGTGGTCGGAGTTGCAGCGGTGATCGGAGTGATGAGAAGGATGATTGAAGAAGATGACCGGTGGTGGCCGGCACCGCCTCCGACGGCCGACGAACAGACTGAGGTGGATTTATGGTGGTGGATGCAGATCGAAAGGAAGAGGATAGAGGAACTCGGTTTGAGTTCATGTGAAATTCATGTGTTTGATCTAAAAAAACAAGGAAATTGAAGGATTTTAGTGTTTGTTTGGATCAAACAGGGAAAATATGAAGTACGGGGAAGAACATTGATGAAAAAAATAATGTTTTGATCCATTTTGGATCTTATTTTCTGGGATTTAGTTGTTCGGGTTGAGAGGATTTTGAGAGAGATGGGAAGTAGAGAGAAAAGGACCTGGCTCAAATGGTCGAGTGGGCTTAGTAATAGGGGTCGTATACCCTGAGTAAAATGATTGAGTTTTGGTCTCGGGTCAATCCAAGAACCCGCACCTTTCCATCCGGGTTAACTCGATACTCGCGTACTTTTGTCAAAAGGGTCTATTCACACATTTAATCCCTAGAATTACGAAGTGTAATTCATTTCAGTCCTTAAATATAATAAAATAAGCTTTTAACTTTATTTTCAATTCAATTTAGTCCCTAATTTTAATAGTTTAATTTAATTGTTACAAATTATTTGTATGGTGCATGATTTAAATAGCATATAGTATATTTGATAGATAATTAAATCATTTAGTCTTTAGTATGAATTGTTTAGAGCCTTAATATGTAGGTTCTTTAATTAGGATCAAATAATTAAATAGGAAAGATAATTATAGAAAATAAATGAGTATTGAAAGGAAAGCTTTGAAGTCCTACGTTGGATAGTGTCCCATTGCAATGAGATATTATTCAAGGGGGATTTTAAATAGAACTTTTGATACTCATTTTAACTTAGAATATGAAATTAACCTAGTTAATTAAATTAAAATTTTAATTAGGACTAGTATTTAAATAATTAGATTCACCAATTAAATTAGGAATATTATTCAATTTAGGGTTTTAATATGAATAGTGCTCAAGTAATTAGGTGTTATCTCATAAATACCCTAAATTTAATAATATTCATAGTTTTCAAATAATTCAATTAATTAGAGCCTTTTAAGTTAGAACTTAAAATTAACAAGAAAATAATTGATCATGCATGAAAACCTTTTATGTTGGGATATATTTTTTTGAACATGAATCGAAGTCTCCTAAAGTAACTGAGCGCTTCCAATCTCATATTCGTTCTAAAAATATATTTCCTTATAAAAGGATACCTCAATTTGGAATTTAAATTCAGCCAAAAATTAAGGGTTAAATTAAATTCAAATTATTATTCGAAATACCAAAATGCCACGTAAAACTAAAAGGTACCAATAACGGGCATTTGTAGGAGTGCTAATCCTTCCCCACAAGTAACCGACTCATGAACCTGAATTTTTAAAGTGAATCTCTGGTTGTTTCTATAGTGTCTGGTCTACTAAAAGTGACCGGCAGCGACTCCAAAATATTTTTCAAGATTAAAAAAAGAAAATTCCAATTTAACATGAAAAACCTAATTTTTCAAGATTACATAAAAAAAAGACAAAACCCTAATTTCAAAATCAACCGTCGAGCTATTTTCACACCCAGTTAAAAATGGTCACGACACAATCTCAACCAGAATTCAAGGTACAATCACAACTGGGTACAATCTCAACCCAAACATTGGTTAGATGCATAATCCACTAACGGGAGTTTTCGGTACCATATAACCCCTCAACCATTAGGGTACTCGTGGTGGAGTATTCGATACACATAAACCTCTCAACACCCGAGGTGACTTTTTATAGTGCACTATTAATCCTATGGCCGACCAACTATATCAGATAACATTTTAAACCACATCACTTGCCAATATAATTCATTATTAACCATATACCTCACTGTTTTTACAAGCAACAATCAAAACCATTTTCAATGCATTAACAAGTATTCTGCATACTTACATGGATCATTTCCCTAATGCATCCATCATCAATATATGATAAAAATAGTATAAAACATACTTTAAAATATGCTTAAACAATAGGTACCATGAAATCAAAAGCAAGTGCATAAAAACAATTTCGCCAAAACACAACCAAGGGAGAATTCTCAGCATACTTACTTCTGAGTTTAAATCAGCATTTCAAGCTTAATTTAAACTCGCAAAATAACTTTTAAACCATTTCAAAGCTAAAATCCACATTCTCACTCACCGACTTGCAAAACCTCGTTCACTGATGAGAACTACTCCTCCAAAGCTTCCGAAATAGTTCCACAAGCTTGAGGATCAACCTCTCCTAGTTTAACCACACAAAAACAGAGGATTCAATACATCAAAATGCGTTCACAAACCCAGCAACAACAATTTACAACAATCTTCCTCAATAACCGAAAACAACATCAATAATCTTCCAAACTTAACCCAACCTAAACCTAAAGGTTTAACCCATCAATTAGCTTTAGTTAACATCCAAAAACAACCTAACATCATCCTTATACTTCCAGCATTCATAAAATACCCTTAACTCGCCAAAAACACAACACTAGCAACCTAAGAAATTAGAGATTCACTAAGTTTCGGGATTCCAATGTTAAAACCAACTTATTAACATTATAAAACATCAAAATCATGATTATAACCAATCAAGAACTCAGCAAAATAGATCTAAAACGAAAATCACTTAATCTCATCAATTAAACCTTGATTTACCTAATTTCCATAATTAAATCATTAAAACTCGTTAAAAAGCATTAAACAAGGATGAAATACTTGGAATTTTAATAAAGAACCATTCATTAGAGGAGAAGAACAAACCTGACCTTTAATGAGTGAATTTCCTCTCAATTGGATGTTTTACTCTTGAAAAACAAAAGATAACAATGAGATTTTGGAAAACAAGATTGAAGAATCCATTAGAAATCAAAGGTTTAAGAAATCAAGAACATTACCTCAAATTTTTGATGCAAAGGAAAGTGTTTGGCTGAAGAGAAGATGATAGAAAAGTTTGAGAAAATAAGTTACGTCGAAAAGTGTTTTAAGAAAATAATCACCTTCTTTAATTAATCCCCTTTTAATTTTCTTAATTAGAACTCATTAAAATAATCCAACTTAAGAGGAAAATCATATTTAAAAAATTAGGTAAAATAGCTCCTTAAGGATTCTAAGATTTGATCCCCTTTTCAAAATAGTCACTAAAACAGTTTTACATTCTTTACACTTTGGTCACTAACCATAATGTCCAATTTCCAAAATTCATTTTCTAAAATTGATTTTACCAAAAATATCCATATATTAAATAAGGGTTTTTAGATGTTTTTACCATATTTTTCTCACATCAAAAATATTTATTCCGATTTAAAACCTGAATCCGACTTGAATCTCTAATCCGGTCCACTAGACCGTCTAATCAACCTAGAAACTCCTATGTCCAAAACCGGGGCGTTACAGCTTGACCTCGGGATAGTCATAGAGGGCCACCTCCGGAAATGTTGAGTGCGAAGGCACTAAGGGTTTGACAATTTTTAATTTTTTACATGTGGTAGAAGATGGTTAGACCACATCATCATTTTTTAAATAGGAAACCATTCATGAATAAAGTGATAACAAACTAAGAGATAAGAGATCAAATTGACCCGAAAATTAATAAAAAGGCCAAATGAAAATTTCACTAAAATAGAGGGACTAAAGTAGATATTAATCCTTCTCATATTATTGGATCACAACCGTTGGGCTTTAAAATCCGAAACTAAAACAGCCTAACCCGAAGGCAATTACGTGGGCCGACAAAATAGTTGAAAATCCATTTAAAAAGTCACGTCGCTGTCAGCCAGGATATTTCTGATTGTTTGTTTTCTCCGAGTCCCACTGGCCCCCTCACTAAACGCCACGTCAGCAAAAACTTCCCTTCCTCTCTTCACATTTCTTCCCGATTCAAAACACAGTAGCTACATTCATTTATCTTCTTCTTTTCATTATAGTTTTTTTCTTTCTTTCTGGTCTTATAGATTATAAATAAATAAAAAAATCTGATTTTCTTCAAGTAGTAGAAAGAGAGGGGGGAAAAGGAACAGAGAATTATACTATTTTTCAAGGGCTATTCGTAATCTTAGGGCTGGTAGGCAGATCCGTATTTATCTCCCTTCTTTTGTAAGAAATTCTAAACATTTTGCATTCTTCTAAAAAAAACTAGTGATTTTTCAAATTTCCATTTACTGGTATGACGCATTTACTTAAATTTTCCGTCTATAACAAATTTCGACAATTCGATTGTTAATATTTTACGAAAACTGATTGTTGTTCTTTTCATTGTTGCTTAAGTTTATATGCATTTTCGTCTTAATTGCTTTTTTATTTTTGTGGGGCAAAGCTGCATTTTGGTGTCCTGTAATTTGGTTCATGAGATTCTCATTTTGATCCATGTTCTGGGTTTTTTTTGTTTGCGTTTTCTAACTTGGGGGTCTGGGTTTTTTGTTGATTGTACCATAAGCCTTTTGAGATCTATCAAATTAGTATTCTCTTTGGGATATCCTTTTGATTTAGGATTTGGGTCTTCCTCATTCACTAGAGAAAGTCGCATTCCTTTTAAGAGAGAAAATTAGGACACATTTTCTTCGAGGATAATCGAATCTGATAATAACAAAGAGGAGGAGTACATTGAATGAGGCAGTTTCTGATTGGAAAAACAACAGGCCCTCTGAATTATGGGTTGCGCTTGCTCGAAAGGCGGTGGAGCAGATGATTATGTTGAAAATAACCATGGCAAAAGGGACAAGGTCCACAAGAAATCGAGAAAACCCACGAAAAAGCTATCTGTTTCCTTTAAAAGGGACAATGTGGTGGTTGAGACAGATGCCACTGCACGGTTGATCTCAGATCAGCAGCCAAACAACAGTGCTGTCTCAGGGCATTCGTCCTCTTCCGAGGATGAGGAAAAGAAGGCAGAGTTGGTTGTGGAGAGGTCTAAGAGGACCCCATCCCAGTTGCAAATGCATTCAACAATGGAGTCCGAGGCAAGGGGTGGACAAGGGCAGCCGAGGATGTCCAGGATCATGAATGCAACTGGTGGCGAGAGAGGGGCACAGGTGGTCGCCGGTTGGCCTTCTTGGATAGCAGCTGTAGCTGGGGAAGCTATCAATGGATGGATACCTCGAAAGGCAGAGTCATTTGAAAAGTTTGAGAAGGTCTGCTCAATAGCTTTATCTTTTATTGCTTATTTATAGTTTTGATTCTTGTATTCTGCCCTTTCCGGAAATTTGTGTTGTTCTCATGCATATCTACTTTGAAATATATTATACATAAACTAGCTACCATGTTGCAGACAAATGAGAATGTATTTTGTTAATGTGCATCTTGATACAAATTATGGCAATCTGTAAGGGGCATTTAGCTCTTTGTTTTATTGATGTAATCTTTTATGTTATACTATTTTTCCTCTTTCAGTAAATATAGTTAACTGTCCTGCAAATAATGTAGATTGGTCAAGGAACTTACAGCAGTGTGTACAAAGCTCGTGACCTTGAATCAAATAAGTTAGTTGCCTTGAAGAAAGTTCGATTTGTTAATATGGACCCTGAAAGTGTTTGTTTCATGGCAAGAGAAATTATCATTTTGCGTCGGCTTGATCATCCTAATGTCATGAAGATTGAAGGTCTAATTACATCCAGGACATCTGGAAGCATATACCTTATATTTGAATACATGGAGCATGATCTTGCAGGGCTTTTAGCAGCACCTGAGGTTAAGTTCACTGAAGCTCAGGTATATTCATATCATCAATATTTTTTTGTTTAATGTTGTTTAGATCAGCATAAAATTTGCGATCCTATAATTTTTTGGACTTCAAAGGGGTATAAGCATGGCGGAAGAAAACAATTACATAAGAAGCCTGTGACATTGTGAAGTGGTTTTTCATTGGTTTTTTATGGAACATATCGTGCATGTAGCAAAAAATCGTTACAATTTACTACTCAAAAAGGAAAACGAATTTTGTGGAAACTCATTTCTTTAGTTATTAGCTGCTTATACAAGAGGAAGCAATTTTTTGCCGAAGTTGTAACCTTTCATTATACTGTGTTATATTTGATGGTGAAGAATTATATTTAGCCTTTGTTTTTTTTTTTCTCAAATGAAAGACAAGGGACTCAGTTGTTACTGTTAGGGTGTTCAAGTGCTTAATTTTATGTGTAACTGTGCAGATCAAGTGTTACATGCAACAACTGCTCCGAGGACTTGACCATTGCCATAGTCGTGGTGTTTTGCACCGTGACATCAAGGGTTCAAATCTCTTGATAGATTGTAATGGAAACCTCAAGATTGGTGATTTCGGACTGGCAACATTTTTCCATCCCGATCAGAAGCAGCCTCTAACAAGTCGTGTAGTAACCTTATGGTACCGCCCTCCTGAGCTTTTGCTTGGTTCTACAAACTATGGAGTTGCTGTTGATCTGTGGAGTTCTGGTTGCATACTTGCTGAATTATTTACTGGGAAGCCTATCATGTCTGGAAGAACTGAGGTACTTATATCATTTTTTGGGGTGTCGACGCATATAATTAATTGCTCAGTGTGTGTTTGTGTTGGGTCTGTGTTTACTTTTAAGGTGGGTTGGGGAACGTGGGGTGTTGCTGGTGTAGATGTATTCTATATAACTGACAGAACTCATCTAATTTAGTTGATAATTCACTGGACCAAGGTTCAAATGATGCATTGCTACAAGTTATTCAACGTTTATCCATATAATTGCCATTCTAATGGCATGATTATGCAATGAGTGTGTACTCTGGATCTGAGCTACAAGCTATTATATGAAATTTACTCATAGCAGTACACTTGCAGTTGAGCCTTGTAGTTTAATTTTTGGCGTGCGACAATTCATCATTTATCCTTTTTAGGTTGAACAACTGCATAAAATCTTCAAACTCTGTGGATCACCTACTGAAGATTATTGGAAGAGATCAAAATTGCCACATGCAACCATATTTAAGCCTCAGCATCCTTATAAACGTTGTGTTCCTGAGACATTCAAGGACTTTCCTGCATCTGCTTTGGTCCTTTTGGAGGTTCTTCTTGCAATAGAGCCTGAGTATCGTGGAACTGCTTCTTCAGCACTTCAGGGTGAGGTAACGTTAATATGCTATTCCTCTAAGTTGTGCATTTTCATCATCAGATCTCTTTTAGTTGTTACTTGTTGCCTTACGTAGTCTTCTTTTTGGGATCGATCTGTCTGTTAGTCCAACTGATTTCCTTGTGAACTATTTAAGTGGGTGATTTTTCTTATACAAGCAAGAAGGGAAAGGAAACCTCCTAAGTCTTAACCCCTATTTTGTTGGCTTGAACTGTGTTCTGACATTATATCATTCATAATCTTCATAAGAGCGTTCTCATTCAGATGCAGGCCCATATGGAATTAGTTAGCAGCCACGATAATAGATGAGAAACAGTGAGCAAGAAGGAAAAAAAAGAAAGGAAGAGATAAGGGATAGGGATTTTGGAGAAGAAATGAGAGAATAGGAGGAGATTGTACATTTAGTTCATTTCATTTCACATACCCGTAAGCTAGTGCCGTCTACAATTATATAATAAGCTTGGAACAAGTATTTAACAAACCCAGACTGAGGGTCAGCTAATTATTTGATTGATAACATATTGTCATGGACTCATGGTTGGGAATTTCAAATGTGCCTTTTGGTTAAGTTGCTAAGAATGGAAAGAAATTCTTCTTTATAGTAAGCAAGAAGCCTTTCTTTGCAGATTTACTACCCTTGATGTTATCAGTTGCATCTTTATAATTACCCAATTTGTTTCGTTCATTGTTACTCATCAGCTCTTCCTCATACTTGAGAAATACCATGTTCGATATGCCAACTATGAAATTGTTACTGCACAGCTTGTGTCTTGGTCCTGCTGGGTAGTTCTTTATTAGAATGTCAACTATGATGGTTGCCTATAATTACCCTACCTTTTCATCCTTATTTCTTGTCATCTTAACATTATTTTTATTGACAATATTTCATTTTGGTATTTTTTTAACTCCAAAGTTTCTCTTTCAGTTCTTTACAACACAGCCTCTTCCCTGTGATCCATCTAGTTTGCCGAAGTATGCACCTAGTAAGGAGCTTGATGCCAAGCGTCGAGAAGAGGAATCTAGAAGGTATTTATCTGCTCCTACTTCATGTTAATTTTTTTTATCCCATCAATGTTTAAACAAGATTGTGTGAAAATTGTATTGTGGCTTATTAAACTTTTTCCTATATTCTGGTCATTTAGTTCATTATGCTGGAAGCTTTAGTAACTTCTTTGTGATCTGCATTTGACATTGTGTCGAAGTAGGAAAATCATGATATTTGTGGCTAACATCCTAGACATAAACTTTGATGGCTGATTAAATAACAAGGAAAAAAACCAAAAGTACTAAAATTTCTCCCTCACGAGAAAGTAGGGATAACAAATGAGTGGGGTGGGGCGGTTTTTTGCTTGGCCAGACACTGATCTGACTTGTATATCTTCTGCCTTGACTGCACCCAAAATCCGCTTTTTTTAAAAAAACTTTAACACCCGAATCCGACCCCCAACAAAGAAAAACTCTTCCGACTCCAATTCTACCTGCCCCAGAATATCACATTATTCTTTTATATTCAAGATTAAATAAAATACATATTATGAACTCTAATAAAAATTAATTACAATACATAAAAGAGTTCAAATGTTTTTATATAAGTTCAAAATATTCTAAAACTAAAAGAGGGGTATTTTGATCAACTTTTCACTGCTGGCGGGTTTGATTTAAACCTTCCCACCCCATACCGAAAAAATTTAATTAAAAATCTGCCCCAACCCTGGAGCCAATTTTCCGGAAAGAAAAAGGGCCTATAGGGTCGGGGCGAGGCATAGCATAACCCAACTGGTTGGGTTATATTGTCATTTGTAGGAGAAAGAGATGAAGAATCTCAATTTGACTCGGTTTGTGTTATTGATTATGTTCTTGCTCTCTAAATCAACCCCCAAAAAAAAAAAAAAAAAAAACAACAAAACAAAACAAAGGTATAAAAAATTGTTCTTCCTGTTTTTAACTGGAAAACCAGGCAAAGAGCTGCTGGTGGGAAAGCACATGCACATGATCATAAAAGAAGGGTTTCAAGAGAATCTATAGCTGTTCCTGCCCCAGATTTCAATGCTGAGTTGCAAGCATCCGTACAAGTACTTTCTAACTTGCAAATTTTATTTGCTTTTGTGCAATGCATATGTTTATGATAGTATTTAATGTGGTGTTTGAACACTTTCCAACGGAAAATAAGTCTTTTGGTCAGAAATGACGTTTACCATGTTGCTTGATACAGAAGCAGCGAGAACAGTTCAACGGAAAAAGTGTCAGTGAAGTATGCTACTCTGAAGAACACAGAGGTGCTGTCTTCCCTATTGAGCGTCCGAAAGGAACAGAAGGGGTTTTATGCAACTCTCATTCTGGCCGGTCAATGCACCCTAGTAGATTTGGATCTTCACAGAATAAGAAAACAACTGAGATTGAGCCTATGACAGTGTCAGCTCAAGCATTTGGTTCTCATAGGAAGCCTGAAGAGTTTAGATCTCAAACAGCACATGTCCGTCGTGCAACATTGGAATTGTCCAGATTTTCTAATTCAATTGCAGCTAGAGGCAGTTCACAGTTTGATATGACCAGAGAGAATAAATTAAATCCTCACTGGCCACAGGAGCATTTTAATGCCGGATATAACCATCTGGATAATGTGGAGTCCTTTGAAAAGCATAAACTGTCCCATTGTTTACTCAATAGGCCAAAGGGTTCGAATGTGAAGGTGAACAGTCATCTTCCAAGGAATCAGCAGTGGTAAGGGAACTTCGTAAATTGAATCGGTTTTTATCATTCATGTTTTTTCCCTAGACATCCTGTTTCTTTTCCTTTACTGATAGATTCAATATCCATTCTTGTGACAACTGATTTCGCAAGGATTTTATGTGATTGCCATTTCTTGAAAATCCATGAAAATTGAAGTTAAAAGCGAATGTTTGGCTAAGAACATAGTTTATAACATTTGCTTTTACAATATTCATGGCATAATGAACCACAAAATTTATCAGTTTCAAGTGTCCGGAGTTGCTAACATTTATTTTGTCTATGAATCTAGGGCAATGTTTCCATGAATAACCGAAACCATTATCCTGGACCTTTGTTGCCTCGTGGAGTGAACCTTGAGGAAATGCTTAAAGAGCATGAGAGACGGGTTCAGAATGCTTTTCGTAGAGCTCGTTTAGACAAGATAAAGTTGAAAACCAACTTTGATGACAATGGACAGGCTGAATCGCTACTTAACACTTGAGACAAGGCAGGTGAGAAACCGGAAAGAAGCTTCCACTCCAGTCCAGAAGCTCAGCAGTGTGCCACAACATATTTTCTTTGGAGGTTTGACAAGTCTTGCTGCCGGATGATGTTCAATAATCATGAAATTCCTATGGATTTTCAACCCTGCAACAAGGACGAATTTTTCCGGCCAAAGTTCACTCAGAAGTTCTAACCCCAACTCCACCGGATGACTGAGAATATGATTGCTATTTGGTGAATTGGTGATTTATCTTTGAAATTTGCATACAGGCCATTTTGTTGTTACCTTAGGTAGAGGCCTCTGCCATTGTTCCAACTTTCAGAACTATGTTTTGTACAGCTAAATTAGGCTTTGTATAAATTCATAATTAAGGTCACTGCATTTTTCTTTTTGTAATGGGCGAATTATCATCTCGAATTTACTCAAATCTTACGGGGTGTAACTTCATATTCAGGCCACATAGTCCTCACTTTATTAGTCAACCATTTCTGTATATGTTTTTCCGAGACCCCTTGTGGATAATCATATTAATTTTGATTATATAAGCTTGAGAAGGCTTTTTCAACGCTATTTTATTTATTTATAAAATATGAACATGAGACTGTAATCACTAATTTTTATTCGGAGTGTTAACCCGTTTTACCCTTTCCGTCAATTTTATAATAATGGGTCTTCTTTTATATGTCACTATTGTCTATTATCTATTGTAAAAACAAAACACAAAAAGATTATGCCATGTATCATGTGTTGGTTAAATTAAAAAGAAAAAGAATTGAAAAACATTATGCTAATTGGTTCTAATTGTTGTTATCACATTTTAGTTATCATTATTATTGTTATCATTGTATTATGTATATAAGTATTATTAAACAAGAATATAAAAACCCAAAAAAGAACTAAATAAGTTAAATAAACATAGCCCAATATAAATAAGTAAAGGCCCAAATTTGTTAAACAAATGTCCATTTACAATTAAAAAACCCAAAAAATATTATTATTACATTTTGGCCCAATAGGGCCTGAAATCAGATAACCCAAGAAACCATATCCCCTTTGTCTTTGTGCAGCCGCATATCTACCGTCAGATTTGGGACAGATCTGACGGCCCAGATCACTTCATCAAGGGAAACCCTAGCGCCGTAGCAACTGTAGCTGTCAGACTAAGACCAGATCAGACGAACCTGATCATCTCCCAGGCGTGTGCAGATCACACCCGATCGTCCACCTCCACTCACGCGCGCATGCAACGAGGACTCCCCAACCATTCTACTTCCGGCGCGTAACCACGCGCCTAGCATTTCAGAAGCCAGCCTCTCGCCAGTCCTCTGTCTCCCTCCGCGCTCCGGCCAAGTCTCATGCGGCACTAAACGGGCAAAGAGTCAGCATACAAGAAGCAAGCATTAAAATCTTATATGAACTTAAATGGAAAAGAAAAAAACAGCATCGACAGAAAGGGCATATGAGTGCAAACAAAATACTCAGAGCAACCAATGGCTTATTTAAGGCTTTTTTTTATCACGTAATACTTCTCTAGAATAAAACCCGGAGAAAAATAATTGTAAAGGGAGTCAGAAAAATTTTCGAGCAATAAAAGAACAGAGAAAAAAAAGAAAAAGTTTTCAAAGGCATTCGTCTCTTCAAAAATCTTAGTGCATGCATGAAGAAGTTTTGAGTTTTTACCTTCGCGTCGGTTCGCCTTCCCTTGCGACGGTTCCGCTTCCCTTTCACGATTGGTGCTCCTCGATGGTGACAAGCCTTTCAACTTTCTCAGTCATATTGGGTGAACCAACGAGAGAACGAGTTTCGATTTTTCTTTGTTTTGAAAACCTTGGTTCGATTCGGGTTTCGAAGTGAAGGGATAAGGCTTCGAAAGGTTTTTTTTAGGATTCTGGAACCGACTAACGGCGGCCGGTACGACAGATTATGGTGGCCGACCACTAAAATCTTGAAAATAGGGAGGCTTTTGGGTTTAGGGATGAATACCAAGGCGATGTTCATCCCCGTTTCAGATAGGGGGAAACCTTTTGGGTAATCGACATTTTTGAAATGAAAAAAGGGCCGAGTATTTTCTAAAATGAGTTTTATACTCGGTCCCCTTTTAAAAATGGGATATTCCTCTTTTAAATCCCTCCCTCCCTATTTAATTACACCCGTGGCCATTATGCCTTTTAAAATCACAGCCGTAGTCTTTAGGTTTTCAAAATCTTTTCCGTTTCGCCCCTTTCTACATATATGTTTAATTTCTGCCCTGTAATATACTTTCTTTTTTTTATCTCAGTCCCTTTTATACTTATGTTTGCATTGTTGTATATGTTTCATGTGACCTTGGCATAAATGTGTATCATGTTAGTGTGACATATGACCCATAATAGATGTTTTTTTGACATATAATGTATGTCTTATACGGTATATAATATATATATTATGTATGTTACAATATAGTACACAGTTTTTGAATATGTATTTATATATCCTATGTGACATTAAAGTATGTGTTCTGAATATATGTTTTTAAGAAACTTTGTATGATGCCTGGTTCGAAATATTACACATATGTGGCTGCCACTTTTCCTTTTTACATGTATATAACTTTTTGAGCATGCATATATGTATGTATGTATCATGTGTTTTGTATAAATATATATAGTGTAGCATATAGCTTAAGTTGTTTTACATATATGGTTGTTGCCAAGATAAATTATAACTTTTTTAATATATATAGGTATGCATATATTTGTGTCCAATGCTTTGTGCGTAAGTTATATATGTATGTTGCTACTGCCATGGTTTTCATATGTTTGTATATGTATGATGGACATGATTTGGAAATGTGAATTTTATTTTGCTTTATGCTTATTTGTTATGTTATCGCATGTTGCATCCGGAATATAAACTGTTAATGTGGTGCCCTTTTATTCGGGGATAAGCGCGGCTAGTACAAGTCGTAGTGGTGGTGGTTCTGTCGCTTACTCTCGAATAATGAGACCCTTAAAATTCACTCGCATATATAACCGAATTTTGGTTTAATCATCACTTTAACTCGCAAAATCTAGTATTAACAAAGTGGTAATTAATTTGGTACCGATTTCCAGACATGGTGGGGGTACAAAACCTTCCCCACTCGTAATCGACTCCTGAACCCTATCGAATCTCTGGTTTTATTTTCGGTGTCCGGTCTACCTAATCCAAATGACCGATGGCGACTCCAATTTTTATTGTTTTTTTAAAATATGAATTTTCAAAGGAAACCTATTACTCCTTTTTTAGCGATCGTTTCAAATTTTGAGACCTTAAAAAAATTCAAAAAAAAGTAAAAAGAGAAGTTTTCAAAAAAACGTCACTACAACATGGAGACTCCGTTGAGGACAACTTTTGTTTTTACAAAAAGAGAGCCAGGCCTAAAAATTTTACTGCTTTAATAATATTGGAAGTTGTGAGTTAAAGTGACAATTAAGTTGATATTTGTTTATAAATGCGAGTTTATTTTAATGCATTTTAAAATTAGACATATAAACTCGTCCGTTTAAGTGGGGGAAATGATAGCGCTTTCGTGGGGATATTGTTCCTCCTTATGGGCCTAGTAAGTATCTTCGGGGCTCATGTACCCTATGTTTTCATGGGAATATCGTTTCCATGTATGGGCATAGCGAATGAGTCCCCTGAATTGAACTCGATTGAAAGGAGTCTATAATGGGTGATGACCGGGGGCCTTGCTACCCTCAGTAGGGGACAACAAGGACAGTTCGAGTACCCCTTTAGTTACAAAATTGCATGTAGAGAACATAAAAAGCCCGCCCCTTTTAGAGTCATGCTGTCAAACCTAGGTTTTTAGAAAGGATGTGAATAAGGTTGTTTTGATGCTTTTTGTTTCTCGCTTTATACATTTGTTGATTTTATCTGGTACTAACTTATTCTTTTTATATTTTGTATATCTTTTTGCATGACATGATATAAAGGTTGATTCTCAAATTGATCACTCAATTAGAAATCTTTCACCATGAATGGAAGGTATCTCAAAGAAGAAGGAAAAGACGTGGATGTGCGACGTTGATGGTCCAAGGGCAAGAAATGGCCCAGCCTATGAGAATGTTAGCCGTGAAAGCTAAAGTTCTTCGTCCATCCTTCCCCTTGGATAAGGAAGAGAGATCGAGATCCTTTCGAATACTTGAGGCGATCAAAGAACTAGGAGTTAAAGCTGAAGTCTATCTGTAGAAGAATACGTTGTAACGAGAACCTTTTTATATTTGGTGGAAGCTGTTCTAGAGTGATCATCCATGAGATCAATGCCTTTGTTTGCATTCATTCTTGCATTTATCGCATTGTTAATGTTTGTTCTTAGTTTGTGCATTCTCATGACATATTTTATGCATTAATTAATAAAGAAAATAATTGTTAGGGTTCCGTGGTGGAGAGAATTCTTAAGTAATCAAAGATTCCGCATTCACACTTTACCTGACATTAGAAAAGGCAAATGGATTAGAGCTTTGCTAAGTTGGAAGCCAATTTGAGGGGATAGTTGGAATGCGCTCAACAAGATTTGATGGACACCATAATTAAATCCCAACAAGACATGATGAAGGAACTATTTGAGTTAATCGGACTTAAGAAAACGAAAGACCTATAGGGGAAAGGATCCATTGAAAACCCTAGTCAAAAAATGGGAGACCCCTCGTGTTCTCCCATTTTTCTCGCTAGCACCCCTAGGCCCCCGCAAGGGGTGGCTACTTAAGGAGATGAGATAACATCGCATCAGGCGGGCGCCTCTACCCATGCTCTATCGGGTTTGATTTTTAGTCAAGGGGAAAATGTCGGGGATAGTGTCCCAGATTTAGATGAGCTGGAGAAATTGAACAAGGTCAAGGCGGAATTCTCAAAGCAACTAGAAGAGACACGGAAGGACCTTGAAGAGAAATTTTGAATAAAATATGAAGAAGAAGGTTCATATGGAATGAATGCTAGATATTTCAGTTTGGTTCCAGACTTGGAAATTCCACCCAAGTTCAACACACCGGAGTTTGAAAAGTTTGACGGGACCACTTGCCATACTGCCCACATAACCATGTTCTGTAGAAAGATACGGATGTAATAAGGGTTTTTTGAACAATTATAAAAAAAATGGTGAAAATAGGGTGACGGAGTCGCCACTGGCCACTTTGGTAGGCCATACACCAAAAATTAACCAGAGATTCTAAACGTTTGGGTTCAGGAATCGATTACGCGTGGGGAAGGATTAGCACCCCATAGCGCGCAAAATTGGTACCGCATTGATTTAGTGTTGTCTTTGTAAGAAAATAAAAATAAAAATTTAATTTAAAATTTAATCCCAAAAAACGGTCTAAGGAGAATATTTCCTTATTTACGAAAATTAAGAAAGATGATACTTGAATGAGTCAAGATGCCACTTCCTAGCCAGTTCCCGAAATAACTTGGAAAACATTCCCTTAATATTAAATCAAATTTAATATTCTAAAAATACATACAGAAAGAAAAATTAAAAGGAAAATCTATTTTAGAAATTATAATTTAAAATTAAATATATTTTATTCATGTAAATAATTCATACCACTTAAAATATATAAACATGACATACAAAATACAAGAACATACCGATAATTAAAAGAACATTGTACATAATTCATTCAACTTAAAATATACAAGCATGGCATACCAACTATATTTATTACAAAAACATGCCAATATATACTACCATATATCTAAGCTAATATTAAAATAAATACAAAGATAAAAATTTACCCTACTAGAAGCTCGAATGGAGAACTTCGACCGACCCCTAGCAGGATCCTTGCCTTATCTCACCAAAAATGACCCGAACGAATCTCAGCAGGACCCCGATCGAATGATTAATTGAACCATCGGGAAAATAAAAATTTCTCATGAGAGCACTACTCTCAAAGGTTCGAAAGGGCACTGCCCTTGCTCGCCATTTTAAAATGGCTTGTGCGACATTTCAATGGCATTTGTGTATTGCCATTTAAATGGTTGTGTTGTGTGTTTCTTGGCAGCCTCCCCATCTGCCTTTTATAGGCAAATGGTGGGGGTGACGTGGGGTGGCTTATGCACGTGGCACACATGCACATTTTTTTGCTTTTGTTTTTTTTACGTTTTTTACTTTTTTACTATTATTATTATTTCAAATTTGGGGTCCTTACATTCGATTTCATTCGGGTTTTTATAATCTATTTTTACAATATAAAAATCTAAAATCTCCCATTTGTTTTTCTACAGGGCGGTGGAGTAGATTTTGAGCAGTGACATGGTGTGGCTGGATAGAGGGTTGGGTCATTAGGGTTTATATATTGTTTAGGGTTAAGGGTAGTTTAGTCTTTTTTAGTGTAATTGGGTCTGATAGTTTTTTTTTTTTGGTTTGTAAATGGGTAATGGGTTTGGATATTGGGTAATATTATTGTAATAGGTTTATGGGTATTGTATGGGTTATTGGTTTAATAAAAATGGGCCTTGATTTTTGGATTGGGTTTAGTTTGGGCTTAGGCCCAAACAAAAATTGGTTATGACAACAGGTTTTATCGACAATGAGAAGTTGTTCATTCACTGCTTTCAAGATAGCCTAGCAGGGCCCGCCGTAAGGTGGTACAATCAGTTAACTCATGCTCAAATTAGGCCATGGAAGGATTTGGCCAAGGCTTTCACGGAACAGTATAAGCACATAATTGATATAGTCCCAAACCAACTTATGTTACAAGGTTTGGAACAAAAGCGTCATGAGAGATTTCGTGAGTATACCCAAAGTTGGAAGGATGTGGCGGCTCAGGTACAACCCTCACTTCTTGAAAGCGAAATTACTCTCATGTTTGTGGACACTCTCAGAGGAGTATTGTATGATCGCATGATAAGTAATCCCTCCAATAGCTTTGCGGATATGGTTATGATGGGAGAACGTATTGAAGATGCCATCAAAAAAAGGAAGATAATAGATCCCTATAGCATAACCGCCCATAAGGGGTATGATTCTCATGTTCATATAGTGGGTTCTCACCATCCTTAAGGTCGTTCATGTAACCACTTATCTTGGTCTGCGAAGCCTCAAAAGGTTCTTCATCTAGTGCCAATATCGTACTCGGATTTGCTCCCGATGCTTGTTGAAATGAAGCTTCTGACCTCGGTTCAATCCAAACCAAAAAATCCTCCCTATCCTGAGGGTTATGATGTTAGTTCCATATGTGACTACCACGTGGGGAGTACGGGCCACACCACAGAGAATTGTAGAGCTCTGAATAATAAGGTTCAAAGCCTGATTGAAAACGGCCTTTTGAAGTTTTAAAGAGAAAGAATGATGGTCATGACTTTTGGAAAATGTTGACTTCCTCGGTTTTCTGTCATAAGAGTTCACTTAAATATTCTTGCATTTTGCACTTTCTTTCAAAGTAATGCGTGGAATCAACTTTGCTACTCTTTGCCCGAAAGTAGCAAAGATCTTTTTGTAAGGGCATATGTCATGTTTACGGATTTTCATTCTAATGAAAAAGGCATTTTTCTTAGCATACATTGACCTTGAAATCATATATATGTATATCCCTTCTTGCCCCCTCGCAGGTCCTTGGATGTCACGTGCATGATGTGACATTGATTCTGATACAAAGATCAGCCAAATGTTGTGATAACGATGAGGTGTGGTTTCTTACTCAGCCTACTCTGGTCTGTAAAACGCCAAGACTACTACTCATTTGATGATGTTCGATGATGAAAGAAAAATCTCCAAAATTCATAAAAAGTAAAGTGAACTAGGCAAGTTTAAAAAAGTGAAGTTGCTTGAAATTGAAGTTCTAAGCGTAGTCTTCTATGCCTTAATAAGAATACATAGATTGTAACTAGCCCCCAAAATATAAATGAATATATAATCTAAAAAATAAAAATAATAATGAAAATGGAGAATGAATGAATGAATAAGTCTCGGAGCACTCTAATGGAGTTGTGGGGTGACAAATCTAATAAGGAGCTATGCTCTACCTGTCCAATACCCTGGCGTCAGAGATGTATCTTTGAAGACATGTGTAATAATATAATAATGGCTAGTTACAATCGAAAACACACATACACTTGGAATTTTATTCTTAGAATGATATTTTTACGCTCCACTGGTTAAACAAGTCCGGGAAGCTTGAACATATTTATGAATGAAGAGAAAAGAATGAGAACTAAAAGGAGTAGTTTTTAGCTAGATCAAGCAACGTCGTAATCATAAGGATGAACCGAGCGATTTGGGAAGAATTTCAAAACTTCAAATATCGCCACAATATTCAAAGTCTTTACAGACACAAGCTATGCTTGAAATGATCACCGAAGGGTTGAACCAAAGACGTTCTTGCACTTGATATTCAGGGCATCCTATTATGTTTTCGTTTCTATTAGGATTTTGGTTTCAAGGCTCTATATCTTAATCCAAAAAGGCATCTATCATTGAAATGCAGATCAGCAAACTAACAATTTTTGAATAAAGAGATTTCTTTGTATTACTTCGGAGGTAAATTTCAAAATACAAGGCCGTCTGTAAGGCCCAAAGATTAAGGGGCACCACATAACGTGAGATGAGGAAGAGCCTTTGTGGAAAATTTACAGTGGTGGGGCACCTTTGTCCGCAAGATGGACAAGATATGATATCGACCGTGGTCACTCGACTTGAAAGTTTGAATAAGGAATAAACAACAAAAGTGTGGAGGGCAGATTCTATCGGGGCATAAGAATAATGAGTGTTGTAGTCCAGAGATGGGGAATACATACTCTAAAGGATGAAGGCATGAGTTGATTTAAGAGGAGCATAACAAGAATTGCATGCATCTTTGCATCTCCATTGAGAATTTAATCCTACATGAGCATACGCATCTTTGCATTTGAAAATATGCTCATGCATCATTTTAATCATGACGTTATCATAAAGCTTTCATACAGGAAGACTGGCAGCAATACCCGAGAATGCAACTTTGATAAGGATTTCATGCACCTATGCACAAACCAAGAAAGCACGCACTGGCGTGTCACCTATTTTTTCACATTTTTTAATTTAATCCTTTCACAATGATGTTTTTCTTAAAACCCAAATTTCTCAATTTTATCCTTCCATAAGGATATTTTTCTTAAAACAATTTTCTAAATTTAATCCTTTCACAAGGATGTTTTTCTTAAAACCCAAATTTCTTAATTTTATCCTTCCATAAGGATGTTTTTCTTAAAACAAATTTCTTAATTTAATCATTTCACAAGGATGTTTTTCTTAAAACCCAAATTTCTTAATTTGATTCTTTCATAAAGATGTCTCTCTTAAAATGTGGCAAATTTATAGTGGTGGGGCATCTTTGCCCGCAAGATGGACCAGATATGATATCGACCATGGTCACTCGACTTGAAGGTTTGAATAAGGAATAAAAAACAAAAGTGTGGGGGCAGATTCTATCGGGGCATGAGAATGATGAGTGTTGTAGTCCAGAGATAGGGAATACATACTCTAGAGGATGAAGGCGTTAGTTGATTTAAGAGGAGCATAACAAGAATTGCATGCATCTTTGCATCTCCATTGAGAATTTAATCCTACATGAGCATACGCATCTTTGCATTTGAAAATATGCTCATGCATCATTTTAATCATGACGTTATCATAAAGCTTTCATACAGGAAGACTGGCAGCAATATCCGAGAATGCAACTTTGATAAGGATTTCATGCACCTATGCACAAACCAAGAAAGCACGCACTGGCGTGTCACCTATTTTTTCACATTTTTTAATTTAAACCTTTCACAATGATGTTTTTCTTAAAACCCAAATTTCTCAATTTTATCCTTCCATAAGGATATTTTTCTTAAAACAAATTTCTTAATTTAATCCTTTTACAAGGATGTTTTTCTTAAAATCTAAATTTCTTAATTTTATCCTTCCATAAGGATGTTTTTCTTAAAACAAATTTCTTAATTTAATCATTTCACAAGGATGTTTTTCTTAAAACCCAAAATTTTTAATTTGATCCTTTCATAAGGATGCCTCTCTTAAAACTCGAATTTCCAAATTCTCTCCTTTCATAAGGATGTTCTCTTTAAAACCCAAATTTTTAAATTTGATCCTTTCATTTGTTTTAACATAAGAATTCCCTAATCCAGTTTTTCCTAAGGACTTTTTCTTAAAACCAAGAATTTCTCAAGAGTGAAAACCTGAAAAAATCACTTTAGAGCAAAAGATTCTGAAAGGGGCATAAAGGGTTGAACCTGAATTAGAGGTATTTGAAGGTTAGATCAGGCACTTCCTGAGAAAAAAGGAGTGAACAACAAAGTGAAGACACACATAGCTTAAAGATTTCATGCGAAGGATTTCAAACTTGCAACATCAGGATTTCAGAGCGAAAGGGGCAGATACTCGTAGCTCAAAGATTTCAGGCGAGGAATTTCAAACTCGCCATATCAGGATTACAGAGTGAAAAGGGCAGAAACTCATAGCTTTAAGATTTCAGGCGAGGAATTCCAAACTCACCATATCAGGATTATAGAGCAAAAAGGGGCGGATACCCACAACTCAGAGATTTCAAGCGAAGGATTCCAAAATTGCCATATAAGGGTTTCAGAGCAATGGAGGCAGATATTCATGGCTCTGGATTTCCAGAAGATGAAAGGTGAACAGTTCCACACAAGAGGAACTCGCAGCTCGAAATCTTCAAATAGGAAAGTCGGATAAAATTAGTGCTTATGGTCTTTGCATTATTCTTGTTCCACGAAAAATAAGCAAAGATGGGCAGCTGTAATCACTAATTTTTATCCAGGGTGTTAACCCGTTTTACCCTTTTCGTCAATTTTATAATAATGGGCCTTCTTTTATATGTCACCATTGTCTATTATCTATTGTAAAAAACAAAACACAAAAAGATTATGTCATGTATCATGTGTTGGTTTAATTAAAAAGAAAAAGAATTGAAAAACATTATGCTAATTGGTTCTAATTGTTGTTATCACATTTTAGTTATCATTATTATTGTTATAATTGTATTATGTATATAAGTACTATTAAACAAGAATATAAAAACCCAAAAATAAACAAAAAAAACTAAATAAGTTAAATAAACATGGCCTAATATAAATAAGTAAAGGCCCAAGTTTATTAAACAAATTTCCATTTACAATTTAAAAACCCAAAAAATTATTATTATTACATTTCGGCCCAATAGGGCCCGAAATCAGATAACCCAAGAAACCCTAACTATCTCTTTTGTCTTCGCGCAGCCGCATATCCATCGTAAGATCTGACGACCCAAATCACTTCATCAAGGGAAACCCTAGCGCCGCAGCAACTGTAGCCGTCAAATTAAGACCAGATCAGATGACCCTGGTCATCTCCTAGGCGCGTGCAAATCACACCCGATTGCCCACCTCCACTCACGTGCTCATGCAACGAGGACTCCCCGACCATTATGCTTTCAGCATGCGACCATGCGCCTGGCGTTTCAGAAGTCAGCCTCTCGCCAGTCCTATGTATCCCTCCGCGCTCCAGCTAGGTCGCATGCGGCACCAAACGAGCAAAGAGTCAGTATACAAGAAGCAAGCATTAAAATCCTATATGAACTTAAATGGAAAAGAAAAAAGCAACTTTGACAGAAGGGGCATATGAGTGCAAACAAAATACTATGAGCAACCAATAGCATATTTAGGGCTTTTTTTTTCCTTTTTACCATGTAATACTCCTCTAGTATAAAACTCGGAGCAAAACAATTGTAAAGGGAGCCGGAAAAAACTTTCGAGCAATAGAAGAACAGAGAGAAAAAAGAAAAAGCTTTCAAAGTTATCTATCTCCCAAGAAATCTTAGTGCATGTATGAAGAAATTTTGAGTTTTTACCTTCGTGTCGGTTTGCCTCCCCTTGCGACGGTTCTGCTTCCCTTGCACGATTGGTGCTCCTCGACGCTGACAAGACTTTCGACTTTCTCAGTAGTATTGGGTGAACCAACGAGAGAACGGGTTTCGGTTCTTCTTTGTTTTTGAAAACCTTGGTTCGATTTGGGTTTTGAAATGAAGGGTTAAGGCTTCGAAAGGTTTTTTTTAAGGTTCCAGCGCTGACTAGCGGCGGCCGGTACGAGTACGACGGATTATGGTAGCCGACCACCAAAATCTGGAAACTAAGGAGGTTTCTGGGTTTAGGGATGAACATCACAGCGGTTTTCATCCCCGTTTCAGAGAGAGGTATATATGTATGTTGCTACTGCCATGGTTTTCATATGTACATATGTTTGTATATGTATGATGGATATGATTTGAACATGTGAATTTTATTTTGTTTTATGCTTATTTGTTATGTTATCGCATGTTGTATCCGAAATATAAACGGTTAATGTGGTGCCCTTTTATTCGGGGATAAGCGCGGCTAGTATCAGTCGTAGTGGTGGTGGTTCTATCGCTTACTCTCGAATAGTGGGGCCCTTAAAATTTACACGCATATATAACCGAATTTTGGTTTAATCGTCACTTTAACTCGCAAATCTAGTATTAACAAAGCGGTGATTAATTTGGTATCGATTTCTGGGCGTGTTCGGGGTGCGAAACTTTCCCACTCGTAACCGACTCCCAGACTCTGTCGAATCTCTAGTTTTATTTTCGGTGTCCGATCTACCTAATTCAAATGACCGGTGGCGACTCCAATTTTTATTGTTTTTTCAAAATATAAATTTTCAAAGGAAACATATTACTTCTTTTTTAGCGACCGTTTCAAATATGGAAACCTTAAAAAAATTCACAAATAAGTAAAAAGGAGAAATTTTCAAAAAAAAAACGTGGCTACAGAGACATTTGGAAAAACATTGACAATCCTTTTCATATAACTCGACTTGCCGGATATTTTTATCCATACAAAATCACTGTTGCATGTCACACAGCAATGCACTGCTTTCCATTGCAGTGATCTGTCTTGCTTTTTGTACAAGACACTAGCATATCTATCACTAACCCATGTACTATCATTTATTCCAATGGCAAGTTACCAGCTTCCTCTGATCCAAATTGGATGTGAGATTAGCTCGAGTGAGTCCGGTTTTAGTAATTTCGACCTGGAATCGAGCTTTGATATCATGAAAGCTTTCATTGCTTTATCACCTACCTCAGGAATCTAACAACCGAAATTGAAAATTTAACTTCCAAGTCATTTTCAATCACACAATAACCCATTATTATTTGAAAGATCATTCAAGCAGCAAATGCTGAAAACTATGGCTTCCCTAATCACCCATTACTGTTGCACCTTGAAATTAATAGTCTCAGAAAGCAACAAATTGGGTATTAGGAGAGGAACCATGT
This sequence comes from Hibiscus mutabilis, assembly GCA_019671005.1. Classification (NCBI taxonomy): domain Eukaryota; kingdom Viridiplantae; phylum Streptophyta; class Magnoliopsida; order Malvales; family Malvaceae; genus Hibiscus; species Hibiscus mutabilis. The sequence goes on along the minus strand of CM033714.1, from coordinate 16,515,145 downwards.
CAAATCCATGAATTCCCAAGCAGAAATAAAAGAAGAACCCTAATTTAATGAAGTCCACCAAACTTGTAGATGTGCCAACCACAGTGTTGCTTCATTCCCAATCCTTGTAGATGTCTTGTCTTCATCAAGTATCTGATGTTTCTTCACTTCATTTCCAAGCATAATGAAATCTAATACTTCCAATGATCATGCACCAATTTTATTATGTATTTTCAACTCCAAAACTTCTCAAATATAACCATACCCTGCACCACCATTTTTTCATAAAAAAGAATATCAGAAAGGGACAGAAGGTAAAACCAGTTCTTGAGTTTCTTCTAATATTTGTTTGTTTCAAACATTTCAGACAAAACATGAGGCCTAAGCCCAGTCAAGCCCTCAATTTTAAGGTCCTTCTAGGGGTTTTCTTTGCTTTTCTCCTCCTTTTTGTGTTGAGATCGAGTTTATCGTCGTCTTCCGAAGAAAACACATCGTATCCAAGCATGTTACAAACTTTTGCACCGGCTAAAACATCTAGTGTTGTCAAAGAAAGCAAAAGCACGGCTGATTGCTCACCGTCATGCAACAAGATACCGCGTACTCTCGCCCAAGCTCTCATCCACTACTCGACTTCGAGTATCACCCCGCAGCAAACGCTGAAAGAGATCTCGGTCACGGCAAAAATCCTAGAGAAAAAGTCACCATGCAACTTTCTAGTATTCGGCCTAGGCCACGACAGCCTTATGTGGAGTTCGCTCAACTATGGTGGACGGACAGTTTTCCTTGAAGAGGACGAGGCTTGGATTGAGCAAATACGACACCGGTTTCCCATGTTAGAATCCTACCATGTCACATATGACAGCAAGGTGAACCAAGCCGAGAATCTCATGGACATCGGCAGAGCACCTGAATGCACGACGATTGCCGACCCTAAAAACACAATGTGCCAACTTGCACTGAAAGGTTTGCCGAGTGAGGTTTACGACATAAAATGGGACTTGATAATGGTAGACGCCCCGACAGGGTACTACGAGGATGCTCCGGGGAGGATGACTGCCATATACACCGCAGGCATGATGGCAAGGAACAAAGAGAAAGGCGAGACCGATGTGTTTGTGCACGACGTGAACCGAGTCGTCGAAGATAAATTCTCCATGGCGTTTTTATGTGAAGGGTACATGAAAAAGCAAGAAGGGAGGCTTAGACACTTCAGAATCCCTAGCCATAAGGATAGTTTGGAAAGGCCATTCTGCCCTGAATGATGATCTTACAAATTCTGTCATATTGCTGCTTGATACTGTTTCATGGGGAATTATCCTTTTTTGTTTGAATCCATATATTAATTTCAAAGGAAAATAGGAAAGCATGGCATTATTGCATTGCAAATTGCTATGCATGCATGTTGCATATGCTCTCTCACATTTCTTTCAACTGAGATACTCATTAGAACTGCAGGAATTATAATAAAAATATGAACAAATGCCTATTCTGTATACACTTTTTCATTTCAAGCATGCTTATATACTTTGTTTTGGTTTGGTTTAAACACCTGTACCCAATTTATTGGATGATTAATCTGGCTCGAATACTGCAGAGGTCTATTATAGAAGCAATTCTTCCAACTCAATGCACTTCATTCACAACGTCGGGATTCGGGCCCCTGACAAACATGCTTATATATTAACAAATGAATATCATGCCATTTGTGATAATAATAAGTGCAATTTTTTCATTTAATTTGTATTTATATAAAACTATTTTTAAAAAAATCGATAACAAGTTAACATCAATATATTGCTATAATAATAAGTGTACTTCATTAAATTTTTTTTTTTGAAATGGTAGAAACTTTATTGAGACGCTGAAAATCCGAAAAGCTTCTTTGATAGCTAAAAGTTCAGCTGACATCGAGTCTGCTTGCCCAATTGACTTAGAGAAATATATTAGCGTATCGGAGAGCTCATTCCGAAGAGCACCGCCAATACCAGCATTGCCAAAATTTCCAGAAACTGAGGGAGGACACCAAGCAAAAGCAGTCAAACAGGCCCTGCTGAAAGCTAAGGAACCAAACTGTTCTGGATGGCAGATTAGATAAGAAATAGAAGCAATTTCTAAAGGTCATTTGGCTTTGCATCACCAACTTAGCCTTTGAATGCATAGCACATATAGATGGGATCCATCTACTCTAATTCCCTTGAAGAGAACTTCATTTCTAAAAAGCCGAAAGGTCCACACAAAGCTAAATAAACTCAAAAATTAAATCTGGAAGAATCAGCCCACATCAATACCAACTCTCGGATGCTGTTAGGGATCACTAAATGCACTTTTCAAACACTCCACCATCTTTGCAAGACCATCCATGTTACTTGGCAATGACAAAAACAAATGAACCACTGTTTCATATCTTGAGCGCATAAAGAACAAAGGGTAATGCTCCTCTTTTGGCAAGCTCGATCTTAGTAGGAATTCTGCCCCGTACTAGCTTTCACGACCTTCGACTTGACCAAATCAGCTGCCAAATAGGATCTTTAACACCACCACAGTTAGACTTTAATAAACAGTACGATTTAGCTGTGAAGATACCATTAGACGACGCTACCCACCTTAAGCTATCAGCCACAGACATATTAATGCTACAAGAATTAATAAGGGAGGAAAAAGAATTCCAAACCCCATCCAATGACTCTCCAAAATCTGCGATCACCCCTGATTCTAGGGAAGGCGTCTTTTAAAGCAGTCTGCCCAACCCAAACATCAGACCAGAAGTGAATACGATTACCATCCCCGACCATAAGCCGGACACTGTTCACAAATTTGCAACTTGGATTAGCAATCAGAGAAGTTATACTGCGCCAAGTCCATGATTTGTTTGTGGAGCTCTCATTTGTTGGTAGAGTAGATCTGGACTTTGGTTCATAGATCCCTTCCAAAACTCTAGGCCACATGCTATCGGGCTCGGAAGCATATCTCCATAACCACTTGCAAAGCAAGACACGATTCTTTTCGTTTAAGTCGCATAAGCCAAACACACCCTAAGTTTTAGGGAGACCAAAGAACATCCCAACTTACCCAGTGAATGGCTCGACCATCCAAGGATCTCCACAAGAATTTAGCAACTAGTTTTGACAGAGTGGAGCTAATAGCAGCCGGCATCGAAAATATCTGTAAATTTGAGATAACAGATTTTACCAGTGTAATACGCCCACCAAAGGACAAAGACTCGACTTTCTAATCCGCAAGTTTCCGCCGGACACTGTCTACAACTGGACCCCACATGTGAATAGAGTTTTTAGAAAGCCTCGGCTCAAAATTTAATTAAAATCTGTTCGACTCAGAATTTAATTTGAACTGAGAATTTAATGATTTGAACCTAATATGTAATCGATTGTTATTGACCCAAATCTGATTAGGACCTGTTACTGTAGTAATCGAATTCGACCTACATCCGACCGAGAATGACTTGAACCCGAATTAGACCTGTTACTGTGGACTCGAAATTCGACCTGCACCCGACTGGAACGAACCCGAACCTGAGGCCGACCTGGCAGATAACCGATATGATCCGACTGAATCGACTTGAGATCCGATTTTACTCGACCTGTTTTGAACCCGACCTGTTGTTGACCTGAACTGCTATTGACCTGACTTAATATTTACCTCACATGTAATTGAGGAAGTCTATGATTTAATAAATTTAAAGGGTTGATAAATGTAAAGGGATTTGGATTTTATTTTTGTTTATATTAGTCCCTAATTTTTAACCGAATTGACCCCTATTTATTTCAAAATTTTCTAATCTAAATTAATATTTTTAATATGATGATATTTTTGACAATTTAATACTTATAGTCCCTAAAATTTAATTTTTAATCCAGATTAACCTCAATTTTTTTAGTAATTCTAATTTAGCCCAAAATTAAACAAAATTAACCACCTATTTTCTTAGGGATTTGGGCCAAGGTGTCCAGGGAAATCGGCTAATCCATTCTCATTTTCCATCCATTCCCACCCATTTTATTAGGGAGGGAAAAATAATTGATAAAACAAATGGAGGGAAAAATAAGTAAACAAATGGAGGGAAAATCCCACCTACTTAATTAGGGGTTAATTTCATTTTAGTGTCATTATTAGTTTAAGAGTTTTACAGTTAGGTCTTTTTTTTATTTTTTTAGTTTTATTTTAATTCAATTTAGTCTCAATTTTAGTTTAATTTCCTTAAACCTTAGACCTTTAGTTTAATTTGATATTTACCCGACATATATATATATATACATACTAAAACTTACATATATATATATATGTACATGTATATACATACTAAAACTTACATACATGCATATATATGTATATGTATAGATATATATACATACATATATATACACATATAAATACGTATACATATTTATTTTTAATGTGATTTGTGTTCTTGAAAGGCGTTAAATAATTAACTCAAAATGAATGACCAACCCAAAGTCTATCGATTATTTGTACCAAACTCAAACTTAGTACGAATTTGAAACCCGAATTAACCCGACCTGAAATGGACCCAACCTGAAATGAACTTGTCAATTAACTGCTTCGGACCCGAACCGTTTGGACCCGACCTGAAATGAACCCGACTTAAAATGAACTCGATCTGAAATTGACCCGCACCCGACTCGAATCGAGTCAAAACATCAAATCGACCTTAAATGACCTGTATCCGATTTGACCCGACCTGACAGGATCCGACCTGAAACTCATTCGATTACCTGTTTTTACATCTCTAACAATATTAAATAATAGAGGGCAACCTTGTCGAAGACCCCGGTTTATAGAGAAAACCTTTGTAGGTGAGCCATTCACTAACACCGATAGAGTGGCTGAGGAGATGCATAGTTTAATCCACGGACACAAAGTGCTGCCGAATCCCATTTTCTTCAAAATAAACATAAGAAACCCCCGGTCCGCATAATCATAAGCTTTTTCTAAATCAACTTTGAAGACCACATTTGATAAACCTTTTTATCTTGTGTAATAATGATTTCATTCGAAATCAAAGAACAATCTAAAATTTGTTTTCCTAGACAAAATCCGAATTGAGATTTTCCGATAATCGAAGAGTCAACACTTTTGCAAGAAGCTTGTAAACACAGCCCGCTAAGCAGATAGGGCGATAGTATTCGATGGCTGCAGGGTGTTGCATCATAGGGATAAGTACGATAAAGGAGTGGTTGAAAGAGAAATCCGAAACACTGCCCCTGTGAAAGTCTTCGAAAAGATTAAGAATTTCAGCCTTTAAAGAAGACCAGAAAAAATTTAAGAACCCCATGTTGAGTCCGTCTGGGCCAGGAGCCCTCGAGCTATCCATTGACGAAAGTGCATTCCATATTTCCTCCATGAAGAAAGCTTTTTCCAAGCTGTTAGCAGACTCATTGCTCAAAGATTTCGACAAGCAATCGAAGCTGGCAATCGGGATAGTTGGAGTCTGATTGTAGATCTCCTTGAAGTAATCTTCTATGGCAGACTTCACATGGATTGGATTGTAATAAGAAGCTGCCCCCACTTTAATATTTTCCACCCTATTGACCCTTCTTCTATTTGACGCAACTAGGTGGAAAAATCTCGTGTTCTTGTCACCAGCTTCAAACCATCTTAAATGCGATTTTTGAATCCACTCGCGTTCCTCCTTTCTAACACCGCTCTAAAGCTTCGCGCGCAGGGACCTGAGCTCTGCAAGAAGAGACGGGTTGGACAAGTCGTTTGCAATAGCCATCTCCAAGTATGCGCACTGCCTCTCAATCTCATTTATAGAGACATCCTCTTTATGTTTTTGAGCGAAATGCTATTCCTTAGTGAGAGATTTACCTTTCGCAGAATGTCTCCAATTTCAGAACCCTTGCTCTTACCAGTTACCACATGCTTCAGTGATGCCTTGTGTTGTGGCCATCCCCTCTATAGGACCACAACCGAGTAGATATACCGTGGCTAGCTATGTATAAGGCCCCATGGTTGAGTAGGTAATAAGTTGTCCTCGTTTCAATCATTGTTATGTTTAGGGAAAAGAGTCTGCATTTTCATAGTTAGGGAAGAATGTCCTCATTTCAAGCATTTCAATGTCTACTCGGGTCATTTCCATAAAATTGTTTTCGCATATATATAGGGGGTGGACAGTCGGCAGAGTTTGGACTGATCCACTGGTACAGGTACGTATCCTACACACCATCGAGGTGGCCCCTACCGCCCAAGTCGATGGTGTGGGTGAGTCTTCTTTTGTAACCCGAATATTTTCTTTTATTTAATAAAACTACTTTTTCCTTCGGGGAAGGTAGGGGTCGACTATGGGCATCCGCTATGCCCTACGGTATCGACTCGTGGCTTGAGGGATTATGTTGTGGCTTGAGACCTGACGCGTTGTTTGTTTTATCTGGGACAGATCTATACAGAGCAAGGTTGACTCGGTCGGGAAGCGTCCCTTTCAAGTGCCGCAAGGTTGACTTACCGAGTGAACAAAGATACACCGAGATCAAGGGCTGACTTGATCGGGAAACGTCCCTTCCTAGTGCCGCACGACCTACTTGTCGAGTGAACAAAGGTATAGCCGTGACACCTTGCACATAGGAACTATCCTCTGCCCAGTGGTCAAACCATTTAAATGGTCTGGAACCCCAAGACATTTGAGCGATAGGCAACAAAACTGGGTTATGATCAGAGATATTTCTTGGTAGAGTGCACTGAAACAACTCCGACCATAGCAGCAAAAATTCAGCAGACAACAAGAATCTGTCCAGCCTACTAAAAGATGGTTTCTCCCTCAAACTACACCACGTAAACTTCCCCCTAGCCAAAGGAAGATCAATTAGAGATAACGCATCCATGAACTCAGAAAAATCTGCCATGGCTTTCTTGTTGAAAGCAACACCCACTTTCTCCTCAACAGGTCGAACAATGTTGAAATCGCCTCCCAATAAAACAGGAAGTTTAGCTCGGAGATTTTACTCACCAGTACTTTATTAACTTTTGATAATATAGTTATGTAACCTATGAAATTTTGATGTCAAATGATAATAAAGAAGTGAAATATTAACTATTAGGGTGAATTATTTGAATAGTAATGATATATTTTAATTTTATCAGTCACTTAATTATTTAAATGATATCAATCAAGTCACATGTCATTAATATTTAACAGAATTATTGATGTGACAATTAAGTAAATTTGTATACTTTTTTTTAATTGAATCTACTAATTTTATTAAACAATGATATATCCGAAATTACAATAAAAGTTTACAACTTAGTAAACAAAACACCTAATCCAGACATATTGTAAACAAAACTAGGGCCTCGAGATCATAACAGGACCATACAAGGAAAAGGTAAAAACATAATCCAAAGAATCGAAACAAAATATGGATATAAACATCACCGTAGATCGACACCGAAAGGTAAAACCATCAACAAACAACATACAAATTCATATTACAATGAGGTATGTTGACAACAAAGTCATTACCACAACTCAATCGCGAAAAAAGAATGGTGAATGTAATCGCATATCCAAATTCAGTTCGAAGGTCCAAGACAGGGAGATCAGCAGCTGTAGCGACGTTTTTAGTATCCCACTTTTTGGAGAAGGTTTGCTTAAAGGGGAATTTCTTTTGAAAATCATAATCCTTTGAAAAACGATTGAAAACTTGATTCTCATTTAAAATAAGATTTGGAGTCGCCACCGGCCACTTGGATAAGGTGGGCCGGACACCACAAAACCAGAGATTCAATCTGAAAGGGCTCGGGAGTTAGTTACGTGTGGGGAAAGATTAGCACCCCATCACGCCCGGAAATCAGTACCAAAATATTTGTTGCTCTTAAACGAATGAAATTGTCGAAATTTAATTTGGTGACCTTAATTGAAAATTAACCTTAATTGAATGGGCTTTATCAAATTGGTGGGTTCAAATTAATTGGACATTTAATTAATAAGGTTGACGATACATCGGACTATAGATTAAACCGACATCGAATAAGCCCGACTGCCATGTTAATTTATGGTTCGAATCCCGCACATCACCGTTATGCATGGTGCAAGTAGTTAAGATATGATGTAATGATTTTATCAAGTTTTAACTTTACCTTGGGACGGTAAAAATTAATTCAAATATTTGGTCAACATCCTTTAAGCTCGGACTGTTACGACACAAATATCGGAATTAATAAATATCTCCCCTTTTTATGATTTAGATTAATTAACACAAAATTAATGAGCCGTATGAATGACAATTAAGGAATGGCAAACAAATGCATAAAAGATAACACGCAAGGCCCACACCGAGACCTAACCTATAAGGGCCCAAATTATTGGAGTTCAATTAGTGATCTAATTATTAATTAGGTGATTCTAGTATTTAATCCTAAATTAATTAGCCCTAAACGACTAAAACCCTAACACATTATGATAACTAATATGAGATTTGACGTCAATCTAAGTTTGAAATTAATTTTATCCTAAGAATCATTAAGAAACGTTCAATTAATTTAATGAATTTAACATTTACTCGAATGAGCCAAGAGCAAATTTAAATTCATTAAATTAATTCAAACCCTAATCTAACTAAGGCTCTAAATAATCTAAACCTAGAATTAACTTAATTAATTTAAGAACTGTGCCTCTATGAGACGAGCACACGATCTAAATTAATTGAATTAATCCACTTAATATAATCTAAAGCCCAAAAACTATAAGCTAGGCCCAAAAACCGAAAGCCCAAGACTATTACAACTAAGCCCAAAACCAAGAGCTCAAAACTAAAACTAAGCCTACACTAAAACCAAGCCAAGCCCAAACTATTTAAAACAAGGCCTAAACTAAAAACTCAAGCCCACAAGTCACAAATATATTATACATTAAAAATACACATCACAAACTTTTTATGGAAAACATATATTATATACTTTAAATTATATTCATGAAAAAAAACTTGAAAAATATATTTTGTAGGGTTTATAAAACTACTTTTTATATCTTTTAACTATATTATATATTTAAATAACTATACATATTTTTGTAAAAACCATATATTACATATTATAGGGGAAACTATATGCCAAATATATCATCAAAACTTTATATTAAGTATATTATATACACGGACACTATATACTTTGTAAAACTATGCATGTATTATAAACCCTTAAAACATAGCTATTTATATATGTTGTATCATCACAAATATTATATAAAACACACATTGAAAACATCCACTCCAAATAAATATCTACCAAACATATCAAAACAACAAAATACATAAATATAACAACAACAACAACATGGGCCAATTATCAAAAATAAAATGCATGAAAATATAGGGATTAAACACTGGAAAGGACTGCATTGAAAAGAAACAAAATACCAAGGCTCAAATAAAAGGAAAATGGGGACATAATTGTAAGAAAATGCAAAGTTACGAGGTCTTAGGTTGTGATTAAAGAAGGCGGAATGGCCTCGGGGCAATTTCCAAAACGCGGAGGGACCAAAAGTGATATTTGGATCTGCGTAAGGGCTAAACACACTATTAAAATAGGGCAGAGGTCCTTATTATGCTATTTTTGCCATTTTTTAAACATAAAAACTTTATAAACCCCCCCCCATTTTTTTCAGATTAGTACCCCTTTTGGCAAAATTAGAACCCCTGTTATTCTAAGACCCCCTCTGTTCATCTGGGTTCATGAACCCAGATTCCGGCGATTCTCCGCCATGATTCCAAAAAATTGGCCACTATGCCGACCGCCGTTCGACGGGGGCCGGCAACCTCAAACCTAGCAAAAAACTCATTTTTTTGTTTCAAAACCCAAATCGGAGACTAATCTCCCACAAAACCTTGAAAACTCTTTCGATTTAAAGAAAATAATAGAAGATCTTAACAAAACTCTCTTCAATCTTTTCCTCTCTCCTATCACCGTGTCAAACCCCAAAGGGACGAATGGCTTATCGACGAGGAAGAGAAGTCCGGCCTGAGAGCAACTATGAAGGTAAACCAATCACAACCCTAACCCTTTTTTTGAATATGCTATGATACTAGAATGTGAAAAAAAGAAGAATTACCTCAAATTGAGGGGTTTTGCTGTGTATTGATTCTCTGAAATTTTCCCCAGAATGCTTCATTTTCTTCTTAGGGTTACAAAGTCGGGGCTCTGATTTATATAGCCCGAAATAACATTTATTTATCAAATAGAAATTAAAATTGAAAAAAAATCTATTAGTTGCCTTGCATTTTTGTTTTGAATCATCCGATAATCTACCACTGTTAGGACGACTCTAAAATTTTCGGTGCATTTCTACCATGTCCCCTAATTCGTTTGCAACATTGACGTTTGATTTCATTCTCTTTCCTTGCATGTGACTGAGCATTGGAGAGGAGTGGACCAAAGAAGAGCCAACTTGAAAAAAATCGTCTGATGTGGCTGCCAACATTGAGGGATCACTGAGGCGGCGGCTGCCGTGGCGGCGTGGTGGCGCTTACGTTGCCAGAATTCGAAAGGGCGCTGGAGTTGAAAGGGCGTGCGTGAAATCCACGCGCGCGTTGGATAGATGAAGCGACGCGCGTGGGGAGCTGGGGGGCCGTTCTTCTTTCCATCTGGGCCGTTCATCCTCAACTTGATCCAACGGTAGAGATTTGGCTACGAAACCATTAGAGCTGATTAGGGTTTTTTTGTTTATGACCTTATTGGGCTAGATGTTTATGGGTTGTATAATATAAAGGCTTTGGGCCATTTTATGTAATCAATGGACTGTTAATTAATTTCAGACTGATTTAAATAAAAATGAATGAGCTTTTATTTAACAATTATAATTTTCCTTGTTTTTTTTTCAAAATCAGCTATGACAATAATAATGATATGTGATAATAACAATAACCAATACTAAAATAGTCATAACATACTAATAGTGTTTTGGGTTTTCAAATGGATTTCATAGCAACATATATATGTACATATATAATACTTAGCAAAATCCTTGGATTTTAAGCATAACCTATTATATGATAATAAATAGGATAATATAATAACATAGCAACATAATACTAGTAATGTTTTTTATTTTTCGAGTGGCAAAACATACATATATAATTATAGTTAATATAACAAGACATATACTAATAGTATTTTTTGGTTTTGGGGTTTTAATGAAGACAAATATAATAGATAAAGCCCATTATTGTAAAAAGAAAAGAGAAAATAAAAACCGGTCCACCCCAGACAAAATTAGTTATTACAGCTGCCCCTCTTTGCTTATACTTGTGGAACAAGAATAAAGCAAAGACCATAAGCACTAATTTTGTCTCACTTCCTTAGTTAGAGTTTTTGAGCTGCAAGTTCCTCCTATATAAAACTGTTCACCCTTTTTCTCCCTAAAACTTGGAGCTACGAGTATCTGCCTCATTTGCCCCAAATACCTTGAGCTATGGGTATATGCCATTTTCGCTCCCAAACCCTGAGCTATGAGTATCTGCCTCCTTCGCTCAGTATTCATAATATGGCGACTTTGAAATCCTTCACCTGAAATTTGTGAGCTTTAAGTATCTACCTCCTTCGCTCTGAAATCCTGATGTAACAAGTTGGTAATCATTCGCCTGAAATTTGTGAGCTTTGAGTATCTGTTTCCTTCGCTCTGAAAAACCCTGAACTATGAGTATCTGCCTCCTTTCCTCGAAAAAACCCTAAGCTACGAGTATTTTCCTCCTTTGCTCGGATGTTCTGATACGGCGAGTTTGAAACTCGTCACCTGAAATCTTTGAAATTTGTAGTTTAAATATCTGTAAAAAGAGATGCAATATTATGATGGTGTAGGTTAGCATGCTCCTATCTTAGGGTTGTATATCCTACATATGATGCATGACTGACGAGATTTAATCACTTTTCCCAAAAGCCTTCTCCCTCGATCAATCCTTCTTTGATTTCTTCTTTAATTCTTTCTTCTTCTTCTTCTTGCCCTTTGCAACGAATGGTGTTTTGCCTCATACTTAGGTGCTACCATTTATGCCCCATTTTCATTCTGATATTCTGAAATCTCCTCGTTTTAAAACATTTTTTCAAGTTTTCACCTTAGATTCATTTTTCCAAAGTGCCCTTTCAGGTTTTCACTTTGGTTTTCTTTTTCTTCTCCTTTTTCTTTTCTTTCTTTTTTTTCTTTCTTTTCTTTTTCTTCTTCTTCTTCTTCTTCTTTCTCTTTCTCTTTTTCTTTTTCGATGCCCTTTCAGGTTTTTACCTAGGGATGGCTTTATCCTCATAACCCATTTGTTTCCCTGTGACAGTCTTGAAACATGGTGCGGCCGAGACTTGTTTTTTTTCTTGTCCTAGTAGATTGAGTCTCCTCTTGGTTTGGCCCCAATATACTTCTTTGCACCATCTACATTTAAAAGGTTAGAACATAGTAATACAAAGAAACCTTTTGCTTTTCATAAACCTACGTCAACCTACTTGCAGGATGCTTGTAAAAAGACATGAAAAGGTGTGAAATAATACTTTATTAATATTTCAGAATTTTAGAATGATTTGAAAGTCATGGAAAACATAGAAGAAAAGGAAAACAAAGCATGACGTTGTATCCCAATCATTGACTGTATGAATGATGCTAGAGCCCATCGACCGAAATAGACCTTTTGCTAGAAATTTTCTACTGAATCTCCTTAATTCCTGAGAGGGTTCCTTTTCTTGGATGCCTAATCTACGACGATCATCTGAGCTGCCCTTTTTCTGGTTTTCAACTCAAATCCTCCTTTGGTTTCAAGACGCCATTTTATGGTTTTTTATCTTGAACCCCCCTTTGGTTTTTTTGATACCTAAAGCGCCCTTTTGGGTTGTCACTTTAGGTATTTTCATTTTGCGAGTGTCCTTCCGGGTTTTCACTCCGTTCTTTTTTCTTTTTTCTTTTTTTCTCTTTTTCCTTTTCATGCATAGTACCTCTTGAACGGATTTGAATTCACCAGACTGTTCAACACATTTCCATCCATTTCTGTTAGGATCAATGCTTCTTCAGAAAAAAGTCTTTTTAACGACGTAAGGTCCTTCCCAGTTAGGCATCCATTTCTCGCGGGAATCCTGTTGAGTCGGCAGGATTCTTTTAAGCACTAGACCCCCTCTCAAAATTCTCTTAGGCAGACTTTCTTATCGTAAGCTCGCATCATCCTTTTTTGGTACATCTGGCCATGAAAAAGGGTTTTCAATCTCTTCTCCTCAATGATATTCAATTGATCAAACTGAGCCTGCACTCATTCAGCTTCTTCCATCTTTACCTCACTTAGGATTCACATCGATGGAATCTCTACTTTAATAGGTAGCACTGCCTCCGTGCCATAGACTAATGAGTATGGGGTTTCCCCCGTGGAAGTTCGTACAGATGTGCGGTAGGCGAATAAAAAAATGGCAACTTTTCGTGCCAGTCCTTGAAGGTGTCCGTAGTCTTTGCTATGATCTTCTTGATATTTTTGTTCGCCGCTTCTACCACGCCGTTCATCTTGGGGCGATAGGTGGTGGACTTATGGTATGTTATTTTGAATTACTCACACACCTCATCCATCATTTTATTGTTTAAGTTGGAAGTATTATCGGTAATAATCCTTTTTGGCAAGCCGTAACGACAAATGGTCTCTTTCTTTAAAAACCTGCAAACTGTTACTCTTGTAATACTGGCACATACTGCTGCTTCTATCCACTTAGTAAAGTAATCGATGACAACCAGAATGAAGTGATGTCCATTGGATGCCTTGGGATGAATCTGACCAATGACATCCATTCCCCATACAGCGAACGGCCATAGTGAGTTCATGGTGTGCAAAGGTAATGGTGGAGAATGGATATTGTCGGCATATATCTGACACTTATGACATTTCTTTGCATAGCCAATACAATCTCCTTCCATGCTTGACCAAAAATATTCATACCTCATGATTTTTCGAGCCATCGTGAAACCGTTGGCATGTGTCCCACATAGCCCATCATGTACCTCATCCAATATATTTTTTGCTTCTTTAGTATTGACACACCTTAACAATATTTGGTCCTTACCCTTTTTGTATAAGATCTCCCCGCCTAAAACATATTCTGCCACCATTATTCTAATGGTTCTCTTGTCGTTTTCATTGGCCCCTTTAGGGTAGGTTTGGAACTTGATATACTGAAGGATGTCGTAGTACCATGGGTTACCATCTTCTTCTTCTTCCAAACTACAACAATGAGCCGGTATCTCAAAAATTTTCATCTCGGTTGGCTTTATTTCGACCTCGATACTTGCTTTAAACATTGCAGCTAACGTTGCCAAGGCGTCCGCCATTTGATTGTCTTCCCTTGGAAAGTAGGTGAAGCTGATTCTTTCAAAGCTTTTGATTAACTCTTGGATCAGGTCGTAATACTTAACCAACTTCGAATCTCTTGTTTCCCATTTTTTCGTAACTAATAGATTACCAAGGAGGAATCCCCAAAAGCTTGAAGCACCTTGATTTTCCTTTCAATGGCTGCATTTAAACCCATAACACAGGCCTCATACTCGGCTATATTATTAGTGCAAAAAAATCTGATCTACTGGTGAAGGGATAGTAGACGTTTTCTGGAGAGATTAACACTGCCCCAATTTCATGGCCTAAGGCATTGGATGCCCCATCGAAATAGAGCTTCCACAACTCATCCTCTGGAGTAGTCTCTTCCTCAACTGTTTTGTACATTAGGTCTTCATCGGGGAAATTGAAGTCCAAAGATTCGTAGTTGTTCGAAGCACGGCTTGCCAAGAAGTCTGCTATAGTGCTCCATTTTACTACCTTCTAACTCACATACAATATGTCGAATTCAGACAATAGCATTTGCCAACGGGCCAACCTTCCGTTTAGTGATGGTGCTTCCATCATGAACTTTAAAGGATCCAACTTGGGTATCAACCACGTGGTGTGATACAACAAGTATTGCCTGAGCCTTTTGGTAGCCCATACCAGAGCACAACACAACTTTTGAATCAGCGGGTACCGTATTTCACAATCGGTGACTTTCTTTCTCAGATAGTAGATCGCCTTTGCTTTC
Source organism: Hibiscus mutabilis (assembly GCA_019671005.1). NCBI lineage: Eukaryota > Viridiplantae > Streptophyta > Magnoliopsida > Malvales > Malvaceae > Hibiscus > Hibiscus mutabilis. The sequence continues at coordinate 16,500,121 of CM033714.1, read as the reverse complement.
TTCCTGAACTCATCATGTTGTCCCAAAACACAACCCGTTGAATTTTCAAAGACGGTTATATACAAGATCAATGACCTTCCTAGTACCGGGGCTATTAGAATTGGAGTGTTAGATATTTCTTGATTTTATCCATAGCCTTTTGACACTCTTCATCCCACACTCTCAGAATATTCTTTCGGAGCAATCTGAAGACCGGATCGCATTTATCGGTTAATTGAGAAATAAACTGAGATATATAATTTAATCTTCCCAAGAAACCTTGAACTTTTTTTTGGGTCTAGGGTGGCAGGAGATTTTGAATAGCTTTCACCTTATTCGGGTCAATCTCAATTCCCTTCTAGCTAACCACGAAGCCCAAAAGCTTACCGGACATGATGACGAAGTTGCATTTTGCCGGATTGAGTTTTAACTGATACTTTCTTTACCTTTGGAAGAGTTTCCTCAAGTTTTGAATATGCTCCTCCTCCGTCCGAGATTTGGCAATCATGTCATCTACATATACCTCAATCTCATTGTGCATCATGTCATGAAAAAGGGTCACTATGGCCCTTTGGTAGGTTGCTCTGACATTCTTCAATCCGAAGGGCATCGCCTTATAACAGAATGTTCCCCACATGGTCACGAACGTAGTTTTCTCCATGTCGTCATGATGCATTTTGATTTGGTTGTACCCCGAGAAACCATCCATGAAAGAGAACCATGAATGTCTCGCGGTGTTATCAACCAAAGTATCAATATGAGGTAGAGGAAAATTATATTTGGGGCTTGCCTTATTACGGTCTTTGTAATCTACACAAAAACTGACATTTCCATCTTTTTAGGGAACATGGACTATGTTTGCCACCCACTCCGAATATTTAGAGACTCCTAAAAAATCGACATCGTACTATTTCTTTATTTCTTCTCGAATCTTCATCAACATTTCTGGTCTCATCCTTCTAAGTTTTTGTTGGACCGGCTTATATTTTGGCTTGGTCGATAGCTTATGCACTACAATGTCTGTGTGCAGACCTGGCATGTCTTGATAAGTCCATGAAAAAACATCATTGAATTCCGAAAGCAACTCAATCAATTCACGCTGGGTCTCAGTCAAGAGGGCAGTACCAATCTTCACTTCTTTTCTTTCGTCTTCCATTCCCAAATTGAGAATTTCTAACTCTTCTTGATGAGGCAAAATCTTCACTTTCCATTAATCGGATTAGTTCATCTAGGATGTAAACTTCTATCTCATCATCCCCTTCTTTGACTTCCGCCAAACACGAGGGTTGTTCAAAATCTATCTTGGGATTGGATTCAGAATCATTCATACAGTTAATGATAGGGACCCTGAAACAATTTAAACGAATATGTATCGGGACAAGAAATGAATACTCTTATGGAATTAATGAAATAAATAAAATAATGATGAATAATGAATGTAATGAATAAATGTAAAAACAAGGTGTTTGCCATTTAAGAAAGAAAACGGAAAACATCTTTTTTTATTGAATTGAAAGCAAGCATATTAACATATGAGCCCTTTACAAAAGATCCCTATTGCTCATGGGCAAAAACGAATAGGGTTGGTTCTGAGCATTACTCTGATCCCGACCTAAAAACTATTGGCAGATATACGACGGTCCAATTGCTGAGTGTTTCCCTTAGGAAGCAAGGGCGGATTTCAGCCAAGTATTTGCCACTCTTTCCCTCTTTGGTTATCATGTTGACATCCATTCCCTCTAATGCCTCATTGAACCTCTCCTCATCGCTGAATTTGGCACTTTCTAGACCCGCTTCGTGTATCTTTTCCTCCAAGTTGATTATCTCTCTAGACACAAAAACATTTTTTAAGTAAGGGAAAGTCATTGGTTCCCATGGGATGTCTTCACCCTTGAATCTAGCCTTCCTTTGTTCTTCTCTTTTTTTCCATTCTAACTTCCTCTGCTGAAAATTGGGTCTATGGCTGAGCCCAAACCGATCCTTTTTGCCGATGACGCTCTTGGCGCACAAGTATCCTTGTAAACTCTTTTCGAGCCCTTTGCCCTTCATGGCTCATCGTCCTAGAGTTTGCTAGACTGACATCTTGGTGCAGTTTGATAGTCTAGGGCATGAAATCTTGCTCCCCTCTGCTACAAAGGTAGCATTCACGAATTCTAAGGCCTTGAAGGAGCATTCAATATCATCTTTGTCAATTTGAACATAAGGAGCATCGGTGGTTACAGAAGCAATGGTGTCTTGCTCAGCTCCCACACTCACCAACTTCCTATCAATAACAAATTTCAACTTTTGGTGCAAGGATGAAGGGACGGCTCTGGCCGAGTGAATCCATGGCCTCCCTAGTAAACAATTATAAGTTGGTTGGATGTCCATTACCACAAATTCGACAACGTATTCGGTAGGACCGATTAGTAACGGTATCTCTATCTTCCCGATAACATCCCTTTTGGTCCTGTCAAATGCCCTAACGGTGTTCTGACACGGTTTTATGTGTGAACTGTCCACTGGCAGCCTTTGTAGGATTGCCATCGGCAATACATTCAAGGCAGACCCATTGTCGATAAGCACTCCTGGTAAGACATGCCCCTTACAGTGGGTAGTGATGTTCAAAGCCTTAGTTGACCCCATACCTCCGTCGAGAATTTCATCATTGCTAAAGGTGATGTAGTTATCTGCAACAATGTGACCCACTATTCTATCTAACTTGCTTATTCAGATATTCTCTAGGACGAATGTCTGATTTAATACTTTCAACAATGCATCACGGTGCTTTTCTGAGCTTAACAACAACTTAAGTACAGAAATCTGTGCTTGCTGTTTTTTAAGCTGCTCAATGATGTTGTATTCATTGTGCTTTAGGAACCTCAAAAATTCTTGCGCCTGACTCTTTGTCACTGGCTCATGAATTTTGGGGGAGGTTCTTCTCCAAAAATATTTTCAGGTTAGGCGGTTACCACTTTGCCTTTGTCTATCAGCTCCTCTGACGCCTTTGCTATTTCTAGTGAATAGCATCTGCCGCTTCGGATAAAATGTCCCACTTCATTTACCGTCTCGACGTTTGGTTTTATTGGGTCCTCCTTTTTTGTGGGTTTTTCACTGAATGGTTTCTCCCCTCCTTGTAGTTCTGACTTCTCTGGTATAGAGATGTGGGCAGTATAACTCAACGGGACCTTCCGAGCATCCTTAAACGAAAAGGGAGAAGTCAAAATCTGTATTTTTGAAGTTACTTTGGAGCTCTCATCTTGGGACGTGCTTTCTGACTTGGGCTTGAGTGATATGATTAAAGGCATATCTACCTCATACTTAACCTTAGGGGTATCCGAGGTGCATACATATGACTCTTTTCTTTCTTTATCCTTCTCGAAGAATTCAATCTCCTTATTGTCCATCATTTTCTGAATCACTTGCGTAAACTCCTCGCAGCACTGAATGTCATGTCCTTCCTCTTGGTAGAACTCATAATATGGTCCGCTTCCTTGTTGCACGATCTCCATACCCCGATCGATTAGGCGCGTGATACATAACTGCTGAAATACCCATCTCAGAGGGGATTTGACCTCGGGTACGTTCGTCTTGGCTCTCCTAGTGTACTCCTCTTCGATTGCATTTATGCCACGGCCTCCGTGATTTGGTAACAGATTATTGGCTACATTCAGTTCATCTAATTGCAACACCATAGAATTTATCATGTTTTGTACGAACTTCTTGAATGCAATACAATTCTCCATTGAGTGTCTCGGGACGCCACCATGATATTCGCAGTTTGCTTTTTCATCGTACCACGTAGGGAATGGAGGTTTGAAAAGAGTGACATAATAAGGCCGGACCAAATCAATCTCATGCAGTTGCGAGTATAGTTTGGCATATGATACCGGGAGTGGGGTAAATGACATCTTCTCATTTTCCCTCTTCGGGGCCCTAGTCTCATTCTTGTTCGAGCTCTGCCCCCTCCGGCTACGACCCATGGCGGTGAAATAGTGAAAATCTTTGAGGTTACGTAGGTGCTTGTATTGTTTACCTCGTTATCTCTTTTCTTGTAATTCTAATGAGTGTTCTCCCCACTATCGATCCTTCCGCTCTTTATTGCTACTTCAATTGATTCCCCGATTCTCACCATATCGACAAAGCTTTGGGTAGTGTTGTTTATCAAACGATCAAACAATGTCCCCCTTAAAGTATTGATGAACATTGGCGTGATTTCATGTTCGGGGATCGGTGGTTGAATTTAAGTGGCGACGGCATGCCATCTCTGGGCATACTGACGTAGATTCTTATTCGACCTTTGCTCTATCCCTTCTAGCATGATTTGACTGGGGATCATGTCTGTTACATGCTTGTAGTGTTCTAAGAAGGCTTTTCGAATGTCCTTCCATGACTTGATATTGGTTCAGCTGAGCATGGTATACCACTGAGTTGCAGATCAAGTCAAACTCTCTTGGAAGCAGTGGATAAGTAACTTCTCATCTTTCACGAAAACATCCATCTTTCTGCAATACATGGTAATATGTTCTGACGGGCTAGTGGTCTCATCATATTTGTTGAAGTCAGGCACTTTTAATTTGGGTGGGAGAATCAAATCGGCCACTAAACTCAAATCACTTGCGTCATTTTCATGTTCATCGATCCCTTGAATGGCTTTTAGCCTCTCCTCGAGCAGACGAAACTGCTCCTCATACTTCTTCTCCATATCGACCCTAATTATTTTCTCAACTTCATCCATCATGCTCAAGTCTGGCACTTCGTTCTCATATCCTACTCCCAAATCAACGAGCTGATTTATTGGAGTGACCCCATGGTGACTTGCAGATGCCCCAATAGCAGGGTCAGCAGAAACTCACGCGAGATTAATGTAAACCCTTTTTCGGGTTCTGGCATATCTGGTTGTACCTTCACATGAGACAAAACGCCTTCTTGCTCGTCAAAATTTGAGCCGTCAATGGAAATTCCCTCTTTTCCCTTCATCTTTGCTAACAAGCTAGTTACCCGAGTGATGACAGCATCTTGTGACTGAGCTATCTGATCCCTAATATCGTAGCTGATCTCGTCCAAACGTGTTTCAATGTCTTTTTGCCCCTGTTCTACCTTAGCTAGTCTATCATCCATCATTCGAGACTGTATCGGGTTCCGTATTGGTGCGGAATGATTGAAATTTTAATAATTAAAATACTTTCTAAAATAAAAACTCCTTTAGTTAATTTTGTTAATTAAATGATGTGTGTAAATAAAAGTATTATGCATGAATGCAAAGAGCAACACTGAATTCGGCAAATATCATCGTTAAACGACTTTCATTGATGGGAACATTGTCCTGTTACAATAACTAGAGAAAGCTAACTACACATATGGTTTCAAGGTAGCATCGAGGTCGATAATCTCTCTCAAAATCCACTCGGCTAGAAATTGTATCTTCTGGGCAACCTCTTGCATCTGAGCCCCCCACCATGCCAATTCTTGCTCTTGCCTCCAAATCGTATAGGCAGCAAAGTGTAATTGCTCCAAACTTGGAGTCAGGCGTACTTGAATTGCCCCTCTCATGCCTGCTACATGATCCTTGAGCTGTTGAACCACGGCTTCCAACTCTTCGACATGTGTCATCAAAGCTTGATTTTCTAAGTTGCTGGCTTTTAACTTGCTAGTCGAACCCTTATGTCTGAAAAGAGACTTTTCCAAACATTTCACTTGATCTCTTAAGGCTTTGTTTTGGTGTTGTTCTTTCTTAATTTGTCTTGAATGGGAGGTTCGCAGATCCTTCATTTCTTGGGTCAAAGTGAGCACTTGATCTTTGTGCTCGAGAAACATCCTCTTATAGTTCTCGGCTCGTGCTTTCTCTTCTTTAAGCTGGAGCATCAGCCCCTCGCTCGATCAACCTTCTGCGACTCTCTTGCTTCTACTTAACCTCCTAAGCTGCTAAATCTCTTCTTTTTCCAACTTGAGTTTGAGTTCTAGCTCATCTATCCTCTTTTGTAGGTCTTTGACCACTCTTTCAGACTATGTCTTTTCTAACTCGAAGTCAAACTTCTCTTGATGGGTTTTTTCTTCGAGCTTGAAGTATTTCTTTCGCTCTTCTTCAAGCTGTTTCCTCATCAGATCTGCCTCGGTAGGGAGTGTAGCCAATCTTTCTTCTAAAGATCTCCTGCTATCTGGGGTTAAACATGGAATATTTTTGTTAACACGGTTAAGTCGCCACGCCTCATATTCGGGAGTAACCATGTATAGAGCATTCACGATCCTAACCCGTCTTACACTATTCCAAGTTGAGGAAGCGTTGCATACCATCGCCTTATAGCCCTTCTCCTTTGCATAATCCACGTTGAATTAATTCAGCCCCTTGGTGGCTGGCACGAACTGTTTTGAACCATACTGTCTCAGAACTAATAGAGGTACATAAGCAGTATACCCCCAAAGGCCAAGTAACGGTACCCACGAATAATCTCCGCATCTATAAAGAACATTCTTCGCCAACAACCATGGTGCTCTCCAAACTATATTATCCTCCTTTAGGTTCCAGAGAACATCCTGCCAAACCTCCTCGAATCTCTGGGTTGGCCAGACATTCTTTCGTAAGAACTCTTCTAAGGGTGAGAACTTGCCATCATAAAGGGGCCTAAAAAACTGGGATTGGTTCAAAGGTGACTGTAGAACCAAACCGTCAAAAATTGCGGGCATCCCTAGAAGTGTCCTCCATCATTCTCATGACTGAACCTCAAAGATCGAAAAGTTTCGGCCAGAATCACAAGTACTGGATTAGTCCCACTACATGAACGTTCAAAAAGATCCAAAATTGACGGGTCAATGAGGCCCAATGCTCGAGGGAATAGTACCAATCCATAGATCAATAACACAAACAGATTCCGCTAAACTCGACTAACAGGACGCATAGAGGTCAAGGCCAAGATCCCTTCCCACTTAAGATACTCCTTACTATTCCAAGTGGTGACCTGCTGCTCGACCCAAGACAGTAACGTGTCTGAGATTCTAACAAACTTGCCTCAAAAAGCTTTGTTCTTACTTGTCTTTGAATACACTCGATCCATATCAACCCTTTTGCAATTTATAAGATCTCGATATTCTTCAGTTGTGGGAGTGAGATCAAAGTTACCAATCGTGAAGTAACTGTAGGCGGAGTTCCAAAAACCTACCAGGGTTTGCAGTAGTGCTTGATCAACCAGAACCTCTAGTAAATACGCGATGACACCATACTCTTCTCTGAAAGTGCTATTTGTTTCAAAATCCCAACTGTTCCATACTGACTTCAAATTAGACACATCATTAAACATGGTGTTCATGAATGTCAAGGCTGACATGGCTGATCTGAACCCCTCGGCAATACTATCTCCCTCATGTAATTTCTCCTCTTCCGACCATATCTGAACATCGGAATTTTTTTTGTTATTATTGTGAACTAAGTCTCTCATCGATCCAGTCTCTAATTTCAAACTATTCCCAAACTCAGTGTGCTCTTCATGATTATGACATAATATGAAAAATAAAGATAAAAATGATAGGAAACAAGGAAAATGTTAGTTATGAGGTGAACAATAAACATGCAAACGAGAAGAGGTAAAATTAATCAAGTTAAGCGAAGAGCAAGCATATAAAAGAAAACCCTAAACACAAGAATTCTAATTCGCTATGGTTATCCGCATTGCTCTATTGGGGTGGGCTTATTAGGTTCACACACATGAGTTTAGTTCTAATTGGGGTAACCAAACCTATCTTATCACCTACTAAGGCAATAAGAACCCCAATTCTGGCCAATTACAAGCTTGCGAATTGGTTTCGGTTCGAGGGAAAGCACGACCTAATGACGTGGAAGGTTGCTCATGTGTCAAGAGGCGTAGATTCCAGAAGTGAATTATTGACCCCTACTCACGTGGGTATGTGGCGTTTCACTTCCACTTAAGGGACAGAGCTTGCGTATAGAGCTTGATGAGATGGTGCAACATATTCCTTAGAAATTAAATGAAAAATTAATTCAAAGGCCACCAATTATCAAAACCCATTTAATTGTAGTTAAATTTTCAAGAAAGAGTCAACCTTACTAGAATCAATTAAAATTGCGACAATTTTCCATCATTAATAAGCAACAAATATCTTTCTTGGCCTAACTCTCTTTTTGTTTTAAAAAAACAAAATTGATCACCAGCGGAGTCGCCATCCTGTAGCGACATTTTTAGTATCCCAATTTTTGGAGAAGGTTTGCTTAAAGGGGAATTTCTTTTGAAAAATCATAATCCTTTGAAAAACGATTGAAAACTTGATTCTCATTTAAAATAAGATTTGGAGTCACCACCGGCCACTTGGATAAGGTGGGTCAGACACCACAAAACCAGAGATTCAATTTGAAAGCACTCGAGAGTTGGTTACGTGTGGGGAAAGATTAGCAGCCCCATCACGCCCGGAAATCGGTACCAAAATATTTGTTGCTTTTAATCGAAGGAAATTGTCGAAATTTGAAAAGAATTTAATTTGGTGACCTTAATTGAAAATTAACCTTAATTGAACGGGCTTTATCAAATTGGTGGGTTCAAATTAATTGGATATTAATTAATAAGGTTGACGATACATCAGACCATAGAATAAACCGACATCGAATAAGCTCGACTACCGTGTTAATATATGATTCGAATCCCGCACATCACCTTTATGCATGGTGCAAGTAGTTAAGATATGATGTAATGATTTTATCAAATTTTAACTTTACCTTGGGACGGTAAAAATTAATTCAAATATTTGGTCAACATCATTTAAGCTCAGACTATTACGACACAAATATCAGAATTAATAAATATCTCCCATTTTATGATTTAGATTAATTAACGCAAAATTAATGGGTCGTATGAATGACAATTAAGGAATGGAAAACAAATGCATAAAAGATAACACACAAGGCCCACCCAAGACCTAACCTATAAGGGCCCAAATTATTGGAGTTCAATTAGTGATCTAATTATTAATTAGGTGATTCTAGTATTTAATCCTAAATTAATTAACCCTAAATGACTAAAACCCTAACACATTATGATAATTAATATGAGATTTGACGTCAATCTAAGTTTGAAATTAATTTTATTCTAAGAATCATTAAGAAACGTTTAATTAATTTAATGGATTTAACATTTACTCGAATGAGCCAAGAGCAAATTTAAATTCATTAAATTAATTCGAACCCTAATTTAACTAAGGATCTAAAGAATCTAAAACTAGAATTAACTTAATTAATTTAAGAATCGCGCCCCTATAAGACAAGCATACAATCTAAATTAATTGAATTAATCCACTTAATCTAACTTAAAGCCCAAAAACTATAAGCTAGTCCCAAAAACCGAAAGCCCAAGACTATTACAATTAAGTCCAAAATCAAGAGCCTAAAACTAAAACTAAGCCTACACTAAAACCAAGCCAAGCCAAACTATTTAAAACAAGGCCTAAACTAAAAACCCAAGCCCACAAGGCACAAATATATTATACATTAAAAATACATATCACAAACTTTTTATGGAAAACATATATTATATACTTTAAAATATATTCATGACAAAAACTTGAAAATATATATTTTGTAGGCTTTATAAAACTACTTTTTATATCTTTTAACTATATTACATATTTATATAACTATACATATTTTTGCAAAAAACATATATTACATATTATAGGGGAAACTATATGCCAAATATATCATCAAAACTTTATATTAAGTATATTATATACACGGACACTATATACTTTGTAAAACTATGCATGTATTATAAACCCTTAAAACATAGCTATTTATATATGTTGTATCATTACAAATATTACATAAAAAACACATTGAAAACATCCACTCCAAATAAATATCTACCAAACATATCAAAACAACAAAATACATAAATATAACAACAGCAGCATGGGCCAATTATCAAAAATAGGGATTAAACACTGGAAATGACCGCATTGAAAAGAAACAAAATTCCAAGGCTCAAATAAAAGGAAAACGAGGACGTAATTGTAAGAAAATGCAAAGTTATGAGGTCCTAGGTTGCGATTAAAGAAGGCGGAATGGCCTCGGGGCAATTCCAAAACGCGGAGGGACCAAAAGTGATATTTGGACCTGCGGAAGGGCTAAACACACGATTAAAATAGGGCGGAGGTCCTTATTATGCTATTTCGCCATTTTTAAAACGTAAAAAATTTATAAAAACCCATTTTATTCATATTATTACCCATTTTGGCAAAATTAGAACCCTCTGTTATTATAAAACCCCTCTATTCATCTGGGTTCTTGATGAACCCAGATTTCGGCGGTTCTCCGCCACGATTCCCAGAAACCGGCCATTAAGCCACCGTACCGGCTGCCGTTCGATACCAATCAGATACCAATCTCCCACAAAACCTTGAAAACCCTTTCGATTTAAAGACAAAAAATAGAAGATCTTAACAAAACTCTCTTCAATATTTTCCTCTCTCATCTCACCGTGTCGAACCCTAAAAGGGCAAATGGCTTATCGATGAGGAAAAGAAGTTCGGCCTGAGAGCAACTCCGAATGTAAACCAATCACAACCCTAACCCCTTTTTTGAATATGCTATGATACTGGAATGTGAAAAAGAATGAGATTTACCTCAAATTGAGGGATTTTGTTGTGTATTGATTCTCTGAAATTTTCCCCAGAATGCTCACTTTTCTTCTTAGAGTTACAAAGTTGGGGCTCTGATTTATATAGCCCGAAATTACATGTATTTATCAAATAGAAACTAAAATTAAAAAAATCTATCGGTTGCCTTGCATTTTTGTTTTGATTCATCCGATAATCTGCCACTGTTAGGACGGCTCTGAAATTTTTGGTGCATTTCTACCATGTCCCCTAATTCGTTTGCAACTTTGACGTTTGATTTCATTCTCTTTCCTTGCATGTGACTGAGCATTGGAGAGGAGAAGACCAAAGAAGAGCCAGCTTGAAAAAAATCGTCCGATGTGGCCGCCAACGTGGAGGGATCGCTGAGGCGATTGCTGCCTTGGTGGCGCTTACGTTGCCAGAATTCGAAAGGGCGCCGGAGTTGAAAGGGCGTGCGTGAAATCCACGCGCGCGTTGGAGAGATGAAGCGACGCGCGCGGGGAGCTGGGGGCGTTCTCCTTTCCATCTGGGTCGTTCATCCTCAACTTGATCCAACAGTAGAGATTTGGCTACGCAACCAATAGAGCTGATTAGGGCTTTTTTGTTTAGGGCCTTATTGGGCCAGATATTTATGGGTTGTATAATATAAAGGCTTTGGGCCATTTTATGTAATTAATGGACTGTTAATTAATTTCAGACTGATTTAAATAAAAAGGAATGAGCTTTTATTTAACAATTATAATTTTTTCCTTTTTTTTCAAAATCAGCTATGACAATAATAATGATATGTGATAATAACAATAACCAATACTAAAATAGTCATAACATACTAATAGTGTTTTGGGTTTTCAAATGGATTTCATAGCAACGTATATATGTACATATATAATACTTAGCAAAATCCTTGGATTTTAAACATAACCTATTATATGATAATAAATAGGATAATATAATAACATACAACATAATACTAGTAATGTTTTTGGTTTTTCGAGTGGCAAAACACACATATATAATTATAGTTAATATAACAAGGCATATACTAATAGTATTTTTTTTAGGTTTTAATGAAGACAAATAAAATAGACAAAGCCCATTATTGTAAAAAATAAAAAATAAAAATCGATCCACCTCAGACAAAATTAGTGATTACAGCAGCATAATGAAAAGAGCATCATCATGATCAGTCTTGGCGTCGTCAGATCCAACCCTAATAAAAAATCAAAACAAAAAAGAGAAAAGCGTGTCAAAATGCAGAGAAAAACGTACCAAAAGGTAGAATAAATCGTGCCACAAGAGCAGAATAATTTATTGAAAACTAAAGAACAAAACAAATGAAACGATAGATCCCGGCGGTCAACGACTAATATTAAAATCGGTGCCGTCGACGGCGTTTTAAAGAAAAAAACTAAAGTGGTCAATGTGCAGCTAAGGTTATTTGAGAGAAAAATGGCTATATTTTGCAATTTCATAGCAAATTTGTATACTTACATATTTGGCTACTTTTACTTACGCATTCTATCAATTTACTCTTAATTTTAATTTAATTCAACAAGTTTAATCATCAAATCGGACAATGACGCGTATCACTGTCTAATATAATTTTTTAAAATTTTAATTTATTTAATTCAATAAAATTTTCTTTCAATCTAATGATGACTTCAATTCCATTTTTTCAATTCCATTTTTTCAATTCGGCAAAGGCATACCAGATGGGTCGCACTTTCCGTTTTTTAATTTTTAATTTTTTTTTGTTTTGTTGATTGCGTGTGTCACGTAGGATAAAGGTGAGTTATGTTCATTTCAGTAAATTATTGGTTAAGGGTGTAAATAATTCTTTAAAGGATAAAATACTTAAATTATCACTCAACTTTATTCTATAACTTATTTTGGTCACTGAACTTTTAAAACGTTTGATTTACCCATTAAACTTTACTTCCTCACCTATTTTGATCACTCTAAATTATTTTATTAATATTTTGGTATTACATAGCATATTTTATTATTATTAAATATAAAAATAATCTAAAATAAAAATAAATTATTGGTAAATTACAAAAATCATCACTGAACTTTACTCTCTGACTTATTTTGGTCACTAAGCTTTCAAAACGATCAATTTAATCACTAAACTTTATACATTGACCTATTTTGGTCACTCCACCGTTAAATAATTAACGATGTTATGACATGGCACACAGAACTAAAACGGCGTCGTTTTATATCCTTATAAAAACTTTTTCTTTAATTTTCTCTATAAAAATCATTGATTTCTCTCAAATAAAACCCTAGCCGCCGTCGGTCTTCTCAACGTCGCCGCCGTCATTTTGATATCCTTATTCGTTTGTCGTCACCAAAGATTTGATGAAATGAAAGATTATATATTTCACCAACAGCAACAACAACAAGTTCTGGACAAAAACATGCCTAATTTAGCATCTGCATCCGGCGAAGTAAGTGTTTTTTCAAGGAACAATGTCGACGGCGCTACCAACCAACCACCTCAATCTTAGCCAGTCAAAAGAAAGAGAAATCAACCAGGCAGTCCAGGTTTCTGTCCAAACTTCAAAAACCATTATCTTAAAAAAAACATTGTTCAGTAAGGAGACGATGAAGATGTATATGCAGTAAGCTGTTTAAGGAGACTGTGAAGTTTTGGGGATGAGAGGGTGATGTCGGTGGGGTTTGGGCAGCATTTAAGAATTTTGTTTTTTTATTTTAAATCCTACATGTCAACCAAATATTAATAAAAAAATCTATGTCACAACAAAATATTAATAAGATAAGCCACAACATCGAGTTGTTAATGAGAAAATGGAGGAGTGACCAAAATAGGTCAATGTATAAACTTCAATGAGTAAATTGAACATTTTAAAAGTTCAGTGACCAAAATAGGTCAAGGAGTAAAGTTCAGTGATGATTTTTGTAATTTACCCAAATAACTTTTTTATTTTAAATTATTTTTATATTTAATAATAATAAAATATGCCATGTTACATCAAAATATTAATAAAATAATCTAGAGTGATCAAAATAGGTCAGAAAGTAAAGTTCAATGAGTAAATTGAGTGTTTTGAAAGTTTAGTGACCAAAATAGGTCAAAGAACAAAGTTGAGTGATAATTTAGGTATTTTACCATTCTTTAAATGATGTTTTATCGAGTGAAAATGCACTAAATTAAGTAGTTATAAAGATAAATTTAGCTAATAATTTTTAAACCTTTAGTCAGGTTAGACTTCTTTATAGTTAAATTTGGTTTCTACTTTTTTAAAGAAAAAATCGAGTGTTTTTTCATAAAATTTTAAGGGAAAATATATGATGCACCGGCGGTAAAAACATTTTGTTTCCACAAGCGCTCTAATTTTAGGGGTTAGGGATCTAATTTAGGATTTATAGTTGAGGGGTTTAGAGGTTTAGAATTTAGAGTCTGTTGTTATAATTTAGTGTTTAGTGTTAGGGTATAGGTGTTAGGAAACATCGGTACACCCCATGGTGCAGCGGAAAAATTATCCGGCATAATTCACCAGTGATCCATGTACAAGGGACGAATTCAGGGTGATAAAGGATTAAAACATTACCTCGAGTAATCTGGAATTTCGCAGCGAGTATAGGAGAATCCAAATCAAATCCGAGTCATCACAGTAGCGTTCCGACCTCTACGCAGTCCACCCGAATAAAAAAAATAATTTTTCTCTTCTCTAACTATTAGAGAGTATTTTCGAAAAAAACATGTGTTGGCTGCTAGACCTTATGCCTTTATATATTATTTATAAACCTAGTTCTAATTAAATTTGAATTCTTTAAATATACAATATATTTAACCGAATATAATTAAATATGTAGAATCTGATTCTACTTTAATTAGGTTTCTTTTAGAGATATATATTTAATAGTATTCGATAATTACAATAACTTATCAAATATATATATATAAAGTAAATTATCCATAATTACAATAATTATAACAATTTCGGTTTCTTACTAATTACGTGTACAACAAGTTTGTACACATGCTATCTAGTCGATATTTATTCGTTTTAATCATAGGGTGTGACCCTTGTAGGTTCATGTAACGTTAGCAGTAATATCCAGAACAATTCTAATATTACAAGCAATGAGTGGCATCTAGCTATACATCATTGATACCTAAGTTACATGAAATCGTAGTTCGATTTAACCTTTTTTCGTGATTAACTTCTTTTATGTATTTTATCCTTTTGTCCTCACATCTAAATCGGACAAAAGTCATGGATTAGTCACACTTGTATAGTCCATCTAATGTTTCTTGATATCTTGAGTAAACTATTATAAACGAATAATTATGATATCCCATATCAATTTATTCGAGCATGGCCATGCATTTTCTAGTCTCACCCAATCAAGTGGCCAATGATATTACTCCTATGATGTATGAGGGACAAATTCTATCTTGATCAACCATATTTCACTACATGGATTGTGACATATCCAATATTAGTCTTTATAGTGTAGTCAGTTACGACACACGTTTGTTCGTATCAAAATATGTCACTCACGATGCTGAAATAATGATGATCTCAAGTCTGAGGATCATACATGTAGTTATCACCATGAGCAATATTGTGTCTGTCACATAATAATCCAAGAAACATGCTCATAACGGGTCAGTCCAATATGTCGTTCCCTAACACATACTTATGTATTGATTTTGACATCTCCATGTCAATAACAACACTTTGTCATCAATCAACTACATATTAATCTTAATACATATTGCTGTCCAAGCCCACAATAATTCTCGACTAAGGACATTCAAGAATAACTATATTATTCTAAGGACTTTATTATAATTTAGTTTATTTATAGATACACAAAATAAGACTGAAATAATAATAATAGCTTCGTATTAATAAACAAGATAAAATAAGTATGTCTTTTACAACTATCTCATAATTGGTCTTTGGGCATACTCCAACAATAGGGTTTAGATTTTAGGGTTTAGGTTTTATGGTAATATGGTAGAGATTTAAAATTTTACCTATAACCCTTAAATTCTAATCCTAAACTCTAAATTCAAACCACAGTCCCTAAATTCTAAGCATGTAAACCCAAACCCCTAAACTATGAACCCTAAATTGAATCCCTAACCCCTAAAATTAAGATGCTTGTAGAAATAAATTGTTTCTACCGCTAGTGCATCATATAATTACCCAAATTGGGAAAATATATGATGCACTGGCGGTGGAAACATTTTGTTTCTACAAGCGCCATAATTTTAGGAGTTAGGGATCTAACTTATGGTTTATAGTTTAAGGGTTTAGGTTTAGGGGTTTAGAATTTAGAGTCCGTTGTTAGAATTTAGTGTTAGGGTATAGGGTTTAGAGGTTAAGGCTTAGATTTTAGGGTAATCTGGTAGAGATTTAAGTTTTTACCTATAACCCCTAAATTCTAATCCTAAACTCTAAATTCAAACCACAGTCCCTAAATTTTAAGTACATAAACCTAAACCCCTAAACTATGAACCCTAAGTTGAATCTTTAACCCCTAAAATTAGGGCGCTTAACAAATTTTTTTCACCGCCAGTGCATCATATAATTACCCAAATTTAAATGTGTACTTCATGCTACTCTTTTTTTTTGAAATATTTTAGAGTTTTGAATGTTTTTATAAATGTTAAAAATTTATTTATGTATTATATAAAGTTCATATTGACGTGATTTGTAAATGGAATGTCATGTCAAATGTCACTGCAATATTGTTTAAAATTTCATATCTAATCAACATTTTTATTTAAAAAAGTAAGAGATAAAATTAACACAAATATGATTTTTTTTTACTATAAAGAAACTTTCATTTCATCAAACCATGAAAACATACAAAGAGATGATACTCTCACAAGGAAAGTTTAGGTACTTGTCGAACAACATCAGCAAAAGAGATAAAATGACCCACAAAAATACACAAAGAAACTTTTATTAAGAGAGCTCTTTAAACATTTTGAAAACTTCTGATTCAAATAACTCTTTTTAAGAGAATTTTAAGGTCGAAAAAATGACTCCTCATTGTTCGACAATAAAGACCTATTCATTAGGACGTTTCCTGAAAATAAATCAAGCTCGAGAGAGGGAACATGCAGCATAGCTCGAGAGAGGGATTTCTCCCAAGAGACAAACCAACTTCCATGTTGATAAACACAATGCTGGTTACGGAAGAAAAAATTTTCAGGTGCTTGAGAGTGAAAAAGAAGCTTCGAAAAACTTCCAAATCACAGAGATGAAGAGTGACTTTGGAGGTGAACGGTGAGGAAAGAGAAACAAAGGAGGAAACGGGCGAAGGCACAAACTAAACTTGACGTGCCAGTAGTGGTAGTGGACAACGAAAAAATCGCAATCGCCGATGAACCCTCGTCAATAGCCTCTAACAGGGAGAAAAGCTTGCTCCACACCACCACCCCATGTGTAACGACCCGAATTTTAGGCTTTGTCAATTGGATCTCAGACCCAATTATTTGGACATTATGTTTGGAAGCTCAAATTAAGGATAGTTGAACTTGGGCTTTGTAGTAAATTAAAAGAGATAATATGTGTGAGGATAAATTTTTAAAAAAAAGAAGTGGGAGATTTACAAAAATAAAAGGTGGCTGATGATTTGATGGGGAGAGATAGGGAAGAAGAGAAATGAGAAATTTTAAGAGAGAAAAAAATAAAGGGATGCTTTGAACTTCGATCTATGGTCGTCATGCACGACACCGCTAGCACCATTAGAAATGTCTTGTCGAGACGAGTTCAACGGTGATTGTCGCGCCACCGTCCGAGCTGTCGTTCGTCGAAGTAAAGAAAAAGAAGAATTAGAGAAGTTGGTTCAACACGTTCCAACCGTTACCGCTGTAAACGAAGGCCACCATCGGAACCAACGGCCGAAGAACAGTGGGGCTGGAGCTTTTCGCCACCAGAGGGCCTTTCACGCGCCGCCCTTGCGGGTGGGCGTACTCCTGGCTAGACGGGTGCACACTGTTGTGGTGCACCACGCTGCTGTAATACTCAAATTTTGTCTGGTTTTTATATATATATAATTCACTATACATATAGCCAAATAATACTACGTAATAAAATAGTTTAATAAAATAATCTCCAAAGATTATATTAAATATAAACAGTCCATATTACAATTGTCTCTACAAATCTGGAAGGGCCGAATAAAAGTATTATAACCCAACTTTAAAGGGGGTTTCTGCTCATTTGAGCCCACTAGAATTGACCACGTGGCGCCATAGGATTGGTCCACAGCCCCAGCACATGGATTAAGGGCCTGTCTAACGTCAGCTGCGTCACCTGCTATAAAAAGGAGAGAGAAAGTCAGCATTCAATTAATGATAAAGCAATAATTGTGCAATAATTGTAAGGAGAGAGAAAAAGAAAGTCGAAGAGATTACCTGAAAAAGGGGAGCTTGGAGAAGACGATCGGAGTAGCTACTTCACCGCCGGAGGTTCGCCGGAGCTGTTGATATATTCATAGGTATATTTCCACCTCTACTTTTTATTTTCCTGCACTTAAACAAACAGAAACAGCTAAAACCATGCCACAATCATTCAAAAAACAGTGATATCAGAGTTCTAAACTTAGATAAGTCCTAGATCCAAGGTCTGTAACCTAAAACAATACAAGATCTAAAATAGAAATTGAAACAAAAAAAGGAAAAGGATTATGAACACTTATCTTAAACCTCTACCACTGTATACACTGGCAGAGTGAGTGTGGAGCCAGATGAGAGCTAGGTTTCAAGTCGGAGTTGAAAATAATAGATGAGAGCTTCTGTTTATGGGCAGATAGTGTAGGAATGGGAGAAGGAGGTCGATTCTAACGAATCCGGGTTTAGATTAGGGTTTAGGCTTAAAAGGGTAATAGAGTTTTAAGTTTTTTTGCGGTGGCCGAAAATCACTCCGTTGGCGGAGCATGGTGGCCAGAAAGAGGTTAGGGATGATCAGAGTTAGAACAGACGGTGGACGGAGGGATAGGGTATACTTGAAGGGATTACCAGAGACGATGGCCAATAGTCGGCATCGCCTCCGGCGGCCAAGAAACAGACTGGGGCTAGGGTTTGGTGGTGGTTGAAGATTGAAGCTATGAAGGTTGGAAGATCTGGGGTTGAGTTCTTAAGGAAATAATGGGTTTGATCTGAAAGAAACAGGGAAAAGGGGATGATTTGGTGTTTCTGTAGATTAAATGGAGTGAAAGAGGAAGAACAGAAGAAGAACAAGTTTGAAGGTGAGGGTTTTTATCGAGAATGAGGGGATTTTTCTAGGTTTTTGGTGTTTGAGTTGAGAGAATCTGACGGATAGAGAGAGATGAGAGAGAAGGGTTATAACACAAATGACCGGTCCAACTCAGTTTACTCCCTTTTATACTGAGTTGGAACGACATCGTTTTTGGAAGCTGGGTTAAATAAGACTTACACGTTTTTTAAACGAGCATGGATACGGGGACGTGATCCGACTCAAGACCCGTTATAACGGTTCGAGCCATTTGGAGGGTTTAAGCCGGCCGGTTCGATTTGGTTCAGACCGTTTTTGAACCGAATTTTCAATGGGTTTAGATTTGGGCTCTTCAATTTGTTCCGCTTTACATTTTGGTCATCCAAATCCTTGTAATTCAGCCTTTTAGTTTCCAATTTAATTCAATTTAGTCCTGGACAACTTAATTTCTTTATTTTAATAGCTTTCAATTTAATTTATTTAACTGTTTGTATAATGCACGTTTTTAAATAATCATGTGGTATATTTGTTTAGAAAACCTTAAATACACTTAGTATAATTAGAACCCTAAAATTAGATTCTCAATCTTAAATAACTTGTAGTTGAGGAAGAAGAACATTGTAGAAAATGAATGAATATTGTATAATTACCTCAATGCCCTAAGTTGATTAGTACCACACTGTATTGTGGTGTTATTCAAAAGGGGTATTTTGGTAAAATATCTAATATTTCATTCAAACTTAGAATATGGTTATTATATGCAATTGAATAATTAGTCCAATGAAATTTAAATTATGGTTAAATAATTAGTATCATTATAGTAAGGATATTATTTTTTGGGGGCCAAATATGAATAGTACTCAATTGTTTGAGTGTTATCATGCAAGTCCAAAATTGGTGATATTTATAGGATTCTAAGCAACTAAATGAATTGAGGCCTTTATTAGGTTTTTACTTAAAATTGACCACCAAATAATTTGTCATGCATTTAAACCTTTTGCGTTGAGATACATTTTTGGATACGGATCGAAGTTTTCTAATGCAACTGGATATTTCAAAATTCATATATATTTAAAATGTATTTTCTTACAAAATGATATCTTTATCTGAAAGGAAATTCAATTAACAATTAATGATCAAATTAAAGCCATTTTATAACTCAAAAATGCCAAAATGCTACATGGAATTTAAAAAGGTACCGATAACGTTTGTGGGGTGCTAATCCTTCCCCACACGTAATTGACTCCCGACCCCAAATTGTTTCAAAATGAATCTCTGGTTGTTTTTATGGTGTCCGGTCTACAAAAGTGACCGGTGGTGACTCCAAAAATGGATTTTCAAAATTAAATGAAGATTTAATATAAAATCGGGTTTTAAAAGGATTTAATAAATAAAATGAATAAGGAACTCGATTTTTAAAAGAATAATTGCCGGGGCATTTTCCATACTCCAATACTCGAAAAATGGTCACGACAGCCGCATTGGATCCTGCACCTGGGTGTATATGCACCTTGTTATACTAAATCACTGCCCACGGGTGCAGTAACGTTACCCTACACCGCACCACACCAGATCACCATACCTTTTACTAGAGTTGACTGGCGTTGACCCGCTAACGTTTTTTGGGGGACCTGACCTAAGGGTTTCTCGACGTTCCAGATCCATTGGCGCAGTCCGTTTTGCCAAATTAGGACCCAATAAGATATTTTTACGCATTTGACCTTTCAAATTCATTAAAGTATGTGTTTAAGAGATGCTTATGGTATTAATTGATATACGAGGATTATTCGGGATCGGATGTTGGATCAAGTGGAATATTCGGGAAGCTCAGATGAGGATTTTAGCAATATCGGCTTAAGGTTAGTACACCTCAAACTCCTATCTCTTCATGAGTATCATAAATGTGATTGCTTTGTGTGTTAGTATCTGCAAAATAGGTAGATGATGAATAAGCATGAGTAGAGACCAGCATTATGAGGTTCGATAATTATGAAATGCATGATGATGTTGTGGCGAATATGATGAGTTTTATGGAGGCTTTAGAGACCGTGTAGGGTCATTTGAGGTGCTTGTATGATTATTCGATGATTGTTTGATTGATTAAGATGATTATGATGCCTTGTATGCTTGTTCGGATAGATTATTGTTTTCAATGGAATTTGTGTAAATGATGTATAATAGTAATATTCGAATAAATGAATATGAAGCCGAAAATTAATATTGATGAGATGAATGCGTTAGTAACCAACTCTAATGACTTTCATAAGCTTTAGGGATCGAATATGCTTGGTAATATCATAATTTAAGGAAATTGTACGAACCTATAAATAGGGTATCGGTACGAGCTTTGGACGTACCTGTACGCGATTAGGGGCCAAATCGGTACAGGTTGACCCGTATCGGTACTTGTGAAAATTAAAGATTTTTAGTGAGTAATTTTAGCATCGATACGCATGTGAGTACTGGTACCTGAGGGTACCGTATCAATACTCGTGTACAAGTACCGGTACTCAGTACGATAAATAATCTATAAGTACAAGTTAAGAATGTAAATCAATATGAATAGTAATAATTGGATTACACCTTGAACAAATGGGATAACATGGATTAATGGAGCCAATGAATGAGACTAATCATATATTTTTCGATAATGTACTAACAACTCAGTAATGTGAAATAAATAATGTGATGATGATTAACAACAATAAAGGAATCCTTGGGATCGCGTTGCTTGCATGCCGGATAGGCGTTTGATTGGTTGAGTCTTTTTGATTGGTGGGATCTAGATACCCAATGAGAGAAAGAGTATGTTACAACACCATGGTTGAAGATTTCCAAATGTAGGATCTCGATGTTGTGTGGACACGGGCCTTACTCGGAGTGTACGATCATGATGTTGCGTAGATGAATATGTCACTCAGTAGTGTACGATCCTGATACTGGGTGGACGCGGGCGTCACTCCAAGTTTATGGTATGACTTGTGTGCTTACACTCGGATGATCTAGTGAGATCCCGAGTATGGTTGGGCCTTGTGGGCCATATATGATGATTGTTATGATGAGAGCATATGTTTAGACGACTAGTGGTACTGCCACGTGTTTATTTATCCCTCCTTATTGCTCGTACTAGCTTGCATGCTTATTTTTATGATTAACATGAAGCATAGTAGAGTAGATGTGTACCACTGAGCTTTGTAAGCTCAACGCTCGGGATTGTTGTTTCTGTGCGTAGGTTGACCGTTGGATCGTGGGATCGAGGAGTACTATTGGTATGTGATTCTAGCAAGTGTTGATCTTTAGAGTATGATACTTGTGTTTAGTGGGCTATGTATTCATAGGACCTTACATGGTGGAGTCTGTAATTCATATTTTTGGTATTATATTAATCAAATTGAATGTTCAAATGTTTTAATTTAAATTGGAGCTTCTTGTAACATTTTAATCCTTTATATATTTATTTTTAAATCGTTAGCTTTAAATGTTTTCGGAAAAACATTTTATTTGGGCTAAACCAAGTTGAGAAATTTTCATAGATTTGGGTTGAGCTTGAGGGCCCAAATGTGGTATCTAGGTCGAGGGTGTTACACCATGGCTCCCGAAGGTAAACCATAAGGTGTGGGAGAGTGGGTCTCCAACGTATTGATGGAGCTATGTGAAGGTGGGGAGGGACAATTATCCCCCGACCCCAATTTTTTCTCTACAATTATCCTTCTATGTAAATTTTTTAAATTTTAATTTATTTATGAATTTATCCTATTTTCATATATTTATGTTTTGTCTCCTTAATCTCAAATTATGTCTATGTTCTTACTCCAATGAACGATCAAAGGTAACCTCAAAGAAAAGCTAAAAACTGGATGGGGAAGACAAAAACCACCAAGATTGAGAGAATGAAGCTGAAGAAGTTAGAGGAGAATGAACGACACAGAACGACACTAGAATCATCAAAAAAGAAGCATCTCATAAGTGCAAAACGAGAAAGAAAAAACTTACTACTGGATTTTCGCCTTATTGATAATTTGATAAGAAGAGTTGGATTCTCTGCAGGCAAAATATGAACCTTGAGTATTAAACTTGTCATTACATCAAATAAGAATAAAAGTCAAAAAGGGTAAAATACTTAAATCATCACTAAACTTTGTTCTTTGACCTATTTTAGTCACTGAACTTTCAAAACGCTCAATTTACTCAATGAATTTTACTTTGTGACCTATTTTGAATTATTTTATTAATATTTTGATGTAACGCGGTATATTTTATTATTATTAAATATAAAAATAATTTAAAATAGAAAAAAGTTATTTGGATAAATTACAAAAATCATCACTGAACTTTGCTCTCTGACTTATTTTGGTCACTGAACTTCCAAAATGATCAATTTATTCATTGACCTTTGTACATTGACCTATTCAGGTCATTCCTCCGTTTTCTCATTAACAACCAAATGATATGGCTTATTTGATTAATATTTAGTTGTGTCATAGATTTTTTATTAATATTTGGTTGACATGTAAAATTTAAAATAAAAAATAAAAATCCTAAATTCTACCCAAACCCCACCGATATCATCCTTTCATCCCCTAAACTTCACAGTCTCCTTAAACAACTTATTGCATATTCATCTTCACCGTCTCTTTACTGAACAATGTTTTTTTTAAGATAATGGTTTTTGAAGTTTGGACAGAAACCTGGATTGCCTGATTGGTTTCTCTTTCTTTTGACTGGCTGAGATTGAGGTGGTTGGTTGGTAGCGTCACTAACACTGTTCCTTGAAGAAACACTTGCTTCGCCAGATGTAGATGTCAAATTAGTCATGTTTTCGTCCGGAACTTGTTGTTGCTGTTGGTGAAATATATAATCTTTCATTTCATCAAATCTTTGGTGACGGCGACCGAATAAGGATATCAAAACAACGATGACGACGTTGAAAAGACCGGCGGCGACTAAGGTTTTATTTAAGAGAAATACATGATTTTTATAGAGAAAATTAAAGAAAAAGTTTTTATAAGGATATAAAATGACGTCGTTTTGGTTCCGTATGCCATGTCATAACACCGTTAATTATTTAACTGTGGAGTAACCAAAATAGGTCAATGTATAAAGTTCAGTGATTAAATTGATCATTTTGAAAGTTTAGTGACCAAAATAGGCCGGAGAGTAAAGTTAAATGATGGTTTTTGTAATTTACCAATACTTTATTTTTATTTTAAATAATTTTTATATTTAATAGTAATAAATATGCCATGTCATACCAAATATTTATAAAATAATTTAAAGTGATCAAAATAGGTCAAAAAATAAATTTTAAAGAGTAAATTGAGCGTTTTAAAAATTCAATGATCAAAATAAGCCACAGAACAAAATTGAGTGATGATTTAAGTATTTTAGCCAAGTCAAAATTTCATTCCGCCTTAATACAATACTCTTAATTGCCGTAAAAGGCAAAACCAAATAAAATGGTAAACTAACTTTTTTTTTTTTCATCTCTCAACTTAAAAAAATTGTAATTTCATTATTTAACTTTTCAACAGGTGATGTCACCTATTGTCGAATTAAATTTGTTTATTTTTTAAATTATTTTATTTCATTATCTTCATCATAAAAATACTTTAAGAGTTTATTCTCCCATGCCATGCTACCGCTAGAACTGTTTATTTTCGACGTTTTCTTCTGATTTTCTTAGAGTTTTTTAAAGTTAAAGTTCACAAAATCTTAACCCAAAATTTAAGGGAGAAGAGTTGGATATACAATATTCAATATTTGATCAACCTGAATTAAGATATATTACAGGTTTCCTTTTTCTTCACCTCCCCAATGGTGAAATTTATAAAATGCTTCAAAAGAACCTTGAAGTGATTCTAAAAACCAATTTTAAAATTGAGCATGAAATTAAAAAAGAATTAATTATGAGTGATCAAAATAGAAACATTGATAAAATTACTCTACTGAAACAATAGTTTAACCAAATAAATTATAAAGTGATTGAATTTCTAATCAATAAAGAAATGTAATTGATGGCCAAAATGTAATAATAAAGAAATGTAATTGAGACATATAGACTGATAGAGCGGAAATCGAAAGAAAGCTTATCAGTGTTGACATAAAAACTAAAAACACGAACTTTCCCTTTCTCTGCCGAACACCCCATTCCTTCGTCTTTCAACTCTTCTGGATCTCAACATGAGCAACGAATAGTGAGCCTTCCTCTTAATTCTATTTTTTCTCATTTCTGTATATAATTTCTACTCCCATGTCTTTTGAAAAAGTTGAATCTTTTGCTCATTTCTCACTTTGTATATATATTTAAATGTTTTTTTAGCGATTATCTGTTCAAACTTCTGCTTATCGGCGACTCCTCCGTCGGGAAATCATGTTTGCTTCTCAGATTCGCTGTAAGATTAATTTCTTGTAGCTTTCAATTTTTCTAAACTTAAAGTTGCTTTTCATTTACTACTTTTTACTTCTTTTGACCTTGTCGGTTTGCTTTTTAGTTAATTTTCATCGTAAAATTAAGAATGGTGATTATTGAGCTTGATTTTAAGTCTAATCTTAAGTGTAATTAGGGGCTAAGGATTTAAGTGTCTCCCCCCTTTAATCTTTCCAGGATGATTCTTACGTGGATAGCTACATCAGTACCATCGGTGTCGATTTCGTGAGTTCCTTTTTCTCTGTCGCACAAATTTCTGGAAGTTAGTTTCGTGTACTAAAAAATGTGAAATTTTATTGTTTATTTTAGAAAATCAGAACTGTGGAGCTGGATGGCAAGACAATCAAGCTGCAAATTGTGAGTATAACATGTTTCTTCAAAGAAAGTGGTGCTTATTATGCTTATTTAAGCTTTTAATTGTTGTTTTGAAGTTTGTGTGTTCAAAACTTGTTCAATTAGTATTGTTCGGAACTCTATAATTGTACGTTCCATTTAGTAGAGCTAGTTGAATTGTGAGACTTTCGAGTCGAACTGCTCGTTTCATAGAAGAAATAATATGCCACAACATAGATTATGTAGTTGAACTATGCTGTATTTTTCAGCATTGATGTAAAAGGGCCACTACTAATGTTTTGATGCACCTGAAAAGAGAGCTTACTTGTGTCACTGATGCAGGAAGTTTTAGTTGTGGCCAATGGAATGGTGATTATTGAACAAATTTAATTTGTTAACCCAATTTCTTTTGCCCCAACAGTTGACCATGGCTGTCTAGTGTTGAGAACATGAGCAAGAAAGAGCCATGCACCATTCTCCTAAAAAAATTCCCCCCCCCCCCTTTTCAGTTGGGTCTCTATTAGCATGTGATATTTACTCTTCTTTCTTTCTTTAGTGGGATACAGCTGGACAGGAGCGTTTTCGGACCATCACGAGCAGTTATTACCGAGGGGCTCATGGGATAATAGTAAGAAACCGAACCCGACTGGTCTGTAAATCATAAAATTTTATCCAAACTAGACCTTGGCGGTGGGTTTGGGGTGTGCGTCAAACAAATTTCTAATACAAGAAACGTAAAGTCAATATTCTGGATTTTGTTTCAACATGCAAATTGCTGTGTGAACCCTAAACTACCTGTCTTATCATGTATTTCTCAAGTTGGTGAAAGAAGGGCTCGACTTTTTAAGAGATTTTCAAATCTTAGCATCTTGAAGAACTCAAAACAAGATGATGTTTTTTTTACTCCACTTACGTGTCTCGCTATCCTTGTGTATTGGGATTGCAACAGATTGTCTACGATGTTACTGAGATGGAGAGCTTCAATAATGTCAAGCAGTGGTTGAATGAGATTGACAGATATGCTAATGACAGTGTATGCAAGCTTCTTGTTGGCAACAAATGTGATTTAGTTGAGAACAAAGTTGTTGACACGCAAATAGCGAAGGTATATTTTGTTACTTTTAATGTTTAAACTTTTATCATCAGTTAATTCGCTTATTTGCCAGAGATGTTCCTCTCCTTTCAAAACTAATATTGATTGTTAAGATGACAAATTGGATAAACAGATGCAACCTGCTGCTGCTGCTGAGATAATTTACTGCAGGCATCGTAATTCGATTAATCTGTGATTTTGTTGTTCAATGAATTGCAGGCATTTGCAGATGAACTTGGGATTCCCTTCCTGGAGACGAGTGCTAAAGATTCAATTAATGTGGAGCAGGCTTTCTTAACCATGGCTGGTGAAATCAAGAAAAAGTAAGATGACTTCAACTCTTCTATATGTTCCTTTCTTTTTGAATAAAAATGCTACGATTTATTTACCTGTTTGCTAGTAATTGATTATTGTTTATTGGCAAGATGGCACCATTGCCACTGACCAATAGTGTCTCACTGCACTTCAGAGCACTTAGCTCTTGCATTCACTGCGTTATTCTGTAGCATTGCTTGTTTATTCTGGAGTTCACCGGCCTAGATTGTCTGAAAAATCGTTTTCGTTTTTGTCAAATATTTTTCATGTGTATTTTAATGAACTTTACCTATATGAAAATCTTTGCAGAATGGGTAGCCAGCCAGCTGCGAACAGGTCAACCGGAACTGTTGGAATGAAGGGACAGCCAATCGAACAGAAGAACAACTGTTGTGGCTAGTCGGTTGCAGAGACCATAAACATGTTGCATATCATATGAACCTTTCAGAAGCTAAAATCTTTTACCTGCTTGAATCCTAAATATTTGGATTAGTTACCATTTGCGTATCATTGCTAAACTAAGCTTAAATTTAAATGGAACTGAAGTAGATCGCTCTGCGCTCCCAACCTGTATTAGTAACTCCTTTTATTATGCCAAAGCCAATTTATCGGTATTTGAACTCATATAAGATAGAATAACAGGAATATTTTTGGTCATTTGACCAATTAGTGAATCTTAATATAGTAGATATTTGAATCTATTGTTTGTTTTATTTTTTAAAATTATATTTAAAAAAGGTTCAATGAATGTAGATTTGAACGATGAATAATTTGACTAATTGGAATTTGAATCAGAATATTAATATTTAAATTTAATGAAAATAATAAAAACAAATTTGGATTTAGATTTTGCAAATATTGTAGAAATGCCATCCCTTCATAACAAATTATCCGCTTATGATAGGATTTTTTTACCGGTGATAAGAATTTGTCTCAAATATGTTTATGTTTATGGGTTTAGTTTAGAGTTTTATAATTTGAAGTTTATTGTTTTAATATAGGACTTAAGGTTTATAATTAGGGGTCGGAAATTTAGATTTAAAAATTTAAAAATTAAATAAGTATGTTTATATAACTTTTTTTACATGTCAATACATCAAATAATAGCTTTTAGCTTGAAATGATACATGAGCATGAATGGTTGAAATGTTTGTAATTGTTGCAAAAGATAGAGTAGACAAAAAGCACTAATTTAATACAAAAAACAAAAAGAAGTGAAGATTGCAATGAATAAAAAGATGGTGTTCAGGATGACGAGCAGCAAGCAGTTTTTGTGTTGACCACCGAAGTTCCGGGTGGATGGTCCTCCCTTCTTTAATACTGGTAGGTAGGAATATTTAAAAATACTCGACAATATTAACCCGAACCTTAAATTCAAGTAATTCTTTAAAAAAATTTATCAAACTCGAGATTTTTTCTGAGTAGTTGGGCTGAGTTTGGGCTAATTTTTTTGGTAATTGGATATCAATCTGACCCAATACTTTTAATATATTTATTTTTTAGTTTTAATTATATTTTTAGTTTAGGTTCTTTAATATTTTACCTAAAATTAAATTTAAATCTTTGAATTATTTCAATGTTTGTATTATGTACTTTTAAGTTTTAAATTTTCAAATAGTTTTTTATCATTAAATAGAGAGGTATTGCATTAATACATCGGAATTTGAAAGAAAAAAAAATGAGATTAATATTTTTAATGTCTTTTTGGTGATAAACTTTAATATATATATATATATCCAAATATTTTATTTTAAAACTAACTTCAAATCACTAATTTTTGTGTTTGGATTATGTATTATGAACTTTTAAATTTTATGTATTTATTATGTGATTTTTTTAAATTTTTTAAATTTTAAAAATAAATAAATAAAAATGTGAACCGAGTACCCATTATCCGAATAGCGGGTACCCGGCTAAAATGAGTCGAAATACGGGCTGATATAAGTAATACTCGGAAAATTAAATACCTGATTTTTTGGGTACCCAAATACCGGTTACCCGAGAATGAACCCCTTACTCGCAGGTGCCGGTTCATCGGAAGAAAGTGATTCCTTACTAATTATACGGTATATTTCAAAGAGAATGGTCTGGAAAGTCTTCTTTAAATTTGTTGCTTCTATCAACTATAGAAGATATATTAAAAAAAAAAAAACTATAGAAGATAGAACTCAGTTTTATTCATCAAAGAAATTATTATATTTATATCACATGTACTTAGGTATCACCTATACTTAAGTATTTACTCTCTCGAATTTACAAAAGTCAAAACTTTTTATTTAAGTTTGAAGATTATAGCTTAATCTAACTGATTTGAGACTGTTAACCTAGTTACAACAAACTAACAACTCAACTGCCATCTTAACTGAATTTCATAACAGCTTAACAAGCAGCACGCTATATTATTTAATATTTACCCTACTTTTTTAACCTTGGAAAGACTTCCTCTTCTTCAACCACAGATATTTTCTTTTAAATTTTTCAAATTTACAGATGGCCAGCGGTTTAGTTAGAACATCAGCAATTTGATCATCGGCAGGGACATGATTCACTTGAACTTTCTGAGCTTGCACCTTCTCGCGAATAAAATGTAAGTCTAATTCGATGTGCTTAGTCTTGGCATGTAAAATGGGGTTAGCTGCTATCGCAACTGTGCTGGTGTTATCACACCAGATTTTTGGACCTTCATCAATTATGAATGTGCATTTCAACCAGCACTGATTTTACCCATGTAACCACGGTAGTTGTATCAGCCAGACTACGGTACTCTGCCTTAGCCGGTAGACCTTGACACAACCCTTTGCTTCTTTGAGCTCCATGTAAGCAGATATCCCCCATTGTAAATGCAGTGTCCTGAGATCGACCTTCTGTCATCACCATCCCCACCTCAGTCAAAGTTTGAAAATACACTAAGGGATGCTCCCCGTTGTATTTGAGTTGGGAACCACAACCTATAATTCATAGTACCTTTCAAATACCTGATGATGCGCTTCATTGTTAACCAATGAGTTTCAGTGAGAGATTGAAAAAACTGGGCCGCTTTACATCATATGAGATGTCTGGTCCAGTATGATGCCATTTTTGAGCGCAATACTTTCCAGAAACCGAAACTCCTATCCACCATCAGTTTGCATTGCTTTAATTGATGAGTCAAAGTGTCAAACTGATTCTTAACAAATGTCATGAAAGCTTCAAACACCACAGAGACATCACTTTTATTCTTCAAAAGATACGTCCAAGTGTTCCGGCTGTACATATCTATAAAAATTACGAAGTATCTAAAACCATTGGAAAGTATAAGTGCAGTACCCTATACATCTATTTCAACAAGCTCAAAAGGCTGAGTATCCACAGTTCTGGAGGATGCAAAAAGTAAAACATGGCTTTTGTCCATTTGGCAGGCCTTACACACAGATGAGTTATCTACCACTACAGACTTGTTTAGAACTTTGCTAACAATCTCAACAGTTGGATGCCCCAATCTTTGGTGTCATAGCCAATATTCTGAATTATCTTCGACAGTTGCATGAAACAGAGAGATATCTTCCTTCGTTGAAGAGCATTCGAAGCTGTAAAGACCTTCATCAAGAGCTTCCTTCAACAACACAGCTTTAGTGTTTGCTTCCTTAACACAACAAAAGTTATCGTGAAATTCAAAATAAACATTGTTATCTTTTGCAAATTTAGCAACAGACATAAGGTTCTTTGTAATCTGAGGCACATACAAGACTTGGTCTAAAAGAAGATTTCTAGAGCCTGTACGCACACAAGATTTACCAGTTTTAGTAATTTCAAGAGTAGAACCATCTCCTAAATGTACCTTACCCTTACCATTGTACATAGCTTTTTGTTGCAGATTGGATTATTCACCAGTCACATGAGTGTGGCTCCTGAAACTGGAAATCACTTGGTGTAATTTGTTGGTTCTTCCATCATGAACGCATTGACTTGAATGTTCTCTTCAGACTCAACATGACTAGGATTACTGACTGTTTTTCAGAATTGACAAAGGGATCATATGTAACTTCAGAAAAATGGCAACAAGAACACGTGTGCACCTGAACCTTGGCAGAAGGCTTGGTTGACTGGGCTGAGATTCCCTTAAATGTCTTATCGAATCTGCGCCAGCATCTGTGTTAGAAAACAATCAATAATACTAATTTGAAACCGAAACAAATAAACTAGAATTTTTATTTAAGTGAAAGATTACAAAATAAAATAAAATTGGATAATAAATAATAATAATAATAATAATAATAATAATAATAATAGACAACAATATGGATTTAACTTTGCAAGCCAACTATAAAACATGGCAGTACCTTGTTTGAGAATTCGAGGGCAATTATTGATTGTTCGAGTGTGCGGCAGACATGGTTCGAATAGAATTCGAATGGTAGATATGAGTTGAGGTCTGTGTAACACACAATTTCCTTAAGACAGATTTATCCACTCCTATGGTGCTGAGAAACATTGGACGTCTATCTCGCATGATACAACAACAGAATGAGCTATGCAGTCATCAGTGAACCGTAACCAGAGTAAAAATAGTAGAAAAAATCTATGTTTTTTTCATTAGTAAAACCTAGTGGGTTTGCATGCTATTTATAGGGGTAGGAGTTTCATTGGAAATAAAACTTGTGAATTTTTTGAATAAATTCATTTATCAAATAACATTATCACAATAATATATGCATTAAAAAATAATATCTTATCATACTTTTATCCTTTTAATTTTAGAATATTCAAAAAATAATATCCAAATGTAAGGATAATCACCAATCATTTATCCATTTTATTTGAGATATTAAAATGTTATATTAAAGGAAAATTATCTCGTAATAAGTTAAAATATTTACAAGCCCACAAAGGGTCTGATCGGTTTGGACATTCATATCACTCATATCGTATCAGCTTAAGTTATTCAATAACCACCAAGTAGAGTATTGTATATAAACATATCCTATACTTGGTAACCCATCAATATGGGATATAAGCTTTTCTCTTTTCCTTAACTTAATTCACAAGCCCACTTTGAGCATCAATTTCTCATTCATCACATTTTTCCAACAATCCCCCACATGAATGAAATTGATTTAATCAAAACATTTTAACTCGATGTGGTGATAAAATTTATGATCGATAGCTGCATAGGATATGTAGGTGTCCACCCTTGAACCTTCCCTTGTGAAAGTATATTTATTTTACTGGCTGACAGTAGATGTGATGTCCTTGAACTGTTCTGTCGTTTGTGTAAATGATGATATACCTCACGCAACTACCTACTTGGCGAGGTTTTTAGTTCTCGTGGTTATGTTCATATGAATCTAAACATCTCCATAGTTTTGCAAGAGTTTGAGAGAACTATGCCCCAATAGTCTCCTTGAAGCGGCCCCACTCCACTCTCACACAGGTGACTTATGTTGTTCGACTCGCCGAAACACACAACGGTCATTAAAAGCATTGCTTAGCTTATTCCACTTTTGATCACTGTTTACATCATAGGAATGGACTTGGGAGAAAAACACCCACAGTGACCGCACAAGGTCTATGCAAGTAGGCTGTCCCCTTGAACCTAGATCTTGGGATCTCCAGTCAACTAGGTAGGGTTTTCCTTCACATAGCACCTTAAATTTCCATGGGCTTTAGTCTCATTCATTTCGATGTTTTCTTAACTTGATCTCGATTCAAACCTTTTGTTAGTGAATCCGCAATGTTATCGTTTGATCTTACAAAATCAATAAAGATAACCCCATTTGAGATCAGTTGTCTGATGGTATTTTGTCGATGAAACATATGTTTCGACTTACCATTGTATATAAAGCTCTGTGCTCTACCAATTGTTGCTTGATTATCATAATATATACATATTGTGGGCACATGCTTTGGCCATTTAGGAATATCCTCCAAGACATTCTGAAGCCATTCAGCTTCTTCTTCACACTTGTTTAGAGCTACAAACTCATATTCCATTGTATATCTGGTTATGACTATTTGTCTTGAGGATTTTTATGACATGGCTTCTCCCCCCAAAGTGAAAATAGATCTACTTGTGCCTTTGGTATCTTGAATATCAGATATCCAACTAGCATCAGAGTATCCTTCTAAAATAGCAAAATCTCTGGAATAATGCAATCCATTATCATGAGTATATCTAACATATCTCAGTACCCTCATAATCGCTTTCTAGTAGCTTTCACTTGGATTGCCTGTGAATCTACTTAAACTGCTCATAATAAAAGCAATATCTAGTCTAGTGCAGCTCATGAGGTACATTAGACTGCCTATGACCCTTGCATATTTCGCTTGGTCAACACTTTGACATTTATTCTTGGACAGATGTTGGCTCGTTTCTATTGGAGTTCTAGCTATACCAGAATCATCCTTGCCAAATTTATCAAAAATCTTGTCCACATAGTGTGACTGAGTCAATATGAGACCTTTAGGTGACCATTTGATTTGGATGCTCAAAATCGTATTGGCTAGTCTCATATCTTTCATGTTAAATCTTGAATTTAACATGTCTTTGGTACATTTTACCATTTCATTGTTACTTCCAACAATGAGTATGTCATCAACATACAAACATAGAATAATATATCCAGTATCGGTAATTTTAACATATACAGATTTGTCACACTCATTTATTTTGAAGTCATTTGTCATCATGACACTATCGAACTTCTCATGCCATTTCTTTGGTGTTTGTTTAAGTCCATACAAAGACTTCGCCAATCTACAGACTTTCCTTTCTTGTCCTAAAACTACATGACCCCCAGGTTGTTCCATGTATATTTCTTCATCATGATCTCCATTTAGGAAAACGGTTTTAACATCCATTTGATGTACTTCTAGATTCCGCAAAGCGGCAATTGCAAGTATTATTCTTATAGAGGTTATTCTTGATACAAGAGAATATGTATCAAAATAGTCAAGGCTTTCCTTTTATCGGTAACCTTTTATAACCAATCTAGCATTGTACTTATCAATCCCAAAAGAAGATCCATTAATTCCCACGTATGGTTTTACATGATGGAATCAATTTCACTCTTAATGGCATCTTTTCATAAGGTGCCTTCAAATGAACGTATAACATCATTATATGTTAGAGATTCAGCCTCTAGCATATAGGTTAGAAAATATAATCCAAAAGATTTTTGTAACCCTTTCGACCCAGCCTAGACGCCAGCCTGAACTGAACGAGTTATATTGGATTTTGCCGAAACAAAACTTGAATCGATTAACTAAACTTAGGTCTATTTTTTCCTTGTTATCTTGTCTAGATGCAACATTGTAACCTAAAGTGAGCATGCTGGCAGAAAATGAAATCTCAACTAAATTGGGCGTCGATTAGACATCCAATTGCGCAAATTGAAATTTAGGGACTAAATTGCAAATCTAGAAAATTAAGAGGGCTTAATTAATTTTGAAATTATCTTTCTTCAATTAGTCAAACTACATGCTTGCCTGGAAAATTTCAGCTCAAAACGATAATCCAAACTCATACAATTGCATACATAAGATCTAAGGATCAAAACAGAGGAATCTCAAAACAAAAACCTTCCATAATTACCATAACGGTTAGTCGTACCGATACGGTCCCAAGTCGTATCGGTACGCAGGCTACACAAAGTAAAACCAAAATCTAGTAGCTCAAAACTGTACCGATACAGCTCTTCGCGTATCGGTACGCCTTGTCAAAATACACTAATTCGTACCGATATAGAACCCCGCGTATCGGTATGCATGGACTTGTAATGTCCAAATTTACTGGGTTTTTACTCGAACATAGATTCAAACATGCATTAACAAGTCATAAACAAGTATATCACTAATCTAGGGATCAAACCATGCCAGGATATCCATAAAACATGCTTAAAACATGGCATCATACTTCAATCATGAATCTAGAGGCATGCTTCCTAAAACTCAACCATTCCAAAACTCAAAACATAAATCTACCTCAAAACCAAATATATAAAGCCTCTTAAAACACCAAAACAAT
Organism: Hibiscus mutabilis; assembly: GCA_019671005.1. Classification (NCBI taxonomy): domain Eukaryota; kingdom Viridiplantae; phylum Streptophyta; class Magnoliopsida; order Malvales; family Malvaceae; genus Hibiscus; species Hibiscus mutabilis. The sequence continues at coordinate 16,465,145 of CM033714.1, read as the reverse complement.
AATATAAACTTGCTCAAATAGAGAGTTTAGCAAACAACCCTCCCAAATAACAATGAACCTCATTGCCTTTATTACTACTAGTCTAGAGTAAAACCATACTTTTGAATAGTTCGATTCCTTGGATTCCCCTCGATTGCTTGTTGACTCCAACCTTCAATTCTATACATTGATGGTAAAAGAGAGCGTAACCACACTAGGCTTAGTGAGGAGTGCTCAAAACACAACACCATCAATATAATTAAAACCGATTTCCAACTCACTACTGCAATCAACATTTAAAACATCCTTTAAAATAGCATCATGCCCTTTAAACCATGCACTTAACATTTCTAAAACATGCATATTAAACCATATGCAACATGTATCATGGATCTACAGTAAAATTCCATTTGTTAACCCTCAATTTAAGCTTTCCTATGCATAACAACCTATATGCAAGTCTTAAAGAGTAAACATGTATAAACCCACATTATACAACATAATCCATCACATGACACATTATCAATTATATTGGCTTTTAAGTGATCATAAACCAAGTTCCACTTTACAAAATATTACATCAGATATACGGATTCAACAAGTGTTCTCTCAACACTTCATGCAATCTCAACCGGAATTCAAGGTACAATAATAACCAGGTACAATTACAACCCAATCATCGGTTAGATGCATAATCCACTAATGGGAGTTTTTGGTACCATATAACCCCTCAACCGTTAGGGTACTCATTGTGGAGTTTTCGGTACCTTACAAGCCCTCAACACCCGAGACGACTTTTTATAGTGCAATATCAATCCTATGGCCAGCCAACTATATCCGATAACATTTAAACCACATCCCTTGCCAATATAATTCATTATTAACCATGTACCTCACTGTTTTTATATGCAAAACTCAACCATTTTCTAATGCATTAAACCATGCATTCACAAGTATTCCACATACTTACATGGATCATTTCCAAATGAACCCATCATCAACATATAATCAAAAGCAGTATAAAACATACTTAAATCATGCATGAATAGTAGGTACCATGTAATTCAAAAACAAGTGCATAAAAACAATTTCCTCAAAGCACGGCTGAGAGAAAAATCTTTTTATACTTACTTTCGAGTTTAAACAAACGTTTCAAGCTTGATTTAAACCCCCAATATAACCTTTAAACCATTTCAAAGCTAAAATCCACGTTCTCACTCACCGACTTTGCAAAGACTCGTTCACCGATGCGAACTACTCCTCTAAAGCTTCCGAAACAGTGTCACAAGCTTGAGGATTAATCGCCCCTGATTTTACCACACAAAAATAGGGGATTCAATGCATCAAATTGCATTCAAATACTCAACAACATTAATCCCCAACAACATTATCCAAAAACTCTTCCGCAACAACCGAAAACAACATTAAACATCTTCCAAACCTAACCAAGCCAAAACCTAATGTTCAATCCATCAATTAACTTCAATTGACATCAAAAAAAATAATCTAACACCAACCTTATACTTCCAGCATTCATTAAACACCCATAACTCGCCAAAAACACAACACTAGCAATCTAGAAAATTAGAGATTCACATATTTTTGGGATTACAATGTTAAAAGTAACTTATTAACATTATAAAATATCAAAATCATGATTATAACCAATCAAGAATTCAGCAAAACAAATCTGAAATAAAAATCACTTAATCTCATCAACTAAACCTTGATTTACCAAATTTCCTTATTTAAATCATTAAAACTCATTAGAAAATATTAAACAAGGATCAATTACTTGGAAATTTCAATAAAGAACCATTCATTAGAGGAGAAGAACAAACCTTACCTCTAATGAGTGAATTTCCTCTCAATGTTTTACTCTTGAAAAACAAAAGAAAACAATGAGATTTTGTAAAACATGATTGAAGAATCCATTAAAAATCAAAGGTTTAAGAAATAAAGAGCATTAACTCAAATCTTTGATGAAAAATAAAGTGTTTGGCTGAAGAGAAGTTGAGAGAAAAGTTTGAGAAAAGAAAGTTACATCAAAAGTGATGTTTAGGAATAACCATCTTCCTTAATTAACTCCTTTTTAATTTCCTTAATTAAAACCCATTAAAAATTAATCTCAATTAAGAGGAAACTCAGATTAAAACATTAGGTAAAATAGTTCCTTAAAGATTCAAAGTTTTGGTCATTTTTCAAAACAACCACTAAAAATAGTTTTCAACCTTTACATTTTGGTCACTAGACAAAATGTCAAATCTCCAAACTCCATTTTCCAAAATTGACTTACCAAAAATAACCATATATTAAATAATGATTTTTATATATTTTTCTCATATTTTCCTCACACCAAAAATAGTTATTCCAATTTAAATCTCGAATCTCGAATTCCGGTCCACCAGACGGTCTAAACACCCTAGAAACTCTTAGGCCCAAAATCGAGACGTTACAATTTTTATATCCTTGCTCGTTTACTTCTTCATGGCTCTATTTCAAGCTCAACCCCTTGTTGATCATCTGTGTTATCTTCATCAATAGTCTCTAAAGTTAGTTTTGTTGAATTTTAGTTAACTTCTCTAGCTTTACAAGGGAATACATTTTCAAAGAAAGAGGCACTCTTTGATTCAATTATCGTATTCTTGTGAATCTTAGGGTTTTTAGAATCATACACAAGAAATCGATGTGCATTGTTATGTTCTGCATAGTCAATGAAAATACAATCCACGGTTTTAGGACCTATTTTCATTTGTTTTAGTAACATGACCATTACCTTCGCAAGACACCCTCACACTTAAGTGGTTGTAAGAAGATTTTCGATCTTTCCATAATTCATATGGTGTCGTGTCTATTTTCTTGCTGGGAACTTTATTTAAAAGGTAATTAGCTGATAGAATAGATTCCTCTCACATGTTCTGTGATAACCTAGAGCTTCCTAGCAAAGCGTTCATCATTTCCTTTAGAGTTTGATTTTTTTGTTCGGCTACTCCATTTGATTGAGGAGAATATGGCGGTGTCACTTCGTGAATAATCCCGTGTTGTGAACAATATTCACCAAATGGTTTAACTTATTCACCACCAGGATCACTTCTTACCATCTTAATCTTTTTATTAAGTTGGTTTTCAACTTCCTGCTTATAGAATATAAATTTCTTTATAGCCTCATCTTTGCTCTTAAGCAAATATACATAGCATTATTTTATACTATCATCAATGAAGGTAATAAAATATTTATTCTCTCCTCTAGTTTGGACAAATTTTAAGTCACAAACATCGCTATGTATTAGATCAAAAGGTTTTGTGCTTCTTTCAACAGTTTGAAATGAAGACCTTGTTAATTTTGCCTTAACACAAGTTTCACATTTATGATTATAATTAATGTGAAATGAGGGAATATGCTTCAAGTTAATTAACCTACGCAAAGTATCATAATTAACATGTCCGAGTCTGCCATGCCATGTATCATGTGACTCAAACATATAAACAGAAGAAGAAACATTTTTCTTATTCGTCGTTTTTGCTTTTTCAATGATAGCATTGAGTTACCACATGTTATTCAATACATATCCTTTCCCATAAATATTTCCCATTTTGACAAAATCAACTTCTAGGATTCAAACACCATCCTAAAGCCATGCATACTTAGGAGTGTCCTAGAAACAAGGTTCTTTTGTATGTCAGGTACATACAATAAGTTTTGAAGCTTCAACTCTTTGCCCGAAACCATCTTCAAAACTACAGTCCTCTTCCCCTTGATCTTGGAAGTTGCATCATTGTCCATGTAGAGCTTCTCCTCGTTCTCACTAGGAACCATGTTAACTTCAGAAATCACAACACATATATTCATATCAGAAACTTGCTTGGAAATTTCTTCTACAACACTGACCTTGTTCGTTACCTCTTTTAAAGTCCTTATTAATCTCCATCATGTTTACCTTGGCATTTCCTTGGTAATATCAGGGTTGACAGCTTTGTTAAGTCTTTTTGCCACACCTCTATTATGACTCATAGTCACCATGTTCACACAGTATGAGAGTAATCTTAACAATGAAACTAGAACTAACAACAATTTTGTAATAACCAACAAATTAATTCCCGGTTATTTCGATTTTCTTATCCAACAAAATTAAAGTTCTGAAACAAAATTAGTAACCAAAGTTACTTCTAATGACAATTTCTGTTAAACAGATTTGTCTACTTTGAAAGTGAGATCAAGCAAACCCGTTAAAACGACATGATAAATCCTGAAACGTATTTATTTGCTCTCTCAATTTTACTAGGGTTTTTGATTTGTCTTAGATTGGAAGGAGTTGAGTTCTGTCTTGTTTGAGATTGTTAGAAAACAAATAATAATAATAATCTGAAACTGAAACAAATCCTGAAAGTTACTTCTAATGACAATTTCTGTTAAACAGATTTGTCTACTTTGAAAGTGAGATCAAGCAAACCCGTTAAAACGACAGGATAAATCCTGAAACGTATTTATTTGCTCTCTCAATTTTACTAGGGTTTTTGATTCGTCTTAGATTGGAAGGAGCTGAGTTCTGTCTTGTTTGAGATTGTTAGAAAACAATTAATAATAATAATCTGAAACTGAAACAAATAAACAACAACAACAACAATAATAATAATAATATGGATTTACCTTTGCATGTCAACTATAAAACATGGCCGTACCTTGTTTGAGAGTTTGGCGGCAATTCTTGATTGTTCGAGTGTGCGGCAGACATGGTTCGAATAGAATTCGAATGGTGGATACGAGTTGAGGCTTGTGTAACAAACCGTTTTTTAAGACAGATTACCCCACTCTTATGGTGCTGAGAAGCATTGGATGTCTATCTCTCAGGATACAACAATAAAATGAGCACAGCAGTAGCACGTCTGCAGTGATCAGCGAACTGTAACCTCGTCTTCTTCTATCATCAAAATACTTTAGAAAATCAAAGTGAAAATAGTAGAAAAACTCGGTGTTTTTTTCATTAGTAAAACCTAGTGGGTTTGCATGCTATTTATAGGGGTAGGAGTTTCATTGGAAATAAAACTTGTGAATTATCTGAATAAAATTTATTTATCAAATAGCATTATTATAATAATATCTGAATTAAAAGATAATATCTTATTATATATTTATTCTTTTAATTATAAAATATTCAAAAAATAATATTCAAATTTAAGAAAAAATATCTTGTAATGGGTTAAAATATTTATAAGCCCGTGAAGGGCCTAACTAGTGCAAACATTTACATTACTCATATCATATCCGTTTCAATTATTCAATAACCATCAAGTAGAGTTTTGTATATAAACATATCTCACGCTTGATAATCCATCAATATAGTATATAAGCTTTTCTTTTTTTCTTAACTTAATTCACAAGCCCACTTTGAGCATCAATTTCTCATTCATCACATTTTTCATACAACCTGTCCACAAGATGCCCCAACTTTTCACATAGTTGGCATTGATAACGAGGCATTCCCTTATACCTGTTCCCATTGTTGCCATTATCCCTAGAATCATCTTGTGAGGCAATCTGTTGAGAATTTTCTTGATCTTCATTAGCAACATGCAAAGGTTTCCTGGCATTGTACCTAGTATAGTTGATGCCAACAAGAAATCGAGAGGAATCTTCCATACGAGTCTCAGCATCAACAAGAATTGATACAACATTTTCAACTGTAAAAGGTTCCCTACTTGCTGTAATAGCTGCAATAGAGGGTTCATATTCAATAGGCAGCCCATTTAGGATCGTGGCTATGTGTTCAACATCCGAGATTGGACTATCACAATTCACAAGTAGCCAAAAGATCACAAGTTTCTTTAATCGCCATTGTAAACTCCTTCATGGTTTATGAGCCAACAAGTTGAGGTAAGATGGTTGCACTCACCGTTGACAGCAACCAAGATGCTAAAGAACTGTCTTGCTTGTAGAACTGAATATATGCAGGATTGACAACCTGCTTAATCTAACTGATTTGAAACTGTTAACCTAGTTACAACAAACTAACAACTCAACTGCCATCTTAACTGAGTTTCATAACAGCTTAACAAGCAGCACGTGATATTGTTGAATAGCTTCCAGTGTAGATGTCTCGATGAACGAAAGTCCCTCTTTCTCTGCAAAGCATTGACCATCCTCCGTCGCAACTGCTCAGTCGAAGATGCTTTAAGTCAATCTTGTTCCCGATCAACATAATCAAGATATTAGAATCTGCATGGTCCATGAGTTCCTTCAGCCATCGGCTTACATTTTCGAATATTGTCTGGCTTGGTAACATCGTAGACTAGAAGCGCTCCGAGGGTACCCCTATAGTAAGCACTGGTTATTGCTCTGTAGCGTTCCTGACCGGCAGTGTCCCGTATTTGCGGTTTCACAATTCTTCCCTCAACCTGACAGAAGCTAGATATATTATGAACATCTACCTTATGGCTAACGTGCAGGAGGCAAAAAAGAAAGACAGATCTGCTGCCACTAAAATGACCAAACCAGAACCATGAGATTCAATCAACTTCATTTCTTCCTGTTGCAAGAACGAAATGCATATATGTATAATAAATTTCAATATTCCGAAAGTATAAAAACATGAATTTATTAAGAAATAACCAAGAATCTTACATTTGTGTGTGTTATCACTCAATTTACACTGTTTTTGAAATCCAAACGAAAAGGAAAGATTAAACAAGCAACAAATCAGATCGCTGCATGTTTAGGGCTATAAATAATCGGCTTAAAGGTAAAAAAAAAAAACTCTTGAAAGAAAAATTAATTAAGCTCTTGAACTTTTTTCTGCACCCAATTAAATCATTGAACTAAAAAATCGAATAAGTCTTTAAACCAATAAATTCAATTAATTAAGTCCTTTGACCAATTTGACCATTAAATCTTGACGGTTTTTTTTGGATCCGTTAGTGCGGTGCGTCATGTCACAATGTTTTCGCTTCACATTTAAAAAAACTATTTTGTTAAAAAATCTTTAAAAGTTTTAGAAATTTTTAAAAACTTAAAAAACTTATAAAAAAATATTTTTAAAAAAATCTATAAATTCAACATGATAGAACTATAGTGTATCATGTACCAGTAACTTAATTGCTCAAAAAACTTAATTGAGTACAGAAAAAATACAACTTAGTTGATTTTTTTCGAAAGTACAATTTTTTTTACAGCCTTAAGCCTAAATAATTTACTTAAAAGATATTAAATTTACACTTCAGTAGAAATAAATGAATTAAACATTAAAAAAACAAGAATAAAGAGAGAAAAATAACTTGGAGAGTGTGGGTGGTGAATTAGACTCTGATGGGGATGTTAGACTTTTTCTAAACAAGAATTAAACTTTTTCATTAAATAGAAAGATATTATATTCTAAGCACAATATAAGTATCTTTTAGTAACTAGATCAATTAATGGATCTTGAGCGTTTGTTAGATTAGATTCTAAGTAAAATTCGTTTCGAGTAAATCAGGAAAGCAAGTTAAATTTTCCCACACCAGAATCGTCAATTAATACAACCTTAAACAAATAATTGTATTCCTTGTCTAGTCTCCTTGCCATTTTTTTTCTATTTGTCTTTTTTATTGTTTTAAATCTAATTAAAAAAATTATCGAAATTTTATAAAGTTATATTATGAGTTCTTCTCACCATGTCATCTATGAGAAAAAAGTTGTAAAGCCTTGTCTATTTTCAATCTTTCAAATTCAAGTTTTACCATAACTCTATAAGTAAATAACATGTATAGATTTTCATTTTGATTTTTTTTAATTATGGAGACAACGGTCGTTATATTAATCGAACATTACATGTAAATAAGGAGGATCATATATATTTTTATACAAACAATCACTTAAAACACTAGAATAGGGGTAGAATCGAGTGGGGCGGGATGATTTTGCATTTTTCACTCCGTCTCTAACACTTGTAGTTATGGTTTTAAAAAATCTCCATTAAATGCTTTAAGGATTTTTTCTTTCTCATACCCTCCCCGCGCGAATTCCCGCGATTTTTAGGGAATCTCCATCCAGAAAAATTAAATAAAATTACTATTTTACTGACCAAAATAGATAGCCAATTCAGTTCAAAATATAAAGTTTGGATACTTTGATTATAAGCAGTTATGATACGATGAAAATTGAATGAGTGTTGTGTTGGGGGAAATTTAGACGAGAGTTTTAGCTTATATATAAAAACTAAGATAGAAACATGTTGAGAAACTTGTGTGTGACTAGATTTGAAAGAAAGTTGAAGTGATATAATATAGTTATAGTTTTTTATTAAAATATATATTAGGGGTATATAGATAAATAAGTATATATATTTTAAAAATCTTGTAAAATATCTGGATCCTTGCGGATATATTTTAAGATCCCACTGTTATTTATACGGTTACGGTCTGGTTATCCCCATGATCCGGATATAGCAATCCCGTCAACGTCCCCATTTGAGCTTCGGTGATAAAACCTCCCCGTCCATGTCCCATGGGTGAAGATTTCGGTTATTTCATTCTGTCGATTCGAATCCTCACGATTTTCGAATATTCCTCACCCAATTCTCATCCCTACACAAGAACATGTTCAAAAAGCGACGGAGAGACCTATATTTAGTTTTTAGCTTTAGTAAAACAATCGACGGCCATATTTGCTTCTCAACGAACCCGATGAAACTCCACAACCTAATATTTTCGTAAAATCTAACAATTGCACGTACTAGAGAATAAGGACGTGTTAACAAGTTTAAGTCTGGATTTTATTGTACTTTAAATTCGATTATGTATAGACCTAGTATGGATGGTGATGGACTTGAGTGTTGAATCGATTGTTGTTGTATTATTATCGAAAGAAGCAAGAAAACTGCTTCAAGAAAGAACATATACAGCCTAAAAAACAATCAGTCCAAGATCACCTAACCTATACAAAGCTGTGTATTTACATAATCATTTCTATAAATTTTCTTTCTATGCATTCTAATCTTCACTATATCATTAATGATATCAAAAATATTCCCCGGAAGTTGAGAAACACCCCTGAAAAATCTAAAATTTCTTTCCCCAAATACTATAAATGTATGTATTCCGGGCTATCTTTAATATGCAGACCAAAATCGATTTACCCCTCAAATTCTTGACAGCCCAAGAGAATTATGCATCGCAGTCATCAACCGAACGGTTGACACCAAATTGAGGGAAAAAGTATTCAAGTTTTTAGTATAAAAAAGTATATGGTACGAGTATCTTTATGTATGGTAGATATCCATATATTAAATGAAACTTTAATGTACTTTATTATTAGGGTTTAATACCCATTGAAATTAAGGTTTCTATCTTATGCCAATAAATATAGAGTTTGGAGAAAGCATTGTACATAACCTTACATTCAGAATATAATACAAGTCTCTCTCTTTGCCTTTCATCTTTGTTCTTGTTCATCTCTCTTGTTCTTCTTTACTTTATTCACAACACGTTATCATCCCGAGACTCTAATCAATTGAGGTCTTCATTGTTCGAATCCAAAAGAAGTTACCGGAAAGAATTCGATTATGGGATGAACCAAAGGTAAGTTTTTTCCCCTTATTTTTTTAGTTATTGTTTGTCTTTCTCTTTATATATTTTAACCTATTTTTTTATTATTTTTGAAAAACATGAAAGCATGTTTGATTGTATTTGGATTTTGAGCATTGGGCAGAGATGAGTTTGTGACTACTCACAAATCAAAAGACGATTTGACAGAGATGATCCGACCGTGTTTGGTTTTTATTTAATCGATATTATGGTATGCTTCTTGAAATATCACTTATTATTATTATTATTATTATTATTATCATATAATAAGAATACATACAAAATTATTCTACCATATATTGGTGATCCTCCAAAAGAATTTCAATTAAATATTGGTGACTACATCTACCATATATTTCGATATAGCGATTGTTTAATCATTCTTATATCATTAAATATAGTGTTTGGTTAGTACATTCTAATATCATTAAACTTTAATTTTATTCATCATGACTTGATTTCTTTCAATAATATTAAGAAACCGTTTTTGTTATTATTATTATTATTATTATTATTATTTTTACTTACTTTAATACGAAAGAATTACTTTAAACATTGGAGGGAATGAGTTGTTTATACATTAAACAATATAAAATCATTATAGTGATTATATTTATTTACGTCACTGGAGGTTAGTGATTGCATCGATTAATCATTCTTACTTATACATTCTTATAGTTGTTTATTTGTATAAGAATGACAATTATTCTTATAATAATTATATTTATGTTATTTTATTGATTAAAGTTGCTATTTTTAACCATATTTTGAGTTTTACATGATGGCTTAGAAAGAGATATGACATAAAGAGATTATGAGGAGCTGTCTTGGTCATTTATATCTCCATTGTCCTCGAGAGGAAAATCAATATCGGTAAACTCTATTTTTATTCTTTAAATTACGATTTTAAAGTACAATAAATTATGGTGATTTATGATCTATAAGAAGACTGTTATAAATTATGGTGATTTATGTTCTCTGTGTTGGTTTAATCCAAATATATTGGCTGGACATCCCGTTCTGCGAAGGCTATTGGTCTCAAAGAAGGTTTCTAAAGGACCTTGTGAACTGGTTTAACAATGCCGCGTACGAGGATTAAATTTTTGGAATAACCTGCTCAAAATAAGGCCAGAACCATATACTTCTTTGTCGTCACCTCCATGAGGGGTTGAAATCTGAATATTTAACGTTGAAAGATCCTCTTGTTCCTTGAAATAATCTAAAGGAACAATATGACCATCAGAAAACTGTTATTCTACCTAAAACTCAATATGGTTGGTTGCATATAAGATTGCAAGATTTCAAATTAGTAAGCGAGTACAACTCTGCTATGTTTCGAATTACTTCATAATTGAAGTTATGTGGTCAAAATATTACTGATGAGGATATGTTAGAAAAAAACATACTCCACTTTTCACGTAAATAATGTTGTCCTCAAACACAATATCGTGAAAAATGTTTTAAAGGCACACTGGCTCCACTCCATTCCCTGAAGTGAATGTGAGATTTTATAATAAATGACACATTAGTAGTTCAGGTCATGGTCAAGGCTATGGACATAGACATTGTGGTCATTTTAAGAATATTTATACCCACCAAAAATGAGATTATAAGGATGACAAGAATGATAAAGTTCATATTAAAATTTTTATGTTATCAATGCGATGGTACAAACCATTGATCTCATACTTGTCAAACACCGAAGCATTATGGACCTTTATCCACAATCATGAATGATAAAGGAAAGAAAATATAAACAAATTTTGTTTACGAAAATGGCAAAAATAATTATGGCGTTATTGGTCTAACTTAATTAGATATTGTTGATTTTCTCATAACCATTGAAGGAAATAATTCGCCATTTATTTTGTTTCCTTATAACCTCTAAAGGAAATAATTGATTTTTTACTTTATTTTGCTTTATGTTAATATGCTTTACATATTATTTATTTATGTTTTATATTATATATATATTAAACATTTATTTATTATTCTTTGAAGAATATGATTACTTTCGAAATAAAATATGCAATGAATTGTGGTGATTTATGCTTAGTAGACAGTGCAAGTACTCAAACTATACTTAAGCATAAGAACTATTTTCTCATTTAAATGCAAGGGAAAAATGTGAGTACTATATCTCAAAGTACTAAACTATCAATGCTCTTGAAGAGTAATAACTTCTTGTGACATTATCTTTTATAGATAATTGATTTGATATGTGCTATATTTAATATTTTTCATTCCCTGAAGCGAATGGTACAAAGCACATATTTTTCTTTCCTCGAAGTGAATAGAACAAAGCACATATTGAAAGATGCATAATTATACATATTTTCTCATTTAAAATGCAAGGGAATAATGCGAGTACTATATCCGGAAGTACTATCATAGAAGGCTCCGAAAGAGCAAATATGTTATTGCCAAATGGAACTTAATTTCATATTTACAATGCGTTATACTCGTCAAAGTCGTAAAGAGACTTATTGGATTTTAAAGATATTCACAGAAATGAATATCATATTAAGACTATTAGTTAAGAGGATGCTGGCTATCTCCATATTATGAGTATAATTCAAGGCAATAAGAAAATTTTGACAAAATTATATGCACTATCATCTAGATTGTACTACACAAGAATTAGTACAAATTGAAGCTCGTGCTATTATAAACCAAAAGTTTACTGATAACTTTATTATTTGGCATGATCGATTTAGGCCATCTCGGTTCAATTATGATGCGAAAAGTTATTGACACTTCATGTGGTTATTCATTGAAGAACTGATAGATTCTTCAAAGTAATGTTTTTCATGTGATGCTTGCTCTCAAAGCAAATTGATTATTCAACCATCACCAGCTAAGATAGATTATGAATCTATTAATTTTCTGAAACAGATACATGGTGATATATGTGGGCCCATACACCCTTATTATAAATCATCTAGATATTTTTACAGTTTTAATCGATGCATCGACTAGATGATCATATGGATCCTTGTTATCAACCCGCAACTTGGTGTTTGCGAGGTTACTTACTCAGTTGATAAAAGTACGAGCACATGTTCCAGATTACCCTATAAAGACAATTTGTCTTGATAATCCTAGTGACATGCCATTTTATATGCAGCATCACTAATTCGCATCAAGCCAAAAAATTAACATAATTTCTCCCCATTACATATGGTTTTTTGGTCAGGAACAAAAAAAATTCCATCTTAGAATTTTTGAGTATGCGATATATGTTTTAATTCCTCCACCACAATGCACAAAGATGGGTTCTCAAAGGAGGTTGGAAATATATGTCGGATTCAAATTTCCCTTGATAATTAAATATCTCGAGCTTCTGATTGAGAATTTATTTACAGCTCGATTTTATAATTATCATTTTAATGAGTTAGTTTTCCCAACATTAGGGGGAGAAAATAAAATAGCTGAAAAAATAAATAAGTTGGAATGAATTATAATTATCTCAGTTTGATCCACGTACTCAACAATGTGAACTATAAGTTCAAAGGATAATTCATTTAGCAAATCAATTGCCAGATGATTTTTCTGACCTTAAAAGAGTGACTAAGTCACATATATTAGCTATGAATGCTCCGATTAAATTTCATGTCCCGAAAGGACAAACTCTAGTTGCTAATAAGTCTAACTTACGCCTGTAGCGTGGTAGACAAGTTGTAAAACCTTTGATGATTTTGATATAACAACTATTTTTCAAGGACTTAATTGTAAAGCAAACAAATTTTTAAAGTGTCCCAAACTGACAAATATTTTGAAGCATATTTGATTCTAAGTGTTTTAATGACCAAACTATTAAAATACGCCCAGGCGTATCGATACGCCTCTAAGCGTATCAATACAATTTTTGAAATATTGGCCATTGTAAGCATCCGTTTCGATACGGCTCTGTCTGTATTGATACGGCCTTCAAATGGGCTAAGTATTTTTCCTCAGGTGTTTCGATACGATCACATTCGTATTGATACGACCTTCATACTGGGTTTAAGTTTTAAGCATTGCATACCGATACGCCACTAGGTGTTTCGATACGCTTTAAAGATTTTCTCAAATATCAGCATTTAATGATTTAGCCATTAGAGTCAGTTATTGGGAAAGACCAATTTTAAAATACCGTTGGACCCGTATCGATACACCCTCAAGATATACCTATACAGGTTCCGTTAGTAGCTCAAGCAAGCAAAATTGCATCGATACAGCTTCTCCCATATTGATACGCCCCTTTCTTTTTCACTGAGATCGTACTGATACGCTTCCCCACGTATCAATACGCCCCTGTTATTTTGTGCACAACGGCTCTTTCTTCTTATAGACATGTACCGGTACGAGCCTTCATGTACCGATACGGATGGTTGATCAAGAGCATTAATTACACGAAAAATGCAGCCCAACGGCTACAATAATGATCTCAACCACCCAAACGGCTAGAAATCAATGCAAGGGTATAAAAGCAAGCCTCCAAAGCACCAGCAACAACTATTGAACCATCAAGCAACATCCAAGCATTAATCAAAACCTTTGTGCCTTATAGAGTCATATCTTTGTACCCAACTCATTAGAGTTCTTCATTGTAAATCTTTATTTAGAGTTTGGGGTTTGTTTTGATTGTAATTGGCCAATATCCATCTTGTGAGAGATATTTTAGATTGTCAACTTCTTTTTTGTATTGAGAGATTTCTTAGGTCAATCTTTGGGTAGAAAGATTGACCGATTGTAAAGGTTACCTCCTAATCTTAGAAAAGGGGAAGAAAATCTAGTGGATTTTGTTGAAAATCCTTAGTGGGAGCTAAGGTAGTGGATGTAGAGCTTGTTAGAAGCTTGAACCACTATAATTGCCTGTGTTCTTCATTTTTCTATTTCCTTTTTGCTCTCTTAAATTTTAAATAGCCAATTCACCCCACTCTTGGCCAAATCACTATCATTTGATCCACTCAACAATTGGTATCAGAGCTTAACTCTTTGAAGGCTTAACATCCACAAGAGGTGATCCTTGAAGAGTGTTAATCATCTATCTATTCATTGCCATGGCTTCTACCTCCGGGCAAAATCTATACGAGTCACAATCGATCACAAAACTACCTTATTTTAATGGGGATAACTATCCCTATTGGAAGAACTGGATGAGACTCTTCATCAAATCCACCGACTATGTCCTTTAGGATGTAGTAGAAGATGGACCGACCATTCCGATGAAAATAGATGGTGAATGAAGACTTGTTCCGAAGACAAGGGTGGAGATGACCGATGAAGATCGAAGAAGACTCCAAATCAACGATAAAGCCCTACACATCTTGTTTTGTGCACTCGGTCCTGACATGTATGCCAAGATGTCTTCATGCACAAGTGCAAAGGAGGTGTGGGACAAGTTACATACCACTTATGAGGGCACCAACGATGTGAAGGAGACCAAGATCGAGATCCTCAATCTAAGCTATGAGAACTTCAAGATGGAGCCAAATGAAAGCGTCTCCAAGATGTTCGACCGGTTCTCAGTTATTGTAAATGGTCTCAAGGGCTTTGGTGAGATCATTCTCGAAGACAAACTTGTCCAGAAACTACTCCACTCTCTTTCCGAATCTTGGGATAGGAAGAGAACTGCAATTATCAAGGCAAAGAACTTGAAGACATTGAAGCTTGATGAATTTGTAGGATCTCTCCTTACTCATGAGATCATGAAGCAAGAAAGAGAAGAAGAAAAAAAGAGAAGAGAAAAGAGTAAAGAAGAAAGATGTGGACAAAAAGAAGCTTGGTATTGCTCTTAAAGCTTCATTTGAAGAAAACGATTCAAGCGAGAAAGAAGACGAAGAGATGGCCATGTTGGCTAAGCAGTTTACCCGGTTCATGAAGTCTAACCGTGAAAGAAAATTCAATAGAAGAGGGGAGTTCTAGAACAAGAGAAAAGAAGAAGAAAAGGACAAACTCATTTGTTATGAGTGCAAGAAGCCCGACTACATTCGCACTGATTGCCCTCAACTAAAGAAGAAGAGCTTCGGGAAGAAGAAGAAGCTCAAAGCTCAAATAGCAACTTGGAGTGACGAGGAGTCATCCGAGGATAAGAAGCATAAAGTGGTCAACCTTTGCCTCATGGCCCTTGAGGGGGAACCAATGGTAAACCCTAACTCATCATCTTTTACTTATGATAAATTATATGATGCTTATGATGAGCTACAAGATGTTTACGACGAATTAGTAGAAAAATATAAAGAGTCTATTTTGAAAAATGAGAAAAACATTTCTGATTTGAAATTTCAGAATGTGCCTCTTTCAAAAACCAATTCCGAATTGGAAAAGAAAGTTTTATATTTGGAAAATCTTTCAAATAAGCTTAAAAAGAAAAATCACGATTTAGAAATACTTCTTTCTAATTTCCAAGATTATCACACAAAGGAGGTGGATAATCTTAAAACTTCTCTTACTATTGGGAAAAATACTTTTGAAAAGGGTAGTTATCCGAAAACTCAGTATGTAAAGAGAAAGACTTTTAACCCCAAACAAAGAAGTTTTCAAAAGCAATCTAAAACTAAAAGAGTTAGGAGTGTATGGGTACCTAAGGAACTTATAGTTTCTAACAATATGAATGCTATTGCTTCTTGGATTCCTAAGGGAACCAAGATTTTGAGAACTAATATTTATGGACCAAAATGATTTGGGAACCACCAAAATTAAAAACTTGATCTTTGTTTGCAGGGGGAGCAATGCTACAAGGTCAAAACCACAAGTCAAAATTCTTGGTACCTTGATAGTGGTTGTAACACCCCTTCCCGGTTTGGTAGAGATCCGGGTCGGATAATGTTATCGGAAGACTAATTAGAGGTTCGAATACAGATTCAGAGTTCAAAGTTTTAATCAGAGTATCTAATTGGTCATTCTTAAAACTTATCTATCTTGCTTGTTGCTAATCTTAATCGGAGTTGGGGTCAATTCTAAACTTTCTTAACCTTAGGGACTAAATTCTAAATTTTACAAATTAAGGGTCCTTAGACAAAATTCAGGTGATCGTACTAAAATTAAACTTACTAATTATTAGCCTGTGAAATTTCATTACTAATGAAGGTTATTTACCTATCTGACTAGACGATACAATATTTAGTGACCATTTTGTAAACTGTTCAAAACTGTTTTGTTATTCGGATTAACCTATCGAGTGATTTCCAAACCTTATCAAATTTTACCAATACACTTAAAAATCATGTTCCTATTGGTACGTCAAAATTTAGGGCGTTCGAAATCCATTTACCAAGTTTTCACCTAGGGCTCATTTTAGACACCTTTTAACCATTTTAACCTATCTAAATCTAAGCATACAACAAAACCATTTTACCAAGTCATCATATATATCTAGAAAGGCTTATACAAAACAATTTGGTCCATATTCCACTTCACTAGGAGTTTATAATAAAAGATAACATACATATATGGCAGAGACGTGACTTGCAACCGCAATAACACAATCAAGGCTCGGAATTGATCAAGGTCCTGAAAATGCATGAGACACACATGTTAGGCTTACATAGCCTAGTAAGGTAGTTATAACATTTACAATGAAATGTATGA
Organism: Hibiscus mutabilis; assembly: GCA_019671005.1. Taxonomy (NCBI): domain Eukaryota; kingdom Viridiplantae; phylum Streptophyta; class Magnoliopsida; order Malvales; family Malvaceae; genus Hibiscus; species Hibiscus mutabilis. The sequence goes on along the minus strand of CM033714.1, from coordinate 16,448,036 downwards.
TAATCAAATATACAAGTAGTCATAATAAGCTATGCACAATTCATGCTTATTACACATATTCGTATGCTTTCATATTCAAATATTACATGTCACATAGTTATATCATATTCATATGGTCATAGCATAATTCATATGCACATATCATATTAGGTACCATTGGATACACGGATTCCATTGTACACCAACACATATAACGGAGAATGGGCCATAGCCCTTGAGCCGTAGCTTCGAAGATATAACTCTTACACAATCGACCTTATTTCCCCCACATATAGGACGTAGCCCTGGACCGTATTCCTTCCTTACCGTATTCCTTCCTTACTTAACTGAGCTCAATAATCCTATGGCATGCCAATTGTATACAATGTCCATAATTACACAAATTCACATAGTCTATATTTTTCAAGTCATATCATATCAAATATCGTAATGAGCCTTAGCTCCATATCATGTAACATTTAATATCATTTTCATATATCACATACATGTAACATATCATAGTCATATTTTCACATATCAAAGAAATGCAAGGCACTTATCGGATTTGCCAATCGAATTCGACATAGTTGCTCTACGTGAGCCCTTAAACAAATATAAACATAACCACAAAAATAATGCAACGGGATGACACCGAGCCTATCCCTTGACACAACTCTCGACAACCTGATGTTTTTAAGACTTTCAGATAACGACACATTTATTCCTGGCTTTCGGAAGAGATGACGGTTGTTCTGTATCAACCCCTTGAGCCAGTTGATATCAAGGACTCGAATTTATCGAACCAGAAAACTCGGGCTTACCAACCTATCACTAAATCGATCCGTTTGCTCCCTACTTTCTTCTCTTTCTTACGCGATAATTCCCCCTATTTACACTAATTTTTCTGGCCCCCCAATTGCACATTTGGGGCATAATTTCCCCCTATTTATACTGCAAAGACCGGCTCTCCCCTCATTTCTCCACAATCTCCACGTAAGTTGGAGTGTGGCATGAATTAAGGGGCATGATGCCCACGTGGCTTAAAGGCATTTAAGCCTATGCCACCTTGGGCCACGTCCCACCCCTAATTGGGGAGCCATGAGCCGGGTGTCCCAATTCGTGGGATTGCCCACGGCAATTCCTTCAATTTGAAGGAATTGGCTGTGGGTCCTATGCCCTTTATCTTCTTTTTTAATGAATATAATAATAATAATAATAATAAGCTGATACGGTAAGCCCAAATAACCTTTGCTGCTTCAAATTAGGTACAAGATCGAGTTAATTATTTAACCGGTATAAAATATTCGATCACCGGAACTTAACCCCGACTAGACCAGTTTTCGGGGTGTGACAACTCTCCCCCTTAAGAAAATTCGTCCTCGAATTTTTACTTTAGGTGAACAGATGCGGATACTGTTTCTGCATAATCTCCTCGGGTTCCCATGTTGCCTCTTCAACGGAATAAGTTTGCCACAAAACTTTCACTAAGGGCACAATCTTGTTACAAAGTTGTTTAACTTCTCGTGCGAGGATCTAACCAGGTTCTTCCTCATATGTTAGATTAGATTAGATTTCTACAGGCTCTAGCTCGATCATATGAGAAGGGTCTGATCGGTACTTCCGTAGCATAGATACATGAAATATGTTGTGAATCCGATATAATTCCTCGGGAAGGGCTAATCGGTAAGCAACAAGTCCAACTCTTTCGGTCACTTCGAACGGGCCACTGAAATGGGGACTTAACTTTCCTTTCCTTCCAAAACGAAGAATCTTCTTCCATGGAGGTACCTTGAGGAAGACTTTTTAACCAACCTCGTACTGAATATCTCTCTTGCCCAGGTCGACATAGGACTTGTGTCAGTCAAAGGCAGCCTTAAGCCGATCACGAATAATGGTAGTCATTTCTTCAGTTTCCCGAAGTAAGTTAGGACCTAGCATCTTTCCTTCACTGAGTTCAATCCAACAAAGAGGAGTTCTACACTTCCTTCCATAGAGAGCTTCATACGGATCCATTTCAATCGAAGCCTGATAACTATTGTTGTAAGCAAACTCGACCAAGGGCAGAGATTTCTCCCACGTATTCCCAAAGTCAATGACACAGGCTCGGAGCATATCTTTCAGAATCTGAATCACTCTTTCAGATTGGCCATCAGTTTGAGGATGGAAAGCAGTGCTAAGATGCACTCGCATTCCCAAGGCCTCGTCTAAGGTCCTCCAAAACGAAGACGTAAATCGTGGGTCAAGTTCGGAGATGATAGATACCAGAATTCCATGTAAATGAATAACTTTACGGGTGTACAACTTTGCTAGCATAGGCAAGCTGAAATCTATTCTTATCGGAAGGAAGTGAGCAGACTTGGTGAATCGGTCTACAATGACCCAAATGGCATTATTTTTCTTCAGAGTCAAAGGTAGACCACTTACGAAATCCATTGTGATACGTTCTCTTTTTCATTACGGAAGTTTAATGGGCTGCAAAAGACCCGTAGGTACCTGGTGCTCGGCTTTGACTCGTTGGCAAGTTAAACACCTAGCTACGTAGTCCGTGATTTCATTCTTTATACCAGACCACCAATAGATATTCTTCAGATCTTTGTACATTTTGATAGCTCCAGGGTGAACAGAAAAAGGGCTAGAATGAGCTTCACTTAGGATTTGGTTCCAAAGACCATCATCATCGGGAACACAAATGCGGTTGCAGAAACACAATAATCCTTCAGAATTCAAAGCAAAGTCAAGATCTGAGCTATCCTTGACCTTAGCAATAAGAGGTTGCAACTCCCCATTAGTTTCTTGGAGTGCCTTAATTCGAGATACAATAGTGAAGTGAACTCTTAGCTCAGCTAACAATTTGCCATGCTTCTTGAGTCAAAAGTGAGCATTCAGGCATCTCAGAAAAGAAGTGGGCTTCCGGCTAAGAGCGTCAACCACCACATTGGCTTTACCAGAATGGTAGTCAATGACTAAATCATAATCTTTCAATAGATCCATCCATCGGTATTGATGAAGGTTTAACTCTTTTTGAGTTATGAGATATTTCAGCTTTTGTGATCAATGTATAGGTAACACCTCTCACCATAGAGATAATGCCGCCAAATTTTCAAAGCAAACACAACTGCGACAAGTTCTAGATCATGAGTCAGAAAGTTCAACTTGTGAGGCTTGAGTTGACGTAGGGCATAAAATATGACTTTGCCCTCTTACATCATAACACAGCCTAATCCCAGGTGGGATGTATCACTATATACGGTAAAGTCTTTGCCCGACTCAGGTTGTACTAACACAGAGGCATGAGTAAGGACTTGCTTGAGCTGGTCGAAACTCTTTTTCAAAACAACAGTTCACACAAAAGGAGTATCCTTGCGGAGAAGCTTCGTTAAGGGTGCTGCAAGCAATGAGAATCCCTTAACGAATCTACAGTAATTGCCTGCAAGGCCCAGAAAACTACGAACTTCCCCCACATTCTTCGAAGGGATCCAATCAAGAATTGCTTGGATCTTCTTTGGGTCTACTTGAATTCCCGCATAAGGGATTACATGGCCAAGAAAGGATACTCCAGACAGCCAAAATTTACATTTACTGAACTTGGCATAGAGTTGTTTCTCCCAGAGATGTTCATTATGAGAAACAGAGTCTTTAAAATAGATCAGAATGTCGTCTATAAAGACAACCACAAACTTATCTAGATAAGGCTGAAATACACGATTCATCAGATCCATGAAGGCTGCAGGTGCATTCGTGAGCCCAAAAGGCATCACCATAAGTTTATAGTGGCCATATCTGGTGCAAAAGACAGTCTTTAGAACATCAGACTCATTTCACTAACATTTGGTAGTATCCATATCGAAGATCTATCTTAGAGAAGATAAAGGCATCTTTTAACTGATCAAAGAGGTCATCGATCCGCGGAAGTGGGTATTTGTTCTTGATCGTCACTTTATTCAATTGACGATAATCAATGCATAGACGCATCTATCCATCCTTCTTTTTGACGAAGAAAACCTGTGCTCCCTAGGGTGAGGAACTCGGTCGAATGAATCCCTTATCTTGAAGGTCTTGAATTTGAGCTTTTAACTCCTTCAACTCCACCAGAGCCATTCTATACGGAGTAGTGGAGACCAGAGTAGTCCCAGGTTGTACTTCTATCCCGAACTCAACTTCACGGGTGGAAGGGAGTCCTAGAAGTTCATCGGGAAACAAATCAAGAAATTCTTTCACCATGGGTACGTCTTCGATTTTCAAATCTTTCTTAGACTCTATGGCATACATGAGACTCTTTTTAGACTTGGGTTCAGACTTCATCAAGGTTATGCTCTCCTTACCGAGTCCACGGAGGAATAAGTTCTTCTTTGAACAATCTACCCAGGCTTGATGCTTGGCTAGCCAATCAAGGCCTAGGATAAGATCAAACTCATGGAAAGGTAATGCCATCAAATTGGTCGGAAATGGGATTCCTTGAATCCTCAAGGACAAGCTTTACAGATCAATCGTATAACCACACTGTCTCCTACTGGGTTAGAGACAATAACTTTAGAAGTAACTGGTTCAGATTCTAGAGCATACTTTTTCTTTTTTTAATCAAAGGTTCACTAAAAAAAGGATACGTAGAGCCTGGACGTGTTTCTATTGCAACAGGTATATCGTTAGGCGTAGACATTTTCAAATCTAATCATACAGAAAGAATTTAAATCGTGTAAGTTGCAAGTCACAGATAACATATACAGATAAACTCCTAGGTGGCATATGTAAACATAGACTCATAACGGATGCTTGGTTAGTCCTAGAATCGACTAAACCTAGGCTCTGATACCACAAATGTAACTCCTCATTCCCTGTCTAGTAGAGATCCAGGTCAGATAGTGTTATCGAAAGACTAAATGGAGGTTCATATACATATTTGGGGTTCAAAATTTTAATCAGAGTATCTCATTGGTCATTCTTAAAACTTATCTATCTTGCTTGTTACTAATCTTAATCAGAGTTGGGATCAATTCTATACTTTCTTAACCTTAAGGACTAAATTGTAAATTTTACAAATTAAGGGTCCTTAGCTGAAATTCAGGTGATCGTACTAAAATTAAACTTACTAATTATTAGCCTGTGAAATTTCATTACTAACGGAGGTTATTTACCTATCTGACTAGACGACACAATATTTAGTGACCATTTTGTAAACTGTTTTGTTATTCGGATTAACCTATCGGGTGATTTCCAAACCTTACGAAATTTTACCAGTACACTTACAAATCATGTTCCTATTGGTACGTTAAATTTTAGGGCGTTCGGAATCCATTTACTAAGTTTTCACCCAGGGCTCATTTTAGGCACATTTTAACCATTTTAACATATCCAAATCTAAGCATACAACAAAACCATTTTACCAAGTCATCATATATATCTAGAAAGGCTTATACAAAACAAGTTGGTCCATATGCCACTTCACTAGGAGTTTATAGAAAAAGATAACATACATATATGACAGAGACGTGACTTACAACTGCAATAAAACGATCAAGGCTCAGAATTGATCAAGGTCCTGAAAATGCATGAGACACACATGTTAGACTTATATAGCCTAGTGAGGTAGTTATAACATTTACAATGAAATGCATGATAATCAAATATACAAGTAGTCATAATAAGCTATGCATAATTCATGCTTATTACACATATTCTCATGCTTTCATATTCACATATTACATGTCACATAGTTATATCATATTCATATGGTCATACATATCACATTAGGTACCATTGGATACACGGATTCCCCTGTACACCAACACATATAATGGAGAATGGGTCATAGCCCTTGAGCCGTAGCTCTAGAGATATGTCCCTTACAAAACCTACCTTATTTCCCCCACATATAGGCCGTAGCCCTGGACCGTAGTCCTCCCTTACTTAACTGAGCTCAATAATCCCATGGCATGCCAATTGTATCCAATGTCCATAATTACACAAATTCACATAGTCCATATTTTTCATATCATATCAAATATCATAATGAGCCTTAGCTCCATATCATGTAACATTTAATATCATTTTCATATATCACATACATGTAACATATCATAGTCATATTTACAGATATCAAAGCAATGCAAGGCACTTACCAGATTTTCCAATCGAATTCGACATAGTTGCTCTACGTGAGCCCTTAAACAAATATAAACATAACCACAAAAATAATGCAACGGGATGACACCGAGCCTATCCCTTGACACAACTACACTCACCTCGACAACCCGATATTTTTAAGACTTTCGGATAACGGCGCCTTTATTCTTGGCTTTCAAAAGAGATGACGGTTGTTCTGTATCAACCCCTTGAGCCAGTCGATAGCAAGGACTCGAATTTATCGAACCAGAAAACTCGAGCTTACCAACCTATCACTAAATTTATCTATTTGCTCCCTACTTTCCTCTCTTTCTTGCGCGATTATTCCCCCTATTTACACTAATTTTGTCGACCCCCAATTGAATATTTTGTGCATAATTTCCCTCTATTTATACTGTAAATGCCAGCTCTCCCCTCATTTCTCCACAATCTCCACGTAAGTTGGAGTATGGCATGAATTAAGGGGCATGATGCCCACGTGGCTTAAAGGCATTTAAGCCTATGCCACCTTGGGCCACGTCTTACCCCCAATTGGGGAGCCATGAGCTGGGAGTCCCAATTCGTGGGATTACCCACGGCCTTTATCTTTTTTATGTGTTTTAATGAATATAATAATAATAATAATAATAAACTGATACGTTTAGCCCGAATATCCTTTACTGCTTCAAATTAGGTACAAGATCGAGCTAATTATTTAACCGGTACAAAATATTTGATCACCGAAACTTAACCCCGACTAGACCAATTATTGGGGTGTAACAGTGGTTGCTCAAGACACGTGACCGGAGACAAGAGTAGATTCTTGGAGCTCAAACCAAAGAGTGGATGAGTAGTGACATTTGGTGACAACTCCAAAGGCCATATTGAGGGAATTGGCTCCATTGGTAATCTTTCAACTACTCTTATTGAAAATGTTCTTTATGTCAATGGTCTTAAACATAATTTGTTGAGCATTAGCTAATTGTGTGATAAAGGTTTTAATGTTCTTTTTGATGATAATGGGTGTAAAATCATGAACATTAAAACAAATCAATTAATGCTCATAGGTCATCGCATAGGTAATATTTATATGGTACATTTAGACAACATACATACATCCAATGCATGCTTTGTGGCACATAATGAAAATGATATATGGTTGTGGCATAGGAAACTAGGACATGCTAGCATTAGTGTTTTAGAGAAATTGGTTTCCCTTGATCTAATAAGAGGTTTACCTAAGCTAAAGTTTTCTAAAGATAAAATTTGTGATGCACGTGCTAAGGGTAAACAACAAAGAACCTCATTTAAATCCATTAATGATGTTTCTACTAATAGATGTTTACAATTGATCCATACGGATCTCTTTGGGCCTATTAGGACTATGAGTTTGGGTTGTAAGTCATATGCATATGTGTTAGTAGATGACTATTCTAGATACACTTGGGTTCTCTTCTTAAGAACTAAGGATGAGGCTTTAGAAAAAATTCATCACGTTTTTAGAAATCACCCAAAATGATATTGATCTTAAAATTTCACATGTTAGAAGCGATCATGGAACCGAATTTCAAAATATGGGCTTTGAAGATTTTTGTAACGAAAATGGTATTAGCCACAATTTTTCAGCTCCTCGCACTCCTCAACAAAATGGGGTAGTTGAGAGGAAAAATAGAATTTTGGAAGAAATGGCTAGGACCATGCTTTGTGAAAATAATTTACCTAAATATTTTTGGGCGAAAGCCACTAATACGACTTGTTGCACAATTAATAGAGTAATGATTAGGCCTATTTTGAAGAAAACATCTTATGAGATTTTAAAATCCAAAAAGCCTAACATTAGCTATTTCCATCATTTTGGTTGTAAATGTTTTGTTTTAAATAATGGAAAAGATAATTTAGGTAAATTTGATGCAAAAAGTGATGAAGCTATTTTTATAGGTTACTCTTCAAACTCTAAAGCCTATCGAGTATTAATAAAAGAACTTTGGTTGTAGAAGAGTCTATACATGTTTTTTTCAATGATAACCTTCTTTCGAGGAAGGAATCTTGTGATGATGATGATGTAGGGATTATTGAAGCCATTGGTGGAGGACAAACATCAAAGGTGGATGAGATTCCAAGCAAAGAAGAAGAAACACAAGATTCACCTCTTGAAGCCTTGAAGGATTTGGCTTTAGAGGAAAAAGAGGCCACCTACCCAAGGGAGTTCAACTATGTCAAAGGTGGTAAAATTTTGGGTGATCCATCCAAAGGGGTAACCATTAGATCCTCTCTCAAACTTATAAATAATGTTGCATTTATTTCATGCATTAAGCCTAAAATATCAAAGAAGCACTAAAAGATGATTTTTAGATATTGGCCATGCAAGAAGAACTTAATCAATTTGAGAGAAGTCAAGTATGGACATTAGTTGATAGACCTAGTAATCAATCTACTATAGGAACTAAATGGGTCTTTAGAAATAAGCTAGATGAAAATGGTAACATAGTGAGAAACAAGGCTAGACTTGTTGCTCAATGTTACACTCAAGAAGAGGGAATAGATTTTGATGAAACTTATACACCCGTAGCTAGGATGGAAGCTATTAGGATGCTTCTTGCATTTACATGCTTTCATGATTTCAAGCCTTTTCAAATGGATGTTAAAAGTGCATTTTTAATGGTTTTATTAATGAAGAAGTGTATGTTGAACAACCACTGGGTTTTGAAGATCCAAAATTTCCAAACCATGTTTTAAAATTGACCAAAGCCTTATATGGTTTAAAACAAGCTCTTAGAGCTTGGTATGAAAGGCTTTCAAACTTTTTAATTGAAAAAGGTTTTGAAAAAGGCAAGGTGAACACTACACTTTTCATTAAAAGATATGACAATGACATCTTAGTTGTTCAAATATACGTTGATGATATTATTTTTGGTTCTACTAATGAGGTTTATTGCCAAGAATTTTCTAAGCTAATGCAAGGTGAGTTCGAGATGAGCATGATGGGGGAGCTCTCATTTTTCTTGGGGCTCCAAATCAAGCAAAGGAAGGATGTCACCTTCATCAATCAAGCTAAGTACATCAAGGATATGCTCAAGAAGTTTGGCTTGGAGAACGCAAAGCCTCAAGCCACTCCAATGAGCTCATCTATTAAGCTTGACAAAGATGAATGAGTTAAGTGTGTCGATTCTAAGCTTTATCGTTCAATGATTGGCTTTTTGCTTTACCTTACCGCAAGTAGACCCGATATCATGTTTAGTGTTTGCTTATGTGCTAGGTTTCAAGCTAGCCCTAGATAATCACACCTAGTAGCCATTAAGAGGATCTTTAGATACCTTAGAGATACACCTAATTTAGGTCTTTGGTATCCTAGAGACTCTTCCTTCAACCTTCATGCTTATTCGGATGCGGATTATGGGGGGTGTAAGATCAATAGGAAAAGTACCTCTGAAACATGTCAATTCCTAGGTAGTATGCTCGTATCTTGGTTCTCTAAGAAACAAAATAGCGTAGCCTTATCTACCACCGGACTGGAGTACATATCCTTAGGGAGTTGTTGTGCTCAAGTTCTTTGGATGAAGCAACAACTCTTAGACTATGGTGTTGAAATAGATGTCATACCCCTTAAGTGTGACAATACTAGTGTCATTTGTCTCACTAAGAATCCCATCCAACACTCTAGAACCAATCACATAGAAATAAGACATCATTTCATTAGGGATCATGTCTTAAAGAATGATGTAGTTCTAGAGTATGTCGATACCTTGAACCAATTAGCGAATATTTTTACTAAACTATTAGATAAAGAACGTTTTTGGACCCTTAGGAGAGAGTTAGGTTTAACAAGCCTTCCTTGACCTTTTAGAGTCCCAAAAGACCAAGAATTTGCTTGAATTGATTTGATTGCCATGTTTATGTAATTTGTGCCTCTTGATGCATCTATGCCTTTAGTTAGGGGGAGCTTGTCTCTATTCTTAACCTTCATCTTGTTCATTCATCATATACATGCATTTTGGTTCAAGTAAAATTAAACTTTTGAGCAACTTGTGGCCCAAAATGCATTTTTTGGCTTATTTGTTTCGAAATAGGTTAAAGTGTATCGATACACCATTCTTGACTCAACCCAGATTGCATTTCTTAGCACAAGTGTATCGATAGGCGTCCAAACGTATCGATACGGGCTCAAGAACATGTTTCGATACAAGTAAGTCCATATCGAAATGGTCCCTGTATTTTGATACACCTGTATCGATACGCCATGTGGCGTATTTGTACGCGCGGACGCTGAGTCTTTAAATGAGCCTTTAATGAGAATCCAACTTTAAATCAATCTCTTTAAACCCTTTTTCATCCAAAACCCTAACTTTTTCAACTATAAATACCCTTCAAATCTCTAGTTTTTCCCATAAATTTTTGAGGGTTTTTGTTCAACAAACCAAGTCTAAGATCTCTCATCAAATTGGTGCATTATCATCCATCCATTCTTCCAATTTCCTCAAATCAAGGTATAAACTCTTTCTTTTTTTCTTTTTATTTTCGTTTAGTTTAATATACTGTTTTTAATAATTTTTTGTACAAAAAGTATACTAATAGTATGGGTTTTCAAGTATTTGCAAAAAAAATTCAAAAATCCAATTTTTTTATTCGAATATAAAAATTATACCGTGTATTTTTAAATCTTTTTTGATTTTTTCCCCCAAAATCTTACTAAAATTATATTGTATAGTTTTTCACCAATACCTTGAATTTTGGATTACATATTGGATTGAATTTGATGGTTTATACACACATATGTTTTGTGCCTTAACTTATTTTCAGATTCACTATGGCACCACGAAAAAGAGGTCGAACAAACGAGGTTGGCGAGTCTTCTACTGAAGATAATTTGGCACGTCCAAATCTCAGTGTAATTTATCAAAAGAGTTTTGCAACCCCGGTGGCTCTAAACAACTTCAAGCAATACCAAAATTATAAAATCTGTTGCGAAAGAGTAACGTCTATCCCTTTTTTTAAATTATGAACGTTTCAAGTTCAAATACCTTCATCTCTTACACCGTTGGAACTTTATGCCCTTTTTGTCAATCCCTGGGTTTTTGTACCGTAATCTTGTTTTGATTTTCTTTGCCAATGCCAGGTGCATCCCCAACCAAGACCGTACTAAAATTATTGCTATTGAGTTATTCTTAATGGGGAAGAAATTTCAGATTGATGTTCAAACTCTTGTTTTGGGTTCGAAGATGAAGGAATCGATGATGAAGACTTTTTGGGACATGTTCTTGGCGGTTCTATTATGGTTCTAGATGCTCATGATCATTTTTTTCATCTCATGATCACTTGGTGGTTTCGGTCATCCGGTGGAAAGTTTTCCACTAATCGCCAAGTGGATGACTTTTGGATTCGATGCTTTCGTGAAGAGAAGCAGCCCAATCTTGCTCGAATTATGTTTGCGGAGCTAGTCTACCTTATCCATCATCGACACACCCCTCTTGTTGCATCATTCACTTATGGGACTGCTTTGAGTTACATGTTCACTCAGTTAGAGATTGATTGCTCGCCAGATTTTTCTGAGCCTCTTCTCGATCCTATTGATGAGTGATCTCTTGTTCTTTCAAAGTTCCACTATTTTAATGGTGAGTGGTTACGTCTTGCCGAGCTTCCACACGATGCGATTCTCGAACTACCGAAAGTTCCTCCTCCAGCCGCCCCTCAAGCTCCGATTGCTTCACAAGCTATGGACACTCTCATGGCTTATCTCAATGAGCAATTCACTTCATTGAGGACAACCATGACCGAAAGATTTACGGCTATTGATACTCGATTTACTTCTTTAGAGGATAGAGTTGAAGCCATAGAAAGCCAACAAAGTTCGATGGACATATCACTTACGGCTTTTCATGGAGAATGGCGACAATCTCAAGCTACTCAAACCCATGATGAAGATGAAGATCAAGACGAGGATGAAGAGGATGCTCCTGTTAGAGTATGCCCAAAGACCAATCATGAGATGGTTGTAAAAGACATACTTATTTTATCTTGTTTATTAAAATAAAGCCATTATTATTATTTCAGTCTTATTCTGTGTATCTATAAATAAACTGAATTATAATAAAGTCCTTAGAATAATATAGTTATTATTGAATGTCCTTAGTCAAGAATTATTGTGGGCTTGGACAACAAGAATGTATTAAGACTAATATGTAGTTGATTGATGACAGTGTTTTTATTGCCATGAAGATGTCAAAATCAATACATAAGTATGTGTATGGAACAACATACTGGACTGACCCACTATGAGCATGTTTCTTGGATTATTATGCGACAGTCACAACATTGCTTATGGTGATAACATGCATGATCCTCAGACTTGAGATCATCATTATTTCAACATCGTGAGTGACATATTTTGATACGGTCAAACGTGTGTCGTAACTGACTACACTATAAAGACTGATATTGGATATGTCATAATCCATGTAGCGAAATATGGTTGATCAAGATAGGATTTGTCCCTCTTACATAATATGAGTAATATCATAAGCCACTTGATTGTGTGAGACTAGAAAATGCATGGCCATGCTCGAATAAATTGATATGGGATATCATAATTATTCGTTTATAATAGTCTACTCAAGACATCAAGAAACATTAGATGGACTATACAAGTGTGACTAATCCATGACTTGTGTCCGATCTAGATATGAGGACAAAAGGATGAAATACATAAAAGAAGTTAATCACAGAAAAAAGGTTAAATCGAACAACAATTTCATGTAACTTAGGTAGCAATAATGTATTGCTAGATGCCACTCGTTGTTTGTAATATTAGAATTGTTCTGGATATTACTACTAACGTTACATGAACCTACAAGGGTCACACTCTATGATTGAAATGAACAAATATCGATTAGATAGCATGTGTACAAACTTGTTGTGCACGTAATTAGTGAGAAACCGAAATTGTTATAATTATTGTAATTATGGATAATTTCGTTTATATATATATATGTGTGTTAATATTTGATAAGTTATTGTAATTATCAAATATTATTAAAGTATATATCTCTAAAAGAAACCTAATTAATGTAGAATCAAATTCTACATATTTAATTATATTCGGTTAAATATATTGTATATTTAAGAATTCGAATTTAATTAGAATTAGGTTTTTAAAAGCTATATAAAGGCATAAGGTCTAGCATCCATTTATTCCTGTTTTTTGAAAAACCTCTCTAATAGTTAGAGAAGAGAAAATATTGTTCGTTTCATTTGGGTGGACTACGTAGAGGTAGAAACGCTATTGTGATGACTCAGATTCGATTTGGTTATTCCGAATTCCCTACGGATTTTCAGATTCTAGATTTATTAAGGTAACATTTCATCCTTCATCACCCAAATTCGTCTCTTGTACATGGATCACTGGTGGATTACGCCGGATAATTTTTTTGCTGCGCCATGGGGTGTACCGGCATTTCCCAACAGCTCCCTAAACCTTCATTTAATTGCATGTCATATTAGACTTTTCTTTTTATGCACCTATGATATTTACTCTATGAACCTATGCTTTAATTTTATCTTTGTTTGGATTTGGATTATGTTGCTTTAATGATACTTATGTTGCTTAGATTATGTTTTGAATTATGCTAAGTATGTTGCTTTGAATTATCCTTTTCTATCATTGATTTTTGATCTAACAAAAAGGGGGAGAATGTGCATAAGCTAATTTTTTTAATTTTTTTCAAAACCTAGCTTACTCTAAGGGGGAGTAATTTCAAAACACTTAAAAATTTGCTTTGGTTTTGTTATATCAAAAAGGGGGAGATTGTAAAACCTTTGATGATTTTGATATAACAAATATTTTTCAAGGAATTTATTGTAAAACAAACACATTTTTAAAGTGTCCCAAACTGACAAATATTTTAAAGAATATTTGATTCTAAGTCAAAAAATTATAGCCCTAAATTTTTCAAAGTGTTTTAAAGGCCAAACTATTGAAATACGCCTAGGCATATCGATACAAATTTTGAAACATTGGCCACTATAAGCATCTGTTTCGATACGGATCTGTCTGTATCGATATGGCCTTCAAATGGGCTAAGTATTTTTCCTCAGGTGTTTCGATACGATCACATTCGTATCGATACAACCTTCATATTGGGTTTAAGTTTTAAGCATTGCGTGTCGATACGCCACTAGGTGTTTCGATATGCTTTAAAGATTTTCTCAAATATCAGAATTTAATAATTTAGCCGTTAGAGTCAGTTATTGGGAAAGACCAATTTTAAAATACCATTGGACTCGTATCGATACACCCTCAAGATGTACCGATACAGGTTCAGTCAGTAGCTCAAGCAAGCAAAATTGCATCGATACGGCTTCTCCCACATCGATACGCCCCTTTCTTTTTCACTGATACCGTACCAATACATTTGCCCGCGTATCAATACGCCCTTGTTATTTTGTGTACAACGGCTCTTTCTTCTTATAGATAGGTACCGATACGGGCCTTCGTGTACTGATACGGATGGTTGATCAAGAGCATTAATTGCGCGAAAAATACAGCCCAAAGGCTACAATAATGATCTCAACCACCCAAACGCTAGAAATCAATGCAAAGGTATAAAAGCAAGCCTCCAAAGCACCAGCAACAACTATTGAACCATCAAGCAACATCCAAGCATTAATCCAAACCTTTGTGCCTTATAGAGTCATATCTTTGTACCCAACTCATTGGAGTTCTTCATTGTTAATCTTTATTTAGAGTTTGGGGTGTGTTTTGATTGTAATTGGGCAATATCCATCTTGTGAGAGGTATTTTAGATTGCCAACTTCTTCTTTGTATTGAGAGATTTCTTGGGTCAATCTTTGGATAGAAAGATTGACCGATTGTAAAGGTTACCTCCTAATCCTAGAAAAGGGGAAGAAAATCTAGTGGATTTTGTTGAAAAACCTTAGTAGGAGATAAGGTAGTGGATGTAGAGCTTGTTAGAAGCTTGAACCACTATAATTGCCTATGTCCTTCATTTTTCTATTTCTTTTTTGCTCCCTCAAATTTTAAATAGCCAATTCACCCCCTCTTGGCCAAATCACTATCATTTGATCCACTCAACACAAGTAGGTTCCAAAGATAAAATTCTTCCAAAAAGAAAAGGAGCTATATCTTGTGATGGACCGATTGAAGAATCAACGAATTATAAAATATCTCGATAAGAGATTAAAAGGTCTCTAGAAGAGACAATAGACATGACTCAGGTACCTAATAATAATGAGATCTCAATAAACTATGTCATGTTTGGTAACAAGTGGAACCAAAATCAAATCGACGTCGATAATACATTTGCATGCAATATAGCACTAAAGATATTGAAGTGGATCATGAACCATTGTCATTTGGACAAGGTAAAAAAGAAATGATTGGCCAAACTAGAAAGAGGCAATTGAGGCGAAACAAAAATCTCTTTTGAAAAGAGAAGTATTTGGACCTATAGTCTGTACTTCGTAATGTGTAAAGCTCGTGGATATAAATGGGTCTTTTTGAGAGAGAGAAAGGGGAAATCACGAGATATAAAGCTCGTTTGATGGTACAAGAATTCTCACAAAGACATGGAATCAATTATGAGGAAACATATTCCTCAATGGTGGATGTAACTACTTTTAGATTTTTGATTAGTCTGACAATAAAAGAAAGACTTAGTTTTCACCTAATGGATGTTGTTACATCCTATTTGTATGAGCCTCTTGATAATAACATTTACATAAAACTTCTGGAAGAATTTAGACTACAGAAGCAGTTAATTCAAGTTCTCGAGAACACTATTCAATCAAATTAAACTTATCTATTTATGGATTAAACAAATTGGGCGCACATTGTATAATCGCCTCAATGAATACTTATTAGCAGAAGGCTATAAGAATGATTCAATTTCCCCGAGCATTTTTATTAAGAGGTTTAGCTCTAGATTTGTTGTTGTTGTTGTTGTGTATGTTGATGATTTGAATATCGCTGAGACTCGTGAAGAGATCTCCTTAACAATGGAATCCTTGTGCATCAATCGACATACGTAGAAAAATGTTTAAAGAGACTTTACATGCATAACACATATTCGTTGATCACCCTTATGGTTGCTAGGTCTCTTAATGTAAACAAAGATCAATTCCACCCTTGAGAAAAAGAGTGATGATATTCTTGGTCCAAAAGCACCATATATATATTAATTGATCTGGAAGCATCATATCTTAGTTAGTCTAGAAATACTATCTAAGTGCTACGAGACCATTACCTTTAGATCTTTCAAAATCGATGCCTTTTCATATCATGTAAATAATTTCTATGCACGAGGCAAAGCCGAAATATGTGTTTGACTAAACATATCCAAAAGATATGTCAATTGCTTTCACAAGATAAGATGCAAGTTATCTTGTGTAGAGATAATGCAAAATTTATATCTCAAGGTGGATACATCAAATGTGACAAAACGAAACATATTTCTTCAAAGTTTCATCCCTCGTGATCTTCAGAAAAATAGTATTCGATGAATCCTTTCAAGTAGTAATTTGAAAGATCTATTCACTAGTCATAGTCTACTTCAACATTTGAAGATTATATCAAGATTGAATTATGAAGATTCAAAGATCTTATGTGATATTTTCATGAGGTGGAGTAAATACGCGTTGCACTCTTTTTCCCTTAACTGAGATTTTGTCCCAATGGGTTTTCTTGGTAAGGATTTTAATGAGGCAACATGTTATGCGTATCAAAGATGTGTGTACTCTTTTTCCTTCACTAAGAATTTTTTTCCCACAGAGTTTTTATCTTAGTAAGGTTTTAACGTGGCACATTATCTTCATGGATATCCAATGGGGAATATTATGAATATATTTATTTATGGTGGATATTTATTTATTAAATGAGACTTTCATGTACTTTATTATTAGAGTTTAATACCCATTCAAATTAGGGTTTTCATCTTATGCCTATAAATATAGAGTTTGGAGAAAGCATTGTACACAACCTTATATTGAGAATATAATACAAGTCTCTCTCTTTGTCTCTCATCTTTGTTCTTGTTCATCTCTCTTGTTCTTCTTTACTTTATTCACAACATTATATGATTTTTCACATTTAAACCATAAAATTTAAAACATTAATGTAAAATCTTAACCCCTAAACATGGGCAAATTGTTACGGGAGCGGGGAGCCCTAGCCTCCCAAAATTTTAAAAATTTTAAAGTTAGCTCTTTGAAATTTTAAGAATTTTAACTTTGCCCTTACAAAATTTGAATTTTTTATTATATTTTAATTTTTTTAAATATTTTTAATTAAGTCCCTCTTATTGTTTTAAAAAAAATCATTACGTCTCAAAACATTTAAATTTTTTAGTTAAACACATTTTTTTAAAAATTAAAATTTAGGCCTTCAAATATTTTAATAATTTCAAGTAGGTTCCCTGAACTTTGTTGTCAAGAACTACCCCTAAATTCTAAATAATAAACCCTACAACTAAACCTTGAATTAAATTCATAAACCATAAAATTAACACACATGTAAACTAAAATTTACACAAATATATGTATCAAAGTATTTTTTAATTATTTTTTCTATGTTTTTGTATCATGATTTAATTCATTTTATAGTCTATATAGTTTATTATATTTTCCAAATTCGAGAAAATTGTGTAGGTTCATTTCGTGTTTTAATTGATAACATATTTTGTATATTTTTTTCATAGTATTTTAATTTAGAAAAATATATTCATGACATAATTAGATGTGGCAAACGGGTCGTTTGGTTCGAGTCATTTCAGGTATGACTACATTCGGTTTAAGTTCAGTTCGGGTCTGGTTCGATTTTAGTCCATGTCTATGGTGATTTCGGTTCGGGCATCGAGTCGGGTCGATTGATTTTCAGTTTGATTGACTTTTGGTTCGGTTAATGTCGAGTTAGTTGATTTTGGGTCGGGTCAATATCGAGTTAAAGAGAGAGATCAATTTCAGTCGGGTTTTCAAGCCGAGTTAGGTTTTTACACCCAATATATGACTTTATATAGCATGTATATTTGATTTTTTGGTGAGTTGTGCGACAATTCTCATCTCTTATTTATTTATTTATTTTAGGCTAAAGGGATACTTTTGCCCTCAAGTTCGATCCAAATTAGCAATGTGGCCACTTGCGCAAAAACGAGGTCAATTAGGTCCTTTAGTTCGCACATTGCTGCAAATTAGCCCCTTTACCAACGTTAACTGACGGAACCGTTAACTGTTGCATATGTGGTCGTTAACTACATGCCACGTCACGACTGACGTGTCCAAAATACTGACGAGGCATCACAATTTTTTTCTAAAAAATTAACTATTATTTCATATTTATATTAAATTTTAACCAATCAGATAATGACACATGACATCGTCTAATTGGTTTTAAAGTAAGTTTTATAACTCATGAAACGAAAAACTAGGAATTGAACTCAAGTCTAGTGGGTGAAAAGCTTAGTACTTCATCACTAGGCCAATCTCTCAAGTCTCAACCTTGTCAATACACACCAAATGTAATATATAACCTCGTAAAAATAGCATGACTACTGCTTCTTCTACATTACTTTTTTTTTTTTTGAGGTGAGAATTTCATAAATTCTGGGTATGTGGTTTTAGCTCACAGACGATTAAGCAAACTCGTGAAAGCTGCAAAAAAGAAAGGAAGGTTTCATGCAAAACAAAACATGGTTTTGTGATTCTTGTGGGAACGTTTACTTAAGCAGAAGAGAAGACTGCAAATATATAGTCTGAATCATTGTAGGGATTGAAAATGAGGGGGAAAGGGCATTACTTTTGACTGTTCTTAAGAAGCTGGTGGGAAAACCAGACCTGGTGGTGAAATTCTCACCTATATTATATCACAATTCACAACCTTCTTAACAAATTCTTCTTCTTCTTCAGCAGAAAATGGACGCTCACGGCAGGGACAAACATGATGAGCACGGGCAACTCTTTCAAATGGATCAAACATTGGTCTCATGCCATCTGCAATGTTGTATTTGCTGGAGGCAATGATCCAGTAATATTACAAGCATGGCTAAAAATGGAAAACTGAAAATGAATATATTCGTACATAAGGGAACAATGCCTCTAAAAAGTTAAGAGCAAGAACCTTTTATGGATATCTCTTTTCTCTAAAAAGTTAAGCTCATTTGAAGCCAAAGGCTATGATCATGGACTCTTTTATCAGTAATAAGGTCCTTCTGATTTAGGGAGGTAATGAAGGTAATGAACAAGCAGCAGCAGCAACCATGATATTTTGACGAGGTTATATATTACATTTGGTGACAAGGTTAAGAGGTTGGCCCGGTGGCGAAGCGCTAAGCTTTTCACACAAGGATAGGCATTTTACTTGACCCGATCAGGTCAGATTTTTAATAAAAAAAATTAGAATTGGGTCGAATCAGTTTTTATTAAGGGTGAAGTCGGGTCAGGTTTAAGTGAAAAATATTTGACTCGATCCGGAACTAAAAATATAATTTCCCCTAAATTTTTAGGGATATTTGTAATAATACCCCTCTTTATATATTTTTTATAATTAAGTCCTTAAAATTAAATTTTTATTTACAATTTAGCCTTTAAAATTATTGTTTTTTACAATTAAGTCCCCTAAAATTATTTTTTTATAATTAGGTCCTTAAAATTAATTTTTTTCTATAGGTCAGGTCGTAGTCAAGTTTTGAGTATTTATTTTCGGGTCGAGTTTTTTAAAGAATGAGGTCGGGTTCATTTTTAGGGTACTTATTTTCAGGTCGGATTCGGGTGGGCCAAAAACCCGACCCGACTCGTACCCATCCCTATTTTTCACCCACCAGACTTGGGTTCAATTCCCAACTCCTCTATTTCATGAGTTATTTTAACTCTTTACTTTAATATCAATCAGATGATGCAACGTGTCATCATCTGATTGGTTAAAATTTAATATAAAAATAAATATGAAATAATAGTTAATTTTTTTAGAAAAAAATTGTGATGCCACATCAGCATTTTGACACATCAATCGTGATGTGGTATGTATTTAATGGCTACATATGCAGCAGTTAACGGTTCTGTCGGTCAATGTTAGTCAATGGGCTAATTTGCTGCAATGTGCAAACTAGAGGACCTAATTGACTGCATTTTCGCGCGAGGGCGACATTGGTAATTTGGGTCAAACTAGGGAGGCAAAAATACTACTTTGGCCTTTATTTTAATTTCTTTTCTTTATTTCGGGTTACCTTCGGTTCGAGTGAAATCGATTTGAGTCTATTCAGTTCGATTGAAAATCGGTTTGAGTCTATTTTTAGTTCAACTAAAATTTGGGCCGGTTCAATATGGTTTATTTCCGGTTTCTGATTAAATTCGGGTCATTGTGTTTGGGTCGATTTTGGGTGTAACAGCCTAATCTCGATTCGGATCCAAAGTACTACATTCGGGTCACTCAGAATCCAATCCAAAAAATTTCATTTAAAAACATAGATTTAGCCTTTATTCAAAACATTAGATCATCAAATACTTCATATAATTAAATAAACAACATAAATCAATTTACAAATAGGAGACCCAAGTTTATAAATTGTATGTCAAAAGAATATTTCAAAATATAGTTACAGACACAATAGTTGTAAGGTCATATGAATACTCAGCCCATTAAATACAAGTACTAAACTCCGATAAACACTGCTTATTGGAATCTCATACTGATAGTGCTCTTCGATCCTTCGATTCAACGATCTACCAATGGACAGAAACAATGATTTCGAGTGCTGAGCTTACAAAGCTTAGTGGTACACATCTACTCTACTATACTTCATGCTAATCATAAACATAAGCATGCAAGCTAGTACAAGCAATAAAGTAAGAATAATAAACACGTGGCACTACCACTAGTCGCCTAAACACATGGTCATAATCATGGAAGTCTATCTAACTGGCACACAAGCCCCAACCATGCCCGATGTCTCAATAGACCATCAAGGAGAACATATGAGGTGCCATTGACACTCATTAAGCAATACAACCATATACCAACCCGGAGTGAAGCTCAGGGACACGAAGTATTAGGACCCTTCACTCGGAGAATGGCCCCAGGACACAAAGCATCGGAATCGTACATTTAGTATCTCTAATCATGGTGTTGCAACATCTTTTCTATGGGTATCCAAATCCCAACAATCAAAGTCTCTACCAAATAAATGTCTACCCGACATACAAGCAACGTGATCCCAAGGATCTCCCATTCGTTGCTAATCATCATCACATCATTTATTTTACCTTACCGAGTTATTAATAAATTATGGAGAAATATATAATTAATCTCATTGTTTGTCTCCATTAATTCATATTATCTCATTTATTAATGCATAAATACATTATTAATTATACACGTTAAATCTCATCTTTAATTTGCATTTTATAGATTATTTAGCGTATTTGGTACTAGTACTTGAACATGAGTATAGATACGGTAACCTCGGGTATCGGTTCTCACTTGTGTACTGATACTGAAATTGCTTACTGGATATCTCAAATTTCCCATAATACAGATACGGGTCTACTCGTACTGATACGACATTGAATAGCATACTGGTATAAGTGAAGCTCGTAACAATACCCTAATCACAAGCTCAAGCCATATTAGCGAAATACGAAGTTATGAGGCTTTATTCGATCCTTAAAAATTATGAAATTCATTAGAGTTTGTTTACTAACGCTTTTAATCATTTACTGGTTTTATGATCATTTATCCTAATATTACCAATTATCAGTCCATTAAGTATAATTTCTATCAAACATGACAATAGCATATCTCAAGCACTCCAACAACACAACATGTAAGTCAACCAATAAGATAATTATACGAACTTTCAAATGACCTTATATGGTCTCTAAAACTTATACGAGTCTTGAAATATTCTCAAACTCATCATGCATCTCATAATTATCAAGTCTCGTAATATCGTTCTCAACACATGCTTTTTATCATCAACCTATTTTGCAGACACTAACACGCAAAACAATCACATTTATGATGCTCATGAAGCATTAGGAGTTCGAAGTGTATTAACCTCAAGCAATAGCGATAAGTCTTTATTAAAGCTCCTCCAAAACTCTCCTTTAATCCAATATTAAAGTCCGCATAATCCTCGGATAAAACAAACACGACTATATTAGCAAATTTACATTACCGAACTACTTTAGGGGATAAAACTCGTAAAAACAGCTTATGGGTCAAATTTGGCAAAACGGACCGCGATAACGGGCTTAGAACATTGAAAACCCCTCGGATAAAGTCCCCGAAAAAAGTCAAAGGTGGTTAACGGTGGCGATAGTGGTGGTCAAAGGCGTTGGTGATCATGTGCGGTAGGGTGCACCTAGCTAACGGGTTCTAATGTGGCACAGGTGCACGGGAGCCTCGGTGTACCTACAGGCTGAGATTTGGTGCGGCACGGTGTACATGCACTTGGGCAGCGTAATCCGGTGTCGCGCGGCCGTATGGGAGGGCTGTGCACCCGACCTTGCAGCTAGCGTACGTGCGCAGGCGGCGGCGCGTATGACGGCTTTTGGTGGTCTGACGACGGCGATGAGCTGCAAATTTAGTCTTCTCGAGCTGGGGACTCAATGGTGTCGACGTTGAGCAATGGAGGGTTGATTCCCAACAACTCCAAAACCTCTCTCTCTTTTCACCCCATCTTACGACAGCTCCATTGGTAACGTCGCTAGCACTGGTCGATTCCAAACAACGAGGAGAGCATGACGGCGGCGGCTGTGTGACACACGACGGCTTCGATGGCCGTAGATTGAGGCAAAATTTAAGAGGAAAGAAGAAAGAAAAAAAGAAAGAAAAAAAAAGAGGAGAGAAGGAAAATTATAAAAATCTATTTTCCCCACTCTCTTACACCTCTTTAATTCAAACCATTTTCTTCCAAAAGAGGATGGGTAAATCACACATTAGGCCCTCAACTTAAAATTCTTGTACAATCTAGTCCCCAAATTCTATGAAATTCATCTTCTAATTTAATCCCTTTTCTTTTATTCGCATAACTAAAAGGTCCAAACCTGCTCCAAGACTCATTTTACTAACCCGGAATTTCCAGTCGTTACATTGGGTCTTAGTTCAGGCCGAGTCAAGTTCATCGAGTTTAGACATGATCATGTCGTTTTTTTGTTTGTTCAAATTAGGGATGCCAATTTAATCCAAATCTGATTCGAATTTGATCTGCTCTGAAGAAAAAAATCCATTGAAAAAAGTTTGAATCCAAATCCAAAAAAATGGTCTGAGTCCTCAGATATGGATACTGTCAAGATCTAATCCGGATTCGATCCATATTCAAGTTCGAATCGAAACATTTATGACTTTTAATTCTTTAAAGCAAAATATCGTTTATAATATTTACATTAAAACAATAAGACAACATATATAAAGTAAAAGAATTAATCTAAATACAATAAAAAACATAAATATATATTAGGTAACTTGGAATAATGATAAAAACAAAATTAACTTACATATATATCTATATTAAAAGTGATAATAAAAATATAAATGTATTAAAAATGCAAGTTTTTTTTTGAATAATTAAAAATGCAAGTTAAATAATAATATTTACTATGATTTATATGTATTAACTAAACTTAATATAGTGTAATATATTTACGTATATCATATGCAATTATGCATATATAAATAAATATAAAAAAAGAAATAAATGTAAGATAAAATTATAGACAAAAAAGAAAATAAATATAATGGAGAAATAAATAAATTTAAATATCAACGAATTACAGAAAATTAAGAAAACTAGTGAATAAAATACTAAATGATGTGAAGTTGCAAGATAAAGTTAAGATATATTATGCTAAAATTATGAATTAAAATATGAAGCAATTTAAAAGCATAAATAATAAAAATAAAAGTTTAAATGCAGGTAACAAACAAGAGACGAAAATGAATAAATATATAATTAAATAAGATAAATTAAAAACACAAAAAATTAAATATACAAAATTATAGACTGGTTTGCATTAAGATAAAAATATTAGAGGGTTGAAACACAGTATACCCTAAAGAAGCTAAAATTCGCGGATCTACCCCTCGAACTCGAGTCAATACTAGGGATGACAATTTAATCTGAATCTGGTCCGAAAAAAATCTAATACAAATTCGATTTAGAAAAAATCTAAATCCGAAAAAGTGCATGAGTCCGATTGCAATCAGATTTGGACTTGGACTCTATACAGTCCAATCCAAATCGAATCTATTGCATCCCTAGTTCAAATCATTGTAAACTTATATTATTTTTTAAACTTTATTCTAATATATTTGTACTTCATTAAAATGTTAGAACTCAAACTCTTGACTGTTAATCTCATTAGATCAAAATGATAATTGGTTTACAATTGTTGTTATCGTACTATGTTGTTACCGGAGAAATAACATCAATTCACATGTTTAGTTGAATGGTCAAAATATAATTTTCATAAGTAAGTGGTTAAAATATAAATTTATTAATAATAGAATAAGCGTGAATATAATTTACCCTTATTTGAAAATTTGCTTAACTCGAACTTGTTCGGGCATTGGGCCATCGTCGTGGACCTTTTCTCATTTGTTTTAGTTGGAAAAACTCAAAGCCTAAGGACAAAATCATACGCGGAGAATTCAATTTGATATAAATATATAGGGGAGGGCAACGTTGCAAAAATCGGCTTCTTTCGTCAGGGAATTTGGAAGATTGTAGGCCGAGAAAAAGATCGATTCCTCTTTCTCTGCCGTGGGAAAGAGAGATTGAGAGAATGACTGAAATTTCAAGGAGTAGATCGGTTCGTTTTCTACTGTTTTCCGCTTCCGTTTGTCTACAATTCATTCCAGGTTCCTTTCTAGATCGCTTTTTTACCCGCGTTTGTTTGTTTTTTGTTGTTGTTTGAAAGAATTTTACATTCTTTAATTGAATTATCATTCTATTTTGGTCCTCGCTCGTATCATTGATTGCGTGAAAATCAAGTTTATTTGTATTGTCAATTCGTTCATATTACGTGTTCGAGAGTCGAGATCGGAGAAATTTATGTATTGATTGGTTTTTAGTAATACTTGATATTATATGTTTGGATTCAAGGAAATTAACATAGACGAACATGAAATCAAAGCATTTTATACCCATCTTTTCGTGAGATTTGTGGAAAGAAATTGTTTTATTTTTTTTTAATTTTTGCTAGGAGATATTTTACTCTTCGAAGATTGAATAGATATGTAATGTGATTCCGAGTTCTTACTTTATTTTGTGAATCTCAAACTTTATAATACATCTGCTATGAAGTGATATAAGTTTCATGATTAAGGTTAAATTTTTGCTTCAAAGTTCAAGCCTAACCCTCTTAATCCAATTTCCATGAATTTTTGGGAAATTATGGTATTCGATTGCACGGAGTCGACATGGAACTATTGTGTCTTGATCTAGTTCCTTGTAGTTTTCTTGCATACTTCGTAAGGGTAAAGGTTCCTTATTCCTTATTATTGGTGTACTTACCTTTTAGTCTTCATCGAACCTTTTTGCTGCTGAATTTCATTGGGATGCTGATTAAGTTTCTCTGACGAACATTAAAAGTAGAGGTTGTTCATATTGAATCCATTAAGCAATTTGCTCGGATTTGTTTCCTTTTTTCAGGTTTTTCTGATGACTCCACAAGTTCAGAGAGCAGCTCAAAATCCAAGCCTAGTACGAATAGTAATACTGCGACCATAATAGTCATCGTATTGTTCGGGTTTATTGCAGTGGGGTTGTTTTCATTTTTCCTTTTCAAGTTGTGGCAAAAGAAGAAACGGGATGAACAACATGCCCGCCTTTTGAAGTTGTTTGAAGAAGATGATGAACTTGAGTTTGAACTTGGCCTTCGGGCCTGACAGCATCATTGCAAATTCAGCTTGTCCTATTTGAGGTGTGTACATAAACTTTTTTGGCGGTCCTCAATTATTTAGCTTCAGTTGCATCCCTTGTTTTCTTTGATGGTAGGAAATAGTTTTTCATTATCCATGTCTGTATTCTACTAGTTGAATACCACATGATGATTGAATGTAAATGAAGAGCATTGTAATTCTTTTACACTGATATGGAACTTTGAGCTTCAGTTTAAAGGGAGGAAATAGTTTTGGTGATCCTCATGCATGTTTAAAGCTTGAAACTCAAATTATATCCATGTGCATCTGTCAGTTAATCTGCTTTTTGAGTTCCTATCCATGCAAGACTGTAGAGAATGTGCACCTTCTGTTTTAATTGTTTGACTTTAGATGAGAATTAAGACTCCTTCATGTCGATTCTATTCATTGATTGTTGTTATCTGATGACATATTCTGGTTTTACATTTTATCCTCCTATGTTTATTGTTTTGCTTTTGATTTGCAGGTCGAAATAGCATAACTGCTTCGTGTTGTTTTAGAAAACTCTGTTTTCTAGTGGCCATAAATCAGGATTTAAGCATACCCGGCGGTGAGGTAATATAAATTTTCAACCATAAGTTGTACTATTTGTAATGATAAAATGAAATTTTATTATGGATTTTAAGTTTTGTGCTTTCCTTGGAAAGGAGATGCATACCATTTT
This sequence comes from Hibiscus mutabilis, assembly GCA_019671005.1. Lineage (NCBI taxonomy): Eukaryota > Viridiplantae > Streptophyta > Magnoliopsida > Malvales > Malvaceae > Hibiscus > Hibiscus mutabilis. The sequence continues at coordinate 16,421,373 of CM033714.1, read as the reverse complement.
GTACAAGATGTCAGAAAGGTGGATAGTTTACTTTTTTTGTAAAACTATATGCAACCACGATTTCAGATACGAGACAACCTGAACCTGTAGTGGTTGAGTTTCCCTCATTATCTGCCTCTGATTCAACTTAATAATAAAACATCTGCTTGTGACTTAATGTGTGTCATACCAAAGATGAAGCTTGAGATGTAATCAGCCTCATTTCTGGGGTTTATAGAATTAGCGGTTTAGAGTTTCGTGTTTCCCGTAGAATCAGAGTTTCGAGCCTGATGCTTGTATGAACTATGAACAAGGCAATTTAATCCTCGAACTATAGTGATTGTAGGGACTAGGGAGCGCAAGTTTAATGAGTTTTATATGCACAATTTTATTATGTATTCCATTCATGCTCGGTTAGAGATAAGAGATTCATTCATGCTGACAATTTTTCTTTTTAATTCGACCACCGAGAAGACGAGAACACTTGTGTAAGAGCATAGCAGTAGAATTCTGGTATTAACAGAGTTTATATGCACTTACAATTTTTACTTTGTTCTGTTTTACAATAGTTTGCAAAAGAATACCTTAATTTGCTAAAAACAGTGTTTGCAACTTCTGTTTATTCAGCTATTTTCGGTTAAAATTGACTTTCAGCCTTTCAAAAGAGTTAAATTTTACCTTCAATCTTTAAAGAAAAAAACAAATCACTATTTTCTTAACAATAAAATAGTGACTAAAATGTTAAAACATCCAATATATATTTCATGTAATTTTTTAAATCTTTTTATGTCAATAATTTTAAATTATTTATTGGTGTAACATATAAGAAGAAGAATGTCATGTAAAACTTGATTTCTTTAAATTTTTAGTTATTCGGTTTTTTAAATCTGTTTTATTGAGTTGAATTTTTTGACAAATCTTAATCATACCTAGATGGAGGAGAATGAGGGATTCTAGAGGAAAGAAGAGGTGTTTCTAGTGAGTATAGAACTCATGACTTAGTGAAAATGAGAGAACAAAGACAAATTAGCTTGGCCAACTGACTAATGTACTTGCTCATTTTATTAAGTTAAATTTAAATTAAACTTTACTACTTGAATGAATTGAATAAAAAATGATATATAAAAAAATATTTAATTTTCACAATTAGTGTAAAAATTATTTTACACAAGCCTGACTCTAAAATCCTATAACTATAAAGCTTGTGTAAACTTTAGTTTACATAACTTGTGTATCAAAATTTTTTTCTATAAACCGATTTAGATCTCTATCAATTTTAAAAATTTGTAAATTGAACGGTCCTCAATGAAAATTCAAAAACAAAAACATTAGAAAGTAAAAATAGTAATAAAAATTAAAAAAAAAATCTATAAAAATGTTATTTATTTACATATGATAAATCTGAGATTTAGACTTTGATCGAGAATGCTTCTCAAATGATTGTTGAACTGGTGGACGTAGAAGCATCGTCAAACGATTACACCAAATATAAAAAACGCTAGTTTGAAATTCCAAATTTTACTTAAAAAACTGCAAAATGTAAAGGCTGAAAAATTCAACTTCCGTTAAACCCTCGTTTTTAAGCAAATATATGTTCTATATTCTGCATATAAGGAAACCTTGGACATAAATTATCAAATCAAGTATATCATATTAAAATATATTTTCTTATTTTACTTTGAAAGAATAAATAATTTTAAAATTATCTGTAGCTTGAAATTCTTGCCAGCAAGGTTTTAATTAGACATTTTTAATTCACCTCTAATAAATTTAATCGACTCAACTCAAATTTTTTTTAACGTGAGATAGTCACCTCAAAACTATTAAGAATTTAATGTTATATAAATATTTTCATCAGAAAATTATTTTATTTTTTGAAGGGTTAAGGACCAGATTTAACGACAAATATATATAATTTGACAAACAGTGCAAACATTAATGACTAAATTTGCCTGATAAATTTTCCAAAAATATGAACAAAAAAACTTCAGCCACCTAAAATCAGAAAACGAAATCAAGAATAAAACATAAATATCTGATAAATGAGAGACAAATTCACAATTAATTCATTTTCTAAAAATTGTGGGGTAAGAACACATCCCAGCGTACAACGTGCACATGCTTCCGTCCCTAACTGGAAACAAATTCCTGAAGTTCAGTTGCAGGCAGAGAATATTACTTATTATCAAGTCAAAATACAATACAATGACTGATCGTATCTTATAATCAAAGGCATGCATACGTTGAAATATGCATCAAAATATTGTGAGATTGTCGGTGCAAAGAATATTCGAGTACATTAGAGGTTACGAAGCAGAAAGAACACGGCTAAAATCACGAGGAAGAGGTTATTCGTAGTAACTAATGAAGCAGGGTAGTCAACTTTATGAAGGGGATGAGAAGTGGGAAAACACGGATCAACCTTGAAGGAACCCGAGATGGAAGCAAAAACTGACAGGAGTATAACTAGATCTTCCTAATTCAACATCCCTAAGTTTAGGCAAAACGAATCCATCAGGATCGCAATTAATAAGCAGATGTAGTGAACCAGCAAGAAACAAAGATTTATCATCAATAAGGTCATCTTCCTGTCTTGGCCCGTTTCATTCCAGTACTGTTAAAGGGCGACATACTTGGGCTCATGCTCGGGCTCATTCTTGGGCTCTCTTCCCGCAATGTACCGTTTAGTAAAGCCAGCTCCCTAAGCTGTTGTTTCTTATAGTTATCCAAGGATTCATCCTGAAGATTAAATGAAGGGTAAGAACAAATAGAAAAAAGAAGGGTAACATAAATTAAATAACACAAATTGTTTTTTGTTTGTACCACAGGCTTCAGAAGGTTTTCTAGTATGCCAACAGCATAGTCCATACGAGAATTTATCATATCCTCGGGAAATTCAGCCTCCACCAACACGTGCAGCGGCTCATTAAGATGTTCATATCCAGGTTTATCTTTCAGATTCTCTTCCTATAGAAAAGTCACCAACCAGTTGTGGGAATTTTAAAGGAAGTACAAAATACAAATGAATAACAACTGAAGCAAAGCAACGATGGAAAGCTCGATCTCATATTTATGTTGAAAATATAAAATTTCACTTCAACTTGCAGTTCGCCAAGCTAGCCGTGGCCTATCTAACAAGTAAATCAATTCAGTAACTAAGCATAATGCTGAAGTTTGCTTTGGAGTATGTCAACTGCAAATGGAGACGCACATTAACAACATATATAATTCAATGACCAAAATGCCCTTCAGAAGATGGATTGGTTGGAAATATATGGAAGTAGGATTTATAGGATATCGTAATCCTACAGCTAGCCAAACAATCAGCCACTGCCACACGGCAATTGGCATAAGAAAATAGACAACACTTCCATTATAATCAGAATCTGAACAAATGATAGAGCAAGAAGCAGCAAAAGACTTGGCCTACAATATACGTACAACTACGAAATGTGTTACCAAAATCACATGTTGGATTGTTGGTATTAAAAGAATCCATACCTTCACGGAATCCTTGACAGAACCCTTGCCTCTTATGTACACCCTACACTCTGTCACGGCTTCAACTCTCTTCAGGGAGTTCCCTCGTGGTCCCAAAATTCGGCCAACAAAATTATACTGAAAGCGGCAGAGTCAGAACTATTAACTAAATAGGACGTAAACAAAAAACTACCATTAAAATAACTTACATTCGGATATTTATCTGCAGGTACATCAAGTCTAACAACTCTCTTTACAACTGGTGTTGTATGGAGTCCTGGCAAACCAGGCCAACCCATTGATGCATCTTGAATCGAAGCAACTCGTTGCAGGTGCCCGTTTTCCTGAAGCAGGAAAAACACATTAACAGATTTTCATTTTCCTTTGGTTCAACATTAATGAGAAGCAAACCATGGATCTTAAGAACAAATTCCATATAACAATTAGACAGCATTACCTCTGTTTGCATTACAGACCATCCATCCATATTCATCTGTCTCCCATTAGGATGTTGACCCAATGACCTTAAAGGACTATCACGCTCAAATCTCTCATGATCCGCAAAAGTAGCATTAAGACCCGAGACCCTTCTAATCTCTGCAGCAATGTAAGAAAAAACAAAAGTGACTCGATATGTTGTCCAAATCATCTTTGGCGGTAAGTGTCATCATTTGGCTTTATGTTCAATTACATGCCTTGGTAGAACTCTCTTGCGGCAAGCCACCAGTTTGCTTACTTTAAAAGCACATAAAAGAGTGTAGAAGTATCCAGCTTAAGAATACTTCAGAGCGTAATCACTTAAAACCAAATGTTGCCAGTTAAGAATTATAATAGGACAATTATAGACAGGATGACAGCTAGTTCTAGGCTGTTATTTGTCTGGAACATCAGTTCATTTGTTGACAATCGGTATGCGAGTGCGGAAGAAAAAGAACCAACAGAGCAATCATGGTAATGAATACATGATAACAATCTAGCAGATTGAAACATACATTATCTAGAAGATGATATAAATTGTAAGCTTTAGGCACAAGATTTGACATAATTCGAAAGAGTACGTGCAACATGTATGGATATAATAGCTTTCGTTCAATCATTCAAGAACAATTTTCATTCGGCCCCAAAATGAAAACAATCACACCCAATTTCCGACTATACAAATCACAACAGCTAATGGATCTTACATTGAACAAAAAGGAGATAAACAGATGATTCAATAACCTTGATTAAGAAGCCTGGTGCATAGAGGCAGAATTTGCATAAAAGGCCTCAACTTCTGTTTCTCAGCCAATAATTCAGCTAAATACCTGCCATTGTTACTTGAATTGTAAGAAAGAACGAAGAAAACAATACACAGTAAGCCTATAAACCAACTTTGAAAACAAACATCAATCAGAACAAAGAAAGCTCAAATTATGAAACAAGAAAAACATCAATGATTAGAGTAAAAAAAACCCAAATTCAAAAACAAAACATGGGATTTGATTGATTGATTGATTGAAATAATTCAATAAAAAAAGGCAAACCTTTCACGATCTGAAGGAAGAGAAGAAGGCCTGTGAGGAGAAGCATGGAGTCCAGAAGGAGGGTACTGGAAGTAACTTCCCGGTTGGATTCTATCTCCCATCATATGTACTCACCCCTTCTTAAACCATTCAACAAAGAAAATTAGAAAGAAAAAAAGTCTTCAAAATCAACAATCAAAAGCTATATGTATATATACACAGAGAGATGAAACAATAAAAAGAAACCCCAGAACTTACTTTGATGAGTGGCTGTGGCAGGTGGAGAAGCTTAAAGGGAAAGGGAGAAAAGGGGCAGAGATGGAAGCAAAGACTGCTGCTGCTGCTGCCCCTTTATGTGGAGAAGAGTGTCAATGAGAGATCAAAGCCCTACTCCAAGAGGACTCTTCCAGTCTTTGTTTTCCTCTATATATTAATTTGCCCCCTCTTAAATTTTCTTACCATTTTTTCTCACTTTTTTTCTTCCAAATTTCAGGCTATTTATTTATTCTTTTAACTTTTTACGATCAATTAAACTTTTTAAACTAATAAATTGAGTTGAATTGATTAAGTTTTTTTTATCATTTTTTACCATTAATTTTTTTATAATTTTTTATTGAGATATGACTGTCACATTACAGGTTATAGTTTTATCATGCGATATGTTCAGATTTTTAAAAATTATTTTTATAATATTTATAAGATATTTGAATTTTTAAAAATTTTAAAAAAAAATTAAATAAAATAAAAATATGAAAATTGTCGCACAAGTAGCAACACTGTAACTCGGCATATTGCACTAACTGATTGAAAAAACTATTAAATTTATCAATTAAAGGGGTAAATTGATAAAATTTTAGAGAATAAAAACTTAATTTGGTTTAAAAATATTTAAAATTTTAATTATTTTTTTAAAAAAATTTAAGGGTTTATAATACTGCCTTAATTATAAATACATCTCAATTATCATTGATTTATTCAATATTTGATATGTGTCATGTAATTAATTTCAATTTTATTAATAATTAATTTATTCGATTCAATAAAGTTGATTTATATAAATTTTAGATATATTTTTTTTATTTGATTCGATTTGAATTTAATTTTAAATGTTAAAAATAAATTTAAATATAAATAGTTAAAAATATAAATATTACTATAAAATATACTAGTAATAACTTGAAAAAGTGTCAAACGAGTTTTCCTAGGAGAAAGGTGTCAATTGAGTTTTAGCTCAATTAATATTGTTAATTTTTTATAGGATATAAATGAACCGAACTTGAATGAATAAAACTATGTTCGTGTTCGTTTGTTTATTTTAAAAGTGTTCATGTATGGTTCGTGTTCATTTAAATTTTTAAGATTGTGTTTGTGTTCGTTTATTTATTTTTGGAGGTGTTCGTGTTCATTTGTTTAGTGTTCACGAATATGTTTGTTTAAGTGTTCACGAACGTATTTATATAAGTGTTCTCGAACGTGTTCGTCTAAGTGTTCATAAACTTGTTCAATTAAGTGTTCGCAAACGTGTTCGTTTAAGTGTTCATAAACTTGTTCAATTAAGTGTTCACGAGCGTGTTCATTTATTCGTTTGAAAACATGTTCGTTTATATGTTATGAAATGTTAACTAAGTTAACAATAAATAAATAAATAAATAAATAAACAAAACATGATTTTCTTAACTTAGCTGCTCTCTCTCAAATCTCTGCCGCCTTCAACTTTGCTTTTCTTCCATTGATTGGTGGTCGGCGACCAATCTAAGTATTAGTTGTCGACCACCGAATCTTTTGTTTTTTTGTTTTTTCATATTTTAATAAGAATCTCTGCCTTTGTGGCACGTGTTTCATCTGTCCTTGTGACACGTTTTTTTATTTTTTGTGTGGTTTGTTTCATTTGTCCTTGTGTCATGATTTTCAGCATACCTTAGCGGTCGGCTGATGCTCGTACGGAGATATTCACGACGCTAGTCTCTGATTATGGTTCTGTCGGTGGTCTTAGAAAGATGGATTCTCACTCGGTTGATGGTTAGTTGCTGATGTAATCAAACCTGGGTAGCAAAGCAATCTGCTTGATAGCTTGGTTCGTTCACCACTCATTTTCACCCCGTAAAACGTCTCGTTTGGATAGAGGCAAGGAAATTCAGGAAAGTTTCTGAATTTTGGTATGCTAATCTCGATAGATGTGTATGCTCTTTTTAAACCATTACAAGAGACTTTTAGTGGACTTGTCTTTTTTTCCTCTTTTTAATGCATTGTATTATATTATCTTTTATGGTGATTAATAAAATTTAGATGTCATTGTTTAAAATAAATAACTAAAACAAAATCAACAAAATAAAGCTTAACATCCTTAGCAACAACAAAAAGTGTTATTTAGTTTCATCCTATAAACGAGCCTATAAATGAGTTTGTTCGTGAACATAAACGAACCGAACACACCTCTGTTCGTTTTTGTTTGTTTATTAAACGAACAATTTTTTTTGCTCATACTCGTTTATTTAGCTTAATAAACGAACGTTATACGAACGGTTCATCGAACGTTCTATTCATTTACACCCTTAGTTTTTTGTTTGAACCAAAGTATTCACAGCTGATAGCAGTGATTAGTTTCCTTGCCGCGAGTAAACGGCTGGCCATAAAATGTACTTTATTTTTATGAGTAGGGATTAAATCTCTAAACTCATGCTTAAAGGATGAGGTGAGCAACAACAACACTACATCTCATAATTGATATCGTTATTTTCTTAACATTAAAGATGACGCAATTTGAACCTATATAATCTTTTTATTTACAGACAAGGTGAAGTCTGCCTAATTATATTCATATTGATTATTAGATTGTTAATATACTTTTTTCTTAATGTATTGATTTTGTGTTTTTATTCGATCTATATTTTTATCATTTAATTTTTAAAAATATTTATTCGTCTTGTATATATAATATTATAATTCTTGAAATAGTTTGAATAATTTAATCGATTACTTCACTTTAGAGAAAATTTGGTGTCTTGTATACTTTTTGCTTTCGAAATATTATAAATTTATACTCTCTTCCGTCTCATTCAATATGTTCAGTGTTGATTTTTTTGTCAAATTTTTTAATTTTAACTCATTATTACTTTAAATTTATTATTGATAAAAATGTGAAAAAATATGTTTTAGAAACCTTCAATCAAGTAGTTTAATAATATATATTTTATAAAATTTAACTAACTAAAATATTGAAAATAATTGTGGTCAAAGTTAAAAAAATTTAACTTTTAAAAAGTCAATGTTTGACATATTAAGTGAGACAAAGGGATTACATTTTTTAGCACATTAATAATTTACTTTGTATGGATTTTAACTTTTTATGTATTTTTTTATTTTCATATTATTATAAAATTCATTAAGTTATTTCATTGTGTTATTGTTGTACCTTCGCCCAAGTGCCTCTGGAATACACAATTTCGAAAAGATACCCTCGCCTACACACCACATTTCGGCATCCCCCAATGGCTCCCATTCGGGATCAGTGGGCCCCCGCTATAGAGCCTTCGGAGCTTCTAGTCTTCGCACCACCTGAGGCACTATCTACGCTACTCCCCACTCCGCTCCTGCGCTATGACAAGACAATCTTCAAATCACTCTAACTCGTCAGCTCGACCTACAACCTCAAGCTGAGCTACCACCTGCCAGTCCATCAATAGCCATCACTAGGTCTGGCACAGCTCCGTCAAGCATCACACCATCCATAGTTCCAAGGGGATATAAATTCCCCTAAGACCAAAGACGTCGAGATGTTCCATAATTCTCTACAAGGCTATAACGCCCATTCTCCATCGACCCTCTCATCTCTCACCTATGGCCAATGGTTCTTCACCCACATCAGAATGGGCGAACCACTATCGAATGTCGTCAACCACCATCTGGCCATTGGCCGTAATTCGTTCCCAGCTCTCAGCCCCAAGCCAACCAAGGGTGAACCAGCTAGTTCAACGACCAACCATGGTCTTTTGTGGCTCTCGACTCATCCCACAAAGAGTGAACCACCAACCCTCGTCGTCCAACCATGTTTCGACCATATCTCCACCTCCATGTTTGGTGTCACCTAAAATCGACATCAACAATTGGTGCAGTGAACGTGGACAACTTCCTAACCAAGAGGATTAGTCACGATGACTCTCCTGCTTTTGATAACTCCTCATTTCCCTAATGACACTCTCGCCACCATCAGCCTTCACTGGCAACAGTACGAATGACAACGAGGGAGAAAACGATGAAGAAGATGAGCCAACAATTTTTCATCACACACGTTAGAGGAAAGCGCCATCGGAGCGATGAGGCAGTAATATCTCACCAGATCTGCTAGAGGAGATTTTGTAAAACTAAATTTTTTTATATCAAATTTTTTTTCAAGGACTTACTTATAAAATTGAATAAATTTTGAAGTACTCAAAAAAACTCACAAAATGACAAAGATTCGAACTTCAAATTATTTCAAAGTTAAAAACTAAAACCCCAAATATTTTCTAAGTGTTTTTGTTCTCAAATAGCTTATTTTGGTCTAGGCATACCGATACACCCTTGGTCGTATCGGTACGGATTTTGGCTACTAGTAAAACATTTTATACAAAATAGCTATTGGGTATCGATACGTGTATAGTCGTATCGGTACACTATTCATACCTGAGAACCAAACTATGCTTTGAGTATCGGTACGGCTATACTCGTACCAATACGGGGTGTTTAGATTTGATAAATCTTTTACATTTATTATTCGATCGTTACCCTTGTCATTTTATTGGAACCATAATTTTTAAAAAGTTGTTAACTGTACCAATATGCCCTTGGGAGTATCGAAACCTTTTTTTGTTCACAACTTTCTTAGATTCCAATGAGCAAAATTGGTACCGATACACACTATTTCGTATCGATACCCCTTTGTAAAACAAGCTTCTTATACTGATATGCCCTTTCACATATCGATATGCCCCTTTATACAATGACTCTTTCTTCTTATGGCAGGTACCAATACGGATGATCGCGTATCGATACGTTTGGCTACCTACCAACATTTATTGCGGGAATAAAACAACTCAACGGCTATATTGATGATCTCAACTACCCAAACGGTTAGAAATCAATGAGAGAGTATATAAACAAGTCTCCAAAGCTACAACAACAACTATTGATCAACTTTCAAGCATTCAAGAACAAATCCAACACTCTTGAGCCTATTAGAGTCAAATCCTTGTAACCCACTTGAGTGAGCAAATTTGTAATTCTTTATTTCAAGTTTGGGTTAAGTGAACTTGTATTGGGGCAAATTATTTACCTTTGAGAGGATTTTTATCATCTATTATTCTTTTCTTGTAAAAGAGAGAGTTTGATCCAAGCTTTGGGTAGCAAGCTTTAATTGTGTAATAGTTGGCTCATTAGCCTAGAAAAGGGGAAGAAATTCTTAGCGAATTTGTTAGAAAGCTTTAGTGGGAAGCTAAGGTTGTAACACCCTCTTCCCGGCCTGGCAGAGAACCGGGTCGAAAAGTGTCACCGAAAACTTATTCGGAGTTTGGAATCTTATTCGTAATGTCTTATTAATCTCTTTTAAGACCTATTGAATTAACTTATTAATAGCTTACTCAATTTGGGGTTAATTTTAAACTTTTTTGAAATTAGGGACTAAATCATAAATTTTACAAATTAAGGGTCTTCATCAGAATTTATTTTTACAAATATTTAGTTTAACTTACCAATTATTAGACTATGAAATTTCGTTGTTAACGAAGGTCATTTACCTATCCGATTAGGCCATTTAAAGTTTAGTGATCAATTTGTAAACTATTTAAAATTGTAGTTTAAGTCTCTTAACAGAATTAACTAATACCGCACCGATACACTTAAGGCCATATCGGTACGCTAAGACAAATTTCTCAATTCCAGATTCAAGGGTAACAAGCCCGTATCGATACATCTAAGCTTGTATCGATACGCGTTGACCAAGGTTGACCCGTTTCGGTACAGCCTAAGGCCGTATTGATACAATTTATTTCCCAGACCTTATTGCCCAGTCTATATCGATACACCCCCTTTGCGTATCAATACGCTCTATTTTGCCAAGTCCAAATATATAAGGTCGTATCGATACAACTTGACCCGTATCGATACGCATGTCTTGTAATGACATATTTTATCTGGTGTTTAGCCAATTTAACCTGTTGAACGATATCAAAGTGTCATGAAATTTTACTAGCAAGTTATTAATCCATAATTCTACTAGTATACAAATCTTTAGGGCATTTCGAATTCATTTACTAAGTTTTTACGTGTTGGTACCTTTAAGCCATTTTAACTAGTTTTACAATCTTGGAAACCTACCATTTTTCTCGTTTTACATCTAGGCACTTTAGGAACATTACATATATATCAAAATGGGCAAATGTGACATGTCTAAGCTTGATGCCACCTTACTAGGAGTTTAGGACAAAATGTAAACATACATATAGTTGATGGGAGTGACTTGCAACCTCAACTACACGATCGGAGCTCAGAATTCCTCAAGGTCCTAAAATGCATGAGATACATGAATGTTAGGCTTACATAGCCTAGTGAGGTAGTTATAACAAATGCAACATAATTCATCAATGGTATGAATGACATGAATCATGATTGCATATATCGTTAATCATATATAGGTCGTACTCAAAGCCAAATATCGTATTTTCATACATCAAATATAAAGCATAAATACATATCACTTCCTTGGACATAGTAACTAATGGATACGCAGATTCCTCTGTATGCCACACATATCAGAAATAGGCCTTAGACTTGAGTTGTAGCTCTTGAATCCCTTACACAATCCACCCTTTTCTCCCTACATATAGGTCGTAGCCCGGACCGTAGTCCAATCCCTTACTTAGTGAGCTCAAATAACCCTATGGCATACCAATTGTATCCAATGTCCACAAGTGTCCAAGGTTACATAATTCATCATAAAATTTACCTTTGTGCCCTTAGGCCTTATCATATCGGATGACATTTGAGCCTTGGCTCCAATTCACATATCATGACATTTCAAGCATCATATTAATTCTATGTATATCAAATGTTAACTTTGAACATTCTTCACATATATCATATAACAAAAGAATCGTAAGGCATCGAAATGCAACAAAGTAATGGAGTGACCTTACCACACTTACCACATGAGATTCATACTTTGTAAGATTTACTTGAGCTATCCAAATAAGTACACAATGTAAACATAATTCAATGCATCCGAATGGCACCTAGCCAATCCCGAGACATAACAATACTCACCTCGATTCCAACATTTTCAAGGCTCTCGGATTACAACTCCTTTGTACCTAGCTTTCGTGGGAGATGACGATGGATTTTTCTCTACTTCTTGAGCTAGTCCAAAGTTAGAGGATTGCATTAGGATCGAAACTAATGATTCACAAACATTTTTCAAGCTTACCCAAGCTTGCAGATAACATCCAAACAAGGAAATCAACCTACTAACACATGGGCTTAACTTGGGTATTCAAGACCTAATTCTTGCAATTAAACTCTACGGATCAAAGGGATCATTAAATTGGCTTATGGGTCTTACTTACCAAGTTATAGGCTTTCAAACGGTGTATCAAATTCAAAAAAAAAGTTGAGGATTGGAACGAGGTGCTTGCTTAAGCTTGATGAGGAAGATGATAATGGAGGTGTATGCTTGTTTTAGGACAAGGGCGAGGTTTTGCTTCGGTAAGGGCAAAACAAAAGGAAGAGGCTTTATTTGTTCATTTTCAGACCATTTAAAATTCTTTAATCATTTTCCCACCTCCCTTATAAGCAATGTGAAGATTTCCCTTAGTCAAGGGTTTTCTTAACCCATTAATTAATACACTTCTCAATCTTTTCCATCTTTTGGCAATTGATGACCAATTGTCATCTTTTTCAGAGTATTCTAAGGTGGGGTGGCAAGCAAATAGGTGACTCGATCCCTTACTTTCAATCTTTACAAATATGGTAGGATCTGTATCGATATGCCTTGCCCAAAATCAGCATTTTCAGAGAAACCCCTAACTTCCATTATTTACAAAAAGGTCCCACAAGTTTAATTAAGCCCAAATAACTTTCATTACTTCAAAGTCGGGTACAAGATCGAGCAATTACATCATTCGGACATAAACACAAAATTTCTGATCACAGAACCTAATTTTGACTATACCAGTTTTCGGGGTGTGACAAATCTCATCTCTTAAGAAAATTTATCCTCAAATTTTCATTCTTAACCAAAAAGATGGGGATACTGCTTCTGCATTGTTTCCTCTGGTTCTCATGTTGCTTCTTCGACTGAATGACTTCTCCAAAGGACTTTTAGTAAGGGCACAAACTTGTTTTGAAGTCTCTTGGCTTCTCGTGCGAGGATCTGCACAGGTTCTTCCTCGTACGTCAAATCAGACTAGATTTCTATAGATTCTGGTTCGATCACATGAGAAGGATCAGATCGATACTTTTGTAGCATAGATACGTAGAAGAAATTATGCATACAACTTAACTCTTTGGGAAGAGCTAGTGGTAGGCAACAAGTCCAATTCGCTCGATCACTTCGAACGGGCCAATGAAACAGAGACCGAGCTTCCCCTTTTTGCCAAAACGTAAAATCTTCTTCCACAGAGATACCTTAAGGAAAGCTTTCTCACCAATATAATACTAGATATCCCACCTCTTCAGATCAGCATAAGCTTTCTGCCGGTCAAATGCAGCCTTGAGGTGGTCACGAATGGTAGTTACCCTTTCTTCAGTTTCCCAAAGTAAGTCAAGGCCTAACATCTTGCCTTCACCAAGTTCGGTCCAACAAAGAGGAGTTCTACACCTTCTTCCATAAAGAGCTTCATAGGGAGCCATTTGAATCGAAGCTCGGTAACCATTGTTGTACACGAACTCTACCAAAGGTAGGGACTTTTCCTATGTATTCCCGAAGTCGATAACACAGGCTCTTAGCATATCTTCTAGGATCTACAAGGAAGAATCAAGATTGATACGAATTACTTATACACATGAATAGAAATGACATAAGGTTACCTAAATAACCCTTTCATATTGACCATCGGTTTAAGGGTGGAAGGCAGTGCTTAGGTGTACTCGAGTTCTTAAGGCCTCATGAAGAGTCCTCCAAAACCGGGATACAAAACATAGATCACGATAAAAAATAATAGACATAGGAACCCGTGTAAATGGATGATTTCGCGAATGTATAACTCAGCAAGTCTAGGCAAGCTAAAATCCATTCTCACCGGAAGGAAATGAGCAGACTTGGTGAATCGATCTACAATGACCCATACAACATCATTTTTCTTTAGTGTCAATGGTAGACCGCTTACGAAATCCATCGTAATACGTTCCTATTTCTATTGTGGAAGCTTAATAGGTTGCAAGAGACCGGTAGGTACCTTGTGCTCGGCTTTAACCTGTTGGCAGGTCAAACACCTAAACACAAAGTCCGTGATCTCACCTTTCATACCAGACCACCAATACAGCTCTTTCAAGTCTTTATACATCTTGATAGCTTCGGGATGAACAAAGAAGGGACTCGAATGAGCTTCACTCAAAATCTGGTTCCGAAGATCATTATCGTCAAGGACACAGATACGATTTTGAAAACACAATAAACCTTCGGAATTTATAGCAAAATCAGGATCCAGCTTGTCCTTGATCTTAGCAATAAGAGTTTGTAACTCCTCATCAGACTCTTGAAGTGCTTTGATTCGGGACACGATGGTTGACTAAACTTTCAATTCAGCCAATAACTTGCCATGCTTTTTGAGCCAGGAAATAGGCATTCAAACATCTCGGGGAGGGAGTGGGCTTCTGACTAAGAGCATCAGCCACAACATTGGCCTTAATGGGATGGTAATCAATAACCAAATCATAGTCTTTCAAAAGTTCCATCCATCGATGTTGTCAAAGATTCAACTCTTTCCGAGTCAGAAGATACTTCAGGCTCTTGTAATAGTGTACAAGTAACACTTCTCACCGTATAGATAGTGCCTCCAAATTTTTAAGGCAAACACAACGGCGGCTAGCTCCAGATCATGAGTTGGATAGTTTAACTCATGTTGCTTAAGCTGACGTGAGGCATAAGCAATGACTTTTCCTTCTTGCATAAATACACAACCTAATCCCAGGTGGGATGCATCACTGTATACGGTGAAGTCCTTGCTTGACTCGGGTTGCACCAATACAGGGGGTACGTGTTAGGACTTGCTTAAGCTGATCAAAACTTCTTTGTTGTTCCACTATCCATACAAAGAGAGTCTCTTTATAGAGAAGCCTCATCAAGGGTGCAGCAATCATCAAGAATCCCTTAACAAATATATGGTAGTAGTCTGCAAGGCCCATAAAACTACGAACTTCTCCAATATTCTTCGAAGGAATCCAATCAAGTCTTCTGTGGATCAAATTGGATTCCAGGAGAAGATATCACGTGTCCCAGAAAGGATACTTTAGATAACCAAAATTCACATTTACTGAATTTAGCATGCAGTTGTTTCTCCCGGAGAGTCTGAAGCACAATCTGACGATATTCTTTATGAGTGACAGTGTACTTAGAATAGATCATGATGTCATCTATGAAAACAAACAAGAATTTATCTAGATAGGACCGGAACACACGGTTCATCAGATCCATGAAGGTTGCAGGTGCATTGGTAAGCCCAAAAGGCATTACCAAGAACTCATAGTTGTCGTATCTAGTTCGGAAGGCAGTCTTTGGAATATCAGACTCTTTCACTAGCATTTGATAGTATATGGATCGTAGGTCTATCTTAGAGAAGACAAAAGCATCCTTCAATTGATCGAAGAGGTCATTGATCCTCGATAACGAATACTTATTCTTCATTGTTACCCTATTCAGCTGACGATAATCAATGCATAGTCGCATCGATCCATCTTTCTTCTTGACAAATAAAACTGGTACTCCCCAGGGTGAGAAACTCGGTCAGATAAACCCCTTATCCAATAGATCTTAAATTTAGGCCTTCAACTACTTTAACTCAACCGGAGCCATCCTATATAGAGCAATAGAGACTGGTGTAGTCCTCAGTTGTACTTTGATTCTGAATTCCACTTCTCGGGTCGGAGGAAGTCCCAAAAGTTTATCGGGAAACACATTAGAGAATTCCTTCACCACCGGTGTATCTTCGAGATTTGTATCTTCTTTAGATCCCAAAGCACACATGATGGTCTTATTAGGTTCGGGTTTGGTTTTCATCAGAGTTATGCTCTCATTGCTGAGTCCACAGAGATATAGCTTCTTCTTCGAACAATCTACCCAGGCTTGATGTTCGACTAACTAATCAAGGCCTAAGATAAGATCAAACTCATGGAAAGATAGGGCCATCAAATTGGCCAGAAATGGGATCCCTTGGATCCTCAGAGGACAGGCTTTATAGTTCAATCGTATAACCACACTATCTCCTAGTGGGTTAGAGACTACTATTTCAAAAGTAACTAGTTCAGGTTCTAAAGCATACTTCTTGATTAATGGTTCACTAATAAAGGAATGCGTAGAACCGAGATCCACCAAAGCATAAATAAGATCAGAACATAATTCCACCATACCTACAATCACGTAAGGATTATCTTCTTGCTCTCAACCTCGAACATGGTACATCTGAGCTAAGGTCTGAGTGTCACATCCTACTAAAGGAGGATTTAAGTTGCGAGGTTTCCCTGCTGATCCTGACTGCACTTGCTTCACTTATCTTCCTTTATTAGGATTGTTCTAAGAAGCCACTGAGGTGGGAGCATTCAGATTCTATAGACACTGTCTGAGGAAGTGACCAGCTTCCCCACAAAGGTAACAAGATCTGGCTTGTCTGTGACACTGCCCAGGATGTCTCTTTTGCCAAAAACTACACAAAAGAATCTGTGAACCTCTTCTAGAACCACCCATTCTATCTATTGAAGTTGTGCGAGTGACGAATGTTCCTATGGATTAGGATTGTGACACATATCCCGTCTATGGCAGCTGCTGAAAGGTGGCATACTTCTGGTCCCACTGTCTATTCTTCTTCTGAGGTATGAGAGGTCTAGAATTGTCTTGGGATCTCTTATCTGGTCTGGCTTGGTTACCTTTCCTTCTTTCATAAGCCTTCTAAGAGGCTTCAGTAGTAATCGCCCAGATGACCAGGTTCTATAAGTCCTCCAACTCCAAAGCAGTGAAGAGAGGACGTAGCTTATCGTAAAGGCCATCGATGAACATTAAGTATTTCTCCTTTTCAGTGTGTATGATCTCAGCACCATACCTCGAGTACTTGCAGAAGTTGTGAATATACTTCTCCACAGGTCGTCTCCCTTGTCTCAGATTAAGGAACTTCTTACGCCTTTCAGCAATGTAATGGTCGCTAATATACTTCTTATGGAACTCATGTCGAAAGAAGTCTTATGTAACTCTAGGCTCAGGTAATGTGATTTTTACGGTGTCCCACCAACTCTGAGCGTCTTCAAAAATCAATGCCAGAGCGCACTCCAGTTTATGTTCATCAGGACACTTCATCTGTTTGTTTAAAACTTTGAGAGTATTTTCTAGCCAATACTCTGCTACTTCGAGATTGTCCTATTCTTGGCCGGTGAAAGTGTAGATTGGATACTGTTTGAGCTTATCAATATGGGCTCTTGAGATAGATACGGGTGCTTCAGCAGGCTGAGGTGGTGGCTCTTGCCTGAGAGACACGACCACCTGCTTAATCATCTCTGCCATAGACATCAAGTATTCCTGTTGAGCGGGAGGCATCGGAGGGGGATTAGGTGGGTGATTCTGTCCCACCTATTTAGGTCAGACTTCGGCTCCGAGATTGTTCCCCTGTGTCGAGGAGGAGCTGGGGTGTGGTTCTATCGTAGCACGCCTATTATCGGGGGTAAACATTCTCGAATATAATCAAATAGAAAGGTTAGATCATGTCAGTTGCAAGTCATGGATAACATATATAAATAAACTCCTAGGTGGCGTATGCGTATGCAAACTCATGACAAGCCTTGGTTTAGTCCTAGAATCGACTAAGCTCTAGCTCTAATACCACAAATATAACACCCCCTTCCCGGCCTGGCAGAGAACCGGGTCAGAAAATGTTACCAGAAACTTATTAAGAGTTCAGAATCTTATTTGAAATATCTTATTAATCTCTTTTAAGACCTATTAAATTAACTTATTAATAGCTTACTCAAATTGGGGTTAATTTTAAACTTTTTCGAAATTAGGGAGTAGATCGTAAATTTTACAAATTAAGGGTCTTCATCAGAATTTCTTTTTACAAATCTTCAGTTTAACTTACCGATTATTAGCCTATGAAATTTCGTTGTTAACAGAGGTCATTTACATATCTGATTAGGCCATTTAAAGTTTAGCGACCAATTTGTAAACTATTTTAAAATTGTAGTTTAAGCTCTTAACAGAATTAACTAATAATGTACCGATACAATTAAGGCCGTATCAGTACGCCAAGACAAATTCCTCAATTCCAGATTAAAGGGTAACAAGCCCGTATCGATACATCTAAGCTTGTATCGATACGCGTTAACCAAGGTTGACCCGTTTCGGTATAGCCTAAGGCCATATCGATACAATTTATTTTCCAAACCTTACTACCCAAGTCTGTATCAATACACCCCTTTGCATATCGATATTCTCTATTTTTCCAAGTCCAAATATGCAAGGCCGTATCGATACAGCTTGACCCGTATCGATACACATGTCTTGTATTGACAGATTTTATCTGGTGTTTAGCCAATTTAACTTGTTGAATGATATCCAAATGTCATGAAATTTTACTAGCAAGTTATTAATACATAATTCTAATGTCATGAAATGTCATGAAATAGGCCTTAGCCTTGGGCCGTAGCTCCGGAATCCCTTACACAATCCACCATTTTCTCCCCACATATAGGTCGTAGCCTGGACCGTAGTCCAATCCCTTACTTAGTGAGCTCAAATAACCCTGTGGAATGTCAATTGTATCCAATGTCTACAAGTGTCCAAGGTTACATAATTCATCATAAAACTTACCTTTTCATATCGGATGACATTTGAGTCTTGGCTCCAATTCACATATCAAGATATTTCAAGCATCATATTAATTCCATGTATATCAAATGTTAACTTTGAACATTCTTCACATATATCATATAACAAAAGAATCGTAAGGCATCAAAATGCAACAAAGTAATGGAGTGACCTTACCATACTTACCACATGAGATTCATACTTTATAAGCTTTACTTGAGCTATCCAAATAAGTACAGAACGTAAACATAATTCAATGCATCTGGGATGGCACCTAGACAATCCCAAGATACAACTACACTCACCTCGATTCCAACGCTTTCAAAGCTCTCAGATTACGACTCCTTTGTACCTAGCTTTCATGGGAGATGACGATAGATCTTTCTCCACTTCTTGAGCTAGTCTGAAATTAGAGGATTGGATTAGGATTGAAACTAATGATTCACAAACATTTTTCAAGCTTACCCAAGCTTGCACACAAAATCCAAACAAGGGAATTAACCTACTAACACATGGGCTTAACTTGGGTATTCAAGACCTAATTCTTGCAATTAAACTCTACGGATCAAAGGGATCATTAAATTGGCTTAGGGGTCTTACTTATCAAGTTGTAGGCTTTCAAACGGTGTATTGAATTCAAAAAAAAGTTGAGGATTGGAGGGATATGCTTGCTTAAGCTTGAGGAGGAAGATGATAATGGAGGTGTATGCCTGTTTTAGGACAAGGGTGAGATTTTGCTTCGGTAAGGGCAAAACAAAAGGAATGGGCCTTTTTTGTTCATTTTCAGACCATTTAAAACTCTTTAATCATTTTCCTACCTCCTTTATAACCAATGGGAAGATTTCCCTTAGGCAAGGGTTTGCTTAACCCATTAATTAATACACTTCTCACTCTTTTCCATCTTTTGGCAATTGATGACCAATTGCATGTTTTTCAGAGTATTCTCATGTGGGAGTGGCAAGCAAATAGGTGACTCAGCCGCTTAGTTTCAATCTTTACAAATTAGTCACAAAATAATTTTGACAGGGACCCGTTTTGATACACCTTATGTAACACCCCTCACCCGGGTTAGGAGTAACCCGGCCAAGGAGTGTTAAAACACGCAAACAAGAATTCACACAAGAATACAAGCCATTTAAAACTTTGAAACTCATCCTATTAGATAAGTTACTTGCCTAACAAGAAAGCCAAACAATCATCAAGATCATGTTCTACAAACAATATGGCTTACGAAATGTAGACATAGTCCCTTGTACATGTAGGCAATCGAATACACACAAAGCAAGACTCAAAATTCACTTCAAGTTTATTCAAGTATGCGTAGCTTTGATCCATTTCAGGACAATGTCAAACATGGTTGCAATGTCATGTTCATGTCAAGTTAACTAAGCATAATCTTCTAGCGATTTACATTCAAGACAAAGTTACATATAATGTTGGTTACTAGACATTGGCACCAATGTATTCATTCGAATCATAACACCATCAACATGCCTTCAAGCAAGCTTAATATCAACTAGAAATCACGACTAACTTATAATGATCTTACCTACTTAAACTAGAAACAACCTAATCAACCAAGTGATCCATTCGAATAGAACATACAAGAGTCAAGCACATAGTGTCCCATTGTTAAACACATTCAAATATAACTAGATCATGTAACCAAGTTCCATTCTTCATATTCAACAAGTCATGCTTAATTCATTTACATGGCATCAGGTTATCATGGCATCAAACATTGCCAACCAAGTCCTTACAAGCTTCTAAAGGTCAATGCCATATATATACAAACTTCAAAATAAACAAAATGCATGATCTAGCTTAATTATGTACATATCTGAGTGCCACCAACTTGGAGAGTTACAAAATAGAATCGAAGTCATACTTCTAGCTCTGCTTGTATCTTGCTTCAAGCTCAAGGAAGATAGCTTTAAGATCTCTTTAAACTTGTGGTTTGGGAAGAATGGAAACAAGAGTGATAAGTACATAATGTACTTAGTGAGGTAGCAACTATTTTCTAGCCAATTATCAAGTTTAGGAAGCCTTAAATCAGGTACAACCTAGCTAAGGTTTGAGCATGTGAAGTTAAGTCTAACATAAGGTTTCAAGCGTTTCAAGACAAGTAGGGAGTCAAGTAGTCATGTATAGCTATTACCATTTATACACATCATCACAAGCACAAGAACATATAATTAGGCTTCAATTTCAAGTAATATACACTGATTCTTGCTTCAATACCATTCGAACAACACTTAACAAGAAGGTTGTTTCTATTTCAAGTTTGATTGAGTATTATATCAAGACAAGAGGCATGTTTAAGCATATCAATTCAAGTGTGATCACTTTTCAAGTATCTGTAAGCAAGCAAATTCAAGGTATCAAGTCAAGTATCATTCAAGCTTTAGGCCATGCATTTCTTTCTTGTTCATTCATTTTAGATTAGGCCTTAGTACATAGTTATGTCTAGGTAATCGAGTCACCAACCAAACTGTCGTCAAAATAAGAAACTGGTCATATCCCTCCTACTGTCGCCAGTACCATAACACACATCCCTCCTACTGTCGCCAAATAAGGGCCTTGTCCTAGGACTGTAGTCTACCCAATCAAAATGAGCTCTAGACTCTATGGCATGCCATCCTACCTATGACCAACTAGCAGCCAAGGATTCGTTTGATTTACTTGTCAATTAAGTAAGCTTCAAGATTTCAAGTCAAGGCAAGTACACAACAAGATCATGGCAAATTAGTAGCTTATTCAAGCATCCCTTTCAAGTGTTTATCTATCAAGATCAAGATAGCCTTTAGGCCATTCAAGCCTTAGCTCAATATATCATGCATTCATTATAATTCAAACAAGCTTGCATTTCAAGTTATCATAGCATCAAGCAAGATTATGTCTAAGCATATTTGATTCATTCGATTATGTCAATACAAGGACCATAGAAGATCAATCCATTGTTACATGATCCATTTGCATTATCAAATCATATATCAAGCATATCTTTCTGCCAAGTTTCCATTTAAGCCATTCTTCCCTTAATTCATTTCCAAGCATAGTTTAGATTCATTTCATAACATAAACATATCAATGGAATAGTAAATGTGCATATTTGGTTAGGACCTAAGTCCTAACCCTATGTAAAAGCTACACTCACAATACTCTAAGCTAGTTTTGATCCTTGATCCAAATTCCTTTTTGTTTGTTACTAGGTTGCCCAACTCTATCTTCTTCAACAAGATCCACTCCTTGTTCTATCATACATCCAATATAATGGAATCAAAATCAACCATCAAACAATACATTTCAAGCAATCCAAGTTCACAAGAAACTAGAGTCAAGCATTGTATTTACAACAATCTAACAATTTTATCCTTTCAATCAATTAGAACAGTTTTGCCCTGCTCTTAAACTGTCCAAAACAGTCCCATTTTAACTGTATTTATCATGTTATACAAAACAGTCCCCAGCAGTCCTAATTTTTACTAAAACGGTCCACTAAAACAGTTTGCGATTACACCCTTCTATTTGTTCTACAAAACAGTCCAATTTGTGGTTTTCTCATACAATTAATGTTAACAAACTTTTAATATAACTTCCCCTATTTTTAAGTCACTATTTCCAGCCCCTAATTCATACAATTCAGTCCCTAAATCATTCATGGTTTCGATTCTAGTCCCTATTTCACATACATCTCAACAAGCATCTTATAGTAGTCCAAATGATCATTATTCAAGAAATTCAATCCAACAAGCATTTAAATTGACTATCCCCTGTTATTAGTTCATAATTTCCAGCCCTCAATTCTGTCAAAACAGTCCAACATTTATCAATTCTTTCAAAACAGTCCCTAGTTAGCCATTTAACAATCAAATGTGACTAGTTCCATCTTTAAGCTCAAATTTCACTATCCAATCATGATTTTCAATTGATTAACATCTCAATTTAACATGTTTCTAAACTTCCAGCAAGCTTTTTACTCAATTCAAGTCTTAATTCATGGACAATTTGAACTACCTATCAAATTTCATAATCGATCAAACAATGGTTTCATTCATGTACATATACCATTCGGTCAAGCATAGTTTCATCCTATTTTCAATAGCATTTCAACCACATTCAAGCTAAAATTCAAGGTAGTCTCAAGCATAACATCTAACATACAATTCTATGAATCCAAGTTCAATTTCTATCATCCAACATTCATTCGAACAAGTTGCTAGGGAGGAAGGACTTAGAAATCACTTACAATCTTTCTAGCTTATCCAATTACATGAAAATATGATCAAATGCAAGCTTCCAATGTATACAATGGTGGCTTTTCTTTTCCCTAAGGAGTTGAGAGGGTTTCGGCCAAGGTAGGAGAAAGGTTGAGTGGAGAAGCTGATAGGTAGATGGACACCTATCCAAGTTGTTATCACTTGGCTTGGCCGAATGCCACCACTTGGCAATCAAGGGTCTAATTACTTCATAACTCCTTAATTACACATTCTAATTGCAGCAAAACCACATTTAAACATTGTTACTATTTGATCCTTCATGATTAGGCCATTAATTATCAAATCCATCTAATTTGGTCACTAGATTTAATCAATTCTTCTAATTTGTAGAATGTTTGTACAATTAAGTTCTAATTAGTTTGTGACATATTACTAGGCCAGGATTTGGGGTATTACAATTCTCCCCCCTTAAAATAAATTCACCCTCGAATTTACCTGAGTTAAACAAGTGAGGATATTGATCTCTCATCGTAGCCTCAGGTCCCCAAGTTGCTTCTTCCATTTTGTGATTCCTCCATAATACTTTCACCAAGGAACATTCTTGTTTTGAAGTCTTCTAACTTCTTTTTCAAGTATCCGTATTGGCTATTCTTCATATGATAGGTCGGGATTCAACTCAACTTCTTTAGGTTCTAGAACATGGGATGGATCATATTGATATTTTCTAAGCATAGAAACATGGAAGACATTGTGGATCTTATCAAATTCACTAGGGAGTGACAATCGATAAGCCACTGGACCAATTCTTTCAATGATTTTGAATGGTCCAATGAACCGGGGACTAAGATTTCCTTTTCTTCCAAATCTGAAAACTTTCTTCCAATGAGACACTTTGAGAAAAGCTTTGTCTCCCATATTGTATTGGATGTCTCTCCTTTTCAAGTCTGCATCGGCTTTCTATCTATCAAAGGCTTTCTTCAATCGATCATGTATGATTTGAACTTGTTCCTCAGTTTCTCTGAGTAATTGAGGTCCCAACACCTTGTTTTCCCCCAATTCAGACCAACACAAGGGAGTCCTACATTTTCTTCCATACAAGGCTTCAAAGGGTGCCATTTGAATCGTCGTTTGATAGTTGTTGTTGTAACCAAACTCTACAAGAGGTAGGGACTTTTCCCAATTCTTCTTGAAGTCTATAACACAAGCTCGTAACATGTCTTCAAGTACTTGTATCACCCTTTCTGATTGGCCATCACTTTGTGGATGAAAAACTGTGCTCAAATGCACTTTGGTTCCAATGGCTTTTTGCAAGGATTTCCAAAATCGAGCAGTGAATCTAGAATCTCTATCAGAGATTATGGATGTAGGAATTTTGTGCAAACATACTACTTCACGAATATATAACTCAGCTAAGGCATCCAAGCTTAAGTTCATTCGAATATGGAGGAAATGAGCTGATTTAGTAAATCTATCCACTATCACCCACACGGTATCACTCTTTCTTGGAGTACAAGGAAGACCACTCACAAAGTCCATGGTAATACGATTCCACTTCCATTGGGGTAATTTGATTGGTTGAAGCAATCTCGTAGGGTCTCTGTGCTCGGCTTTGACTCTTTGGCAAGTTAGACACTTGGGCACGAAGTCTGTGATAGCTGACTTCATGCCTGACCACCAATATAGGGGTTTCAGGTCTTTATACATCTTGACTGATCCAGGGTGTATCGAGAAAGAACTTTGGTGAGCTTCTTGCAAGATTTCCTTCTTCAATTCTTCATTGTTAGAAACACAGACTCTATCCTTAAAATAGAATAACCCATTCGAATGAATGGAGAAATTAGAATTTGGTTCTGAATCTAACTTCAACATGATAACTTGAAGATCAGAGTCGGTTTGTTGAAGATCTTTGATTCTAGAGATCAAGTTGGATTGAACTTGGAGTTCAGACAAGAGTCCATATTTTTTGTACACTCAGAAGTGTGCATTGATTGCATGAGAAGCTACAAGGAGATTTATAGAATTAGGTTCATGGATTCAAGAGGAATTTTCAAGGATATGATTATCTACAAGGCTTTTGAATGGCTTACCCAAGTTCAATTTACGACTAAGAGCATCCGTAACTACGTTGGCTTTTCCAGGATGATAATCAATGACCAAGTCATAGTCTTTCAACAATTCCATCCACCTTCTTTGTCTCAAGTTCAAATCCCTCTGAGTCAAGAGGTATTTGAGACTTTTGTGATCGGTGTATAGGTAACACTTCTCCCCGTACAAGTAGTGCCTCCATATCTTGAGAGAAAATACAATAGCAACTAATTCTAGATCGTGTGTGTTGCGTGTGATAAGTGCTACGCAATTGTGCAAGTATACACGTCGCAAGTAATAAAGTGATATGAGTATCGAGTATCGTCTCCACAGGGATTGGTTTGGGCCACTTTGCTTAAGTTACTGCACTGTGAAAAGTAAAAACACAATTGATAATAGGAGTTCTAATTAACGAGTAAACTAAGAGCAATAAACTAAAAGAATAGATTAAAGAAAAAGAGAGAGATAGGCCAGGTTATCGTGAGTTGAGGTGTGATAGCCGATTGGATCGTCTTGGTAAAAGAGTGCACGGGCAACTCAGTTGTCGTGGCAACTTGCACAGCGGGGTTGCCTTGGCAACTAATCGATGGTTTCCTGGGCAACTACTTGGGCGTCTGGGCAGCAACTTCAAGGTTCGGCGAAGCGTTCTTCAATGGTTTCTTCTTATCCCTAAGTCAAAACTCTAGTTACTTGTGCATGCCTTGATAATACATCCCTACGTGAATCAAGGGTGAACAACAACCAATCTTGCGCTCCTCTTAGCCGTTGAAATCCTTAACTTATTCCTAAGTCGGATTAATCTTCACCGTCAATAGATTGAATAAAGACCATACTCATTCGTTTCTTGAATCTAACTCTCCCGATATTAGATAAATAGATGAAGTTACGAGATCCTCTCCCAATTCACTCGCAAATAAGAATAAAAGCCAAGAATGAGTAAAACTTGAATAGAAAAGTGCAAACTCTTATTACCTAAACAAAATCCAATTGTTTCTCACAACAACAAAACACAATAACCCCAACCAATCAAGTTAGTTCATGGTTGGGTTCAAAAGATATACAAAGAATAATCCCCAAACCATGAATCTAATGGAAGCAAAGAAGAAGAAGAAGTCAAAATTTCCCCTAATGCTCTCTATGGAGTTGTCGAAATTCCCCTAGCTATTTATAGGGCTAGGCCAAAGTCCTTCTTTGAGGAGGAGTTTGAGTTGGAATTAAATTATATTTAAAGAATATAATTCTTTATTATAATTGTATTCCTACTAGAACTTCTCCTATCTTCTTGGAATTTAATTCTTCTTTAATCTCTGCATCGAAATCAAATTCCTTTGGATTTGGGCTTTGCTCCACGTCATCTTGGGCTTGTATAGTCATTAATTTCGACATCCCTATTGCATTTTCTCTTTGTCGACAATTGCCATGGCAACTGGCTCGGCGTCTCCTTCATGCATTGCCCTGGCAACTAGCTCGGCATATCCTTCATGCATTGCCCTGGCAACTAGCTTGGCATTGCTTTGGCAAGTGATCCTGCACATACACACACAAAAACACACCAAAGCAGCATCTTTTTCCACAAAAATCACCAAGTTATGTAATCAAGCTCAACAGTGGAAAGAAACATGAATTAATGCATGAATAACTAATTATGCAACTAATATGAGCTTAAGTCTAACAATAATATGAGTAAAAAGGGTAATAAAAATAGTACTTTTGAACACTTTTCACGCCCCCAAACTCGAACTATTGCTTGTCCTCAAGCAATGCAAACTCATAATTACCTGCCAAGACTTTAATCATCAAAGACATGCTTCAAACTTGAATTCAAACCTCGGAACCGTGGCACAAAGTCTGATCACCTTTTAATTTTTTGGATAGCACAAAAAATTACCCGGAACCAAACTATAATGCTCGTGACAATGTGTGTGCGTAGTTGTGTACAAGTTGATTTTCAAGATTCTATGTGAACAATAGGCTTTTATCAATTTAATTATCGGGTCATTTGTTTTTTATTTTCACTAGAGCCAATTTCGGGCACCTCTAGCAAAGTAAGCTATTTCTCATTTTATTTTAGTCGACTAGAGCCAATTTCGGGCACCTCTAGCGATTCTTTAATGTGCATTAACTACTAGAGCCAGTTTCGGGCACCTCTAGCAAGAAAGAGCAATTACTACTAGGGCCAGTTTTGGGCACCTCTAGCAAGAAATTAACTTTTAATTTTCAATTTTAAATTTACCCTAATTTTAAGCAACCTAAGTTCACTAAGTTTCTTTCAATCAACAAGCCACAACCGTGTAAAAAAAAATTCAGCATCATAGTAAAATTTTAAGTTCTTTTCATGTAATCCTAAAATTAAAGGTTCTTTCAATTAAGTGCAGTGGCAAAAATTCATCATTGGATATTCAACAAGTCTTAAGCAATTAAATCAAATTAAAGGCATGGCAAGTAACATATGCAACCTATATGTGATTGCTAAAGATGAATGCAACTAAACATGAAACTAACTAGAAACCAACACCCCCCCAAACTCGAGAGAAGCATTATCCTCAATGCACGTAAAAGTGGAACAAAATTTAAAAGAAACTAAATGAAATGAGTTAGTCAGAGAGGTCGTCACCTCGAGTGATGAGTTTCCTTCGTGCCGTTTGCTTGATTCAATTTCCGGTCAGTGGTTGAATGCTTGTGGCTGGTACCGCGTGAATAGCATTGCCTTGATTTGATCCATGTTTGCCGATGCAGGTTTACTTGCATGTGCATCAGTAGTTGCCGAAGCCATTTTTGTTGCCTGGGCATCGCCAGTTTCTGTTGTGGTTGCTGTGGCGAGTAGTCGGCAGTAAATTTCCTTAGCATGGTGGTTGTGAGTCTTGTTGTGGAATAGAAAACCTGGAGACTAAAGATAATGAAGAAAAATAAAATATATCCTAAAAAATAAAGAGAAAAAATAACCAAAAATAATAGAACAAAATAGTTCAAAAATAAAAATAAAAATAAATGTATCAGTAGTTGCCGTGGCGTCGAGGGTTGCCGAGGCATGCACATCCATGGTTGTCGCGGCGTCAGGGGTTGCCGAGGCGTGCGCGTCTATGGTTGCCGAGGTGTGCGTATCAGGAGTTGCTATGGTGTTGAAGGTTGCCGTTTTCGATACTTCTTGTAGTCCATCCGCACCCTCCATCGGGTGATAATATTGCCCAAAAAGAGTTTGGCCAATGTGCTTGCCACTACTCCCTTTTGCGTTACCATGGTGGAGGTGTCTTTCTTCTTTGTTCGCTTGTAGTCCATGTATATTCTCCACCTTTCTACTATTCCTGGAGGCACAAATATATTAACAGGAAAAATTATATCCATTCTCAACCATTCAATTACCTCATTCTTGTCGACTTCTATCATGGTTGGATGTAGCCTTTGTTGTCGTGGCAATTGCTGCTCAAGCCAATTGCCATGGCAATCAGTTGTCAAATTTTGCTTTAAGTCAAGGGAAGAATCAATTTTCTGAAGAGCTTTATGAATCGAAACACCTTTTTCTTTTGGCCTCTCAAACATCTCCATCAGTAGAGATTTCGATGGCTTCAAATCTACCAACCTCGATTCCTCAAGACATACATGCAATGGACGAAGTGAGTTTTTAAAGAATTCAAAAGGTTCAACTATTACCTGCTCATATTTAATTGGCAAAGTATTATCATCTCGTTGATCTTGCATGTGGTCGTGTAATTGCCGTGGCAATCGTAGATGAGAGCAATCTACAGATTCCTGCTTCAACATCAACGTTGTAACCTTCTGGGCATCAGGTTCCTCAGAATTTGCTATAGTATTGTTGTTCTCAGCTTCACCGAGTGTTGTCGTAGCATTGCTCTGTTTAGGCTCCTCAATCATTGCCGAGGCAAGTTGTTGTTCAAGCTCATCATGTGTTGGGCAGTCTCTCTTATTGGCATCCTCTTGACTTTGAGGTTCTAGTTGTTCCTCACACATCGGAGAGATTTCTTTGTATTGCTCCTTATCCTCTTGCCTTGGGACGTCAGTATCCCTAGGAATGAATTGTTGGTGCATGTTATCCATGACATATGTGGATCTCCCCAATTGATCTTCTGAATCCCCTAAGGTTGCATCCCACTGAGCTATCCTCGTATCCATAGATTTTGATAGTTCTCGAATCTCTTCAATTGATCCGTCAAGTCTAGCCAAGGAAGCTAGTAACGTTTCCTCCAAGGAATTGGAATGCTCTTGAAAAGGACTACATTGCCATGGCGTATCTGTTGCTGCGGCAAAATTGTTATGGTAAAAAAAAATTGAGCTTTTTGACCATACCATGAAGAATTTTGCTGCTGGTTCCCTCTATGGTCCTCCATGTAGTTATATGCACCGAAAATGTGGGGGCAATTTTCAAACACATGATGTTCTCCACACATAGCACAAGATTTTTCCACGGTATAAGTTCTTTGGGCTTTTCTCGGTTGGTATAGGTAATCATCAAAGGGTGCAAGGAACTCTTGATTGGATTGATTCATATCTTCCAACATCATCTCTCGAATAGATTGGCTTTTATTTCCCGACATGTTGATGTTCCTTAACTTGTAGCGCACCTAAATTTTTTTTTGATAAAACAAACAAAAAGAAAAGTTAGTAAAACTAAGAGAAAAAAAATGCAATAACAAAAACAACTAACACCAATTGCCAATCCCCGGCAACTGCGCCAAAAACTTGTTGCGTGTGATGAGTGCTATGCAATTGTGCAAGTATACACGTCGTAAGTAATAAAGTGATATGAGTATCGAGTATCGTCTCCACAGGGATTGGTTTGGGCCACTTTGCTTAAGTTACTGCACTGTGAAAAGTAAAAACACATTTGATAATAGGAGTTCTAATTAACGAGTAAACTAAGAGCAATAAACTAAAAGAATAGATTAAAGAAAAAGAGAGAGATAGGCCAAGTTATCGTGAGTTGAGGTGTGATAGCCGATTGGATCGTCTTGGTAAAAGAGTGCACGGGCAACTCAGTTGCCGTGGCAACTTGCACAGCGGGGTTGCCTTGTCAACTAATCGATGGTTGCCTGGGCAACTACTTGGGCGTCTGGGCAGCAACTTCAAGGTTCGGCGAAGCGTTCTTCAATGGTTTCTTCTTATCCCTAAGTCGAAACTCTAGTTACCTGTGCATGCCTTGATAATACATCCCTGCGTGAATCAAGGGTGAACAACAACCAATCTTGCGCTCCTCTTAGCCGTTGAAATCCTTAACTTATTCCTAAGTCGGATTAATCTTCACCATCAATAGATTGAATAAAGACCATACTCATTCGTTTCTTGAATCTAACTCTCCCGATATTAGATAAATAGATGAAGTTACGAGATCCTCTCCCAATTCACTTGCAAATAAGAATAAAAGCCAAGAATGAGTAAACCTTGAATAGAAAAGTGCAAACTCTTATTACCTAAACAAAATCCAATTGTTTCTCACAACAACAAAACACAATAACCCCAACCGATCAAGTTAGTTCATGGTTGGGTTCAAAAGATATACAAAGAATAATCCCCAAACCATGAATCTAATGGAAGCAAAGAAGAAGAAGAAGTCAAAATTTCCCCTAATGCTCTCTATGGAGTTGTCGAAATTCCCCTAGCTATTTATAGGGCTAGGCCAAAGTCCTTCTTTGAGGAGGAGTTTGAGTTGGAATTAAATTATCTTTAAAGAATATAATTCTTTATTATAATTGTATTCCTACTAGAACTTCTCCTATCTTCTTGGAATTTAATTCTTCTTTAATCTCTGCATGGAAATCAAATTCCTTTGGGTTTGGGCTTTGCTCCACGTCATCTTGGGCTTGTATAGTCATTAATTTCGACATCCCTATTGCATTTTCTCTTTGTCGACAATTGCCATGGCAACTGGCTCGGCGTCTCCTTCATGCATTGCCCTGGCAACTAGCTCGGCATATCCTTCATGCATTACCCTGGCAACTAGCTCGGCATTGCTTTGGCAAGTGATCCTGCACATACACACACAAAAACACACCAAAGCAGCATCTTTTTCCACAAAAATCACCAAGTTATGTAATCAAGCTCAACAGTGGCAAGAAACATGAATTAATGCATGAATAACTAATTATGCAACTAATATGAGCTTAAGTCTAACAATAATATGAGTAAAAAGGGTAATAAAAATAGTACTTTTGAACACTTATCAGTGTGTAGGGTAGTTTAACTCATGAGGCTTCAATTGACATAATACATATGCTATAACATTACCTCTTTGCAACAAGACACATCGTAGTTCTGAATGTGATGCATCACTGTACACAGTGTATTCTTTTCCCGATTCTGGTTGTATAAGGATCGGGGCATGAGTCAAGGCTTGCTTAAGCTGGTCGAAACTTCTTTGTTGTTTCTCTGACCATTAGAATGGTTCATCCTTTCGAAGGAGCCTGGTCAAAGGTGTGGCTAAGTTTGAAAATCCCTTGACAAATCATCGATAATACCCTGCTAAACCAAGAAAGCTTATGACCTCACCTACATTCCTCGGAGGTCTCCAATCCAAGATAGATTGTATCTTCTTTGGGTCTACTTTGATCCCTTCTACCGAGATGACATGTCCGAGAAACGAAACTTTTGATAACCAGAATTCGCACTTGGAGAACTTTGTAAATAGTTGACGTTCTCGGAGAGTTCGTAAAACAATTTGGAGATGTTCAGTATGTTCTTCCTTGTTTCGAGAATAGACCAAGATATCGTCTATGAATACTACCATGAATTTATCAAGATAAGGCTTGAATACTCAATTCATGAGGTCTATGAATGCGGCTGGGGTATTGGTTAACCAGAATGGCATTACGAGGAATTCATAGTGACCATATCGAGTTTGAAAGGCTGTCTTGGGTACATCTTCTTCTTTCACCCTCATTTGGTAATATCCAGATCGAAGATCGATCTTTGAAAACACTACAACATCTTTAAGTTGATCGAAGAGATCTTCAATCCTTGGCAAAGGATATCTATTCTTGATAGTTAGCTGGTTCAATTATCGATAATCAATACAAAGTCTCATCGTGCCATCTTTTTTCTTCACGAATAAGAAAGGTGCACCCCAAGGTGATGAGCTAGGTCGGATGAAACCCTTGTCTTTTAGCTCTTGAAGTTGCATATAGAGTTCTTTCAACTCAACTGGTGCCATCCGATAGGGCGTAATGGAAACCAGATTCGTTCTAGGTTGAACATCAATCTGGAACTCTACTTCTTTGGTTGGAGTGGGTCCAGGGAGTTTCTTGGGAAAAACATCAATGAATTCAGATAAAACAAGGATAGTTGACAATCCAAAATCGTATTCATCTCGTTTAATCATAGCAACAAAGATGGATGTAGGTTTCTTATCAATAAGAATGATGGATTCCTTTCCTAGACCTTGGAGATAAAGTCTCCGATTTTGGCAATCTACCCAGGCTTGGTGTTTCCCTAACCAATCTAGTCCCAGTACTAGATCGAATTCACAAGATGGAAAGACATATAGATCAATAGGGAAAGGTATATGTCGAATGATTATGGGACATTCCTTGCAAAGGAAGTTAATGGATGTGATTCCTCTATAGGGTTCGAAACTACAAGGCCTTTATCAACAGTTTCATGTTTCAATTTCAATTTAGCAATCAAGGATGAGCAAAAAAAAAGAATGGGTAGACCCCGAATCAATTAAAGCATAAGCAGGACTTGAATTTAATTTAACAGTACCTGCGATGATATCAGGAGATTCTTCGTCTTCTTTTCCCCGAATGTGATAGATTCCAGCAGTGGCTCGGGACTCCTAATGTGTAGAAGCCGATTGCTGACCTCTACCCTTGTTTTGATTTCCCGATTGAGCTTGTCTCAGACCTTTGCTACGATTGGAAGGTGCGGCACTAGCATTTACCAGGGCTCAAGTTGGAAGCTTGTTGGGATTTTGAGAACAATCCTTGATATAGTGATCTAATCCTCCACACAAGTTGGATTGAGTTCTGCATTGACCCAAGTGGAGCTTTTGGCAGAACTTGCTAGTAAGGACTTGAGTAACTTTTCCAGGATTCCCCGTGCTATTAACAGAGATAACCGGGGCTAAGGGCTTGGATACCGATTGAGGTCTCGGTATGTAATTACTCTTCTGAGTAGGAGTGAAGGTTGAAGAGCTTTCTTTGTGATACTTAGCTTTCTTAGACTGCCAATGAGGCTTGTCATCATGCTTGGATTTCTTATCATTCAGGTGGCTACCACCCTTTCGTTTCTCCAAAGCTTTCATCCTTGTGTCAATTTTTATCTTTCCATTTGCTTCCCTTTATTTTTAAAATTGCCAATTCACCCCCTCTTGGCCAAATCAAATTGATTGATCATCATAACAATTGGTATCAGAGCCTAGCTCATTTGAAGGATTAACATCCTCTTAAGATGATCCAAAGGTGATTCAATCAACTAGAAGTCAAGCCATGACCTCCACTTCTGGCAACAACCTCTACGAGTCTTAATCTATCACCAAACTACCTTATTTAAATGGGGATTAACTATCCTTATTGGAAGAATCGAATGAGGCTCTTCATCAATTCTAACGACTACCTCCTATGGATGTAGTGGAAGATGGAGCAACAATACTGATAAAGAGAGAAGGTAATTGGTTGATCCTAAAGTCCAAGCTAGAGATGATCGATGAAGATCAGAGGAGATTACAAGTCAATGATAAAGCTATGCACATGCTCTTTTGTGCGCTTGAACCAGATGAGTACTCTAAGATGTCTTCTTGAACAAGTGCAAATGAGATATGGGACAAGCTCAAGACCACCTATGAAGGCACAAACGATATAAAGGAGACCAAGATTGGACTCCTCAACTTGAGCTATGAAAATTTCAAAATGGAGCCGGATGAGAGCATCACAAAGATGTTCGATC
Source organism: Hibiscus mutabilis (assembly GCA_019671005.1). NCBI lineage: Eukaryota > Viridiplantae > Streptophyta > Magnoliopsida > Malvales > Malvaceae > Hibiscus > Hibiscus mutabilis. Next base: position 16,387,177 of record CM033714.1, on the reverse strand, counting down.
GTTTCTTCATCATTGTCAACGATCTCAAAGGTTTCAGAGAAGTCATTTCGGGGGATAAGCTTGTACGGAAGCTCATTTACTCTATTCCTGAGTCATGGGGTAGAAAGAGAACCACCATCATCGAGGCCAAGGACCTCAAGAACTTAAAGCTCGACGCTCTCATGGGGTCTCTCTTAACCCATAAAATTATGAAAAAATAAAGAGAAGATGAGAAGAAAAGAGAAGAGAATAAGGTGGAAAAGAAAGAGGTGGAAAAGAAGAAAGTGAGAATTGCTCTCAAAGCTTCGTAAGAGAAAAGCGATTCGAGTGAAGATGAAGAAGAAGAATTGACAATGCTTGCCAAACGGTTCACTTGGTTCATGAAATCCAATCGGGGAAGAAAGTTTTATCGAAGAGGGGATTTCAAGAACAAGAACAAGGAGGAAGAGAATGATCAAATCATATGCTATGAGTGTAAGAAGCTGGGGCACATTAAGACCGATTGTACTCAACTAAAAAAGAAGAGCTTCGGAAAGAGGAAGAAGCTCAAGGCTCATGTTGCTACTTGGAGTAATAAAGAATCTTCTGATGTAGAGGAGCAAGAAGTGGCCAACCTTTGTCTCATGACACTTGAAGAGGATCCTAAGGTAACCTCTAACTCATCTAATTTTTATTTTACCTTTGATGAGCTTCAAGAAGCTTATGATGAGTTACAATAGGTATATGATGAGTTGGTAGAGAAATACAAGGAATCAATTTTGAAAAACAAGAAACCGATTTCCAATTTAAAAAACCAAAATGATTCCTTAGTAAAAACCAACTCGAAACATGAAAAAAATGTTCTTGATTTACAACAAAAACAAAGTGATTTTAAAAAGAAAAATCATGATTTAAACAACCTTTTTTTCCAAAGTTCATGATGATCACCAAAGGGAAGTTGGTGATCTCAAAGCTTCTCTGAGCAAAATTGGGAAATCATGTTTTAGAAAAGGAAGTTCTTCAATACCCAACTATGTGAAGAGAAACTTTAATGGCTACAAGCAAAGAGGCTTCCAAAGGCCCTCTAGGGGTAAGAGAATTAGGAGTGTTTGGGTTCCTAAGGAACTTATCACATCTAATAACATTAGTGGGATTGCATCTTGGATTCCTAAGAGAACCAAGCTTTTGGGAGCTAATACTCATGGACCCAAAATGATTTGGGTACTGAAAATCAAGACTTAATCTTTGTTTGTAGGAGGAGCATTGCTACAAGGCCAAAGTTACATGTGAAAATTCATGGTACCTTGATAGTGGATGCTCAAGACACATGACCGGTGACAAGAGTCAGTTCTTGGAGCTAAAACCAAAAAGTGGAGGAGTAGTGACTTTCGGTGACAACTTCAAAGGCCACATTGAAGGAATTGGTTCTATTCGTAATCACTCTTTTATCCTTATTGATGACGTTTTATATGTCAACGGTCTAAAACATAATATTTTGAGAGTAAGCCAACTTTGTGATAAAGGTTTCAATGTGCTTTTTGATTTAAATGGTTGCAAAATTATCAACATTGAAACTAACAAAATTGTGCTTATTGGTCATCACATAGGAAACATATATATGGTGCATTTAGATGAAATTCATATTTCAAATGCATGTTTTGTCGCTAGTGATGAGCATGATTCATGGTTATGGCAGAGAAAAATAGGGCATGCAAGCATGAGTGTTTTGCAAAATTTGATTTCAAATGATCTTGTAAAATGTTTGCCAAAAATAAAGTTTTCATGTGACAAAATTTGTGATGCTTGTGCAAAAGGCAAATGCAAAAGAGTTTCTTTTAAACCTATTAATGATGTTTCTACAAGTAGAGTTTTACAATTGATCCACATTGATCTTTTTGGTCCTATTAGAACAATGGGCTTGGGTGGAAAATCATATGCATTTGTTTTACTATATGACTACTCTAGATTTACTTGGGTTCTATTCTTAAGTACCAAGGATGAGGCTTTAGAATAATTCATCACATTTTCAAAAATGTTGGTCAGTCTATTTCTCACATTAGAAGTGATCATGGAACCGAATTTCAAATTCTAGGTTTCGAGGATTTTTGTAACTCAAATGGTACAAGCTATAACTTTTCCACTCCTCCCACTCCTTAACAAAATAGGGTTATTGAGAGGAAAAAAAGTACTTTAGAAGAAATGGCTGGAACCATGCTTTGTGAAAACAATTTGCCTAAGTATTTTTGGGCGAAAGCCACAAATATCGCTTGTTATATTGTCAATCGAGTAATGATTAGGCCTATTTTAAAGAAAACACCTTATGAACTTCTTAAAAACAAAAAACCTAGCATTAGCTATTTTTATCTTTTTGGATGTAAATGTTTTGTTTTAAACAATGAAAAAGGCAATTTAGGCAAATTTAATGCTTAAAGTGATGAAGCAATTTTTCTTGGTTATTCTTTAAACTCTAAAGCCTATCGAGTATTTACCAAGAGAAATTTAGTAGTAAAAGAGTCTATACATGTGGTTTTCGATGATAACCTCCTTCCGGGGAAAGATTCTTGTAATGATGATGATGTAGGGATTTTTGAAGCTAATGATGGTGGACAATAATCAAAGGTAGATGAAGTTCCATATAAAGAAGAAGAACAAGATCCACCTCTAAAAGTATTGAAGGACATGACTCTAGAGAAAAATGAGGTGACCTACCCAAGGGAGTTCAACTACGTCAAAGGTGGTGAAATTTTGGGTGATCCATCCAAACTCTTGGAAATACTTGTAATTTTGTTGCATTTATCTCATGTATAGAACCTAAAAATATCAACGAAGCATTAAATGGTGATTATTGGATATTGGCTATACAAGAAGGGTTAAATCAATTTGAGAGAAGTCAAGTATGGACATTAGTTGATAGGCCTAGTAATAAATCTACCATAAGAACTAAATGGGTTTTTAGAAACAAACTAGATGAGAGTGATAAAGTAGTGAGAAACAAGGCAAGACTTGTTTCTCAAGGTTACACTCAAGAAGAAGGAATCGATTTTGATGAAACCTGTGCACTCGTAGCTAGAATGGAAGCTATTAGGATGCTTCTTGCATTTGCATGTTATCATGAATTCAAGCTTTTTCAAATGGATGTAAAAAGTGATTTTCTAAATGGTTTCATAAATAAAGAAGTATATGTAGAACAATCACTCGATTTTGAAGATCCAAAATATCCAAACCATGTTTTCAAACTTTCAGAAGCTTTATATGGTTGGAAACAAGCTCCTAGAGCTTGGTATGAAATATTGTCAAATTTTTTAATTGAAAAGGTTTTAACAAATGAAAGGTGGATACTACAATCTTCATTAAAAGAAAAGGCAAAGACATCTTAGTAGTACAATTTATGTTGATGATATTATTTTTGGTTCTACTAATGAATTGCTTTGCGAAGATTTTGCTAAGTTAATGTAAGGTGAATTTGAAATGAGCATGATGGTGGAGCTCTCATTCTTCTTGGGGCTCCAAATCAAAGAAACGAAAGATGACATATTCATCAATAAAGCTAAGTAAATCAAAGATATGCCCAAGAAGTTCGGCTTGGAGAATGGGAAACCTTAAGCCACACCAATGAGTTCTTCCACAAAGCTTGACAAAGATAAAGGAGGTAAGTGTTTTTATTTAAAGCTTTACAGATCAATGATAGGATCTTTACTTTATCTTACCGTAAGTAGACAGGATATCATATTTAGTGTTTGCTTATGTGCTAGATTTCAAGCTAGTCCTAGAGAATCAAACCTACATACCATTAAGAGAATCTTTAGATACCTTAGAGACACTCATTGCTTAGGCTTTTGGTATCTTAGAGATTCTTCCTTTAGTTTGCATGCTTATTCGGATGCGAATTATAGAGGTTGTAAGATAGATAGAAAGAGTACCTCCAGCACTTGTCAATTCCTAGGTACTGTGCTTATTTCGTGGCTTTCAAAGAAGAAAAATAGTGTAACATTATCTACCACCGAGGTGGAATACATTTCGGCCAGAAGTTGTTGTGCTCAAGTCCTTTGGATAAAGCAACAACTCGTAGACTATAGAATTGATGTAGGTACCATCCCCTTAAAGTGTGACAATACTAGTGTCATATGTCTCACTAAGAATCCAATCCAACACTCTAGAACCAAGCACATAGAGATAAGGCAACATTTCATTAGAGATCATGTCTTGAAAAATGAAGTAGTTCTAGAATATGTAGACACCTTGAACCAACTAGCGGATATCTTTATCAAACCTTTAGAAAAAGAGCGTTTTTGGTCTCTTAGGAGAGAGTTAGGGTTTACTAGCTTTTCTTGAACCTTAGAGCCTTTTTAGTGTCTAAAACTTTCTTGAATTTGGTTGATTTCATTGCTTATATGTTTTTTTGCTCCTATATGCATCTATCCTTGTTGCTAGGGGGTATGCATCTGTTTTTTGCTCATTCATGATAATCTCATATCATTTACATACATTTTGATTCGATTAAGTTCGAATTTTTGGGCACCTTGCAGTAAAATATTTCATTTTTGGCCTAGGGGTACCGATACGAGGTTCCATGTATCAGTACAGGTTTAGGATCGATACGGCTAAAAATCGTACTGGTACGGTGTTTTGATATGCACATGTGGCGTATCGGTACGTGTAGCCGCTGAAGTGTTTAAATGTCATTAAAAGAGGGTTTTCCTAATTTAACTCAAGTACCAACTTCATCTCCAAAACCCTAGTCGATTTTTCCCTATTTAAACCCTTCAAACCCTTAGTTTTCTTCACAAATCATCAAAATCTTTTGAAGATTTTTAGTTTTTACATCAAAACCAAGTATCATCATCAATTTTGTGCACAATCATCTCCCCATTCATCCATAATTCTCACTCATAAAATTTTTACTTTCTTTAAATTTCATTTTTTTCATATTGATGTAACGACCCAATTTTTGGGTTAACAAATTGGGTCTCAAGCTCGGGTTATGGGCCTTAATTTTTGGAAGTCCAAGTTAAAGATATTTAAGTTTGGGCCTTTAACTTATTTAAAGTGTTGGGATAGTATTTTTAAATTTAAAAAGAATGTGAAGAAAGAGAAAAATAGGGAGAAATTAGAATATTAATGGGGGAGAGAGAGTGGGAAATGAGAGAAAAAAAGGGTTTTAGATAGAGAGGTTTTGCTTCAATTTGAAGGTGATCCGGCTGCCATGAAGCCTCATAGCTGACACCATTGGGTCGGGCTTGATAAGATGAGTCGACCAGTGGTCGTCATGTTGCTGCCAGAGCCGCCTTCGAAAAGGGTAAGGAAAAGGAAGCTCGGCCAAGCTTAAAACGAAGCATTTCCATCAGCCAAAACCAATAATGAAGGCCACGGGCATGTTCCCAGTATCAGGGCAATGGGGCTGGAGCTATTCACTGCTGCCCGACCGTCAGAGCACCTCTTACATGCCGCCCAGGGGAGTAGGCATGCGTCTGCCCATACGGGTGCACCCAGATCCAGTGCATCGCACCGTATTAGATCTCGCTCGGTCAGGTGCACCTGCTCTTTGCCACATTGGATCACTGCCGCGGTTGCACCATAACTGCGGTGCACCACGTCACACTGGATCATCTAGGAGGCTGACCAGTCTTTGACTGCGTTGACTGGCATTGACCGGGTGTTGACTAACTATTGACTTTTTTCGAGGATCTTACCTGGTAGTTTCTCGACATTCTGAGTCCGATGGCACAGTCCGTTTTGCCAAATTCAAACCTGGTAAGCTATTTTACGTGTTTGACCTTGTGAATTTAATAGGGGATGCATGAATTAATGTAGTTTCGTATTTTTTGTTATACGAGAATTATTTGGGATCGGATATCGGATCAAGTAGATTATTTAGAAAGCTCGTATGAGGATTTTAGCATTACCAGCTTAAGGTTAGTACACCTCGAATTCTTATTGCTTCATGAGCATCATAAATGTGATTTCTTTGCATGCTAGTGTTTGCAAAATAGGTTGTTGATAAATATGCATGTTTATGTACTGATAGTATGAGATTTGATATCGATGAGACTTGTGGAGGCTTTAGAGATTGTTTAAGTTCGTTTGAGGTGCCCATACGATTATTTGATGATTGTCTACCTTATTGAAATATTTGTGATGACTTGTATATTTAATCGAATAGGTTGGTGAAATTTGATGGAAATAATAATAAATGTACTGATCATTGGTAATATTTGAATAATTGATTATGAAGCTGATAAATAATATTAATTGGGGGAATACGTTAGTAAACCAACTCTAATTCAGTAAAGTGTTGTAAATCATAATTCAAGAAAACGGTATGAACCAGTGAATAAGGTATCGGTACGAGATTTAATTGTACTGATAGCGATTAGGGTTTGAATCAGTACGGGTTGACCCGTACCGGTAATTGAGGAAATCTTGGATTTATAGTAAGTAATATTTGTATCGATACACGTATGAGTATCGGTACCCGAGGTACCACATCGACACTCGTGTTCGAGTACCGGTACCCACTAAACGGAATAATCTACAATGCTAATAAAGATGGGAATTGACGTGGGATATAAATAAGATAATATGGCTTAATAAGATGATTAACGAGGATGATTAATGTAAACTTCCATAATGTATTAATAAGTTGGTAAACTTAATTGGGTAATTTGATGGTAATAGCAACCGTAGGGATCCTTGGTGGATCGTGTGATGCTGTGTGTTGTGTGGTAGTCGTGTCCTTGCAATGTGCTGATATGGACTCCTAGATGATTAAATCACCTTGATTTATGGGTTTCGGATACCTAGTGTGAGAAAGAGTGTGTTACAAAACTATGGTTAAATATTCCCGAAGGTATGAACTCGAGGCTTAGTGGGATCAAGACTCATTTGAAGATGCTTGATGAGAGATTTTGAGCATAGGTGTATGTATCCCGACGTTTAGTGGTACCAGGCCTTACCCAAAGAGTGTATGTATCCTAATACTTAGTGGAACCGGGCTTCACTCAAAGTGTATGATCTCGATGCTTAGTGGGACTGGCCTTACTCCTATATTGTGGTATTATGCTTATATGTTATGTGAAGCCTATGTGCTTGCTATTGATACATAGATAGGCAGCTAGAGGTAGCGCCATATGTATTTGATGTTATATTGCCATGTTATGAGTATGGTTGGGCCTTGTGTGCCACGTATGATGATTGTTATGATGAGAGCATGTGTTTAGGAGACTACTAGTAGTGCCACATGTTTATTTATCTATCCTTATTGCTCGTACTAGCTTGCATGCTTATGTTTATGATTGGCATGAAGTATAATAGATGTGTACCACTTAGCTTTGTAAGCTCAGCACTTAGAATCGTTGTTTCCGTGTGTATTTTGATCGTTGGATCATGGGATCAAGGAGCACTATCGGTACAGGGTTTCAGCATGCGGTGATCTCTTGAGTACGATACTTGTGTTTAGTGGGCTATGTATTCATAGGACCTTACGTGGTTGAGTCTCTAATCCTTACTTTTGAAATTGTATTTATCAAGTTGAATCTTTCAATGTTTAATTTAAAGTGTAGCTCATTTGTAATGATTTATCTAATACCACAAAAATATGGTTGTATGTTTAAGGGTTCGACTGGGTTCAGTTTGATCCGGATTGGCCGATTTAAGTAGTTTTGGGGGATTTAATATTTTAAAAATATGAGTGGCGGAAATTAAAATGAGTTGAGGGTTTTAAAAAGGGTTATAAATATTATCCAGTAATTTGGTAATTTAATTGAGGGTTTAATAAATCAAATTAAGTGGAAGTGCATTTTAGTGACTAAATTGCAAAATATGTAAAACTATGTTAGTGACTATTTTGTAAATGGGACAAATACTAGCTTGACTTTATTGAGTTATGTTGTGTGTAGGCTTTTGTAAGTATGGGTCCTCAACGTGAGACGCGTGTTAATGCAAGTAATGTTTAGAATGTTTAGAATCTCGAGGATGGTGTGATTCCTCCTAGCGGATTACCTCTTCCTCCACCTATTCCTTCTGTTGGCGCTGGAGTTGGGGTGGATGGTGGATCTCAGGTTCTACAAGGGCCAGTGCTTAACGATATGACGTCGTTGATTCAAGCAATGTAGGGGTTTTTTAGGTAGTGATAGTTGGGGTGTATGTGCAAGCACCAGCGCCTGTTGTAGTTGTTAATCATGGGTTGCCTCTAGAGCGTCTTTGTAGCTTAGGAGGTACATAATTTAGTGGATTGATTCCTGAGGGGGTGAAATAGTGGTTTGAGAGCACTATCTGTATTCTTGTTCAGATAGACTGTAATGATATGCGTAAATTGGGTTGTACCATGTCCTTGTTGCATGGTGACACGTATCATTGGTGAGTAACTACGATTGTAGAAGTTCCCGAGGTGGATGTGAACTGGAGTTCTTTCAGACAGCTTTCAAGAGGAAGTATCTTGGGCCGCAATATCTGGATGCTAAGAAGCATAAGTTTATGTCATTGGTGCAAGATGACATGAGGGTGTCCGAGTACAAGGTAAAGTTTGTACGGTTGAGCCAGTATTCCCCTGAACGGGTTTTGAATGATAGACAAGGGTGTGACAGGTTTCGTTATGGGCTTGTTAAGGATAATGAGCAATCATTGGGTGGTTCTGTACAAGTGGTGAAATCGGTTACGTGAAAGAGAACCGCGAATTCTAGTTTTTCTAGAAGGCAAAACAAGAGGTCGCATGATAAGCGATACAAGTCGGATCATAAGTGTGGTGGTGGTGGCTGTAATCATGGAGTACAAATTATTGTTGATTATGAGCGTTGTGGTAGACGCCGTGCATATACGTGTTCTCTGGATCTTGTTAGGAGTGTAGATCTTCTGATCATCTGAAGCGTGATTGTCTTTGCATTATCAGAGATGCACCAGTTTAGGCTGTTGCACTTGCTAGAGGCCATGGCAGGGGTAATTTTCAGAGGTGTGATGATGGTTAGAGGACTGTGCCTCATATAGTTGTTGTACGACCGGAGAATGGTGGGCAATCATGAATCTATGCTCATTGTGAGGGCTATAATGACATTGATGTAATCACATGTACTTTTACCTTGCAATCTTTGTCATTATTTTCTTTAATTGATTCGGGGTCTACTCATTCATATATCTTGAGTGAGCATGCACATTTGTTGAATGTTCCTGTTGATATTTTGAATTTGGGTATGTTGGTAACTAGTTCTTTTGACGAGATGGTTTCGGTTAGAGGGTTGTATAGGAGATGTCCTTTGGTAGTTCAAGGTCATGACTTTGCCGCGGATTTGATGGAGTTGCCATTTAATGGCTTTAATGTAATTTTGGGTACGAATTGGTTAAGTGAGCATAAAGCGGTTGTGGATTGCGAATCCAAAAGGATTTCTTTGAGGCTTGCTGACAATTAGGAAGTTGTAGTGGTTGGCGAGAATGTTAAATTCTTTTCTAACGTTGTTTCGGCAACGTAAGCTGATAAGTTGAAGCAAGGAGGTTGTCAATCTTATCTAGCTATTGTGATGAATTCAGAGATAAAAAGGGTTCGAGTGCAAGACATTCGGGCAATGTATGATTTTCTGAAGGTGTTTCCAAAAGAGTTACTAGGTTTTCCGCCGAATAGAGAAGTAGAGTTTGGCATAGAGACATATACGGGAACGACTCATGTTTCTATCGCTCGGTATTGAATTGCACTGAATGAGTTGATGGAATTAAAGACTCAACTCCAAGAGTTGTTGGATCAAGGTATTATCCGACCTAGTGTTTCTCCGTGGGGTACACCGGTTCTTTTTGTGAAAAAGAATGATAGGATAATGTGTATATGCATTGATTACTGGCAATTGAATAAGTTGACAGTTAAGAGTAAGTATCCCTTACCGCGAATTGCTGATTTGTTTGATGAATTCTGTGGGGTTGTTGTGTTTTCCAAGATAAATTTGAGGTTGGGGTATTATCAGTTAAAAGTTAAGGATTTGGACGTGCCGAAGACTGCTTTTCGTACGAGATATGGGCATTATAAGTTTTTGGTGATGTCGTTTAGTTTAACAAATGCTCCAGCTATTTTTATGGATATGATGAATAGGGTATTCCATGAATATCTTGACCGTTTTGTGGTAGTATTTATCGATGATATCCTTGTGTACTCGCATACCGAGGAGGAGCACAATCAACATTTGTGGATTGTTTTGCAAGCTTTGAAGGAAAATCGGTTGTATGCTAAGTTGAGTAAATGCAAATTTTGGCATAAGGAAGTGATGTTTCTTGGTCATGTGGTTTTGGCATAGGGTATTCGTGTTGTTCTGTAGAAGATTGAGGATATCCTCAATTGGAAACAACCTAAGTCAGTATCCGAGGTTTGTAGCATCCTTATGTTGGCTGGTTACTATCATCATTTTATGGATGGGTTCTCTAGTATTGTCGCTCCGTTGACGAAGTTGTTGCAAAAGAATATTACGTATGTGTGGATAGAGAGTCAAAAATGTAGTTTTGAAGGTTGAAAGAGGTTTTTGACACATGTTCTTGTCCTAATTCAACCTGAGTCTTGTAAGGAGTTTGTAGTCTATAGCGATGTGTCCTATGTTGGTTTGGGTTGTGTATTGTTTACACCAATCACAAGAGTTTGGAGTATTTGATGTCTCAAAAAGAGTTGAATCTTAGGCAACGAAGATGGATTGAGTTGCTTAAGGATTATAATTTGACGTTGGAGTATCATCCGGGTAAGGCTAACGTGGTAGCAGACGCGTTGAGCCGTAAGGTTGCTGTTGAGCTTAGCGAGATGTTTGCAAAGCTAAGTGTGACACAAGAAGGTGGGTTGTTAGCTGAGTTGCAAGTTAAGTCTACGTTGTCCCAAAGGACTGAAGTGAGGCAACCGTATGACAATGTGTTGGTATCGCATGTTAAGGATATTTTGGATGATAATCTGACTGATTTCCATTTTGATGGTAATGGTGTTTTGTGCTTCAAGGGTCATATAGTGGTGCCCAATGATCCGGAGTTGAGGCACACTATTTTGAATGAGGCTCATGCTAGTCCTTTTGCTATGCATCCGAATAGTATGAAGATGTATCGTGATTTGAAGGATTTGCAGTACTAGTTGGTTTAAAGAAGGATGTGGCCGAGTTTGTTGCTCGTTGCATAATGTGTCAGCGAGTTAAGGCTGGGCATCAGTTTCTTTCTGGGTTGTTACAACCTGTCCAGATTCTGGAATAGAAGTGGGAAAGAATCATCATAGATTTTGTGACGAGTTTACCTTTGACACCGTCCAAAAAAGATTCAATATGGGTGATTGTAGATCACTTTACAAAGTGTGCGTATTTCCTTACTGTGCATACGATGTATACATTGGATAAGTTGGCTAATATGTAGATTGCCGAGATAGTGAGATTGCATTGAGTTCCTAAGTCAATTATATTGGATAGGGATTCGCACTTTACGTCAAGGTTTTGGGAAAGTTCTTAGACAGCTTTGGTTACAAGGCTTAATCTTAGTACGCCTTATCATCCTCAGACAGATGGAAAATTTGAACTTGTTATTTAGATTTTGGAGGATATGTTGAGGTGTTGTGTAATTGAGTTTCAAGGGACATGGGAGAAGCAACTACCGTTGGTGGATTTTGCTTACAATAATAGTTATCAGTCGAGTATCCAAATGGCTCCCTATGAGTCTCTCTATGGTTGTAGGTGTTGTACACCTCTTTGTTGGGCAGAATCGGGTGAGAAACATGTGGCAGGACCCGATTTGCTTGAAGATACAAATAAGAAGATGAAACTCATTTGTGAAAGGATTAAGGTGGCCTCGAGTCAGCAAAAGTCCTATGCGGATTTGAAGCGAAAAGAGATTGAATATGAAGTTGGTGATAAAGTGTTCTTAAAGGTTTCGCCTTAGAAAAAGGTGATGAGATTTGGGCGCAAGGGTAAGTTGAGCCCAAGGTTCATTGGACCTTATGAGGTGACCGAGTGAGTTGGTCTGGTTGCGTATAGATTGAGGTTACTGGCTGAACTTGAGAAGATACATGATGTGTTCCATGTGTCGATGCTTCAGAGATATAGATCGGATCCATTGCATGTTGTACCTGTTGAGGAGATTGAGTTGTGTCCAGATTTGTGTTATGATGAGGAGCCTGTGAAAGTGCTGGATTCGAGCACTAAGGTTCTGTGCGGAAAGACCATAGAGTTGGTTAAGATATTGTGGCGACATCGAGGAGTTGAAGAAGTCATGTGGGAAACAAAAGAGGACATGATGAAATATTTTCCTCATCTCTTTCCTTCAGGTAAAATTTGAGGACGAAACTTCTTAAGAGGGGAGAGTTGTAACACCCCAAAAATAGGGTTGGACGTTTAGAGGTTCGATCGAGTTTGGTTTGAACCGGATTGGCCGATTTGAGTAGTTTCGGGGGATTTAATATTTTAAAAATATGAGTGGTGGAAACTAAAATGAGTTGAGGGTTTTAAAAAGCGTTATAATGTTATCAAGTAATTTGGTAATTTAATTGAGGGTTTAATAAGTCGAATTAAGTGGAAGTGCATTTTAGTGACTAATTTGCAAAATGTGCAAAACTATGTTAGTAACTATTTTATAAATGGGCCAATACTAAGAATCCTTAGAGAGCTATATTTTCCAAATGTTTTAATCTAAAAATATCCACCTTAATTGAGTAAGAATTGATGGTTAATTTATTTTCCTAAATCATTTTACAATTGTTTGGATTTTCCCGCATTTTCTCTCCTTATTTCCCTCACTTTCCGTTTCAACTTCCAAACAAGATTCTCCAAAATTCTTTGCTGATTTTCAATGGAGAATTTATCATAATGGAGAATTTATCATTTGATTCTACATTTGTTTTTTAACAAAACCTTACAAGATTCTCTCGAGGATTTCATCTATTTCACAAGTTAAGTTTCAAGAAAATCTTACGTCAATTTTGGTGGAAGCTTCTTCAAAGGTGAATTTCTTTTACTCTCTTTAAACTAAGGTTCTTTATTGACATTCTCTAGTAGTTGGCTGATTACGGATTGATATTAACATGGTTTTGCATTTGAGTTCAAGATTTGATCTATCAATGGTAATTTTGATGATTTGCTTAAAGACTTGTTTAACTTGATGAAACCTGGAGATTTTAATTGGTTAAATTCATGTTTTAATAAGGTGATCAAAATGTGAAATGAGATTTTGAGAATGAACCCCGAAACTACTAGATTGGCTAATTGTTAGAGGTGTTTTTAGTGGTTTTGGGGGCTGTTCTATGTGTTTTTTAGTTGCTGGAGGTATAAGGATGTTTGGAAGGTGTTTATGGGTATGTTTTGGTGTGGTTTGAATGTTAGAAATGCTGGTTTGAGGTTAGGATTTGGTGGGTGATGTTTTTGGTAGTTTCGGCTAGTTTTTGGAGGGTTTTTGTTAAGGATGCAGGGGATCCCTGTTTAGCAACGAGCTGAATGCATAATGATGCATTTTCCCTTTGGTTTTATGTGATTAAAACATGAGACGATCAAGGCAAGGTTGCCTAGTTGCGTATGTTGCTTATCAGTAGCTCAATTCGTGTTGGCGAGCAAGGCGAGGCGTATCGGTGAGTGTTTATATGCGTTAAAGCTCTTTAAAGGTTTGATATATGGATTATGGGGGTTTAGTTATAGCCTAACAAGCTTAACTAAACTCAATCGTAAGTTTTCTTATTTCGCTTGGCTATTGGCTTTGATATGAGCTTGCGGATTTCATGTTCTGGGATTAAACAAGGTTTGGCTTACTTGCTATAAATGCATCGTTTTGGATTAATATGCAATGTTTAAAGAAATTAATGAATGCCTATGAGCATTGAGATTTGTTCCTTCAAAGGAATGTTTTGTTGCCTTTGGCAATATGGTTTTGCATATGAAACGGTTTTGAGAAATGCATTGGAAAATAGTAAGTGTATTTGAAAATGATATATTGTCTATGTGATGTATTGTGAAAGTGTCAGATATAGATGGCTAGCCATAGGATTAAAGTGCACTATAATATATATAAAATTGATTATGCCATAGTCCTTGAGGAAACGCGGTTTAACTGGGCGACTCGGACTATTAGGTTATCACTTGGGTATGCGGTTTAACTAGGCAACCCATTGCGATGGTATCTTGCGGTTTAACTAGGCAAGGTATGAGATTTGGTGGAGGTGAGCCCACCATGAGAAATCCATGTATCTAAACATGTATGGATAGAGGTAGTACTATCCAAGGATAGAGGTGAGTCTATCCGGGTCACTCTAAATGCCAATATACGATAATATATGTGATTAAAGAGTGTGTAAATGATTTGATGCATATGGTTGTTATGCATGATTTTTTGTGGCAACAAATTAGATAATGCTTGAGTGATAAAGCATGTTTTACAAACAAGATAGTTTATGGTTTTCAAATGGTTTTAATCACATATGAAATGCTTCGGAAGTAAGCATGATTTGGTAAAAAAAGCTTAATGGTTTAGAAGTGGTTTCAAATTGCATCAATTTTGTTTATGAGCCTCCTCACAAAGCATTTCTGCTTACGCTCTCTTTTCTTTCCATTGATATAGAGCAATAGAGTCGAGGGGCAGCATTGGTTTGGCAAGGGAGATCCAAGATCAAAACATTTGCTTAAGTATGAAACTCGGTTTAAATTTGGTTAATAAGGCAATGTGTTTACCATGTTTTGAAGGTTTTGTAATTTGGATTTTTGGGTTGTTTGCGATGGTTTATTCACTGTGATTTGTTGATCTTTGAGTTTGGTTTTGAAACATGGTTTGTTGATGCCTTGCAAGCATGATATTACGCCTTGTGTTTTCCTTTAGTTGCATAATTGCCTATTATGCTTCTGATCATGTTTTTGCGATGCTATCATATCCTAAATGATGATAGAATAGTGTTGATGCCATGCCTATTATGAGATATGCCTTGAGTCTCTTTCTGAATGTTGATTTGGTCCAAATATAAGAAGCATGCCTCTAGAAATGTGATTGAAGTTCCTCTTCATGTATTGATCATGTTACTCTGTATTTATAGCATGGTTTGATCCTTAGATTAGTTGTATGAATGCTTAAGTTGAGTTAAGACATGTATGAATCTATATTTGAGAGAAAACCTAGCAAAATTGGACATTTCAGGTTCAGGCGTATTGGTACAGGTAGAGGCGTATCGATATGAGTAAATGTATTTTTGGCCTGCGTATCGGTACGAGTAGAGGTGTATCGATACAGTTTTGAGCTATTGGAATTGTGGGAAAATATTTTTGTAACCCGCGTATCGATACGCCTAAGGGCCGTATTGATACACCCCCGCGTATTTGTACACCTTGAGACCGTATGTGTATGCCTGGTTGTTATGTTAGTTGTTATAGTTATTAAAGGATTTAGATTATTCCATTTTGGTCCCTATAATTTTCTAGAATTGCAATTTGGTTCCTAAATTGCAATTATGTGCAATGGATGTCGATTCGACGCCCGATTGGAGTTGAGTTTTCACCCGCTGCTAGTATGCACACCTTAGGTTATAACGTTGCATCCAGATAAGATAAAAGAAAAAATAGACGTAATTTGAGTTAAATCTTTACGAGTTTGTTTCGAAAAACCCAATGTAGCTCGCTCGGTTCGGTCTAGCGACTAGGCTGGGTCAAGGGGTTACAATTTAAATTGTTTATCTACGTTTTTAACTATTTGAGCTAAATGTTTTGGAAAATAACTTGTTTGGGCTAAACCCAGCTTGAGAATTTCTATGGCTTTTAGTTTGGGCTTGAGGCCCAAATGTGACATCCAGGTCGAGGGTGTTACAATTGATATATTTTATATGCTTAAAATTTACATATGTAGTATGTATATAACATAGTTTTCAAAGATTTTACAAAAAATTTTCCAAAACTAAAATTTTTTTATTCCAATATAAAATTATACTCGTATATTTTTCAACACTGTTTTTTAATTTTTCTTTCACCAAAAATTCTTTTTATATTTGCATATGATTTTAAAGTATACAATATAGTTTTTCTTTTAACATGTCTTGATCATTGGATTGTTTATTGGATTGAAAGTGATGTTTATTCATACATTGTTGTTGTGGTTTGAATTTGATTTCAGGTTTTGTTATGGCTCCTAAGAAACGAGCGAGAAAAGAAATTTGGTATAGTTCCACAAGTCAAAATCCCAATCCCGAAAATAATGGTACCAAACCTAACCTAAGCCATATTTTTCAATTGTGTTTTAATGAGCCTGGATATCTAAATGTCACGGATCGTTTTAAACACTGCCAAAATTTTAAAATATGCCGTGAGCGCGTTGTTTCTATTTCCTTCATGACCTCCGATGAATTTAAATTTCGTTACCTTGATTTATTAACCAAATGGAAGTTCATGCCTTTTTTAAGCATACTCGAGATATTTTATAAAAATCTTGTCCTTATTTTTTACTCAAATGCTCGGTGTATTTACAACTAAGATCGATCCGAGGTTATTGCCGTAGAATCATGTCTTATGGGACAAAAATTTCAACTTGATTCTACCACAATAGCAAACCTTTTGGGATTAAATGATGTGGGAATAGATGATAAGGATTCCTTGGTACATTCTCAAAGTAGCTCCATTACCGTGCTCGATGCTCATGACCGCTTTCTTCACTTCCTTTCACTTGGTGGTTTCGTCCATCTGGTGGTAAATGGTTCACGATCTGACAAGACGATGATTTTTAGATCCGTTGCTTTCGTAAGGGTAAACGTCATAAGGAATTGATTGCTCCTATGACCTTGAAGTAGCTCTCACCGATCCTATCAACGACACATGTCTTGGAAAGGCAAAGTTCACATTTTATAATGGAGAGTGGATTCATAATACGAATCTACCTCGTGATGTTCAACCCGAGAATATAGAGAATGTTCCAGTTGAACCAGTTGCACCGGTTGCTCCTCCACTGCCTTCCTTTGATGCTCTTATGGCTTATCTTGACGGGAAGTTTACTTTTTTGGATGCGAGCATGACTACCGGTTTCACATCTCTTGATACTCGCTTCACCGCTTTGGAGGCTAGAGTCACATCTATGGAGTCTTATCAAACCTCGATGGATATGACTCTCACCGCTTTTCATATAGAGTGGCGTGGACATTCCCTTGGTCATGATTCCATGGAAGATGATAAAAAGGATGAAGATAAGGATAAAGACAACTCTTAGGCATATTGCATCTCATATCATATCATATTAGGATCTTAGTTTATGCACCTATGTTTTTATTTGAATTCCTATGACTTTGAATATTGCCTTGGTTTATTTCTTTATGTTTAAGTTGGATTTCTATGTTTCTTTGAACAATGTTTTAATTTTATAATATCTACGTTGTTTCCTTATGCTTGGAGTTATTCATTGTTTATATCTTGCTTTATTTATCCTATTGATTTTGATCTAACAAAAAAGGGAGAAGTAAATGATTTTAAATTTTTTCAAAGATACATCTTTTAGCCTTAAAGAAAGGGGTGTGTTTTTTTTAAAAAAAAGTCTTAAAAATTTATTTGGGTTTTATTATATCAAAAAGGGGAGATTGTAAAACTAAATTTGATTTTGATATAACAATATTTTTCAAGGACTTGTAAAATTGAATAAAATTTTAAGTACTCAAAAAGACTCACAAAACGACAAAGATTCGAACTTCAAATTATTTCTAAGTTAAAAAATAAAACCCAAAATATTTTCTAAGTGTTTTTTACTCAAATAGTTGATTTTGGTACAGGCGTACCGATACACCCTTGGTCGTATCGATACGGATTTTGGCTATTGGAAAAACGTTTTATACAAAATAGCTATTGGGTACCGATACGCGTATAACCGTATCGGTACGCTATTCATACCTGTGAACCAAAATATGCTTTGAGTATCGGTACGGCTATACACGTACCGATACGAGGTGTTTAGATTTGATAAATCTTTTGCATTTAGAATTCGATCGTTACCCTTGTCAGTTTATTGGAACGATAATTTTTGAAAAGTTGTTAACCATACTGATACACCCTTGGGCGTACTGAAACCTTTTTTGGTTCACAACTTTCTCATATTCCAGTGAGAAAAATTGGTACCGGTACGCACTATTCCGTATTGATACCCCTTTGTAAAACAAGCTTCTTGTACCGATACGCCCTTTCGCTTATCAATACGCCCATCTATACAACGTGTTAGGATATTTGTTTTGATATAATAATTGAAAATTAGTTTTGGACTAAATTGAAAAGATTTCAAAAATGATTTTAAGTCCAGACAACTTAAAAATATATTTGATGTGTTTTTATAAGGCTTTGGAAAGATTCAAAATGATTTTAAATAGCCAAACCCAAATTTTATTAAGCACGTACCGATACACCCTCAAACCGTATTAGTACCTTTAAGGGTTTCAGCTACAATAATTTTCCAGTAGCCAAAACTCATACCGGTACAAGCCTGTCCGTACCGATAAGGAAAGGGTCATTTTGATACGCATCCATGCATTTCGATACGCCTATATGCTATCAGGCTCAACGGCTCTTTCCCAAAAAAGCCCATATTGATACGGTTACTCGTGTATTGATACACTCTGCACCATATTGGGAAATTTTACATAGAAATTATCCCCAAACGACTTCAATTCATCCACAATGGTCACTAACGTCTAGAATCTAATTTGGGAAGGTAAAAGTGACCTTTAAGCACCAAGAAACAACTAATGATCCTCATGTCAACAATCATTTGATTAAGAAATGTCTTAGTACTCAAATTGTTGTATTTTTACATAGACAAACACTTGTGAGCTAAATTGGCAATGTATGCTCAAGTGTATTAGGATTGGGTGAGACCTTTAGAGTGCAAACACATACCTTTTAAGAGGGATTTCAGTTTGCTTTGTTTTCTCTCGTAAAGAGAGGTTCCCAAAGCTTTGGGTAGAAGCTTTGGATGCTAGGCTTGGTTGATAAGTCTAGGTTGTAAAGGGTTGTCTCCTAAGCCTTGTAAAGGGGAAGAATTCATAGTGAATTGTTGAAATCCTTAGTGGGGAAGCTAAAGTAGTGGGTGTAGGCTTTGGTTAGAAAGTTGAACCACTCTAAATAGTTGTTTCTTTTATTCTATCTTTTTGCTTCCACCACCATCACCCAAAATTAAACTTCTCCACCACTTGGCAAGCATTTCGGTTGGGGATATCGAGCTCCACACAACAGCTCTTTCTTTTTATGGCATGTATCGATATGAATGATCACGTACCAATTCACCTGACTACCTACCAGTATTTATTGCGGGAAGAAAGCAACTCAACGACTATATTGATGATCTCAACTACCCAAATGGTTAGAAATCAATGAGAGGGTATATAAACAAGTCTCTAAAGCTAAAACAACAACTATTGAACAACGTTCAAGCATTCCAGCACAAATCCAACATTCTTGAGCCTATTTGAGTCAAATCCTTATAACCCACTTAAGTGAGAAAATTTGTAATTCTTTATTTCAAGTTTGGGTTGAGTGAACTTGTATTGGGGCAAACTACTTACCTTTGAAAGGATTTTTATCATTTGCCATTATTTTCTTGTAAAATAGAGAGTTTGATTAAAGCTTTGGGTAGAAAGCTTTAATTGTGTAACGGTTGCCTCCTTAGCCTAGAAAAGGGGAAGAAATTCTTAGTGGTTTGTTGGAAATCCTTAGTGGGAAGCTAAGGTTGTGGATGTAGACCTTGTTAGAAGGTTAAACCACTATAAATCATTGTGTCACAATTTTTTATCTTTCTATTTGCTTCCCTTCATTTTTAAAATTGTCAATTCACCCCTTCTTGGCCAAATCGAATTGATTGACCATCCTAACATATTTTCTTCTCGATGACGCGCACATGGCCAACTAATAAAGGCCATGGATCATAGAAAAAGGTGTGCCTGCCTCGATATACCAGGCCAGCGACCAAGAATTGTTCATGCCCACTATCATGCACGATGGACGCGGCCCTGAACCTTTAAGCACCGCTGCAAGACCTCCAGGCTGCCCACTCACAAGCAAAAGGAGGATGGAGCAACAAAGGCATTCAAAGAGGATTTGTTGGACACCGCCAAGAGATATCACTACGATGATCGCAATAGCAGCACCTCGCAAAGGCTCATCAATAGTTCATATTGCGAGAAATATAGTCCTAAAGAGGTTTCACCACCGCTAGAACTCATAAATCTTCGAAGAACCCCTTTCCCCACAAAGAGCACTAAAGGAGAAGAAGCCGAGGCTTTCCTAACGGATGCTGGAACTGTCATCCTCAGTTGGTCGTGAAGCAACTTCTTCGAAAAAAAAAGGGGGCTACATGTCAATAGAGCACCCAGAGAAGCATATAATCATCAACACAAGCTGCTAAGTCCTACTAGATGGTCAAGAGACACGCTAGCAGTCGGGCTCAGCATGCACGAGGAACGCTAGAAGCTTAACATCTCTCTCTCTCCCTTTCATATTATATATAGATGGCATCCACCACTATAAGTGGTTTTAGGGCGTTAACACCCCTAGAGCATAAATCATCCGAGGTATATGTAACAATAAATGAGAAAAATGGTAACCTCCCTCTTTGAGCTATTAATGTGTGTAGGCTTAAGGAACCCCGAGGACCCTTGGCAAGAATAAAAAGTAAGACTTGCACGACAATAAACTCTACACCAATGTTTTCCTCTATCAAACGTCTCTGCTACAAATATTCTCCAGTCCAAACCTTCAGGTACATAGAACACCCCTTATTGTTCACACAACCCGAGAACTTGGTACCATCCCAAGACAATATTTGAACCGCTTGAATCTACAAATATCCGAGTGTCTATGAACTTACTCGAATAATAGACAATAAAACATTCGAGCGCATGCATAAGCAAATAACAACACTTATGAGTACACCTTTACATGCACAATCCTGAAATGGCCACTCCATCAGACAGGTTAGGATGCCCCTACTCGCCTTGCATTTCGACTGCTTCTACAAACAATTAGAGCTGATACTTCTGACACCTCGAATGATTCTACAATACTGGGTACTTTGATTGTTTCTACAAGTATCTTCGAAATTTGATTGTTTCTACAATGTCTCTAAACTGTGATTGATTCAACAAAGTCTAGAGATGATCAACTCGTTGAGCGACCATTGCTACAAAAACAATGATACCCCCATCCAGTCAGTGCAATAGGCATTGCGTTTCTACAAAGACATTGAGATGCCTCCATTCATTTGCCTAGCTTGCCGAATGTTTCTCCAAGGCACAATTCTACAAGAGTGATGGGATGCCTCTACCCAATAAATTTTTTAACTCTCTAAGGGTATGAGATGCCTCATAAGGGAGATGTCTACACTTATTGTTCCTACAAATACACGAGAATCCCCGAAGGAATACCTCTGTGCCTCTCAAGAGCAACCCTCCAAGGGCATAAAAAGAGATGCATCTATCCATTATCACTATAATCTACAAGAGTGTCGAGATCTCGCCACTCACTAGTGCTCAATTCTACAAAGGTGCTGAGATGTCGCGTTCCCCACTTTACACCGAATCCACAAGGGACATGAGATGCCTCCACATGGAGATGCCTTCGCCCCATACTATTTATAGATTCCCTAAGGGAAATGAGATGATTAATACGATTCTTTAAAGGCGTTGAGCAAGGTTCTGCCCAATATATATTTGATTCTCCAAGGGCGTCTAGCAAGGCTCCGCCCAACATATATATTGTTGTTTATTCAAGGGCGTCGAGCAAGGTTCTACCTAGTATATATTTGATTCTCCAAGGGTGTCGAGCAAAGCTCTACCTAGTATATATTTGATTCTCCAACGGCGTCAAGCAAGGCTCTGCCCAATATATATGTTATTGTTTCTCCAAGGGCATCAAGAAAGGCTCCGCGTAATATATATTTGATTTTCTGAGGGCATCAAGCAAGGCTCTGGCCGTTACGTTATTTCCCCAACAGTTGTCGAGTGAGGCTCTTCCTATTTGATATTTGACGGGCGTCGAGCAAGGCTCTGCCCATTTGATATTTGAAGGGCGTCGAGCATGGCTCTGCCCAATATATGTTATCTCTCCAAGGGCGTCGAGCAAAGCTTCGCCCATTGAATATTTTAAGGGTGTCGAGAAAGGCTCCGCCCATTATGTTATTTCCCCAACGGGTGAAGCTCCACCCAAATAATTTTCCCTAGACTGTCGAGACACCTCCGCTCAACACACAACTACTCCCCCAAAGGCATTTAAACAACTACCAAAGGTTACGTAGAGACAGCTTCTGCTTATTACAAGGAAGGCAAAGATGCGTCCACCTCCCATTACTCTAGACTAACAGTCCGGGAGTAGGAGGACGCCTCGCTCATCAACGTTTTTTTCCACAAAAATAAGAAGCCTCCGCCCGCTTACACCCAACCCCTAAGGGCATGAAATAACATTCCTTTAATGATTTCCCAGAATCAGGTCCCTTATTCACTCATCCGATGATGTTCGGGAATGGAATCATTTGCCTTCATGATTAAGTCATTTCATTACTCCTTTGATGATTAAGTCATTTCATTACTCCTTTGATGATTTTTCAGAGTTTAGCAAACCGTTTACTCCCTTTCAGGATCAAATCGCTTATTTTCCACTCATATGGCTTACTGGAGTCAATTAATTTGCTTACTCACCTCCCCCAGCGTCGCCCAGGGTTCAACCTTCCACTCAACGCACACTGCATCCTTGCTTGAATCAAGGGTGAACCACCAAAGCTCCTTCAATCAACATCTTTGGAAACATCATTCGACAGCTGGAGGATAAGAGAAGTCTTATAAAAAAGTCTCAAACCGTGACACTTTATGGCACTCTCTCGACTAAAAAGGGGACTGGTGTTTTATCTCAGCTCAAATGCCTCCAGAATACACAGTTCTCTAGAATATACCCCCGCCTCTACACCATATTCCAGCATCCCCCCAAAAGTTCACCTCCGAGATCCGTGAGCCTCTGGGACTTTTAGTCTCCGCACCACCCGAGGCACCATCTACGCTACTCTTCTACTCCGCTCCTGCGCTATGACAAGAAAATCTTCAAATCACTCTGACTTGCCAACTCGATCTGCAACCTCGTAGTCGAGCTACCACCTGTTAGCCCATCAATAGCCATAACTATGCCTGGCACAGTATCATCAAGAAGCACACCATCCACAGCTCCAATAGGATATAAATACTCCCAAGACCAAAAACATTGGGACGTTCCCTAATTCTCTACAATGGCTATCACGCCTATTCTCCATCGACCTTCTCCTCTCTCACCTACAGCCAGTGGCTCTCTGCCCATATCAGAATGGGTGAACAACCATTGACTGCTACAAACCGTTCGCAGCTCTCGGCCCTAAGAAAACCAAAAGTGAACCATCTAGTTCAACGACCAACCATGGTTTATTATGTCTCTCGACTCGTACCACGACGAGTGACCAACGTCGTCATCCGGCCACCTTTTGACCACCATCTCCACCTCCATGTTTGGTGTCGCCCAAAATTGGCATTAACAATTATATTTTCATCATGTCTTATTCTATAAATATTTTGTATAGATTATCATGGAGGTTTGATTTTGACTTTAAATTTATTTTCAAGAATTAAAATCATTATATCTATTGTACATATTAACATAATTAATATAAATAAAATATCTAAATGTTAGATAACTTCCCGAAGCACAATGAAAAATATGTTATGTATTAATCAATGGTTGAATAGAATTTCATCTATTATCAATCAAGCTTTATACTACATTGATGTAATATATAGGAGGACGTACCTTTGAGTTTATTTTTTCGAATGAAAATGAGGCTGAGGCCGATACATTAAGTGTTCATACGAACATGTGGTGGACCATGGATATCACGATACATGATATCCACCAAAGAAGCCGGAGAAGTGTCGAAGATTTGCCTTGGACCACCAAGCTTGGCCAAATGATCTGCTACAAAGTTTGCTTCTCTGCAGATATTAGTGAAAGCAACATTCTAGTCATTGGAACAGAGCATATCAATGTTGTGTACCAGGGTGAACGGACTCTCAAATGACAGAGGGGAAAGAAGGTCATAGACGTCTGAATTATCCGTTTACACCAAAACATACTCATAACTCTGAGACCAAGCCAATCGCAAGCCTTCATAAACGCCCCATAGTTCAGCGTGAATGACAGAACAAAGCCCTAAGGGAAAAATGCTAGCATAAAGTTACCACTGTGATCGCGGAAAACGCCGCCAATGGCTCCGTACTTCGTCAAGGCTAAAACAACTCCATTTGTGTTTAGGCAAACCCAATCTCGCCAAGGTGGTGACTATTGGATGAGTTCACCAATATGAGGGTTGAAACTCGTGATGAAAGCATCTGATTCATGGAAAACCAGAGACCAAGACATGCTGAGGTTAAGGAATAAAGTCGAGTCAAAAGAGTCACCTTGGAAGATAAAATTGTTCTGCCATTTCCATGCCTGCCAAAAAATAAAAGCAAAGAGGATATTCCAAGGGCAATTAGCGCAGAGAGGCGTAACACAGCCGAGATTCATGGCGATCCAATCAACAAGAGAAGTGGTGAAGAAGATAGTAGAATGCTGGTGGGGAATAATCATTGACCAAACATTATGAATACTAGGGAAATCACGAAGTATATGGAGAGTGGTCTCATCCGGATCATCACAAACAACACAGGAGGGGTTGTGGGAGAGTTATCAATGGCAGCGGTTGTGATTAGAGAGAATTTTCTCTCTCATGACTAGCCATAAAAAGCTCCTTAATCGCTCAGGAACGCAGAGTCTCCAAATAAGTTTCCAGCGAGGATCTGGAGCATCCCAACAATGTTTAGAGATAAAGGAGTAAGCACTTTTAACCAAGAAAATTCATTGGCTCACCTCAGACCAATAGTAGCAATCATCGCCCAGAGAAGGGTGGGGTGGAACGATGTTAGCAAGGTAGTCAAGAACGTGCGAATGAAGAAACTCATTAAGGAGAACCAAATTCCGAGTGCCATCAAGAAGCACAACCGAGCAAACTTTCAAAGATGGATCGACAGATATAGTCGAATTCTTCCAATATAGCAAGGGCCCTACCTCTAGCACCCAATTGTTAGACAAGGATGCTTGATGTGATACAAGGATTATATGTATTCGAAATTTGATGTAATTACATGGCCTTACATGCATTATAATTTTGGTAGTCTCATGTTAAGCTATTGAATATATGCTAGATTGTGAAGACTTGTACGTTAAGTTTAAATTAAATTATGATTCGTTTGCTGACTCATTTTGTCGTTGGAGTCTAAAGTTTGTTTATTGTTTGGTTCCTTGTTTCTTCTTATTTGATTGGGGTCATGTTTATGTTAACTAGTGATCACCCTATTGCTAAGTAAACAAAAGGTTTAATGGAATAATTTTTCAAGGTAGCTATGGGAAATAAAAGGAGATTGAGCCTTATCCTGTTTCTTTTAAATTACCCTGATTTCTAAGTACCTAATTGGTTAAGGAAATGTTAAAGCATTAATGGTTTATTTAGAATGTTTGTTCCGTAACACTATCTTACTCGGTTTATCTTCTAAGCCGGGTTTAGGGTGTTTTATTTTGGTATCAGAGCTTAGGTTTAGTCAATTCTCAGACTAAACCGGAATTTGTTGCATCATCTTTTGTCACATGTGCCACCTAGGAATTGATTTTGATACATAATTGTGACCCATGTCTAATAAAAGCTTTCTGTTAGATGCTATTAACCTTTTTAGCTGTCTGAAATGCATCTAGGCCGAAATAATGAGATCTCGGTTGGCTTTTCCATTGAAAGAAGTAGTGTAAGGATAAATTGGGAATGACAAAATCCTCTGAATGCTACTGGCTAAGTAAGCATTATGTTGGGTAGATAAGAAACCCTCTGAATCGAGTTCCGTGGAAATTCAATGATGAATTTCCTTTTTAGGGGAGGAGAATTGTAATACCCCAAAACTTGGTCTAAAAGAATGTTACTTTGTCATTGCTAAGTCAATTGTTATTTAGAGTAGTTTGATAAGTTAAATTAAGGACTTAGGACCAATTTGAGAGAAACGGAAGAAAAGGTACTCTATGTACAAAGGACTAAATGTAATATGTCAAAGTGTGATGGTAAGATAATAGTTAAATTGAATACATTGTATTTTAGATTAAAGCTTGAGTAAATTTGAATAAAAAGAAAATGGGTGTCATCTTTCAAAAAGGACTAAACCGAAGAAGAACAAAAAAAATTGGATTTCATGTTAAAACAATTTAAGTGTAAGGATTTGCACACATGGCATGGTTAGACCAAGCCATGCGGGAGGGGTTGGCCATTAGGCTAAAGATGACTCCAAGTCATCTTCTTTATTTCTTCTCCACCGAAAATGAATTGAGAGAGAGAGTTAAATGGCCATGGAAAAAGCTTGAAATCTTAGTGTTAGATTGGTCAAATTGGGAGCTTTGTTCGATCTTTTAGAAGAAAAGAGGGGGTAAGCATTCTTGTTCCCTTCTTAGTTTGAAGCTTAAGATTAGTAGAATCTATGTGTTTGGATTGCTCTCGTAAGGGAATGTTTTGTTTTCAATATGTGAATTTTTGTTTGATTGAGCTTAGTAGTGAAATTATGTGTTCTATGAATATTGAGTGACTTGATTTAAACCGAATGTTGTGTACGTAACAAACGTGGGCTGTTTTGGTTCGAATATGGAACTTGAAATCTGTTTTGAGGCATGAAATGAATGAATAAATGAAACTGGGCAGAATGGTGTGAAATTGAACCTTATAGGACTGTTTTAAGACTTGTTTTGGCATAAATTCGAAAATAGGACAGTATAGAAAGAATTAGAACATCAATAGGTTATTTTGAACATGAATTTGTGTATGCAATGAATACATAACTACCTTGCATTCTAGTATATGATAAAGGACAGTTTGACATGCATATATTTGATTACATGTGTTTTAGAGAAATTGATGATATTAGTTCCATTAGGGGGACTGTTTTAATGTGCATAGACATGAGAGAATATTTTCGAGTATCCTGAATTGTGAATATAGATTTTTTTAGAGTTGTTTTATGTCAGAATGAGCCTAGTGAGAACTGTTTTAAAATATACATATTTGTGCTGAAACAGAGTCAAAACAAAATTTTATCTATAGAGGTCTTAGGGGACTACTTGGAGGAGTGTATTTCCGTGTATATAAGCAAGAAACTGTTTTGGTAACAATAAATTGTAAATGAGACTGTTTTGATCATAAAAAGTATTGACAAATTTTTTGGACTGCTATATGGGTAAATAATGACATTTGGGACTGTTTTGGTACTTAGCAATATGTATATATTGAAAAGGGGTTGTTTGATGTATCTTAAGAACAATAGAAAATGTACTTGTGTGTTCTATGAAATGGGACTGCTTTGAGTAAATGGATGTTTATTCATGATTCAAATGTGTTTTTGCAATTGTTTGAGTGTGAAAAAATGTCCGATATGTTGTATAATTTACTATGTTTAGAGCGAGAAGAAATTGAAGGAAAAAGGGGCTAGGATAGATCCAAGCATAGATGGACAAAAAGGGATCGTAATATGGGATCAACAATAGCTTGGAAAGACCTGTGAGTGTAGTTCAAGCCTCGGGATGGGCTAACAACCTTCCCGAGCAATCCTTTCTTGTTATGATTGCTTTAAATTGCTTAGTTAATTCTATGAATACGCAAGCGTGGATGCAAGGTATGTGCTTAAATAGAAGAAGTACCCTGTGATATGCAATTTTGGTTAAAAGTATGATTATGATTTGAATTGTTCAAATGTGAGAAATGCTTGTGTAGTTCGAATGATATCCATGAATAGATATGATTGCTTGTGAAATGAAGAATGAATATTGAGCATAAGAGATGCTTGTATAGTCGAATGATACCCATGAATAGAAATGGTTGCTTATGAAATAAATATTGAATACTGAAAGTTATGTATGAATTAACAAATTAAATGTAGGCTATAAGGCCTTTTGAATAAGTGAAACGAGGCATGGAAAATCACATGTGGTGATCATGCATATATGTATACCCTTATTGAAAGGAAAATGAAATCCTTGAGAGGATATCTCAATGTGGAGCTATGCCCCTCATGTTTAAGAATGAAAGAAATATGTTAAAACCTTGGTTTCGAGTCAGTCTTAGATATAGTTGGCATGCTATAGAGTCCATAGAGCTCAGTATCGTGGTGGACTATGGTCGAAGACAATGGCCCTTATTTGGCGACAATAGGAGGGAAGTATTGTGGTCACTTGACGATAATAGCAGGGATTGACCGGTACTGCAAGTACCATTTTGTTTTATGGGCGACAAATGGTTGGGGATTCATGTACCTAGACTGTAAATCGATTCTCAAGGCTATGCTAAAAAAGAGGGACTGAGCCGACCATCCATTGAGTTTATGTTGCACTTTATCAATAATGAAGTCAAAGATCTCGCTGCTCACATAGGGTGTCGTACAAGAACACCGAGATATGAACCCATATATGTTATTTCCTGATACCCAAGCCTGGAGCAGATGGAAGCACGTAAATTTGGGCACGTAAACTTTAGTTTTTTTCTTGTTGACAAGATGGCCCGAGCAAGATCCAAATAAGCCAAAGGTGTCTTCAATGATCGTTGCATTCTCTAATGTCGCTTTTGCAAATAAAACCAAGTCATCGGCGAAAAATAGATGGGGGTGCCATTCCTCACGAGCTTGAAAGCCGACCATTCCCCAAAGGAAACTTTACACGAGACGATGTGACTCAGCCTTTCCATTGTCAAATTGAAGAGATATGGCGATAAGAGATCTCTTTGCCTAATGCCCCACATTGGCTTGAATTCATTGCTATAAAACTCATTCCATTAAACTTGAAAAGTGGACGAGGCGATACAATGCATAATTAAAGAGATAAGGGGTTGAGGAAGACTACCATCAATCAAGGTATCTTCAATAAATTCTCATCGGAGATGATCAAATGCCTTTTGTAAATCTACTTTGATGGCCATCCAACCCGTGATGCCTCTCTTTTGATTCATGGAATGTATTATCTCTTGGTTAATAATAACATTTTTAGTGATGCTACGTCCCTTCAGAAAGCTTGTTTGGTAATGTCTACTAATAGAGGGGAAAATAGGTTGCAGTCTTTTGACGATGATCTTGGTGATGAGCATGTATAGCACGGAGCAAAGGCTAATAGGCTTGAAATCCGTAAAGGTCTCTGGGTGTGCTACTTTAGGAGTCAAGAAAATACATGTACGATTAAGAGACGCATCAATACCCTCACCATCGAAGATTGACTTAATCATATGATAGACAAGGGGCCCACCATATCCCATTTAATTGGTAAAATTAGGCGTGAAGGTCGTCGAGACCAGGAGCTTTTAACGGGGACATGTCAAAGAGGGCTTCCTTTATCTCTGTATCATTTGGAGCATTGACCAAGGTATGGAGAAAGGACTCGGCTATAGGAGGAAACATGCATGTGTAAGAGAGTCTCGAGAGTGGCACGTTGTCTGTAGAAAAAGGGAAACAAAGAAAGTAGAAGCAGCAACCCTTAAAAAGTCATGATCCTCGCACCATTCACCATCAAGCTTCAAAGTGCAAATAGCTTTTTTTCCTTCTGCGTCCCAGTCGATTCTTGATTTTTGCTTCCAAAAAAGCTCTTCTTGGTCGAGAATTCAAGATTGACCATATTACTTGTGCGTCTTTGATCTAAACAGCGATGAACACCCAAGAGACGGGCAATAATGATTTTTTTATTTCGACCAATGGCGTAAAAAACTTTAGTATTCCATTTTGTAGCCGCATGTGAAAAGGACTATATCGCCTCTGAGATAGGGAAGGAAGAGTCCCAGTTTTCTTGGACAAAGCTCTTAAAATCACGGTGAAGAGACCAAGTATTTGAATGAAACACTTTGTTGGATGTTGGTTGGTCGGTAGAGCCTAATAAAATAGGACTATGATCAAACTTCATCCATAGAAGGTGATGGAGTAATAAACTCAGGAAGTGATCAAACCAAGCTGCATTACCAAAACAACGATCCAGACGAACTGAGAAATTACCACAAAACCATGTATAGTCAGGCACTGAGTAACCAAGATCTTGCAAACCACAATTAAAAACCATGTCTTGAAAAAATGTCTCTGGGGAACTAGACGACCAACCTTGGTGATCTGCAAGGGAAAGAGTGGCGATGAAGTAACCCCTTGACCCGGTCTGGACGCAAGACCGAACCGTGCGAACTACATTGGGTTTGCCAAAATAAACCCGTAAAGATTAAAAATTGAATTATGTCCATTTTTTTCTTTTATCTTATCTAGATGCAACATTATAAACTATGGTGTGCATACTGGCAGCGGGTGAAATTTCAACTCAATCGGGCATCGAATTGATACCCAATTACACGCAATTGCAAATTAAAGACCAAATTGCAATTCTAAAAAATTACAGGGACTTAATCCATTTTGAAGTTACCAATCCTTAATTAGTCAAGTTTCATGCTCACATGTCAAAAACTAGCTTAAAACAACTATCTGAACTCATTTAATTGCATGCATAACAATCAGGGACTAATACGGAAGAATCTCAAAACATAAAATAACCCATAACTACCATAACAGCTAGCCGTACCGATATGGTCTCAAGGCGTATTGGTACGCGGGCTACAATAACCAAAAACCAGTTTCCAGTAGTTCAAAATTGTACCGATACAGCTCTTCACAAATCGGTACGCCTTGACAAAATTCACTGGGTCGTACCGATACGGAGCCTCGCGTATCGGTACGCTTGGACCTACAATGTCTATTTTTGCTGGTTTTTCATACTTTCATGGATTCAAATACATTCCAACATGTCTCAAACCTATACACAAATACTCTCAAGATCAAACCTCATCAAGACATCACAGAAACAAGATCATAAGATGGCATCACACTTCAATTGCAAGTCTAAAGGCATGTTTCCTACTTACAAACCATTCAAAGCATGAAACATAAATCCAAAGCATTAACCAAACTTATAAGGACATTTACAACTCCAAATCAACATGGCAAACTTGCTCAAACGGGGAGTTTAACAAAGCCCTCCCAAAACAACAATGAACATCATTGCCTTTATTATTACTTGTCTAGTTAGAAAGCATACGTTTATTAATCGAAGACCTTGGATTCCTCTCGCTTGCTTGCTGCCTCAATTTCCTTTAATTCTCTCCATTGATGGACAAAAAAAGCGTAAGCACACAAGGCTTAGTGAAGAGTGTTGTTAACTCCTCAAAAGTACTGTTTTTATGCTTATTTTACAAAGCCTTTGCTAGCCCTTTAAGTACATTTAGTTGCATTTAGTTGTTAAATTCATGCATTTGCATAAGGAGTTAGGAAATAGGTAATTTTTGTGCTTTACCAGTGTGAAGGGTTGTTTGATGGTATCATTACATGCTTGGCAGAGCAGTGCAGGAGCTGGAAGCAAGAGAATCAGAAGACCAATGCCAAGAATCCTTGGCATACGTTGCTAGAAGAGTTTTAAAAAGAACCCTTGGCAATACCAACCTGAAAAAATAGGACCAGATCAGATTGCGGAAAAATAGCACTTGATCAAGCTCCGAAAAAATAGGATGGCGAAAAAATTAGATGCCAAGCTGGTCTGGCACAGATGGACTGAACAATGCCGAGCTCGATTGGCGAAAGATCAAAGACTAATGACATCAGCCCTAGTCAAGATGATGTCAGCCCTAGGATTCAAAGTGAGGCTAAGATGATCATAAGCCTTAGCCCGCCCAAATTAAAACCCTAAGGCTTATCCTAGGGTTTCCCACGCGTGCCTATATAAAGGACATCAAGCAAGCACATAAAGGACGGCACATTAGAGTTGAATTGAGAAAAGACTGACAGCACATTAGAGATCAAATTGAGAAAATGATGCCTTCTTACACACTCTCTAAGTTTATTTGGTTTTTATTTGATGATATTAAATGATTTACATTTTTGGACGGAACCCTCAACCATGAACTATTTTTCTTAAATTGGTTGGGGGTGTTTGCTATGAACACTGATTTTAAGTTTGGTTTTTAATAAACTATATGATTTGGTCTTATTTTCTATCTGGCACGCACTTCAACTATTTTCAGAATCTATTTCCATATGGTAGTTGGCATGATTTTCAATTTTCTAAATTATGTGTCGTACGTACGCTGGCACGGTATACTTATTACACCTTAATATCTTAACAGACTTGAGAGGGAACGATCAATTGCTAGATACTAAAGCAAGATACTTCGACAAAAGATGTTCAAGTATATGAACTTACTTCGGGAGTGAGTCTACCCCTTAGGAGTAAAGATTGACACTTAATCAAATTAATTGATGGTAAGCGTCACTATAGACATATAAGGCTTTATCGTGGTTAATTTAGGGTATTGCCATCGACAGAGGTATTACTACTTTTAATCTTCTCGGCAATAAAACCAAGGCAGAACGTTATTAAAGGCTGGCATGAATAGCGTGAAATCAAGGATTCCTTTGCCAACGCTCATCATTCATATGAATACCTTTACGTTGCCAACGTTGTTTTATTTTCATTTCTTTTAAACCGTTTTCAAAACCAACTTCAAATCAAACAACATTTTTCTTCCCTTGACAAGTAAACAAGCAAAGCAAGTAAACTCTTGGCCAATCTCTGTGGGATCGATAACCAACTTACTACTGTATTACTTGCTGACTGTGTATACCTGCACGCAAAAAACTAAATCTTGGCACTGTTTTTATACATTTCCAAAACATTTTCTACCCTTTTGCCAAGCACTTTTACAGTCGAACAAGTTTTTGGCGCTTTTTCCGATGATTGCAACGAAGTTGATTGTTTTTAAGTTTTACTTTTCTTTTTTACTTTTATTTTACTTTTTTTACTCATTGTATGACCATAAGCCACCCTGTGGTGACGAGTGGCCATATGATCTAGAAATTGAAAGAACCTTAAGGAGGTTAAAGAGAATATTCTGAGAGATGAATAATCAAGGTAATCGAGGGAATGGTGTGGCGAGCAATGAAGGCAATCCACAAAACAATGAGATACCACCACCACCTGTTGTCCCAATTGTTGATGAACAAAGACCTATTAGAGAACATTCGGCACCTAACGTTGACAACTTGATGCCAGGATTTGTTGGCAGAGAGGTAAATGTTGTCAATTTTGAACTTAAGCCGGTAATGATTCAAACTCTTTTGAATATAGGTCAATTTGATGGAGCACTTACTGGAGATCTTAGGCAACATTTGAAGCAGATCATGGAGATTTGCCAATTATTCCAACAAACTGGAGTATCTGAAGATACTGTGAAACTAAGGCCATTCACGTTTTCCTTGCAAGATAGAGCCAAGGCTTGGCTTAAATCTTTGCCACCAGGATCAATTAGTTTTTTACATGATTTCAGCCGCCAACACTCACTGCTAAGCTGAGGGGTGAGATCATTACATTCAGGCAGGCTGATGATGAAACATTATATGATGCATGGAGAGATTTAAAGATCTGTTGAGAAGGTGTCTTGTGCATGGATTCCAAAATTGGACCCAAATTCAAACCTTCTACAACGGATTGAATGCACAAACAATGATTGTTGTTGATGCTTCAGCAAACGGTTCATTTCTAGACAATAAGTACTCAGAGGCCGTTGATATTCTTGAAAGAATTTTAATTAATATTTTTAAAATCATGTTGCCAGACTCGGGACCGGAACCAAAGCCAATGGGAAATTGAAGGTTGATGAACTAACATCCATTCATGCTAAGATTTCTAACCTCACAACCATGGTGAGATCATTGCAAAAGAACAATGAGTCCCAAGAAGTTAAAGCATTAGACCCATTTTGTACAATCTGTGGAGAGAATCATCACATGGAAGAATGCACTGCCAATCCTGAATTGGTAAATTTTGTTAGCAATGCTAATCGTTACTATAATCCTAACTCCAATACTTATAATACAGGTTTGAGACAACACCCTAACTTAGCTTGGAAAAATCAATGAGGTAACTAGTGCAATGCACAAGGCCAGAATGCCCAGAGGAATAATGCTATGCCAACACTCTATCAGAATACCATGCCACAAAAAGCTCAAAACAATTTCCAACAAGGGCAAAAATTCAACCAATTATGCACTCTTACTGATTACATGGAAAGGAATGATGCCATAGTCTGGAGTTTGGCAGCATCAATGAGAAACTTGGAAGTTCAAATTGGGCAGATTGCCAATACACTTAGCAATCGACCCCAAGGAGCATTGCCAAGTGACACGGAGGATGCTCGGCACAAAGGCAATGAGCAATGTAAGGCCATAACCCTTCAAAGTGGTAAACAGTGTGAGGCAGAGATGACTGCCAAGCAGCCAGTTAACTGCCAAAGTAAAAAGCCAGTACCGGCAGACAAGCCTAGAGAAGTAGAGAAAGAGTAAATTAAAACAGATGATGCCAGTGGTAATACCAGTACCAGTACCAGTTCCAGAACCGATGCCAACAATGATGCCAACCATGATGTCAACATTTATGACAAATAGACTGAGGCCGAACAGTATATTGATGCCAAAACAGATGTCAGCACTGCCTTGGCAAAGCCGGCAGCGCCAGCATATGTTTATCCACTACCATCATTTCCAGCAAGACTTCAAAAGCACAAACAGGACCAGCAATTTAAGCGCTTCTTGGAAGTTCTTAAGTAGTTGCAAATTAACATTCCATAGGTAGAATCCCTTGAGCAAATGCCCAACTATGTAAAATTCATGAAGGATATTCTGTCCAAAAAGATGAAGTTGGGAGACTTTGAAACTGTCGCTCTCACTGAGGGATGTAGTGCCATGATCCTAAATTGGCAACAAATTTCTGGGCAAGGCATTGTGTGACTTGGGATCCAACATCAACTTGATGCCAATGTCAGTTTTCAGAAAGCTTGGCATAGAAGCAAGGCCTACCACGGTGACACTTCAGTTGGCAGACCGATCATTTGCACATCCTAAAGGTAAGATTGAAGATGTGTTGGTAAAGGTAGACAAATTCATATTCCCAGCTAATTTTATTATTTTAGATTATGAGGTAGATGTTAATATCCCAATTATATTGGGAAGATCGTTCCTTGCCACAGGTAGAGCTTTGATTGATGTTCATAAAGGTGAATTAACTATACGCATGAATGATCAACATGTTACATTTAATGTGTTTCAAGCTCTTAAATACGTAGATGAATCTGAGGAATGTCGAGCTGAAGAAACGATAGAGTCTATTTTTAAAGTGGACATGGCACAGCTGTGTAAATATGTAGATGATGATGATGCCAACGGATGAGACGAGACAAGTGCGGACACTGAAGGAACAACTTTAGAAGAGGTAAGCTATTTCGGACATCCAGAACCATTGGAGTTGGTTGGCAAAGAGATCGTGGCACTGAAACAATCCATTGAGGAGCCACCCGAGTTGGAATTGAAAGCATTGCCAGACCATCTCAAGTATGCCTACTTAGGTAAATACTCAACCATGCTAGTGATCATTGCTATTGATCTAACTAATGATCATGAGGAAAGATTGCTGGAAATTCTAAGCAATTACAAGCAAGCGTCAGGATGGACCTTAGCTGATATTTGAGGTATAAGCCCAACCATATGCATGCACAAAATCATCTTAGAGGAATACCATGGCAAGATTATTGAGGGTCAAAGGAGATTGAACCCGAACATGAAAGAAGTTGTTAAAAGAGAGATTATTAAGTGGCTGGATGTCGGGATAATTTATCCCATTTCCGATAGCTTGTGGGTCAGCCTTGTGCAATGTGTGCCAAAGAAAGGTGGCATGGTCGTGGTTCAGAATAGCAACAATGAATTAATTCCTTCCAAGACTATGACTGGATAGAGAGTGTGTATGGATTATAGGAAGTTGAACAATGCCACCAAGAAAGACCATTTTCCATTACCCTCCATTGACCAAATGTTGGATAGATTGACAGGTAAGGCTTTTTATTGCTTTCTAGATGGTTATTCGAGATATAATCAGATTGCCATAGCCCCAGAAGATCAAGAGAAGACCACATTCACGTGTCCATATAGGACATTTCCCTTTAGAAGAATGCCATTCGGGTTGTGTAATGCCCTGGCAACGTTTCAACGTTGCATGATATCCATTTTTCCAACATGATTGAGCATAACTTAGAAGTATTCATGAATGATTTCTTGGTGTTTGGAAAAACATTCGAGGAGTGCCTTCAGAGTTTGGAGCGAGTCTTGAAAAGATGCATTGAGACAAATCTAGTCTTGAATTGGGAAAAATGCCACTTCATGGTGCAGGAGGGCATTGTTCTTGGGCACAAGGTGACCAAGAAGGGACTGGAGGTTGACCGAGTAAAAGTTGAGGTAATCAAGCAATTTACACCACCGACAAGTATAAAAGGTCTAAGAAGTTTTTTGGGACTGGCAGGTTTTTACCGTCATTTCATTAAAGACTTTTCTAAAATTTCTAAACCTTTATGCTTGCTTTTAGAACAAAATGTTGCTTTTGCATTTGATGATTCTTGTTTAAGAGCGTTTCAGGAACTTAATGAGAGGTTTATTAATGCCTCTATAGTCGTGGCACCAGATTGGAATGAGCCATTCGAGCTCATGTGCGATGCTAGCGACTATGCCGTCGGAGCAGTACTGGGACAATGGCATGGGAAAGTTTTTCATGCCATTTACTATGTCAGTCAAACACTGAATGGAGCTCAGCTGAATTACTCCACAACTGAGAAAGAATTTCTTGTAGTTGTATTTGCTTTTGATAAATTCATATCTTATTTAGTTGGTAACAAAGTTATGGTGTATACAGATCATTCAACATTGAAGTACCTATTAGAGAAGAAGGATGCCAAGCCCAGACTAATCCGATGGACGCTTCTTCTACAAGAATTTGACCTCAAGATCCGAGACAAGAAAGGTAGTGAAAACTTAGTAGCTGACCACCTATCACGCCTAGAGCATCACCTTGAAAATAGTAAGACCATTACCATAAGAGATGAATTTCCTAATGAGTATTTACTTGCGGTCAACATCGTGCCATGGTACGCTGACATAGTCAACTATCTGGTAAGAAATATTTTGCCACCGGATTTGGAATATAATGTAGTAAACGGTTCCTACAAGATGTTCAGCAATATTATTGAGACGAACCAATACTGTTTAAACAGTATAACATTTTATGTTGGAATGTCATTTATTTAAGTTTCGAAACTTCTGGTTGCAACCTAAAATATTACCTAATATTTAGGTCGGAGTCTAGCTGAGTTTCGAGTTCTTTAACTCTTTAATGGTGATTTTGTTAATTCCGAACTAAAGCTAAAATTTTCTATTGGGTAATGAAAATTTCTTAGAGTATATGAGTAATCTAAATTTGATTTTAACAAATTAAACTCAGAAATAGGTATTTGAAAAAATAACTTATTTTCAAGTTCTTTAACTTTTTTAATGGTGATTTTGTTAATTCAAAACTAAAGCTAAGATTTTCTATTGGGTAATGTATATTTCTTAGAGTATATGAGTAATCTAAACTTGATTTTAACAAATTAAACTCGGAATTAGGTAATTGATGAAAGAAATAACTTATGTTCAAGTTTTTTAACTCTTTAATGGTGATTTTGTTAATTTCGACCTAAAACTAAGATTTTGTATTGGGCAATGAAGATTTCTTAGAGTATATGAGTAAGCTACACTTGATTTTAACAATTCAAACCTAAAATTTGGTAATTGATGAAAAATGTAATATTACTTTTAAGCTAGAATTCTTGATTTTCAGTCAAACTTAGAGCAAAGTTTCGATATTTCTCGTGAAATATTTTCATTCTTGGACGATCAAATCTCATATAACAATTTAGGTTGAAGTGAGTAAAATTTTAAGTTTGAACATAAAATGTTATAAAAAAATCATAACAATTTAAGTTGCAACCTAAAATGCTACCAATTTAGGTTTCAACCTAAAATGTTACCAATACATATAACATTTTAGTTTGGAAATCTAAACCTGAAATATTACATAAAATCATAACAATTTAGTAAAATTTTAAGTTTCAACCTAAAATGTTATACAAAATCATAACAATTTAAGTTGCAACCTAAAATGTTGCCAATACATATAAAATTTTAGTTTAGAAACCTAAACATGAAATATTACCCAAAATCATAACAATTTCAGTTGCAACCTAAATTGTTACCAATATATATAACATTTTGGGTCGGTAACCGAGTAAAGGAAAGAAACGGTCACATTGTATATTAGCCGCATTTTAACCTGCCGCACAGCAGACCT
This sequence comes from Hibiscus mutabilis, assembly GCA_019671005.1. Lineage (NCBI taxonomy): Eukaryota > Viridiplantae > Streptophyta > Magnoliopsida > Malvales > Malvaceae > Hibiscus > Hibiscus mutabilis. Next base: position 16,348,967 of record CM033714.1, on the reverse strand, counting down.
TACATACTCCGTATACAAATATTTATAATTGTCCAATATGAAAATAAATGAATGTGTTTCATTTATTTAGGGGTAGCAATCGGGTGAGGAATAAACGAAAATTTTAGGACTCAAACTGACTTGTATGAGAAATAACCGAAGTCTTCATCCATGCGAATGAGGAAAATTTTATCACCGAAGCTCAAATGGGGATAAAGACGGGAATTGCTATATCCGAACCGTGAGAATCACCGAATCGTGCCTATATAAATTCACCATGAGATCCCCGAAAAATATCTACAAGGATACCCAATATTTTACAAAGTTGGATGGCCATAAGCGTAATTTACTTATTTTCAACAAAAATTTAATCTACCATAACCTGAATATGGTCGGTTGGTGTAAGTTTGGAAATTATAAGTAAATTCCATAAAATAATTAGAAAGTGATCTATACATCAGTATAAACGTGATTCAGTCTAGTTTTGTTTAAAATATATTATGATCATTTTCTATATGTATTTTAAAATATATAAGAATTTGAATATTGAAAGGTCATAAAAATTTGGCAGCGGATTTCTTAGAAAACAGTTTTACCAATGACTTTAAAAAATCACCAAAAATTCTACAAAATAAATTCAGACGTGACTCTTATATTTTTATAATCATTCGAAATTCTAGATTCGTTTAAAACAAATGATTCTCGATTTTGAGTTATATATTAGGAGATATTAATTTTTGAGTGAGAAAATGTTAGAAGAAAAGACAGCAAACTATTTCCAAAAATAATAATGACAGTGACTTCAGAAATTCGTCATAAATCATAGAAGTAAAATTAGAAGAGATAATTTATATGGTTGGAAAGGTTATCGAATCTAGTTCCTTTTAGAACAAACGGATTATGATTTGAAACTATAGATTATTAGTTACACATTTTCTTTTAGAGATAGTGCAGATTGTCATGTTTCAATAGTTAATATTTTAATTATATTTTATAGTTTTGAAATAATTTGTTTGTTGTTGCAAAACTAAATTTACTATTTATGTTTGTAATTTTGAAATTTTAATGTTGTATTTGTTTTAATATATTAAGTTTTGTTTATTTTTATAGATACTAGGATTGATCAAAATTTGTGGGATTGTAACAGATGGGTATGGGATTCATCCCTGAAATGTTCAATAGAGATTTTCTAAAGTCGTACTAACATTGCAAAACCGTCTTCGACCTGTGATGTTGCCACCCCACCCCCCCACCCCCCCTACATTTATTAGAGTGTGTAGCGTATACAAATATTTATAATATTCAAAATTTCATGTGTGTACATTTAAACCACAATCCACTTCAAAAAATAATCACAGTCAAAATATTTTGTGCATAATTATACCAAATTAAAATTCATGAACCAAATTACACATTTATATAATTTAACATTTATCCCTATACTTTTGAACCCAAGTAATGAATTATTTTTAGTGTTACTTAGATTATTAGTCTTTCAAGAATTTAATCACTAATTTTTTTGAACATTTTTTTCAAAAAAAAAAAGAATTTAATCACTAATTAATATTTGATGAATATGATCAATAATATTTTCGATCAAATTTAAATATTACATTCTAATATGAAAAGGTCTGATTTAAGAGAATTAAAGTTTTAATTTATTAAATTATCGAAAATTAATTAAAGTGAATTGAATTTTTAATTTTTAAATCAAGTAAATAAAAATAAGGTAAACTACACAGATGACCACTTAATTATGGGGTTGATATCAATTTGACTACTATACTTTTAATTTTTGGCAAATATACCACTTAACTATTTAAGTGGTTTCAATGTAGCCACTAACCGTTAAAACAGAACGGTAAGGCTGAATTGGCTGTTAAATAAAATTGGTATAATTATACATTTGATCTTCATTATTTACACATTTTATCAATTTGGTCTTAAATTGAATTTAATTTAATAAATTTATCTTCTAATCATATCATGACACATATCACCATCTGATTTGAAGAGTATTTTTTTAATTTTAATTTATTTAACCATTATTTTCCTATTCAATCAAATGATGACCATCAAATTAAAAAGAAAATTTTAAAACCCATCTATGAGTACAATGGGAATCAAACTTATGTTGACATGAGAGGAGTTCAACCAACACAACCACTGAACCAAAGGTCATTATTTGATATAGTTTTACAAACTTTTTAAATTTAAAGTAGTGCTGCAAGTGGTGTCTCCGAGCTGCAAAACTCTGTTTCTCATCGTCTCCCTCGTCTTTTTATTCTAAATCTTCTCCATATCACCCCAATTGCTGACAATGCCATGTTTTTAAGAATTATCAAACCAGACTACCCGAGTTGAACACAAGCATCAGCATTTCTGTTGGCAATGGAACTGGAATGGTGGATGAGGAATTTTTTTAACTACAATCCCTTTTCCTAATACAGGCTACTAAAAGATGACGAATGAGGATATTTAACCTCTTGTCTGTGACAATAAAACTGGAATGGTCAAGGTTAGTTTGTCATATTTCTGTTGTTTATATGTTTGTTTTATTTTCTTAGCATGAATCTTATGAACATTGCATTCAATGTTTTTTACTAGCAAAAATTAATAATGACAAATTAACAATAGTTTTATTTTCTGTTATGTACTGGTTTAACTTTACCTTCTAATGCTATAGACATTTTGTTCTGGATTGATTGGCTTGTGTTTTATTAATTATTTGTTCTAACTACGCTAATGTTGATGCTTGTGTTCAACTCTGGTAGTCTGGTTTGATAATTCTTAGAAACATGACACTGTCGGGTGATATGTAAAAATTTAGAATAAAAAGACGACGAGGAACAGAATTTTGCAGCTCGAAGACACCACTTGCACCACCACTTTAAATATAAAAAGTTGTAAAAACTATATTAATTAATGACCTTTGGTTTAGTGGTTGTGTTGGGTGAACCCCACCCATACTAACACAAGTTTGATTCCCATTGGATACATAATTGGGTTTTAAATTAAATTCAATTTAAGACCAAATTAGTATAATATATAAATAATAAAGATAAAATGTATAATTTTACTTAACAATTACGTCCCTTTTAGTTATGTTTTAACAATTAATAGTATATTTATCAAAATTAAAAGTATAATAATTAAATTAACACTAATTTTATAATTAAATAATCATCTGTGTAGTTTACACATAAAAATATTGAATCCATGAAATTAAAAGCAAAAGCAGGATTAGAATAGACAGATTAAAAGGAAAGTGCGGAGAGCCAGAGAGGAGAAGGTTTAACGGTGGACGTTTGGAAGATAACGGATAACGGCTAATCAATGTCTCAACCGAGAAATTATTAGACGAGATCATCCGTGACTCAATTAATTAAATTCATTTATTTTAAAATAATAATTTAATAATTATTATTTTTAATTATATGTAAGAAAGTTACTTACTTTCTAATTATATGTAAAGAAAAAATAATGATTCACCTTATTAAAAAATAAAATGAATGAATCTAATTAATTAAATCACGGATGACGTGGCCAAATAATTTTTTCGCCTCAAACATCTGGGGATAGAAACTGGAGTGACGTGGCTAATTTCTTTAGCAGAAACCATGAACAATTCCCTCCTCCTCCTCCTTTCAATCTTCTCATCTCTCACCAATCTCCTCCTTTCAACCTACTTTCTACGTCCATGGCATTGGGTCATCAACTTGGCCTTCCTTTGTTCCCGGGTCCCAAATACCCGCTTTCCAGAACCCGAAATTCCAATATCGTTCCTCGGTGTTCTTCCAATGCCCCCACCTCCATCTCTGTCAAGCCTCCTACTAAAACTGTCCCAGGTTATCTCTTTCTCCGAAAAGCAAAATGTTTTATGCTTTCAATTCGTTTTCATTTCTGTTACACTGGGCTTTCGCAGGGAAGGCAGAGGCTGATATTGTTGTGATTGGGAGTGGTATTGGTGGACTGTGCTGTGCTGGTCTTCTTGCTAGGTACAACCAGGATGTGCTCGTCTTGGAAAGCCATGATCTTCCTGGTGGTGCCGCCCATTCTTTCGAGATTAAGGGCTACAAATTTGATTCTGGTCCTTCTTTGTTCTCTGGGTTTCAGTCAAGAGGTCTTCAGGCCAATCCTCTTGCACAGGTCTTTTGTCAATCCATTATTCATTTTCAAGTCTTTTCTACCTCATGATTTCATCTTCTCTACACTCGAGCTGAGTGCGAGTGTCGGCAGGGACGGAGAAAGGAAAGGGACAAGAATCTGTTAAGCTTAAAAATTGGGAGGGGCAAAGACTTTATTTGACTAATATTTAAACTAAAAAGAACCTCAAATGCTGTTATATCAAACTATTTTGGGAGGGGCAACAACCCCTCCCAATCAGTACACAATTACTTCAGGAAAAATAAAGAATCCGAGCAACATAGCTGTTAGATATAATTTCCTTATGAACCTGAAAACGAAAAGAAACAGTTGGTCAGGTAGTAATAGTATATCAATTTATGCTATGATTTCCCTGGTTGATATTGGTTGGGAACAGCATTCCTTTGTTTTGATTATATGTATATATGTTTGAGTTGCAGGTCCTAGATGCGTTGGGTGAGTCAATTCCATGTGCCAAGTATGACTCTTGGATGGTTTACATTCCTGAAGGTGAATTCTTATCACGCATAGGCCCAACTGAATTTTACAAGGTGGACTGCCATTGTTAACTTTGTTCAAAGCTATGCCTCTTTCATAATTTAATTTTTGTTTTTCATATTCGTTTATGCGATACACCCGGAGAAGGCCTCCAAAGGAACTGTTTAGGATGAACCAGAAGATTACCACATTTAAGTATTCAATGGTTCATGCTTCTTATTTGTGTAGCCTTGAAACTTGTCACTGGATTGTTCATGATTTGATGTAATTACTGGTATCATACTCCATATAATTTCTCTTTGAAAATATTTATCACATTGTTTCTTGATGAGAAGAAAATGTAACAAAAGCATCATGCAATGAAGTTATCCTACGTCCAAAGGGCATTGTGCTGAGTAATTTTTTATTTTATTTTTCCAGGACCTTGAAAAGTATGCTAGTCAGAATGCAGTGCAAGAATGGAAAAAACTTCTTGTGAGTACCAATAATTTTACATATTATTGTCAATGTTCAAATTCAGATCAATTATAGAGAGGTGAAACTGTTGTTTTTGTTGAATTTTCTTTCTAGGACCTATTGTTTTTGTACCCCCTTTTTTCTTAAGGAGCTCTTTTAGATCATAACAAACAAGTAACCTCTTCAAACATTTAATTGTTACCAAACTCTGTCAAATATTTGGATTGAGACACAACTGGTAAGACCATCGGTTCGTTTTCGTTTTAAGATTTGGTAGTATTTCTCAAATTAAGAATGCAATTTGGTTGCAGGATGCAATACTTCCATTATCAGCAGCTGCAATGGCTCTGCCTCCATTATCAATCAGAGGAGATTTGGGTGTTCTTTCAACCGCCGCCACCAGATATGCCCCTTCTCTGTTGAAATCGTTTATAGGAATGGGACTGCAGGGGGCTTTTGGCGCGCCAAAGCTTTTGCGACCCTTCTCGGAAATCATGGATTCTTTGGAGCTGAAAGACCCTTTTATTAGGAATTGGGTTGACCTTTTAGCTTTCTTGCTTGCTGGGGTGAAATCCAATGGTATACTCTCAGCAGAGATGGTAACTATAAGGATATCTGAGATTTTAGCTTTCCTTTCTAAAGATTTCAAGCTGTCTGATTTAGCATGCAACCAGTTGCTTGGGCAACACGTCGTGTACTAATCATAACCGTTCAAAACGACCATTTTGAATGATGCTTCAAGAATGTTATTGTGAATCTGCTTTAAGTGAAATGCTAAGAGCGTACATGCATTGTCTATGCAGATTTATATGTTTGCGGAATGGTACAAGCCCGGTTGCACGCTAGAGTATCCACTTAATGGAAGTGGGGAGGTTATCGACGCACTTGTTCGAGGACTACAAAAGTTTGGAGGTCGGATATCTCTAGGAAGTCATGTGGAAAAGATTATCGTTGAGAATGGTAAAGCTACCGGAGTTAAGGTAAAAGGTGGTCAGGTAATTATAGTTGAAACACATAGGAAACTAAACTTTCACTATTGACTTAAGCAAATGTTCTGTGCTTGAAATACTATTGACCCGAAAAATGTCTATGCCGCAGTTTATACGTGCTAAAAAGGCTGTTGTCAGCAATGCATCCATGTGGGACACTTTAAATCTGCTACCTAAGGATCAACTTCCAATGTCGTACGTCGAAAGAGTTAACATGACACCACAATGCGAATCGTTCATGCATCTCCATCTAGGCTTTGATGCAGAGGTGCAGAAATATTAGTAACTGGCAACTCAGTTTTCTTATTAGTCAAATGCTTACGGATATTTAAGGATCCAACTTTTGTGTTTTTCAAGCTTATTCCAAACTTATTTGTGTTCAAATTCAACTCTGCACGACGATTTTGATACGTTAGCATCTGTTGCAAGGTTTTGAATTTTGTTCATCTGTATTCATGTTATTAACCTCTTTTTTAAGCGTCATAATGTCCAGGGTCTGCATGAGGATCTGGGAATTCATCATATTGTTGTTAATGAATGGGAACGAGGAGTTGATGCCGATCAGAATGTTGTTTTAATTTCTGTACCTAGCGTACTTAGTCCGAATCTTGCACCTCCAGGGAAGCATGTTCTGCATGCTTATACACCAGGAACTGAACCATTCGAATTGTGGGAAGGACTCGATCGTAGAAGCGCAGAATACAAAAAGCTTAAAGCCGAACGATCAGAGGTAAAATTATATGTGCTTTCTAATGCTAATAAGTTTATATTTTTACTAGTTTCTGGCAAAACCATAGCTAGAAAACTCAAAGCTCAAAACAAGTGAAAAGCCTGTGCAAATTGTTGGTGCATTGTAAACCAGGTAATGTGGAGAGCAGTTGAACGCGCACTTGGCTCAGGTTTCAACCGCGACAAGTGTGAGGTGAAACTAGTTGGAACACCATTGACACATCAGAGGTTTTTACGAAGAAATAGAGGAACTTACGGACCAGCCATACAAGCTGGTCAAGGCTCTTTTCCGGGACATTCAACACCCATTCCACAGCTTTATTGTTGTGGAGATTCTACTTTTCCTGGGATCGGAGTCCCTGCAGTTGCTGCTAGTGGTGCCATTGTTGCCAACTCATTAGTATTGGTTTCTCAACACTCCCAACTTCTTGATGCCATCGGAATCTGAATGCACTGAGTGAGTTTTCATCTTATTTTGATGTAAATTCTTTACCATTTTGAATTTCGATTATACACCCTGTAGAAAACTCAAATAGCCACATGTTTGAGCTTCAAAACTATAGATTAGAGGTACTTTGTTGGGATATTTCCAAAATATATATTGGAAGGAATAAGGGAATAAACCCAAATATTTTTCCATGTAATTTACAACCAAAATCAAAACGAATTTTTTCATATTTTGCACTTGATCCAAAAGAGCACAAGTTTAAACCAGAATTTAGCTCAGTCAGTTCATGCAATCATGATTAAAAGGTAGCATTCAACATATATGGATTCGAATCTCGATTTTCTGCATAACATATACGGACACAGAAGCTAGGAATATGGTTATATTGCTTCGAGCATGCGAAAAGTGACTGGATCTGCATAGATATGGTGGAGGTTGAAATGCACATGCCTGTTTGCCATTTCCCTTGCACTGCACATCATGATGTAACTTGACTTGGACTAAGAATGTGAGAAAGTTCCATTTGGTATAGTAAATGGAAATTGTAGCTTACAATAGCAGACAACAGTAGGAGCAGGCCTGTTATAGTAATTCCTTTCTTGTTTTGAGTGTCGATTTTGTTTGAAGTTGCAACTTTTGACCGGACAGTCACAATCAATTTACATCGGAATGAATCATCGCAAGCACCGAACTGTATGACCAAGGAGCATGATCTTCCCAACAAGTTTATGATTCAAGTTCTTTCCTTTTTCCTGAATTTAGAAAGTACAATTGGGGTGGAAATGAAAGATGTTACCTTTCAATTCTCATGCACTAAAAGATCCAATGCTTTTGTTTTTCTTTGCAAAGAAAGTAAGAAAATTAATCATTATTATGGGGACTGTACATATGAATAGTGGAGGGACCACCTTGACATAGCTGTTCTTTTTTCTTCTGTTGTTCATAAGACATAGCTGTTCTTTTTATTCATATACATATTTGAAATTGTCCAAATTCAAAATTTGTTCATTGAATAAAATTGGGTAAAAAGCACTAATAGTCACAAAACAAAGCTGAAATGATCTTTTTGACAATCGGAGTCTCGAAAGTTGCAAAATGGTCTTTTAGACTCATCGATCTGTTACAAAGTAGCCTTTAAACTTATAAAAATATCAAGAATTTATCACTAATAGGAATCATTTTGTAATTGTCAAAAGTTTGTTGATTATTTTGTAACTTCCGAAACCTCAATGGCCAAAAAACAATTTGAGCTTAGCTTAATGACCATTAATGTACTTTACCCAACAAAAGATCTAGTGTTTTATGAATAAATCATACAGCTTTGGGTTTGTTTTTTAAAATTTCTTTTTAACTTTTTGACTTGGAATTATGCAGGAAAAGATTGAGGAAGTTAACATCATGTATGGGTTCCACATCAAATTGTTATATACTTTATAATCGACTATGGATCTTTTCGTAATTATCCTCTTGAATTTAGGACAAAATGAACTGGAAAACTGTATATTATTTATCCCAACAAAGAGTAAAATTATATTCATCTGGTAACTACTTTGACAAACATTATAAATTATGATCTATTTTCTTAAATAATTTATGTGCATCTTTATTATTTTCATATTAAATTAATAGAAATATAACACCCCACCATGTGTGTTTTTATCATAAAAAAATCAAGACAAATAAATTTGATAAGATTTAACTTAAAACAAAAGAAAAATCTCGAGATTTTTATTTAAAAGAAAAGGATATTTGAATTTTTCATGAAAAAGGGGGGGAATTGGGGGCAAAGTGTAAGCAATGATATTGAGAGTTGCATGAAGGAAGTAGTGGTGGTGGTGGTGGTAGTCCATCATTCACTTTCATCAATTCGTAGCCCTTAATTTCCAAATATTTTGATGCTCAATGTTTCATGCAATCTTCTGTCCAATGTTTTGCAGGGACTTTTGAAAACTCTATCTTATTAAAGTATTTAAAAAATGAATTTCCATTTCTTATAAAATATTTTAATATTTATTTATATAACTTATAAAATGAAGGTTTAAGGGTGTTTGGAGCCTTTGAATTTTTGAAAGAAAACAATTAAGTTTTTAAACTTTTTGTACCCAATTAAGCACCCGAACTAATAAATTTAATCAATTACGCCCTTTAACCAGTTTTGACCATCAATTTTGTCGATTTTTTCTTAAGATATAGCTGTCGCATGACATACTACAGTTCTAGCATTTGACATTTACAGTTTAAAAAATTGTCTTTTATAGTTTTTATAAGTTTTTTTAGAATTTTAAAGAATTTTTTAAATAAAATAAAAAAATTTTCTGAAAATGTCAAGTGACAATACTATAACATAACATGTTGTATAAAATTGTCCAAAAAACTGTTAAATTCATCAGTCAATGTTGGTCAAATGGGTGAATTGATAAAATTTTGAAGTATAAAAACTTAATTGGATGCAGAAAAAATTTACGTCAACATTCAAACCGATGCAAAAAAAATTTTAAAAATTCAATTAATTTTTTTTCAAAAGTTCAAAAACTTATGATACCCATAAGCCTAAAATGAAATAATTCACGTCAACATTCAAACCGATGATCGAAGAAGTAAATGATGATTTTATCCATGTAGGGATTCACTTTATAAAATAAATAGACGTTTATTTTTTTGAAGCTACAATTATGATTACAACAATATAGTCGTGTTGATCTATAACTACAATCAGAATTAATCAATTCAATGCATAAACTATATTACAATTATGTTCATATAACTACAAACAAATTCAATTATTATAATGAATAAATCAGACGAATTCCTACGAAATATACTTGAAATTTGACCAAAACAATCCTAAACAAAGTCTACATAAATATGGATTGAAATTATATACACGATAGAATTAGAACTTAAGTACTCAAAAACCTAACATCTAACTCTTTTACCCATTGAATTATGATTTCATTAATTAGATATATAATTTAATGCATAATAGAATACAACTGTTAAACAGTTTGTAAATTACCCATATGGTTAAGATTAGTTATATTTTCTTTTAATTGATTCTTGGATATTATAAATAAGAATCAATTTTTGTATTTAATTAACATTCATTTTTACAATAATGATAATAATAAAAAGCTTATTTTCTCTTTCCTTCCATCTAAAATGATGCGATTCTTAGATTCAACATGGTATCAAAAGACTTTTCGGCTTCTCACTCTTCCGATGAAGGACAGTTCTTCAAGTCTGATGACCCTTCTTCCGAGTACTACATCCATCCGAATGAGAATCCAGCATTGGTTCTCACATCCTCGTTGCTTGATGGCAGCAACTATCACAGATGGGCGTGATCGATGCACATGTCTCTTATCTCCAAAAATAAATTCCGCTTTGTCGACGGTTCGATCAAAGAACCTAGGGAAGATGATCCCCGATTTTCAGCGTGGGTTAAGTGTAACAACTTAGTCATTCCTTGGTTGCAGCGGGCGTTGAATCAAGAAATTGGGCAAAGTGTCCTCTGGGTTGACACCGATTATGAACTTTGACAAGATTTGTTCGATCAATTCAATCAAGCGGATCTGGTGCGTGTTTCTGATTTACTCCAAGATTTTTACTCATTGCCACAAGGTAACTCTTGTGTCGCGGCCTATCACACCCAATTAAAAGTTCATTGGGATGAGATTTGTAATCTCAGGCTCCTTATTACTTGTGAGTGTTCTGCTATCAAATATCGAAAGCAAGATTTCATGCTTCGTTTTCTTTGAGGATTGTATGAGGGATTTTCTGTCCCTAAATCTCAACTGTTAATGAAGAAACTCGTTCCTTCAATTAACGAAGTATTTGCTATAGTTTTCAGCATGAAAGATCTCTTACTCCTAGTATTACTGAGTCCAACATCTTGTTAGATGATAGATACTCTGTTAAGAGTGAGGAATTCAGTATTAGGCAAGACAATAGATTTTCTACTGATAAGAAATACGCTAATGTCAGTAGCTCTAAGAGGCACATGTGTGTTTTCTGTGGATTGTATGGGCACACAATTGACAAATGCTACAAGGGACATGGGTTTCCACCTGGATATTAGGGTAAAAATTAGTCTAATAGGGCGAATCAAGTTGGGTTTCATAACGGTGAAGGGTCTTTTAGCAATAATTCTTTAGTTCCAGATAATAGTTCTTCTGTTATGTTCATTAAAGACCAGTATGAGAGCTTTCTGAGTATGTTTGTTGGGCTCGGTAATCACAACCGAATTGCTTGCCAAGTGTGGAGAAGATTGATTTTTGGGTGTTTTTGGTAGAAGCAAAAGATAGACAAAATTGACAAAGGATTTAGAGTAGTTCGGTTTTCTAACCAAAGTATGCATCCACTACCTTAGCTCCCCACCAAGGATTTCAACCAATTCACTAAGAATTCTTCCCATTTTCTAGGCTTAAGAGGCAACCTTTTACAACCTAGACTCACAACCCAAGTCTAGCATCCAAAGCTCACAAACCGAGCTTTGGGAACACTCTTAAACAAGAGAATTCTAAGCAAACGAAATCCCTCTCACTGGGTATATGTTTGCACTCTTAAGCACTCACTCAAAACCTAAAACACTTGAGCATACATTTACAATAAAGCTCACAAGTGTTGTCTATGCAAGAAATATGACAATTTGAGCACTAAGACATTTCTTGATCATATGATTGTTTACTTGAGGATCATTAGCCTTCCATAGATGCTTGGAGGTCCATTTTATACTCTCAATTGAGCTTTTAGCCGTTAGAGACCGTTGGGATTGAATTGGAGCCGTTGGAGCCTTTATTTCTCGCAATAAATGCAGTTTTGGAGCTGTCCGTATCGATACACGGGTAGCCATATCGATACCGGTTCTTCAAGAACTAGCCATTATGCTTTTTACAGCTGATGCGTATCGATACGCGTAGGAGCGTATCAGTACAACCTACAATTTAAAAGACTGTTGGGAAATAGCCGTTGGGGGGTTTTGGCTGTTAGGGTTTTTGCCACGTAGGCGTATCGAAACGACCCTTCTCCGTATCGATACACGCAAGCCCTGTATCGGTACAGGTTTTAGCAGTTTCAAATAGACTGCAGCTGAAACCCTAAGGTGTATCGATATGGGGAATACCGTATCGGTATAGTTACTTGAAAAACTCAGGTTTGGTTACTTAAAAGACATTTAAATCATTCCAAAACCTTATAAAATCCATCAAACATATTTTCAAGTTGTTTGGACTTAAAATTATTTTTGAAATCTTTTTAATTTTATCCAAAACAATTTTTCAATTATTATATCAAAACAAATATCCTAACAATGTTGCAAGAAAGGAATCTTTCTACTGCTAATGCCCAGAATTCTGCTAGTGACTTAAAGATCAATGTCTTGTCATCTGCTTTTAATATACCAGCTAAAGATACATGTATAACTCTAAATTGTTTTAATTTACATCATTCAAATTCTTCTTGGATATTAGATTTTGGTGCAACATATCATATAGTTAATTTTTTGTATTTTTTTAAGTCATATTATCCAGTTCATGATAAGTTTGTAAAATTGCCAAATAATGAACTTGTTAGGGTTGCTCATATAGGAACTGTGAAGATTAGTTCTTCTTTGATCTTACACAATGTTTTTCATATTCTCAATTTTGCTTTTAACCTTGTTTCTATTTCCCAATTAATTAAGAGTAACTCTATTTGCTTATTTTTCTCTTCTGTTTTTTGTTGCATTCAGGACATAACAACATGGAAGATGATTGGTTCAGCTAAGAAAGTCAATGGTTTTTACCACTTGAATGTTTCTCTGGATTCTGAGGTTTCTAAACCAACTGTTTGTATTTTTTATTGTAATTCTATTAAGCTTTGGCATGCTAGATTAGGTCATCCCTCTCAACAAAAGATGAAACATTTTTTAATATGAATAAAGAAATCTCTGTTGCTTTTGGTTTTGCTTGTGAAATCTGTCACATTGCTAAACAAAAGCGTTTGCCCTTTCCATTAGTATTACAAATTTTGCCTCTACTTTTTATTTAATTCATATGGATGTATGGGCCCTTTTTCCAGTTAAGAGTCTATATGGTCATTCTTATTTTTTTACTGTTGCAGATGATAAAAGTAGATTTGTTTGAATTTTTCGTATGAAACTTAAATCTAAAGTTAGGGATTTAATAGTTCAGTTTTATCAGTTAGTAGAAACTCAATTTTCTAAAAGAATTAAGTGTATTCGAACTGATAATGCTAATGAATTTGAAATGTTAGATTTTTTCAAAACTAAAGGTATAATTCATCGAAATTCTTGCACTCATACTCCTCAACAAAATAACATAGTAGAGAGAAAACACCGACACTTACTTTCTGTTGCTAGAACTTTGAGATTACATGCCAATCTTCCTCTGATTTTCTAGATTGATTGTATATTACATTCTGCTTACTTAATCAACATTACTCCTACTCCTGTTTTAGGTAATAAAACACCATTTGAAGTTTTATTTAATCAGCAACCTAAATTTACTCATCTTAGAGTTTTTGAATGTATTGCTTATGCATCCATTCTTCCTAAATCTAAGACAAAGATGCATCCTCGAGCTACTAAATGTGTTTTTCTAGGATTTTCAAAACACATTAAAAGATATAGACTGTTTGACATAAACACTAAAACTGTATTTGTTTCAAGAGATGTGGTTTTCTCATAAAATTATTTTCCTTTTTAAGAATTAAAAAATTCAGATTCTAGGAAGATTGTGCTACCACCAACTCATGATAATAATATATTCTTAGATGAGCCAATCATTCCTATTTTTAATCATGTTAATCCAGCTGGTTATGAAAACAGTTCTCCACAATAGTTTTCAGGATCTCAACAGATTCAACCTTTTTCTGACAAGAAAAATATTGCTGATCCTTCATTACTGAGATCTGCAAGTACAGATGAACATGGAGAACAATCGAATGAACATAGAGTTTTACCAGATTTCAGGCTTGTACCAGATGAACATAGAGAACAACCAGATTCCGGGCCTCCTAGACCTTCCAAAAACATCCAGTTACCGCAGAAGTTTAAGGATTATCAGGGTTTTTTTTACCTGGTTCCAGATCTTCTCTTCACAATATTGCTAATGTATTATCTTACAATACTTTATCTTCTAAGTATCATGCCTATGTTAATAATATTTCAATTTTATCTAAACCTAAGTCATATAAACAAGTTGTTAAATATAATTGCTGAAAAGATGCTATGGTTGAAGAGATAAAAGCTTTAGAAAGTAATAAAATTTGGGAATTGGTTCCTCTTTCACCTGGTAAACAGAAAATAGGTTGTAAATGGGTTTATAAAAAAGTTAAAATCTGATAGGACCTTTGAAAGATATAAAGCTAGACTTGTAGCAAAGTGTTACACTCAACAGACTGGTGTAGATTTCCTAGATACTTTTAGTCTTGTTGATATTGCTTCTAAAAATTAGAAATTCCAGCAGGTAGACATTAATAATGCTTTCTTGCATGGTTTTTTAGATGAAGAAGTTTATATGGAACCCTTTCCTAATATTTTTCTTAAAGAATGAGGATTAGTTTGTAAATTAACCAAAAATATATATGGTCTAAAACAAGCCAGTAGACAATGGAGTGAGAGGTTAACTCTGACCTTAAATAATCAAGGGTTTAAACAAGCTTTTTATAATAAATTCTTTTTTATTAAAGGTTCAGGAGATACTTTTATTGCTCTTGTAGTATATATTGATGATATTGTTTTAATCAGTCCTAATATCAGTGAAATATCCGCTATAAAACATTTTCTACATGATGTTTTTAAAATTAAAGATCTAGGAGATTTAAAGTATTTCTTAGGTCTTGAAGTTGCTAGATCTAGTAAATGTATCAATTTATGTCAAAGGAAATATACTCTAGACTTGTTAGAAGAAATTAATTTTTTGAATTTTAAACCTATTTTTACTCCTCTTCTTGCAAAAAAGTAAAATTTCTAAATAAGATGGCACTCCCTTATGTGATATTACTTCCCATCGAAGGCTCATTGGCAAATTACTTTATCTTATTAATACAAGACTAGATATTTCTTTTGCTGTTCAATAATTCTCTCAATTTATCTTTTCTCTTACTGATCTTCATATGACTGCCGTCCATAAGATCCTTAGATATCTTAAAGGCACTCTTGGCCAAGGACTATTTTTCCTGTTGTTAATGAAATAAAGCTTAATGCTTTTTCAGACTTTGATTGGGCTTCCTGTCCTTATTCAAGAAAGTCTGTTACCGAAATTTGTGTTTTTCTTGGCTTAGTCTTAGTTTCTTGGAGATCTAAAAAGCAACAAACCATTTCAAGGTTTTTAAGTGAAGCAGAGTACATAGCTTTAGCTTCTATTTCTTGCGAAATACAATAACTAAGCTATCTCCTTTCTGATTTAAAGCTTAATGTCACTTCTCCTGCTAATTTCTATTGTGATAATTTGTCTGCTATTAAGATTGCAGAAAATTTTGTCCATCACGAGAGGACTAAACATATCGAGATCGATTGTCATCTCATCCGGAAAAAAATACATCAAGGGTTGATCACATTACTACCAGTATCCACACATCATCAATTGGTAGATTGCTTTACCAAAGCCTTGCAACCTTCACCATTTCTTCAAGCTATTTCCAAGTTGGGCATTCATAACATGTATGCTCCAACTTGAATGGGCTAATAGAATACAGCTGTTAAACAGCTTCTAAATTACCATATGGTTAGGATTAGTTATAGGTTAGTTATATTTTCTTTTAATTAATTTTTGGATATTATAAATAAGAATCAGTTTTTGTACTTAATTAAATAATAATAATAATAATAATAATAATAATAATAATAATAAGCTTCTATTCTCTTTCCTTTCATCTAAAATGACTTGATTCTTAGATTCAACAATGCAGCCTAACGATAAGGACGTAATTGGTTTTTAAATTATTTTATAAGGACTTGTACATAAAATCTAAATATTCTGATTTGTTTTGTTATATGGGGCCCTCATCATCTTCTATCATGGGTTTACTGCCACATGTCAAATGAAATGCCACTGCCTTTACCTTGTTTGGATTATTGATGAATAAAAATTCATTTAAGTAATATTATGTATAAGTTATGTTAAAAATATATATATTATGTATGTTATATGGCCGCTTTGATTAAATCTTTGAATGTTGCCGTATGACACTCTACAAAGTTTTTTTTTATATAAAAATATTTATATTTTATATAATTATCAGTATTATTAATCAATTAGTTTAAGTAAAATAGTGTAAAAGTGTATTATAAAAATAAATCTTAATCGATTGACAATGTGCATACAACTTATACACAAAATAATTTAAACTCGTGTCTCTTAAGATGAACTTTATTGACTTTTTCACTAGAAAACTCATTAGATTTGTCAGAATTTAAACTTTTAAATCCGTCACTAGCCTTCCCGCTCCGCGGGCTTCATTTTTTGCCTCTCCAATCGTATTTTCGTCCCTAAAAAAAAACCAGATCAACAGATATGAATGCCGCATCGAGAGAAAAGGCAAGCAGTTAAGCCTAAACCTTACTCCGCCCTTTTCTCTTTTTATAGCCACTCATACTCACAACTCTTATTGAGGACTCCTAGTTATAAGAAGTTAGTGAGCAAGACCAATCCTAGGTTGACTCCTCTACTTCTCTCGTTGGGGATATTACTGAACTCCTCTATTGTAATCTTTCTCTCCAAAAATAAAATAGTAAACTAAAGCGAAACAAAACCTTGCTATGAATGATTTTTTAATTATTCATTCCTTAACTAACCGGAAAGAGCTCCAAAAAATAGAATGACAAGGCTTGTAAACTCGTGATGCTGAACCACACATTTTAAAATTGAAACGCACACTAAAAAATGGTTCGAAAGGTGAGCCATCATAACTCTTTTGGACTTATACATACATACAACACATTTTAAAAGAGTAAGTATGTAATTTATTGTAATCACTCATTTTTACCTGTAAATACATATTAGTGTTGCATGTATACATATTATATTATATGTTTATTATTTGCATGAGTGTTACTAATATATATATATAAGGTGTGGTGTGTGCATGTATATTTTAAGCTATGTATGTATACGTGTTAATGGTGTATGTGTGTCGCATATGTATCTATTTAGTACGAGCGTATTTGTTTAATGTGTATAGATGTTAAGTCAATTATGTGTATGATTATACGTACGTATGCTAGTATGTTATGTTATATACGTATGTATGTGTATTGCTGTTATAATTATACTATTACTATTATTATTGGGCTGATATATAAAATGAAAATCCAAAAAATATATATTAAAACCAAATAAATAAATTGAAGTCCAAGTCCAATTACAAATAATTACAAGGCCCGGTTGGCCCAAACCCAAACCCTATCTAATTACATTTATTGTGTGCAGGTGACTGTGGGCCGTTGGATCAAGATCTGATCCAACGGCCACGATCTAACCAAGGAGCCAAAATATCTGCCAGCCGCGTGCTCCACACGTATGGACCGTTCGAGTGCCACGCGCGGACGCTTTGATATCCCACGCGTGCGTGAGCCCCACGCGCTCTGACTCCTCGACTGCTAAGCTCCACGTGGCACGATCTGGAGCCGTTTCACCAAATCGAGGCTTCATCTGGGCCGTTCATCCTTCAAGCCATCTCGACCGTTAGATCAGATCAGATCTGATCTAACGGCCGAGAACACGTCTGGCCGCTGGCAGAACCCCCACACCGCCACCATGCCGATCTTCAACCACCGCGCTCAGAACATGTCAAACACAGCAAGAAAAGAAATGTCAGTCCAGATCTGAAAAAAGGCCAATAACATGCAACTTGTACCAAAACAAAGACATGCATATATATGTATGAAACAAATATTTTGAAAAGGATGGGGTTGTAACAAAAAAAAAGAGAGTTGTAATCAAAAGAACAAGTTGTAATCGATCCAGAAGTTACAATCGAAATACAAAAGTCAGTCCAGTGGTAAATACTCGTTTCCCTTTTTTTTTGCATGCATATACAAAAGAGGTAAAAAGGAGAGATAGTGGTCTTACCGTCGCCGTTTGTGGGTCTCCCCTCCTCAGTGACAAGCCTTTTGGCTTCCCCAAGCCAGATACGGTGAACTGAAGGGAGGGGAGACCCCTTGTAGTTTCGTTTTGGGTTTAAAAAATGGGTTTTTTCGTTTCGTATTTCCTAGATCTAGGGCAAATAGAGGCGTATCCTCTGAATCCAACCTCGGATTTGTGTCGAGGGTGAGACGGGGGTTATTTTGGTAGGTTTTTGAGGCTCGCCGGCGCCGGTTTTTATAGAGAGAGTTGAGAGAAAATGAAGAACACGGGCTGGGTTAAAAAACTGAAAATGAAAGAAATGAAGGAAAAATTGGTTTCGGCCTAAAATAGGGTTTATATAGTTATTATTATTTCGTTAAATGGGTAAATTACATGCTAAATCCCCCCGCGTTCCCAATATTTTCACTTTTGTCTTGTCGCATGGTATATTTACAACTCTGGTCCCTCTTGTATTTCAAAATCTTGCAATCCAGTCCCTAAATTACACTGAATCAGTTTTCAAATGGTAAAATTACGTCTTTAACCATCCCGCGTTTTTGAACTTTTCATTTTGGGTCTGCCCCTTGGTCCAATTACAATTTTGATCCTTTTAGGTTCCGTTTACTTCGCATTTTCGTCCTTAAATTACATATTATTGTTCTTTAATTTCTGCCACTGACTTTTATTTTTCTTTCATTTCAGTCCTGTTTCCATGTAAATATTCATGTTTGTATTATAATCGTATATGTTAATGTAGTCTTTTGTCTTATTTTATATCCCTCGTATATGCCTCGTATTTTTATGTTTACATGTATATGTGTATTAAGCTTATGATAGTTATGTATCTTTTTTATCCGGTTATTCGTATTAAGTATGTTATGTTATAGTCGGTTCGTACACAGCATGTTTTATATATTTTTATGTGTATGTTCTCTTGGCTTTTTTAAGTTACATGTTAGTGTATTTTCTTTTTTGTATGATATATTGTCCCATATATGTTGAAATATGTTTTATTACTAGTATGTATGTCTTTGTGAAATATATGTTCGTCTATATATATGTATTTATACCTACCTTGTTATTGTGGCATGTTAAGTTTGCTTTTATCTGATATTAAGCTTGGTATGTATATGTGTATTTTAATTACGTATTTCATTTATGTTAGATTAGTATTCTGTTATGTGAATATTTACTGTTTTTAAATTATCTGCTATGTCTTATATTCTTGTCACTAAGATTGCATATGGTATATAAATTGTCAATGCAGTGCCCTTTTATCCGAGCGTAAATGGGGCCAGTATCATGCGTAGTGATAGTGGTTGGACGTTTATTCTCGGATATCGGGGCCCTTTAAATTTATTCGCAATTATGACCGAATTTTAAAATAATTGTCACTTAATCCAGAAAATCCAATATTAATAAAGCGGTAATTATTAAAGTACCAATTTTGGGCGGAGTGGGGGTGCTAATCCTTCCCCATCCGTAACCGACTCCCGAACCCAACATTTTTTGAATCTCTGGTTTTATGGTGTCTGGCCTACCTAAGTGACCGGTGGCGACTCCATTTTTTAAAAAATGCGGTTTTTTTAAAACCCCACGGAATAAACATTTTATATCCAAAAGAATCACAAACACTTCAAAAATCCTCGTTTTTATTTAGCGAAGGGACATCGCTACAGATGGCGACTCCGCTGGGGACAATTTTTTGTTTTTTAAAAGAAAAAAAAAACAAATGAGAGTCAAGCTTTTAAAATAATTACCGCTTTACTAATATTGGAAATTCCGGATTAAAGTGACTATTAAAGTAACATTCGGTTATAATTGCGCGTTTATTTTAACGCATTTAAAATATGGCATATAAACTCGTTTTTGTTAAGTGGGGGGAAAACGCTAATGCTCTCGTGGAGATATCGTTCTCCCGTATGGGCCTAGCAAGTACCTTCGGGGCTCGAGTACCTTATGCTTTCGTAAGGATATCGTTCCTTCGTTCAGGCATAAGCGAATGGGTCCCCTGAATTGAACCCAGTTGAAAGGAGCCTATAATGGGTGATGATCGGGGGCCTTGCTACTCTTAGTAGAGGACAACATGGACAATTTGGGTACCTCCTAGAACCAAAACTGCATATAGAGAACACATAGAAAGCACCATGTTAGAGCCATGCGGATAACCTAGGTGTCTTAGATGGAATGTAAATAGGATTGCCTTGTTTGCTTATCGCATTTAATTTGCCCTTTTATTACGTACTTATCATTTTTATCTGGTACTAACTTGTTTGCTTTGTTTTTGCATACCATTGCATTCACATTACACAGGGCATTGATTCCCGAGTGATTTCTCCCATAATAGAAGATTGTTCATGATGGACCAAAGGTTCTTTGACCTGAAGGAAGAGGGTCCAATTCCAGAGCTCCATCCCAAGACTAGGCCAGGGACAGCCGAAGAAGAACCATTCAAGGACACCAGAACAGATTCAGTAAGCAGTGCCAATTCTGGTGACGAACAAGATGCAATACAAGAACTAAAGAAGCAGATGTCTGAGATGATGGACCAGATGAATGCCATGATGAAAAGCAAGCAGCATGTCAAACTCAGAAAAGATTCGGTCGGGGAGCAGAATGTGGAACAGAATGGTCAGAATATCAAAATAGACAACACCGTTAAATATGACAAATCGAATCCCTTTGTGATCAATCTCAAGAAGCAGACAAGTAGCATATCTGGGGTAGATACCCAGGGAATAGAGGCAAAACCAGGGGAAGTTCGAGAATCTAATGACATCAGAAGACATTATCCTATACCCATGAGATACACCGAGTTACTTCCGTTGCTTGTCGAAAGGAACCTTATCATACCAATGAAGTCTGTACCAAGAAAACCTTCTTATCCGAAAGATTACAACAGTCGTGTCTGGTGCAGCTACCACATAGGCGATTCGAGTCATCACACTAAAAATTGTAGGGCCCTGAAGAACAGAGTTCGAGATCTTATCATAATGGGAATTTTGGGTTTCGAAGACGGACAACCCCGATTCTTCAGCCAACCAGTCGTTGCCCGAGGGGCAAAGTCGAAGGAAGGTCAATACCCAGCCCAAGGTTCGGATAACACAGAAGTGGGTCACTCAAGCGGGATAAAGTTAGGAGTCAAGAATAAAAGCGTCTCAGAAGGTGAACTTGCACGCAAGCACGGCCAGCTCGAGCATGAGAGGCACAATCTGAGCATGAAATTAAAGAATGTACAAGACGAGTACCAGAAGCTGCACTTTGAATTTAAGAGTTTCGGCCTGGGTGACACCGCAGAAGAGTGGGTCAATGATATGATTCAGCTGAGGAACGGTTCAGAACGCTGGAAGCAGAAATGCAAGAATAGTAAGAATAAAGTCAGATCATTATCACAGAAGCTGGAAGAAGCTGAGGGCCAATGCGACATTCTCCAAAATGAGTTGGAAAGCAGTCTGGCCATGGAAGATATCCTGAAATCAAGTCTGCAGCAGGAAAGGAATGAATCACAAGCCTTTCAAATGGAAAACGCAGCACTCAAAGAACAGATAGCGAGGCTCGAGACTACTTTACATACCAGTGAGATCCGTGCTGGGGCAATGACCGTTAAGCTACAAAAGGCTGAGCAAACAATACAGGAGAAAGACCGGGACATGAAGATGGTTACGACTCAAGCCCGACAAGTAGTTCAACAGGTAGCAGATTTAGCCGATGCAGCAGCACCAATAAGCCAGAATATGGATCTAGTATTGGATCGCGAAGGAAAGCTGACGGGACTGTTGAATGAGGTCAAGACATTAGGTGCCAGGGCTCACCGCTATCTGTAAAACCCTAATACCGGATGTAATGAAACCTCTTGGTCTGAATGAAAGATGTCCTATAAGGACAAATCACTTGCGGAATCGATGCTTTATTGCATTCATGCATTGCATTTGCATCACATCCTGTGCATTGTTTAATAATTTTATCATCGTATGACACTTCATCATTTAATACTTGGGGTTCGATGCCAGTGTGTGTGAATTAATCAGAAAATGGAACGAATTGAAGAGTTGAGGCTTGACCAGTTAGAAGAAAAAATCGAGAAAGAGCTTAAGAAGAAATGGAAGATAAATGTCTTCAATACGAGGAAACTCTGCCTAGTCTCTGATTTGGTCATTCCTCCGGATTTCAAGGTTCCCGGATTTGCGCAGTATGACGGAACCAGCTGCCCGAAGATTCACTTAACCATGTTTTGTAGAAAAATGGAAGGATATATGAAGAACGAAGAATTGTTGATCCACCATTTCCATGATAGCCAGACGGGACCAGCAGCAGTGTGGTATAACCGTTTGAACAGAGACCAAGTTAGGTCATGGGGTGACCTCGCTAATGCTTTCTTGAGTCAATATGAATATGCTTTAGATTTAGCACCACATGCCGATTTCTTGAAATGAGATAATGAGGCCGAGTGAAAGCTTCAGGGAATATGCATTAAGATGGCGATGTTTGGCAACCCAAGTCCAGCCTCCTATAGCAGAAGAAGAGTTGACTCCCTTGTTCCATGCAACGCTTCCCTCTTTTTTCTTCGATATGATGTTGGAAAAATCGAGAAATAGATTCGAAGATTTCATGACGATTGGAGAAAGGATAGAATACGCAATGATCAAGAAGGAAATTTGGGGCCTAAGTCTAAGGACCGAAGCGAAGATAAGGTAGATAAGGATGGAGAGGTAAATGAGTGTCATCTCCAAGGTTCAAGCGGGTCGTAAAAGAATGAGACAGACCGACAAATCGGGGTCGTCAAGGAAAATTCCTGACGAGCAAATTTGGAAGTGTTTGGGACATCTATCTCGACATTTGGCCTCATCCGCAGAGGGTCACTATCTTGTTCCTAGGCGATGAAGATTGCACCTGATCCATATGCCCATAATTTTGACTCGAGTAGCACATGCGAATTCCATATGGGGGCACGGGGCATCCCACCGTAAAATGTAGACCTTTACCGGAGGAAATCAAGAAGTCTGGTCAATGATGGAACCACGACGCAAGAGCCGATCAAGCGGTGGAAGACCAAGGATGAGAAGCAAGTCTACATAGTTCAAGAAGCCAGAGATGTCTCTACATTAAAATACCTTCCTGAAGTAATACAAGGAATCAACTCTATGTGGCCCCCATGTGGCGAAGATCTTTTGTGATGGGGCATATTTGTTGATTTTTATTTTCAATAAAGAATACATTTCGCTTAACATATAATGTTTTTGAAAGCACATAGATATTTTCTCGCCGTTGTAGGACGCTGGATATCAATTGCTAGATGTGACATTAGATAGATGTCGTGACAACGATGATGTGTGATCTTCCCCACTGGACTCTGGTCAGCAAAGCGAGATTATTATTCTTTCGATGATATTCAAGGACGAAAAAGCTCTAAACGTCAACCATGTAGAGTTGCTTGAAATTGAAACTCTAGGCATAATCTTCTAGGTAGTAAAGAAATGAAAATAAGAATTAAAAAGGGGGAGAATTAAAGAAAAATGAAGAAAGAAAAAGAAAGAAATGAAAAATAAAGAAGGAGAAAATAATAATAAAAAAGTACTCCTATGTTCGAAACCTGGTTATAGGCTTGTTCGGATAAGGGTATGGAAATTTTGGGGCACTCCGCTGAAGCGATAGGGTGGAGATACATCATCTAATTCAAGAAACCTTAGCTTCATGAGTGATGGTAATATTTTCAAATCGTGACTATGCCGAGTAACTTGGGGCAGTGTTGTTTGCTCCATCGTTGTCCTCAAGACAAAGGACTGTGACGAATTAATTTCATCAAATAATGATAAAAGCAAAAAAAGAAGAAGCAAAAAAGCAAAAAAAAAATAAAAAGCAAAAAAAGCAAAAAAAAAAACAAAAAACAAAAAAGGGGAAAAAGAAAAATGATGAAAAAAGAAAAAGGAAAAAGAAAAGAAATAAAATAGGCGATAGCATAGGTAAAATTAAAACTCGCACCACCCAGAACTCTATTCCTAGAGTAATATTTCTGCGCTCGAGTGGTTATACAAGCCAACCCTTTTGGGGCGGAGTAGATAATGAGAATTGAGAAAGAGTAGTACTCTGCAGCAACGCGGTAATCATGAGGATGAACCGAGTCACCAGGGAAGACTTCACATCTTTGAATTAACAAGTGGTTGAATCTAAGCCACTCTTGCACATGATATCCAGAGCTCCTATGCTGTGTTTTCAAAATCTTGCATGTTAATCTAAATGATACCCTTCAGTGGAACACCAATCAACAAATTGACAAGTTAAAGCAACAAAGATTTCCATGTATTACTTCAGGGGCAAGATTCAGAACACAAGGTTGCGATTACTATTGGAGCCCCTAACCAGAAACGACCTCACAATGCATAGAATGAAAATGATAACAGAAGTATAGGTGTCAAATAGCTCAAGAACAAGAAGCGGATTCCAGCCATGATGACTTGTTTGGTTCAAGAAAATGAAGGACGAAACATGACAAGAATGAGCCTACAAAAGTGAGGGACGGTAAAAAGTAAACATTGAGTCTCCAAAGAATTAAAGCACAGAGATCGATGAATAGTGCCCGTCAAGAGGCAACAAGAAGATTAAGGTTAAGAAGCATTTCGCTCACCCCGATGATGAAATTAACGAATACTCAGAATGTTGGGTCAAAAGAACTGGAAGGTAGCCGAGCACGATCGAATGGGGCAATGCAGAACATAAAGAATAGTAAGAATCTTTGCACACGCATGATATAGTGTTTGTTGGTGAAGCAGGCAGAGACCCCGAAGAAGAAAGGCGGGTGCTCGTGCAAAAGAACAAGAGCGGGTGCTCATTGAACAAAATTCGACAGAAATGAAGCACACCGCAAAAGGAAAGGAAATAGAGAAATCCGAAGAATGACTTTACAGGACATAAGATTAACAATAAAAAAGGGAAAAAAAGAAACAAGAAAAAAGAAAAAGATGAGAAAGAAAGCACAACATTGCATGCATCATATAGATAGGGGCATGTCAATTTTGCTTGTTCCTAAACAGGTATTTGAAGAATTATCGAAGAATTTACCAAAGTCCCGAAAGAACCACAGCCATAGCAGCGTGAGATCCAGATGTTAAATCCTTCGGGTCATCGATAAGTCCTTCGGGCACGATGTTAAGTCCTTCGGGCCACCAATAAGTCTTTCGAGCGTGCTAATAAGTCCTTCGGTCCATCAGTAAGTCCTTCGGGCATGATGCGGCAGCATAGCGGCGTGAGTCCCCAAAAGAACAACAGCCATAGCGGCGCGAGATCCAGATGTTAAATCCTTCGGGTCATCGGCAAGTCCTTCGGGCACGATGTTAAGTCCTTCGGGCCACCAATAAGTCTTTCGAGCGTGGTAATAAGTCCTTCGGGCCATCAGTAGGTTCTTCGGGTAGGATGCGGCAGCATAGCGGCGTGAGTCCCTAAAGAACAACAGGCATAGCGGCGTGAGATCCAGATGTTAAATCCTTCGGGTCATCGGTAAGTCCTTCGGGCACGATGTTAAGTCCTTCGGGCCACCAATAAGTCTTTCGAGCGTGGTAATAAGTCATTCGGGCCGTCAGTAAGTCTTTTGGGCATGATGCGGCAGCATAGCGGTGTGAGTCCCTAAAGAACAACAGCCATAGCGGCGTGAGATCCAGATGTTAAATCATTCGGGTCATCGGTAAGTCCTTCGGGCACGATGTTAAGTCCTTCGGGCCACCAATAAGTCTTTTGAGCATGGTGATAAGTCATTCGAGCCATCAGTAAGTCCTTCGGGCATGGTGCGGTAGCATAGCGGCGTGAGTCCCTAAAGAACGGCAGCCATAGCGGCGTGAGAACCAGATGTTAAATTCTTCGGGCCATCGGTAAGTCCTTCAGGCACGATGTTAAGTCCTTCGGGCCATCAGTAAGTCTTTCGAGCATGATGATAAGTCCTTCGGGCCATCAATAAGTCCTTCGTGCATGATGCGACAGTCTTAGTAGCGTAGGTCCAAAAATGGCAACAGCCTCGTAAAAAAAAGGAGCCTACATTTTCAAGCCCAGTGAAAGGTTCCATAGAGGAAGAACCCTAAATCCAGAATCTCAAAAAGAACCAAAGGCGAAGAGTTCTATATAGGAAGGATTCCAAGCTTTACTATCTCGAAGTGAAAAGTTCTATATAGGAGGGGCTCATAACTCGAGGCTTCAGAGCGAGGGGTTCTATATAGGAAGAGCCTGTAGCTCCAAGATCGGAAGGTGACGAAGCTCTATATAGGAAGAACTTACGAGCCTGAAGATTCAGCCAAGGAAGAGCGGAGATGTCCAAAAGAACACGTTTTCCAAAGCTACAAACAGGAAGTCTGATAAAAATGAGTGCTTATGAATCTTTGCTTTGTTCCCATTTCCATGAGAACAAGCAAAGAGGGCAAATCAGAATTACTCATTTTTACCTGTAAATACATATTACTGTTGCATGTATACATATTATATTATATGTTTATTATTTGCATGAGTGTTACTAATATATATATAAGGTGTGGTGTGTGCATGTATATTTTAAGCTATGTATGTATACGTGTTAATGGTGTATGTGTGTCGCATATGTATCTATTTAGTAAAAGCGGATTTGTTTAATGTGTATAGATGTTAAGTCAATTATGTGTATGATTATACGTACGTATGCTAGTATGTTATGTTATATACGTATGTATGTGTATTGCTGTTATAATTATACTATTACTATTATTATTGGGCTGATATATAAAATGAAAATCTAAAAAAATATATATTAAAACCAAATAAATAAATTGAAGTCCAAGTCCAATTACAAATAATTACAAGGCCCGGTTGGCCCAAACCCAAACCCTATCTAATTACATTTATTGTGTGCAGGTGACTGTGGGCCGTTGGATAAAGATCTGATCCAACGGCCACGATCTAACCAAGGAGCCAAAATATCTGCCAGCCGCGTGCTCCACACGTATGGACCGTTCGAGTGCCACGCGCAGACGCTTTGATATCCCACGCGTGCGTGAGCCCCACGCGCTCTGACTCCTCGACTGCTGAGCTCCACGCGCTCTGGAGCTGTTTCACCAAATCGAGGCTTCATCTGGGCCGTTCATCCTTCAAGCCATCTCGACCGTTAGATCAGATCTGATCTAACGGCCGAGAACACGTCTGGCCGCTGGCAGAACCCCCACACCGCCACCATGCCGATCTTCAACCACCGCGCTCAGAACATGTCAAACACAGCAAGAAAAGAAATGTCAGTCCATATCTGAAAAAAGGCCAATAACATGCAACTTGTACCAAAACAAAGACAGGCATATATATGTAGGAAACAAATATTTTGAAAAGGAGGGGGTTGTAACAAAAAAAAGAGAGAGTTGTAATCAAAAGAACAAGTTGTAATCGAACTAGAAGTTACAATCGAAATACAAAAGTCAGTCCAGTGGTAAATACTCGTTTCCTTTTTTTTGCATGCATATACAAAAGAGGTAAACGAGAGAGAGAGTGGTCTTACCGTCGCTGTTTGTGGGTCTCCCCTCCTCAGTGACAAGCCTTTCGGCTTCCCCAAGCCAGATACGGTGAACTGAAGGGAGGGGGAGACCCCTTGTAGTTTCGTTTTGGGTTTAAAAAATGGGTTTTTTCGTTTCATATTTCCTAGATCTAGGGCAAATAGAGGCGTATCCTCTGAATCCAACCTCAGATTCGTGTCGAGGGTAAGACAGGGGTTATTTTGGTAGGTTTTTGAGGCTCGCCGGCGCCGGTTAGCGGCGGCCGGCGGCGGAGAACACGGCGGCCGGCCGCCGAATTCTGGGTTTTATAGAGAGAGTTGAGAGAAAATGAAGAACACGGGCTGGGTTAAAAAACTGAAAATGAAAGAAATGAAGGAAAAATTGGTTTCGGCCTAAAAATAGGGTTTATATAGTTATTATTATTTCGTTAAATGGGTAAATTAGATGCTAAATCCCCCCGTGTTCCCAATATTTTCACTTTTGTCTTGCCGCATGGTATATTTACAACTCTGGTCCCTCTTGTATTTCAAAATCTTGCAATCCAGTCCCTAAATTACACCGAATCAGTTTTCAAATAGTAAAATTACGCCTTTAACCATCCCGCGTTTTTGAACTTTTCATTTTGGGTCTGCCCCTTGGTCCAATTACAATTTTGATCCTTTTAGGTTCCGTTTACTTCGCATTTTCGTCCTTAAATTACATATTATTGTTCTTTAATTTCTGCCACTGACTTTTATTTTTCTTTCATTTCAGTCCTGTTTCCATGTAAATATTCATGTTCGTATTATAATCGTATATGTTAATGTAGTCTTTTGTCTTATTTTATATCCCCTCGTATATGCCTCGTATTTTTATGTTTACATGTATATGTGTATTAAGCTTATGATAGTTATGTATCTTTTTTATCCGGTTATTCGTATTAAGTATGTTATGTTCTAGTCGGTTCGTACACAACATGTTTTATATATTTTTATGTGTATGTTCTCTTGGCTTTTTTAAGTTACATGTTAGTGTATTTTCTTTTTTGTATGATATATTGTCCCATATATGTTGAAATATGTTTTATTACTAGTATGTATGTCTTTGTGAAATATATGTTCGTCTATATATATGTATTTATACCTACCTTGTTATTGTGGCATGTTAAGTTTGCTTTTATCTGATATTAAGCTTGGTATGTATATGTGTATTTTAATTACGTATTTCATTTATGTTAGATTAGTATTCTGTTATGTGAATATTTACTGTTTTTAAATTATCTGCTATGTCTTATATTCTTGTCACTAAGATTGCATATGATATATAAATTATCAATGCGGTGCTCTTTTATCCGAGCGTAAACGGGGCCAGTATCAGGCGTAGTGATAGTGGTTGGACGTTTATTCTCGGATAACGGGGCCCCTAAAATTTATTCGCAACTATGACCGAATTTTAAAATAATCGTCACTTTAATCCGGAAAATCCAATATTAATAAAGCGGTAATTATTAAAGTACCAATTTTGGGCGGAGTGGGGGTGCTAATCCTTCCCCATCCGTAACCGACTCCCGAACCCAACATTTTTTGAATCTCTGGTTTTATGGTGTCCGGCCTACCTAAGTGGCCGGTGGCGACTCCATTTTTTAAAAAATGCGGTTTTTTTTAAAACCCCACGGAATAAACATTTTATATCCAAAAGAATCACAAAAACTTTTCAAACACTTCAAAAATCCTCGTTTTTATTTAGCGAAGGGACATCGCTACATTTATATATATATATATATATATCAAAAAATCACTTTCCTACCAATAAAAAAAGAACATATTTCATGGTCAGCCGTTTACCTCTTAATGAGAGCACTTGCGGCGAAGAGATTAGTCACTACCATCGACGGTAAATACTTTGGTTCAAACAAAAAAAATTACTTATTAATGTTTATAATTTAAATCGTATAAAAATGTATTTACCTGGAATAAAATAATAAAATTCATAGTCAATTACAGATTTGACCAAGGTTTTGCAATAAAACAAATTTGATGAGCAGAGCAGGTAGACAGTCAATTATTGAATTAAAAGACTTTGACAAAATTCTCTCCCCTGCAATCATTATATATTATTAAAATTATTAGAAATTAAAATATTATATTCATTTGGTGAGAAGATACGTTAAATTTTTTAAATAAAATTAAAATTTTAAATTTTTATGTTATAAATTGAGAAAAAATTAATTTAAAAAGACTGTTCTTGGAATAAACATTTATAATAATTAATTTAAGTTAGTCGATATGAGTTAAATATTAATGATTATATAAAATATTATATTTCACCATTACAACTAATATTGAGGAAATTTCTACGAATAATATTTAAATATTTTATTGAGAAAAAGATTGTAGATACAGTCTTTTGCTAGAATATTAGCATATATTCCTCACATTATATAATATGCTATGAATTTCAATGAATTATGAATTTTTCATTAAAAAAGTGTTTGAAGATGCATGAACCAAATTATTTATAAGTAAAACACAAATTAAATAATAAAAAGGAATTATTGGCCTAAATCTCGATTCAATAGTTATTTATTAATTAGTAATCCAAATTAATCATCTACCCCAACATTAGAAATTACGCATCTTAAGTGTTGATTGTTGAAAAATGACTAATAATGTACTATTATACTGAAATAACAACAAATTCGAAAGAATTTTAAAATTTTCTAATAAAATTAAAAAAGTAATTTTGATTGGATAGGAAGAAACCCACATACGAAAATCAATTGCTCTTTATTTAATATTACACGGTCCCAGTACATTACAATAGTAAAACCTTGATTTTTTTTTTGTCTGAAGAGACCAGCATTTAAATTCCAGAAAATAAAAGGTTAATTTGTTTTCAGTCCCTATACTCTTCATACAATTTAAATTTAGTTGCTTTACTTTTAATTCTTTAAGTTTTATACTTACACTTTTGAATTTAATAATTAAAATCCAACTGGCAATTGATAACATTTAAAAGGACTTTCGTATATGAAGCATTGTCACAATTGGTAAAAGTCGAGGTCTTAGGATCTTGAGTGTCCAGTTTCAAGTGTCAAATGTGTAAATCATGCATAAGGTTTCTACATAATAATTGCTGGTTACTCATGTTAATGTTATGTATGAGTCCTGTCCATTTTCAATATGTAACCAATAGTTCGATCCCAGAGAGAACACTACACTTTCATAAAGCAATGTTGATAACCTTATAACTCCGAGTTTATAATAAAAAACCTTACAATCCTATATTCGAAATTTTTGTTTGTTTATTTGACTTTTAATGCGTATAAAATGTAAGTTTGAACCTAATGAGATGAGACGACATTACCGATTTTTATTATGCTTATCTAAAACAATGTTGAAAAAACCTTATAACTCCGAAATCAGAATTGAAAACTTTACAATCTTGTTGACTTTTCACGTGTATAATACTAATCATGTGAAAAAAATTTCAATTTTAAAAATATTCATACTTCTTTATTTTTCCAGAAAAAATGTTACATAATTCAATTTAACAAGTATCAACTGAGTTCAATTAAAATAGTAGAGGACTATTGCAAAGAATAAAATAAGAGAAACTAAATTTTAAGCGTGCGAAGAACATAGGGACTGAGAGCAGAATTAAACCAAATTGAAAGAAATAATGTAATAATAAGATGTAAAGATAGTAATTTTCATTTCGTATATATTCCCGAAAAAATCCATAAACTCCCTCTCCCTCTCCCTCTCCCTCTCCCTCTCCCTCCAGTCTCCACTCAAAATATAGGGGGGAAATTACAATAAATATCGGAAATTCTTGAAAATAGCAATTTTGATCAGATCAGAAACAGTTCATAGCTGCCTGCCTTCAGTGATTTTTTGTTTTGGAAGAAGAAAAAAATTTTGATTTGAGTTTTGTAATCAAGCTCTGGGAATAAAGAAATGCGCTTGATCTGTTTCGGTTTCGTTCCGAACACTTCCTAGTAAGTATTTGAAAGTGAATCCCCTTTTTTTTGAAGTGAAATAGTTTGGGTTTAATTATCTACGAAAATTGCTGTTTTTTTTTTTAAAAATGGTATGAAAAGGTTCATTTTTAGGGTTCTTTTCATTAATTCATATCTTGAGTGGGAAATTATGTGGTTTTTGATGTTTTGATTGGTTAGATTAGGGTTAGATCTGATCGGAGCTCCGTGTAAGATTAACAGATAATTTCACGCCGTTATTAATTTAGTACTATTTGTTCCTCTTTATTTCTTTTATCAATAGATCACACTGATAATTTTAGCAACGGAAAAACCAACATTTTTTTGGTAACAAGTAGGATAAAATAAGCTTTAATTCAATAGAAAGAAAACTCATTTATATAGGTATAGTAATGGACACAAGATATAAAAAATGAATTTTGGGTATGTTTCGGAGAATCTGACATTGGATTTTAACTGTTCGAAGGGAGAAAATTTTATGTAGCTGATCCTGCTTGTTTGAACCTGAAGTTAAGCTGTGGACTATTTGTCTTAAGAGGTTGTTTCTTAACTGAAAATCTCTTTCTTGTTTCCTTGTTACATTGCTTTTTTTTTTTTCTGACGCTCATATTCTGCAAAGGTATATGTTTTGAATGCTATATGAAAAAAGTAATTGTTAACATTTAATTCCCATATGTTTTCGGTATACTTGAGTGCTTAAAAACTTAAATTTATGTCTCCTAGAGCTTGTAGTTATTTTT
The DNA here is from genome assembly GCA_019671005.1 of Hibiscus mutabilis. NCBI lineage: Eukaryota > Viridiplantae > Streptophyta > Magnoliopsida > Malvales > Malvaceae > Hibiscus > Hibiscus mutabilis. The sequence continues at coordinate 16,316,446 of CM033714.1, read as the reverse complement.
ATTTGAGGAATTTATTCTTGTATGGTGTTATGTAGGAAACTATTTCCTTAATGCACTTTTTTTCTTTGTTCTGATCTTTCACTTTGGCAGTGGGTCGTATATGTTATTTTTGCCTGAAACCTATGATATTAATCATTCTACATTCCCTTCTTTAATGTTTTCTTTCTTCTTTGGGAATCTATTAGGAAGATAGGCACTTGGATGGGATGGGCAGCTGCACCGTGGAGCATTTAGTGGATAACCAATACTAGTTTCTGTACGGTTTACCCTGCTGAATTATGGCATCGGCAAGCCTAGGAAATGGAGGAGTGGGTAGTTCCAGGACCGTTAATGGTTTCAAAAGTTCGTCTAGTTCTGTTGATTGGCTGGGGAGAGAAATGCTTGAAATGAGACTGAGAGACAAGGTGGAAAATGATGAAGACAGAGTAAGAAGCTCAATCTATAGTTCCTTAGTATTTTATTTTTGGATTTAACTTGTCAAAATTTCTTCTTAGGTAGCTTTCCAATGGCCACGCTTATTGAGAATATTGTAGCCTGATACTGTAACTTTGAACATAATTTTACAATCTCCGCAAGATGCTTCTCTATTTGTAGATGATCCCTTATGTTTTATCCATGCAGGATAGTGAACCAGATATAGTTGATGGAGTGGGTGCTGAAACAGGACATGTGATAAGAACAACCATTGGTGGTCGAAATGGTCAATCAAAACAGGTTGAAAGAAAATAAATTAGTGTGCAAAATTTTCCTTGCAAGATTCCATAGTTGATGTTTTTATCGACCTGCATTATTCTCAACCTATATCTATTTTTGGTCGGATTGACAGAATGTTAGTTATATTGCTGAGCATGCAGTTGGAACCGGTTCTTTCGGTGTTGTTTTCCAAGTAAGTAGTTCTGTAATATTCTGTATCATAAATATTTTCTTGACTTTGTTAAGTAGATTATAATCTTGAATGAGTTGATCATTTCCTGCAGGCAAAGTGTCGTGAAACTGGAGAAATCGTTGCCATCAAGAAGGTTCTTCAAGATAAGCGCTACAAGAATAGGGAGTTGCAGATTATGCAAATGCTGGATCATCCAAATATTGTTGCTCTTAAGCATTATTTTTTCTCAAAAACAGACAAGGAAGAGCTCTACCTCAATCTTGTTCTTGAGTATGTACCTGAAACTGTTCATCGTACAGCCAGAAGCTACAGCAGGATGAACACACGAATGCCTTTAATATACGTTAAACTCTATACCTATCAGGTTCTTCTCCGTCCTTTTAAGCGTATCTTTGTATGTTATATTGATATATGGGATGATTGAGTCGGAATATGTTTCTCTCCCAATAGCGTTTTACTGGGTAATTGAGTGGTCCAGAGTTGTTTTAGATATGATATATTGCCGTGGTTTATTTGGTCTTGCAGCTATATCATATAGTAACGGAATGAGAACTCATCTTTCAATTTTTGGTTTGAACTATTACCTTCACATTAGATAGGTCAAATATTTCAGATTCTCTAGAGATAAACTTACTTTTCTTTTCCCTTTCTTCAGTTCGAACTCTAAAAATTTAGTTTATTGGATAAAGTTGTAATTAACTGTCTTATTTTGGGTTGCAGATATGCAGAGCACTTGCCTATATACACAACTGCATTGGTATATGTCACCGTGACATCAAACCTCAGAATTTACTTGTAAGACTCTTCTTCTAAGGAATCAAGCGTTTATTATAGAGTTCATATTTGTCATGTAATAATTGTACAGCCTGCACGTAACTGTATTGTTTGCTGTTCTAACTGATCAAGTTTCTTGACCATATTGGCAATAACCTGAGATTTACCGACTGCTTTTATCATTGTTAAAGATGTAATCAGTTATGTTTTTGAAGATTTTATATGTTAATTATTTTTTGTTTTCTTCATGTGAGAGAGATGTTATATGGTTAAAGATTTTATATTTGGAGCCAGTGTCCTTGGTTTGGTGAGACTCAACTTCTATGGTTTTTGTCCAGGTGAATCCACATACGCATCAGTTGAAACTTTGTGATTTTGGGAGTGCAAAAGTGCTTGTAAGTTTCCATGAAATGGTAATTATTTTTTGTTGCTGGATCTTGTTTCATTACCTGAGTTTGCATGCTTTCCCCCTTTCAGGTGAAGGGAGAACCCAATGTTTCTTACATCTGCTCAAGATATTATCGTGCTCCAGAACTCATTTTTGGTGCTACTGAATACACAACTGCTATAGATATATGGTCTACTGGTTGTGTGATGGCTGAATTGCTTCTTGGACAGGTAATTTTAGACTAGTTTGTTTAATAAGGGTACTGTTATACGTTACTGTTCTCCTCATTAACGCTGTTTCTGATTGCTACCTGACAATGCAGCCACTGTTTCCTGGTGAAAGTGGGGTCGACCAACTTGTTGAAATCATTAAGGTGATTGCATCCATCATTCCTTGTATAATTTTGTTGAGTACTTGCTCTTAATGCATGCATAATCTATTAGTTACTTTTGACATTTCCTGACATTTAAAAAAATCAATTAAAGTTATCATATCTCAACAATAAACCAATTTTGATAATTATTAGACATACTTTTTCTTAAAAACTCGTTTATGTTAAGAGTGAAATTAAATGTACTCGGGTGATTTGATAAACAGTCTAGATAACTTTGCATTTTCCGACTTCCAAATGAGTTTATACAGTGTCCCTTAATTTTATAATTTTCTTTTCAATTATTCCTTTTCATAAATAGAAGAGATTTCAAGCAAAAAGTTTTAGGATTTGAGCATGTCATTTGCTGCAGAATGCAGTCTGCATCAGAAAAATTTCTTTGGCGCCCTATGCTGGTTCTCTGTCCATTGTTTTTGACACAATATTCGGTAACATGTACATCAAAGTTTCCCTAAGGACGTGATTGATAATGTGTCTATGATCTTCAATGTTTTGTTTAGGTTTTGGGGACCCCGACCAGGGAGGAGATCAAGTGCATGAACCCAAATTACACTGAATTCAAGTTTCCCCAGATAAAGCCCCATCCATGGCACAAGGTACATGTGTACTTTTCTGTTTTTTCATAATTTATGCCTTCCTTGTCATATGGTTTCCTATTAAACCCCATAATGCGTTTTCTTGCAATAGGTCTTCCAAAAGCGTTTGCCTCCGGAAGCAGTGGACCTTGTCTGTAGGTTTTTCCAGTACTCTCCCAATTTACGATGCACTGCTGTAAGTTATGATATTCTTGATTATGCTGTATTGAGTAGTGACTTCAAAATTATCATTCAGTAATCATTTTTTATATATCTTCTGACTGCAATATTACTGCAGTTGGAGGCTTGCATTCACCCATTCTTTGATGAACTGAGGGACCCGAACACTCGACTTCCCAATGGCCGTCCTCTTCCACCACTCTTCAATTTTAAGCCGCAAGGTGAGTTTTACTTGGTAGTTAAAAATACTTAAAAGCAAATTGATACACTGCTGCGCGTTTACATCACTGAGAAATCAGATTTCTTGCAACATATATATGCAATATCTTGAAGTTAAGTGCAATACATGTATTACAAAAGTGAAACTCTAGTAACATACATGGTTGAATTCTTTCTCTACTCTTTGTTCCCCTTAAATTGGCAGAGCTGTCTGGCGTCCCTCCTGATGTTGTGAAGAAACTTATTCCGGAGCATGCTCGTAAGCAGAATCTATTCATGGCGCTGCATACTTAGTAACCTTTCCGAGTTTCTTCCGCTTCAACTAGGCAATAGCTGTGCCACGTCATTTTCGTTTGCCATCATATATGCTATCATCATATGTAAAAAGAAGAAAAAAATGTACCATACCTGTATCGTCTTCGTTCATCGTTCTAGTAAGAAAACAGAGTGTTTGAAAACCATAAGTGATTAGAACCATGGCTTTGATTGCTGAAGAACCTGGTTTTTTATTTATATTTATTTTTTGTTCTTGTTAATTCTGAAGACTTATCATTTTAATTACTATAACCTTGTATTTATACTTATTTGTGATCCCTTTTTGTGGGATGTTTTAGTAAGTTTATCTCATTGTTTCTATAATGTTGCATTACATTAATCTAGAATTCATATTTTAATATTTATACTTTTTGGTTTAAATGGGAAATGCTGTCAGATTTTACCATTAAATTCATGAGCAGAAGATCAACGATAAGGCAATCTTCGGTATTTATTCAATTGGTAAGAATTTGTATTATAACATAAATTTTTATTTAAAGTAAATTTAACCTAAAATCTTATTTAAATAGTAAGAATTTTAATTATAACTTAAAATATTATGTTTTATGAATGTCTATTATGATAAGAATTTTATTAAAGAGATTTGACTTACTTTATTATTAGGAATATTATTTACATTAATTAAAGTTCAATGTATTATGTACTTCTTATGCCCATAAATAGATTTGATTAAGGCATTACATACAAATCTATAATTGAGAATAATACAAATCTTCCTCTTTCTCTCATCTCTTTGTTCTTTTATTCTTGTTCATTGTTCTTGTTATTGTTATTCGTTATTTTATTCACAACACGTTATCAGTACGATTTCGCTCAATTATTATAATATCAAAATCCACGTGACGACCAACAGAGGCGGAGACAGTTGTGTATGTCATTGCTTAAGTTTGCTTTCCTTTTATCATGCTTGCAACGATTCTCTCGTTTAAATACTGTCAGGTGAAGTCAATATTTCCAACATAGGTAAAATCATGATTCTTTTTTTTATTTTTGCTTTACTTTTAAAATTGCTTACAAGGTATTTTTATCAAATTAACTGTTTAAATGCTTTAAATTTTTAGCTACCGAACTATACTGTTAAATCTTAATTTGGGTGTGATAAATTTATATATATTGGCCTATGAGATAAATAAATAAACAAAAAAATGAAAATACGGCTAAAAATATAAATTAGACTCTAAATTGTTAATTTGCTATGGCATGTATGCGTTTGTAATTTGTGTGCGCACGAGTGTCTATTTTTCATGAAAAGAGATAACCTTGTATATGGCTCCTCATATTTCTATTTTATTTAGTTTAGTCTACATTTACTTTAAATTAATTTTAACTATGGACAATTGGTGTTTTTTATTAAATGTTGTTATACCAATAACTTCTCAATTAAAATTGTGTGAACATAATTTATGTAAGTTTTTTGAGATTTCTTTATTTATTTAGTTTATAATTAAATATCAGTATTTGTTTATGATATTTTATTGGTGAAAGTTGATATTTTTAACCGTGTTTTGAGTTTTTCATGATATAATAGCTGGGAAAGAGACGAGATTCTTATGAGAAGCTGCCTTGATCATTTACTATGTCTCCATTATCTTCGAGAGGAAACCAATATCGGTAAATCCTACTTTATTTTTATTCTTTAAACTACGATTTTAAAGTGCGATTAATCATGGTAATTTTGCTCCAAAGCAATAATTCTTCTACGTCGAAAAAACTCGACTATTGACTTCTCCCAAGTTCAAGTTACGAAAATTCGTCTTGATCCAAAAAAAAGTTTTATGGGAGACATTCCCTGAAGTGAATGCAAGCATGATGTTTATTCCATGCGATTATTGGATCTGTTTTATTCTCTGAAGTGAATGCAAACATGGTAAATCACTATTCAGTTGGTAACATCAATTCGATATAATCCAAGTATATTGGCTGGACATCCTGTTCTACGAGGCTAATGGTCTCAAAGGAGGTTTTTAAAGAACCTTGAGAACTGGTTTAACAATGCCGCGTACGAGGATTAAATTTTTGTTCTCTGTGATGAGGATATGTTAATAAAAACATACTCCACTTTTCACGACAAATAATGTTGTCCTCAGACACAATATCGTGAAAAAAGTTTCAAAGGCCCACTGGCTCTACTCCATTTTCTGAAGTGAATGTGAGATTATATTATGGAAAGAATAAAAGTTATATTAGAAGTTGTGGTCGTGGTCGAGGCCATGAATATAGACATGGACAATATGGTCATTTTAAGAATGTTTATACCCATTAGAAATGAGGTTATAAGGATAACAAGAGTGATAAAAAAATTTTTAAAGAAGTAAAATTCTTTTTATTACCAATGCGATATTATAAATCATTGGTCTCGTACTTGTCGTACGCTGAAAAATCAACAATCATTGAATAATAAAGGAAAGAAAATAGAAGCAAATTTTGTTTGTAAAAATGACGAAGATGATATTGGTCCAACTTATCTAGACATTGCTGGTCCAACTCATTTGGACGTTGTTGATTTCCTTATAACCCTCGAAGGGAATAAATCATCTTCTAATTATTCTCATAACCTTGAAGAAAATTGTTTATCTTTTTATTTATGTTGCTTTATGTTTATTTACTTTGCGCATTAATTATTTACGTCTGTAATCACTAATTTTATCCGAGGCTGACCCATTTTATTTTTATTCTTATTTTTTGCAATAAGGGGCTTATATGTTACTACTATCCTAAAATTATAGGCTTCGTTTACTTCATCTTTTTTTATTAAAACTTAAAAACCCAAAAATATTAGTTATTTATTAGTACTATTTTAATTAAGTATATATCTATGTTTTGTTATTTATTATCATTAAAATAAAACCCTTAAATACTATAGTATATTATTTTCTTTGAGATATTATTACCTCTTAATTACTATCATTGTTATCTTTTTATTATTTGTTATTAGTTATATCGTCATTATTATTATTATTACTAGTGCATATTACTATTATCTTCCTTTTTTTATTTGCTAAATTCAAAGAGAAAAACAAAAAAAGAGTAATTATATTAAAACCATAGCCCAAACTATATTAAATATATATCAGTTTTTAAAGTCCATGTAAATAAACAAAGCCCAAGTTTTATATGTACAATCCACTTTACATCTCAAAAGCCAAAAATATTATATCAGCCCATAAATAAAATCTGCCCACTTACATTTAGAAAGCCCAAAAACATTTACATATTACATTTGGCCCAACTAATTAAACCCTAATCAGGAAATCAATTAATCCTAGCACCAACCTCCCTTGCTGGTCCCCAGTCGACAGCCCCATGAACCGACAGCTTCATGAACCGGTAGCCATTTTACCCCTCGTACAACACCTCATATAGAAACAGAGGGCAGAGTTTCAGAAGAAAACAAGAACCAAGGGTATTTCAGCCAAAACATGCACAAGCAAGCAGCAACAAGAATGTCAGAAGGCATGAATACAAACAAATTAGAGCAAGCCAATAGGAGATTTTCATTCCTTTTCATATATCTAATTACATGTAATATTCGATGATATATATAGGAACCGAAACTCATTGTAATCGCCAACAACAGATTCAGAGATCAATATACATAAAAAAGACATTTACAAAGTTTTTCCTTCAGTTTTCTTTCTTTTTCGAATCAAAGAACAAAGCAAGGATTCGTTTTTTTACAAGCAATCGAAAAGAAAGCATCCGCAGTTTTATACTTTACTAGATTCGAATCAAAAAGGGAGAAAAAAGTATTATTTACCTTCGGTTATGGGCGGTTTCCGGTGACCGGAGCTTCGAACGAACGATCCCAACGGTGGAGGGGTAGATCGTGGCGAGGAGAGTCAAATGTCACGAAACCATGGCGATCTAACGGTGGAGTGCATAGATCGGCGGCGAAAAGGAACTAACGCACTCAAGGGTTACCGTTTCAGCTTTTGCGGTTCCCGGCGACCGGAGCTTCCGATCGGCGATCCCAACGATGAGTGTGCAGCCCACGACGAGAGGAACGACATATATCGGATTCACCACGATCTGACGGTGGACGGCGGCGAATCGCACCTCCAAGGTCGCGTGGGTTCAGTCCAATCTTGGGACTTTTGTGGCCGTTTTAGGAGAATCCATTCGGATAGAAGGAAAGAGGGGAAGAAGAGGTTGTTTTTGGTGGTGTTTTTTCGGCCGGGGTGACCATACCGCTGTCGATGATGTGTAGGGGCTGGGGTTTCCCCTTTTCTCAAACTTGTTTCAGCTCTTGGTTTCCTTTTGAAACGGGAAATGAAAAGCCACCTGTGATGTCGTGTTCTTTTATATTATTATAATTTTATTTTCCTTTTATATATTATACTACCTATACGATTATACTATGTTATTTATATATTGTATACTACATTATATATACATACTATATGTTATATAAATATTACGTTATTTATATTGTATACTCTATTATATGTTATGTATTTTATATGTTATTCATATTTGTTGTATACATATTATACGTTATATGTTATATATTATATATATCATAGTATTACTATATTATATATTATATATGGTTTATATATTTATATCAGAATATTACCTTAATATATATATATGTACATATATTATTTATTTGTTCATTTTATTTCTATTCTCGTATGTTATTTCTTTTCACGTTCGAATCGACCTTACGGTACCCCGCAACGGGATATAATTCGTATTATTATGGCCCGTTTAGTGTAGCTAATTAACCCCTAGCACCTAATTTCTAACATTTAATTTCCCCTTTTAATTCTCGCATTTTAATTTCTGCCTTTAAATTCTCGTGTTTATTTTACGTGTTTCTTTTGTTCGATTTGGTCCTTTTTCCGGATGTTTTTAATGTTTTTTTGCCTTGCTTTATTTTTTCTTTATTTTTGTGATGTACATCATATTTGTCATTCATTTAACCTTTTAATTTCATGTTTATCTTGTTAATTAATCTTTCACTATAAAAAGGAGGTATTCATTAATTTCGATATTTGTGTCGTAACAGTCCTGGCTCAATGGATGTTGATCGAATATTTGAATCAATTCTTACCGTCCCAAGGCAAATGTAAATTAAAAAATGGTCAAATCATAACATCATTCTCAAATGCTCGCATCATGCATAAATGTGACGTACGAGATTCGAACCATAAATTAACACGGCAGTCAGGCTTATATGATGTCGGTTTAATCTATGGTCTGAGGTATCGTCATCCTTATTAATTAAATGTCCAATTAATTTAAACTCACCAATTTGATAAAGCCCGTCCGATTAAAGTTAATTTTCAATTGAGAACGCCAAATTAAATTCAATTTAAATTTCAACAAATTCCATCATTTTGAAAGCAACAAATACTTTGGTACCGATTTCCAGGCATGATGGGGGTGCTAATCATTTCCCACGCGTAACCAACTCCCGAACCCTTTTAATTTGAATCTCTGGTTTTCTGGTGTCCGGCCTACCTTATCCAAGTGGCCGGTGGCGACTTCAAGTTTTATTTTCAAATAAAATCGACTTTCCAAGTTTTTATCATTTTCAAAGAAAAAATGAATCTTCAAGAAAGGAATTCCCATTTTGAAACCTGGATTTCAAAGAAGTGATTTAGGGGATAACCTTAGCACCTTAACCACGAAAATCTTTCCAAAGAATTTCAAAAAGGTCGCTACAATGTTTTATATTTATATATTATAATATTTATTTTATTTCACATGATTACTTATCAAATACGACCTATGGTGACGATTTATCAAATACGACCTATGATGCCGATTTATGCTTAGCAGAAGCATAAGATATATTTTTCCATTTACTGCAAGAGATAATGTGAGTATTATATCTTAAAGTACTGAAAATATTGATGCTCCAGAAGAGCAATAAGTTCTTGAGAGAAAGCACATTTGAAAAGTGCAGTATTGCGAATATTGTAATAATTACCGCTAATAGTAATGATATCGTAACCTCTAGAAGTGGAAATTTAAAGATAGCAATATGAGTTCGCAAAATAATCATTCGAGAATTATAGATAACATATGTTATCAATTGACATTTGAAATAAGCCAATGTGGATATAAGTTCTGGTAGCCAAAAAGTCAGTTGAAAGCTCTAAAAGAGCTATATATTGCTACCAAAAGAAAATTTTCATTGAAAGCTTCGAAAGAGCTAAATATATTCTTATTCAAAGGAACAATTTTTGGTGGATAATATATTATCAAGTTTCAAATAAACTTGTATTTCAGAATTTGTACCGCGCATATGCAAGCGAGATTGAATCACATGTTATAGTAAACTAGAAGTTTACAAATTCAGAGATATATACACATATATATAGTTGGCATGATTTATTAGGCCATCCTGATCAGTAATGATGCGAAAATTATTGAGATTTACATGCACATGTATTAAAAGAACCTAAAGTTTTTGTGGTGCTTATTCTTAAAGGAATTGATTAAATTCTACTTATTAAAGAACATGAAGTTCTTGTGTTGCTTAAAGGAATTGGTTAAATTCCACTTACTAAAAGAACCTGAAGTTCTTGCGTTGTTTGTTCTCAAAGGATTTAGTTGATCCCACTTACCAAAATAACTTGAAGTTCTTGTACTAAAGTTGAGACTGCATGTCTTGCATATCTGAATGAAATATGGGCCCATTTATCCACAAATGTGGAAAGTTTTATATGATTTTAGTAGATGCATCTACATTGTTTTATCAACTTACAACTAGAAGTTTGTGAGATTGATTATAAAAGTATTCAGATTATGCAGTTAGACTATTCGTCTTGCAAAAGCTAGTGGGTTTATATTTTAGGCTATATCAGTTATTACAAAGCCAATTGATTATGAACAAAACAGTTTAGCAAAATTTTGATTGGATGCCTCCTCTTTGATAGCTAAACTATGAGAACAAAATTATATATATGATATTTCACATATAGCAGCACTTATACGCATCAAGCCAACGAGTTATAATAAACTCCCCGTTATGATTGGTTTTGGTCAGAAGTCATACATTTCTCATTTTATAATTTTTGAATGTGCGATATGAATTGCTCCACCACAACGCACAAAATGGGTAAATAAAAAGGGTTGATCCTTTCATGTTTAAATTCTTAAACATTAATTGGAGAATCATTTATGAGATGATTTTTTATCTCAACATCAGGGGAGAGAATAATCAGCTGGATAAAGAAGGAAATGAATTATCATTATTTAGATCCTCGAATATGAACTAAAAGTTCATAAGATAATTCAATTTATTGTGTGTCAACTGCCAAACATATTTATTGACCTAATGAGAGTAATCAAGTCTCATATACCGGCTGAAAATGCTCTAATTTTGAATACATGTTAGAGCGAATGAATGTAAATCATGCCTGGCGCATGATAGTTGAAACTGGTTCCAATGATCGAATTTCTCGTAAATGGAAAGTAGTATGAGATGGTCATATATTGGAGCCAGATGCTTCTGAAGAGACCCAATACATAACTAGTAATAAAACTTTTGAAGAGTTTCAGGTACTTGAAATAAAAATTGAAATCTTGAAGAGATCTCGATGAGTTATGTCACTACGAGAATGAAACCGAAATAGAAAAGTTGTCGACAATGATTTTTCAAACAATGTTTCTATTGAAGTAAAGGAACAAAATGAGGATCATGTATAAAAATATATTCAAAAATATAGATATTGAATTGGCCAATGTAGAAAGACGCTTTGAACTTCTAAAAGAGAAGTATTTGGACCAACAGTTTGAACACCTAAAGGTGTAATACAAGTGAGGCACAAATAAGTAGTCGTAAATACGACTTGAATTATGATTTATGAAGAGTTTTAATTACTTCATGGTAGGTGAAATTACTCTGGAAGTTATAAAATATTTTATATGCGTCTAATCATTTTGTGGATCCCTATAAAAGGAAAGTTATCATTGACGGACTTAAAATCTAGAAGCATTTGGAAATTTCCGAGAAAATTTGTTTAGATATGCCCCTTGAATATTTATATTTTGGCGCTTTTGGTATAATCGCCTTAGTGAGTACTAATTAAGGAAATACTATAAGAATGATCACATTTCCTTATGTATTTTATAAAGGAGTTTGGATCAAGATTCATTATGATAATTTGAATATCGTTATAACTCCTAAAGAGGTTCAAATTGAAAACTCATGAAGAGCTTTCAAAGTATTTAATGAAAGTATTCGAGAAAAATAATCTTGAGATGAGGTTCTGTCTCGAACTAAAGATAGAGTACTCAAATATGCATTTTTTGTCTATTAATGGACACATGCTGAAAGAATCTTAACGAGATTCAATATGAATAAAGCATATCCATTGAGTGTCCTAATAATTGTAAGATTGTTGGATGTGAATAAAGATAATTATATCTTTTCTTGGTTTTGAAGCACCATATATTATTTGGTCAAAAAATATCCATGGATATACAAGATCATTACCTCTAGATCTTCAAACATTCATCGATGCCTCCTCAAATCTTGTAGAAATAATTGTTATGCATGAGCCAAGCCAAAAATGTGTTTGGCTAAGACCATTGACCCAACATATCCAGAAGATATATGATTTACTTTCACAAGATATAACGCAAAGTTATCTTGTACAGAGATAATGCAAGATGTATATCTCAATCGAATGATGGATACATCAAAGATGACAAAATGGAACCTATTACTCCAAAGTTTCATCCCTCACGATCTTTAAAAAAATAGTATTCAAGATTGAATTATGAAGATTCAAAGATCTTATGTGATGTTTTCACGAGGGGGAGTAAATACGCGTTGCACTCTTTTTCCCTTAACCGAAGTTTTGTCCCAATGGGTTTTCCTGGTAAGGTTTTTAATGTGGCAACATGTTATGCGTATCAAAGATGTGTGTACTCTTTTTCCTTCACTAAAGAAATTTTTTTCCACTGAGTTTTTATCTTAATAAGGTTTTAAAGAGGCACATTATCTTCATAGACATCCAAGGGGGAGTGTTATGAATATTTATCTATATGGATGTCTATCATGATAAGAACTTTATCAAGGAGATTTGACTTACTTTATCATTAGGAATATTATCTACATTAATTAGAGTTCAATGTATTATGTACTTCTTATGCTTATAAATAGATGATTTGATTAAGGCATTACATACAAGTCTATAATTGAGAATAATACAAATCTGCCTCTTTCTCTCATCTCTTTGTTCTTTTATTCTTGTTCATTGTTCTTACTATTGTTCTTCGTTATTTTATTCACAACATTATGGACAATGTAAAAATTTTAGTTTCAACTTAAATTTTTATTTGTCAATAAAACTTTATGTTATAACATAAATTCTTATTCAAATGGTAAAATTTTGGGTTCTACTTAAATTATTATCTAACCGAATTTTAAATATTACTTAAATGATAAAAAATTATATTAGCCATTTTTTAAGTGCACCCTAAAGTGTCGTACCTTAGCATTTCGTGGAAGATCAATATTTCATATGAATATCAGAAGCAAAAAGTTGCTTTCTGTAACTGTGTAATTTTTTTTTTGAATTGATGTAAATGTGTAAATTTTAATTTGTTAGAATTTGATATTCATATTTTATAAAAATTAAAAGGGTAATTTCATTAATCTTTATAATTAATCTGTTAACCTAACAACCCGCAGTTCACACACCCTCTTTAAAAAATTACTTTAATGTTTTTCATTATTTTATATCATTTCATTGGATATATAATAAAAGGTTTCATGTTTATAAAGCATGTCAATTTGATCATAATTTTGAAGCATTTTAAAAAAATTATCTTTAATATGTAGAGAGCATGTATTATGTCTTGAATTTATAAAATTAAGGATAAATTACTTATTTAATATCCAACCTATTATTATATTTTTATTTTGATACTTCATTTATTATTTTTGATAAAATGATACTTAACGTTATGTTTTTGTTCTGTTTTACTACTCTTAGAGATGACGACATCACTCATTTTTAATTGAGATAATAACAGATTTAGTTACAAAATTTATATATTTATATTAATTTGGTTTAACTCTATCTATTTAATCATTATCTTAGATATTTGAATTAAAACTGTAAATTTTTTCCTTTTTTTTTCTTCTTTCCTGAAAACCCTACCCTCCCAGTTTCGGTAATTGCTATATATTTTACCCTGAGTTCTAAACCATGATTTTTGGAAACCTATTTCACGGATAACTTGTTCAGAATCTAATATAAACCATGTGAGATTGTAAAAGTATGAATTCCATATCTCAACTTTGTCGAGCATGGCGGGGTTTGGCCATGAAATTGAAATTGGCTCTAACCGTTTTCAATTGTCTTCTCCATTATCGCTTTCTAATATAAACCTGATGACGAGGACACGTCGTGTTCAAGAGGGCGTCTGGGTGTTCGGTTTGAGTTGATTTGATCCTGTCCGACGATTGATTGATGAGATTACAATGAGAGAAAAAAAAATAAGAAGAAAAAATGAAAGAAGAAAAATAACTAATTTGTAATTTTACCCCTAAAATTAAAATTACGTTGAATCGATAGATTTTAAATTAAATTGATAGAATATATATGTGTATTGATATAAAATTGTGATTATACCAAGTCACGCCGTCATCTTGTTAGTTTTTAATGGTAGAACATCAAAACAGAACAAAAATAAACGTACCATTTTGTCAAAAATAATAAGTGATGTACTAAAATAGAAATACAGTAATAAACTAGGTACTAAATAGGTAGTTTACCCTAAATTTTATTATGTGGACATGCCACAATCTTATTGGAGGAGTATATTCATTAAATTAAATAAATAATTTCTTAGTAATTTCTCCAATCAAATGATGGTACTTTTAAATATATAATTACTCCATATAAATTTCCGTTAACTGTTACATCATTTTGTCAGTAAGACTTTAACGATAAATAATTTAATTGATATCATTTTAAATAGTTAAGTGATTTGATTGATAAAATTAAAAGATTAATGGTCAAAATAAAATTAGACCTATAATTAAGTAATCATAGATGTAGTTTATTTATTTTTTACTGTGAGGTCAAATTAGTAATAGAATTTGGAACGAAGTGGTTTGGTTTCATTTGAACCCAGAAACAACGGTGAGGTTGAAGTCGAAACTAAACCCAGTCCCTGTTTTGTTAGTTTGGTTGCGCTTTCCAATGGCAAAATGCAAAAACAGAGAGCAGCACACGGTATCGGGGAACAGAGTAAAGCAGCAGGCGCGCCTTTTCTCTTAACGATTTTATACATTTCTACCATTAATCTATCACCGCACGCATCTCTATTTATATATATATATATATATATATGTGTGTGTCTCATCCTCTGCTACTTTATTCACTAGATATCTGCCATCAACAAATCTCTTGTTGCTACCTTTGTTTCATCGGTACGCTCCCTCTTTCCTTATCTCTTTTGTTTTCTACTTTGGTCACTGATTTTTGTTGACTGATGTTTTGTGTTTAGGTTTTTTCAAACTAATTACTGTATCTGATATATATAGGTGGAAATAAGTACTATGAACAGATGAACTTTTATCGAAATGTATTAATATTAATATAAGGGTTACGATCTATTTATATGATGTAAAATTTAATTATTTTTATATTTTTTAGATCGTTAGATGATGATAATTAATGGTTAAGATTATTTTCTTATTTTTTTTTAAGTGATAATTTTTACATTTTTTATTGTTATACTCATCCATCCATTTTACTTATATAATAGTCATAGATTAGTGTAAAACTAAATGAGTTTTACTTCATGTAATTGGATCTCATCCCTTAATATTAATATTAATATGTACCACTAGTTATATGTATTGATATACATGTATTAAAATGTTTTTTGTTTTAATTTTTTAAAATTAATTTTTAACGTATTTTATTTAAAAAAGAAATAATCACCCTTTAAGTTCTATGATCTTAAAAGTTATTAAAATAATTAATAATACATATCGGTACATGATGTTTACTCTAAATTTATTTTAATAAAGGCATAAAGTCAAAAATATCTCCAATGTTTGGTTTTTTAGTTACTTTAGCCCTTATTTTTTTGGTACAAACAACCATCTAACGTTTTCTTTTCGTTCAAAATTCACCATCGTCGGATGGAAACCATTAGTCAACTAACGGTCAACACCCTTTGATGATGTGACAACGTCACGTGACACTTTGCTGACATGGCATTACAATTTTTTTTAAAAAAGTAAAAAAATATTTTTATATATTTTTAAAATTTTCATTATTTTTATATATTTTTTAAAATTTTAATTATTTTTAATATTTTTAACCAATCAAATGACGCCACATCAGCAAAGTGTCATGGTGGCATCATTAGATTAGTAAAAAAAATAAAAAATAATTAATTTTCCCAAAAAATATTTTTTAAATATATTAAAAAAAGTTATTTTTTTTAAAAAATAATTATTTTTTGATATTTTAATCAATAAGATAATGCTACGTTAACAAAGTGCTATGTGACATCATATAATTGATTAAAAATACAAATAATAATTATTTTTTAAAAATAAATATTTAGTTATTAAAAAAATATATCACGTCAGCAAGTGTCACGTAGCAACACTATAGACATATTAAGTAGGATCACTATAAAATGAAATAATTATAAATTTATCTCCTACTTTTTAAATATTTATATTTGTCTTCAACCTTTAATTTTGATTCCAGCTCTATTTATGACAATTTAAATTTTTTTTATGAATAGAAAATTTTCAAAATTTTTAATATTTATTTTTTAATATTTTAATAAATTTTAGTAAATATTTTGTAACAGTTTAATAAATTTAATAACTTAAAACTTTAATGAATTAAAAAAATATTTTTAAAACTTGAATTTTAGTGTTGTGAATAAAAATTAAACTAAAATGTCTCTTCTATAACAAATTTATACAATAATATTTGATTTGAATTTTAAGTTTTGATATCAACTTTAAATTATTAAAAAAATATATAACAAGAAAACATTAACCCTAGTGCAAAAACCGCCACTTCATGTTTCTTTGACACCATAAAATGAATTTTCTGTAACGGCTATTCCTTTTGCAGTATTTGGAAGAAACAAGAAATAGAAATCGAAAAAGAAAAGGGCAAAGAAGGCATGGCCCTTACCACCATTAATCTCTCTCCTTATCCAAAGATTGCTGTCAACAACAGCAATGGCTTCTTCGCTTCTCAATCTTTTCGCGGTTCCTTTTTGCCATCAAAATCGTTCCTTGGGACTTCTTCTTTCTCAGTTGGAACACTCCGTTTCACCGTCGATCATCGCAGCTCGTCCCGGCCCCACTTAGACGGCTCGCGATGGTCCTCTTCGGCCTTCCGATGCTTTTCCCGGAAACCAGAGCTCTCCGGTTCGGTCGATGGCCATGGCAGTAACGGTGCTTCCGGTACGATAAGAACTGCTCTCAAGCATCCTTTTCCCATTAATTTATCCATTTCCGTAATGTTCTTGATTTTTGGTTCGTCTTTTTTTATTTTATTTCAAGGGTCTAATTTTGCCCCAATCTTGAAATTTAGTCCCTCTTCTTACTTTAGTGCATCTATTTCCAATTGAACCCCTGTTTTCGATTGAGCTTTAGTTTTTAAAAGTTTAAGAGTACAGGTACTGGGAGTGTAATTAAACCAATTTCAAGTAATATTATCATCAAACCCATAGGACAATTTGTAAAGCAGATGATTTTGAAAGTGAGTAAAAATTTCATCAATATTGTTGTCTGGTAATTGGTGGAGGGGGAAGAGAACACGCCCTTTGCTACGCGTTGCAGCGGTCAGCATCTTGCGATGCCGTCTTCTGTGCTCCGGGCAATGCCGGGATTTCCGCCTCCGGGAATGCGACTTGTATTCCTGACCTCGACATCTCTGATAGCTCAGCCGTGATTTTGTTTTGCCGCAAATGGAGTGTCGGCTTGGTTGTTGTTGGACCAGAGGCTCCCCTTGTTTCGGGCCTTGCTAATGATTTGGTAATGGCTGGGATCCCTACTTTTGGCCTTTCAGCTGAGGCTGCTGCCCTGCAAGGTTCTAAGAACTTCATGAAGACTATATGTGACAAATATGGGATTCCTACAGCTAAGGTTTTATCTCAGTTCTTTGCAGAAATATGTTATTACATTATCCGACATGTTTGCTGTTTTATTAATGCTCGTTTTAAATGTTTGGTTTAGTATCAAACATTTTCAGATGCTATAGCTGCAAAGCAATACATTAAAGAGCAAGGAGCACCTATTGTTATCAAAGCGGATGGACTGGCTGCTGGAAAAGGAGTTACTGTTGCTACGACGTTGGAGGAGGCGTATGAAGCTGTTGATTCGATGCTTGTAGAGGGCGTTTTTTGTTCCGCAGGTTGCCGGATCGTTGTCGAGGAATTTCTTGAAGGAGAAGAAGCATCGTTCTTTGCCCTTGTGGACGGTGAGAATGCCATATCACTCGAGTCTGCGCAAGACCATAAACGGGTTGGAGATGGTGACACAGGTCCTAATATCGGTGGGATGGGGGCATACTCACCTGCACCACTCTTAACTAAAGAACTTCAATCTGTGGTCATGGATTCTATTATTTTCCCTACGGTGAAGGGCATGTCAATGGAGGGATGCAAATTCGTCGGGGTTTTATACGCTGGACTAATGATCGAGAAGAAGTCCGGCTTACCTAAACTAATCGAGTATAATGTCCGGTTTGGAGATCCGGAGTGTCAGGTCAGTGATAGGCTGGTTGGTTTATATGCCATCTTTTTAAGCTTTAACGAGACAATAGATTCTTAAATAGTATTTGTTGTGGTTTGCTCTGCAACAGGTTCTGATGGTTCGTTTAGAGTCCGATCTTGCAAAAGTTCTGCTAGCAGCTTGTAGAGGAGAGCTAAAAGGGGTGACACTGAACTGGTCCGCCGGGTTGGCCATGGTGTAGTAATGGCAAGCAACGGTTACCCCGGCTCCTACGAGAAAGGGACCGTGATTAGGAACCTTGAGGAAGCAGAACATGTTGCTCCTTCTGTCAAGATATTCCATGCTGGAACTGCACTCGATTTGGATGGCAATTTCGTTGCTTCCGGTGGGCGTGTTCTTGGGATTACTTCCAAGGGCAAAGATCTTGAAGAAGCAAGGGAAAAAGCTTACCTAGCGGTCGAAGAAATCAAGTGGCTGGGAGGATTCTACCGGAAGGATATCGGATGGAGAGCACTTCCTCAAAAGCAATTTGCTAGTAATGCTTAGATTGACATTAAAATCCCTGGCTTTTTGACTAGACAGCTTATAATAACGGGTTCTTACACCAACTAGAAATGAAATTTACCTATATGAGTGACATGTCAAAATTAAATTTCCAAAGATTGCCATACTCAAACTTAATACTTGTTTCAGTGCATGCTGAATTTATTCATGGCGTTGCATACCCGGTAGCCTTTCTGAGTTTTTCTGCTTCTGCTAGGCAATAGCCGTGCCACACCACACTTTTATGTGTTTATTTGTGATCCCTTTAGCCAAGTGGAAATTTTATATTTTTGACCCACTTTATAATTTTGTCTCGACCCCTGTTACTCGATACTTATATTTAGGGGTGTAAATAAACAAAGCGTTCGATGATTTTTTTGTGAACCGTCCGTATATGCTCGTGTTTATCAAGTTAAATAAATATGGACAAAATTTTTATGTTTATTTAATAGACAAATGAACACGAAAATAAATATGTTCGATTTGTTTATATTCACGAACAAACTCATTTTTTGAATCGTTTATCAACTTCATTATTGGTTTGTTTCCTGTTTTCATTTTTCTATTATTTTTTTTACATTTTAAATATTGATTAAGGTAGAGACTAAAATGAACATATTGTGAGTTTTGGAGTTCAAAGTGTGAAGCTTGAACAGCTTAAAGAATAGTGATGTAATTTAACTATTTGTTTATTTTTTTTGGTTTGTTTAGTTAAAATTTGTGAACATATAAACGAATATGCTTGCGAATGTCAAATAAAATTCACAAACATACAAAAGAACAAGTTCATGAACGTCAAACGAACTGAATACAAATATCTTAAAAGACAACTAACATGAACACGATGATAAAAATTTAAACGAACACAAATACCTTCAGAAATAAACAAACTGAACTTATTCGCTTAAACCAGGTTGATTTATAGCCATACCTATATCGAAGACAAGTAAAATTAAATTTGCAAGGAATGTCATACAGAAAGTTCTACTTCTATACTTCCCGATAATCCTCTGCCCATGATTTGTATATATTTCAGAGACCATTACGTTCAAAATCAAAATCCTACCTAATTCGCCTCAATCAAAAGGGGAAGATTTGAATTAACTTATCCACAATAAGAGATATATAGGATAGTAAAAACAAAAGAGCGAACATGGAAATTCATTCTTTCAGCTGTCATTTCTTTAGATATATGCACATAATTTCTTCACAAATTTACAAATCTTGTTTAGTACTTCAACTTGGCTATTTATATGAACCAAGTTTTCAAACCGGAGGATAAAAGGAAAACGAAAACTCACACCAGATATGTATAGGGGAAGGAAATAAAGGACCTTCTATACCGTATTGCACTTTTTTAGGTGAGCAAATAACCTAGAAGGAAAAAGAAATATGTACCTATCTTTCAGTTTCAGTCTGATGATCGAATGTATGCTACTTGATTGATTCCATTGCTTTATTCCGGCTTATGGTTCTTGTGACCGGGACTATCGGGCTTATCAAGCCTTCCACTTGCAGAAGGGCTAACTCTCCTAGAAGATCCTCCGCTTGCATACGCCATGCAGTCATCACAGCAGCAAGGACATCCTTGATATCCATTCCCCATGTTATGTCTGCCTATCGGATAGACACGGTTTACTGGAACATGACCGTGCCCCATAGCACCCCTCGCGAAGTCGTGCGACCCTGGGGGCTTTTCAGCCCAAAAATCTGGGGATGTTCTTGGAGATTGAATGCTGTAGGGCTGTAGTTGCTGGTGGTTTTGGTGATAATGATGATGTGGCTGGTAAACTTGGTGATTGCTATGGTTGTTATTACTTTGCACATGGTGGGTGCTGAGGTTGTAAAGGCTAGGAGAACTCCGGACTTTAGGCATGGGGGGTTTATTATGTTGGTTTGCACTCAGAACTGATGGCTCCATGGGGTAAGAGCTAGCAACAGGATCCGGAGAAGGTTCTTTAGGGGAAGTGCAAGCAGAGATGCTGAAGATGGAGCGGTTTGGGTAGACAGGGGTTTGCCTTCCACTAGTATTATTTGAACTCGGACGAGCTATGCCATTGATGGCTTCTATGTACCGCTGCTCAATGGAGTAGGGATCAACATGGTTCGTTTGGTTCTCGACTACGATTGGGTTCGAAGGGAACAAGAAAACACGTAGTTTTGGAGTTCCTTCGCTTTCGAGACGACGATACTCATCAACCATATGTTTGACATCTTCGTCGGATTTTACAGTTACCAAGGCATCAAGTTCATCAGGGATAGCCAGGAATTTCATAACCACGTCCCCTTCTACCATACTGTTCACCTTCTTCATCAATTCTGTCACATATATGGAAAATGTCACTTTAAAAAATGGCTTTACAAAAATTTGCTGATTTCTTCAGCTTTCAAGATATTCACATATCCCTATGAATCTTTTTTTTCCCTTCTTAAATTTATATATAGTTTTATATTACAAATTTGAAGAGGAGAAAGACGAAGGGAAAGGACATGAGTTCAAATTTTAAAACGATATTGTTGAGCGACAAAAACAAATCTTTTAAGGGATCGAAAATTAAATTTTTTCTTAAAATTTTAATTTTTTGTTAAATCTTTTAAAATTATTAAAAATTTTAATTAAATCCTCAATTTTTTAAAAAAAGGAACATTTAAGCCTCAAAATTTTTAAAAATTAAAGTTAACCACATCAAACTTTTATTCCAAATTCTCTAACAACCCGAACATATATATATAAGACAAACATGATATTATATAAAAAAAAATCCTTTCGAAGTTCTACCGTATCAAAAAGCAAAGTACTCGTAGTTATTTCGAAAAAGGAAATGATAAGGTGAAGCAAACATTGCAATGACCAAATTACCATTGGAATAAAACTTAACAAGGTTGAAAACGAGGGCAAACCTGAAAATTTGATATCCCGCGGGACCGCCACCATTCGAGTCTCTCCACCAACGTACTTGAGTTGACCGTCGCTTGGTCTGGGCAATATTTTCCCGCCATAGCTGCAAAGAAACTTTACCCTATTCCTCGGCGAGGAAGGATTCATCGGCGATGAAGCCATCCCTTCATCGCTACCAACGGTTTCGCTCGCCGTCATTTGAGTCACCTCTTCAAGTGATTCAACTCGGGGGCTCGTTGTTGCTTCTCAATGTCATATCCGATCGCCAAATCTATGCGTTAGCGTTTTCCTCCCTAATCTGGGAATTTCAATGATTTTTTTTTTTATCGAAACAGATTAAAATATGATCCAATATATGATACACAATCTCGAAGCACTAAATTTAATAATGAAATAAAAGCATATTAATTAATAGAATAAATTACAATCGAAAATCCACAAGCTACCGAAACAAAAGAAAATTCACATTTCTAAAACGAATCTGCGATTGGAATAATCAGGTGATTTAAGTCGAAATGAGAAAACAGAAATATTCCGCAATTTCAATACAGAGAATAATCAAGAGAATGATATTGAGTGAAACTGAGAATTAATGTATCCAATTCAATTTTATTAAAGTTTTTCGCTAACAATCAATGTATCCAGCTAGTTGAATTGAATTAAATCAAAACTCACCGATTCCAGTCCCGGCCTCTTCGATCTACCGATTGATTTAAATATAGCAATTGTCTCCTTCAAAATCTATTGAAATAAATTGTAACCGAATCAATATATGTTGTTGCAATCAAATCAATGTGTGTGTGTATATACATATTGAACGGAGAATATCAGAGAGAATCTTCTTTACATTTCCAGAAAAAAAAAGCCAGTTTAACCAAGCATTTCTAAAATTAAAAAGAGAAAATTTGGGAGTTAGAAAAACAATATATATATATATATATATATATATATATATATTTAAGAGAAAAATCTGGGAGTTGGAAAACAAAATGAATAACAGAATTCTGTTCTTTTCTTTTCCGATGAAATTATATTGTGATCAGTGCTTGTTGAACATCGAACGCATGAAAAAAAAAGGCTGGCGGTAAACCGAAAATAGTAAATAAAAGATTTAATACCTAAAATGGCTCATCTACTTTAGCGAAATTCTCATTTCAGTCCTTTACTGTTTTTTTTACCAGCTTGACCCTCAACTTCCAATTAATTATCACTTTATATCGGTGACAGAACTTACTATTATTTATTCAGGGGTTAGGAATTTTTTAAACTGAAGGATTTTTAATCTTGCATTGGACACGGTTTAACTTAAATATAAGTTTTGTTAACCATAAAACTAATATTTATTTAGGCTTTAAAGGTAAGTGTTGTACAAAGTTTAAATTCCCAAATTTATTTTTATTGTAGAAAAGAGTATTTTTGTCCTTAAGTTCATACCAAATGATCAATTTAATTCCGCAGTGTAAAACATACCCAATTTAATCTTTAAACTTGCGAATTGTATCAATTTAGCCCTTTGATTAATGTTGACCGTTAATGTACTGATGTGACTGTTAATGGTACTGATGTGGAAGCCCACAGATAAATGTTGATGTAATAGAGGGGCAACATTTGATTTTTAGGGAGTTCAAGTGTAAAATTAATTTTTAAAGAGTTTAAAGGTAAAATTAATTGTTTTAGCGAGTTTGACGACTGAATTATTTTTATGTAATATTTAAAAACATTAAAAAATTAAAATTAATTTTTTTTGAGTTGATTCGAGTGTATAAAATTACAAGTCTAATCAAGTACATTAAATCAAGTTGAATAATTCAATTTTTCAAATTGAACCAAATTTTACCCACCCTGATCAGAATGGCAAATCTCGCAAAGCTGAGTTGAGAACTCTTTAAAAGTTATTTTTTAAAGGATAGCGAGGGATATTCATTTTTTCTTTACATTTGGTGTAATCTTATGATATCTCTTTAATTTTTAAAATTTTGATAACACACACGTACACTTTACAAAAAATTTTGTTTAAACTGAATCTCTTAAAAATAAATTTCATTTTTATTTTATATTTTTACGTTACTTTTAAAGGAAAAGTAAGGATTATTCATTTTTTAAAAAAATATTAATTTTTGGGGCATAAAAGAGGAACAAAAATTTTATGACCCTAACTATATCCCACACTAAAATACACTAAAAAATTAAATTTTAAACTTTAATCCTAAATTTTATATTTTAAATTCTAAACTCTAAAAAATACACTTTACTTCTAATTTTCCAAACCCTAACCTTAAACCTTAAACTTATTTTTTTTAAATGAGGGCACCAAAAGGTAGATAGTACGGGGTCGAGGATTTCATCCGAGTATTTTCCTTTCAAAACCCAAATGGCTCAAAATCACTTAGGCCCCACGAGTGTGGAAATTCTCACTTCAACATATGAAACTGCATGGAAACTTAATTGTACTTCCGGCAAAAATGGGAAAACCAATATGTATATGAAACTAAACTACATATAAACAAAAGTCAAACTCATGATAATTAATACCAATCTATTCTCTCTTATATTTTTGTCCGAAGGACATTTTAATGCAATATTTGCAGACATTCTTGACTTCAGACCAGTAGGTAACTGTATTCTCTTCCAGCTCTTTTCTCCTTGTATTTTCCTTGTTTTGGATAATTTATTTGGATCCTTAGGAGTTGAATATATCCACCATATAGTCCTTACAAAGGTGAATTTTGATTGTTGAAAAGCTTTTCTGGTAATTAATTTTGGTGTGTTCTGGTGAAAAATTAAGATGAGTATCAAGAACAACCAGCTGCTCTTCATTTCTAGAAGTAGCTCAAAGATTGGGTTAGTTTCAGACTCTTAGTTAAAGAAGCAACTTAGTTCTTCTAGTTTTACGGAGATATAAGCTAAGTTCTTTGTGTTTTATACATGCATATACATATAGGCATCTATCCATGTTCATGCAACAAAGATTTTTGGTTAATAGGAGCTAAGTCCACCTGCCTGGTCAATGTTTAGAGTCAAAAGGTCTTTATAGGTGAATTGGGGTTAAAAATTTGGGAATATGTGATATATTTATGGGTTTGTTTTATTGTAGATCAAGTGTTTGATGAAAGTTCATATTTTGTCTAATGTATTTCTGAGCTCTGAATTTTTAGTGTTTGTGAAATGGGCAGGTTTGGGTATCCAAATCTATCAGTAAAGCTTAGTGTTGGAATCTTGTTTGGTGAAGAATAGTGATATACCGGTCAAATGGCACACACGGTTTCAGCTCAGAAGGCGGCTGAGATTGCAGTTGGGTCTATTGGGTGCGGATATAATCTAGCTCTTGATTTAAAGTTGAAATATTGTTATGAAGATGGAAAGGATTCACCTTTGATCGAGTTTGAAGATGTTGGGTGTTATGATGTAGCTTTGCCTGGTGGAATCTCTATCCCAAATGTATCCAAGTTGATCAAATGTAATCAAGGCAAGGACATGAGGAACAAGTCTGATGTTATCTCTTTTCGGCAGGTATATTCATTTATTTCAGCTGGTAAATTTTATTTCTTCCAACAATTAGTTTATAATCTTAGTGCCCACACTTTATTTATTTATTTTCTTCAGCCTTGATAGTTCTCGGTTAGGATTAAATTGCTTCATTTCAGTTAACTTCTTTCTCTCTTAATATGTTGTTTCTAATTATTATCTCAGTTCTCTTCTGGTAAATGAAATGAAGTGACTTACGCTTACCCACACCATAGTTGGTCCTTAGGGGCAGCCCTCAATGGTAAGTCTAGAACAATACCTTAACCAGTGGAGCAGCCCATCACCGTTGATTGTCCTTCGCTTTAAAGAACCTAGGATGTTTAAGAGAGCTCTCAGGAAACTTTATAACGTTTGAAATGGGACAATTTCCTAAATACAGAAAGATCTACTCATACCCCATGGTTCCTCTACTCTTCCATGGCCGTATACATGGGTGGCCCTTATCACATTACACGGTTGTGGCCCTATATATGAGTGGCCATGACATATTGCACTTGGAAATAGGATGGTTTGGTTTTGGGGTTGAATTCTTATTGTTGACTTGAACTTTTGAAAGCAGATGATTGTTGGTTTTCTTACCTCCGAAATGTACTAATTCGTACTTTTTTCACTATTAACAGTTGGAACATTTGTCTTTGGCCTGGCAAAGAAGCACAGAACGTTTTGTTATTTTTTTTTCTCTAATTAGTCTTCCCTTTGTTTTTTTCTCTTTCTTGGCAGATGTCAGAACAGTTCAACCATGAATTGTCTCTGAGTGGAAAAATTCCTTCTGGTTTATTCAATGCAATGTTCGACTTTTCCGGCTGTTGGTACAAAGATGCAGTCAACACTAAGACCCTAGCATTCGATGGGATATTCGTCACACTCTATACAGCTTCACTGGAGAAATCACAAATGGTACTCCGTGATCATGTTAGGAAAGCTGTCCCGTCATCATGGGAACCTACTGCCATAGCAAGGTGAAGTAATTGAATTATAAATATGTTTACAATCATATAGTGCCAGCATAAACTAAATACAGTCTAATCATGCAAGAGTGTGATCATCTGGTTCTGTCATTCCAGATTCATCAGGACATTTGGAACTCATATTATAGTTGGTGTGGAGATGGGCGGAAAGGATGTAATATATGTAAAACAGCAGCGCTCATCGATTGTTCAACCAGCTGATGTATATATAAAATTGGAGAAGTTGGCTGATGAGAAGTTTTCAAAGAACAACTTACAAAGTCAGATTGACTCAGAACAACTGAAGCTAAATAATCAGGTTGTTTATAATGCTAAACATCCTATACTTTACTCATGGATTCACCTTTTTGCATCATCAAGCAATACATTTACCAGTTCAAAGAGCAACTGTGGAAGTTTGTCAAATATAAATCAGTCATCTTCTTCTTTTTCGCCTTCTTTGCAAATTGTGCATGTTCTTATTTGTTAATTTTATATGCAGGATATCTCTGTACTTTACAAAAGGAGAGGTGGAAGAGAGGAAATGAACTTATCTCATGCTGAGTGGCTACACACTGTTCAGGTTCAGCCTGAGGTGGTCTCAATGTCCTTCATTCCAATTACTTCTTTGTTAAGCGGAGTCCCGATGAGCGGATTCTTGAACCATGCCATAAATCTCTACTTACGATGTAAGCACGTTGAACTTTCTCCTTTGTTTGTTAATTTACTGCCATTCTAACAGTCATGGTTTGTTGTTTTTATAGATATCAAGTTTATCAAAACAACTGTTGCAGGAATCATTGTGATGTTAATACCGTAAGATTTTAGACTATTTCAAATGGATGACTGTCGAAAATTTTATGACAGATAAACCTCCACTTAAAGAGCTACATTTGTTTCTGGAATTTCAGCTACCAAGGCAGTGGGCACCGATTTTCAACGAGTTTCCCCGTGGTTCACAACACAAGCGACAGAGCAATTCGTTTTTACAATTCAAGTTCTGGGGTCCCAAGCTTTATGTTAACACCATTCCGGTAAAGCTTCTTTTCATACTCTCCAAATCTCTGCTTTTTTTTCTCTTTTCTTTTATGTGCTCAGCTACAAATAATTTATCACTAAAATGTTTTCATATCTCGTTTCATTATCACGAAAGTGTACGCTGTGGGGAAATTTATCCTTGAATCTGACAACATTTAATGTTGTCGAATGCATACAGTAATTTATGCTAGAAATCCAATATACTGGAGTTGATAGGAAACTTTTCGATTCATGACACCATTAGATGAACATTTTTCTTGCTTCTTGTGCTACAAGAAAGTCCTTTTGTGGGAGGTGATTTCCTTCAAATCTCTAGTATTAGCATGGGGGAATTTGTATCAGATGTCTTCGTTTTGTTTCTGTTAAAATCAATACTTACTATTGTTACCAATTCCATGACAGGTTGATGTAGGTAAGAGACCAGTTACAGGTCTTCGGCTGTATCTCGAGGGTAAAAGAAGCAACCGGTTGGCTATCTACATGCAGCACCTTTCTTCCCTACCGACGTACTTTCAACTCGTTGATGAACCCGTTGATACATTTCCTCACCTAGAGTCCTATGATAAAAGATACTTCGAAAAAGTTCGGTGGAAGAACTTCTCTAGAGTTTGTACGTCTCCGGTAGAGGCTGACAACGATCATTCCATAGTAACCGGAGCTCACCTACAGGTAGAGAAATATGGATTCAAAAGCATTCTGTTTTTACAACTTCATTTCTCTACTGTTTCGGGAGCTGTAATCATGAGGCATTCGGAGTGGGATGGATCGTTTGGATTCGCACCTCAGTCTGGAGTCCTATCTGATCTCTTGAGTAAGTCTCCATCGCCACCTCCACCACAACCTAAGCCACACACAAGCTCTACAGTTTATCCCGGTGGCCCTCCGATGCCGAATTACACTCCAAAGCTATTGAAATTTGTCGATACGGCCGAGATGAAAAGAGGGCCACATGATCCTCCTGGATACTGGGTTGTTTCCGGGGCAAGACTGGTTGTTGAGAAAGGCAAGATTGCTCTACGGGTAAAGTATTCCTTACTAACTGCCATACTACTTGATGAAATACCCGAGGAGCATTAGCACATTTTTATTCGTTTGTGCGTAAAAATGATGAAATGATGTTCTGGTAGTAAGATGATTATGCTAATCAGGATATAGGCAAGCCCTGGCTACCACCTGCGAAACCGAAAGGGGTCAGGCAGGTGTATCAACCCTCTAGTTCATCCAAGTACCCTAAATTTAGGCACCCGGAATATTTATAGTTTATTCCTCGTTTGTCCTAGTCCTCAACATAAAATTTATAGCTTCATCCGTCCAGTTATCATCTCTAGAGAGATAGCAGAGAATTCGCCAGGGTCCGAGTTTCAAAGATCGGTTGTCTGATGTTGAAGGAAGAGTTTAGTTGTATAAAAGGAACTTGAGACATTTCTTCATTTTATGTTATTATTAGTTGATTTTGACAACTTTTGTAGTTCAAAGTCCATATAGTTTGTAATTTATTCCTGTGTGCTAAATAAACTGGAGAGGAATTTACTCATAACCATGTCAATTCTGCCATTGCTATTCACTATAGTTTACAGATAGCAACCATCTTATGCAGGAAGTTAGAGACGGCTCATCATGTAGACTGACAGTGGCGAAAGGTATTGGGGATGGGGAGAGTCATGACCCGCAAAATTTTGAAAAATTAGAATTTGGCCTCTCAAAAATTTTAAAACATAAATAATTTGGCCTATTAAATTTTTTAAAAATTAATATTAAGCTTAAATTTTTTGAATATGTTTAATTAAATTTCTCAAATAATTTTTTTAAAGTTTTCGTTAAACCACAATTATTTTTTTTTTGAAAATATTTGGGCCCTCTAATCCTAATTAGGGGAAAAGAGTGCCCATAATTTATTAATAACCATAAACCAATTCACTTACAAAAGGGAATAACCCTTCCCCAACAAATTAGAAAATCACCTCAATTGGACTAATCCCTACTGTAGTTAAAGCACCTCACCCAATGCCTTTCTTAGCTAAGTCATCTGCCATTGAATTGCAACTCCTGGGAACCCATCTGTTCACTATTCCACGAGCCTTACAGCACTCGACCAATTCCGACACCTGCCTGGCCAGGCTTGCAGGAGGCTCCGACGAAGCGGACAGCCAATCAATGGCCGATTTACAATCAGATTCAATGATCAACCTGAACCGGCCACTCCATCTTGATTCAAGAAATTTAGAAACCCCAATCTTAATAGCCATGAATTCTACCATAGCCGGTGGTCCCGGAGAACATCTCTCCGAGAATTGGAGCAAGATTTCACCACTCGACCCTCTCAGCACCCCACCCACTCCCCCCTTATCGCCACTCGAAGTAACAGCACCATCGGTGTTCAGTTTTACAAAACCCGCGGGTGGAGGGATCCACTGTACAAGATTAGTATCCTTCGCAATTTTTAAGCAGTAATTCTTTGCTGATAAAGGATTAGCCATGATGTTCTCGATTGATGAGGAACAGTCGCCAAAATTAGCTTTTAACCAAGTCGCAAGCCGAAACTTAACCAGAAAATTCAGATTGATCCAATCCATAGGCTTAGCATTAAACACTAACTCATTCCTAAACAGCCACAAAGTCCAAATAATAGCGAAAGGTATTAAAGACCATACCTCACTGACTGAAGGAGAGCTTAATGCTGCCCACGCTTCCAAGAAAGATGCTGGATTGCTCGGCAAGGCTGCTGCTATCCCCAGTTCAAGACAAGAAGACATCCACACCTTCCAACTATACCAGCAGGTAAAAAATAAGTGTTCCACCGTCTCCGGATACCTTTGGCAAAAAAGGCACAAGTTACTTGGAATAGAAGTCATCCCCCTTTTGATCAATTCCACTCGAACCGGAACCTGATTCAACACGACTAACCAAGTGAACAGTTCTACCTTTGGTGGAGCATAACCCCGGCATACAAATTTCTGCCAGAAACAATTAGACGGCAGAGGACCCCGTATGAGTGATCTCAGTGATTGGACTGAAAGATCCATCATTCGAACCAAGCCACCAGACCCAGTCATGCTCCAGGGAACTAGCTCGAAAGTCATCAAGCTTTTGCATCAATTCATTCCAAATAGGAAGCTCTCGATCGAACAGATCCCTTCACAAAGAAACATTCCAAATCCATCGTGAGGAACCTCGAACACCAAACTCGGCAATAGTTCCCCCTTTGTTAAGAGATAACGCCTATAGTCGAGGAAAGCAAGACTTCAAAGATGATTCCCCCAACCACACGTCTTCCCAAAAAGAGATGTGCTTACCGTCCCCAACTTGAAGCGAAAAGTTTGCCTTCACACACAACCCGAAGCTGTCCTCCCTATTAATTATACTCGTCACCCCATTAAAAATCCATGAAAAATTCCTATGAGTTGAGTTAACAGGAAGCAGACCATTACTACCCCCGGCATTTTACTCACAATTACCTGCCTCCACAAGCTCTTTGGTTCATTGCCGAATCTCCAGCACCACTTGCACAAAAGTGCTTTGTTAGTTTCCTCCAAATTAGCAATGCCGAGACCCCCTTCATGAATAGGTTTGCACAGCTGGTTCCAACTTACCCAATGTAGTTTAGACTTCTCTGAATTCCTTCCCCCCAAAAAAATTTCCATGAGCCTATTAAGACGATTCGCAATCGACACTAGCATCCGGAATAAAGATAGGAAGTATACTGGAAGGCTGGATAGCACGGACTTGATCAGAGTCAATCTGCCCCCGAAGGAAAGGAACTTAGGCTTCTAACCCTATAGTTTTCTCCGGAAATTGTCCACATGTAGTTTAGACTTCTCTGAATTCCTTCCCCCCAAAAAAATTGCCATGAGCCTATTAAGACGATTCGCAATCGACACTAGCATCCAGAATAAAGATAGGAAGTATACTGGAAGGCTGGATAGCACGGACTTGATCAGAGTCAATCTGCCCCCGAAGGAAAGGAACTTAGGCTTCTAACCCTCTAGTTTTCTCCGGAAATTGTCCACTACAGGATCCCACAAGGCCGCAGAATTGCGACTAGCACCCAACGGCAAGCCTAAATAACTCGACGGAAACCGATCAACCATGCAACCAACTTTTGAAGCCCAATCTTGCAACACTGCCTCATCTAAATTAATTCCCAACAATTTACTTTTCTTCATATTCAGTTTCAAACCTGAGGCTAACTCGAAGACTCGTAATACCCTCTTAACATTACAAATTTGGGTTTCAGCAGCTCCACAAAAAATTAACAGATCGTCAGTGAACTGCAAATGTGACACAGACAAGCTGTCTTCTCTTCTGCCCACCGGAAAACCAGAGAAAAGACCTAACCGAACAGCCTTATCAAGCATTAAATTTAAAGCTTCACCCACAAGGTTGAAAAGTAAAGGCGACAATGAACACCCTGTCTCAAACCTCTGGACATGGAGAAAATTTCTGTGGGAGTCCCGTTCACCAACACAGATTTTTGCTGACGAAATACATTGTAGAATCCATCAATGCCATCTATCGCCAAAGCCGCATTCCGACAAAACTCGAATAAAAAAAACCCAACTGACCGCGTCGTAGGCCTTCTGAAAGTCAATCTTAAAAGCTACTCCATCTAAACCAGCTTTAGTATCAGCGTCTATGGTTTCATTTGCAATTAAAGAACAGTCAAGAATCTGTCTACCTGAAATGAAGGCAAACTGAGACGCTCCAATAATCTGTCCAATACAAGCACGTAACCTTCTTGTCAGAACTTTCAAGAGAATTTTTGTAAAGGCCACCTACCAAACTTATGGGATGAAAGTCTTCAATGCATTCAGGATTAACCACTTTCAGAATAAGCGTTATGAAGGAATGATTGATTCCAACTTCCCAATCACGTCCAGAATAGAAATCCCTGAAGAAACACATAATTTCACCTTTAAGTATTGGCCAGAATTTCTTGTAAAAACCCAAATTAAAACCATCTGGTCCAGGAGCACGGTTGCCATCGGCCGAAGATAAAGCCTCCCACACTTCCAACTCCGTGAATTCCTTTTCTATAATGGAAGCTTGCTCCCTACTGATCTTCTTAAAATCCAGGTCCATATCAATTAAGTCCAAGGAAAGCTTCTTATTGTAAGCTTTCCCGAAATAATCAAATACACGCGCCTTGATGCATGGCGGATCAGAGATAACTGTATTGCCCACCTTCAAAACAATCGAGTGTTCTTATCTCCTTCACAAAACCATTTTAATCTCGATTTCTGATGCCACTCACTTTCTTCCCTCCTATATGCCTTCCACAAACAGATTTTCAGATTCTTAAGTCTGTCAGAAATAGAAGAGTCAACTATGCCACTTTGAAGCTGATCTTCAATCTCCCTGATCTCATTCTCAATACCAAAAATAACATTAGCCGAAACACCAATATGAGCCCTTCACCATTCCTTGATAGCCAGCTTTGATTCTTTAATTAGCCCGCCAATTCTTATAGAAGGAATTCTATTTTTAATAGCCCTGAAGGAACTCATAACCACTTCATCGAAGCCTTCAATCTCATACCATGAATGGAAACATCTAAAGGGTTTAGGACCCCAGTTAACTGCTGCCTCAGATAGCTAAATTGCATTATGATCCAAGAGGGATTTAGCAACTAGGCTTTGGGCAATATCTGGGAATAATAACTTGAAGTTAGGAGAAACCAGAAAACGATCCAGGCGGACGAAAGTTGGGGGTCGCGATTGTTGCTCCATGTGAATTTCCCACCATGTAATGGTAAATCCTTCAAACCAGTTTCAAAGATAAACTGATTAAACAAGTCTACTGTAGCCATATTGATTGAAAAACCCATCTTCTCTTCTGCGTGAAGGAACATATTGAAGTCCCCCCTACACACCATGAAATCTGTTTTGAATTCAGTAAATCAAGTAATTCAATAACGAAGATGTTTTTATCCGAATCGATCGAGGGCCCGTACACGTTGACCAGACTGCAAACACAATTCTTAGACAGAAAACAACCTATCAAGGCAATGTATCTCAGAGAAATAATCTTCTCAGAGACCTTGAACACATCCGAATCCCATAAGCAGAGTAAGCCCCCTGAAGAACCAGAAGACGATGATACTGCAAAATCAATATTCGAAGAAGACCAAACCCCTCGGATCAAACTACTATTTATTTCAGTCAATTTAGTTTCCTGGATGAAAACAACATTCGCCTGAGTCTTTGGATAACCCCTTTAACAGCTCGAAGCTTTTCCTTTTTCCGAATTCTCCTAATGTTCCAACTTATAATGGATAGATTCATCATAAATCAGTAAATAGAAACAACTCATTACCTCAACAAGTATTGCGAATTTCACGCTCGAGCTCGCAAATCCTCTTCACTACTGCCTCCTTACCTCCTTTGAAGGAGAACCCCAGTAAATTGCTTACTACCCAAACTTCCTCTGCTTCTAATTCTTCAATCGAGAGGTTAACCCCAGGATTAGGGATACTGTTTGATTCACCTAGATGGATATGAGTTCCGTCCAGAGAGTCCCTAATCTGTTGCCTTAGAACTCTTCTTACTCTTTCCCGGAAAAAGCCCTTCGCGGGTACATGTTTATCGACCCTTAAACGGAGCTCCTCCCTGCTACAAACCCTAAACCGAACATTGACTTCGTTTGTTGTATCAACTCCATCGTAACTATCAGGGACCATTTCAACCGAAAACCCACTGTTGACGACCGACGTTTTCGACTGCTATGGTTTAGGGTCAAAGCAATCATCTTCCCTCCTTTTCTCTGGTAAAAACACCTCCCTATCAATCGAGGTAGATACACTGTGGAAGTTAAAAATATTAGGATTCGGATAAGGGGGAATCCTGATCCAAAGGATTATTGTATAGAGGGTCACCCATAAATGGGTCCCACAAGATAGGCCCACTACCACTATGTGTCGAATTCCACCTATTGGGCCCTTGGTACGTATCCGAATCGATCCTGCCCTTTCCCATACCAGATTTCTCCAAATTTGATTTATCCAGATTGCCTTCAATATTGCAAGCCGAAGATTGTTTGTTACAACGTGGTTTGTTGGGACTTGAACTCCCATTAACTCTTTCTAAGGAGGAAACCGACGGGTCGTTTCCAAGTTCAGGAGACCCGGCAATCTCTCCAGTCACCGTCCGGCCATGACCATCGTGGTTCGGGTTCTGGAGATCATTAGAATTATCATCACCACCGACTTCGGAACCAATTGGGTCTTCAGACCAAATATCTGCGTATCTTTCATTACCATCATCACTAACAATGCCAACATCTTCACCACCATCCTTACGCACTCTGATGTCCACCCGAAATAGTGACCCCATCGACCTAACCCTAATCTGACTCGGAATTTCCAATGGATTAAACACCCTTACAGTTATTCTGGCACGATCTTAACAGTCCTTTCTTAGTGTGTTCTCCTCCGTACCCACGTAAACGCCCCATCTATTACCAATACTAGAGAAAAAATTTCATGCCAACGCGTAAGGGGAACTCCCACAATTTTTTAAAAAAGTTTAAATTAAATCTTTCAACTTTTTTCAAAACTTCAGTTTAAATATTTATTTATTTTTTAAAATAAATTATCTTTTTAAATTCTTTTATCAAATTTGGTCACTATAATCCGAACCGACAGATAATTTAAGGGCCGGAAGGTGAACTGCTAAAGGTCTCTCTCAAATGTCCACATAAGCTGTCACACAAATAATCTAATTGTATCAACAAATTTTAATGGTTTGTTTAGTATTTGAATCTTTTATCTTATGTTATTGATAGTGGTTTAAATATGCCGTCGGCACTTTATTTTAAAACCTAACATTGAAACCTTTGTCAACAATCTTTATAGCAAGTGGTTAAAGTTCTCAATTGACACATTTCCCTTTTCTTTTGTTGCGGGTTTAAAACCCAATAAGAGTAAAAAATTTTCTCCCTTTCCTAGGTAAAATAAAAAAAAACATTGAAATCTTTCTATTATGTTTTTTTTGCCAAATTGATTGGAAATTATAAAAAAGTAAAATATTTGTTTTAGTTGTTTATTTTTATTTATCAATTTGATTCTTAAAAAACTATAAATATAGAGAATTAAAATTCATATTTGTTTTAAATTAGGGGTTAAATTGATAGAAAAAACTAACGTAGGGAACTAAATAATTGTTTTACATTTTTTATTTGGTAGGTCAGTGGTTAACTATAAATCGAATACAAGTTAGGAAAAAATATGAACTTTTAAATAAAAAATAGACTTAATATAAAAATTGCCTAAACTATATCTCTTTTTAATTTTGTGTGCCTAAAGTAATTGGTAAAAACAGGTGCCTAACATTTTATCAGTTATCATTTTAGGTGATCAAAGTTCTAATCTATTACCGTTCTAAGGTTGTGATGTTAAAAAAAATTCACCCAATTAGAGTGACACACGAGGTTTATTTTTATTTTTAAAAAAATCTCAAAATCCCTAACTGAAGATAGAGTTGGTCCAGCGAGGGGAAACATCAAGTCTTGAGGTACAAGATGGTAGGATCTTGTACTTCAAAGGTTGACTGTGTGTTCTAGCCTTAGAGGATTTGAGAGACCGAATTCTTCTGGAGGCTCATCGTAACCTATTTGCTATGCATACAGGCAGTAATAAAATGTATCAAGACTTGCGTAATTACTATTGGTGACCTAGTATGAAGATGGATGTGTCAGAATTTGTGATCGGGATTTTAGCTTGTCAGCATGTTAAGGTCGAACATCAGGTTCCATCGAGATTGCTTCAGCCCATTCATATTCCACAGTGGAAGTGGGATCGGATGACCATGGACATCGTGACTGGTTTATTGTTAACCCAAAGGAGGCATGACACAATTTGGGTGATTGTGAATCGTTTGACCAAGACCACACATTTCATGCATATGCGCATGAATTTCACGCTTGAGAGGTTGGCCCATTTATACATCCTAGAGATTGTGAGGTTGCATGGAATGCCATCCTCGATCATTTCAGATATGAACCGAGGTTTACATTGAGATTTTGAAAAAAGCTTTAAGAAGCTTTGGGTACTAAGTTGCATCTCAGCATCGTCTTTTATCCTCAGACTGATGGTCAGTCCGAGCGAGTTATACATATTTTGGAGGATATCATTCGGTGTTGTATCATTGATTTCGAGGGAAGTTGGGAGGAGCATCTCACATTAGTTGAATTTGCATATAACAACAGTTTCTAATCAAGCATTAAGATTACTCATTTTGAAGCTTTCTATGGGCGTAAGTGTGGGACATATTTGTGTTGGACTGAGCTCAATGAAAAGATGATCGTGGGATCTAATTTAATTAAGCAAACAAAAGAAAATTTTCAAATCATCAAGGAGAGGCTGCAATTAGGTTTTAACAGTTAGAAAGCTTATGCATATTTGAGGCGTAAGCACATCAAGTATGACGTGGCCAACACGATGTTTCTCAAAGTGTCATTATAGAAAAGAGTGATCCGTTTTGGATGAAAATGTAAGTTAAGTCTAAGGTTTATTTGATCGTATGAGATCTTGGAGAGAGTTGGACTCGTGGCTTACCGTTTGGCCTTACTCCCGAAGATAACACACATTCATAGTGTTTTTCATATTTCAATGTTGAGGTGTTATCATTCTGATCCAACACATATCATCCCGGTTGAAAAACCACGATGTTTAGGAATCCACGTGGGAGACCGAGGATGACATGAGGTTGATTTACCCGCATCTCTTTAATCAAGTAAATTTCAAGAACAAAATTTTATTTTAGGAGGGAAGAATTGTAACAACCTAGATTTTTGGATGCTTGAGTTAGTTCACCCGAGCTTTGGGCATTGTTTGTTGGGCCCATTTGGTATGCAAGTGAACCTTCCTTGTCTTTTTTTTGTCTTTTGGGCTTAGGTTGTGCCTAGAGTGTGGCAGAGGAAAGAAATAAAGGGTTTATGTTGTACTTAACCCCATTTTCAAAAGAAAGCTAAAAATTCATTAAGTCTCTACAAAAAAAGAGTGGGATGATCTCACTCTTGTCTTTTGCCTCCCTCTATCCATATACACATATTTTCATCTTTTAGCTCATTCACAAAAAGAAAAAAAGGGCAAATCTCGATTCTTTTACGTTTTAATCTGAGTTAAGGAAGTGAAAATTCGTCATCCCTTTTCTAAAATCTACAAGAAAAGGTAAGTTTCATTAAATATGGTAGTAAGGAGAAATATTGGGTTTTTTGGGGGTTTAGAGAAAATGAACGAAAATGAAAGATTTAGCTACGTTTCCAATTGATAAATTCTTCATTAAACTTTCTTATATTTTCCTGCAATATTGTAATTCGTTTTACAACATCTTGTTGGAGCATGCTCAAAGACAAATCATAAGATGATTGTAAACGACATACTTATTTTATCTTGTTTATTAATAAAAAGCCATTATTATTATTTCAGACATTATCTGCGCATATATAAATAAACTGAATTATAATAAAGTCCTTAGAATAACATGGTTAATTTTGAATGTCCTTAGCCGAGTATTATTGTGGGCATGGACAATAATAATATATTAAGACTAATACGTAGTTGATTGATGACAAAGTGTTGTCATTGATATGGAGATGTCAAAATCAATACATAAACATGTGTTAGAGAATGACATACCGGACTGACCCGCTATGAGCATGTTTCTTGAATTATTATGTGACAATCACAACATTGCTCATAGTGATAACTACATGTTTGATCCTTAGACTTAAGATCATCATTATTTCAACATTGTGAGTGACATATTTTGATACAGCCAAACGTGTGTCGTAACTGACTACAATATAAAGACTGATACTAGATATGTCACAATCTATGTAGTGGATTATGGTTGATCAAGATAAGATTTGTCCCTCCTACATAATAGGAGTAATATCGTAGGCCACTTGATTGAGTGAGAATAGAAATGCATGGTCATGCTCGAATAAATTGATATGAGATATCATAATTATTCGTTTATTATAGTCTACTCAAAAAATCAAGAAATATTAAATGGACTATGCAAGTGTGACTATTCCATGGCTTGTGTCCAATCTAGATATAAGGACAAAAGGATGTAATACATGAAAAAAGTTAATCACGAAAAGGTTATGTCAAACCACAACTTCTTGTAACTTAGGTAGCAATGAGTATTGCTAGATGCCACTAATTGTTTGTAATATTATAATTGTTCAAGATATTACTACTAACATTACATGAACCTACAAGGGTCACACCCTATGATTGAAACACACAAATATCGACTACATAGCATATGTGCAAACTTGTTGTACACGAAAGTAGTTAGAACTAAAATTATTATAATTATTGTATTTATATAGATAATTTTGTTTATATATTTTAATACTAGATAATTATTGTAATTATCAAATACTATTAAAATATATATATATATCTCCAAAAAACCCTAATTAAAGTAGAATTAGATTCTACATATTTAATTATATTTGATTAAATATATTGTATATTTAATGAATCTGAATTTAATTAAGATTAGGGTTTTGGATGCTATATAAAGGTATAAGGTCTAGCAACCAAGATTATGCTAATTGCGAAATACCTCTCTAACAGTTAGAGAAGTAAAATATTGTTCGTTTATTCGAGTGGATTACGTAAAGGTCGAATTGATGTTGTGACGACTAAGATTCGACATCGTGCAGAAGGAATTAGATTCACTTACGTCCATGCAGATTATCATATTTAATTAAGGTAATATTTCATCCTCTTTTCACCCCAGATTCGTTCCTCGTACATGGATTTCTGGTGGAATTCGCCAGATAATTTTTCTGTTGCACCATGGGGTGTACTGGCGTTTCTTTACAGTGGTATTAGAGCCATTTGTATGATATAGATTCAGACGTAAATACTTGGATGATGCTATTGTATGAGATGCATGTTACTAGATTAGGATTTATTCAATTTTTGACAAATATATAATATTTTCGCGCTATAGATCGTTCACGCCAAATCTGATTAAATCATATTGATTGTTCCAAGTGATTAAAAGTTAGTCACAAATTTGTTTGGGTTTCAAATGTTAAGCGTTAACATACACATGTTATAGTTGTATATTAGACTAATGGTTAGTCTATAGACCATGTGCGGGGAAAGTAACAAAGAGTTGTTATTGTAAAAACCTCGTGGATTTTAAAATCCTAAAAAATATGATAATGTTGATAAAAATTATCAAATCGCGCGTAGGAAAAATCTGGTAAGACCTTAATAATAAACCACACCGTTATTATGTTTGTTATGCATGGTTATAGCCCAATAACCCATTTACTTTGGTTTTGTATTTTATAAATACGGCCTACGTGCCATGCCTCTATTTTTTCTATTGTAATTCTCTTCTCATCTTACTCATCCGTATGTAAAACGAGTTTCTAAAATTGTAATATTTACGAAGAAAGCATGGATCAAAGGAGCAGAAGGAATGGGCTGATCAAAGGTGGATTGGATGTTTGAGAAGCAAGCTCTATATTTAGTTTATTTTGGTTCTCCCATTGGCTTGGGAAGGGCCACCTTAGTTTTACGGGCTATAACCATTGCATTTACATTTACTGCTTTACATGTATGTGATACAATGTATGTTTATTAGCATGATGGTAACTGATTAGGCCATAGATGAATGGTGAGATTAATTTAACAAAACCCTCCATATTTAATTAATAGCCATCTAATATTAGCCCGCATTAAAACCTCGATCAGTACTATGTAGGTTCTACTAAAGTGAAATACTCATACCTATCTTGGTTAAACGCAAAGAATAAACAAGTGATATTCATTGGTTGTAATATTGGTTAAACTAGGTTGTCCTAATGAGATTAGAAATCTAAAGGCTAATCATTTGAATAATCATAAGATGATTAGGAACAATAGTTGTTCACCAAATATAGGAGTTACATGAGATGTAATTAGCAAGTGTTGCTTACCTAAATAATTGAATTCTAGGAGTAAAGCCAAAGCTGACTTAGGATGAAATGAAATATGGGTCCTTACCCACTAAAAATACTTAATAGAAAGTTTTTTAAATTTTGAGGGTTGTTAATAGTGGGAATGTTATTTTGAATTTATAAACATGATAAAAACGTACTCATAAATCATATTCTATTGTTGTAGATTTGTTATGGCAAACTCAAACTCGTTATCATTGCGATCTGTCCTTGAGAAGGACAAATTGAATGACTTAAAATTCCTTAATTGGTTCTGTAACTTGAGGATTGTCCTCAAACAAGAACAAAAACTACAAGTCATCGAAGAACCCGTCCCTGAAAAACCAACAGATGATGCCTCCACAAATGAATTGAAAGCTTTTAAGAAATACTCAAATGACATGGTAGATGTCGGGTGTTTGATGCTTGCAACCATGACTCTTGAGCTTCAAAAGCAACATGAGGACATGGTTCCCTATGAGATGGTTACAAATCTCAAAGGATTATATGAGGGGCAAGCACGTCAAGAGAGGTATGAGACCTCTAAGGCTTTGTTTCGATGCAAGATGGTGAATGGAACTCTAGTGGGAACTCATGTTCTCAAAATGATAAGGTATATTCAGACCCTTGAAAAATTGGGCTTCCCTCTAAGTGTTGAATTGGCTACTGATGTTGTCTTACAATCGTTGCTAGATAGTTTTAATCAATTTGTTCTTAATTTCAATATGAATGAAATTAACAAATCGTTGCCACAGTTACTTGGTCTACTTGTAGCGATGTTTTTTCTCGCTAAAAAAATGAAAGTGTTTTGTTTTTGTTTGGAAAATATTTTCTTCCGCGTGGAGTTTTAGAAAACCCGCATTTTATTTAAAAATGGAGTCGCCACCGGCCACTCAAGGTGGACCGGACACCGTAGAAAACCAGAGATTTCAAAATATCGGGTTCGGGAGTCGGTTACGGATGGGGAAGGATTAGCACCCCACACCGCCCAAAATTGGTACTTTAATAATTACCGCTTTATTAATATTAAATTTTCAAGATTAAAGTGACGATTAAATTAAAATTTGGTTATAAATGCGAGTAGATTTTAAAGGCCCCGTTATTCGAGAGTAAACGCCCAACCACTATCACTACGCCTGATACTGGCCCCGTTTACGCTCGAATAAAAGGGCACCGCATTGACAAAATATATGTTCGTTATGTAAACTTAAAAAACATGACAAATATAAATAAATACACTGCAATAAAAATATAAATAAATACTAACATAATAAAATATTAATATAACATAAATAAAATACTAATCTAAAAATACATACATAACTATTAATTTAACACATAAATAAAAACATATCTAACATAAATAAAATAATAATCTAAAACATACATACATATATATTAATCTAACTTATAAATAAAAACATAAATAAAACATAAATTTAAAACATACTAATCTAAAACATAGATAAACATACAAATTAAAAACACAATTTTAAATTAACTACTACTTCATTAAAATATAAAAATTACAACATAAATAAAAAGGAAAGAAAATATACCTAACTAGGAGTTCGAACGACGAACCCTGACTGGACCCCACCGAGATCTACCACGACCTCTCCAAAAAAATTAACTAGATCGGACCTAAAATAGGACCCCGATCGAACCGGTTAGGACCGTGGATATTACCCCGGTCCTGGGCTAGCCGAATTGGCCTGCCCCTGCCGATTCAAATTGCTGCTTGCAATTTCCAATTGCAATTGCAATTGCTTCTTTTCCATGGCTTCTCCCAATTCATGCCGCTGCCTCCTCTATTTATAGGGGGAGGAGGGTGACGTGGAGCTTTGTGCTCCACTCCCCTCCCCCCTTTTTTATTATTAAATTCCTTTTTTTTTGCTTTTTTCTTTTTTTTTATTAATTTTATTATTATTATTTATATATATTATTACAATAATACTAAAAATACTAAAAACTCGTACAAAAATGAGTGATTACAGTTGCCCCTCTTTGCTTGTTCTTGTGAAACGAGAACAAAGCAAAGATCAAAAGCACTCATCTTTGTCTTATCTGGCTAAACTTCTCTCCTTTTGACGCGTGTCTTCTTTCTTCGGTAGATCTTCATTCTCTTGGCGATGTCTTCTTTTTTTTTTTGTTTTGGTTGATCCACCTTGTCACTCTCGGGAAGCAAAGCCTTCAAAATGGGGGTTGTTTGTTGGGGAAGCCAAATCGTGTTCTTCTTGCTACATTATTGGTAATAAGCTAATACCTAAAGAGAGTTCGACCCAGCTGCAACACCGACGAAGAGGTAGGGTCTACAAAATTCGATCCAGCTGCAACACTGACGAGGAGGCAAGACCGATAGGTGAAAGTTTTGATGTCTGATCCAGCTACAACTCTGACTAAGAGGCGAGATCAGAAAACTGACAATTTTTTCTTTTTTTTTCTTTTTCTATGCTTTTGTTTCTTTTTCATATTTTTGATTTTTTCTTTTTTTTGATTTTTTCTTAGAACATTGATACAACTTGAAAGTTGGTGAATTTTGACCAAGCTACAACACCGACGAAGAGGCATGGTCTAAAGTTAGTAATGTTGATCTAGCTACAACACCGACGAAGAGGCAGGATCAAGAGTTAGTGAATTTGGTCTAGCTACAACACCGACGAAGAGGCAAGACCGGAAGTTAGTGAATTAGGTTTAGCTACAACACCGAAGAAGAGGCGAGAACCGAAAGTTAGATTTGACCAAGCTACAACACCGACGAAGAGGCAAGGTCTGAAGATTTGATCCAGCTACGACACCGACGAAGAGGCAGGATCGAATAGTTGTTCTTTTTTGTGATCAAGCTACGACTCTGACGAAGAGACATGATCAGAATTTGGTTGAAAGCTTATTTTTCATTTTTCATTTTTTTTGTTTTTATTTATTTATTTTTTTCTTTCTTTTCTTCTTTTTTCTTTTCTTTTTCTTTTTCTTTTTTCTATTTTCTTTGATTTTTTCTTCTTTTTTCTTTTTTTGATTTGTTTTCTAGCTACAACATTAATAAAGAAAACTTGAAAATCAGTAAAGTTGGATCTATCAACGGAGAAATGCAGAAATATTAATCGAACCCTACTACACCATTAGCGGATAAGTAGGGCAAGCAAGAATCGACCTAGCCACTCCATCACGGAGGATGGATGGATCGGATAATGATGGCTGGAACCGCTACACCATCAGCGGAGAGCGAGGATCGAGAGGGCGACGGGAGCTTGGACCCGGTCACTCCATCAGCGGAGGATCGGATTGGACAATGACGACACACCGAACCGGCTACACCATCAGCGGAGAGCGAGATCGAGAGGGCGGCGAGCTTGGACCCGATCACTCCATCAGCGGAGGACTGGATTGGACAATGACGACCTAGAACCGGCTACACCATCAGCGGAGAGAAGGATCAGTGGACGACGGGAGCTTAGACCCGGTCACTCCATCAGCGGAGGACTGGATTGGACAATGACGAACTGGAACCAGCTACACCATCAGCGGAGAGCGGGATCTGAGGGCGACGAGAGCTTGGACCCGATCACTCCATCAGCGGAGGACTGGATTGGACAATGACGACCTAGAACCGGCTACACCATCAGCGGAGAGCAGGATCAGAGGACGACGAGAGCTTGGACCTAGCAACTCCATCAGCGGAGAGCAAGATCAGAGGACGACGAGAGCTTGGACCTAGCAACTCCATCAGCGGAGAGCAAGATTTGATAATGACGACCTAGAACTGGCTACACCATCAGCGAAGAGCGGGATCTGAGGGCGATGGAAGCTTGGACCTAGCCACTCCATCAGCGGAGGACTGGATTGGACAATGACGACCTAGAACCGGCTACACCATCAGCGGAGAGCAGGATCAGAGGACGATGAGAGCT
This sequence comes from Hibiscus mutabilis, assembly GCA_019671005.1. NCBI lineage: Eukaryota > Viridiplantae > Streptophyta > Magnoliopsida > Malvales > Malvaceae > Hibiscus > Hibiscus mutabilis. The sequence goes on along the minus strand of CM033714.1, from coordinate 16,272,197 downwards.
TGGACCTAGCAATTCCATCAGCGGAGAGCGGGATCTAAGGGCGACGGAAGCTTGGACCTGGCCACTCCATCAGCGGAGGAACTAGATCGGGCGATGAAAGTTGATAAATTTTCTTTTGATTTTCATTTCATTCATTTTTTCTTCATTTTTTTCATTTTTTGATTTTTTTCGACTTTTGATTTTTTGATTTTTTCTGTTTTATTTTTTTCTATTTTTTTCAACTCTATTTTTTGATAATTTTTTTCTTTTTCTTGAACTGTACAAAGAAATAAGACTTGAGGAAAATTAGGTCTGGTTGCACCGTCAGCAGAGAAACAAGACTTGAATACAAATTTGATCTGTTTGGGGAAATGTTCGGATCTGTTGCACCATCAACGGAGAAACGAGATCTTCAGGATGTCTATATTGTTGCACCATCAGCGGTAAAACAGAATCTGAAAATTGTTGGCCTATCAACAATGAAGAAGGCAAGATCTGGAAAAGTCTACTTCTGTTGCTCTACTGGCGGAGAGGTTTGACCTACGATGAAAAAAACATTAATCAGTAAATGTTCACAAAATTTTCACTGTTACCTTTTATTGATGTTTTAGCATCCTCTTTGTGTTTGGCCTCCTCTATGACTAAGGTTGGCCGTCAGGTTGTTGCCCCCACGGTTGAGGATGTTCGGTCTCTTTTTGAACCTGTTGTAAGCAAAAATGCATACATGATTTTTATGCCTAAATGCATGTGTCTATCTTAAATGCATGGTGATTTTGGTGTATGCACTTAATCTAAATGTATGACGTATGCAAGATGAATGCATGAATGTGATATGATTTTTTTTGCCCTCAAAGGGATGCCCGACTCCTCACTGGTCCCGTCAGGATCTTGGTTTTTTGTATGTGACGGTGCCCCAACCTCAACTTGGGTTCGATCAGTCATCTGGGTGCATGCCCCAACATTTTATTCATCCCTATGCCATCGTCTGAAACTGTTCTTGAATTTGACACTTTGAGTGTGGATTATGTTGCCCCCTAGGTTGGGTTTATAAATTGTGTGTTGGTTCATGGCAGCTCATTATTATTATTATTATTTTGGATTAGGTGCATTTTTGCAGACTGTGGTCAAAGATGCAAGAGTTTGACTCGACAATGAAGGCTGGACCTTGGAAAAGAATGCCCCCGGACTTGGACCTTGTTAGAGGCATAATGTTTGTAAAAGATGTGGGGGTGCTTTTGGACATGCCCCATGACAAAATTTTTGTAAGGAGCTTTGTAAGGTGCTAGATCGACCATCTTTGTTGTGTTTAATGACGCAACCCGAGGATTATTTTTATTATTCTAAAAATGAATGCATGCAAAATGTGTCCTAAATCGATGCAATGCAAAATTAAGATTGTGATGATGTTGTGCAATGATGCAGGTGAACTCAGTGCGATGAGAATAAAATAAAATGAGTTAGTACCAAATAAAATGATTAATATAACAAAAATAAAGTAATAAAAACTGTACATAAACAAGAAACAAGGCACCAGAGCCTAAATAAGGTGACCACTAATCGGGCAGAGTTTTATATGGCTCTAAAGGGTTGGCTCCTACGGCTCACTATATGCAGTTTTGGTGCTAAGAGGTACCCGAATTGTCCTCGCTGTCCTCTACTAAGAGTAGCAAGCCCCCCGGTCATCACCCATTATAGGCTCCTTTCAGCCGGGTTCAACTTAGGGGGACCCATTCGCTTATGCCTGCACGAAGGAACGATATTCTTACGAAAGCATAAGGTAATCGAGCCCCGAAGGTACTTGCTAGGCCTACACGGGAGAACGATATCTCCACGAAAGCATTAGCGTTTTTCCCCCACTTAAAAAATACGGGTTTATATGCCAAATTTTAAATGCGTTAAAATAAACGCGCAATTATAACCGAATGTTAATTTAATAGTCACTTAAATCCGGAATTTCTGATATTAATGAAGCGGTAATTATTTGAAAAAGCTCGACTCTCATTTGTTTTTTTTTAAACAAAAATTTCCCCAGCAGAGTCGCCATCTGTAGCGATGTTTTTTCTCGCTAAAAAAATGAAAGTGTTTTGTTTTTGTTTGGAAAATATTTTCTTCCGCGTGGAGTTTTAGAAAACCCGCATTTTATTTAAAAATGGAGTCGCCACCGGCCACTCAAGGTGGACCGGACACCGTAGAAAATCAGAGATTTCAAAATATCGGGTTCGGGAGTCGGTTACGGATGGGGAAGGATTAGCACCCCCACACCGCCCAAAATTGGTACTTTAATAATTACTGCTTTATTAATATTAAATTTTCCGGATTAAAGTGACGATTAAATTAAAATTTGGTTATAAATACGAGTAGATTTTAAAGGCCCCGTTATTCGAGAGTAAACGCCCAACCACTATCACTACGCCGATCATCGGCCCGTTTACGCTCGAATAAAAGGGCACCACATTGACAAAATATATGTTCGTTATGTAAACTTAAAAAACATGACAAATATAAATAAATACACTCATGATAAAAATATAAATAAATACTAACATAATAAAATATTAATATAACATAAATAAAATACTAATCTAAAAATACATACATAACTATTAATTTAACACATAAATAAAAACATATCTAACATAAATAAAATAATAATCTAAAACATACATACATATATATTAATCTAACTTATAAATAAAAACATAAATAAAACATAAATTTAAAACATACTAATCTAAAACATAGATAAACATACAAATTAAAAACACAATTTTAAATTAACTACTACTTCATTAAAATATAAAAATTACAACATAAATAAAAAGGAAAGAAAATATACCTAACTAGGAGTTCGAACGACGAACCCTGACTGGACCCCACCGAGATCTACCACGACCTCTCCAAAAAAATTAACTAGATTGGACTTAAAATAGGACCCCGATCGAACCGGTTAGGACCGTGGATATTACCACGGTCCTAGGCTAGCCGAATTGGCCTGCCCCTGCCGATTCAAATTGCTGCTTGCAATTTCCAATTGCAATTGCAATTGCTTCTTTTCCATGGCTTCTCCCAATTCATGCCGCTGCCTCCTCTATTTATAGGGGGAGGAGGGTGACGTGGAGCTTTGTGCTCCACTCCCCTCCCCCTTTTTTATTATTAAATTCCTTTTTTTTGCTTTTTTGCTTTTTTATTATCATGTTATTATATGTTATGTTATTATCTAATTGAAAACCCAAAACATTATTATTATGTCCTTTATTGCTATTTGCGTGTCAACTAGTAGCATTATTATAACTTTTATTGAAAACCAGAAAACTAAAAAAATACTAAGTTAATTAAATAAAAGCCCAATGAAATAATAACCCAAGTTTATATATATCAGTCCAATATACAAAATCCCAATCAAATATATATACATATAGTACATTCGGCCCAACTAATTAAACCCTAATACTGATGCCCTCCTATCTATTGCAGCCGCCTAATGCCAGCCGTCAGATCTGGATGGGATATGACGGTCCAGATCGATTGAGAGAGACTTTCCAGCTTTTCACACGCGCCTCGTCATCTCCCCCCACGTGTTGCACGATTGTTCAACTCTCTTCGGCCGCGCGTGTGACACACACCCGCATCTGTTGCCCTTCAAGGTCACCTCCACGTCGACAGAAGAAACCAACAGCCAGGCACCACGTCTTCCGCAGCTCCGCCATGTCAGTTCAAATCAGCAGAGCGTTGTAGCCCACGATATTTCTCTCTGGTCCCCGTTTCTCCAATGCTTAATTACATGCAAAAGGAACGAAATAGCAGAAAATTGTGAAGAAGTTAGGGGACATGCTCAGAAACGCACCAACAACAGCAGAAGCAATATGAATCCAGACAAAAAGGATGTGTAATTAGCCAATAGGGAATTTTTTGATTTCATTCTTTTTTTCCAATTGAGTGTAATATCAGAGGCTATATAGCACAAAGCCCTAAACTATTGTATTTCATTCGGCAATCAAGAGGAATAGAGCAAAAGAAAAAGCAAGCAAACCCTCAAGCATTTTTTGAGGTATACCCCCTTTCTCGTTCATTTCAAAGCATAACCAGTTTATAGAAATGAGGTCTCGATTTCTTACCCTAGCGTCGTTTTGGCTCCTTTACGCCGTTGTGTTTCCTTGCCGGTGACAAGGCCCTTGGTCTCCCGTGACCATACAGTGGTGAACCAGTGAGAAATCTAACGCCGATGAGTGGTCTCCAAGTTGGGTTTATTTTTTTAAATCTGTTTGTTTTCAAAAAAATATGATAAATTTTTGTTGTTTATAGGTAAAAGGAGGGTCGGATCTAGGTTTTGGTCAGAAAAAAGGGGTTGTTTCTAGGGTTTTGGGTTTTGGTGGCCCCCAATGGACGGCGGCCGACACAGCAGGGTGGCGGCCGATTTTTGAAAACCGCGACAATTTTTGGGTTTGTTTGTCGGTTTCTGGGTTTGAGGATGAACACACGGCGGTGTTTATCCTCGTGTTGGGAGGAAGAAAAAGGCCGAGAAGGGTTGTTATAAAGCTTTTTTGTTTTAATTTTTTTGTCTTATATAACCGACCCTCGTTATTAAATTGGTAAAATTGTGTTATAAGTCCCCCTGCCCTGCCTTAATAATGCCCGCGGTCCTTCCGCGTAGACAAATCACGTTGTAGGTCCCTCCGCATGGGATAATCACGTCTGATAAGCCATTCCGCTTTTTTATTACTCCCGTAGTCCCTGGAATTTTAGGGATTTTGCTATATCGACCCTTTTTTATATACATGCTTTAATTTTTGCTATGAGATTTGTTTCTTTGGGCATTTCAGTCCTGATTTTTGTGTTTGTGCTGTAATTTCTTGTTAATATTATTTTATGTGGCTTGATATGTATTCTTCCGTCACGTTTAATATGTATATGGCATTTAGTTTTTATAAAAGTTAATAAGTAGTTTGTATAACCTATAGTTCTCTTAATATATAAAATACGTTTATGTATAATATAGTTTTATATAATATATAATTTGGTCTTCTTCATAATATATAGTTTTACATAGTATATAATGTATATGTTTTTAATATATAATGTATAAAGTTTTTGTAGAATTTATATACAATATAATTTTTTAAAAGTATTTAATATAATTTTTGTAAAGTTTAAATTTTCATTGTATATAATATTTGGTTATATAGTTATAATTTATATTATACATTGATTTGTTTAGTTTTGGGCTTATGGTGCTTAGTTTGGGCTTGCCTTTGTTTTGGGCTTAGGGCATGTTAGATTAGCCTTATATTAGAATTAGGCTAATTAATTTAATTAATTTTGGTCGTGTGCTCGTCTAATAGGGGCACGATCTTTAAATTAATTAAGTTAATTCTAGGATTAGACTTTTTAGAGCCTTAGCTAGGTTTATGTTCGAATTAACTTGGTGAATTTAAATTTATCCCTGGCTTATTAGGATAAATGTTAAATTCATTAAATTAATTGAACATTTCTTAATTACTTTTAGGATAAAATCAATTGCAAGTTTAGATTGACATCTAATTTTAAGCCATGGTTAATTAACTCAATTCGTATTAAATGGTGCTCTTGGCTCATTGGAACACTAGTTTAAAATCGATTGAGTTAATTATCAGGTCACAAGACAACTCATAATTTGTTAAGGGTTTTTAGTCTTTTAGGGCTAATTAATTTAGGGTTAATACTAGAATCACCTAATTAGCAATTAGATCACTAATTAAATTTCTATAATTTGGGCCTTTTAGGGGGCCTTTGTGTGTTTAATTTTCAATCCCTTGTTTGACATTCATTTTATTTGTCATCATTTGACCCGTTTGATTTACATGTCAATTAATTTCACTCATAAAAGGGAGGTAGTCATTAATTCCGATATTTGTGTCGTAACAGTCCAAGCTTAAAGGATGTTGACCAGATGTTTGAATTAATCCTTACCGACTCAAGGAAAAATTAAAACTTAACCAAATCGTTACATCATATCTAAAATGCTTGCATCATGCATAAAGGTGACGTGCGAGATTCGAACCATAAATTAACACGACGGTCTGGCTTATTCGATGTCAGTTTAATCTATGGTCCAATGTATCGTCAACCTTATTAATTAAATGTCCAATTTATTCTAATCCATAAATTTGATAAAGCCCGTGTAATTAAGGATAAACTTTCAATTAAGTACGCCGATTTAAATTCAATTCAAATTCCAACAAATTCCATCAATTTGAAAGAAACAAATATCTAAGTACCGATTCTTGGGGCGTGATGGGAGTGCTAATCCTTCCCCACGCGTAACCAACTCCCGGATCCTTTCACATTGAATCTCTGGTTTTCTATGGTGTCCGGCCTACCTTACCCAAGTGGCCGGTGGCGACTCCAAGTTTTCATTGTTTTCAAAAGATTACGATTTTTCAAAAGAAGTTTCCCTTCTAAACAAATCTTTTACAAAAAGTGAGATACTTTAGTAGTTTTCAAAAAACGTCACTACAACATGGAGACTCCGCTGGGGACATCAAGTTTGTTTTTACAAAAGAGAGTTAGTCCAAAAGAATATTCGCTGCCTTAAAATGATGGAAAATGTTGGAATTTCAATTGAGTTTAACGAGGTTGATCATTTCCTGAAAATATGGCTAAGACTGTATGGGCTTTGATAATAGGTGGGTTTTGGATTAATTTTTCATTTAATTTCTAAGGAATCACCGATATTTGTTGCATCATGTTCATCAAGCTCTATACCTGAGCTTCGCCCCTTAAGTGGGAGTGAAACGCCACATACCCACGTGAGTAGCCCTACACGGGTTGGTAATTCACTTCCGGAACCCACACCTTTTGACACGTGAGCAGCCCTCTACGTCACTAGGTTGTTCTTTCCCTCGAACCGAAAAGAATTCACAAGCTTATAACGGGTCAGAATTGGGGTTCTTATTACCTTAGTAGGTAATAAGATAGGTTCGGGTACCCTTGTCTAGAACCAAACACATGTGTAAGAATCTAGGAAACCTACCCCGTTAGAGCCATGCGGATAACTCTAGTGAACTAGAATTTATGTGGTTAGGTTCATTTCCTTATGTGTTTACCTTGTGCTTATTTTGTTTTACGTTTATCTCTTCTTATTTCTGTTTTATTGTTTATCTTATAACTAACACTTCTTTTTGTTTTCTTCCTTTTTATTCTTTTACCCTTCTTTTGCATATCTCATCATATCATGAAGAACACATTGAGTTGGAAATAGTTTGAAGTTAAAGACTAGATCAATGGGAGACTTAGTCCGTAGCAGTGATGAAAAGAATTCCGATGTTCAGATATGGTCGGAAGGGGAGAAATTACATGATGGAGACAATATTGTCACTGGGTTTAGATCAACCATGTCAGCCACGACATTCATGAATACCAAGTTTAACGATGTTTCTGAATTGAAGCTGGTTTGGAACAGTTGGGATTTTGAAACAAAAAGTACTTTTAGAGTGGAGTATGGTGACATTGCGTACTTACTAGAAGTTATAGTTGATCAGGCACTACTACAAGCCTTGGTGGATTTTTGGAACTCTGCCTACAGATGCTTTACGATTAGTAACTTTAACTTAACTCCAACAATCGAAGAATACCAGGACCTCATAAATTGCAAGAAGATTGACATGAATTGGGTATATTCAAAGCTAAGTAAGAACAAAGCCTTCCGAGGAAAGTTGAAGAAGTTCTCAGATATGTTATCATCTTAGGTCAACATCAAGTCACTACTTGGAACAACAAAGAGTACCTTAAATGGGGGATCTTAGCTCTAGCCTCTGTGCATCCCATTGGCTGAGTTCAGCAGAATCTTTTTGCTTTGTTGATCTACGGATTGGTACTATTTCCCCGAGCATTGGGACTCATCGGTCCATCAGTTTTGGATTTATTTGATCGTTTGGATAGTGGGACTAATCCAGTACCTGTAATTTTGGCCAAGATTTTTTGATCTTTGAGGTTCTGTCGGGAGCATGGTGGAGGTCACTTCGAGGATGCCCGCAGATTTTGACTGTTTGGTTCTACAACTACCTCTGGACCAATCCTAGTTTTTCAAGCCCCCTTTATGACGGCAAGTTCTCGCCCTTAGAAGAATTCATGCAAAAGAGTGATCGGCCAACCCGAAGATCCGAGGAAGTATGGTAGGATGTCCTCTAAAATCTAAAGGAGGAAGATATAGTTTGGAGAGCACCGTGGTTGTTGGCGAAGAACATTCTCTATAGATGCGGAGAGCATTTGTGGGTACCACTACTTGGCCTTTAGGGGCACACCGCGTATGTACCTCTTCTAGTTTCGAGAAAGTACGAGTCGAAACAGTTTGTGCGAGACACCAAGGGACTAAATGAGTTCAACGTGGATTATGCAAAAGAGAAGGGATACAAGACGATGGTATACAATGCTTCTTCAACTTGGAACAACGCAAGACAAGCTAGAATCGTAAATGCTCCATACATGGTTACTCCCGAGTACGAAGCATGGCGATTTAGTCGTGTTAATGACAACATTCTCCACTTGAATCCCGATGGAAAGTGATATGTGGAGGAAAGATTGGCCACACTTCCAACTGAGGCTGACTTGATGAGGAAATAACTTGAAGAAGAAAGAAAGAGGTACCTCAAGCTCGAGGAGAGAGCCCATCAAGAAAATTTTGACTTCAAATTAAAGAAGACGCAGTTTGAGGGAGTGGTTAAAGATCTATAGAAGAGAAAGGATGAGTTGGAACTTGAATTCAAGATGGAGAAGGAAGAGATTCAGAAGATTAAAAGGTTGAATAAGAGCAAAAAAGTCACGGAAGGCAGACTAAGTGAAGGGTTAGAACTCCAATTGAAAGAGGAGAAAACAAGAGTCGAGAACTACAAAAGAATGTTTTATGAGCACAAAGATCAATCGCTCACTTTAACTGAAGAAGTAAAGAATATACGAATCTCTTACTCGAGACAGATTGAAAATGATCAACACCAAAATGAAGCTTTGAAGGATAAGGTGAAGTGCTTGGAGAAATCTCTTTTCAAGTATAAGGGTTCAACTAGTAAGCTGAAGGCCAGCAGCTTGGAGAATCAAGTCTTGATGACTCGCGTTGATGAGTTGGAAACCTAAGGTTCAACAGCTCAAGGATCACTTGGAAAGCCTTAAGGGAGCGATCCAAGTACTTCTGACGCTGAGTTTAGAGAAATTGCACTTCGCTGCCTACACATTTTGGAGGCAGGAACAAGAGCTGACACATTGGATGACCCAGATGCAAGAGGTTGCCCAGAAAATACAAATTTTGGCAGAAGATGCTACCAAACTTCATGACTGTGTGGACGGTGATTCTGAGGAAGAAGAGAGGATTGTTTGGATTTTGCAGGAGATCATTGACCTCGATACTACCCTGAAGCCATATATGTAGTTGGTTCTCTTAAAGTTATTGTAACAAGACAACGTTTTCATTAATAAAGTTGTTTGACGATGATGTTTGCCAAACTTAGTGTCGCTCTTTGCATTTATACATCTTTCTTTCATTTACATTCTTTGTTAAAAGCTAATAATCATCTAATTAGTACAATTGCTTGCTTTCTTAATTAATTGCCATTTATTAATTAAAATGCTTTATATTTCAGAAAGATTGCATTTTTGCTTCTTAAAAATTGTCATCATTCCACACCCGCTCAAAATTAAAGCAAATGGAGGAGAGCTTTGCCAAGTTGGAGGCGGACCTATGTGGCCAATTGGAATGAGCCCAACAGGAATTAAGGGACACCATCACCAAGTCTCAGCAGGACATGATGGAGGAAATATCCCAGCTGCTGCAAGCTCGGCTAGGACCAGATCCGAGAGGGAAGAGTACCTTTGAGAATCCTGCCCAAAACTCGAGGGATCGCCCTCATGCCTAGATCGTCCAGAACCCCCTGCTCACTGACCCTTCTCTTGATCCCCTACAAGGGGCATCCTCCTCTCATATCGGTCTAGCTCATCAAACTCAACCGGGAGTGACCTTCGGGAATCCTGAAGTTATCGGGGACAACATCCTAGAATTTGATGAGTTAGAGAAGATGAACCAAATGAAGGCAAAATTCACTAATCAATTGGAGGATACTCGTAAAGACCTAGAGGAAAGGTTTCGAGTGAAGGAAGACGAGGATGGCTCACATTGGTTAAGTGCTAGGGAACTCAGTTTGGTCCCCGATATGGAGATCCCCTATAAGTTCAAGACCCCCGATTTTGAAAAGTTTGATGAAACCACCTACATGTCTGCTCATATAATGATGTTTTGCCAGAAGATGGTTGGGTTTACCAACAACGAGAAGCTCTTGATTCACTATTTTCAGGACAACTTAGTAGGATCTGCTTCGAGGTGGTATAATCAACTGACCAGGGCCTAAATTAAGTCATGGAGGGATCTGGCAAAAGATTTCATAGACCAATATAAGCATGTAACCAACATGGTTCCCAACCGAATACTGTTGCAGGGCATGGAACAAAAACGCAACGAGACTCTTCGTGAATACGCTCAAAGATAGAGTGAAGTGGCAGTACAGGTTGAGACGACGCTTCACGAGTATGAGATATCCCTAATGTTTGTAGATACGCTAAAAGTGACGTTTTATGATTGATTGATCAGCAATCCTATTAGCAATTTCGTAGATATGGTTATGACTGGCGAACGCATTGAAGCGGCCATCAAGAGTGGAAGGATCGATGGAGGGGATCATTCGCGCAAGCAATACAAGAAAAATGACCCTGAGGTGAACAATACAAACACCTTTGAGGAAACCAAGAACTTCACCATCTCCCAGCCACAAGCCCCAGCAGGGAATTCTAGAAACTTCAACAAGAGAGAAGATAGGGGACCCAAGAAGGAAATGGAGGAGAGATCCTTCACTCATTTTCAAATCTCTTACAAGGAGCTCTACTCACAATTGTAAAAGGGCAATTTAGTTCGTCTTTATCATGTTACTCCTTACAACACATCGTACCCAGTATGGTATGACCCCAAGGTTTATTGGGAATACCATGCCGATGTTCTGGGGCATTCGATTGAAAATTGTGTGGCATTCAAGAAGTTTGTTCAGAACTTAATCTGGATCGGAGTGTTACAATTGGGAGAACCAAGCACGACCAACAACCCCAACCAAATCATGGAGGTCAAGGCGTGAATGCTATTGAAGACGAGAATGCTAAAAAAGCTAGGGAGAACATGTCTGAGGTTTGGTTACCGTTAACATGAGTTTTCCAACAGTTGTACATGGCATGCCTTATTGACCGGGGAATGGTGATTGTGGAAAAAAGGTTGTGGCCCATATTGTGAGTACCACTAATTAGAAGATCATGAGATTCAAGGTTGTGAGGAGTTCTGTCAGCTAATACAAGCTATGATGGATAGGAAAGAGATTGAGTTTTTTGAAGAAGAAAAAGGAAGGAAAGAAGGGGAAGTTTGTGCATCGAAAAGCCAGGAGACCAAGTATAGTGCCAAGAGACCGCTCGTTCTTGGTCTCCAGCTAAGCAAAACAAGCGCACCGAAGGCAGTCCCCCAAGATGATAATTACTTCTTCGAGGTTGTTTCCTTTCAAGGATACGTAGATGGTTCCATGGAACTACACTGCAAGCATCACAATGCCGGGTTCCTTTAGTTTACATGGAGGAGAGAACATGAAAATAGGGATGAAACCCATTTAAGAAGAACATTTGGAGCCCAAAGCCGGAGAGGCAAAGGATATGGGGCATCTCACGAGGAGTGGCTGATGCTATGCTTTGGAGAACCTAAAGGCACCGGGGGAAGCAAAAGAGAAAGACAAGGAGGTTGAAGTTTAACCCAAGAAAGTTTTCGGAGATAACCCACCGCCGAGAATTAAAGAACCGGTCATAAAAACTCATGCTCAAGAGTTTTTGAGGTTTTTGAAGCACAGTGAGTACAACGTCGTTGACCAGCTTCAGAGATAGTCAGCTCGAATCTCCGTGCTTGATCTTTTACTGAACCCAAAGAAGCATCGTGAGGCCCTGCTGAAAGTTTTGAATAAGACCTATGTTGCAAAGAATATCTCAGATAGGAGGTTGGATCAGATTGTCAGCCATATCACTGACGTTAATCACATTACCTTTGGTGATAACGAAATCCCAATAGAAGGTACGAGATCCACTAAGGCCCTGAACATCACCACTCACTGCAAAGGTCATGTGTTGTCGGCGTACTAATTGATAACGACTCAGCGTTGAATGTTATGCCATTAGCTACACTATAGCGACTACCGATCGACAATTCACATATACAACCCTATCATAATACGGTGGGAGTTTTCGATAGGACCCAGAGAGATGTGTTCAGGAAGATAGAAGTACCCCTGTTCATCGGTCCTACCGAATACGTGGTCAATTTTATGGTTATGGATATTCAGCCATCTTACAACTGCTTGTTAGGGAGTCCATGGATACACTCAGCTGGCGTCGTTTCGTCCTCACTCCATCAAAAGTTGAAGTTTGTCACCGAGGGAAAATTAGTGACAGTGAACGCCAAAGAAGTCATTGTCGCCTCAGTGACTTCGAACACACCATACATCCACACTGATGAGGAAGCGATAGAGTGTGCCTTTAGGGCCTTGAAACTTGTCAATGCTACCTTTTTTGCCGAAGGAAACAAGATTCCATGCCCTAATCTTTCCAATTGCACTAAGATGGTGGTGTACGAAACCCTAAGTAATGGAGAAAAGAAAAAGAAAGGCTTAGGAAAGAATCTGCAAGGACGCTTTCTTTCCATCAAGGTGATCCACAATGTTGACCGCTTCAGACTCGGTTACAAGCCAAATTTCTTACAAAAAAGTCAAGAATGAAAGAGGAAGCAAGAACAAAAGAAGGTCAGGCTTAGAGGGGAAGACATCCTATGGGCTCCTATCATCTATAGAGACTTCAAGGGCGCCTTTATATCTGGAGAAATACGAAATCTGGAGGTGGACATCCAAGAGGCAAATCGAGAAGGTGAGAGGTGCCTCTAAGAAGAGTTGATCTGTGAAGCTTTTGAAAAGATGAACGTGGACATGATTGGTGACGAGAGTGAGGTTAATCAATTTCTGGCTAAGATTCGCCCTTGCCTCCCAAGAGAAGAGCTCAACAACTGGACCTTTGGGGACGAACCGACATTTTCTAGGAACAAGTCAAAACCTCTTAATATAAACTATATGAATAATGTGGAACCCAATCCTGAAGTAGATTTTGAATGACCCACGTACTTGGTGGAGATAGAAGAAGAGGATGAGGAGATTCCCAATGAGCTGCTAAGGATGATGGCTAGTGAGGAAAGGCAAATCCTTCTACACCAAGAGAAGATATAGATTTTAAATTTTGGGACTGACGAAGAAAAGAAAGAAGTAAAGATTGGAGGTACCATGTCGCCAAAATTCAAGCAGGAGTTGGTGGAATAGCTTGTAGAATAGGATGTATTCGCGTGTTCATTCCAGGATATGCCAGGCTTAAACACAGATATTGTAACACATAAGCTCCCCATTAGGCTAGAATGCAAGCCTATCCAGCAGAAGCTTCGAAGGATGAGGACAAACATGTTGTTGAAAATTAGAGAAGAGGTAAAGAAATAGTTTGAGGCTAGTTTTTTGGAAGTTTCTATGTACCAGAATGGGTGGCTAACATAGTGCTGGTGCCGAAAAAGGAAGGGAATGTGCGTATGTGTATGGATTATAGCGACTTTAACAAGGCGAGTGTTAAGTGTTCAAAAGTACTATTTTTATTACCCTTTTTATTCATATTATTGCTAGACTTAGGCTCAAATTAGCTGCATTATTAGCCATTCATGCATGTTTGCATCGTTTCCTTGGTGGACAAGCTTGATTTCATATTTTGCTTAATTTTGTGGAAAAAGATACTGCTTTGGTGTGTTTTGTGTGTGTGCAGAATCACTTGCCAAAGCAAGGCTGAAACCAGTTGCCAGGGCAATGCATGAAGGAGATGCCGAGCTAGTTTCCAGGGCAATTTTCTATAAGGGATAAGATGATATGGTAGTCAAAATTGATGACTAGATAAGCCCAAGATGACGTGGAGCAAAGTTAAATCCCAAAGGAGTTTGATTTCCATGAAGAGGTTAAAGATAAATTAAATCCCAAGAAGATAGGAGAAGTTATAGAAGGAATTTAAATATAATAAAGAATTATATTCTTTAAAGATATTTAATTCCAACTTAACTTCCTCCTCAAAAAAGACTTTGACCTAGCCCTATAAATTGAGGACCAAGCCGTCAAATCCAAAGGGAGAGAGGAGATAAATTTTGACAAAGAGAGAGGATAGAAAATTGGGAGATTTCGATAAGAGAGCAAGGGAGAGGAGAGATTTCGAGAAAGGCTCTAACCTTTCTTCATATTTTTCTTTCTTGTTCAATTAGGTTTATGTTAGGAATTCTTTGTCTTGTGTTTCTTTGGAACCTAGCCATGAACTAAATCTATTTGGATAAGGTTATTGTGTTTTGTGGTTGTGAGAAACAATTGGATTTTGTTTAGGCAATAAGAGTTTGCACTTTCAATTCAAGGTTTACTCATTCTTGGTTTTTCTTCTTGTTTTCGAGTGAATTGGGAGAGGATCTCGTAACTTCATCTATTTATCTAATATCGGGAGATTTAGATTCAAGAAACGAATGAGTATGGTCTTTATTCAATCTGTCGATGGTGAAGATTAATCCAGCTTAGGAATAAGTTAAGGATTTCAACGGCTAAGAGGAGCGCAAGTTGGTTGTTGTTCACCCTTGATTCACGCAGGGATATATTATCAAGGCATGCACAAATAGCTAGAGTTTTGACTTAGGGATAAGAAGAAACCATTGAAGAACGCTCTGCCGAACCTTGAAGTTGCTGCCCAATCGCCCAAGTAGTTGCCTAGGCAACCGTCGATTAGTTGCCAAGGCAACCCCGCTGCGCTAGTTGCCACGACAACCGAGTTGCCATTGCACTCTTTTACCAAGACGATCCAATTGGCTATCACTCCTCAACTCTCGATAACCTGGCCTATTCTCTCTCATTTGATTACATCTTCTTTTACTTATTTGCTTTATAGTTTAGTTGTTAGTTAAACTCCTACAATTTTCTACTTGTGTTCTTTTACTTTTTACAGTGCAAGAGATTAGATTCTTGAAGTGGCACCAATCCATGTGGAGACGATATCTTTTATACTATAACTTGTGACGTGTACACTTGCACAATTTCGGAGCACTTATTACGCGCAACAAGTTTTTGGCGCCGTTGCCGGGGATTGGCAATAGCAACTTTGTTTTTTATTTTCTTGCACTTTTTATTTTTCTTGTTTAAGATTCAAAGGGTTAACAAACTTTGGTTTTGCATTGGTATATGACCAGGGTGAGACCAATTACACCAGAATATCCCTTTGATCTAGAAATCGAACGAACCTTGCAAAGACTCAAACGAAGGTTAAGAGTAGCAATGGCTAATCAAGACGGCAATATGAATCAAGATGTTCCAGCATGAGGAAGAGTGATTCTTGCATGAAACAGAACTATTCGAGACTATCTTGAAAGACTTAATCCAGGAGTTGTCACACCTGAAATTGAAACCGACCACTTTGAGTTGAAACCGGTGATGTTCAATATGATCAACACAATTGGTCAATTTGGCGGCTCACCAACTGAAGATGCATGACAACATCTTAAATCTTTCCTCGTGATTTGCAATTCATTCAAAATACAAGGAGTCACCCCCGATGTTTTACGACTAAAATTATTCCCCTATTCACTGAGGGATAGGGCGAAAGTATGGTTGAATAGTATTTCTACCGGATCAATAGTATCTTGGACCGATCTTTGTCGTGATTTCCCTGTTTGATTTAATCCTACAAATTTGACTGATAAGCTTCGTAACGAAATTACTTCTTTTCAGCAGGCAGATGATGAATCCATGTACGAGGCTTGGGAGCGATATAGAGAACTTCTACACAAATGCCCCCTACACGGATTCCCGGTGTGGACACAAGTAACAATGTTTTACAACGCTGTGAATACACCAACAAGAATGATGCTAGATGCTTCGGCAAAAGACATACTCCTAGATAAGTCACCGGAGGAAGCAATGCAAATTCTAAACAGGCTTGCCAAGAATGATTATCAATTCCCATCTGCTAGAAGAGGAGGAGTTAGACGCCAAGCCACAATACATGAACTGGGATCATCAGACTCAATTTTGGCACAATTGGCTACTCTAACCAAGATGGTCCAGAACATGCAGAAACCAAACAACACATAGGAGGTCAAGGTAATGGATTCCTTTTGTGAGTTATGTGGTGGTAACCATGATTCTTTTGAATGTATGCAAAATCCGAAATCTAGCTTTTATGTGGGGAATTACAACCGGAACAACAATGTGATGTCCAATACATACAATCCAGCTTGGAAGAAGCACCTGAATTTTTCATGGAGTAATCTCAACAATGCACTAAACCAGAACAATTAGAATGCACAAGCATCGGGATTCCAGCAGAATATGCTACGACAACAGTTGCCGCAGCAACAACTGATAACATCTAGTTCTTTGGAAAATTCTCTCAATACTTTATGTTGAAAACTGAATCTTATATGGCTGAGAATAGTAACTTCATAAAAAGAACTGATGCTTTTATTAACAGGACCGAGATGAGATTGCAAAACCAAGAGGCAGCAATCAAATCATTAAAAAATCAAGTCGGACAATTTGCTCAAAACCTGAATACTAGACCGCAAGGAGGTTTACCTAGCGATACTGAAGTCGCAAGAGGAACTGGCCATGAGCAATGTAAGGTGATCACCACTAGAAGTGGCCAACAACTTAAAGAGGCTCAAGCTCGCTCATCAAACAAAACTCCACAAAAAGAACAAGACGAACTCGGCAGCAAAGCCTCAGATGCTGAACCAGGAATTGCCGCAGCAACCAACGATAAGCATGCCTCGGCAACCAGCGATAAGCATGCCTCGGCAACCAGCGATAGGCACGCCATGGCAACTGATAAGTGTTCAAAAGTACTATTTTTCTTACCCTTTTTACTCATATTATTGTTAGACTTAGGCTCATATTAGTTGCATAGTTAGCCATTCATGCATTAATCCATGTTTCCTTCAATCGTTGAGCTTGATTACATAACTTGGTGATTTTTGTGGAAATAGATGCTGCTTTGGTATGTTTTTGTGTGTGTATGTGCAGGATCACTTGCCAAAGCAATGCCGAGCTAGTTGCCAGGGCAATGCATGAAGGAGACGCCGAGCCAGTTGCAATGGCATTTGTCGACAAAGACAAAGAGCAATATGGATGTCGAAATTCATGACTTTACAAGCCCAAGATGACATGGAGCAAGGCCCAAGCCCAAAGGAATTTGATTGCCATGCAGAGATTAAAGAAGAATTAAATTCCAAGAAGATAGGAGAAGTTCTAATAGGAATAAAATTATAATAAAGAATTATATTCTTTAAAGATAATTTAATTCCAACTCAAACTCCTCCTCAAAGAAGGACTTTGGCCTAGACCTATAAATATCAAGGAGATTTCGACAAGATGCATAGGGAGAGCAAGAGGGAATTTCGACAAGACCAAGAGAGGAAGCAAAGGGGAATTTTCGACAAGCTTCATATTTTCTTCCTTGTTCGATTGGGTTCATGCTAGGGATTGTTTATCTTGTGTTTCTTTGGAACCTAGCCATGAACTAAATTTACTTGGCTATGGTTATTGTGTTTTGTGGTTGTGAGAAACTATTGGTTTTTGTTTAGGTAATAAGAGTTTGCACTTTTCTATTTCAAGGTTTATTCATTCTTGGTTCTTATTATTGTTTGCGAGTGAATTGGGAGAGGATCTCGTGATTTCATCCATTTATCTAATATCGGGAGAGTTAGATTCAAGAAACGAATGAATATGATCTTTATTCAATCCAATGATGGTGAAGATTAATCCGACTTAGGAATAAGTTAAGGATTTCAACGGCTAAGAGGAGCACAAGATTGGTTGTTGTTCACCCTTGATTCACGCAGGGATGTATTATCAAGGCATGCACAAGTAGCTAGAGTTTCGACTTAGGGATAAGAAGAAACCATTGAAGAACGCTCCGCCGAACCTTGAAGTTGCTGCCCAGTCGCCCAAGTAGTTGCCCAACTAGTCGCCCAAGCAGCCATCAATTAGTTGCCAAGGCAACCCCGTTGTGCAAGTCGCCACGGCAACTGAGTTGCCCGTGCACTCTTTTACCAAGACAATCCAATCGGCTATCACACCTCAACTCATGATAACCTAGCCTATCTCTCTCATTCGAATTCATCTTTTCATTTACTTAATTGCTTTCTAGATTAGTTATTAGTTAAAACTTCTATAATCATTTACTTGTGTTTTTACTTTTTACAGTGCAAGAGACTAGATTCTTGAAGTGGCACCAATCCCTGTGGAGACGATATCTTTTATACTATAACTTGCGACGTGTATACTTGCACATTTGCGTAGCACTTATTACGCGCAACAAGTTTTTGGCGCCGTTGCCGGGGATTGGCAATAACGACTTTGTTTTTACTTTCTTGCACTTTCTTTTTATTTTTCTTGTTTAAAATTCAAAGGGCTAACAAACTTTGGTTTTGCATTGGTATGTGACCAGTATGAGACCGACTTCACCGTAATATCCCTTTGATCCGTAAATCGAACGAACCTTACAAAGACTTAGACGAAGGATAAGAGAAGCAATGGCAAATCAAGACGGCAATATGAATCAAGATGTTCGAGCAGGAGGAGGAGTGATTCTTGCACGAAACAGAACTATTCGAGACTATCTTGAAGAAGATCTTGATGGACTTAACCCGGGAGTTGTCGCACTGAAATTGAAGTCGACCACTTTGAGTTGAAACCGATAATGTTTAATATGATCAACACAATAGGTCAATTTGGCGGCTCAAAGAATCAAAGATGCACGACAACATCTGAAATCTTTCCTCGAGATTTGCAACTCGTTCAAGATACACGAGTCACCCCCGATGTCCTACGATTAAGATTATTCCCTATTCACCGAGGGATAGGCGAAAGCATGGTTGAATAGCATTCTGCGGATCCATAGCATCTTGGACTGATCTTTGTGGTGATTTCCTTGCTAGATTCAATCCTACAAATTTGACTGATAAGCTTCGTACGAACGACATTACTTCTTTTCGGCAGTGGATGATGAATCCATGTACGAGGCTTGGGAGCGATATAGAGAACTTCTACACAAATGCCCCCTACACGGATTCCCGGTGTGGACCCAAGTAACAATGTTTTACAACGCCGTGAATACACCAACAAGGATGATGCTAGATGCCTCGGCAAACGGCATACTTCTAGATAAGTCGCCGGAAGAAGCAATGCAAATTTTAAACAGGCTGGCCAAGAATGATTATCAATTCCCATCTACTCGAAGAGGAGGAGTTAGACGCCAAGCCACAATACATGAACTAGGATCATCAGATTCAATTTCGGCACAATTGGCGCTTTAACCAAGATGGTCCGTAACATGCAAAACCAAACAACACACATG
Organism: Hibiscus mutabilis; assembly: GCA_019671005.1. Lineage (NCBI taxonomy): Eukaryota > Viridiplantae > Streptophyta > Magnoliopsida > Malvales > Malvaceae > Hibiscus > Hibiscus mutabilis. The sequence goes on along the minus strand of CM033714.1, from coordinate 16,252,721 downwards.
AAGTCAAGGTAATGGATTCTTTTTGTGAGTTATGTGGCGATAACCATAATTCTTCCGAATGTATGCGAGAATCCGAATCTAGCTTCTATGTGGGAATTACAATCGGAGCAACAACATGATGTCAAATACATACAATCCAGCCTGGAAGAAGTACCCGAATTTTTCATGGAGTAATCCCAACAATGCTCTAAACCAGAACAATCAGAATGCACAAGCATCGGGATTCCAGCAGAATATGCCACGGCAACGGATACCGCAACAACAACCGACGACATCTAGTTCTTTGGAAAATTCTCTAAATGCTTTTATGATGAAAACTGAATCTTATATGGCTGAGAATAGTAATTTCATAAAAAGAACTGATGCTTTTATTAACAGGACCGAGATGAGATTGCAAAACCAAGAGGCGGCAATCAAATCATTGAAAAATCAAGTCGGACAGTTTGCTCAAAATCTGAACACTAGACCACAAGGAGGTTTACCTAGCGATACTGAAGTCGCAAGAGGAACTGGCCATGAGCAATGTAAGGCGATCACCACTAGGAGTGGCCAACAACTTAGAGAGGTTCAAACCCGCCCGTCAAACAAAACTCCACAAAAAGATCAAGATGAACCTAGCGGCAAGGCCTCAGATGCTGAACCAGGAATTGCCGCGGCAACCGGCAATAAACATGCCTCGGCTACCGACGACGCCTCGACAACTTGCGATAAGCATGCCTCGGCAACCCCAGTTGATAATGCCTCGGCAACTCCAGATGTCCCGGCAATGCCGTCAATCAGGTTTCAAACCAATGAAAGGATCGAAGATATCCGACTTCCACCACCATTCCCACAAAGGTTGAAGCGACAAAAGCAAGAATACCAATTCAAGAAGTTTCTTGATATCCTAAAGCAAGTCCACATCAACTTGCCACTGGTGGAAGCAATTGAACAAATGCCAAACTATGCCAAGTTCCTTAAAGACATTGTGTCCAAAAGAACAAGGCTATGAGAGTTTGAAACAGATTGTCTGCGCGACAGAGGGATGCATGGCAATGTTGCACAATCGTATGCCACCCAAGTTGAAGGATCCCGTAAGTTTCACAATACCACTGTTCTATTGGAAATCACTATGTCGGGAAAGCATTATGCGACCTTGGGGCTAGCATAAACTTGATGCCTAAATCAGTTTTCCGTAAATTAGGAATCGGAAGGCAAGACCTACAATGATTATCTTGCGAATAGCCGACAGATCCTATGTGCATCCAGAGGGAAAAATCGAGGACATACTGGTAAAGGTTGATAAATTTATTTTTCCCGCTGACTTTATTGTTTTGGATTGTGAAGCAGATGAGCATGCACCTATCATTCTCGGGAGACCATTCCTAGCAACAGGGAGAACCTTGATCGACGTTGAAAAGGGAGAACTCACAATGAGGGTGAATGACCAGCAGGTCAAACTAAATGTGTTCCAAACACTAAGGCATGCCGATGATCCAGAAGAATGCCAACTACTTCATGCCACGACAGAGTTTAACTTCGATGAGGAATTTAGTTGCCTCGGCAACTACATTGCCGACCAAGAGGAACATGAAGAGTATGAAAAACCGGTCGATGAGGAACAACAAGAAGAGGCAAATTGGCTAGTCAACCGACCAGGTACATACTTTGAACCACTGGACTACTCAGGTAAGGAAGGTAAGCTCGAAAACCCCTCTATCGAAAATCCACCAATTCTTGAGTTGAAACAATTGCCAGAGAAACTGAAATATGTATACTTAGGGACCGATAATACATTACCTGTAATTATTTCTTCTAAGTTACAGCCTGAGCAGGAAAAGAAGCTGATCAACATGTTGAAGCTACACAAAAAGGCAATAGGGTGGACAATTGCCGACTTGAAGGGAATTAGCCTGGCGGTGTGCATGCACAAGATCTTGTTGGAAGATGATCACAAACCTTCAATTGAGGCCCAGAGGAGACTGAATCATGCCATGAAAGGGGTTGTAATGAAAGAAATCATCAAGTGGCTTGACGCCGGCATTATATACCCTATCTCCGATAGTACGTGGGTAAGTCCGGTACAATGTGTACCGAAAAAGGGAGGTATAACAGTGGTAAGCAATGAAAATAATGAACTTATCCCAACTAGGACTATGACCGGTTGGAGGGTTTGTATGGACTATAGAAAGCTAAACAAAGCCACTAGGAAAGATCACTTCCCATTACCCTTTATTGATCAAATGCTTGACCGTCTTGCGTAAAAACCCTTTTATTGTTTTCTTGATGGTTATTCAAAGTTACAATCAGATTGCCATAGCACCGAAGATCAAGAAAAGACAACCTTCACATGCCCATACGGTACTTATGCCTTCCGAAGGATGCCGTTCGGATTGTGTAACGCCCGGCAACCTTCCAAAGATGCATGATGGCGCTCTTTTTTACATGGTCGAAGACTTCCTTGAGATCTTCATGGATGATTTTTCGGTTTTTGGTAATGACTTCACGGCTGTCTCGGCAATTTAGAGAGTGTTGGCAAGATGCGAAGAAACGGACTTAGTCCTCAATTGGGAGAAATGCCACTTTATGGTAGATGAAGGAATAGTGCTCGGCCACAAGATTTCATCCAAGGGAATTGAAGTAGACAAAGCCAAGGTGGACGTGATCGAGAGATTACCCCACCAAATTCAGTTAAAGGAATTTGAAGTTTTCTCGGACATGCGAGTTTTTTACAGAGGTTCTTTCATAATTTTTCTAAAATCACTAAACCCTTGTGTAATCTGCTTGAACATGATAAAGTCTTCGATTTTGATGATTCTTGCACCCAAGCATTCAAACCCTAAAGAAAAAGCTTACCTCGGCACCCATTGTCGTTCCACCGCATTGACGCTACCTTTTGAGCTCATGTGTGATGCAAGTGATTTCGCGGGTAGGAGCAAATCCTAGGCCAACGCACGTAAGAAGACCTTCCATGTGATATACTACGCTAGTAAAACTCTTAATGGTGCTCAAGTGAATTACACAACAACGGAGAAAGAGTTACTAGCTGTAGTTTTCGCATTTGACAAGTTCCGATCCTATTTAATTGGTACAAAGGTAATTGTCCATACGGACCATTCGGCAATCAAATACTTATTTGCTAAAAAGGATGCTAAACCTCATTTGATTCGTTGGATATTACTTTTACAAGAATTTGATATTGAAATTAAGGACAGGAAAGGAACAGAAAATCAAGTGGCCAATCACTTATCACGTTTGGAACACAATAGGGAGGAGGACGCGGATCTAAAGATATGTGATGCATTCCCGGATGAACAAATTTTAGTTGCCTCGGCAACCCTCGACGCCTCGGCAACCATGGATGCACACGCTTCGGCAACTCTCGACGCCGCAGCAGTCCTTGACGCGCACGCCTCGGCAATCTTGGGAGCAGTCGCCACGGCGGCACATGCCTCGGCAATACCCTGGTACGCGGATTTAGTTAACTTCCTTGTTTGGGGTATTTTTCCTTATGGCATTACTCACCAAGGGAAGAAGCGGTTCCGCCATGATGCTAAGCATTACTTTTGGGACGAGCCTCTTTTGTTTAAACAATGTGCGATCAGGTTATACGCCGATGTGTCCTCAAGAAGAAGAGCAACAGAATGTACTCCGGCAATGCCATTCTTCACCCTATGGAGGACATTTTGGAGGAACTCGTATCATGCCAAAGTCTTGCAATCCGGTTTGTATTGGCCAACATTGTACAAAGATGCCCAAGACTTTTACAAGCAATGTGATCGTTGCGGAGGGATCGGGCAATATCTCTAGACGACATGAGATGCCGCTCGAACATCATCGAGGTGGAACTGTTCGATGTATGGGGATCGATTTTATGGGACCTTTCCCATCTTCATTCGCAACCTCTACATCTTACTCGCCGTCGACTATGTGTCTAAATGGGTAGAGGCAAACTGCAGTTCCCAACGACGATTCCAAGACCGTGCAACGATTCCTGCAGAAAAAACATATTTACAGGGTTTGGGATGCCGAAAGCAATTATCGCGATGGGGGCAAGCATTTTGACAACAGACTAATTGCCAAGATGTTGCAATGCTTGGCATATCACACAAGATCGCCACGGCATATCACCCACAAACCAACGGGCAAGCGTAAATTTCCAACCGGGAGTTGAAGGGAATACTCGAGAAAGTTGTAAATCCCTCAAGGAAGGATTGGTCATTAAGACTAGATGACGACTTTGGGCATATCGCACCGCATTCAAAACACCCTTAGGTATGTCCCCTTCCGACTTGTCTATGGTAAAACATGTCATCTACCGGTGGAAATCGAGCACAAGGCGTCTTGGGCAATCAAGACCGTGAATATGGATTGGGAAAGTGCCGGACAAAAGCGCTTGATGGATCTCAATGAGATAGAAGAATTTCGTGCACTCGCCTATAACAATGCACGAATCTACAAGGAGAAAACAAAGCGATGGCACGACAAGAAACTGTTGCCACGACAATTCACGCCAGGGCAACTAGTTCTCCTATTCAATTCTCGGCTAAAACTTTTCCCGGGAAAGCTGAAATCAAGATGGTCGGGACCATTCGAAGTCGTCAAACCATTCTCTCATGGTGCCGTGATAATCAAGTCCATCTCTGACAACCATGAATTCAAAGTTAATGGACAAAGATTAAAGCACTACAATGGTGCCCATGTGGAACGTAACAAGGAAGTGGTCAATTTAGGAGATGCATGAGCATGCTCTCCCTTTTGATATTTTTATTTTTATTTATTTTTATTTTTTTCGATTATTTAATTATTTATTTTTCATTTTTTTCCGATTTTTTTTATTTTATTATTTTGCCGATTATTAGTAGTTTTAGGATAGATTTTTTTTATTCAAGTCTAAGAATCCTATTGCACATCTTTATTTATTTTCTTTATTAGTTCATGAGAAAGAAGGAATTCTAAACCAAGTAGGAAAACATCGTCAACAAGGAAACTAATGGGCTGAATCTAAGGCTTATATAAAGCCTCCAATTCATCCTAACCAAAACCCCTTTGTCGAAAATCCCTTACCAAACCCTAAACCCTTTTTTCAATTTCCCCAATCCCAACCACCTATCTTTTCTATAAAACCCATCACCCTTAACCTATTCCTACTTTCTATCTTGCAACTTTTTAGTTTCTTTTCTTTTCTTTTCTTTGTTTTTACTCACAACCAAGATCATACATGGCATCCAAGATTAAACTTTTAGTTCATCCAAGTTCCTCCAAAGAACCAAGATACAAGAAGTTTGCTACACCGGTTCAAGAAAGATTTCAATCCAAGTTTGAAAGCCGGAAGATTCATGAAGAACAAGGCTTTGAATACTCCAACTCTCATCAAGATTTCGGCCTTGAACCATTCATCTTCAAGAGGATTGCACATCAAAAGTGGCAAATCTTTTGCCATCAACCGGAACCGGGTAACATCTCATGGGTAAGAGAATTCTATGCTCACTCACCTAACCCGGATAATCCTTATGTTTTTGTTCGTGACAAGGCCATACTTATAAGTCCCAAAAGCATCAACACCTTTTACGGACTTTACATTGAGAAGGACGAGCATCCAGCCTTCGTTGACCAAATCAATCCCAAGCAACTCGACAAGGTGCTTCAAGAACTCACTCAACCGGGAACTCATTGGAACGACGGTAAATACAAGGGCACGGTAAATCGCCTTCGGCTTAAACCCGAGGCAAAACTATGGAATAAGTTTGTTAAAACTTCTTTAATGCCCTCCACACACAATACTACCGTTGATATACCACGTCTTTTGCTCATACATTCTATTTTGCATAATCGCATCATTAACATTGGAAAAATTATCTGTGATGAGATTTTTGTATGCAGCTCAAAAGATAAGGGTTATCTTTTCTTCCCTTGCTTAATTTCTAATCTTTGCAAGGAGATGCATGTCCCGAGTGAGTCTACCGATGAAAAGGCCCTACCCAAGTCTGGTTGGAATCAAGCACTAATCCGGAAGCTAATGGGAGAGGCACCGGAAGATTCTTCAAGGCCTCCAATTGCCACGGCAACTCCTGCCGCCGCGACAATCCCTAATGCCCAAGCACCTAACGCCAGGGCAACTCGGCCATTAATCCCGGGACACTTTGAAGCACTTTTGAACCCATTGACAAGCCGCCTAAGGCAAATTGAAGATCGGCAACTAATGTTCATGCGGTACATGAAGGAGCACAACAATGCCATCACCCAAGTCATCCTAGAAAAGTACCCGGACAATCGTGTGCCGTTCCCAATCTTTCCCGCCGATATCCTTGCCACGGCAACCAAGGAAGCTGACGCCACGGCAACCAACCCTGACGATGCCCCGGCAACCACTGCAAAAGCCAAAGGTAAAGCACCTATGCCCGAATCAACTCCTACGGAATCATTTTCTGATTTTTCAGATTCGGACGAGTCCTCCATTGAACCAATAAAGACCGCACCAATTGAATCCTCCAAGCGAAAAGCCATTGACATTGATGAAGAGGATGATGAGGACAACCCCGTACAAGGATCGATTCCACCACCGACAACAAGAAAACAACCATCGCGTTCAAGCAAGAAAATCAAGATGCCAACTAGAAGGAAACTAATCATCTACGATGACGAACTCTCGGAGTAAGTCCTCGTATGCATTTTTATTTTTATTTTTCGTTATTTTTATGCATGCATTGAGGACAATGCCTCACTCGAGTTTGGGGGGGGGATTGTTATTAGTAATTACCATGTTTAGTTACATTAATCTTAAGCATTACATTTAGGATACATAAATTGCTTGCCATGCCTTTAATTGGAACAAGAATTGCTTAGATTTGATGAATATTCAATGATGACTTTACCAATGCACTTAATTGATAGAATTTTTATTCTAGGATAACCATGGAAAAAACTTAGAATTTTACTATGATGCTAAATTTGATGAAACACTGTTGTGGTTTGATTGATTTAAGGAGTTCTAGTAAACTTAGGTTGATAATTAACTAATTGGGGGATTAGAATAAAAATTGGATGAATGCTAGAGGTGCCCGAAATTAGCTCTAGCATATGCTAAAAAAATTGATCACTAGAGGTGCCCGAAACTGGCTCTAGGAGACGTTAAAATTTTTTTAACTAGAGGTGCCCGAAACCGGCTCTAGTCGATTAAATTAACTTAAGAAAACTAAAAATAAAACACTAGAGGTGCCCGAAATTGGCTCTAGTTAAAACATGTTAAAAAAAACCCAATGAAGTAATTTGAAAACCTATTGTTTGCATAGAATCCGAAAAATCAACTTGCACACAACTCCGCACACACTCACAAGCATTATAGTTTGATTCCGAGTAACTCCTCGTTTTTCAAAAAAAATAAAAAACCAATCATACTTTGTGCCCCGTTCAGAGAATTGAAATCAAGTTCAAAGCTAAGTTTGTGAAAATTTGAAGTCTTGGCAGGTAATTATGAGTTTGCATTGCTTGAGGACAAGCAATAGTTCGAGTTTGGGGGTGTGATAAGTGTTCAAAAGTACTATTTTTCTTGCCCTTTTTACTTATATTATTGTTAGACTTAGGCTCATATTAGTTGCATAGTTAGCCATTCATGCATTAATCCATGTTTCCTTCAATCGTTGAGCTTGATTACATAACTTGGTGATTTTTGTGGAAATAGATGCTGCTTTGGTATGTTTTTGTGTGTGTATGTGCAGGATCACTTGCCAAAGCAATGCCGAGCTAGTTGCCAGGGCAATGCATGAAGGAGACGCCGAGCCAGTTGCCATGGCATTTGTCGACAAAGACAAAGAGCAATATGGATGTCGAAATTCATGACTTTACAAGCCCAAGATGACATGGAGCAAGGCCCAAGCCCAAAGGAATTTGATTGCCATGCAGAGATTAAAGAAGAATTAAATTCCAAGAAGATAGGAGAAGTTCTAATAGGAATAAAATTACAATAAAGAATTATATTCTTTAAAGATAATTTAATTCCAACTCAAACTCCTCCTCAAAGAAGGACTTTGGCCTAGCCCTATAAATATCAAGGAGATTTCGACAAGATGCATAGGGAGAGCAAGAGGGAATTTCGACAAGACCAAGAGAGGAAGCAAAGGGGATTTTTCGACAAGCTTTATCTTTTCTTCCTTGTTCGATTGGGTTCATGCTAGGGATTGTTTATCTTGTGTTTCTTTGGAACCTAGCCATGAACTAAATTTACTTGGCTATGGTTATTGTGTTTTGTGGTTGTGAGAAACTATTGGTTTTTGTTTAGGTAATAAGAGTTTGAACTTTTCTATTTCAAGGTTTATTCATTCTTGGTTCTTATTATTGTTTGCAAGTGAATTGGGAGAGGATCTCGTGATTTCATCTATTTATCTAATATCGGGAGAGTTAGATTCAAGAAACGAATGAATATGATCTTTATTCAATCCAATGATGGTGAAGATTAATCCGGCTTAGGAATAAGTTAAGGATTTCAACGGCTAAGAGGAGCGCAAGATTGATTGTTGTTCACCCTTGATTCACGCAGGGATGTATTATCAAGGCATGCACAAGTAGCTAGAGTTTTGACTTAGGGATAAGAAGAAACCATTGAAGAACGCTCCGCCGAACCTTGAAGTTGCTGCCCAGTCGCCCAAGTAGTTGCCCAACTAGTCGCCCAAGCAACCATCAATTAGTTGCCAAGGCAACCCCGTTGTGCAAGTCGCCACGGCAACTGAGTTGCCCGTATACTCTTTTACCAAGACAATCCAATCGGCTATCACACCTCAACTCACGATAACCTAGCCTATCTCTCTCATTCGAATTCATCTTTTCATTTACTTAATTGCTTTCTAGATTAGTTATTAGTTAAAACTTCTATAATCCTTTACTTGTGTTTTTACTTTTTACAGTGCAAGAGACTAGATTCTTGAAGTGGCACCAATCCCTGTGGAGGCGATATCTTTTATACTATAACTTGCGACGTGTATACTTGCACATTTGCGTAGCACTTATTACGCGCAAAAGCAACCCCAGTTGACGGTGCCTCGACAACTCTAGTTGCCCCGGCAATGCCATCAATCAGGTTCCAGACCAATGAAAGGATCAAAGATATCCGACTTCCACCACCATTCCCACAAAGGTTGAAGCGAAAAAAGCAAGAATATCAATTCAAGAAGTTTCTTGATATCCTAAAACAAGTCCACATCAACTTGCCGTTGGTTTAGGCAATTGAACAAATGCCGAACTATGCCAAGTTTCTGAAAGACATTGTGTCCAAGAGAACAAGGCTATGAGAGTTTGAAACAGTTGCCGCAACAGAGGGATGCATGGCCATGTTGCACAATCGCATGCCACCCAAGTTGAAGGATCCCGGAAGTTTTACAATACCTTGTTCCATCGAAAACCACTATGTCGGGAAAGCATTATGTGACCTTGGAGCAAGCATAAACTTGATGCCTAAATTGGTTTTCCAGAAACTAGGAATCGGGAAGGCAAGACCTACAACAGTTATGCTACAGCTAGCTGACAGGTCCTATGTGCATCCAGAGGGAAAAATCGAAGACATACTAGTAAAAGTTGATAAATTTATTTTTCCCATTGACTTTATTATTTTGGATTGTGAAGCAGATGAGCATGCACCTATAATTCTCGGGAGACCCTTCCTAGCAACAGGGAGAACCTTGATCGATGTTGAAAATAGAGAACTCACAATGAGGGTAAATGACCAACAAGTTAAACTAAATGTGTTCCAAACACTAAGGCATGCTGATGATCCGGAAGAATGCCAACTTCTTCATGCCACGAAAGAGTTTGACTTTGATGAGGAATTTAGTTACATCGGCAACTACATTGCCGATTAAGAGGAACCTGAGGAATATGAAGAAACGATCGATGATGAACAACAAGAAGAGGTAAATTGGTTAGTAAATCGACCAGGTACATACTTTGAACCACTGGATTACTCAGGTAAGGAAGGTAAACTCTAAAAGCCCTCCATTGAACAACCACTGATTCTTGAGTTGAAACAATTGCTAGGGCAACTAAAATATACTTACTTGGGAACCGATAATACATTGCCTGTAATTATTTCCTCTAAGTTACAGCCTGAGTAGGAAAATAAGCTGATCAAAATGTTGATGCTACACAAGAAGGCAATAGGGTGGACAATTGCTGACTTGAAGGGAATTAGCCTGGCAGTGTGCATGCACAAAATTTTGTTGGAAGATGATCACAAACCTTTGATTGAGGCCCAAATGAGACTGAATTATGCCATGAAAGGGGTTGTAATGAAAGAAATCATCAAGTGGCTTGACGCTGACATCATATACCCTATCTCGGATAGTACATGGGTAAGTCCGGTATAATGTGTACCGAAAAAGGGAGGTATAACGGTGGTTAGTAATGAAAACAATGAACTCATTCCAACCAGGACTGTGACCGGTTGGAGGGTTTGTATGGATTATCGAAAGCTAAACAAAGCCACTAGGAAAGATCACTTCCCATTACCCTTTATTGATCAAATGCTTAACCGTCTTACAGGTAAACCCTTTTATTATTTTCTTGATGGTTATTTAGGTTACAATCAAATTGCCATAGCACCAGAAGATTAAGAAAAGACAACCTTCACATGCCCATACGGTACTTATGCTTTTCGAAGGATGCCGTTCAGATTGTGTAATGCCCCGACAACCTTCCAAAGATGCATGATGGCACTCTTTTCAGACATGGTCGAAGACTTTCTTGAGATCTTCAGGGATGATTTTTCTGTTTTTGGCAATGACTTTGACAGTTGCCTCGGTAATTTAGAGAAGGTGTTGGTAAGATGTGAAGAAACCGATTTAGTCCTTAATTGGGATAAGTGCCATTTTATGGTAGATGAAGGAATAGTGCTCGGCCACAAGATTTCATCCAAGCGAATTGAAGTAGACAAAGCCAAGATGGACGTGATCGAGAGATTACCCCTACCAAGTTCGGTTAAAGGAATCTGAAGCTTTCTTGGACATGCAAGTTTTTATAGGAGGTTTATTCGTAATTTTTCTAAAATTACTAAACCCTTGTGCAATTTGCTTGAACAGGATAAAGTCTTCAATTTTGATGATTCTTGCGCCCAAGCATTCGAAACCCTGAAGGAAAAACTTGCCCCGGCACCCATTATCGTTCCACCCGATTGGACGCTACCTTTTGAGCTCATGTGCGATGCAAGTGATTTCGCGGTAGGAGCAGTCCTAGGCCAACGCACAGGTTAGACCTTTCATGTGATATACTACACTAGTAAAACTCTTAATAGTGCTCAAGTGAATTACACAACAACGGAGAAATAGTTACTAGCCGTAGTTTTCGCTTTTGACAAGTTTCAATCCTATTTGATTGGTACAAAGTTAATTGTTCATACAGACTATTCGGTAATTAAGTATCTATTTGTTAAAAAGGATGCCAAACCTTGTTTGATTCGTTGAATATTGCTTTTACAAGAGTTTGACATTGAAATTAAGGATATGAAAGGAATAGAAAATCAAGTGGCCGATCACTTATCACGCTTAGAATGCAATAGGGAGGAGGACGCAGATTTAGAGATAGGCGATGCATTCCCAGATGAGCAACTGTTAGTTGCCTCGACAACCCTTGACGCGCATGCCTCGACAATCCTTGACGCGCATGCCGCGGCAACTCTAGACGCGCACGCCTCGGCAACCATGAAAGCAGTTGCCATGGAAACACATGCCTTGTCAATACACTGGTACGCGGATTTAGTTAATTTCCTTGTTTGTGGTATTTTACCTTATGGCCTTACTCACCAAGGAAAGAAGCGATTCCGCCATGATGCTAAGCATTAATTTTGGGACGAGCCTCTTTTGTTTAAACAATGTGCAGATCAGGTTATACGCCGATGTGTCCCTGAAGAGGAGCAGTAGAATGTACTCCGACAATGCAATTCTTCACCCTATGGAGGATATTTTGGATGAACTCGTACCGCGGCCAAAGTTTTGCAATCCAATTTGTATTTGCCAACACTGTACAAAGATGCCCAAGAGTTTTACAAGTAATGTGATCGTTGCCAGAGGACGGGCAATATCTCTAGACGGCATGAGATGCCGCTCTAAAACATCATCGAGGTGGAATTGTTTGATGTATGGGGGATTGATTTTATGGGACCTTTCCCATCTTCATTCGGCAACCTCTACATTCTACTTGTCGTCAAGTACGTGTCTAAATGGGTTGAGGCAGCTGTAGTTCGCACCAACGATTTTAAGACCGTGCAATGATTCTTGCAGAAAAATATATTTACACGGTTTGGGATGCCGAGAGTAATTATCAGCGATGAAGGCAAGCACTTCGACAACAAACTCATTGCCAAGATGTTACAACGCTTTGGTGTATCTCACAAGATTGCCACGGCATATCACCCACAAACCAATGGGCAAGCAAAAATTTCCAACCGGGAATTGAAGGGTATACTCGAGAAAGTTGTAAATCTCTCTAGGAAGGATTGGTCAGTAAGACTAGATGACGCACTTTGGGCATATCGCACTACATTCAAAACACCCTTAGGTATGTCTCCCTTCCAACTTGTCTATGGCAAAACATGCCATCTACCGGTGGAAATCAAACACAAGGCATATTGGGCAATCAAGACCGTGAATATGGATTGGGAAAGTGCTGGGCAAAAGTGTTTATTGGACCTCAACGAGATAGAAGAATCCCGTGCACTCGCCTATAACAATGCACGAATCTACAAGGAGAAAATAAAGCATTGGCATGACAAGAAACTATTGCCGCGGCAATTCATGCCAGGGCAACTAGTTCTCTTATTCAATTCTCGGCTGAAACTTTTCCCGAGAAAACTGAAATCAAGATGGTCGGTACCATTCAAAGTTGTCATACCATTCTCCCATGGTGCCGTGATAGTCAAGTCCATCACTGACGAACATGAATTCAAAGTCAACGGACAAGGACTGAAGCACTACAACGGTGCCCATGTGGAACGTAACAAAGAAGTGGTCACCTTAGGAGATGCATGGGCATGCTCCCCTTTCGATATTTTCTTTTTCTTTTTATTTTTTTCTTCGAACTATTTAATTTTTTTATTTATTAATTTCAGTTATTTTTTTTCTTTTTAGGATAGATTTATTTATTTCCTTTAAGATTAAGACTACATCTTTCTTTTATATTTATCTAATCGTTTTTAAATTTTAAGTTTAAGAATTTTTTTGGACAACTTTATTTATTTTCTTTTATTAGTTTATCTTTAATTTTAATCCTTATTTTATTTGTTTTTGAATTGTAGGAAAAGAGTTCAAGATAAAGAAGAATTTGATTCATGAAGGAAACTTCTTCAACAAGGAAATTAATGGGCTAAATCTAAGGCTTATATTAAGCCTCCAACTTACCCTAAATAAACCCTACATAGCCGGCCAAACACTTCCTCTTCCCCAAATCCCCTAGCCGTCACCTTCCCCCAAATCAAAACCCTTGTTTTCTTTCTTTCCAATTAATCCCACCCACCATATTTACTACATATATTTTCTATTTAACCCATCACCCTTAACTTTCAAGAAAACCTATTCCTACTTTTCATCTTGCAACTCTTTAGTTTCTTTTGCTTTCTTTTCTTTGTTTTTACCAAACTCACAACCAAGATCATCCATGGCATCCAAAATCAAATTTTTGGTTCATCCAAGTTCCTCCAAAGAACCAAGATACAAGAAGTTTGCTACATCGGTGGTTCAAGAAAGATTTCACTCAAAGTTTGAAAGCCAGAAGATTTGCGAAGAACAAGGCTTCGAATACTCCAACTCTCATCAAGATTTCGGCCTTGAACCATTCATCTTCGAAAGGATTGCACATCAAAAGTGGTAAATCTTTTGCCATCAATCAGAACCGGGTAACATCTCATGGGTAAGAGAATTCTACGCTCACTCACCTAACCCGGATAATCCTTATGTTTTTGTTCGTGACAAGGCTATACTCATAAGCCCCGAAAACATCAATACCTTTTACGTCCTCTACATTGAGAAGGATGAGCATCAAGCCTTTGTTGATCAACTCACGCCCAAGCAACTCGACAAGGTGCTTCAAGAACTCACTCTACCGGGAACTCATTGGAACGACGGTAAATACAAGGGCACGGTAAATCACCTTCGGCTTAAACTTGAGGCAAAATTATAGAATAAGTTTGTTAAAACTTTTTTAATGCCCAAAACACACAATACCACCATTGATACACCTCGTCTTTTGCTCATACATTATATCTTGATAATCGCATCATTAACATTGGAAAAATTATTTGTGATGAGATTTTTGTATGTAGCACAAAAGACAAGGGTTCTCTTTTCTTTCCTTGCTTAATTTCCAATCTTTGCAAGGAGATGCATGTCCCAAGTGAGTCCACTGATGAAAAGGCCCTACCAAAGTCTGGTTAGAATCGAGCACAAATCCGAAAGTTAATGGGAGAGGCACCGGTAAAATCCCCAACGCCTTCAATTGCTGCGACAACTCCTGCCGCCTCGACAACTCTTAATGCGCAAGTAACTGATGCCCGGCAACTCAGACAACAACCCCGGGACAACTTGAAGCACTCTTACAATCGTTGGCGGACCGCCTTAGGCAAATTGAAGACCGGCAACTAATGTTCATGCGGTACATGAAGGATCACAACAATGCCATCTCCCAAGTAATCCTGGAAAAGTACTCGGATAGTTGCGTGTCGTTCCCCATCTTTCCTGTCGAAATCCTTGCCATGGCAACCAATGAAGCAGTTGCCACGGCAGCCGCAACAGATGATGCCGTGGCAACCTACACTGCGCCTGCCCAAGCAGTTACCACGACAACCAACACTGAAGATGTCACGACAACCAAAGCTAAATATGCCCCGACAACCACTGCAAAAGCTAAAGGTAAAGCACCTATGCCCGAATCAACTCGTACTGAATCATTGTCTGACTTTTCAGATTTGGATGAGTCCTCCATTGCACAAACAAAGACCGCACCAATCGAATCCTCTAAGCCCAAGCGAAAAGCCAATGACATTGATGAAGAGGACGATGAGGACAACCCCGTACAAGGATCGATTCCACCATCGGCAACAAGGAAGCAACCACCGCGTTCAAGCAAAAGAATCAAGACACCGACCAAAAGGAAACTAATCATCCACGACGACGAACTCTCGGAGTAAGTCCTCGTTTGCATTTTACTTTTCTTTATTTTTATTTTTATTTTTCTCTGTGCATGCATTGAGGACAATGCCTCACTCGAGTTTGGGGGGGATTGTTATTAGTTAGTTACCATGTTTAGTTGTATTCATCTTAAGTATTGCATTTAGGATACATAAATTGCTTGCCATGCCTTTAGTTGGAACAAGAATTGCCTAGATTTGATGAATATCCGATGATGACTTTGCCAATTTACTTAATTGATAGAACTTTTTATTCTAGGATAAACATAGAAACACTTAGAATCGTACTATGATGCTAAACTTGATGAAACACTGTTATGGCTTGATTGATTCAAGGAATTCTAGCGAACTTAGGTTGATAATTAAAAAATTGGGGGATTAGAATAAAAATTGGATGAATGCTAGAGGTGCCCGAAATTGGCTCTAGTATGTGCTAAAAATTGATAGCTAGAGGTGCCCGAAACCGGCTCTAGTCGAATAAATTAATTTAACTTAAGAAAACTAAAAACAAAACACTAGAGGTGCCCAAAACCAGCTCTAGTTAAAACATGTTAAAAGAACCCAATGAAGTAATTTGAAAACCTCTTGTTTGCATAGAATCTGAACAATCAACTTGCACACAACTCCGCACACACTCACAAGCATTATAGTTTGATTCCGAGTAACTCCTAAGTTTTTCAAAAAATGAAAAGCCAATCATACTTTGTGTCACGGTTCTGATAATTGAAATCAAGTTCAAAGCTAAGTTTGTGAAAATTGAAGTCTTGGCGGGTAATTATTAGTTTGCATTGCTTGAGGACAAGCAATAGTTCGAGTTTAGGGGTGTGTTAAGTGTTCAAAAGTACTATTTTTATTACCCTTTTTATTCATATTATTGCTAAACTTAGGCTCATATTAGTTGCATTATTAGCCATTCATGCATGTTTGCATCGTTTCCTTGGTGGACAAGCTTGATTTCATATTTTGCTTAATTTTGTGGAAAAAGATATTGCTTTGGTGTGTTTTGTGTGTGTGTGCAGAATCACTTGCCAAAGCAAGGCTGGAACCAGTTGCCAGGGCAATGCATGAAGGAGATGCCGAGCTAGTTGCCAGGGCAATTTTCGATAAGGGATAAGATGATATGGTAGTCAAAATTGATGACTAGATAAGCCCAAGATGACGTGGAGCAAATTTAAATCCCAAAGGAGTTTGATTTCCCTAAAGAGGTTAAAGAGAAATTAAATCCTAATAAGATATGAGAAGTTCTAGAAGGAATTTAAATATAATAAAGAATTATATTCTTTAAAGATATTTAATTCCAACTTAACTTCCTCCTCAAAAAAGACTTTGACCTAGCCCTATAAATTGAGGACCAAGCCGTCAACTCCGAAGGGAGAGAGGAGAGAAATTTTGACAAAGAGAGAGGAGAGCAAATTGGGAGATTTCGACAAGAGAGCAAGAGAGATGAGAGATTTAGACAAAGGCTGCAACCTTTCTTCATCTTTTTCTTTCTTGTTATATAGGTTTATGTTAGGAATTCTTTGTCTTGTGTTTCTTTGGAACCTAGCCATGAACTAAATCTATTTGGCCAATGTTATTGTGTTTTGTGGTTGTGAGAAACAATTGGATTTTGTTTAGGTAATAAGAGTTTGCACTTTCAATTCAATGTTTACTCATTCTTGGTTTTTCTTCTTGTTTGCGAGTGAATTGGGAGAGGATCTTGTAACTTCATCTATTTATCTAATATCATGAGAGTTAGATTCAAGAAACGAATGAGTATGTCTTTATTCAATCTATCGATGGTGAAGATTAATCCAGCTTAGGAATAAGTTAAGGATTTCAACGGCTAAGAGGAGCGCAAGATTGGTTGTTGTTCACCCTTGATTCACGCAGGGATGTATTATCAAGGCATGCACAAATAGCTAGAGTTTCGACTTAGGGATAAGAAGAAACCATTGAAGAATGCTATGCCGAACCTTGAAGTTGCTGCCCAATCGCCCAAGTAGTTGCCTAGCTAGTTGTCTAGGCAACCGTCAATTAGTTGCCAAGGCAACCCCGCTGCGCAAGTTGCCACGGCAACCGAGTTGCCATTGCACTCTTTTACCAAGACGATCCAATCGGCTATCACTCCTTAACTCATGATAACCTGGCCTATTCTCTCTCATTTGATTACATCTTCTTTTACTTATTTGCTTTCTAGTTTAGTTGTTAGTTAAACTCCTACAATTTTCTACTTGTGTTCTTTTACTTTTTACAGTGCAAGAGATTAGATTCTTGAAGTGGCACCAATCCCTGTGGAGATGATATCTTTTATACTATAACTTGCAACGTGTACACTTGCACAATTGCGAAGCACTTATTACGCACAACAACGAGCCCCAAAGATAACTTCCCATTGCCTCATATTGATACTCTGGTTGACAATACGGCGGGGCATACATGGTTTTCCTTTATGGATGGTTTCTTAGGGTACAATCAGATCAGAATGCACCCCGAGGATATGGAGAAGACCACTTTTGTGACCATGTGGGGCACGTTTTGCTACAAGGTGATGCCTTTTTGGTTAAAGAACGCTGGGGCAATGTATCAAAGAGCTATGGTGACCTTGTTCCATGACATGATGCATAAGGAGATCGATATGTATGTGGATGACATGATAGCCAAGTCTTGGACCGAGGAGGAGCACCTCCAAAATTTGTGAAAACTCTTCTAGAGGCTAAGAAAGTATCAATTGAAGCTCAATCCCACCAAATGTACCTTTGGCGTAAAATTCGGGAAACTCTTAGGTTTTGTGGTAAGTTAGAAAGGCATCGAGATTGATCCAGACAAGGTGAAGGCAATCTAAGATCTTCCTCCACCTCAAACTCAAAAGAAAGTCCGAGGATTTTTGGGAAAGTTGAATTATATCTCCCGATTTATTTCCCAGCTGACCGATAAGTGTGATTCCGTCTTTAGACTGCTATGGAAGAATAACCTGGGAGTTTGGGATAAAGAATGTCAGAAAGCACTAGAAAGAATTAAGAAGTATCTAACTAATCCCCCGATAGTAGCACCAGTACTAGATATGCCATTGATTTTGTACTCGACAGTTTTTGAAAACTCTATGGGCTGTGTGTTGGGGCAGCTCTATGACACAGGCAAAAAGGAAAGGGCGATCTATTACTTGAGCAAGAAATTCACCGAGTGTGAGATACGATACCCATTGATCCAAAGGTTATGTTGCGCCTTGGTATGGACTACTAAGCGGCTCCGGCAATACATGTTGTATCACACCACTTGCCTAATATCTCGATTAGATCTGTTGAAGTTTCTAATGGAAGCACCAGCATTAACTATGAAGGTGGCCCGTTGGTAGATGCTTTTGTCAGAATTCGACATTGTTTATGTAAGTCAGAAGGCGATAAAAGGAAGTGTGGTGGTAGATCTTTTAGCAAGCCATGTCATAGATGATTATGAACCATTGGATTTCAGTTTCTTGGATGAGGATCTGATTTGTGATCTGTCCAAAGGGACGTCTACTATCGAGAATAAAGGATGGAGGCTTTATTTTGATGGGGCATCGAATGCCTTAGGCCATGGAATAGGGGCAGTTTTGGTCTCCCTAAACAATGTCTATTACCCTTCCATAAGCAGGCTGGAATTCTTTTGCACCAACAATATAGCCGAGTATGAGGCTTGTGTCATGAGACTCCGGGCAGCCATAGAGAGAAAGGTCAGGGTGCTTCGGGTTTTCAAAGACTCTTCTTTGGTGATTTATCAACTTCGAAGAGCATGGGAGACTAGAGATCCAAAATTGATCAAATACTACGACTTGATCCAAGATTTGGCCAAGGATTTTGAAGAAATCAGTTTCACTTACTTGCCAAGAGAGAATAATCAGATGGCCGATGCCTTAGCAACTTTGGCAGCCGTATTCGAAGCAAACATGGCAGCCGAGATGGGACCAATCGAAATGCAAACCTTTGGGGTACCAACTCATTGCTATAGTTTGGAAGAATGGGAGGACATGAACCCATGGTATTTTGACATCCTCCAATACATCAAGTTCTAGACTTATCCAAAAGAGACTGATGATAATGACAAAAGGACTATCAGAAGGTTAGCTTCGGGGTATGTCCTTGAAGGGGAAACTTTGTACAGAAAAAGAAAAGATCAGATACTGTTGAGGTATGTCAGTGCTCGGGAAGCCGGAACAATTTATCAGAGGTCCACAGAGGCTTATGTGGGACCCACGCCAGCGGGTTCTCGATGGCAAGAAAAATTATGAGATATGGCTATTTATGGTCAACTATGGAAGGAGATTGCATCTGTTATGCGAATAAATGTCACAAATGTCAAATCTATGCCGATAAGATACACTCCCCTCTAGTGCCTCTTCACACCATGAATTCACCGTGGCCCTTTGCTACTTGGGGAATGGACTTCATTGGTCAGATACATCCAAAGGCCTCCAATGGGCACCGCTTCATTCTAAAAGCTATTGATTACTTCACCAAGTGGGTGGAAGCCGCCTCATACGCTAATATCACAAGAGCGGCAGTCTGCAAGTTTCTCAAGAAGGAAATTATATGTCGCCATGGTCTGCCTGAAAGAATTATCATAGATAATGCTTCTAATTTGAACAACAAGATGATGACCGAGGTGTGTGAACAATTCAAGATTGTACACCATAATTCTACCGTTTATCGCCCCAAGATGAACGGAGCGGTAGAGGCGGCCAATAAGAATATTAAGAAGATCATAGAAAAAACTACGGAGATATTTAAGGATTGGCATGAGAGATTTCCCTTTGCCTTGTTTGCCTATCAGACATCCGTGAGAACTTCCACCGGGGCAACGCCGTATTCCTTAGTATACGGCACCGAAGCAATGCTACCCATCAAAGTGGAAATCTCGTCACTTTGAATTTTAAATGAATTAAAGTTATATGAACCCGAATGGATGCAAGCCAGGTTTGATCAGTTGAACCTCATCGACGAGAAGAGGTTGAAAGCTATTTCCTATAATCAGATGTACCAGAAGCGAATGATGCGAGCTTATAACAACAAAGTTCGTCCGAAGGAGTTTTAGGAGGGAGATCTGGTGCTCAAAAAGATCTTGTTGAATCAAAAAGACTTCCGGGGAAAATGGATGCCAAACTGGGAGGGGCCCTATGTCGTGAAAAAAGCCTTCTCTAGAGGAGCGTTAATCCTAACGGAGATGGACGAGAAAGAATTGAGTAACCCGATAAACTCAGACTCTATCAAGAAGTATTACGCGTAAAAAAAAGAAAAAAGAAAGAAAAAAGAAAAGAAGGTTTTAAGATGAAAACCCGAAAGTGGGCGCCTTAAAACCAAAGGAGGATCTGAATTGAAAAGTTGAAAAGTACGGTTCATACAGAATTAAGTTCTGACATCCAACTGACGAGCCTCGTTTCGGTTAAAAGGGTTTTGCTTCGGTCTTCATATCGTTGGAGATAACCAAGGGTAGTTAGGGAGAGATCTGCCGAAGTTGATAGGTCCACGTCATTCATACAGTTGACATCTTTTATACCTCTTTCTCTCTTCTCATGTTTGCCATGACTTCCTAAGTTATCCTAATTAATAAAATTATATTCTAGTTTCTTTTATTTCATATTTATTCCGCGGGTAGGTTGACATGGAATGGAAAAAGGAAAATCATTTCTTGGCATTACCATGGCCTAACCTATTAAGTGCAGGTTTTTCCCAGTTAGGAAAGGAGATCGCCAAAATTACGATGAAAAGACATCGGAGGCAAAGTTAATAAGATTCATTGTGGAAAGGCATCGAACAATGTTCACACTAAAGTCTAAGGAACCGTGAGCGAAAGCCCGCAAGGGCGCCTAAGAAGATAAAAAACAATAAGAAAAAGAAGAAAAAATAAAAGAAAGAGAAAAGAAAAAATAAAAGAAAGATTCTCTAAAGTGAAAACTTGAAAAGACGCTTTAGAACAAGAGGTCCAGAAACTCAAAAGAGGGCATGAAGGGTGAACCCGAGTGAGGGAGAAAGCGTCTCAATCGCAAGAAGAAAAAATAGAGGATGCAAGCAAAAATGGGACAAAAAGGGAAATTGTCTGAGAAAATTAGAGGCAGTTATCATTTATGCATCATGTCTAGTTAGGCATCCCCAAGTTAGGAGCATGCTAACTCTTATCTTTACAGACTTGGCATCCCCTTTTTGTAGATAATCACAATGAAGGTTGAGTACCTCCTAAGGTCGAGACCCATCCATATAGGTCCAAGATGAATGGAAACTTCATGACGAGAATTACCATTTGTTTCTTACCATTTCGGAGGGATGCATTAACAAACCTTGTCTCTACCACCCCAAGAATTAAGTTCACCTACCATTTGAAGTTATTTGGATTCATTCACTGCCATTTCGGAAGAATGAGTCGTTTGGAGGTTGGTTGGCTCGTCTGCTGCCATTTTGGAAGGACATCCCATCGCCACCCAGTTTGCTTTCTCCCGTTTTGGGAAAGCAAAGTTATTTGGATTCATTCACTACCGTTCCGGAAGAATGAGTCGTGTGAAGGTTGGTTGGCTCGTCTGTTGCCATTTCGAAAGGGCATCCCAGGGCCACCCAGATTGTTTTCTGTCGTTTCGAAAAAATAAGTTATTTGGATTTGTTCACTGTCGCTTCGGAGGAATAAATCATTTGCTACTTGGTCCGTCCATTGCCGTTTCGAAGGGACATGCCAGTGGCACCCAGTTGTTTTCTCTGTTTCAAGAAAACAAGTTATTTTGATTTGTTCGCTGTCGTTCAGGAGAGCAAATCATCCGAAAGGGAAGTATGACAAAATTATTTCTTATGGTCTTTGATTTATTCTTGTTCCACAAGGATAAGCAAAGAGGGGCAGTTGTAATCACTAATTTTGTCTGGGGTAGACCCGTTTTTACTTCTGTTTTTACAAAAATGGGCTTATATATGTTACTATTATCTAAATATTGTGTTATGAACTTTGTCTGCTTTTTAATTAAAACCCAAAAAAAAAGAAGAAAGAAAAAAATTAGTATTATTTATTAAATAGTAATAGTCCAACATTATACTAGTATTATATATATAGACATGTTGCTATTTTATTATCATGTTATTATATGTTATGTTATTATCCAATTGAAAACCCAAAACATTATTATTATGTCCTTTATTGATGTTTGTGTGTCAATTAGTAGCACTATTATAACTTATATTGAAAATCAGAAAACTAAAAAAAATACTAAGTTAATTAAATAAAAGCCCAATGAAATAATAATAATAATAATAATAATAATAACCCAAGTTTATATATATCAGCTCAATATACAAAAGCTCAATAAAATATATATACATATATTACATATGGCTCAACTAATTAAACCCTAATACTGATGCCCTCTTATCTATTGCAGCCGCCTAATGCCAGCCGTCAGATCCAGATGGGATCTGACGGTCCAGATCGATTGAGAGAGACCCTCCAGCTTTCCACGCACTCCTCATCATCTCCTCCCCGCGCGTCGCCCAATTGTTCAACTCTCTTCGGCCGCGCGTGTGCCACACACCCACGTCTGTTGCCCTTCTAGGTCACCTCCATGTCGGTAGAAGAAACCAACGGTCAGGCACCATGTTGTCCGCAGCTCTGCCACGTCGATTCGAATCACCAGAGCATTGTAGCCCATGATATTTCTCTCTCTGGTTCCTGTTTCCCCAATGCTCAATTACATGCAAAAGGAACGAAATAGCAGAAAATTGCAAAGAATTTAAGGGACCAACAACAACAGAAGCAATATGAATCCAAACAAAAAGGACGTGTAATTAGCCAGTAGGTAATTTTCTGATTTTATTCTTTTTTTCCAATTGAGTGTAATATCAGAGGCTATATAGCACAAGCCCTAAACTATTGTAATTTATTCGGCAATCAAGAGGAATAGAGCAAAAAAAAACAAGCAAACCCTCAAGCATTTTTGAGGTATACCTCTATTTTCTCGTCATTTCAAAGAATAACCAGTTTATAGAAATAAGGTCTCGATTTCTTACCCTAGCGTCGTTTTGGCTCCTTTACGTCGTTGTGTTTCCTTGCCGGTGACAAGCACATTGGTCTCATATGACCATACAGTGGTGAACCGGTGAGAAATCTAACGTCGAGGAGTGGTCTCCAAGTTGGGTTCATTTTTTTAGATCTGTTTGTTCGGTTCTGTTTTCACAAAAATAGGAGAGATTTTCGTTGTTTATAGGTAAAATGAGGGTCAGATCTAGGTTTTGGTGGGAAAAAGGGGTCGTTTCTACGGTTTTGGGTTTTTCCGACCACTGATGGACGGTGGCCGACACAGTAGTGCGGCAGTCGGTTTTTGGAAACCGCGACAGTTTCTAGGTTTGTTCGTCGGTTTTTGGGTTTGGGGATGAACACACGGCGGTGTTCATCCCTGTGTTGGGAGGATAAAAAGGCCGGGAGGGGTTGTTATAAAGCTTTTTTGTGTTATAAGCCATTCTGCTTTTTTTTATTACTTTCATAGTCCCTATAATTTTAGGGATTTTGCTATACCGACCCTTTTTATACACATGCTTTAATTTCTGCTATGAGATTTGTTTCTTTGGGCATTTCAGTCATGATTTTTGTGTTTGTGCTTTAATTTCTTGTTAGTATTGTTTTATGTGGCTTGATATGTATGCTTCCGTCTCGTTTAATATGTATATGGCATGTAGTTTTTATAAAAGTTAATAAGTAGCTTGTATAACCTATAGTTCTCTTAATATATAAAATACGTTTATGTATAATATAGTTTTATATAATATATATATATATATAATTTGGTCTTCTTCATAATATATAGTTTTACATAATATATAATGTATATGCTTTTAATAAATAATGTATAAAGTTTTTGTAGAATTTATATACAATATAGTTTTTTAAAAGTATTTAATATAATTTTTGTTAATTTTAAATTTTCATAGTATATAATATTTGGTTATATAGTTATAATTTATATTATACATTTATTTGTTTAGTTTTGGGCTTAGGGTGCTTAGATTGGGCTTGGCTTTGATTTGGGCTTAGGGCATGTTAGATTAACCTTAGATTAGAATTAGGCTAATTAATTAAGTTAATTCTAGGATTAGACTCTTTTAGATCCTTAGCTAGGTTTATGTTCGAATTAACTTGGTGAATTTAAATTTATCCTCAACTTATTAAGATAAATGTTAAATTCATTAAATTAATTGAACATTTCTTAATTACTTTTAGGATAAAATCAATTGTAAGTTTAGATTGACATCTAATTTTAAGCCGTGGTTAATTAACTCAATTCATCTTAAATGGTGCTCTTGGCTCATTAGAACACTAGTTTAAAATCGATTGAGTTAATTATCATGTCACAAGATAACTCATAATTTGTTAAGGGTTTTTAGTCCTTTAGGGCTAATTAATTTAGAGTTAATACTAGAATCACCTTATTAGCGATTAGATCACTAATTAAATTTCCATAATTTGGGCCTTTTAGGTTAGGCTTTTAGTGTGCCTTTGTGTGTTTAATTTTCAATTCCTTGTTTGACATTCATTTTATTTGTCATCATTTGATCCGTTTGATTTACATGTTAATTAATTTCACTCATAAAAAGGGAGGTAGTCATTAATTCTGACATTTGTGTCGTAATAGTCCAAGCTTAAAGGATGCTGACCAAATGTTTGAATTAATCCTTACCGACTCAAGGTAAAATTAAAACTTAACCAAATCATTACATCATATTTAAAATGCTTGCATCATGCATAAAGGTGGCGTGCGAGATTCGAACCATAAATTAACACGGTAGTCTGGCTTATTCGATGTTAGTTTAATTTATGGTCCGATCTATCATCAACCTTATTAATTAAATGTCCAATTAATTCTAACCTATCAATTTGATAAAGCCCGTGTAATTAAGGACAAACTTTCAATTAAGTACGCCGATTTAAATTTAATTCAAATTCCAACAAATTTCATCAATTTGAAAGCAACAAATATTCAGGTACTGATTCTTGGGCGTGATGGGGGTGCTAATCCTTCCCCACGGTTAACCAATTCCTAAATCCTTTCACATTGAATCTCTGGTTTCCTATGGTGTTTGGCCTACCTTACCCAAGTGGCCGGTGGCGATTCCAAGTTTTCATTGTTTTCAAAAGATTACGATTTTTCAAAAGAAATTCCCCTTCTAAACAGATCTTTTTTAAAAAGTGGGATACTTTAGTAGTTTTCAAAAATCGTCGCTACAAAAAGGAAAGCCCAACACCAAGGCAAAACCAAATCCCAACAAAGGAAAGGCTGCATTGAAACCCAGAGGAGGAGTGCAAAATAAGGAAAGTGTTTCCATTGCAATAATCCTGGACATTGGAAGAGAAACTGCCATGTCTATCTTGAGGATATCAAGAAAGCAAAAGAAAATGGGCAGTTCGGATCAGGTATTTATGTTATTGATATTAATATATCAACATCTACTTCTTGGGTATTAGATACCGATTGCGGTTCTCATATTTGTACTTCTGTACATGGACTAAAAATGAGTAGAAAATTGGCAAAAATAGATGTGGACCTACGAGTGGGTAATGGATCAAGAGTTGTTGCATTAGCTATAGGAACATATACTTTGTCATTACCTAGTGGACTTGATTTAAATTTAGAGGATTGTTATTTCATACCAAGTTTGACTAAAAAATATTTCAATTTCTTGTTTAGACAAGATTGGTTTTGAGATTATTATTAAGAATACAGTTGTTCCTTTTATCTCAATAATGTTTTTATGGTGCCGCACATTAAATAGATAGCCTCTATATCTTGGATCAAGACAATTCCATATACAACATAAACCCTTTTGTGAATCAATTGTAAAACTCTACTAGTAGAAAATTATTAATAGATTTAAAATAAACTCTTTTGTGTTTGCCTTTTGCACAAGCATCACAAATTTTGTCACAGGAAAACTTTATTTTTGGCAAACCTCTTACAAGATCATTTGAAACCAAATTTTCCAAAACACACATGCTTGCATGCCCTTGTTTTCTATGACATAACCATGAATCATGCTCATCACTAGCAACAAAACATGCATTTGAAATATGAATGCCATCTAAATGCACCATGTAAATGTTTCCTATGTGATGACCAATAAGCACAATTTTGTTAGTTTCAATGTTGATAATTTTGCAACCATTTAAATCAAAAATCACATTGAATCATCTATCACAAAGTTGGCTTACACTTAAAAGATTATGTTTTAGACTGTTGACATATAAAACATCATCAATAAGTATAGAAGAGTGATTACCAATTCCTTCAATGTGGCCTTTGGAGTTGTCACCACCAGTCACCACTCCATTTTTTGGTTTTAGCTCCAAGAATTGACTCTTGTCACCGGTCATGTGTCTTGAGCATCCACTATCAAGGTACCATGAATTTTACAATTGTTTAAATCAAGATTTTTCTTTTCAAAATCGTTTTGTTTTTGTTTCTTTTCAAGTTCATGACTTCTCCAAACCAATTCCTTCTATGTGGCCTTTTGCACAAGCATCACAAATTTTATCAAGAGAAAACTTTATTTTTGGCAAACCTCTTACTAGATCTTTTGAAACCATTTTTCTAAAACACTCATGCTTGCATACCCTAGTTTTCTATGCCATAACCATGAGTCATGTCCATCTTTTGCAACAAAACATACATTTGAAATATGAATGCCATCTAAACGCACCATGTAAATGTTTCCTATGCGATGACCAATAAGCACAATTTTGTTAGTTTCAATGTTTAAAATTTTGCAACCATTTAAATCAAAAAGAACATTAAAACCTTTATCACAAAGTTGGCTTATGCTTAAAAGGTTATGTTTTAAAACGTTGACATATAAAACATTTTCTATAAGGATTGAAGAGTGATTACCAATGGAACCAATTCTTTCAATGTGGCATTTGGAGTTGTCACCGAAAGTCACTACTCCTCACTCTTTGATTTTAGCTCCAAGAACCGACTCTTGTCATCGTTCATGTATCTCGAGCATCAACTATCAAGGTACCATGAGTTTGTACATGTATCTTTGGCCTTGTTGCAATGTTCCCCCTACAAACAAAGATTAAGTCTTGATTTTTGGTACCCAAATCATTTTGGGTCCATGAGTATTAGCTCCCAATATATTGGTTCCCTTAGGAATCCAAGAAAACAAAGCACTAATGTTGTTAGAAGCAATTAGTTCCTTAGAAACCCACACACTTCTAACTTTCTTAGCATATGAGGGCCTTGGGAAGCCTCTTTGTTTGTACCCATTAAAGTTTCTCTTTACATAGTTGGGTTTTGAAGAACATGTTTTTTCAAAACTTTGTTTCCCAACCTTTCTTAGAGAAGCTTTAAGATCACTCACCTCCTTGTGGTAATCATCATGAACTTTAGAAGGAAGGTTGTTTAAATCAAGATTTTTCTTTTCAAAAACATTTTGTTTTTGTTTCTTTTCAAGTTCAGAGTTGGTTTTAGAAAGGGAATCATTTTGGTTTTTCAAATAAGAAATTGTTTTCTTATTTTTTAAAATTCATTCCTTAAAGTTTTCCAAAAACTCGTCATAAACCTCTTGTAACTCATCGTATGCTGCTTGAAGTTCATCAAAAGATAAATCAAATGAAGATGAGTTAGAGGTTACCTTAGGATCTTATTCAAGAGCCATGAGGCAAAGATTGGCAACTTCTTGCTCCTCTTCATCGGATGATTCCTCATCACTCTAAGTAGCAACGTTTGCCTTGAGCTTCTTCTTCTTTTTCTTCTCAAAACTATTCCTTTTGAGTTGGGGGCATTCGGTTCTTATGTGCCCCGGCTTCTTACACTCAAAGCAAATAAGTTGATCCTTCTCCTCCTCCTTGTTCTTGTTCTTGAAGTCTCCCTTTTGATGGAATTTTTCCCCAGTTAGACTTTATGAATCGAGTGAACCGTTTAGCTAGCATGCTCATTTCTTCATCTTCCTCCTTACTAGAATCACTCTCTTCTTGTGAAGCTTTGAGAGCAATTCCCATCTTCTTCTTTTTTATTTCCTTCTTTTTGACCTTCTCTTATTTTTTCTTCTCATCTTCTCTTCCTTTTTTTCATGATCTCATGGGTTAGAAGGGATCCCATAAGAGCATCGAGCTTCAAGGTTTTAAAGTCCTTGGCCTCGATGATGGCGGTCCTTTTTCCATCCCATGACTCAAAAAGGGACTAGATGCGCTTCCAAGCAAGCTTGTCTTTAAGGATGACTTCTCCTAAGCCTTTGAGACTATTGACAATGACGGAGAAACGATCGAACATCTTGGTCTCCATAACATCATTTGTGTTTTCATATGTGGTCTCAAGATTGTCTCATATCTTCTTTGCACTCGTGCAAGAAGACATCTCCGAGTACTCATCCGGTCCAAGCGTACAAAAGAGCATGTGCATATCTTTATCATTGCCTTGTAAGAACTTCTATTCTTCATCGGTCATCTCAAACTTGGACTTTGGAACAAACCAGTCGCCTTCTCTCTTCATCGGTATGGTAGGTCCGTCTTCTACTACATCCCATAAGAGGTAGTCATTGAATTTGATGAAGAGCTTTATGCGATTCTTCCAATAGGGATAGTTATCCCTATTGATATAAGGCAGTTTGGTGACGGATTGAGACTCGTACAAGTTGTGACCAGAAGTAGATGCCATGGCTTGAATGTCAGTTGATTGAATCACCTCTAGGATCGTCTTAAGTGGATGTTAATCCCTCAAATGAGCTAGGCTCTGATACATTTTGTTGGGATGATTAATCAACTCGGTTTGGCCAATAAGGGGTGAATTGGCAATTAAAAAATTGAAGGGAAGCAAAAGGTAAATGAAAATGTGACACAAGGAATTTATAGTGGTTTAAGCTTCTAGCAAGCTCTACATCCACTACCTTACCTCCCCACTAAGGATTTCAAACAACTTCACTAAGAAATTCTTCCCCCTTTCTAGGCTTAGGAGGAAATTATTACAAAGATCAAAGCTTTTTACCCAAAGCTTGATCAAGTTCACCCACTTTACAAGAAAGAATTGCAAATAATGAAATACCTATCAAAGGTGAATAATTTGCCCCAAATACAATTTCGCTCAACCCAACTTGAAATAAAGAATTACAAATTTGCTCAACATAAGTGGGTTACAAAGGATATGATTCAAATAGGCTCAAGGTAAGTTGGAATTTTGGTTGAATGCTTTAGACTTGTTGACTTCTTGTTTAATAGTTGTTGTTGTAGCTTTGGAGACTTGATTTTATATCCCCTCATTGATTTCTAACAGTTTGGGTGGTTGAGATCATCAATAAAGCTGTTGGAGACCATTTTTCCCGCAATAAATGTTGTTTGGTGACCAACCGTATTGGTACACGAACACCCGTATCGGTACCTGTCAAAAGAAGAAAAAACGTAGTACAAAGGCATATCGATACGATTTAAGGCATATCAAAATGGACATAGTGTAAAAGTAGGGACGTATCGATACGTATAGGCCGTATCGGTACGGTTTTTGCTCATTGGAATTTGAGGAAAAAATCTAGTGAAAATGTATCGGTACGCCTAAGGGATGTATCGATACGGATTAACTAAAATTTAAAGATTGGCGATTCCAATAACTAACAAGGCAACAGTAATAAAATTAAATACAAAGATTTTAAAATCTCAACAACCTGTATCGATATAGTGAAGTCTGTATCGATACTCATAACTAAGAACACAAATCTAGATAATGGGACAACCGTATCGATACGTTTTTACGATTAAAATTCTAGTAGTCAAAAGTCGTATTGAAACACTTAGAAGCGTATCGATACGCCTAGGCGTTTTTGGGCATTTTTCGATTCCTTGTCATTTTGTGATACTTTTTGAATACTTAAAAATTTATCCAATTTTAAAAATTGGTCCTTAAACACTTTGTTATATCAAAATCAAATATAGGTTTTACAACATTGCATGGTGATGTTCTCTTCATAGATCAAGATGAGCCTAGGACTTATTGATAAGTGTTCAAAAGTACTATTTTTATTACCCTTTTTACTCATATTATTGTTAGACTTAAGCTCATATTAGTTGCATAATTAGTCATTCATGCATTAATTCATGTTTCTTTCCACCGTTGAGCTTGATTACATAACTTGGTGATTTTTGTGGAAAAAGATGCTGCTTTGGTGTGTTTTTGTGTGTGTGCAGAATCACTTGCCTAAACAGGGCTAGAACCAGTTGCCAGGGCAATGCATGAAGGAGATGCTGAGCTAGTTGCCAGGGCAATGCATGAAGGAGACGACGAGCCAGTTGCCAGGGCAATTGTCGACAAAGAATAAGGTGATATGGTAGTCAAAATTGATGACTAGACAAGCCCAAGATGACGTGGAGCAAAGCTAAATCCCAAAGGAATTTGATTTCCATGAAGAGATTAAAGAAGAATTAAATTCCAAGAAGATAGGAGAAGTTCTAGTAGGAATATAATTATAATAAAGAATTATATTCTTTAAAGATAATTTAATTCCAACTTAACTTCCTCCTC
Source organism: Hibiscus mutabilis (assembly GCA_019671005.1). Classification (NCBI taxonomy): domain Eukaryota; kingdom Viridiplantae; phylum Streptophyta; class Magnoliopsida; order Malvales; family Malvaceae; genus Hibiscus; species Hibiscus mutabilis. The sequence continues at coordinate 16,222,095 of CM033714.1, read as the reverse complement.
AAAGAAGGACTTTGACCTAGCCCTATAAATAGATCACCATATCGTCAACTTGGAAGAGAGCAAGAAGAGGGAAAATTTCGACAACTCCATAAGGCAAGAGGAGAGAAATTTCGACAAGAGAGCAAGGGGGAGAGAGTTCGATTTCTTCTTCTTCTTCTTTGCTTCCATTAGATTCATGGTTTGGGGATTATTCTTTGTATATCTTTTGAACCCAACCATGAACTAACTTGATTGGTTGGGGTTATTGTGTTTTGTTGTTGTGAGAAACAATTGGATTTTGTTTAGATAATAAGAGTTTGCACTTTTCTATTCAAGGTTTACTCATTCTTGGCTTTTATTCTTGTTTGTGAGTGAATTGGGAGAGGATCTTGTAACTTCATCTATTTATCTAATATCAGGAGAGTTAAATTCAAGAAACGAATGAGTATGGTCTTTATTCAATCTATTGATGGTGAAGATTAATCCGACTTAGGAATAAGTTAAGGATTTCAACGGCTAAGAGGAGCGCAAGATTGGTTGTTGTTCACCCTTGATTCACGCAGGGATGTATTATCAAGGCATGCACAAGTAGCTAGAGTTTCGACTTAGGGATAAGAAGAAACCATTGAAGAACGCTCTGCCGAACCTTGAAGTTGCTGCCCAGACGCCCAAGTAGTTGCCTAGCTAGTCGCCCAGGCAACCATCGATTAGTTGCCAAGGCAACCCCGCTGTGCAAGTTGCCACGGCAACTGAGTTGCCCTTGCACTCTTTTACCAAGACGATCCAATCGGCTATCACACCTCAACTCATGATAACCTGGCCTATCTCTCTCTCATTTGATCTCATCTATTCTTTTAGTTTATTGCTCTTAGTTTACTCGTTAATTAGAACTCATATTATCAATTATGTTTTTACTTTTCACAGTGCAGTAACTTAAGCAAAGTGGCCCAAACCAATCCCTGTGGAGACGATACTCGATACTCATATCACTTTATTACTTGCGATGTGTATACTTGCACAATTGCGTAGCACTTATTACACGCAACAAGTTTTTGGCTCCGTTGCCGGGGATTGGCAATTGGTGTTAGTTGTTTTTGTTACTGCATTTTTTCTCTTAGTTTTACTAACTTTTCTTTTTATTTGTTTTATCAAAAAAAATTAGGTGCGCTACAATTTAAGGGACATCAACATGTCGGGAAATAAAAGTCGATCTATTCGAGAGATGATGTTGGAAGATATGAATCAATCCAATCAAGAGTTTCTTGCACCCTTTGATGATTACCTATACCAACCGAGAAAAGGCCAAAGAACTTATACCGTGGAAAAATCTTGTGCTATGTGTGGAGAACATCATGTGTTTGAAAATTGCCCTCACATTTTCGGTGCATATAACTACATGGAGGACCATAGAGGGAACCAGCAGCAAAATTCTTCATGGTATGGTCAAAAAGCTCAAATTTTTTTTACCATAACAATTTTGCCGCAGCAACAGATATGCCATGGCAATGTAGTCCTTTTCAAGAGCATTCCAATTCCTTAGAGGAAACGTTACTAGCTTCCTTGGCTAGACTTGACAGATCAATTGAAGAGATTCGAGAGCTACCAAAATCTATGGATACGAGGATAGCTCAGTGGGATGCAACCTTAGGGGATTCAAAAGATCAATTGGGGAGACCCACATATGTCATGGATAACATGCACCAACAATTCATTCCTAGGGATACTGACGTCCCAAGGCAAGAGGATAAGGAGCAATGCAAAGAAAGCTCTCTGATGTATGGGGAACAACTAGGACCTCAAAGTCAAGAGGATGCCAATGAGAGAGACTGCCCAACACATGATGAGCCTGAACAACAAATTGCCTCTGCAATGATTAAGGAGCCTGAACAGAGCAATGCCGCGACAACACTCAGTGAAGCTGAGAACAACAATACTACAACAAATTCTGAGGAACCTGATGCCCAGAAGGTTAAAACGTTGATGTTGAAACAGGAATCTATAGATTGCTCTCATCTACAATTGCCACGGCAATTACACGACCACATGCAAGATCAACGAGATGATAATACTTTGCCAATGGAATATGAGCAGGTAATGGTTGAACCTTTCGAATTCTTTAAAAACTCACATCGTCCATTGCAGGTATGTCTTGAGGAACCGAGGTTGGTAGATTTGAAGCCATCGAAATCTCTACTGATGGAGATGTTTGAGAGGCCAAAAGAAAACGGTGTTTGGATTCGTAAAGCTTTTCAGAAAATTGGTTCTTCCCTTGACTTACAGCAAATTTTGGCAACTGATTGCCACGGCAATTGGCTTGAGCAGCAATTGCCACGACAACAAAGGATACATCCAATCATGATAGAAGTCGACAAGAATAAGGTAATTGAATGGTTGGGAATGGATATAATTTTTCCTATTAATATATTTGTGCCTTCAAGAATAGTAGCAAGGTGGAGGGCATGCATGGACTACAAGGGAACACGAAAGAAAGACACATCCACCATGGTAATGCAAAAGGGAGTAGCTGGGAGCACATTGGCCCAACTCTTTTTGGGCAATATTGTCACCCGATGGAGGGTACGGATGGACTATAAGAAGTATCAGAAACGACCCTCCTCTAGTTTTCTTAGATATGCAGTAACATTAGAAGATGCATGATGGCACTCTTTTCAGACATGGTCGAAGACTTCCTTGAGATCCTCATGGATGATTTTTTTTGTTTTTGGTAATGAGTTCGACAGTTGCCTCGGCACCCATTGCCGTTCCACCAGATTGGACGCCACCTTTTAAGCTCATGTATGATGCAAGTGATTTTGCGGTAGGAGCAATCCTAGGCCAACTCACAGGGAGGAGGACGCGGATTAAGAGATATGCGATGCATTCCTGGATGAACAACTTTTAGTTTCCTCGGCAACCATGGATGTGCACGCCTCGGAAACCCTTGACGCCTCGGCAACCATGGATGCGCATGCCTCGGCAACCCTCGACGCCGCAGCAGCTCTTGACGCGCATGCCTCGACAACTCTAGACGCGCACGCCTCAACAACCCCTGACGCCTCGGCAACCATGGACGCGTATGCCTCGACAACCCTCGATGCCACGACAACTATTGATACGCACGCCTCGGTAACCATGGATGCGTATGCCTCGGCAACTCTAGACGCACACGCCTCGACAACCTTGGGAGTAGTCGCCACGGCAGCACATGCCTCGGCAATACCCTGGTACGTGGATTTAGTTAATTTCCTTGTTTGTGGTATTTTACCTTATGGCCTTACTCACCAAGGGAAGAAGCGGTTCCGCCATGATGCTAAGCATTACTTTTGGGACGAGCCTCTTCTGTTTAAACAATGTGCAGATTAGGTCATACGTCGATGTGTCCCTGAAGAAGAGCAGCAGAATGTACTCCGATAATGCCATTCTTCACCCTATGGAGGACATTTTGGAGGAACTCGTACCGCGGCCAAAGTTTTGCAATCCGGTTTGTATTGGCCAACACTGTACAAAGATGCCCAAGAGTTTTACAAGCAATGTGATCGTTGCCATAGGACGGGCAATATCACCTACAAACCAATGGGCAATCAAGACCGTGAATATGGATTAGGAAAGTGCCGGACAAAAGCGTTTGTTGTACCTCAACGAGATAGAAGAATTTCGTGCACTCGCCTATAACAATGCACAAATCTACAAGGAGAAAACAAAGCAATGGCACGACAAGAAACTATTGCCGCGACAATTCATGCCAGGGCAACTAGTTCACTTATTCAATTATCGACTAAAACTTTTCCCGGGAAAACTAAAATCAATATGGTCGGGACCATTCGAAGTTGTCAAACCATTATCCCATGGTGCTGTGATAATCAAGTCCATTACCGACGAACATGAATTCAAAGTTAACCGACTGAGATTGAAGCACTACAACGGTGCCCATGGAGAACGAAACAAAGAAGTTGACACCTTAGGAGATGCATGAGCATGCTCTCATTTCGATATTTTCTTTTTCTTTTTCTTTTTTTTTTGAACTATTTTTTTTCTTTCTATTATTTTCGGTTATTTTTTCTCTCTTTATTTATTTTTGGAATTTTTAGGAGAGATTTTATTTTTCTTCATTATCTTTAGTTTCTAGGGTTTTTTTTCCCACAACAAGACTCACAACCACCATGCTAAGGAAATTCACTGCCGATTACTTGCCACAGCAACCACAACAGAAACTGGCGATGCCCAGGCAACAACAATGGCTTTGGCAACTACTGATGCCCATGCAAGTGAACCTGCATCGGCAAATATAGATCAAATCAAAGCAATGCTATTCACGCGGTACCAGCATTCAACCACCGATTGAAAAATGAATCAAGCAAACGGCACGAAGGAAACTTATCACTCGAGGTGACGACCTCTCTGACTAACTCATTTCATTTAGTTTCTTTTAAATTTTGTTTCACTCTTACATGCATTGAGGACAATGCTTCTCTCGAGTTTGGGGGGTGTTGGTTTCTAGTTAGCTTTATGTTTAGTTGCATTCATCTTTAGCAATCACATATAGGTTGCATATTTTACTTGCCATGCCTTTAATTGGATTTAATTGCTTAAAACTTGTTGAATATCCAATGATGAATTTTTGTCACTGCACTTAATTGAAAGAACCTTAAATTTTAGGATTACATGAAAAGAACTTAGAATTTTACTAAGATGCGGAATTTTTTTACACGGTTATGGCTTATTGATTGAAAGAAACTTAGTGAACTTAGGTTGCTTAAAATTAGGGTAAATTTGAAATTGAAAATTAAAAGTTAATTTTTTGCTAGAGGTGCCCAAAACTGGCTCTAGTAGTAAATACACTTTCTTGCTAGAGGTGCCCAACACTGGCTCTAGTAGTTAATGCACATTAAAGAATAGCTAGAGGTGCCCGAAATTGGCTCTAGACGACTAAAATAAAATGAGAAATTGCTTACTTTGCTAGAGGTGCCCAAATTGGCTCTAGTGAAAATAAAAATAAATGCCCCGATAATTAAATTGATAAAAGCCTATTGTTCACATAGAATCTTGAAAATCAACTTGTACACAACTACGCACACACATTGTCACGAGCATTATAGTTTGGTTCCGGGTAATTTTTGTGCTATCCGAAAAATTAAAAGGTGATCATACTTTGTGCCACGATTCTGAGGTTTGAATTCAAGTTTGAAGCATGTCTTTGATGATTAAAGTCTTGGCAGGTAATTGTTAGTTTGCATTGCTTGAGGACAAGCAATAGTTCGAGTTTGGGGGCGTGATAAGTGTTCAAAAGTACTATTTTTATTACCCTTTTTACTCATATTATTGTTAGACTTGAGCTCATATTAGTTGCATAATTAGTCATTCATGCATTAATTCATGTTTCTTTCCACCGTTGAGCTTGATTACATAACTTGGTGATTTTGTGGAAAAAGATGCTGCTTTGGTGTGTTTTTGTGTGTGTGCAGAATCACTTGCCTAAACAAGGCTAGAACCAGTTGCCAGGGCAATGCATGAAGGAGATGCCGAGCTAGTTGCCAGGGCAATGCATGAAGGAGACATCGAGCCAGTTTCCAGGGCAATTGTCGACAAAGAATAAGGTGATATGGTAGTCAAAATTGATGACTAGACAAGCCCAAGATGACGTGGAGCAAAGCTAAATCCCAAAGGAATTTGATTTCCATGAAGAGATTAAAGAAGAATTAAATTCCAAGAAGATAGGAGAAGTTCTAGTAGGAATATAATTATAATAAAGAATTATATTCTTTAAAGATAATTTAATTCCAACTTAACTTCCTCCTCAAAGAAGGACTTTGACCTAGCCCTATAAATAGATCACCATATCGTCAACTTGGAAGAGAGCAAGAAGAGGGAAAAATTCGACAACTCCATAGGGCAAGAGGAGAGAAATTTCGACAAGAGAGCAAGGGGGAGAGAGTTCGATTTCTTTTTCTTCTTCTTTGCTTCCATTAGATTCATGATTTGGGTATTATTCTTTGTATATCTTTTGAACCCAACCATGAACTAACTTGATTGGTTGGGGTTATTGTGTTTTGTTGCTGTGAGAAACAATTGGATTTTGTGTAGGTAATAAGAGTTTGCACTTTTCTATTCAAGGTTTACTCATTCTTGGCTTTTATTCTTGTTTGCGAGTGAATTGGGAGAGGATCTCATAACTTCATCTATTTATCTAATATCGAGAGAGTTAGATTCAAGAAACAAATGAGTATGGTCTTTATTCAATCTATTGATGGTGAAGATTAATCCGGCTTAGGAATAAGTTAAGGATTTCAACGGCTAAGAGGAGTGCAAGATTGGTTGTTGTTCACCCTTGATTCACGCAGGGATGTATTATCAAGGCATGTACAAGTAGCTAGAGTTTCGACTTAGGGATAAGAAGAAACCATTGAAGAACGCTCTGCCGAACCTTGAAGTTGCTGCCCAGACGCCCAAGTAGTTGTCTAGCTAGTCGCCCAGGCAACCATCGATTAGTTGCCAAGGCAACCCCGCTGTGCAAGTTGCCACGGCAACTGAGTTGCCCTTGCACTCTTTTACCAAGACGATCCAATCGGCTATCACACCTCAACTCATGATAACCTGGCCTATCTCTCTCTCATTTGATCTCATCTATTCATTTAGTTTATTGCTATTAGTTTACTCGTTAATTAGAACTCATATTATCAATTGTGTTTTTACTTTTCACAGTGCAGTAACTTAAGCAAAGTGGCCTAAACCAAACCCAGTGGAGACGATACTCGATACTCATATCACTTTATTACTTGCGACGTGTATACTTGCACAATTGTGTAGCACTTATTACACGCAACACTTATCAGGAAGAAGTGGCGAGCCCAAACTCTAAGAAATGGCTAGAAGCCATGAAATCCGAGATGGATTCCATATCAGAAAACCAAGTGTGGACTTTGGTTGACCCACCTAAAGGGATTAAGCCCATAGCGTGCAAATAGATTTTCAAAAAGAAGAGTGTAGACACTAATTTTGTCCGGGTTAAATTAATTGCTCGAAATAAAATAAATCCGCATTAATCTTTTTTTTAAATACCCTAAAATCTTACCTTATACCCTAAGCCCAAAATTTCACGGCCCCATTATATAATTTTATATAGTAAAAAATATATACAAAAAAATAAAAATCTCAACTCCTTACTCACCAAGGCTTGGGTCTCATTGGATGAATCAATGCCTCATTCCCATTGGTTAAAAAAACTACTTGGTGACCAAGGTCTTAATTTTCATTGGTTCTTATTTTAAGGGGATAAACCAAAAATACCCTTCATCATATATATATTTCTACCCAAAAAAAAGAGGAACAACTAACCTATTTTTCTTTTGTTAATTCGGCAGCCGAAACCCCCCCTTAATGTCGTATTCTTCATTTTGAAGGAACACCCTCACTGCCCCATTTTTTTCTCACATATACGGCACTTACCTTGGCCCCCTCCCCCAAATGATTTTTGGAAACCACGGTGTAGGGAATAAATCCCTTAGTCGTTCCAATTAATTCCCCGCTGCCCCTTACACCTATTCGAACCATTTTCACCCCTTATTTACACCCATTCGAACCACAAGGAAAAATCCTTGAATCGAGTTTCTTAACCCCAACAACAACATGTGGAATTTGATTGATCGAGCATAAATATTTGGGTTTTGGGTACATTCTTCCCTTTTTCTTTTTATTTATGTATTTTTTTATAGTTCAATGAAAATGTAGATGATTTTATTGATAACCTTTTTTGTTTATTTTAGTCTCTTTTTTATGTGTTTTATTTTTATTTTTTTTACTTGTGATATGTATGTTATTTCACTTGTTGATTGTTGTTTAATTTACTATTAGCTTGTATGTTTACTTTATCATCATGATTTCATGTTATCCCTTTTATAATATATATATATATATTTGTATATGGTATATAATATATAATTAAAATATATATTCTTAAAAGTAAATACATTTGGTTTTTCATTTGGGTTTAGTTTAGAAGTTTGGGCCTCTTGGTTTTTTGGGCTTTAGGTTGTTAAGTTAGCTTTAGATTAGTTTAGGAATTAATTTAATTAATTTAGGTCGTGTGCTCGTCTAATAGGGGCACGACCTTTAAATTAATTAAGTTAATTCTAGGATTAGTTTTAGAGCCGTAGTTAGTCTTAAGGTTCGAATCAGTTTAGTGAATTTAAATTTGCCTTTGGCTTATTGGAGTAAATGTTAAATTCATTAAAATTGGTTGAACACCTCTTAATTATCTTTTAAGATAAAATTGACATGGAAATTAGACTAACATTTTAATTTAAAGCTATGATTAATTAATTTGGCTTATTTTAAATAGTATTATTGGCTTATTAGAATACTAGTTTAAAATTAATCGAATTAATTATCATATCACAAGATAACTCATAATTTATTAGGGTTCTCTAGCCTTTTTAGGATTAATTAATTTAGGGTTAATGCTAGAAGCACCTAATTAGTAACTAGTTCAGTAATTAAATTTCCATAATTTAGGCCTTTTAGGTTAGGACTTTTAGTGGGCCTTTGTGTGTTTAATCTTCAAGTCTTTGTTTGACATTCATTTTATTTGTTATCATTTGGCCCATTTGATTTACATGTTAATTAATTTAAATCATAAAAGGGGGTATTCATTAATTCCGATATTTGTGTCGCAACAGTCCGAGCTTAAAGGATGTTGACCAAATATTTGAATTAATCCTTAACGACTCAAGGAAAAATTAAAACTTAACCAAATCATTACATCATATTTTAAAATGCTTGCATCATGCATAAAGGTGACGTGCGGGATTCGAACCATAAATTAACACAACAGTCAGGCTTATTTGATGTCGGTTTAATCTATGGTCCGGTGTATCGTCAACCTTATTAATTAAATGTCCAATTAATTTGTACCCACCAATTTGATAAAGCCCGTTCAATTAAGGTTAGTTTTTAATTAAGGTCGCCGAATTAAATTCCTTTCAAATTCCGACAATTTCCTTCGATTAAAAGCAACAAATATTTTGGTACCAATTTCTGGGCGTGACGGGGGTGCTAATCCTTCCCCACAAGTAACCAAGTCCCGAGCCCTTTCAAAATGAATCTCTAGTTTTGTGGTGTCCGACCTACCTTATCCAAGTGGTCGGTGGCGACTCCCAGTTTTTATCGATTTTCAAAAGAAAAATATTTTTAAAAAAAATCCCTTTAAGCCAAGATCACAAAGAAATGATTTTGGGGATAACCCGTAGCGCCGAACCTATAATTTTTCAAAGGGGATTTTCGAAAAAAACGTCGTTACAGCATGGTGGTCCACTGGGATCGGTTTTGTTTTTTTTTAAACAAAAAGAGAGTTAGGCCAAATAAAATATTTTTTGCTTATTAATGATGGAAAATTATCGCAATTTCAATTGATTCTAGTAAGGTTGAACCTTTCTTGGAAATGTGACTACAATTGAACGGGCTTTGATAATTGGTGGCATTTGAATTAATTTTTCATTTAATTTCTAAGGAATCACCGACATATGTCGCACTATTTTATCAAGCTCTATGCCCGAGCTCTATCCCTTAAGTGGGAGTGAAACGCCACATACCCACGTGAGCAGCCCTCCACGGGTCGGTAATTCACTTCCGAAATCTACACCTTTTGACATGTGAGTAGCCCTCCACGTAATTAGGTCGTGCTTTCCCTCGAACCGAAACCAATTCGCAAGCTTGTAATAGGTAAAAATTGGGGTTCTTGTTGCCTTAGTAGGTGATAAGATAGGTTCGGGTCCGCTAATTAGAACCAAACTCATGTGTGTGAATCTAAGGAGCCCACCCCGTTAGAGCCATGCAGATAACCTTAGCGAACTAGAATTCATGCGGTTAGGGTTCTTGCTTTAATTGTTTTCCTTTTGCTTAATTTGTGTGTTTACCTTTTATCGTTTTCAAATTTATTGCTTATCTTATGACTAACCAACTTCTGTTTGCTTTCTTTTCCTTTTACATTTTTGCATATATTATCATATCATGAAGAGCACATTGAGTTGGAAATAGTCTGAAATTAGAGACTAGATTAACGGGAGATTTGGTTCGTAACAATGATAAGAAGAATCCTGATGTACAAATATGTTCAGAAGGAGAGCAACTACGAAGGGGACAGTATTCCTGTCAGGTTCAGGTCAGCAATGTCGGCCGAAACCTTCATGTAATGATGGTCGGGATTACGAGGAGAGAAATGCTTTCAAAGTTAACAGTTGTTCTGTGATTGGAAACTTTGGTTTGACCCCGACAATTGAGAAATACCAAGTCTTGCGAGGAGATCAACGAAGACCATGCCAAATGAGAACGAGGCCTTCTGGGGTAAGATTGGAAGTTTCTCGAACATTTTACCATCTTGGGTCGACAATCGGGTCTCAACTCAGAAGAAGAATGAATATTTCAAGTCAGAAGGAACTTCTGACTTTAGTACACGTTGAAGGTTGAATCCTATGGGACTCCTTTAAGAGAGAAATTTAAGTGCACCAAATGCCAATAGTAGAGCGACTACAATTCACTGCCTTCTCTCTTTGGAAGTAAGAGCGAGAATTGATGCAAGAGGCCACCCTGAAGTTACCATTCCTAGGCGAAGATGTTGCCAAGCTTTAAGATTATGCGGATGATGAATCCAATGAGAGAGAAAAGATTGTTAACCTATATGCTAGCTTAGGATCGTTTGCAAAGTGGGTTTTTTTTGTTATTGTAACGAAACGACATTCCCATTAATACGAGTCATTTAACGATGATATTTGCCGAACTCAGTGTCGCTCTTTGCATTCATTCATGTTTTCATAGTAGCATTATTTTGTGACGTATTTTTATACATTCGCATACATCATATCCGTCACTAATCGGGAAAAACATTCGACTCATAAGGTATGAGTAAGGAGGGAATGACTTCTGACCAGTTCGACTCCAAAAATATGAATAAGCTAGCAACTAGGGTAACTAGACTCGAACGGCTTCACAAACAATTGGTTTGGAACCAAAGAGAGAAAATATCATATGTGAAGAAGTTCCAAGAGGAAACAAGGGGCAAATCAATGTTATCAGTTGTGACCAAGTTATCCTTAGCCAATATGAGGCAGCTTGAAGTGCCTCTGAATGCCCAACCGATTTGGTGTTAGATAATGCCAAAGACTCTCCCTTGAAGATCTTGTCCTCGACATCAAACGAAGAACCGAAAAAGCTTGAGCCACATGGTGAGAAAGGTACAATATGCAACAAGAGGATGTCGACTACACTGTCTTCTAAATTGTCGTCCCTGCAAACACATGATCAGCCTTTGATGTCTGTGATTCCAAAACAACTGTCGGTTGGCCAAGATTCCAAGGCTCAGGAAAAGAAGGAAAAATCAAATGACGTCCAGTTCACTCCCATTCCTTTCACTTATCGAGATTTGTATTCCAAGCTACTACACGCTCGATTGGTGGCACCTTGCTTTGTCAAAGCCCAGTCATCTCCATACCCGAGTTGGTTCAATGAGAAAGATTATTGCGATTACCATGCCGGAACTCAGGGCATTCTATCGAGAGATGTGTGAGTTTTAAGCGTAAAGTCCAGCATCTCTTAGATATCGAGGTATTAGAGTTTGAGACAATGAGTCCAAGTCTGATAGTTAATTCTTCAACCGTGGCCGGTACTGTGAAAGTAGGAGGAGATCAGGTCACCGTAACGAAGGAGGAGGATAAGGCGAAGTTGTCGACATCGACAAAATCTGAAAATGTCAGAAACCATCATGATCACAACCGTCCCATGGAAGGCTTAGCTCTGAACCCGCTTAAAAGATCTGAAGCAATCCTGAAAGAGCCCACAAAAGTGACGTGCCTTGGTAATAGTGATGTCTTCCTAGAATGGGAGCCCTACTTAAGGGAAAAGGGTAAAAAGAAAGCTAAAATGCATGATGCAAGATGGAGTGACAAGAGGATGAAGATGTTATTGCCAATGACAAATTCAGATATGTTACACCTGTTAGTTTAGGACAAACTCTTGAGGCTACCTCCCCCGAAACGGAATGCCTATTTCAATCCCAATGTGCTTGGCAGTAGAGTTCCATGTGAATATCATCATGGTGATTTTGGCCACACAACAGAAGAGTGCGTGTTTTTGAAGGGCAAGGTCTATGAACTCGTTAAGAACCGAGTACTTTCCTTTGAGAATGGAAAACCTAAGCTTAAGAAAGAGAACAAGTTTTTGGGAATGTTTGAAGCGTCGGGATGAATGACCAATATTGCAAGGGTCAAGGATTTCTAGGGCATCCTATCCATGTTTTATTGTTTTTGCTTTATCTGTTTTTTTTATGCATGTTACTTTTGCTTTTGTTTACCAGAAAGGTAGTAGTAATGATCTTCTGTGAATATTCATGTTATGTTTAATTTTTCCATTTCAATGAAAGGATGCTATTTTCTTAAAAGTGTATATGTATATATTCTTTCCCACCTTCGTAGACCCCCACATATCATGTGCATGATGCGGCATTGATTCTAATGAAAGAGATCAATTGAATGTTGTGATAATGATAAAGCGTGATTCTCTCTCAGGTTGCTCTGGTCGGTAAAATGAGAGAAGCAAGATCATTACTCCTTCGATGATGTTCGGTGTTAAGAAAATCTCCTAGGCGAACCCAAATGGATTTGCTTGAATGTGCCTAAAAAGGAAAATAAAATAGAATAAAATGAATTGGTTTAACTTTTAGAGCCTGGTAATAGACATTTTTCAAAAAAAATTACTTCAAAGCCTGGTAATATGCATTAATCAAAAAGCATTCCAATGTTTGAAACCTGGTAATAGGCATTTTCGGATATGAGTGCGGAATTTTAGGGGTACTCCGTTGAAGCTCGAAACTCCTTGCTTCATGAGTGATGGTAATATTTTCAAAATCGTGACTATGCCGAGTAACTCGGGGTATTGTTGTATGCTCCATCATTATCCTTGAGACAAAGGACTGTGACAAGATGAATTCCCCTAAGAAAAAGGAAATGAATGAACAAATTGAATAAGTCCCAGAGCATTCTAATGGAGCTATAGGAGGAGAACGAATCTAATAAGGAGCTACGCTCCACCTGTCCAATACCCTAGCGTCAGAGATGAATCCTTGAGGACACTGACACACTATTGAAGCATCTACTTACACTTAAGAATTCATAAACTGACATTATCTGCGTTCCATGGGCTAAATAAAAGTCGGAAAGCTTAAACCTTTGTTAATGGAGAAGGATAATGAGAACTAGAAGGAGTAGTTTTCGAACGGATCAAGCGAGAACCATAATCATGTGGATGAACCGAACAATCTAGAAAGAATTTCACTACTACAAGTATCGCCACAACATTCAAAGGCAAACTGATGATCACCGAAAGGGTTGAATCTAAGACGCTCTGACATTTGATATTCGGGGTATTCTATTATTTTTCATTAATTTTGATTTTATATATTAACCCAAGAAGCATCCTTTGTTGAAATGTTGATTAGCAAGCCAGTGTAAAAAAGAAGAAAAAAAGAAAAGAGAGAGAAAACAAAAAGAAAATATAAAGAGAAGAAAAAGAGAGAAATAGAAAAGAATAAGGTATTCGTGTTTTAGAATGGAGTTTAGGGCGCAATGTCAGATGTGCATATGATTGACCTGATACAAACCTGTCAGCAAAGAAGCATCCTTTGTTGAAATGTTGATTAGCAAGCCAGTGTAAAAAAGAAGAAAAAAAGAAAAGAGAGAGAAAATAAAAAGAAAATATAAAGAGAAGAAAAATAGAGAAATAGAAAAGAATAAGGTCTCCGTGTTTTAGAATAGAGTTTAGGGCGCAATGCCAGATGTGCACATGATTGACCTAATACAAACCTGTCAGCAGTCTTAAAAAGAATAACAGTAGGCCATAGTATGCTACACGATTCAAAGACTTGAAGTGAGTATCTACCATAAAACCTTGGTCGGCCCTGAAAAATAAGGATTGAATTATATATGAAATTTAGACAATCATGGGGCATGTTTTTAGCCTAACATTGAGATGGAAGAAAGACCATACCAAAGAGTCACGGATAAATGACCGTCGAACCCAAATAAGAGATAGAGTACTACTAAGATCAGTAAAAATGGGCATATTAAGCAAGGCCTCAACTCAGCCGACCGACGTTGGTCAGAAGTTAACCAAAGTGCAAGGCAACGATCTATCAAGTGAGTGAGGTATGCTTACATCAGCTTACAGCGAAACAAGTTGCGAAAGTTGAAGCAGATCTAAAAGGGATGGGATCGACGGTTGACGGTCCTGCGAGAATTATAGTGATATTGCACGCTTGATGTATGTCTGAATTAATCGACTTTCGATCCGAGCCATCTTTCAATTTTGGAATCCTACTTTCTATTGCTTCACTTTTAACAGGGAAGACTCAATGTCCATGGTTGAGGAGTATTCTACTTTGCTTAATCAAAAGAATAGGCATAAGGGCTGGGTTTGCACAAAGCCGTTGAAGTCCCATGATTCCCTTTTGAAGCTTAAAACATTTGCCGAAATGCGTAAAGATTGGGGCAAATGTTTGATTCAGAATCGCCAAGGTAATACCTCCATTTCATGGGAACATACCAACACACTCGGATGTGGACATGAAGCTTCAGTTCAAGGGTCTATGTGATTGACCATCATATTTTGAATAAGGTTCAAAATAATAGAGATTGAAAGTAAGAAGAATTCGGAAGTCTAGGGGGCAAGCGTTCACCCCAAAGCCGAGAATAAAGAAAACTCGTCATGAAGAGTCAATGAAAAGAAAATAATGAAGCCCAAGTTGAGAGGGGCAATGTTTTGAAGGAGGACTCGAGGAAGTGACAAATTTTAGTCAAATCAGTTTTGGCCAACAATGTCCTTTCAAGATAAGGTACAAGTGAAGATTTAGTGAAGACAGAAATCCCGTGGAAGTCAAAGGTGATCAACCGAAAGGTGAGAATTTCTCCTCGGAATCTCTAAAAAATGACTCCACTCATGCATCACATTTAGTTAGACATCCATAGGATATGAGTATGCTAACTCATATCATCAACCCATTTTTGATTGTTTTGACAGATTCGAGGAATTGAGAAAATTTTAACCTGAAGCTTCCCATTTTGAAAGGTAGATCTTAGTGGAGATAAAGAGTCTCTAATGAAGAGAACGCGCCTAACAAAAATTCAAGGAATTTATGATGAGAATGATTCACTTAGCAAAGAGAGAGAGTTGACAATAACGAAAAAGCTCGAGAAGAACTGTTCAAGCATCAAGCTTGATGGAAAGATGAGAACCTCAAGAACTTGTTTGTAGTTGAGAAGAACAACTCCAGACTCCGAATTCTGTTAGAGAATCCAAGAAATTTGTAGTGAGGAAAGCTTTAAGCTTCGTCGACCAATTTATTTCCTGCCAAAAATTTTGGGCCAACAGTAAGCCATTCGAGAGTGATGCTAAGCTGCCCACACAGCAGAAATCGGGGCATAAAGAAATTCGTAGTCTCAACCACAGTCTCAGCCACATAAAAGTGAAAAGTTTCGAAAGAATCAACGATCTTAAGGCCATAGTCAGGGAGGCAAGATAAAATTAGCGTTTTTTCCAGACATTAAAGGAACCTGCCAAAACTAAGATGCGAGGACATTAGGTACGAAATTGGCAAAATCGATCAAGAAAGGACAATAAATGTTTCTCATCCAAGGGACCGGAGGCAAAAACTCGTACGGGCTCCTAAAAGAAAAAAAGAAGAGAAAAAGAAGAAAAATAGAGAGAAGAGAACGAAAAAGAATAAGAGAAAAAAATAGGAAAAGAAAAGAAAAAAGAATGAAAGAAAAGAGAAAGAAAAAAAATGAGAGATAAAGGAGAAAAAGAAAGAAAGAGAAGAAAATGAAGAAAAGAGAGAGAAGAGAACGAAAAGGGGAAGAAAAAAAGAAAAAGAGAGAAGCAAGTCTAAAGTGAGAACTTGAAAAGGATTTCAAAGCCAGAGGTTCTATATAGGAAAAACCTGAAGCTCCAGGATTTCAACGCCAAAGGTTCTATATAGAAAGAACCCAAAGCACAAAGATTTAAGGTGAAGGATTTCAAACTCGTCGTGTTAGAGTTTCCGAGCGAAGGAGGCAGATGCTCATAGTTCAGAGTTTTCAGAGCGAAGGAGGTAGATACTCAAAGCTCATGGGCTTCAGGTGAAGGATTACAAACTCACCACATCAGGATTTCAGAGCAAATGAGGTAGATACTCAAAGCTCAGAGATTTCATACTAAGGATTTCAAACTCGCCGTGTTAGAGTTTCCAAGCGAAGGAGGCAGATACTCATAGTTCAGAGTTTTCAGAGCGAAGGAGGCAGATACTTAGAGCTCAAAGATTTCAGGTGAAGGATTTCAAACTCGCCACACCAAGATTTCAGAGCAAAAGAGGTAGATACTCAATGCTCAAAGATTTTAGGCGAAGGATTTCAAACTTGTCGTATTAGTACTACCGAGCGAAGGAGCAGATACTCATAGTTCAAAGTTTTCAGAGCGAAGGAGGCAGATACTCAAAGCTTAAGGATTTTAGGTGAAGGATTTCAAACTCACCATATTAGAATTTTCAAGCAAAAGAGGCAGATACTCATAGTTCAGAGTTTTTAGAGCGAAAGAGGAATATACTCATACCTCGGGGATTTTGGAGCGAAAGAGGCAGATACCTGTAGCTCAATGACATTGGGACAAAGGAGACAGATGCTCATAGCTCCATGTTGTAGGGAGAGGAAGAGCGAATAGTTCTATATAGGAGGAACTCGAAGCTCGGAATCTCCCAACAGGGAAGTGCGACAAAATTAGTGCTTATTGTAATATCCCATTATTGGAATAGTGACCAAAACAAAAAGAATCAAAAGTTAGTGGTTTTAGTTCAGTGATTAAAACGTAAAGTTTTTAAAGTTTGGTGACAAAAGTGAAAAGTTGAGAAAAGTTTGAGGACCAACATGGTAATTTTCCCAATAATTATTTTTATTCCATAAATAGATAGATCATCTAAGGGTGTGGATCGAATATAAAAACTATGGTTTGATCTGATATTTCTATTATTGGGAAATTACGGTTAAAGTTTAAGTGTAATTCGGGTAATCGTATGAGCTTGGAATTTTATGAAAATTTGAGGGAAGTCTTAAAAATACCCGAAGAGCATAGCATCAAAGTTTTGAATCGTTTTTAAATCATTTTAGATTTGATTCTATTCAGTATTTTGTATAGGTGATTGAATGGCATTTTTTAAAATAAACTATTTCATTAATGGCATTTTAGTCATTTCACCTATACTTTTTAATAAAAAATGTTTATGGAAGAGGATAAGACATAGGTGTTGGCTTGTAATTGGTTATATCTAAGGGGTAAATTAGTCATTTGACTATTTTAGACATTTTTATTCTTTTATAGCCAAATTAGAAGACATTTGGCATTAAAACAAAAGATAGAAAAAGCTAGAAATTTGCTCATCCTTCTCCCAAGAAGCCGAAACCCCTAGCAAGATAAGAGCAAAAATTTTAATTCAATTTTTGGCTTGATTTACTTGATTTTTGGCTAGAGACATGAAACAAGAAATTGATCTCCCCTGAATTCTCTATCTTTTGACATAAGTTTTGCTTAGTTTCCATGTCTCTAAGTTGAGTTTGATGATTAGGGCGATTGTAGAGCATGTTAATATTTCATGTTTTAAGGCTTAATCGAGCTGGAAATGGTGTTGTAGTGTTGTTTAGATGCTTGAAAAGATGAAAACTTCTAGGAAAACCTACAGGGACCATTTTGACAAAATGAAGAATATTAGGGGAAATTTTGTAAAACTTATTTTGATGATGGATTTGATTAGAATGATGTTTTCTAAGTTGAATTGTGTTTTTGGATTGAAGAAAACATCATTTTAGGACCAATTTGTGAATTGTGTAAATTGGGTGAAATAAGTGAAAAAATGGAAATTATTCAAGAAGCATGGGTATGTTGTTTGCTATGATACAATGATAATTTTGCTATTAATATTTTTGAAATTGGAGATGAAATGTGGAAGTTTCCAAATTTTAGTTTATAAACCCTAAGAGAGAATTTAGGGTTAAAAGTGAAATTATCAAATTATTGGTTGTAGTGTGTAATTTGAGATGAGATTAAAGTATTGGGAGCATGGTGGTTACAAAGAAGTACTTGGTTGAAAATATTAATTTTTCCATATTGGTATGTACATGTATTAGTAAAGGTTGGACATGTATGAGATTATGATTGATATAAAGCCCAAAGTATGAGATAGGAAATTAAAAGTATAGTTGGATATCCATAGAGTCATAAACAGCTGTATAAACATTTTAGCACTCCTGGTAGAGTGCAAATTATTATAAGCACTTTAGGTAAAGTGCAAAATAATTAATAATTGTATACTCCGGTAAGTATACAAAAACACTTCGGTGTTAAGCACTTCCAGTAAAGTGCACATAATATACTATACTCAAGTAAGTATAGGGGGATGACTCGATTACCAAAAATTTCCTTAATTCAATACTTGGGCTAAATGAATTGAAAAATATGTTAAAAAGGCTTGAAAGCTCGATGATGAATATGGCAACGGTATTGGTAAGAATCAAGGTTATTACTATGTAATATGTTACTATACATATATCATGTCATATATGTTAAAATGCATAAAATGGGAGGTGATCATATACATTGTTACTATAATATATTGATACCTATGTTAAATTGCATTTGAATTAAATGTTGTTGCCTCACTAAGTATATGATTTGCGTATGATGACTTTCATGCGTAGGTTTTAAAGGAGCTTCGAGTGAAGAGTAGTCGAGCATCACTTTCATATTTTGGGAGGTATATCTCCATACTCATAGTAATGTAATGACATCCATCCTTTCTTTTGGAAATGTACTAGATGGCATGTATAATTAGTGGGGTTGTAATAACTTATCACTAAATATGGTGGGTTAATAGTTGTTGAATATGGATGATGAACCTAGTAAGTCCTATTATGGTTATAAATGGTAATGGACTAAGTTTTTTGTAAATATGGATTCTAAGATAGAAAGTTTAAAAATCTGCCCAGAAATGTATGCAAAAGTAGTGTGTTCGAAAACTCAGCATAAATTCCACAATTGGACTTAGACAGTGAATCTTATATGTATGAACTAAAAAATTTGTCTAGTTTCTTACAAAATTAACGGTGACTTATTTCAAGTTGTATGTAAAAAGTTATGAATTTTTATTCGACAGAATATCAGAAAAAAGGGTAGCAGAATTTTTGAAATTCTGGGCTGTGACGTGAATCTAAGGATTTATTTGAATTTTTGTGTAGTGAATTTAGGCTAATAATTTATATGGTTAGAAAGCTTAATGAATCTAGTTTAATTAGAAAATTTCATAACGAATTTTCAATGTCTATAAAAAATTATAAATTTTTAAGTGAAGGCAGTGCAGGCTGCCAATTTTTTATATTAAGAAAATATAAGGGTTTAATCATAATTAGTAATATCACTGACTCGTATTTGGTGTTAAATACGGGAAATGGATGTTACATTTATTGGTATCAGAGCCTCAGGTTTAGTCGATTCTAGATAGAAATTGAATTTAAAAATGAGTGGGAATTGTATACATGCCACTAGGATGTCATAATTACTAATGATTATGTGCAGATACTCTGATGCTCTATAATTAGTAATGGTACTCTATATTAAGAAAATATAAGGGTTTAATCGTAGTTAGTAACATCACTGACTCGTATTTGGTGTTAAATACGGGAAAGGGATGTTACATTTATATACAATTATTAATTATTTTGTACTTTACCTGATGTGCTTATAATAATTTGCACTCTACCGGGAGTGCTAAAATGTTTATACAGCTGTTTATGACTCTATGGATATCCAACTATACTTTTAATTTCCTATCTCATACTTTGGGCTTTATATCAATCACAATCTCATACATGGCAACATATATACATATTAAGCAATTCATACGTTCAAAGCTTTCTTGACATAAGCTCTGGTGTTAGTTCAACCTGAATCGGGTAAGAATTTTGTGGTGTATAGTGATGCATCGCATAATGGTTTGGGTTGTATACTTATGCAAGACGGGAAAGTGGTGGCTTATGCTTCTAGGCAGCTTAAAACTCATTAGAGGAATTATCCTACTCACGATTTGGAATTAGCTGCGGTTGTCTTTGCTTTAAAAATTTAGCGCCACTACTTATATGGTGAAAGATGTTATATATACACAAACCACAAATGCTTGAAATATCTTTTAACGCAGAAGGAGTTGAATCTAAGACAAAGGCGATGGATTGAGCTAAATAAAGATTACAATGCAATCATTGATTACCAAATGCACTTAGCCGAAAGATGTTCTCAGCTCTACAAATATCAAATGCTCAATTATCAATATTGGATGATGGTGCTTTACTTGCTGAGCTGAACATCAAGTCTACTTTGATAGACAAAATAAAAGAATCACGGTAAAAAAGATGAATTTTTTTTAGAAAAGAAGAAGGAAATTGAAAGGGGAGAATCTTCAGACTTCGAGGTAAAGTCCAATGGATGTTTATATTATAAAGGACGTGCTTATATTCTTGAAGATGAGGAATTGAAAAAGGAAATCCTTATAGAAGCATATTATAGTCCTTTAACGATGCACCCGGGAGGAAATAAAATGTATCAGGATTTGAAGAGCCATTTTTGGTGGCCAGGAATGAAAAGAACGATAACGAAATTCGTTTCTAAATGCTTAACTTGTCAACAAGTTAAAGCAGCCATCAGGATTACTTCAATCAATTGCTATTCCGGAATGGAAATGGGAGAAAGTGACTATGGATTTTGTAACCGGGTTACCATTGACACCAAGTAGGAAAGACTCAATTTGGGTGATCGTGGATCGATTAACCAAATCAGCACATTTCCTGCCCGTCAGAACAGATTTCTCTTTGAATAAATATGCAGAGTTGTATATTCGGGAGATTGTTAGATTATATGGAGTTTCTATTTCCATTGTGTCTGACAGAGATCCCAGGTTTACTTCTAGATTCTGGAAAGCGCTACATGAAGCATTGGGTACTCGATTTCATTTTAGTACTGCCTTCCACCCACAAACTGATGGACAATCAGAGAGGACGATTCAGATTTTGGAAAATATGCTTAGAGCGTGTATCATTGAGTTTGTAGGTTCGTGGGAAAAGTACTTACCATTGGCCAAATTTGCGTATAACAACAATTATCGGTCAAGCATTAAAATGGCACCGTATGAAGCTTTATATGGAAGAAAATGCCAGACACCTATAAATTGGTTTGAGTTAGAAGACCGCAAGATTATCGGGCCTGACTTGATTCAAGAGGTAGAAGAAAAAGTGAAAATAATTCGAGATAATTTAAAGGCAGCTTCCAATAGACAAAAGGCTTATTCAGATTTAAAAAGAAAATATATTGAGTATCAGGTAGGAGACAAGGTATTTTTGAAAGTTTCACCATGGAAGACAATAATGAGATTCGGAAGAAAATGGAAGCTTAGTCCCAGATTTATTGGTCCGTATGAAATCTTGAAAAGAGTTGGACCGGTGGCATATCAATTAGCTTTACCACCAGAAATGAACAAGATTCATGATGTTTTTCATGTATAGATGCTTCGCAAATATAGGTCGGATCCTTCTCATGTCATTTCACCTACGGAAGTTGAGATGCAACCTGATTTGACATTTGAAGAAGAACCAGTAAAAATTCTAGCTCATGGGGTGAAGAAATTGATAAACAAATCGATTTCATTGGTGAAAGTGCTCTGGAAGAATCACAAAGTGGAAGAAGCTACTTGGGAAACTGAAGAGCGAATGAAGGAACAGTACCCGTATTTGTTTAATCCAGGTACGTTCTAAAAATTCGAGGTCGAATTTTTTTTAGGGGGAGAGAATTGTAATATCCCATTATTGGAATAGTGACCAAAACGTAATGAATCAAAAGTTAGTGGTTTTAGTTCAGTGACTAAAATGTAAAGTTTTTAAAGTTTGGTGACAAAAGTAAAAAGTTGATAAAAGTTTGAGGACCAACATGGTAATTTTCCCAATAATTATTTTTATTCCATAAATAGATAGATCATCTAAGGGTGTGGATCGAATATAAAAACTATGGTTTGATATGATATTTCTATTATTGGGAAATTACGGTTAAAGTTTAAGTGTAATTGGAGTAATCGTATGAGCTTGGAATTTTATGAAAATTTGAGAGAAGTCTTAAAAAGACCCGAAGAGCATAGCATCAAAGTTTTGAATCGTTTTAAATCATTTTAGATTCTATTCTATTCAGTATTTTGATTAAGTGATGGAATGGCATTTTTGAAAATAAACTATTTCATTAATGGCATTTTAGTTATTTCACCTATACTTTCTAATAAAAATTGTTTATGGAAGAGGATAAGACATAGGTGTTGGCTTGTAATTGGTTATATCTAAGGGGTAAATTAGTCATTTGACTATTTTAGAGATTTTTATTCTTTTATAGCCAAATTAGAAGACATTTGGCATTAAAACAAAAGATAGAAAAAGCTAGAAATTTGCTCATCTTTCTCCCAAGAAGCCGAAACCCCTAGCAAGGTAAGAGAAAAATTTTAATTTAATATTTGGCTTGATTTACTTGATTTTTGGCTAGAGACATGAAACAAGAAATTGATCTCCCTTGAATTCTCTATCTTTTGACATAAGTTTTGCTTAGTTTCCATGTCTCTAAGTTGAGTTTGATGATTAGGGTGGTTGAAGAGAATGTTAAGATTTCATGTTTTAAGGCTTAATCAAGTTGGAAATGGTGTTGTAGTGTTGTTTAGATGCTTGAAAAGATGAAAACTTCTTGGAAAACCTATAGGGACCATTTCGGCAAAATGAAGAATATTAGGGGAAATTTTGTAAAAATTATTTTGATGATGGATTTGATTAGAATGATGTTTTCTAAGTTAAATTATGTTGTTGGATTGAAGAAAACATCATTTAAGACCAATTTGTGAATTGTGTAAATTGGGTGAAATAAGTGAAAATTTTGAAATTATTCAAGAAGCATGGGTATGTTGTTTGCTATGATACAATGATCATTTTGGTATTAATATTTTTAAAAATGGAGATGAAATGTGGAAGTTTCCAAATTTTAGTTTATAAACCCTAAGAGAGAGAATTTAGGGTTTAAAGGGAAATTATCAAATTATTGGTTATAGTGTGTAATTTGAGATGAGATTAAAGTATTGGGAGCATGGTGGTTACAAAGAAGTACTTGATTGAAAATATTAATTTTTCCATATTGGTATGTACATGTATTAGTAAAGGTTGGACATGTACTTAAGGTTGCTTGTGTCATGTATTTAATGTACAAACAGATAACAATCAAGTTCGAGTACAAACGAGTGAAGAAAGAAGATAGAAAGTGCAATCGAGCTTAGTGAGGCTAGTATAAATTATAACTTTGAAAGTGTCAAGGTGAGTGCAATGCATGCATAGCATGATTTTATGTCATTCATTATATAATTGTGATGTTAAAAATATGTCCAGAATTGAGAATACATGCATGGATCACTACTTATCCATGGAATGTTATTTTACGTATGAATTGCTTAATATGTATATATGTTTCCATGTATGAGATTATGATTGATATAAAGCCCAAAGTATGAGATAGGAAATTAAAAGTATAGTTGGATATCCATAGAGTCATAAATAGCTGTATAAACATTTTAGCACTCCCGGTAGAGTGAAAATTATTATAAACACTTCAGGTAAAGTGCAAAATAATTAATAATTGTATATTCCGGTACGTATACAAAAACACTTCGGTGTTAAGTACTTCCAGTAAAGTGCACATAATATACTATACTCAAGTAAGTATATGGGGGATGACTCGCGTACCAAAAATTTCCTTAATTCAATACTTGGGCTAAATGAATTGAAAAACAGGTTAAAAGGGCTTGAAAGCTCAATGATGAATATGGAAACGGTATTGGTAAGAATCAAGGTTATTACCATGTAATATGTTACTATACATATATCATGTCATATATGTTAAAATGCATAAAATGGGAGGTGATCATATGCATTGTTACTATAATATATTGATACCTATGTTAAATTGCATTTGAATTAAATGTTGTTGCCTCACTAAGTATATGCTTAGCGTATGATGACTTTCATGCGCAGGTTTTAAAGAAGCTTCGAGCGAAGAGTAGCCGAGCATCGCTTTCATATTTTGGGAGGTATATCTCCATACTCATAGTAATGTAATGACATCCATCCTTTCTTTTGGAAATGTACTAGATGGCATATATAATTAGTGGGGTTGTAATAACTTATCACTAAATATGGTGGGTTAATAGTTGTTGAATATGGATGATGAACCTAGTAAGTCCTATTATGGTTATAAATGGTAATGGACTAAGTTTTTAGTAAATATGGATTCTAAGATAGAAAGTTTAAAAATCTGCCCAAAAATGTATGCAAAAGCAGTGTGTTCGAAAAATCATCATAAACTCCACAATTGGAATTAGACAGTGAATCTTATATGTATGAACTAAAAAATTTGTCTAGTTTCTTACAAAATTAACGGTGACTGATTTTGAGTTGTATGTAAAAAGTTATGAATTTTTATTCGACAGAAGGTCAGAAAACAGGGTAGCAGAATTTTTGAAATTCTGACTGTGACGTGAATCTAAGGATTTATTTGAATTTTTTTGTAATGAATTTAGGCTAATAATTTATATGGTTATAAATCTTAATGAATCTAGTTTAATTAGAAAATTTCGAAACGAATTTTCGATGTCTATAAAAAATTATAAATTTTTAAGTAAAGGCAGTGCAGGCTTCCAATTTTCTATATTAAGAAAATATAAGGGTTTAATCATAATTAGTAACATCACTGACTCGTATTTGGTGTTAAATACGGGAAAGTGATGTTACATTTATTGGTATCAGAGCCTCAGGTTTAGTCGATTCTTGATAGAAATTAAATTTAAAAATGAGTGGGAATTGTATACATGCCACTAGGATGTCATAATTACTAATGATTATGTGCAGATACTCTGATGCTCTATAATTAGTAATGGTACTCTATATTAAGAAAATATAAGGGTTTAATCATAATTAGTAACATCACTGACTCGTATTTTGTGTTAAATACGGGAAAGGGATGTTACACTTATGGTCTTTGCTTTATTCTTGTTCCACAAGTATAAGCAAAGAGGGACAACTGTAGACACTAATTTTGTCCGGGTTAAATTAATTGCTCGAAATAAAATAAATCCACATTACCCTTTTTTAAATACCCAAAAACCTTACCGTATTCCCTAAGCCCAAAATTTCATGGCCCATTATATAATTTTATATAGTAAAAAAATATATACAAAAAAAATAAAAATCACAACTCCTTACTCACCAAGGCTTGGTTCTCATTAGATGAATCAATGCCTCATCCCCATTGGTTAAAAAAACTACTTGGTGACCAAGGTCTTAATTTTTATTGGTTCTTATTTTAAGGGGATAAACCAAAAATACCCTTCATCACATATATATACATATATATATTTCTACCCTAAAAAAAGAGGAACAACTAACCTATTTTTCTTTTGTTCATTCGGCAGCCGAAACCCCGCCTAATGTCGTATTCTTCATTTTGAAGGAACACCCTCACTGCCCCATTTTTTTCTCACATATACGGCACTTACCTTGGCTTCCTCCCCCAAATGATTTTTGGAATCCACGGTTTAGGGGGGAAATCCCTTAGCCGTTCCAATTAATTCCCCACCGCCCCTTACACCTATTCGAACCATTTTCACCCCTTATTTACACCCATTCGAACCACAAGGAAAAAAATCCTTGAATCAAATTTCTTAACCCCAACAACAGCATGTGGAATTTGGTTGATCGAGCATAAATATTTGGGTTTTGGGTACATTGTTCCCTTTTCTTTTTATTTATGTATTTTTTATAGTTCAATGAAAATGTGGATGATTTTGTTGATAACCTTTGTTGTTTATTTTAGTCTCTTTTTTATGTGTTTTATTGTATTTTATTTTACTTGTGATATGTATGTTATTTTACTTGTTGATTGTTGTTTAATTTACTATTAGCTTGTATGTTTACTTTATCATGATGATATCATATTATCCCTTTTTATAATATATATATATATATATATGTATATGGTATATAATATATAATTAAAATATATTTTCATAAAAGTATATACATGTGGTTTTTCATTTGGGTTTAGTTTAGAAGTTTGGGCCTCTTGGTTTTTTGGGCTTTGGGTTGTTAAGTTAGCTTTAAATTAGTTTAGGAATTAATTTAATTAATTTAGGTCATGGGCTCGTCTAATAGGGGCACGACCCTTAAATTAATTAAGCTAATTCTAGGATTAGTTTTAGAGCCGTAGTTAGTCTTAAGGTTCGAATCAGTTTAGTGAATTTAAATTTTCCTTTGGCTTATTGGAGTAAATGTTAAATTCATTAAAATTGGTTGAACACCTCTTAATTATCTTTTAAGATAAAATTGACACGGAAATTAGACTAACATTTTAATTTAAAGCTATGATTAATTAATTTGGCTTATTTTAAATAGTATTCTTGGCTTATTGGAATACTAGTTTAAAATTAATCGAATTAATTATCATATCACAAGATAACTCATAATTTATTAGGGTTCTCTAGCCTTTTTAGGATTAATTAATTTAGGGTTAATACTAGAAACACCTAATTAGTAACTAGATCAGTAATTAAATTTTCATAATTTGGGCCTTTTAGGTTAGCACTTTTAGTGGGCCTTTGTGTGTTTAACCTTCAAGTCTTTGTTTGACATTCATTTTATTTGTTATCATTTGGCCCATTTGATTTACATGTTAATTAATTTAAATCATAAAAGGGGGTATTCATTAATTCCGATATTTGTGTTGCAACAGTCCGAGCTTAAAGGATGTTGACCAAATATTTGAACTAATCCTTACCTACTCAAGGTAAAATTAAAACTTAACCAAATCATTACATCATATTTTAAAATGCTTGCATCATGCATAAAGGGGACGTGCGGGATTCGAACCATAAATTAACACGGCAGTTGAGCTTATTCGATGTCGGTTTAATCTACGTCCGATGTATCGTCAACCTTATTAATTAAATGTCCAATTAATTTGAACCCACCAATTTGATAAAGCCCGTTCAATTAAGGTTAATTTTCAATTAAGGTCACCGAATTAAATTCTTTCAAATTTCGAAAATTTCCTTCGGTTAAAAGCAACAAATATTTTGGTACCGATTTCCGGGCGTGACGGGGGTGTTAATCCTTCCCCAAACGTAATCAACTCCTGAGCCTTTTCAAAATGAATCTCTGGTTTTGTAGTGTCCGGCCTACCTTATCCAAGTGGCCGGTGGCGACTCCAAGTTTTTATCGATTTTCAAAAGAAAAAAAAATTCAAAAGAAACCCCTTTAAGCCAAGATCACAAAGAAATGATTTTGGGGATAAGCCGTAGCGCCGAACCTATAATTTTTCAAAGGGGATTTTTGAAAAAAACGTCGTTACAAAGACCGACATGGATGGAAATGTACAAACAGACGGAGGGCGATTGGTCGCTAAGGTTTTTCATCAAATTCATGGTATAGACTATGATGAAACTTTTTCCCCTATTGCTATGTTTAAATCCATCAGGATATTGCTTGCAATAACTGCATTTTATTATTATGAAATCTGGCAAATGGATGTCAAAACCGCTTTCCTTAACGGAAAACTAGATGGGGATGTGTACATGACACAACCTGAGGGTTTTGTCGTCCAAAAAAATACCCGAAAGGTATGCAAGCTAAAAAGATCCATTTATGGGTTGAAGCAAGCTTCTTGAAGTTGGAATCTTCATTTTAATTATGCAATCAAAGAATTTGGTTTTATCAAAAAATGAAGATGAGCCATGTGTTTTCAAGAAAACTAGTGGGAGCACTGTCACATTCTTGGTACTGTATGTGGATGGCATACTAATAATAGGAAATGACATACCTACTTTACAGTCTATAAAGACTTGGTTAGGAAAATGTTTTTTATGAAAGGCTTGGGTGAAGCAACCTACATATTAAGAGTCAAGATTTATAGAGATAGATCAAGATGACTCCAAGGACTAAGTCAAAATACATACATAGATAAAGTATTGAAAAAATTCAATATAGAAGAATCTAAAAGGGGATTCTTAACTATGAGACATGGTATTTCACTCTCGAAGAAAATGTGTCCTTCAACGCCTCAAGAAAGAGAGCACATGAGTAAGATTTCACATGTTTCCGCTGTTGGATCTATCATGTATGCCATGTTATGTACACGTCCGGATGTATCATATGCATTAAGTATGAAAAGTTGGTACCAAGTAGATCTTGGTGAAGGTCATTGGGTTGCAGTCAAAAACATCCTTAAGTACTTGAGAAGCACTAAGGATACATTCCTTATGTATGGAGGTGAGGAAGAGCTAAGTATAAAAGGTTATACTGACGCAAGCTTCCAAAATGATAAGGATGATTCTCGATTGCAATCAAGTTTTATGTTTTTCCTTAATGGAGGAGTTGTAAGCTGAAAAAGTTTAAAACAAGATACAGTAGCAAATTCTACAATAGAAGTCGTGTATATTGCAGCAAGTGATGCTGCAAAAGAGGCTGTTTGGATCAATAAATTCATATTTGAACTAGGGGTTGTGCCTAGCATATCAAACGCTATAAATCTATATTGTGATAATAATGGACCAATCACACAAACCAAAGAACCCAAATCTCACAAGCGATCCAAACAAATACTTAGGCGTTACCATCTCATTCGAGAAATCATTGATCGAGGGGATGTGGAAATATGCAGAGTACCAACGCATGATAATACCATCGATCCATTGACAAACCTCTAACACAACAAAAGCATGATCGTCATACTAAGTCTCTTGGTATTAGATACATGAGTGATTGGTCTTAGTGCTAGTGGGAGACTGTTGGAGTATGCCCAAAGACCAATCATAAGATGATTGTAAAAGACATACTTATTTTATCTTGTTTATTAATAAAAAGACATTACTGTTATTTCAGTCATTATTTTGCTCATATATAAATAAATTAAATTATAATAAAGTCCTTAGAATAATATGGTTATTCTTGAACGTCCTTAGTCGAGTATTATTGTAGGCATAGACAACAATAATATATTAAGACTAATTTGTAGTTGATTGATGACAAAGTGTTGCCATTGACATGGAGATGTCAAAACTAATACATAAGTATGTGTTAGAGAATGACATATTGGACTGATCCGCTATGAGCATGTTTCTTGGATTATTATGTGACAGTTACAACATTGCTCATAGTGATAACTACATGTTTGATCCTCAGACTCGAGATCATACTATTTCAACATTGTGAGTAACATATTTTGATACAGTCAAACGTGTGTCGTAACTGACTAGATTATAAGGACTGATATTGGATATGTCACAATCTATGTAATAGGATATGGTAGATCAAGATAGGATTTGTCCCTTCTACATAATAGGAGTAATATCGTAGGTCACTTGATTGAGTGAGACTAGAAATGCATGGTCATGCTCGAATAAATTGATATAAGATATCATAGTTATTCGCTTATTATAGTCTAATCAAGATATCAAGAAATATTAGATGGACTATACAAGTGTGACCATTCCATGACTTGTTTCCAATCTAGATATAAGGACAAAATGATGTAATACATGAAAAGAGTTAATCACGAAGAGGTTATGTCGAACCACGACTTCCTCTAACTTAGGTAGCAATGATGTATTGCTAGATGTCACTCATTGTTTGTAATATTAGAATTGTTCTAGATATTACTGCTAACGTTACGTGAACCTACAAGGGTCACACCCTATGATTGAAATGGGCAACTATCAACTACATAGCATATGTGCAAACTTGTTGTACACGAAATTAGTTAGAATCAAAATTATTATAATTATTATAATTATATAGATAATTTTGTTTATATATTTTAATACTAGATAATTATTGTAATTATCAAATACTATTAAAATATATATTTCC
Organism: Hibiscus mutabilis; assembly: GCA_019671005.1. Lineage (NCBI taxonomy): Eukaryota > Viridiplantae > Streptophyta > Magnoliopsida > Malvales > Malvaceae > Hibiscus > Hibiscus mutabilis. Next base: position 16,192,078 of record CM033714.1, on the reverse strand, counting down.
TCAAAGAAACCTACTTAAAGTAGAATTAGATTCTACATATTTAATTATATTTAGTTAAATATATTGTATGTTTAATGAATTTGAATTTAATTAGGGTTAGGGTTTTGGATGCTATATAAAGCCATAAGGTCTAGAAGTCAAGATTATGCTAATTGCGAAAAACCTCTCTAACAGTTAGAAAAGTAAAATATTGTTCGTTTATTCGGGTGGACTGCGTAGAGGTCGAAACATTGTTTTGACGACTAAGATTCGACATCATGAAAAAGGAATTAGATTTAGCTATGTCCCTGCATATTATCAGATTTAATTAAGATAATGTTTCATCCTCTTTTCACTTAGGATTCGTTCCTCGTACATGGATCACTAGTGGAATTCGCTGGATAATTTTTTCGCTACGCCATGGGGTGTATTGGTGTTTCTTTACACATTTTGGTGTAGTGAAAGAGGTGGGAGAAGCTTCCAAAGCTCAAGGGAAGAAGAATGCTTGAGCATTTGGGCAAAGAACTTCATTTCTAGTTGTATGAGGAAGGTTAGTACGCCTCTAACTCCCTTATTCCGTGCACATCTTAAGGATTGCGCCTTGTATGCTTGAATTCATGTCAGTAATGTGTAAAAGTGATAGTAAAACACCCTAAATAACTCCTATAAGAGGTAGGATCGAAATATGGGCTTTAGTATCAGTACGCGGGAAGCCTGTACTGGTACCTCATATTGTGGGTTATTTAACATAGACGAACTATGAGTAAAGTACCGGTATAGTGTCAACCTTTACCGATACTTTATTCAAGCCATATCGGTACGAGTTGACCTATACCGATACCCAAGGCTTGGTTAGGATTTTAATAATAAAAATCATATTAGTACACGAAGGGGTGTACCAGTACCTGAGGCACCGTACCAATACTCATGCTCGAGTACTGGTATTGGGTAGCCTTCAAGGATTCTAATGATCAATTTTGGTATCGGTACGAGATGAGCCGTACCGGTACCAGGGGTGCAGTATCGTACGCATAGTCATATATCTTTACATATTAGGCAATCTACCAAAAAATGATCACTTGGAGTTGATAGGGTCGAAAAATTGTGGAATAGGTACCAATGCATTTCTTATGAAGTATTATGATAAAATTAACTCACTGATCAAGATTTCATTCATGTACTCTCTCATAAGAGGTAACAACATGATAAATGTAAAAGAGTAATATGTGACGATTAACAACAATAGGTGATCTATGGATCGTGTTTTTTGTTTGTGTGCCGAGTAGGCACTTGCTTGGTAGGGTTGATGTTTGGTGGGATCTTGATTCCCAAAAAATGTGTTGCAACACTATGGTAGGTAGCACCGAACTTATGATCCCGATGCTTCATGTCCTCGGGCCTCGTTTGAAGATACTCGAGGGGTAATTTCGATTATTGAGTGTGTGTTCCCAATGCTTTGTGTCCCCGAGCCTCACTCAAGGTTTGTATATGATTGATTTGCATGGTTATGCTTACGATGTATATGTATACATTGCTTATTGATAAAGCATGTTTCTAGGCGACTAGTGGTAGCGCCTCGTATTAATTTTAATGACATCACATCATTTTCTATCTACATGCTTATGTTTATGATTTGCATGAAGCATGACAGCGTAAAAGTGTACCACTGAGCTTTGTAAGATCAGTGTTCAAAATTGTTGTTCTAGTTTGCATGTTAGTAGGTTTGACACGTTGCATTGGAGGAGCACCATTAGAGTAGGTTTCAGCGCATCGCCTTGTTCAGAGTACATAACTTAGATTATTGGGCCATGTATTCATAGGACCCTATTGTAATGGCCGTAACTCTTATTTTGGAATTGTATTGATCATGTTGAATGTTAAATGTTTTAACTTATATTGGAGCTCCTTGTAAACATTTTGAAAGGCAACTATTTCGGGCTAAACTAGGTTGAGAAATTCTACGGTAATGGGTTGGGCTTGAAGCCCAAATGTAACATCCAGGTTTAAGGTGTTACACCAACTGAAAAAGAAGAGGTTTATATATTGTCTAGTAAGTCAACTTAAATTTAATACAGACCAAGACATAGTACAAAATAAAGCAAATGTAGTTTTTTAACGATGACAACTGAATTTCATTAATAAACACAATGAAAGAAATTAGAATTACAATGCACCCAAGCATAAAGAGAAAAATGGGGACAATAGTCACCAAATAACTCCTATATAAAACAGCAATATTAAACCCAAAGATGCAAAAAACAAGACCTTTCCTTGAGAATGACGTTCAACATCAAAAGAACCTAGTAACCTTCATAAAAACTTACTGTCTCTGTCGAATGAGACACTTTATGAAGTGATAAAGGAGTGGTGAGCGAACTAAACTATCTGGCAAGTTGCTTTCCTATACAATTCTGATTATATTAGCAAACAACCTTTTACTAAAGAGGGGATCTGACTATACGTGACCCGACAAACCAATCAGAAAACAAATGTAGACGTGAGGGTCTTTGTGCAAGCACTAAAACGACAAAAAAAGGTATGCGAAAAACGTACCAAAAGCCACAATGAACGTGTCACAAGAGCAGAGAGAAAGCATGGTACAAGAGCAAAGAAAAACGTGTCACAAGGAAAAAGATTCTTATTCAAAATTGAAAAAAAAAACTCAAGAAAAAAGGAAAATAAAGGACATGGTAAGAAAAACAAGAGAAATAATAAACACCAACGGTCGACAACTAACATTAAAATAGATCTTGTCACTGACTAAATACAAATCAAAGGGAAAGATAAAGACGATAAAAAGATATTGAGAAAAAATCTAGGGTAAAGCGAATATAGTTTTCGATCGCAGTGAAGTGATGAAGCTACTCAAGATTAGGAGGGCAGATGTTCGTCACCTTTTGATTGTACCCCATATTTGGGCTTTTTTAGACAAACAATGAGAGGTTCATGTGTCTCATATCTCTCGTAAAAGTAACATACTTACATATGGTTTGGTGAAGTTGGCGTGGAAACTATCTTTTGGTATCGAGAGTTCTTTTTAGGTCAGTAAACAAATCAAACGTTTAGGTGAATCGTCTGTGAACCGTTTGGTGGAAAATTCGTTTATGTTTGTTTATTTATTTACGAATGAACATGAACAAGATTTTTTGTTTTTTAAATTAAATGAACGAACACGAACAAAGAGCTCGATCGTTCATTTACATTCATGAACATTCGGTAATCTGTTTATTTATAGTCGTTCATTTATGGCTTAATAGTCAAAAGGTGCCCAGCGTATACCTTTTTTTTCCAGTTTGGTGCCTAACGTTTTTTTCGGGCCACTTTGGTGCCTAACGTTTCATTCCGTAACTCATATTGGATTTTTCCGTCAACGGCCGTTAAAAATTTTTCGTTAATCAATTAAAACATGACACGTGGCCTATTTATTTATTTATTTATTTCTGAAATTACTTTAAAATTATATATTTCTTAAAAAATCCCAAAGTTTTAATTTCTTTCAAACAAACCCTCAAATCACATCTCTCTCACCGTCCGACCTCCCTTATACGTCGGCGGTTCACTGTTCACCACCCAAGCATCGGGTACCTCACCATTCAACACCCCCACCCTCTAATCGTCGGTTAGAAGCCCAAAACACTCTCTTTTTCTCCATTTTTGGATGTTCGTCGACAGAGCAATCGATGGTTCTTTCGCCGATTTTTGACAACGGAATCATGGGGCTTTCAGTTGTGGAGGGTCGACGAAGGTAAGGGTGGCTAACGGTGGTTGAATCGGTGGTGAGAGGTGAGGAATTTAGGGATTTAGGGTTTGGGTTTGGGGTTTTAGAAAAATTAAAGGTTTTGGGGTTTTTTTTATAAAATTAAAGATTTTTTGTTTTTTAGAAAAAAAATTAAAGAAATTACCAGAATGTGCTACGTGCCGTATTTTTATTGGATAATGGAAATTTTTTAACGTCCGTCATAGAAAAACCCAATCTGAGTTATGAAATGAAACGTTAGGCACCAAAGTGGCCCGAAAAAAAGTTAGGCACCAAACTGGAAAAAAAAGGTATACGTTAGGCACCTTTTTGACTATTAAGCCTTCATTTATCTTCATTTAAATTTATTCACATATATCCATTTATATTTATTATTTTTTATAACAAAAGTATTATATTTTTAAAAAATAAATTTATTCACATATGTTCATTTATTTATGTTCGTTTAAGTTTATTCACATGAGTCCTTTTATGTTCGTTCGTTTGTGTTCGTTTAAGTTCGTTTATCATTTTAACAAACAAATGTGAACAAATACGAATAAACTACATTCCTTAACAAACGAACGAAAAAAAAAATTATGTTCGTTTATATGTTCGATTAAAATTAAATGAACGGACATAAATATATCATCATTCGATTCATTTACAGCCTAGTTACTTCAACCCCGGACTCGATTCTTAATATTTTGCACTCAGATAGTTCTAGGTAGTTAGCTTCGGTTGTCTAAACCGATTGGCTTTTCCTTTTCTTATAAAAAACTATGATTTCCTAAATTTGAATTACTTAGTGCATTTTAATTTAGGATTATTTATTGTATATATTTTATTTATTTAAAATATGAACAGTAATTTAAAGGGTAAACTATTTGAATGATCACTTAACTATTAGATTTAACTTATTTTGACAATCGAACTATAAAAATTTAAAATTTAATCACTTAACTATTTAATTAGACTTATTTTAACCCTCAATTATTAAAATTTAATAAAAAATAGTATGACAGTTAAAATATTTTATATAATTATATATTTGATCTCCATTAATTACATATCATATTAATTTATTCGTAATTTTAATTTAATTAAATAAAATTATTGTTGAGCATGCTGCCTTTACCTAAGTCTAGCCTCACACAACCCCCAGCATTACCATACATGCAACCGCATCCACACCCAAAACTCATTGCAAACTCGAGCAAACCAAGCTACTCATTCCCGAAACCAACACCTGCGAAAAGAGAGCAAAGAAATCGAAAAGGAAAAAGAAGAAAAGAGGAACCCACCTTTTTCCGTTCGATCTTTGCGGGTTGCCGAAGTTCCAGCGGTCGGACGACAGACCTGAACGGTGAGGAGCCACGGATCGTCGAGTAGAACAACATATCCAAAAAACATCATCATTGGACCGTCGGATCTTTAGATCGGAGAAGGTGATTGTAAGAGTTTCCATTGTAGATCTAGGCAAATCTAGTTGTTTTCAAGCGAATCCGAGGCTGGATTTGAGATCAAAGGACAGAAAGGAGTGGGAAATTATATTTTTTTATTAAGTTTGGCCGCCGTTGACGGTGGACGGCAGCGGCCGGTGATGATTCACGGAGACCGGCGCGACAGAACCGATGACAACATCGGTGAACAGGAAGGGCTGCAGAGAGGGGATAAGAGAGAAAGAAAATTCAAAATTAAAATTATGATAAAATTATATAATATGGACTAATATGGACCAAATTTATAGTTATATAAATTTTTATTAATAACACGTCATTTTTGTTAATTTTTAACGGTTAATAATTAAAATAAGTTTAATTAAATAATTAAGTGATCGAATTTTAAAATTTTATAATTTGATGGTTAAAATAAGTTAAATCTAATAATTAGGTGATCTGATCACCCAAGTAGTTCACCTTAATTTAAATTATGTTATTTCATTTTATTAACAAGACCTAGTTATACATTCATTTAGTCTAGTGTGACTGTTTAGTTTTATTTTTAAAAAATGTAGAGAGAAAATATTTTTAAGAAGTGTTTTTAAAAAGTGTTTATGTATTGTTGGGTAAATTATTTGGGTGATCATCTAATTATTATGTCGGATCTATTTTAATCATCGAACTATAAAAATTTAAAATTCGACCACTCAACTAATTAAATAAATCTATTTTGACTATTGGTCGTTAAAATCTAACGGAGAGGTGACGTGTTAGTTAAAGAAAATTTGTAAAATTACACATTCGGTCCCTGTTAATTACTTATTATATCAATTTGGTCTTAATTTTAATTTAATTAAATAAAATTAATCAACTAATCAGATAATAACACAAGTCATGACCTGATTGAATGAATTTACTCTATTTTTGATTTATTTTATTTAATATATTTTTTTCACCCAATCAAATGACGACACGTATGACCTAATTGGGCGAAAAATTAACTAAGTGAGAACACTAGGAGTTGAACTTGCAACATGTAGGTTGAACTATAGCACCTCTACTACTGGAACAAGCCCTTCAATTAGCTTAGATTTACTAACTTTGTTTATTTAAATATGGTTATTTTGTTTTTTCTTTCATTTAAAATTCTCCCAATATTTCGTCATTCTTAAATCTTAATGGGAAATCATCTTTTTGTAAATTTTGGTCTTGCTAGACATCACCTGTACCAAGAATATTGCTGTAAGTTACCAATAAATGACAGTCCGAATATAAAGAGAGCAAACAAGATGCAAGGAAGAAATGCATAGAGATCAACAAAGTAACTAAATTAAGAATGAAGAAAGATTGATTTCAAAATAATTACTTGCATCTCCGGAGATAGCCGCTGCGTGCAAGGCTGTTCTACCATGGGGACTGTCATGAGCGACTGATTTCAATTTTTAGAAGTATATCCAACAGGGGTCCATCTCCTCTCCTAGCCACTATGTAAAGTATACTCTTGCTTTCTGTTGATAGAATATAGGAAATCAGGATCTTCAAACTCCAGCAATTCTTGCTCAACCCCTCGACCACCATACTGAACTGCTATGTGTAAAGGCGTGTTAGATACAACATCCGTTTTTCTAAGCATCCTCCTCACTGCATCCTCCTCTAATGCCCTGTTGCTCTACGTCCCAATGAATGCCTGAAATTGAATAAGAAATTTTACAACAGTAGAAAGTCCATACCTTGCTGCAACGTGCAATGGAGTTTGACCTTTAGCATTAGCTTGCAGTAGCAGTGAATGGCAAGAATTTGTTCTATAAACTTAGTAGACTCGAGTCTATTCAAATCTTCAGTTAGGATTTCGGCTACCTTTAGAAAGCTAAAAGATGATTTTCCATTAAGAATGAAAAAAGATTAGGGAAATTTTGAATGAAAGAAAAGAATAAAATAACCATATTTAAATAAACAAAGTTAACAAATCTATGTTAATTGAAGGGCTTGGCCTAGTGATAGAGGTGTTGCAATTCAACTGAGTTTGATTCCTAGTGTTCTCATTTAGTTAATTTTATTAAATTTATCCAATTGGGTCATGACATGTGTTGTTGGTTGATTAATTTTATTTAATTAAATTAAAATTATGACCAAATTGATATAATAAGTAACTAGCTTGGGCCACATATGTAATTTTATAAAAAAAATTTAACTAACACGTCACATCTCCATTATATTTTAACGGTTGGTGGTCAAAATAGGTCCATTTAAATAGTTGAGTGGTTAAATTTTGAATTTTTGTAGTTCAGTGGTCAAAATAAGTCAGACACATTAGTTGGATGGTCACCCAGGTAGTTTGCTCTAATTTAAAATATGAGTGTTTAGTATTATTGTCAAAAAAACCCGCGAGTGATTCTAGTGGAAAAGAGGATGATGTTCATCCTATGAGATTCGAGTTTAAGCAATTGTTATGCAAAATGTGTATGTCTTATCAAAGAGTTAAGAAAAATATAAATAAATATTACCATAAAAACTAAAAAACTAAAAAAAAAATCTGAAAATCCTCATGTTCTGCACTAATTTTGACCAAACACTTCTAAAAAGTGATGAAGAACCGGACTTTAAGTCTCAAACAATGTATAGCCAGCATTGTGAACTCGTGGACGAAACCATGTTTAAACTATTAAGGGGCAGATCGGTAAAATTGGAAATGAATAACGTTTTAAAAAATAATTCAATCATAAAATTTAAAAGAGTTTAGGTTTAATTTTATAAATTTTAAAATTGAAATGTCTTAAAAAATAATTAACCTAGAAAAATAAAGAGTCATGGTTTAATTTTAAATGATAGAGTCCTAAAAAATAATAAACTAAAATATTTTAAAACGGACAAGAAGACTTAATTATAATGGATTTCAAAATTGTTAGGGCCTCAAAACAATTAATCCATCAAGTTGGAGAAATTACCCCTCCCACCTTGTATGTATGTCTAGGGTCCTAATTGAGTTAAGCAGCTCGCAAACAGCTCAAGTTTAACTCGGTTAACGTCGATTCAAATTTTAGCTCGACTCAAGATATTAACAGTTGAGTCGAACAAAGTCCAACTTAATTCAAAAAATTAATTTGTATTAAAAAAAGTTAAATTATAATAATTAGCCTTTCTTTATTTTTATCAAAGTCTTTCCTTCTTCAATTCTCATATAAAATACCATTGAAAGTTAAAACCTTGAAATCTCTAAGGTATTCTTTTATTTGTTGTTCATAAAAAATGTTGAGAAACTATAAAGAGTCACATACTCGAATATCGATTTTATCTCTAACTCGGTCATGACATGTTTATTTATTTATCTTCTCGGTCCTTATTTTTTTTCTTCTGATTTTGTATGTTTATATCAAACCCTTATAATATCACTAGATTTTATATATATTTATATAAAAAAACAAGGTAAAAATTTTGAAAAGCTTAACGAGCAACGAGTCGAATCGAGAACGAGAATTTTTAACGAGCACGACTCGAACAAAATTTTATCGAACGAGTAATGAGTCGAGTTGAACAATAAAATTTATTAACAAGCACGAATTGAGCATTACTTAACTCATCAACTCGCTCGATAAAAATTTTAATGAGTCGAGTTAACCATTTTTAAAAAATTATTTTGGGTCTGTTTTCAGTTTTAGTTTTAGTTTTAGCGTGTAGGGATGCTTGCTCAATGAACTAAATTTGGATCGGATGTTGCTAACTTGTGAAAATTGACATAAATTGGTTTTAGTTGTGATTGTATCTGGATAAGAAAATTGCTTCTGTTTGATATGAATTTGAATGTTTGAGCTACTTATGAACTTCTGATCTGTTCTGCTTTAATATATACTTGAAAAGAAAATTGTGAATGATGGTTTTTTGTTCTTCTTTCCCCTTAGATGTTGAGATATTTGCGGAGTTTGAATTAGGTTTATTAATGTAAATGACTGAAACAACGTTGCTTTGCCTCTGCTATGTTTGGTTTGAATAATTGAATCACGTGTGAATTTGGTTCCAAATTTGGTGGAGAAGAGTGATACCCTCAGCTATGGCGCTTAAGATGCCGGCTCAGAAGGCGGCTGAGATTGCCATGGGGTCCATTGGATGTGGATATGATATTGTAATGGATCTTCAGCTGAAGAACTGTAAAGGGAATAATTCAAAAGATTTATGTCTTATTGAGTTTGATGAAGATGGAGATCATGTGTTTATTTTACCTGGTGGAGTTTCAATACCCAATGTGTCCAACTCAATAAAATGTGATAAAGGAGGGCGCACACGGTTCACGTCGCCCTATATAATAAGTGTTTTTTTGAAAAACAGAAAAAATAAGAGATGAAATCGCCACCGGCTACTTTAGTAGGTCAGACATCATTAAAAATAACTAGAGATTTAAAAACGTTTAGATTTGGGAGTTGATTACGCATGGAGAAGATTAGCACCCCACAACGCCCAAAATTAGTACCGTGTTGATTTGGTGTTGTCTTTGCAAAAATAAAAATTCAAATTTAATCCCAAAAACAGTCTAAGCAGAATATTTTCTTATTTACAAAAACCGAGAAAGATGATACTTGAATGAGTCATGATACCACTTCCTAGCCAGTTCCCGAAATAAATTAGAAAATATTCTCTTAATATTAAACCGAATTTAATATTCTAAAAATACATACAAAAAAATTAAAAAGAAAATTTATTTTAAAAATTATAATTTAGAATTAAATATATTTTATTCATGTAAATAATTCATACAACTTAAAATATATAAACATGACATACAAAATATAAGAACATACTGATAATTAAAAGAACATTGTAAATAATTCATTCAACTTAAAATATACAAACATGACATACTTAACATATTTATTACAAAAATATGTCAATATATATTACCCTATATCTAAGACAAAAATAAATACAAAAATAAATATCAAAATTTACCCTACTAGAAGCTCGTACAGAGAACATCGACCAACCCCTAGCGAGATCTTGATATCATCTAGTTATGATCCAAAATTTTATTAAAACGAACTTCAACAAGACTTTCGATCGAACAAACCGTCCGAAAAATAACTCTCCGGTCGAGAACACTGCTCTCGAGCCTAAAGGGCACTGTGGAAGGCTTGCGCCATGCCAATTGCTTTCAATTGCAATTGGCAATTAATAGCCAATTTTCTTTGTTTTTAGCAGCCTCCCCGCCTGCCTATGACGTGGGTGTGCACGTGGCACACATGCACGTTTTTTTCTTTTTTTTTCTTTTTACTTTTTTTATTTTTATTATAATATAATAAAATATAATAATATTATATTTGTACAAAAATTAGTGATTACAAATAGAAACCTTTCTCATATTGACCGGTTACAAACGGTTCAGTTAGAGCCTGATGTAATCTCAATGTCCTTTATTCCTATTACTTCTCTGTTGAATGGAGTTCTGGGTAGGGGATTTCTCAGCTTCCGCATTTCTAGAGATACAGCAGAGAAACCAGTAGGATGAAAATTAGCTGTCTGATGTTGAAGGAGCAGATCAGCCTGCTGAGTCCTCAAGAATAGTGCGTGCTTGTAGCATTGATATGGAGAAAAAAGAAAAGAAAACTTTAGCCATTTCATGTTGGTTTATTGTTATTAGTATTATTTTTTTAAACAGTTTAAAGGTGATTACAAGGTAGTATTTGTTCATACATATTTTAATCCTTTGACAACGCATACATATTTTGTAGACAGAGCCATTGAATTCGGGTCTCTTATAATAAACATCATCGACTTTTCTACTAATACTATTTGTTGGATTATATTATTATTGTTTCTATTTGTGAACCCCCTCCAGGCCGAGCACCTACAACAACCATGTGTCAAGTGATCATAGCTTGCGAACTTATTATGCGGATGAACAACGACGACCTCATATTTGCGGACCCCCCATAGGTGAACGAGTAGGAGCAACCACGTGTCAACTAATCGCGATCCGTGAACACACTGAGCGAGCAACAATCAACGGTCACATGTTGATACACGCGATCTCTATTGATAGGGGTGGGAATTAGGCGGAGAATATTCAGAAATCGTGGGGATTCAAACCGATAAGTATGGGGAATAACTGAAATCTTTACCTATGGGGAAGAGGATGGGGGAAGTTTTATCACCGAAGTTCAAATGGGGATAGGGATGAGAATTACTATATCCAAATCGTGGAGATAACCGAACTGTAACAGTATAAATAACCGTGAGGTTCCCAAAAAATATCCGCAAGAATTCTGATATTTTATAAGATTTTTAAAAAATGTATAGTTATTTATTTATATACCTCTAATATATATCTTAATAAAAAAATCCTAACTATATTACTATCACTTTAGCTTTCTCTCAAACCTAGCCACACTCAAGTTTCACAATATGTTTCTATCTTAGTTTTTAGTTATAAGCTAAAACTCTTGTCTAAATTTTTCCCAACACAACACCCTTTCAATCTTCATTATCTCGTAACTGCTTCCAATCAAAGTATCTAACCTTTATATTCTAAATTAAATTGGCTATTTATTTTTGTCGGTAAAATAGTAATTTTGTTTAATATTTTTGGGCATAGGGATTCCCCGAAAACCGTGGTGATCCGCACAAGGTGAATATGAGGATGAAAAATCCTCAAACCATTTAATGGAGATTCTCCGAAAGCGAAAGCGAAGCCGCAAGTATTAGGAACGGAATGCGGAATGTAAAATCATCCCTGCCCCCGCCCAATTCCCGCCCCTATCTACTAAGAACAAAATTAGCCTAGGATATTACTTCCTAGTTTGTCTAATCATAACACCGCAACAACCTCATATTAACACATATACGAACAGTATAAAAAAAGCATGCAACAAAGAAAGAAGACACAATTATCTCACCATCTCAAGAACTAGACCAGACAACCTTCAACCACCATCAAAATTATTACGTTATCACAATCTTTGGTCCTTGTTCACTTTATCCGTCAACAATTATTATTATTTTTTGACTTACTAAAGAGTTAATCAATAGTTTATTCTTGCTCTTTTTTTTTTATCAGAAACGAATTAAAATATCCGTAAGGTTTCGGTACATCAAAACCCCGGTAACATCAGCTTGCAAATGGGGGACAATACACATAGGAGTTTGCAAAACGTGATCTTTACCTGAAAGTGATGCTGATATTTTTAAGTGAATATGTTATGTACCTGCCTTAACTTCGCTTTTGATTGGTTTAATTCTTTGGTTTTTCTGAATGCTTTGAATAATCAGTCGCCTAAATTACTTTCAACTTGAGAAAATGAAGTATTCACTCAATTTTTCTTTTTCTTTTTCTTTTTATGTTCTTTATTGTATCAATTTTTCACGGTAAATGAAGTTTATTAGAAATAGCTTTGTATCATCTTTTTTCGCTCTCAATTCGGTACTTAAACTTTAATTTCATCTAATATTTTTATTAATTTATTTAATCTCAAAATTATACATTCTATCAATTTAATCATAATTCAAGACAATTAAACAAAATTAACTCTTCATATTTTAAATCCATCAATTTAGTCATTTTTACGAAACATCCAAATCAAACGAGTCTATCAGATCAAAGCAGTAATTCGGTAATTTCATTTTACCATAAAATAACAAGTTATTGTTAAACTTTTATTATACTAGGAAAGTAATATAACATTTACATTAGAAGAACAAATAATTTAAAAGAAGAACAAAGAGTAAATTGATAAGATTTTTAAATATTGAGAGTTAAATTCATTAAATTATTTTTAATTGGGCCCAAATTGATTAAATGTATAAGTTTTGGTATCAACTTGAAAAAATGTGCCTAGGGATGAGTATTTTACCCGACCCGAACCGAACCGGCCCGATTGGGTCAATTTTTTTATGAAAAAATGGGATTCGGGTCGGGTTTTTATTAAGGGTGTAATCGAGTCGGGTTCAGGTTTAGAATGGAAAATATTCAACCCAACCCGACCCGGGACTAATTGTGTAATTTCCCCTAAATTTTTTAAGGATATTTGTAATAATACCCCTGTATATATTTATATTTAGGTCCTTAAAATTGAATTTTTATTTATAATTTAGTCCTTAAAATTATAATTGTTTATAATTAAGTCCTCTAAAATTATTTTTTTACAATAGTTCCCTAAAATTATCTTTTTCTATAGGTCAAGGTCGGTTTTGGTCATGTTTTATTATGATCCTGAAAAAGCAAGTGGCAAAATCTGAAACGTTTCCTTATTTTCTGCCTTTTTTATTTTATCAAAACTCCAACCCTATAATCGATATGTATTTATAGAATATTCAACTCTACTATAAAAAGCGGGTAGATTTTGTGCCAATCGGCCATCAGGAGAGTGGGCGGGGCATTTCCGACGAGGGGCCAGAAATCTCAGAACGTTAAGGTGCGTTTGGTGTTTTTCGTTTTTGGTTAATATTCTTTTTCATTTGGACTGCTAATTTCATCGATGGATTTGGTTGTTGCCAGATTCTGTGTTTCTTCCCCAGATCGCACTGGTAGTTTGCGAAAATCCCAGTTGAAATTTTCCTGTCTTGTGCATGGGGCGTTGATTCAATTTGAATCTTGGGTTTCATTTTTGAAATCAAGATTGCATAGTTGTTCATATTCATCATATCTTCATATCTTCGTGCTCAGGTTCAGGTTCTTTACAATGTCGATTTCTGAAAGGTCATTTGCCTTGAAAAGTTAAACGTTAAATGATTAATTGGTAATCATGTTCCCTGAAATATATATATATATATATATATATATATATATATAAAAGAGATTATACGGTTTGACTCGAGTTGTAATGACAGGGACATGGAAAATAACAACCAGGGATGGTTACTTTTGGTTGGAATTTTGCTGCTACTAAATTTACCATATTCACTAGCTTTTGGGGGGAATGAAAATAAGATAAACACTGCTGTTTTTCTATCACCTACTCTTCTTTACAACTTTCGTTTTCTCCGGGATTGAAAAAAAAAAATCGGTGCAAAATAGGTTCTATTACAATGTAACCCAAACTCAAAAATTAATCCAACCCTAAACTCCCAAACCAATTAAAAGTTAAATCTCAAACTCAAAAACTACTCTGACCCTGAGAATATTGTGTTTGTAAAAAACCTAAAAAATCAAATAGGAATGAGAAATAAAAGGAAACAAAACTAAAAACAAAAGGGAGAAAGAAAAATGTTACAGAAGGAAAGTGAAAAGTTGGGCGGCAGAGATAAAATGTGGGAGAAAAGAAAACCTAAACTATATATATATAGAGTGGCAATTTCGTAATATTTTTAGAATTAATGATATTTTGTAATTATCTTTAGGGTGAACTACCCATCACCACCGAACTAATTGAGAATACTTATTTTGACCATCGAATTATCGAAATTGTCAATCAGACCAGTAAACTTATTAAATCAACCTATTTTAACCACCGCCGTTAAAAAACTAACGAATGGGTGACGTGGCAGTTAACGAAAATTTATAAAATTACACATTTAATCCCTATTATTTACCTATAATTTCAATTTGGTCAAAATCTAAATTAAATTAATTAAAATTAATCATCCAATCGGATGACGACACGTGTCACAACTGGTTAAAGGAAAATTAAAAAGATAATGAATGTATTTGGGGTGGTTTGAACCTGAGACCTCTTGGTGAAATACACAAGCCATTACCACTACGCCAAACCATCAATATTAATATAAATTACACATTTGTATATATATCTTATAATACTGTAATTGTTAGAGAAAAAGAAGTAAAAATGATTGAGAGGGAATTCGAACTTAGGTCATTTGGAATGTGTAAAAATATACAAACCGCTAAATTAATTTAATTTTTTAGTAGAAAATTAAAATATTTTGAATATATTTAAAGTATAGTTGAAGCAAGATTTAAAATGAAAACAAATTTATGATTTTTATATTTTTAGATTAAATTTAATACTTTTTCCCTCACATTTAGTTTAATAATTTCATATATATATAATATTAAAAAGATTTTTTAATTTAACTAATAATTTTATTTTTTTATTAAATATTTTAATTCATTGATTATATATTAAAAATGTATATATTTAATATACAAGTTTATAAGATATTTAATTAATGTGAGAAATTAAAATTATTAATTAAATTAAAAAACAGTTTTAATATTATATATATGAAATTATTAAACTAAATGTGAAAAAAATATTCAATTTAATCTAAAAATATAAAAATTATAATTTTTTTCATTTTAAATCTTGCTTTAATTATACTTTAAATATATTCAAAATATTTTAATTTTCTACTAAAAAAATTAAATTAATTTAGCGGTTTGTATATTTTTATACATTCCAAATGACCTAAGTTCGAATCCCCTCTCAATCATTTTTACTTCTTTTTCCCTAACAATTACAATATTATAAGATATATATAAAATGGTGTAATTTGTATCATTATGGATGGTTTGGCACAATGGTAATGGCTGGGTATTTTACCTAGGAGGTCCCAAGTTCAAATAACCTCAAACACACTCCTTGTCTCTTTAATTTATTAAATAAATATTAAATAAATTAAATTAAAAATTCAAATAAATTGTCCAATCGGGTGATGACACGTGTCATCATCCGATTGGATGATTTATTTGAATTTAATTTAAATTAGGTCCAAATTGAAATTATAGGTAAATAACAGGAACTAAATGTATACTTTTATAAATTTTCGTTAACTGTCATGTCACCTTCCGTTATCCATCCGTTAGTTTTTTAACGGTGGTGGTCAAAATAGGTTGATTTAATAAGTTTGGTGGTCTGATTGACGATTTCAATAGTTCGATGGTCAAAATAGGTATCCCAATTAGTTTGGCGATCACTGAGGTAGTTTACCCTTATATATACTCGAGTCAAGTCGGGTCAGGGAATTTTACTCCTAAACCCGAACCCGCCCCGACCTCGACTCTAAATTTCAAAACTCGCCTCGTCCCGACCCCGATTTTTTTATAAAAAACCTATTCCTAACGGATCGAGTCGGGTCGAAACCTGACGGGTCTGAGTTAAATTGTTATCCCTAAAAAAGCCTAAAAATATGTTAAGGGACAAGTTAAAAAAAATGTAAATGTTAGGGGGCAAAAAATTGCATTAAACCATGCATATTTAAGCATTTTCAGTATTGCTATAAAAATGAACATGTTTGTAAGGAAACAAAGAAGACACATGTCAAGAAAGGCACAATTAAAGGACAATAGATTTTTGTTCCGTTTAGTTTAGTTTAGTTTGATTTTTATTTTTTGGAAAATGTAGTGGAAAATACTTTTAAAAATATTCTTGAAAAGTGTTAAAATATATTTTCTAATTGAAGAGTACTTTTTGAATTGTTTGATTTAAAATTTAAGTTTTTTATATTGTTGTCAAAAAAATAATTTCAAGTAAATAAATGTCTACTTTAATTTTATTTTTAAAAATAAAAATGAATTCGTGACATAAATGAAGACAAATATTTTTTTAAAAAATTTAAAAGCTAAGTTAAAAATAAGGTTTAAGGGCTACTTTTGCCCATATAGTAGCATCAATTTATCGATTTCGCCTCTATGATATTTTCGCATCGATTTTGGGCTCCTAAAGTAGTCGAATTGTATCATTGTTTGTTCCTTGACTGAAGGAAGCCAATGCTGACCGTTACAGTGCTGACGTGGCTGTTAACGATGCTAACGTGGCAGTCCACGTGTGATGATGACATGGCAGAAGGGCAAAATTGATTTTTCGACCGAGTTTGAGGGCAAAATTGATTTCTTGGTTGAGTACGAGGGCAAATTGACTTTAGGCAAAAAAATACGTATTTAAGAAAATATTAAAATACTAAAATGATATAAAAATTAAGAAAACATTTAATTTTCTTTATAAATATATGACTAAAAAATTAAAAATATCTAAAAATAAGTAAAAATTAAAAAATTAAAATACCAGAAGTCATTAAATTATAAATTATTCAAAAATGAAAAACAAAAATAAAACTCTACACTCCAACTCTACTTTCTAAATATTAAACCCTAAATCTCAAACTCTAAATTACAACCTTAAATACTAAACCCTAATTAAAAATTTTATCAATCTAAAGTGATTATGAAACGTAAAAGTATATGTATAAATTTAAGTAATCAAGTAAAAGGCTTAGTTTTTAGGGATTGAGATTTAGAAATTAGAGCTAGAGGTAGAGTGTAAAGTTTAATTTTTTAGTATTGGGGCAGAGATAGGGACACCAAAAAAGGGCAGAAGATTTTTATTCGGTTGAGAGAATCACATTAATCTATTTTTAATACGTTATACATATTTTCAAATTTTAATTATTGAATAATTTATAATTTATTAGCTTATAATATTTTAATTTTAAATGGTTCGAATCTAACACTAAACTTTAGTTTTAGATTCGATCATATCATTTTATCGTTAACTGTACGGTGATGTGGCTAACAATATTTAATGTGAAAGTCGAACTAAAACGACGTTGTTTTAATGCGGTTGTTTAAATGCCCATATTATTTAAAACAACACCGTTTTACGAAAAAAATATAAAACTTTGAAAAAAAATAAGGGGATTTGAACCCCAAGGCTCAAGGGAAAAAAAAGCTAAAGCTTAACCGTCATACCAACTTATACAACCTATCAATTTAGTCTAAAATTCTATCAATTTAAATTGTAAATTCCTCACTTTTCTTATTCTTCCAGTTGAACGTAATTTGCAATTTTACCCCCAAAAATTAAGATGATGTTTAAAATTGATGGATTTTGGACTAAATTAATCATATATAAGTGTTTTGGACTAAAACTGTGATTATACCAAGCTACGTCATCATCTCCGTTAGTTTTTAACGACCAGGGTACTAAAACAGAACAAAAACGTAACGTTAGGTACCATTTTGTCAAATATAATTGTTGGGTACCAAAACAGTAATGCGGGCATAGCTGAGGTACTAAATATGTAGTTTCCCCTAAAAGTATTGTACTAAATTATAAAAATTAAAAATAAATTATAATTTTCAAAACATAATTTTCTTTCTTCTCACTTTTTTTATTGTACCAAGCAATAGTGAGGAAAGAAATTTATTTTCCTTCTAATTTTCCATCCTCTCAATCAAACACAATGATAGAAAGAAAAAATATATTTTTCATCCTTTCATTTTTCCTTCAATTTTTCAACAAAGCCTTAGAGTTTTTGGTTTGGTGATGTTATTTCATACATTTTACAGGTTAGTTACAATTTATAATTATAATTCAATTGTAGATTTTTTTGATTAAATACATATATTACATTCTCATACTGGGATTTGTACTCATATAAGATGGGGCAATATAAGTATCTTTAGCCAGTAGGCCAATTAGTGAATCTCTAATTGTAGATATTTTTAAATTAGTTAAAATGTATAAAATTGTTATTTCCTTATTTTTATTTTCAGTTCATATTTTTTTACACTTTTATATAAATATTACTAATAAATAATATATATAAAAATTTATATAAATTTGGATTTTTTATTTAAAAAATGCAACTAACGTGTACATAAAAGCTAAAAATTTATATACCTTTAGGTCTATAAATAATAGATATAAAAATCTATATACATTTGGATTTTTTTTTTAAAGGTATATTATATAAATATTATATAAAATGTATATAAATTGTAGATTTTTTATATTTTATACCCCGAGGATTTACGTGCTCTAATTTGGATGTCATGGATCCACAACATTTTAGTTGTTTTTTAGACATTTCACTTTTAGGTCTTTCCCCTTTATTATTTTTATATTTAGTCCCTTTTTCATAATAGTTTTGATTTATTATTAAATTTCTCCATTCCTTTCAGATATTTTTCAAATTTGTAACAAATTCAAGGTACGACATTTGTAATGAAATTTATCTATTTTAATAATGTATAGTTTTATTTATTTAATATATGTTTTTAATTTGTTTATTTTCAACAGTGTGTTCATTAATTAATTAATCTTGTATTTAATGAATATAATACATATCACTAAATTATTATCAATCGTAGGTACAAAGACTATGAGTCGACTTACTCAATTAGGGCTATCAAATAGAAAGTGATAAGTGTTGGGATATTGTTATTAAGGTTTTTTTTTTACTTCAAGGTTTGGTGTGGTTCTATTTTTATTTCAAGGTTTATGGTGATTTCCATTGCATTATTGGGTTAGGGATAGAGCTATACAGGGGTGGTGATAATTTTTTTTAAAAATAGTTTATTTATGAAATTTTCCCCACTTTCAAACATTTATGGTTTGCCCTTCTAATGGGGTAACCAATGATTTTTGCTAAAGTGACGTCAGAAGTGGGCATGTAGTCTGGTCGACTTTACTTTTCACTATAGAGAATACAATAAATCTAAAAATAAAAAGGTGAGTGCAATAAATCAATATATATATATATATATATATATATATATATATATTTCAACATCAATATCTAAAAAGTTAGTGTAGTCACGTGTTTTTATCCGTGTTATTTTGTTTTTTATATTATTTCATTTTTATTTTTAGTTATATTATTATTAATGTATTTTTTTATATTACAAAAGATCCTAATCACGTCAGATATGGGAAAATTGCAAAAGATCATGTTCAACAAGTATGGAAAGTCAAACTATGTTTAAGGAATTCTCACTACTGACTTACGACAAACTTTCGATAGGATTCGAGCATTTCTGAGTCAGGATGTCTTCTTACATATTGACCATCTTTCAGTTACCTTTTCAACTCATCTTGAAACACTTCAATCGGAAGTCTGGAGCTCAAGATATGCTCGTTTTACTAAAGATAACGCGTGCAGCAAATTGGATACAAGTTCAATACGAGAATTTAATTTTATTATAAAATTTTAATTATTTTATTGATTATTTATAATTAAATTCAAGCTTAGATATTTCTCTATTTTATTGATCATTTTGAATGTAAGAAAAGTGGTTTGATGCTTAAGTAAAGACATTATTTCCTTTCCAAATGTATTTAATATAAATAGGAAATACGCTTTTAGGGTTTTTGATCTCAAAATTTCTTGAAGCCTATAAATAGGCTCCGTTATATTGTAATTAACACCAGCACACACAACACAACAATGAAAATACAAAGAATTGTAGAGAGAACAAAGAGAGAAAAAATATTGTGAAGAGAAATAAGAAGCGAAAGTTATTTTTCTAGCCTTTTGTTTGTTCAAGATTTCAGATTTACTTTTATTTCGAAATAGTGAAGATTCAAGGCGTTATGGCATGTAAAAATCCATCCAACACTCTTACATTTTCAACATCGTTCTTGTAAAATCTTGGTTGTGGTAATAGATTTTTAAAACCCCTTATGAGGAGTTGCTCGAAAGGTAATTTTGAATTTAATTTCATGTGTGTTCCTTTTAACTTTGCTTTACGTAATGCTATTCGAATGAATGTTCTTCACCTTTTTTGTTTTGTTTCTATATAGCATTTATTTATGTTTGTATATACTATATATGTTTTAATATTTACTATGGTAATTGTAATGTATTAATTATATATATATATGCCAAGTGATTATTTCCATTTAATGTGTACATAATGTGTTGTATATTCTTTCCATATTTTTTTGTGTTTATTTCACTATATATACTATCTATATATTACTTAACATATATGTATATATATATGTTAATATAATAATGTAGATTGATTTATTTTTTTTACCTAATATACATGATATATTATTTTATTATGGTATTTTTATTAATATCAAATCTTTTTACTAATTGATGTATTATATGCATATATTATATATAGGTTACTATATATATCAATAAATATACATACCATAGCTTAATATATTTATATTTACTATATATGTATTTATAAATATTTATGTTATATTGACTATGTAAAGTTGCGTATAGTATATATATTTACCCTGAACCCTAAACTTTAAACCTTAAACCCTAAACCTCAAACATAAGTTATAGATCGACTAAGAAATAGAATCATATGACCGTATGTACACTTAGAATACAAACAATCAATCCAATCATTATTTAACCTATTTTAAATCATTAGAT
The DNA here is from genome assembly GCA_019671005.1 of Hibiscus mutabilis. NCBI lineage: Eukaryota > Viridiplantae > Streptophyta > Magnoliopsida > Malvales > Malvaceae > Hibiscus > Hibiscus mutabilis. The sequence continues at coordinate 16,170,856 of CM033714.1, read as the reverse complement.
CAACATCATAAAATGTACTTGGCTTTAAATAAAACCAACATAGTACACATTAAATAATGTCATTATCCAACATAATATAAACCCCAACTATTTAATTGAGCCTTATACAATATAATAGCTCAACGATTAACCCACATTATCTTATTACAAATAATGATTACACCATAAAACATACTCTTTAGTACATTTGACTTATGAAACCATGACCCCACACTTACTTAATTTACTACATTGACGAAAGAAAAGAAAGCATAAGCATATAACATCTAGTGAGTGTGCTCAAAAAGGATAAAATGTCAATGCATTTTCAAAATCAAAACCCATATTAAAAACCCATATTAAAGCAAGTCAAACACACTATTTCTAAAGCATTTAAATAAAGCATGTTTAATCAAACATATACTTCATGTTTTTATAAAAATCTTTTATTCTCAATACATTTAAATAAAACATGATTGATCAACTCATAAGCATCATATCTACCGGTATAAACCATGCATTCATTGTAAAGTAAGATAGTACCAAAATACATTTGCATTCACCAACTTGCTATCGCATCAATGCTAATGCTTCAACGCCTAACTGAAAATCGTCGGAACACTTATCATCTTTTATTAAAAAAAATAAAAAATTAATATAAATTGAACTACACCAAAATAACCACTCTATTGAAATACCCCACAACGTTTAAAAATCATAACATTCGAGCATCTACACAACGTCATGCCCTATTGCACCTCCAACTCGCGCCCGCAACACACAAATGAAAGGTAGCAGCAGGTGCAATCCAAATCACGCCACTGCTGCCATTTCCCTTTTTAATCTTTCCTTTTTTTATTAACATCCACCAATTATTTATACATAAATGCAAACAATATCAACAGCCCGCTACTTTGTTTTACGCGTTGCCCTGTTTGGGTCGCACTTTTTTTTTTTTTTACGATGCAACACCTACCAGACATTTCATCGAATATAAATAGTATAACCTAATATATGATCTAATAATTAAATCAATCATCCAGCCAACCATCTCATTCAAGAACTTAAATCTAATTTTAACCGATTAGATTATTTTTGGAATCAATTTCACAAAATTAATATTAGATTTTATTTTACCCATAAAATTAACTACCAATCCAATTAAAATATCTTGATCTTATCTATCAAATCACCATCCAATAAATCAAATTAAATTTATTTTAATTCATAAACTCTAATAGAAATGATAGATAACCAATTAAAAATAATTAGAAAACTTTTAAGAATCAAGAGTTTGCCCAATTGATAGGAAAAATAGAAGTTGAAAACATCTTCCTCCATTTGAATGTGAATTTCAAGAAGAATTGATAAAGACTACTAGTTCTTGCTAGATTGTTGATTAGAAATCATTTAGGATATAAAAGAAATGAAAATCAAGAAGGAAAACCAATGTTCTTTAAATTGTGTTTGGCAAATTCAAGAAAGAAGTTGAGAGAAAAACTTAGATATGTTTTTCTTATCTTTAGAAAAATAATAATCGTCGTCTTCTTTGGTTAAATATGAGAGGGAAAAGATATATTAATAATTGATTTAATAATTCCAATAAAATATTACTTTAATCCTTTTTTACAATATTGACATCAATATAATTTTACAATTCTTGTAATATAGTCACTATTTAATTTATTACTAAATCAACCCATTTAAGAATTACTCAAAACTAAATTTCATCCTTTAATAAATCCATTGAATATATTTTCCGAAAATATTTGCCACGATAAATCTATCGAAAACCAATTTAATCAACCCAAATTATTTTTCATAATTAATTAATTAGTTAAAGCCTAACCAAAAATTTTAACTTGATTCCGATAATTCACTCGAATCTTCTAGCCCATTTTCCGAGATGTTACAACGACCAAACCCGATACTTTTAATATATATATAATTTTAAATTATATTTTTAATTTAGGTTCTTAATATTTTTACTCTATGTTTGTATTATATACTTTTAAGTTTTAAATTTTTTAAAAATATTTGTAATAATTAGTCAATATAAGATTTAAAAGAAAAATCACGATGGATGTTAATATTTTTTTTAGTGAATAAGATGGCAACAGTGGAAAATAGTAATCAGGCAAGTTCGAAGGAAAACTAATGGTGTTGCAGATTGTCTTGCCTGAATCTGCTGTGGTGGGCCAATTGGAGAGCTATGCTTTGCTAAACCACCAGTGGAGGCTACTTCTTTGTTAAAAGACATGCAAGTAGTTGTATAATGCTTTATTAGATATATGTATTAGCTACAAAATAAAATAGCAACAATGCTATGAGAGTATCATGTTGCAGCACCAGGAGTAATTCTTAAGGTTGCCAAGGAACTTACCATAAACCCAGAGTCTGGTGATACACTAATATATATATATATATATATATATATATATATATATATATATATACCCCTTAAAAATAACTTCAAATCACTAATTTTTATGTTTAGATTATGTATTATAAACTTTTAAATTTTATGTGTTTCCTAATTGATTTTTTTTTTAAATTTTGAATTTAGAAAAAAATATAAACCCGGTACTCGATTTTACGGGTACCTGAATTTTACGGGTACTCGGTAATCACAGGCCGAAAATATATTACTCGGAGAACCGGATTTGAACACCCGTAGGAAGCAACAAGTTTACCTTGCCCTCTACCCCTGGCGGGAGTCTGTGCTGATGCCTGAGACTAGTTCAGAACATAAGTAGATGAAGGTGGGTGCGGGCAGTCACTAAAGAGATGCTCAAAAGAACTACAATGGAAACAAGCCTCGGTCTTCCTCCTGCACTCTCCCGGATGCCATTTATTGCATAAAGAACACTATGTCACCCCACGAGAACCAGTTGAACCACCGACACTAGCATTCGAAACGGTAGAAGTCATTGGTCTAGCTCTAAAATAAACCTGATGGTCGAACTCACCTCTAGCCCTCTTCCTAGACTGATTCCCCTAACTATGCTGAATTGATGCATTCGATTGCTTCTGGGCTCGATCGATACCCTAAGATCCTTGTTTTCATTGAGTGCCTCTAATCTCTCAACAGTCCTAGCCCGACCAGTCAAATCATTGAACATAGAGTCTTGTGCAAAGCAACACCCCTCCTAACCGGTAGCTGAAGTCCTTTCAGAAACCAGTCACACTTTTCTTTCTCAGTGGAAACTAACCCCGGAGTATAATGAATCAATCTTAGAAACTCTATCTCATAATCATTCAATGACATGTCGTTCGTTCATAAAGTCATCTTGGCATTTCGCTAAATACTCTGCTCCCACATATCAGTCTCGAAATGACTCTCGAAAATACTCTCATGTGATCTAGCAGGTTGGAAAAGTATCTTCTTATGCCCCCACCAATTCTGGGCTTTACCCTTCAACAATGATACATCGACCCTCAACTTTCGATCGATAGAAAAATCCATCTCAACAAACAAAATGATATGAATCCAATTGTAAAGATTGCTGAATTAATATGTGTGATTTCCTCAATCGTGATTCTAGTAAGCGTTTGACAAGTAACTTTGTGTTTTGAAAAGATGAAATTTGTAGTTATGGTTTGCGGATGTTAGAGAAAAGGTTTGTAAGAGGTGGTGGTGAAATATGATGGATGGTTTGTGAAATAGGGAATGCGTGAAAAAGTGATGGAAGTAATGGATTTAGGAGAGGTTGTACTAGGATGAGGTTGGCGTAGGAACAAGGATGAACCAACAATATAAGGATTGTTGATCCGAACCTTATATGTTCTTAAACTGATGTGGAAGAGGATGGATCGTGACCCTCTAGTTATAGAGAACTAGGAACCAATGATATAATAAATGGGATGGGTAGATGCCACAAGACTAAGATTGATGAGCCGATAAAGTTCTTGAAAAACTATAAAAGAGAACACTCTCAAGTATGTTTTATCAAATATCAAAATAGCGTCTTACAATGGAGAAATGAACGTCTATTTATAGTGTTTCAAGGTAAGAATTTGAAAACACACAAAAAAATAAAGCCTTCATCTTAATGGTAATGAAAGCACACATAATAGCTTATGACCCTCCATTTTCTTTTGGTAGCTGAAGGGACCTTGTTGAAGCTCTAGAATGAATGTTGACAACCATTTGTTCACAAGGAAGATGCCTTTGAACTTCCAAAGCTTGATTCTCTAGGATGGATAAAGAATGAATATAGACATCTATAAAACGAATGTAGACATCCATGCGTTCACATTGTAAAGACTTTTGGACTCCCAAAGCTTTGATTGTTGTCATTCATTATCCTTTAATGGTATAATGGATGACTATAAAGTCCTTAAATACTTTCTTCCATTTAAGAATTCGAATAGCCTCCCTTAAATGGATGGTTATGATGTCCGTGAATGCTCCCAATCCCTTGAGGAATTTGGACAGCCACTAAAAATCCAAGCTTCATCCAACTCATCCTTTATGCCGGAATTCTATCTAGATATACCTAAAGGAAACATTCACACTTATTAACTTTGATAAAGAAAATGAAAAATGGCATGCAAACTAAATGGACTAACAACATAAATAAACTAGCTTACTTAAATGAATTAGCATACTTAAATGAACTAGTATTAAATGAACTGGCATACTTAATGAACTAGCAAGCTTAAATGAACTAGCATTCTTAAATGAGCTAACATGCATATTTATTCATGTACAATAAATGAACTACCATGCATAATTAAATATGCAATTTTATTAATGCTCATGCAAACTCATGCACAAGTAAAAGGTTGCAAGGTTACATCGAAATTGGTGCTTCATCCTTCAAATTCCCATTTTGACAAAACACATTTTTCGTAGCTTCTTAGAACTTCCTTTCCCTAGCACGAGTAATTGGTCCACTAGGAAATTCCTCCAGATCCTTATTGGTTGAGATTATAGCACAAACGCTTCAACTTCTTCAGCCAATAATCTACATCAGCCAGATATGCGCCTATTTTACCCTCAAACATAGTTATCATGGCAGCTAAAAACTCGGTAGAAATGGGTTTCCTGACACCCTCTGATTGGCGGAGGTAACGAAGCAACTATCGGTTCATTGTGGCATTTTTATCCCGACAGTCTCACTATCCCCATAATCATGAGGATCACCACTCTGAGTTTGCCGAGCATGTGGATTCCCACCACCAGCCTGATGTACTCCAGTCTATTAGCTTCGGTCTGATCCTTAGGTTGCTCATCCCCATCAGTATCATGTATCTCATCTTGGTTATGCGTCTGATCAAGAGGGGGCAGTGGATTACTCTCTAAAGCCGTGGTATAGCCTCGACCTCGGCCACTACCACGACCACGACCGATCTCTAATCTAGAGCTTCTACGGGGTGATATAGTAGTTTATCTACAAAAGGAAATAATCCTAGAATTAGAGTCGTTACTTGGAGTTTCTATTCAAAATATATCAATTATTTAAAATAATAGAATTATTAGAAAATCTTATTTTGCATGAAAATATTTAATATGCATGAAAAAATCTTTTTTGGTTTAAAATTTTATGAGTCCGATAGTCTGAGAGTTGAAACTAGGCTCTGGTACCACTAAATGTAACCCCATAAACCCAACCCAGAAGAAAATGACGAATTTAAGAAGTCGCATTTGAAAACTTAACCCTCAAGAAATCGATTTTAGGTTTAAATATTTTAAAGTACAAAATAACTAATAGGAATAAACTTAATAATATTTCATTTATTGTAAAACATAATCGTTCAAGCCATGACTGGATAGTTGATAAAATGTCTAAAAATAATCCATAAATGCATCCTAAAAATAATCCCAAAACAATATAAGTCCATCATTCGAAATTACATAAAATCCCAAAACAATAAAATAAAATTTGAGTGTCTAAAAACTATTCATACTAAAAGATAATATTGTCCGATAAAAGAATGTAGTCCTCTAAGTATTGTACGCCTAATTATGAGTATCTGAAAGAAGAACTAAGAGGGAGTAAGCCATAAGCCTCAGTGTGTCTCTGAAGTGCAGATAAATAAAACACATAACAGAGAATCATATCATCATGCTCAATCTCATCATACATACAGATATGCATATGTTCATGATAGGATGCACTAGATACAATGTATGCACCCACTACATAACACCATCTAAACATTGGGTTCCCAGAACCACGCTTTACGTCGCACCATCTGAAGTGGAATTCAGCTCGTAGAGCAAAACCACTGAACTTCGCCGTACAATTTCCAACCCACATGATATGACATGTTATCTCAATTTTCGATTCTGAATATAATCTTGTTTAATTAATAATGATTAATGCACAATAAGTCTGATAATTATTTAGTCCAATTTGGATATATGATGCATGGCATGTCATCATACAAATCATATCACAAATCACAATTCAAAAATACATAAAGCACATAAAAGTATAGAACATGAAGAGACACACCTCAGGCAGCTAATAGCTCAACGTCGAGAGTGACGTCTCCCACGCTTAGCTCTAGTATTAGAACGGACAGAAACAACACCTACGAAAATAATCACTATATTAGAATCTACTAATATGCCGTAAATAAACTTTACTAACTAAATTGTACTCACATGCAGATCTAGAAGGTTGTGCGATAGTAGTTTGCAGAGATGGATGAGAAGGTAGGTCGACCTTAAAGTCAACGTCACCCGAATACAAGAGTTTTCGAATCAGATTTTAATAGACACAATTCTCAAAATACTAAGTACATATAAATGTAAATAGTAAAAACATGATTTCGGGTTTGAATTAGGAAAACAAGCAACAAATTTAGAATTATGACGTAAAAAAACCTAGAGTTAACATTGACCAAAAAAGTCATCGGTTAAAGTCAATGTTGATGTTATGGTCAAAGTCAACGATGATGTCATGATAAAAGTTAACAGCTAGTTCAGGTCGGATATGGTCAACGGGTGGGTTTGGCTTATGCTGGTTTGGTTCAGGGCTCATTGGTCCAGTTCAGTTCTACTCTACACATGGTTTGGTTCGAGCTCACTAGACCGGTCTAGTCTAAACCCACTAACTGGATTGGGATTATTCTTTAATGGCACAAAATTGGGCTCATTGTTTGGGCTCAATGATTTGGGTTTAACCCAAATGCACACACAAGGTTTGATCCCCACCTTTTTGTGATCTAAAAATAGGGTTTGATACCCTTGACGGTGCCGAAGTATGGGTTGTGCTCGAAACGGAATATGGGTTTGATTGGTGGTCTCGAATCATCAAATGAATGACGTTATAGCCCTCATTGGAGCTTGATCGAAACAAAAGGGAAAGATGGGATGTGGGTTTTGACTATCTCGAAAGAGAAGAAAGAGGAAGATCGCTGCAGATTTCAAAAATAAGAGCTTGGGTGTTATAATAGGGTATAAATACCCTCGCCAAAGGGTAAATTACAAAACAAGGTCTATACTATACCTATTTTTAGAATGGTCGCTAAAGATTCTAATTTATTCAATTACATCACCAAATGTTGATAAAATTACAATTTGATCCCTTAATCAAATTAGGTTTTCAGAATTAAATTCCCAAATTTCTAAGGTTTTGAAATTAGGGATTTTCCAATTTAGAGTTTAAAAACTAGGGAAAATTGGGGTGTTACACTCCTCATCATCTTCTTCATCAAACTCATGGCATTAAATACAAAAAATACATTGTTTTTAAGGTTAGAGTTTTGTAGTGTTTGAGGTGTTCGTCAAAAAATTTGAACGATAAGAAGCATTCTCATGAGAAAATGAACAACATATCTCGAAACTAACCCCATCGAACTACCGTAAGAGAAGATCAAAACATTATTAAATCAAAGTTTTGAATTGTTTTTCTTCAATTTTGAGTGAGTTTCATGAAAAATCAAACTAGTAAAAGGAAAAAGAAGAGAAATGTAAATGTTTAATATTGATTTTGTCACGAACAATGATAACTGACGGTCAATCGACGATGACGACTGATAATTTAGGATTTTTTATTAAAAAATAAAGATAATGACCACAACAAAGACAAACCCTCTATGGAGCTAGGGGAGCTTTAACTCCTCCAACATTTGAAAATTTTGCTTTGTAATAATTTAAAAAATTATATATACATAATGACTCCCTCAATTTTGAAAAAAAATTGTTTTACGACCCTTCAAAAGTTTAAGAATTTATTTGTATATATAATGACTCCTTAAAACAGTTAAAAGTTTATCTTAATGACTTTCAAATTTTTATAAGTATTTTAAGGGTAAAGTACACCAATGGTCACCGTACTTTCAGGACACTTTCATTTTGGTCACTGAACTTTTAAATTTTTTATTTGGGTCACCTAAATTTTATTTCACTTTCATTTGGGTCCCTCCCGTTAAAAAATTTGACATGGCCCGTTAGTTTTCCTTTTCTTCAATGGTAAGCTATATAAATGGTCACCGAACTTTTAAAACGCTTTCATTTTGGTCACTGGAATTTTAAAACTTTCATTAGAGTCACCCAACTTTTGGATACAACTTTCAGAAGTAAACTAAAATGATATACTCTTGGTCAATAATCAACCTTAATGTTTTTTTTATCTCCCTTGTACTTATTAACCTTGAAGTATCTTGATTATGAGGTTGCATACAATGTGATCAATAGATCAAAATATGGGTTTACATTAGAGACAATATTCAAGAACATGATATATAAAAAATATTTTATGTTGGTAAATACATCAGTCTACACAACATTAAATATTTTTCATCGATAATCATATGGTAAAATCTACTTCTTAATTTTGTTTTTTATACGTTGAAAGAGTTTTTCTTAAACGAACGAGGTTGCTTTAAAGCAAAACAAAAATTGGGTGACTCTAATGAAAGTTTTAAAATTTCAGTGACCAAAATGAAAATGCTTTAAAAGTCCAGTGACCATTTATATAGTTTACCCTTGAAGAAAAGGAAAACTAATAGGCCACATCATATTTTTTAACTGAAGGTAACATGAGGGACCAAAATGAAAGCGAAATAAAAGTTGGGTGACCCCAATACAAATTTTAAAAGTTTGGTGACCAAAATTGTCGCAACACTCTTTCGAGTGGTCTCGACGTTTAGAAAAACAAAAAACAACAGAGTCACGACCAATCTTTTAAGAAGGTGTGATTGGATCACCTAAAATGAGTCATTTTAATAAAACATTTTATTTATTAAAACAACGGTTTTTGTCTGCGAAAACAAAAATAGGTTCGGGAGTCGGTTACGCATAGGGAAGGATTAACACCCACACAGCGCCCAAAAATTGGTACCTAGTCGTTTACAAAAAGTCTTAATGCCGAAATTCGTGAGTTCATACGAAATTTAAATTATTGTCCATTTATGAATCTTATTTTGTTTTAACGGCCCCACCGCCAGGAGAATAAACTCTAATCACCGCCAACATTTCTGGCGCTAACCTATTACCTCCTTTTGGTAGAACACTGCATTAATTAAGTTTCACTTCTTTATCAAACAAGCACGAAAGGAATTAGTGTGTTGAAACTTTTAATTATCCTAAGTTAGTGATTATTAACCTAAAATGTTGTCTCGGTAAATTTTATCTATTAAGGTTAAATTGTGATTAAGTGTTTTTTATGAACATTAAATACGAGGAAAATTTTATTTTTCATACTTACAAGGCTCTAACTAAGGTAATTTAGTACCTAAACCTAAGGGCTTTATTTAACCTAATCCTACATATTAAACAATTATATTTGTACTCATATCTAGGTTTTTTACATGAAAAGATTTAGTCTAGCAAAAAACTAAAATTAAACAATCCTATTTACAAAGCATAAATAAACACAAATATTTTTAAACGAATTAGAGACAAACAAACATATATACCAATTTCAATATTGAGAAGGGAGAAATTATAAAGTTAAAATTCCAAATTTTTACAAGATTAAATTTACAACAATGATAAAAAAAATTAAAAAGTTAAAGGATCAATAGAGATGGTGAATTACATGTAAATAACTCGGTTTTAAAAACTCTTTATGAATTTCTTTTTCAAAGTAAATAGATCAAATATCAATTTTCTAAATAAAAATAAAAAATAAAAAAAACCTCTTTTACTTAAACAAAAAATAACACATAAGGAAAAATAATAAACGAATACCTCAAAAGAATGATTCAGACTTTTATTCTAACTCCAAATCCCAATACAAAAACTTGAGCTCAAATTGCGCGAAATTCTCTATAAGTTTCTCTCAGACTAAACTATATCTCTTCAATAAATTGTGTAGAGTAAACTGTATTCTATGATGTTACAATGAAATGAAGCCCATTTATAGACTTCAAGAAACCCTAAAAACCTAAAAATCCTAAAACCTTAAAAACATATTCCCTTTTTATGCTCAACATTCTTGGAAAGGGAATAATGTCATTACTTGGGCATCAAACTCTTTCCTTACATTCAATATGATCCTTAATGAGTTAAAACAAATAATGAATATTTAAGCATGAATTTAATTACAAATATTCAATAAAATAATTGAAAATTCGTAATAAACTCAAATTCCTGTATTGAACCTGTATCCAATTTTCTACACGCGCTATCTTCAGTAAAATGAGTATACCTTGAGGTCCTGACGTCCGATTGAGGCGTTTCAAGATGCGTTGGAAAGGTAACTGAAAGATGGTCAATACGTAAGATGACATCCTTACTCAGAAATGCTTGGATCCTATCAGAAATTTGCCATGAGTCTGCAGTGAGCATTCCTTACACATAGCTTGACTTTCCATACTTGTTGAACATGATCTTTTGCAATCTTCCCATATCTGATGTAATTAAGGTCTTATATGATCTGCAAGAATAACTAAAATATATTAATAATATAAAATAAAAATGAAATAATAATAAAAAATTGGCCAATTGGGCCTTTACTCATGTACATAGACTCCTCTTTTATTTTTCTTTTTTGGGTTTTATATAGGCTATATTTTTTATATATATACAAGAGTAAAATAAAATAAATAAAAGACGGTGAAAATTAGGTGACAACAACTGCCCCTCCTTTGCTTAACCCTTGTGAAACAGAGATGGAGCAAAGGACGAAATACATTAATTTTCCCTGATCGCCAATTTGTTTGGCGGTTCCATTCTCCTCTCGCCCGAATGGATAGGCGAGTTCCATTCTCCTTACATCTGAACGGATAGAAGGGTTCCATTCTCTTTACGCCTGAACGGTTAGACGGGTTCCATTCTCCTTGTGCTTGAACGAATAAGCGTGTTTCATTCTCCTTACGCCTGAACGGATAGGCGGGTTCTATTCTCCTTACGCCTGAATGGATAAGCGAGTTCCATTCTCCTTACGCCTGAACGAATAGACGGGCTCCATTCTCATTATGCCTAAATGGATAGATAGGTTCCATTCTCCTTACGTCCAAACGAATATATAGGTTTTATTCACCTTATGCCTGAACGGATAGACATGTTTCATTCTCCTTATGTCTGAACGAATAGACGGGTTCCATTCTCCTTACATCTGAAAGAATAGACGGGTTCCATTCTTCCTTATGCCTGAACGGATAGGCTGGTCTCCATTCTTCTTACGTCTAAACGGATAGACGGGTTCCATTCTCCTTACGTCTGAACGGATAGATAGTTCTATTCTCCTTACGTCTGAACGAATATAAGAGTTTAATCTTTATGGGGAAAGCTTTTGCATACCTATCAAAATAACTGATGCAAATATGATGATTATGTTCCTAAGGATGTCTAAAACATGAATACATGTCAAGTTTTATGGTTTTCTTTTTAACATGATTCACTCGTTTGGCCCAGACAAACACCTATCTCCATTGTCTCTGCTTTGCCATTCTCATTCTTTGTATCTCTTTGCTTCATCAAAATATCCGATCTTTGCTCACTCAATCCAGTGATCTTGTACTCCTAGTTAAAATGACAGACTTCTTCAACTATGCTTCACCATTCTTGCAAATGTCTCTAGATCTACTATCATTGTAGTTGATACATCAATATTGTATGAAAGACCTTTTAAGAAATTCTAGGAAAGCTCTAGATCCTTGGTCGTCTCTTGAAATACAATCAAGCCCTTTTATGGTTCCTTGTGAGTTTCTGGTTTACTCACAGGAGAATCCCCACCTGAAGTGTTGTCGATTGATATCGGTAATTCCCCATTGCCCCGATAATACCATGCATATTTATCAAGCAAGATCTCCTATTTATGACTCTAAACTTAGCCAACAAACTGCATCATAGTTCTCATACTTTTTAAACCATTTTCAGAGTAATGCACAAAAATCTTTTGTATGATTTAATGATGTCAACCAAATGGCTCTTATTCCAACATAAGATGTTTATTCAAAGGAATAGAGATTCAAGAGAGAAAAGTCTTTGAAAAGAAACTTCATTAATATTGTGGCAAACATGGAAACAAGGTACAAAGTGAAGGGGTTGGAGAATAAGTATCCAGATATCAAGGGCTAAAACTTCCCCGAATTGAAGTACCAAAAACGACTCTGAACGCTGCCATTGTCGAGAAGATTTCATCCGTTATAACGATGCATGAATATACGAAATTCCTCTCGAAATGTCAAGTCTCCGAGAGAGTCATTTGACACCCGACCAGTTGGAAAAATTAGAGCCACCCTTTTGCGAGTTTTCACCTCGAATCCACCTTTGGTTTCAAGACTCCCTTTGCGAGTTTTCATCTTGAACCCTCTTTTTTTCTCTTTTTTCCTTTTTCCCTTTTTTTCTTTTTTCCCTTTTTCTTTTCTTTTTTTTCGAAGCGTTATCTCGGGTTTTCACTTTAGTTTTTTTCTTCGGGCATAATATCTCTTGACCGAATATGAGTTCACCGGATTCTTGAGCTCCTCTCCACCCATTTCAGCTAAGATTAATGTTCCTCTAGAGAAAGCCTTTGTTACGATGTAAGGCTCATCCCAATTAGGCGCCCATTTTCCTCGGGAATCATCTTGGATTGGAAATTTTTTCTTTAACACCAAATCCCCCTCTCGAAACTCTCTCGAATGAAATTTATTGTCGTGGGCTCGTACCATTCTCTTTTGATACATTTGACCGTGGCAGATGGCTTTCAATCTTTTTTCATCAATGAGGTTCAACTGGTCATATCTTGCTTGCATCCATTCAGCTTCTTCTAGTTCTGCCTCTATCAAAACTTGGAGGGACAAAATTTCTACCTCGATCGGTAAGACAACCTCTATTCTATATGCTACTGAAAATGGTGTTGCCCCCGTGAAAGTTCGCACAGCAGTTCTATAAAGAATATAAAGCAAATAGCAACTTCTGATGCCAATCCTTGTAGGTGTCAACCATCTTCGTAACTATTTTCTTAATGTTCTTGTTGGCAGCCTCTACAACCCTATTCATTTTCGAGCGGTAGGTTACTGAATTGTGATGCTTAATCTTGAACTGCTCACAAACCTCAGCTATCATCTTGTTGTTCAAATTTGAGGCGTTATTAGTGATAATCTTCTCAGGAAAACCGTAATGGCAAATAATCTATTTCTTTAGGAATCTACATACCGTCGATCTAGTGACATTCGTATACGAGGCCGCTTTTACCTATTTGTTAAAGTAATCAATGGCCACCAAGATGAATCTATGCCTGTTTGATGCTTTAGGGTGGATTTGTCTAATTACATCCATGCCCCACATTGAGAAAGGCCAAGGAGCTATCATGACATGGAGTGGTTGCAGAGACGTATAGATTTTGTCTGCATAAACTTGGCACTTATGGCATTTTCGAGCGTAACTGATGCAGTCTCCTTCCATCGTAGACCAGTAATACCCGAAGCGCATTATTCGCCTAGCCATGGTGAAACCACTAGGTAGTGTTCCACATATTCCTTCATGGAACTCTTCTAGGATCATTTGGGCTCCCTTAGAATCCACGCACCTCAAAAGTACTTGATCCCGACTTTTCTTGTACATTACTTCTCCATCGAGAACATATCCTGCATGCAACTTCCTGATCATTTTCTTTTCATTATCGGTTGCCTGCATAGGGTACTTTTGGGTCTTTTATATACTTCAAGATGTCATGATACCACGGAAGACCATATGCTTTCTCTTCTACGTCACAATAGTAAGTCAGGGAATCAAACATTTGCATCTTGACTGGCATCATTTCGGTACCTTTACTTACTTTGAACATGGAAAGAGCGTCAACCATTTGATTATCTTCTCTTGGGAGGTACCTGAAGGTAATTTCTTTGTACTCTTTGATTAGTTCGAGGACCAACTTGTGATACCTAACCAACTTTGCATCTTTCGTCTCCCATTCTCCCCAAATTTGATAAATGACCAGTGTCGAGTCCCCAAAGACTCTTAAAGTTTTGATTTTCTTTTCAATAGCTGCCTGTAGACCGAGTATGCAGGCCCCGTACTCAGCCATGTTATTGGTGCAAAAGAAATCCTATTGACTAGTGAAAGGGTGATAATTCCCCTCTAGTGAAACTAAGACTGCTCCAATACCCCGGCCTAACGCATTAACAGCAACGTCAAAATTCATTACCCAAGATTCCCCCTGATCATTATCTTCCTCAGTCAATATGCACATAAGATCTATATTAGGGAAATTAAAATCCAATGCTTCATAGTCCTCGCAAGCACGACTTGCCAAGAAAAATGCTACGACACTCTCTTTTATCTTTTTCTGCCTTACATACTGGATATCAAATTTTGAAAGTAACATTTTCCAACGAGTCAACCTTCCTGACAAGGCCAACGCTTCCATTATGAATTTCAAGGGGTCCAGTCTGGATATTAACCACGTGGTGTGGTACAACATGTACTTTCGGAGTCTCTTGGTTGCCTATACTAAAGTGTTGTACAACTTTTCAATCAGGGCATATCCGGTCTCACAGTTAGTGAATTTTTTGCTTAGATAATAAATCACCTTTTCCTTTCTTTCGATCTCGTCATGCTGCCCCAATACGCATCTCATTGAGTTTTCGTTCACTGTTAAATATATGATCAAAGGTTTTCCTAGCACATGCAGCACCAATACAGGAGGGTTCATCAACTGCTTCTTGATTTTTCCTATAAGGCCTCATAGCATTATTCATTCCATGTTCCCGAGTTATTCTTCCGAAGTAAACTAAACACGGGGTCACAATTTTCTGTCAATTGAGATATGAAGTGAGCAATGTAATTCAACCTTCCTAGAAAACCTCAAACCTCCTTTTGTGTTTGAGGTGGGGGAGTTCCTGTATGGCCTTGACCTTATCCGGGTCGATCTCGATCCCTTTTTTGCTTACGATAAAGCCTAGCAATTTTTCTGATGTAACCCCGAATGTGCACTTGGCAAGGCTGAGCTTTAACTAAAATTTCCTCAATTTTTTGAAAAGTTTTTCTAAGTCTACAATATGCTCTTTTTTCGTACGGGATTTGGCGATTGTGTCGTCTACGTATACTTCTATCTCCTTGTGCATCATGTCGTAGAACAAGGTTAACATGGCTCGTTGATAAGTTGCCACTGCATTCTTTAGACCAAAAGGCATAACTTTGTAACAAAAGGTCCTCCATAGTGTTACGAAGATAGTCTTATCCATATCTTTTGGGCACATTTTGATCTGGTTATACCCTGAGAATCCATCCATGAAGGAGAAGAGGGAATGCCCTGCCATGTTGTCTACAAGGGTGTCAATGTGAGGCAGTGGGAAATTGTCTTTGGGACTCGCCCTATTGAGGTCACGGTAGTCAACGCACATGCGTACCTTCCCATCTTTCTTTGGGACTAAGACAATATTAGCTACCCATTCTGAATATTTCACTACTTCGAGAAACCCTGCGTCGTATTGCTATTTCACCTCGTCTCTGATCTTCAGAAGCATTTCAGACTTCATCTTTCTTAGCTTCTATTGTATGGGTTTGCATCCTACCCTTATGGGAAGCCAGTGCACTACAATGTCTGTGTTCAGTCCAGGCATGTCTTGATATGACTAGAAGAATATGTTCTTATACTCTTGCAGGAGCTTGATCAAACTCTGTCAAGTCTCAGCGGTGATGGTAGTGCCAATCTTCACTTCACACTTCTCTTCATCTTTTCCAAGATTTAGAACCTCTAATTCTTCCTTGTGGGGTAGAATCTATTTTTCCTCGCTTTCTATTAACCTGAACATATCGTTAGGCAAGTCATATTCCTCATTGTCGTCATAGCTTTCGACCTCTTCCAAACACATGGGCAATTCAAAGTCTATTTCTAGGTTAGATCTGGGGTTATTTATACCATTGATATCTAGAAACCTGCAAAGGAAAAGAGATCGAATATGTACAAAGGTGCTGGATGAAACAAATGAATGCATGACATGGTTTGTGTTTGTTTTTTGTTTTTTTGTTGTTTTTCTATGGAAACATGCTTGCCACACAAGTTTTACTGGAAAACACCTCCTTTATTGAAGATAAAAAACCATTATGGTTTGACATAGGCCCTCTACATAAGATCCCTAAATACATTCGTGCCTAAGGTAAAAGGGTTGGTTTTGAGAATTACCCTGAAGTTGATTTAAAGACTACAAGAATTTCTTCGGTAGTCCAATTGGTAAGCTCAGAGCATGGGTGAATCATAGGCAGATACTTGCTTCCTTCATCCATTGTGTTGATGTTCAAGCCCCAAAAAATCTCATCTAAGTCATGCCCCACTTTTTCCTCCTTATCATTCAGAGCATCCGGGTTTGTTAAACCTCCTGATCTGAAGTTGTGCCTCAATGGTGGGAATGTCATCGATTCCCACATAATATCCTATCCACTTAACATGGCCTTCCTTCTCTTTTGCTTTCTCTTTATTGCTGCCCTCCTTTATAGAATACTAGGCTTGAAACCTAGCCTAAACTGGTCTCTCTTCTCGGGGACAACCACAGGGTATAGTCTTCCTTGGAGCTACTTACCAAAACCCTTTCCCTAACTTTGCCCCCTTTCCTAGGGTCTGCTTCACTTGCATTTTAACGTAATCGGATAATCCTGGCTCGGGGATCTTACTTCCTTCAGTGACGAAAGTAGCATTGATCAGCTCAAGGGTTCTGAAATGACACTCCATTGCACCCTCGTCAATCTCAATAAATGGTGCATCAGTTGATACTGAGGCTATAATGTATTCTTCTGCCCTGACGGTTACCAGCTGACCGTCAATCATGAATTTATATGATACAATCATAGAGTTGTGTCTTATGATACAATATCAATGATATGTAAATTAAAGAAATTCATCTATGAGCTTGAGTATACCTCTCGTAAATGGTATTACAAGTTTCACTAAGTAATTATCTCGTTCGGTTTTGAAATAAATTTGGTTGATAATTGTATATACTACAAGTTCAGTGGGAGTAAACCAAGTGATACTCATATTGCTAAAGAAGACAAATTTTGTCTTACTCAATGCCCTAAAAGTAACCTTGAAATTTAGAAAATACAAATGATTCCATATGCATAAGCTATTGAGAATCTAATTTATGCTCAAGTATGTATGCGTTCGAATATTGCGTACATTGTTGGAATGTTAGATAGATATTTAAGCAATTCTAATGTGAACTATTGGATAGCAGCTAGTAGGGTTATGAGATATCTTTAGAGAACAAAAATTACATGCTCACATATTGAAGTTTTAGTAAGTTAGAGATCATCAAGTTTATAGACTTCGATTCTATTAGAATATTGATGCAAAAGAATTTTTTCACATGAGCTACTAATATAGATTGAATAGAAAGACCACTTCAGTTATTTTGTGACAATAAATATGCATTCATTTATTCTATAAACAATAGGAACACTTCAAATTTAAAGCACATAAATATTAAGTTCCTAGTTGTTAAAGAAAATGCAGAGTGGTTGTGTGTCTATAGAGCATGTTGGTACAAACTCCATAATTGCGTGCATATTAAGAAACTGTCACCCTAGGTCTTGCATATTAAGTTCCTAGGTTTTAGTGGGAGTTTGTAATTTTGAAAAGTGTTTATTCGTTTTAGACACAATTTTGGTTATTTCAGTTTAAGGATATTTTAAGATTATGTTCTGCAGAAATAAAGTTCTTTTGGTTTATGCACACTCTGAGTTCAGTAAAGTTTGATCTCACTAAGGTTTAGGAGGACCAGTTGGAAATAGACATGTTCGGTTTATATTTCATGTAATTTTTCATGCTACACATCCATGATTGATCTATGTCATTTTACTATATTTGTATATGTGACCATTGATGGGTCTAGTAATGATTGAAATGGAAAAGGTTGCTTTGATCCTAGATGGATATAGTTGATGGACGAGATTGTTATAGAATACCTATCATATAATAACAAATTTTGAGCTCATAAGGTTGTACATTTGTCAGGAAACATATGTTGCCCAAGTGAGAGATTGTTGGATTAAAATCCGTAATTGTGGACACATATGTAAAATGTATGATAATATTATAAAGTATGACACAAAATCAAGTGATCAATTTGTAGTCACTAATTTTGTCCGGATTGACCCATTTTTATTTTTGCAATAATGGGCTTAATATGTTACTACTATCTAGCAAATACATTAAATGGCTTTGTCTACTTTATTTTCATTAAAACCAAAAAAACCAAAATATTACTAATATTACATATACATATTGTTCACTACTTATCCCCTAATATATGTTATGTTATTTAAAAACCAAAAAGTCAAAAAAATATTACTAATATTATGCTATTAAGTGTATAATGGGTATATGTGGTATGTATTAATGTAGGTGTATTATGTGTAAGGATATTTGGTTATATATGGATACATAAGTTGGTATGTATGTATAGGTTGGTTGCGTGTATGTATATATTTATTAATGTCTTTAATATTTAAATGTAAAGGTGAGTATGTATATTGTATGTATTATTGAATTATTATGCTATTAAGAGTATATTGTGTATATGTAATATGTAATATTGTTTAAGTGTTTGTATGCATATTATATATGTTATATTAATATTATTATTATTATTATTATTATGAATAAACAAATCTAAAAATATATATATGATATCCATTTGTTTAAATAAACAGCCCATAATGTTCAAGTCCATTAAATTTGAGTTCATTTACATTTCTAAAACCCAAAAAAAATTAGTACATATTATCTAGTCCAACAAGCCCAGCCCTAGTCTGATAACTATCTAAAAGAAACCCTAATCAGATGCCTTTCTTCTTCATGCGCAGCCAAATCTGGACCATCGGACCAAGGGTTGTTGATCGAACGGTCCAAATCGAATAGAGATCCTCCAGCTCCCTGCGTGATGTGTCATCATCCAGCGCTGCCACGTCGACCATCAGATGTAATCTGGACTGTCCATTCCAGGAGAGATCTCAGCCGTTGGATCAGATCTAATCCAACGGCTCAGATCGAGCCGGACTATTCGATTTCCGCGCGTGTAGCCCACACCCCGATCATTTAGCTTCCTCACGCGCCCATGCGCCTGCACCATTTCGACTTCTTCGACTGCGTGGCCATGTCGCTAGAACTTTCGCTGCCACCGTACGACAACCACCAACTCCGCAACCACCGATCAACAGGGAAAACCATAAAAAAAGGGAAATCAGAACCGATATCATCCACAGTGATAACATTTAAGATTGCTTAAACATGTAAACAATATGATCAATAGGCAATGAGTAATCTGAGAGGAATATAAAGCAATGTAAATCAACCACTTTGTAACTCCTAAGTTCGGACGGGGAAAAAGTCCAGAATCAATACAAACAAAGAAAGACCTTTCAAGGTATCTTTTTTTTCTTTTTCAATTCGAATATAACATGCATATATTTTTAAAGAAAAAATTATAAAGGGCTTAGAGTTTACCCTCGTAGATCCGCCTCCCTTTCACGTCGTTTCGGCTTCCTCCAGCCGTTGATAAGACCCGGTCTCCTTGAGGCCAAGTATGGTGAAACGGTGTGAGTGCGTGGTGGCGGGAACCTTTTTTTTATTCGACTTTGGGGTTTTAATGAGAAAAGGGACTCGATTTCAAGAAAAGTGATCTCGGATTGGGGTTTAGCTTGAAAAAATGAAGGTTTTAGCCATTTTTGGGTTCGCCGGCCGTCGGTGAGCGGCGGCTGACATGACGGCCACTGGCCGGAATCTGGGTATAATCGCAGAATTCCAGAGGTTTTCGGGGGGCGATTATAAAACGATTTGGCTAAAAGAGGGCTGAATTCGGATAAAATAGGGGTATTTATAGAGTTATAACGTTTTAAAATTGGTATTATTACATTTTAAGGACCTTCGCCCTAAAATAATCATGCCCGTAGTCCTTCCGCATGGTCCAATTACGTTATTAGTCCCTTTGTGTGGTCTAATTACAAGGGGAAGCCATTCCGTCTATTTTAATTATTCTCCGGGTCCTTCATAGTTTTTCAAAGTTTTAAATTATGTCCTCTTTTTTTAATTTTGTCCCTATATTTTGTTTCCTCGCAATTTGGTCCTTTTTCTA
This sequence comes from Hibiscus mutabilis, assembly GCA_019671005.1. Classification (NCBI taxonomy): domain Eukaryota; kingdom Viridiplantae; phylum Streptophyta; class Magnoliopsida; order Malvales; family Malvaceae; genus Hibiscus; species Hibiscus mutabilis. The sequence continues at coordinate 16,150,417 of CM033714.1, read as the reverse complement.
GTTTTAAATTAAATTTTTTATTCTTTTTCATGCATTTTTAGTTTAATTTTTTCACATTTATTTCCAGCAATTTCAATTTAATTTTTATGTTAATATTGCTCGTTTGTGATTGTTATTTTAGGGATGAAATTAGTTCGAATGATGTATATATATATATATTAGGGATTTAACATGCACATAGTTTTAGTACAAAATAGAAGTGTAACATATAATTTTTATGTTTAATATACATTTGTAGGTAAAGTAGAAATTGGTAAAATAAAATATATATTTTTCAACCTATAATACATATGTTTCAACCTATAAATGTTTTTAATATATAGTATGTATATTTTTTAGTATATAATAGAATTTTTAAAAAATACAATATATGCTTTTGATATATATAATGTATAGGTTTTAAAGTATAAGATAGAATTTTGTAAAATGCAATATATATATATATATATATTTATGACCTATAATACATAGTTTTCAAAGTATATAATATAGTTTTATAAAATAATACATATATATTTTTGATATAATATACAATTTTTAAGGTATATAGTATAATTTTGAAGAATGTAATACATACATTTTTGGTATATAAAGTATATAGTTTTTGAATTATATAATAATGTTTTGTAAAAGTGGAATATATATGTGGTGTATAATATAATTTTTAAAGTATATAGAAAATTTTTGCACAAATATATAATGTATGTTTTTTTTTTAAATATATGTATAATTTTCTTTAAATATAGGATATAATTTTCTAAAAGATATAATATATATAATTTTACAAAAGCATAACATATATAATTTCTTTAAAATAATAGGTTTTTTTATATATGATATAATTTTAATACATAATGTATGTTAACGTATATGTTTTTTGGGCCTAGCTTTAGATTCTTGAGCTTGGTTTTAGGTTTTTGGGCCTTAGGCCTTGTTTTAGTTCTTTTGGGCTTTTGACTAGATTAAGTGAATTAACTTAATTAATTTAGATCGTGTGCTCGTCTCATAGGGGCACGATCCTAGAATTAATCAAATTAGCCTTAGGTCTTTTAGAGCCTTAGTTAGATTAGGGTTCGAATTAATTTAGTGAATTTAAATTTATCCTTGGCTTATTGGGGTAAATGTTAAATTCATTAAATTAATTGAACATTTCTTAATAACTTAGGGGTAAAATCAATGTTAAGTTTAGATTAACATTAAATTACAAATCAGTCACCATAAATTAGGTTTCCTAAGTTTTTTAGGGCTAATTAATCTAGGGGTAAGTGTTAGAATCATTTAGTTAATAAATATATCACTAATTGGGCTTTCTAATAAATTGGGCCTCCCTTTTGTATGTTTATATTTGCGCCTTTGATTGACATGCCTTAATTGTCATTCATATAATCTTTAATCTTAATTGCATTCCCAATCAATCTAAATCATAGAAGGGAGGTACTTATTAATTCTAATATTTGTGTCGTAACAGTCTAAGCTTAAAGGATGTTGACCAAATATTTGGATTAATCCTTACCATCCCGAGGTAAATGGACTAAAAGTTAACAAAATCATCACATCATACTTAAATGCTTGCATCATGCATAAAGGTGACGTACGGAAGTCGAACCATAAATTAACACGACAGTCGGGCTTATTCGATGTCAGTTTAATCTATGGTCCGATATATCGTCAACCTTATTAATTAAATGTCCAATTAATTTGAATCCACCAATTCGATAAAGCCCGTGTAATTAAGGTTATCTTTCATTTAAGAACTCCGAATTGAATTCAATATAAATTTCAATGATTTTCATCATTTTAAAAGCAACAAATATTTTGGTACCGGTTTCAGGGCGTGATGAGGGTGCTAGTCCTTCCCCACGCGTAATCAACTCCTGGACCCTTTCACAATGAATCTCTGATTTCTTATGGTGTCTGGGCTACCTTACCCAAGTGGCAGGTGGCGACTCCAAGTTTTATTCGTTTTCAAATTTTAAGATTTTCAAAAGAAATCCCCAATCTTTTAAAAGATTTTTATTAATAATTTAAGGGGATAATCCGATAATCGTCCTTTTCAAAAAAGGTCGCTACACAATTATGTTAGGCGTGTTATAGGTATTAAAGTGTCATGAAAATAAAAGTGTAGATACAGTTACATTTATAACTTAATGAGGGGCAGAGTTGTAAATATTTAATAAACTGTTTTAATTCAGTTTATATAAAGAGGTAGTGGTCCCCAAGAAATAAGTTAACTGGTATTACTTTTGTCCCCGTCAGAGAATTTTTATGGAAAGGGCTGACCTATCTTCTTGGAATATCACAACCACCTTTTAGGTCATCTCCATCAAAGGATTCAAAGTTTTGAGTCCATCAATGAATTTAGGTACGCTTCCGTTTTTTGTTTATTGTTCTTGATGATTTGACATGATAGATTCTGAATTTAGATTTCATATTTATTATAGTTTGGTTCTAACATCTCTACACCATTGTCTATGTCGAGAAGCATTTTTTGCTCCTCCCACCGACCGACGTTCACCGTATGTATATTAATGAATACCCAGGAGCTCAATACTCATATTTCCAGGTTGTTACTTGAAATTGGGTGCTTTAAATTACTATTTGAGAAATCATGTTTTAAATTGTGAGCGATGTATTTAATTTACAGGAGAAAGGGGAGTTTCATTTAGAACTCGAAGCACCGAAGAGGTGTGTGTTGTGGCCTAGTGTGGATCCTTGCCTTACAACGGGGAGTCTGAAGTAGGAGAGCTACTAAATGATTTGGAGGTCGGCGAATGAGGTTGAGGGTTTAAGGGAAAGGGGTGAGTTGGACGTGGGCAAAGACAAAATAGAGGGAACGGTGCTACGAAAGGGTGATGAGGGCATCGGTGTGATCGTCGACGGTGAGGTGAAGAAAAACAATGGAAGAGGAAAGAGCGGCGAATGAAGGTATTTTTGTCATGTCACATTTATTTTATACGTGACACTGTCACATCATTTTCACATATTATGTTGGTAGGTTGATCAGTTTTAGACGGTTAATATTTATTGATTGATAACTTTATTTATTAAAAGTGAAAAATTAAACGAAATAAAATGTTAAATGTTTGTTTGCAAAAAAAAACATAAAAGTTAAAGTGATAAAAGTTTAAGGATAAAACTTTGATACACAAGCTGTGTAAAATTAATTTTACATAATCCTGAGTATTTATACTATAAAAATTTAAATCTTAAATTCGTAACCCTAACCTAAAAAATTAAACTCCACACTCTAAACCCTAAATTCTAAACACTAACCTTAAATTCTAAATCTTACAACCCAAATCCCTAAACTAAAACCATAACCCCTAAAACTAAAAGACACGTGTTATACTACCTGTATATCAAAGTTTTTTTTAAAAATTTAAAGGTTGGGGTATTTATGACTTTATGCCAAAATAATAATGTAAACTAATAGAAAGCTACACTTTCCCTTTTTTTTTGTTCCCTACTGTTTCTCAAGCAAAACTCAACTCGGAGCTAAAATGGCTTGAGTCTGACTCACTCGCAACTCACATGTCAATACAAAGGAGTTTCTTTATTTCCAGTCCAACCCATTTGTACTACTTTCGTCCGTGTCTCAACTCAGCAACTCTTCCCCTTTCTTAGGGTTTCTCTCTTTCTATCTGTTTATTTTTTCAGTTGTTATTGCAATTTACATTTCTTCATCAAGGAGCCACTTTTTTTTCTGTATCTTTCTTTCCGTTCAAGTTTTGTTCTTGGAATTTCCCAACCTGGAAATCTTGCAGTTTCAAAACACTTTGAAACCAAAGGGATTGACGTTACGGCTTCAATTTGAGAGAGCTTTACTTGGATTGGGATTTTTTTCGAGCTTCAAAATATGCTCTAAAAACCCCACCAAAGATTCCCCACTCTAGTTATTGAGCAGCGTAAAATCTACGAACTCTTTTTTTTTGGGTCTAATATGAGCTAACCTTCTTTAGAAAAATCATTTTGGATCTATTTTTAGTTTTAGGATCTAGTGTTTCGGGGGTGTTTGCTCAAACGGAACTATATTTGGTTTTGGGATGTTGTTAATATGAGAAAATCGGCTAATTTTCTTCTTAAGTTGAGGTAAATTGATTTTAGTTGTAATTGTTACTGGGAAAGAGTATGAAAACTGCTTTTGTTTGATATGCATTTAAATATTTGAGCTATATATGAACTTCTGATCTGTTCTGTTTTAGTAATATATACTTAAAAGGAAAATTTGTATGATGGTTTTTGTTCTGTTTTTACACGTTGAGCTATTTGTATTATTTGGATTAGCTTTATTTATGCAAATGATTGAAACAGTGTTCTTTTGCTTTACTTGTAGTGTACTATGTTTGGTTTGAATAATTGAATCACGTGTGAACTTGGTTCCAGTTTTGGTGAAAAAGAGTGATGCACTGAGCAATGGCGCTTAAGATTCCAGCTCCAAAGGCGGCTGAGATTGCCATATGGTCCATTGGATGTGGATATGATATTGGAATGGATCTTCGGCTGAAGTACTGTAAAGGGGATACTTCCAAAGATTCATGTCTTATCGAGATTGATGAAGATGGAGGCCATGAGATTGTTTTACCTGGTGGAATTTCGATACCCGATGTGTCCAAATCAATAAAATGTGATAAAGGAGAGTGCACACGGTTCAGGTCCGATGTTCTCTCCTTCCAACAGGTAATAGTTCATCATTTGTTCAATGCTATTAGTAGTTAAATTGTTGTGGCATGAGTTAAATCGTGTGAGAGATACACGAGAGTCTGGTTTTCCTCATTTATTTTCTTTTATTTTCTCCAAATGTCAGAGCAATTCAACCAAGAGATATCTTTGACTGGAAAAATACCTTCAGGCCTCTTCAATTCCATGTTTGAATTCTCTGGTTATTGGCAAAAAGATGCTGCTAATACCAAGACCCTTGCTTTTGATGGGGTGTTCATCACCCTCTACTCGGTCGCACTGGAGAAATCCGAAATGGTGCTACGAGATCATGTCAGGAAAGCAGTCCCATCTACATGGGAACCTGCAGCATTGGCAAGGTGAATTTTGATGCAAATTTGATCATTGAATGCTGTTGATGAGTTCTTAAATAAGACCTTGTCATGTATGAGGCTTTTTCCCTTATTCAATGAATTGGGCTTCTGCCAATGTGTGTTTCTGGTTCCCTCTCTTTTTGAGTTCTATCATGTGGAGAACAATTCAATGATCAACATTTTTGTCTCTCTTTTACTGTTTCAGCATGCCTATTCTTAATGAACAGATGAAGAATGCTGCTGTGTTGGTGGCTGAATTTTCTGCTGCCTGCTTTATTTAATGTTATTTACTCTCTGCTGCATAGTATTTGAGGTTGATATATAATTTTGACATCTCAGGTTTATTGAAACTTATGGCACCCACATAATTGTTGGTGTGAAGATGGGAGGGAAGGATGTTATTTACATAAAACAGCAGCATTCCTCTACTCTTCAACCTGCTGAGATCCAGAAAAGACTGAAGGATATGGCTGATAAGAGGTTTTTAGATGCCAGTGAACATTACAGCATGGTACCCGAGCAAGTCTTCCCGAGTGACAAGGTTTGCTATAGAACTGGGATGATAAATCTTCTAATCTATAGCTGTATATATACGTAAACCATGCTCCTTATTTGGATGGAATGAAATCAATATTCCTAGATCCCAGTTCAATATTCTTTTACAACAGGGGTACAATATCCATGATTGACCTGGCAAGCAGGGTGTTATTGTGGAAGTGTTGCAGGATGTTTCATATTGACCCCAAAACTTGTTTTGAGAAGCACTGTTTGAAAGGGAGAGTTTTCTCACTCTCTCTTAACATACTAACACCACAACCCAGTTTCATACTAAATATTGTATGATTGCCAATGATATACCAGTTACATAGTTGCCAGAGAATACTACTTGTCTGCTACTGTTTTAAGTGTTTAGGTTTTTGCACCAGGATCTGTCATTGTTTTTGCTTTGCCACCTGTTTTATGAGGTTACTGTTATTTTCTAGGTATTTCAACTTGGTTGGCAGTTTTGTTTTTAGTTTTATTACTTTGTCACTTTACGCTTTGATTGATAGTCTTTCAATGTTTTATGAGGTTGCTGTTATTTTCTAGGTTTTAATTTATCTGTCAATCATCCTTATGAGTGAAACATTGGCATGATGTGTGTTTCCCCATTTTCCTGAGGGATCTAATATAATTATATCTGTTTCAGTTTGAAATCAGGGAGCAGCGGCTAAGGTTTTCTAGTAACAGTCCATCAAGTTCATATGCACATAAAGAGGTTGGTTTTCTTCCATATGGTGTTGTTTGCTTAATGGTTAAAGCTCCTTGATAAAGGTTTAAGTTTCCCGATATCTATGTTGTTACTAATTACCTAAAATTGCAGGATATTGTAACCATTTACAAAAGGAGAGGTGGGAGTGATAATAGAAACCTTTCTCATATTTACTGGTTACAAACGGTTCAGTTAGAGCCGGATGTAATCTCAATGTCCTTTATTCGTATTACTTCTCTGTTGAATGGAGTTCGGGGCTGTGGATTTCTGAGCCATGCCATAAATCTATATTTGCGATGTAAGCAAAACCTATGGTGTCTATCTAATGCATTTTTATTTTCTTCTACTGTCTGCTTCACATAATTGTATCTCCTTTTTTTTTCTTCCTAAACACGGAATGCCTTTATTATTATCTGGAAGAAGTGTGCATTGTATTTTTGCTTCTTTATAATTTCTTAAATATATCATAAGTTCACAAGTCATCTTATATTCGAAGGCAATCAAACATGAATTATGAGCTTATTTTGATTAAAACCTTTTTAAAATGAATGCAAGTCATTAGTTAGTACCAAACTACATCAATAGGAGTTGATCCTTGATCACTTGTGTTATCACGAAATCCTTAACTAGCAGTATTTAACTGTGAGAGAGATTTGGGACTGAATAATTGATAGGGCATTTCTAGCAATCTGTATCATGAAACAACATGAATTTGTTATTGGACCTCATTTTCCTTCATTTAGCATACCGCCGCAAATGATAAATTTATTTTATAGCAAACAATGTACACTTATTTCATCTGCAAGCTATTGCACTTACAGATAAACCACCAATTGAAGAACAGTTTTTGGAATTTCAGCTTCCAAGACAGTGGGCACCGATTTCCAGTGAACTTCCGCTTGGTCCACAACGAAAGCACTGCATCTTTGCAATTCAGCTTCATGGGTCCCAAGCTTTTTGTGAACACTATTCCGGTAAAGAAATTTCTAAATTTGAAAATTTCTGGTTTTTTAGATGCATCAAGTGTTCCATGTAGGTTTCATCCATTTATGGGTTTGAGTAGTTTTTATTATCCCATCTGCTTGATAAGAATCGGACAATGTTCAATGCTGGTGTTGGATTTATAGATGATCACTAGAGTATATTCAACATTTTAAATTTAAAAATTATTTGCCTGATGATTTTATGTTAAAATGGAAACTCGTTTTATAGTTAGATAAGATCTATCTATCGGTCCGTCAAAGAAAACGCTACTGAGAAACTCATATCCGTAGTATTTTGTCTAAGATTTTGTTTTCTCTAGGTCTCTCCCAAGTAGAGGATCGATAATTCAACTGTCACATAGCATGGATATAAAGTTGGAAACTGATACTAGCACTTGAGTCATTGAGCTGCAGCCTTTTCCGGGAATTCTTTGTTCATATCAAAACAAAATATCTGATTTTTCGTTATATAATTTTGTGACAGGTTGATGTGGGTAAGAGGCCCGTGACTGGCCTCCGACTATATCTCGAAGGTAAAAGGAGCAACCGCCTGGGCATACACTTGCAGCACCTTTCCTCCCTTCCCAAAATCTTCCAACTTATAGATGATCCAAAAGGGAACTTCTGCCAAGAGTCTCATGATCGTAAATACTACGAGAAAGTTTATTGGAAGAACTACTCTCATGTATGCACCGCTCCCATTGAGTCTGATGAGGATCTTTCGATTGTAACCGGAGCCCAATTGCAGGTTGAGAATCATGGTTTTAAAAATATTCTCTTTTTACGACTACGCTTCTCTGTCTTGGGAGCTATTTCTGTTGAGCAGCCAGAATGGGAAGGACCACCCGGGTCGGTAGCCAAGTCTGGGCTCATATCCACACTAATCAGTCATCACTTCACACAAGTTCAGAAGCCGCTTCCAAGGCCAGCTGATGTGAATATAAACTCCGCCGTTTACCCCGGAGGCCCTCCCGTGCCTGTTCAAGCTCCCAAGCTTTTGAAATTTGTTGATACAACTGAGATTACACGAGGGCCACAGGAAATTCCTGGATATTGGGTTGTTTCTGGGGCAAGATTAGTCGTCAAGAAGGGAAAGATCTCTCTCCTGGTAAAGTATTCTTTATTGACAGCAGTATTACCTGATAAAGATGAAATTGATGAGCGCTAGACGATCTCCCCTTCCACTAATCACTTTGTATTCTTTATCCACCATGGAAGCAAATACTAATAGGAAAAAGTTACTGAATATCGGAGAATCCAAGTATTATATAGGGAATGGAGAGTGGAAACTTAAGAATAGTCAGATATAGAGGGATAAACCTCATGGGAATGGAAGACAGGATAAAGAGCTGAGGGAGATATGATTAGGAGTGTTGGAGATTCAATCACTTATCTTGTAATGTAATTTCTTTGTTTGTTTCTAATATAAATTCTTCACGTTTCTCTGCTCAATGGTGGCTTTTATTCTCAAGTTATTGTTTTCTTTGGCTAAAGGTATTGTGTTGAACCTTTTAAAATGATCTGGTCCTTATATATTACCAACTTTCAGTTGGTTGAGTAGGCCTGAATTTTGACATTGTAAATGAAATAAAGTGGATTGAGAGGATGATTGTAAATGAAATAAAGTGGATTGGGAGGATGATTGTAAAAGAAATAAATTGGATTGAGAGGGCAAACTGCATTATCTAACTAATATGCAAGGCACTAGAGGATAAAATTTTCTGATTTTATTTTCAACCTGTCAAGATCATAATCTCATTGGATAATAGTATTAGGAGACAAGAAGGTTGATTGTTGGTAAATATATTTAAAGAACATCATGGATGATGATGTATGCTTACGGATATACAAAATTATGTTCATGGGGAGGCCAATAGATGCCTTCCCTTGGACAAGGGAGAGGAGCAAGCTGAGCTATACAAGTAGGATTTTGCTCTCCCGGCATCACCACCGACAAATCAGACGCATACGAAGTCGATACCTGCCATCACGGCGGTTCATCAAACATCAGTTTCAAGATCGAATAAAAATAAAGCATATTTCAGACATAAAATACATGTATATATGTATATATATGATCCGAATTTGCTTAATTCTGCTTGAAGAACAGTAAGAGAAATTGGTAAATCATTGCCGAGGGACAAATGGTTTTTAGCTTAGTGGTTGAAGAGTCGAAACTCGAAATTCGTGATCCACTATCTGGTTAAAGTTTCCTTGTTCTTAAAGAAATGTTGCCAAAAGAGAAAGAACAGAAGAATATGCAGGGTACATTAACTTAACAGCCTGATGAGATAGAAGTTTACCCGTTGCGAATTCCCGAGTTTTTCGACGGCTCCGGATCCTACAACACCGTCCTGATCGGGTGAAGTAAAAGCAGGATTTGGCTGAAAAAGGTGTTCGAAGATGGCCATGATAACAAACATCGATATCAAGATGGCGGTAGCAACAAAGCCAAAAGAAATGGCATTCATGGATGTCCCCAAGTTTTTCAATGGCGGTTCCTTATCGGCTACAGGTTGAGACTGACTCGGATCGGAACTTGGGTATATGTTCCATGGCATTGATCTTCCAGTTCCAAACTCATTCATAGTTGCAGGTTATTCCTCTTAAGAAAATGAACTTCCTCATTCATGAGTTGTCATTGTCCCTGAAAAAAGACCAACAAAGGTAGTAATCAAAATCCAGGAACATTCATCCACATTTCAAGGGCAAAATGTCTCGAAATTGTCGACATAGTGATTATTACATGAGGAAGTGCATTCAATTCAAGGAACAATAATCACATCCTGGAGTGATGAAATCAGTAATATGCAAATTGTCGAAATTCGCGAGCAAAATTAACAGGAAAGGATGTTGCCAATGACAGTGTGATGACATGCTCAAGAAATTTTTACAGACAAAGAAAGTTATAGATACATAAACATTAGCAGTAGTTACACCATATGATCAGCTCAACAGTGAATCATTTTTCAGACATTGTAATCCGTCACATATTCGAATATGGATATCGATAACACTGTCATTTTCGGGTGATTTCAGCCATTCTGTACTTTCAGACTGCCCTAGAACTTAAATACTGTCGATGTCGATATCACATACCGGATCACCAAATCGAAGATGAACACCAAAAACGGAAAAAGGAACACTGACCCAAAGTAGCAAAGCACATTATCACCTAATGTAAACACTTCAGCAGCACAGATTAGAATCCTAGTGGCATCATTACACATGAAAATAAACTCGAATCAGTACTTACCAAGAGAGGAAAACCAGAAGATATTGACCTTCCTGGGAGTTATGAGCAGCAAAAATGAACCTAGTGCTTTGATCCTATGGCTCTAACACTGTCCTGGAAAAATAAAACAAGCACCATTACTCAAGGGCTGAGAGCAGCTAGCTTTTATATACCCAATTGAAAATGTAGAGACAAAGTCATATGACAATTCCCAGCAATGTGCACTTTGCTTATGATTTGCTTGAAGGGGAATGATGTTACATAATCCTGATTGCTTAATTAATACTATACCCTTGTCTGAAGAAGCAAACCTAAAGAAATCAAAAGCATGGACCTTGCTGTCTGGAGAGCAGAAACAAAAACATAAATTATACATAAAATAAAGAAGAAAAAAGAAAAAGAGTGGCCTATAGGCTAATCTACTGGTTTCTTTTTGAAAGCTTGTCACTTTTTAATTGATTAATTTACAATGTTAAGTTGGGAATTCTTTGAATTCATTACTCAATCTATTCCACATGAATTTAAAATCTGGGTGTTAACAGGGATGATACACACTTGAAAAATATGATTATTACTATCATTAAGAACTAATGAAATTTACTTATGCCAAAATCTTCCATATACCATTAAGGGTAAAATTTGGCTACATAGTTTGTGCAAGTAAAATAAACAAGCCTGTAATTCTAAACACTAACCTTAAATTATAAACACTAAAACATAAATTCTTAAACTGTAATTCCTAAACTATACCTCTAACCTTTAAAATTAAAAGGCTTACACAATCTGTATATCAAAGTTTTTTCTATCATTAATGTCCGACCTAGTTCAGTAGCCGAACATATATCATTCAGGTGTAATGATGACAGAGATAACCAAATGTAACATAATTTCCAACTAAACCAAATAAAAAGAACAACAAGATAGAAAGCACATGGAAAAGAAGAACAACAGGATAGAAAACACATGGAAAAGAAGAGAATAAGAACTGACTTGAAAGTTTAGGAAGAAAAAGAGGTGATTGAGGGAGAGAAACCTTAGTTACAGCTATGCATATGCAGTGCTGTAAATGTAATGATTCAAGAGAAGGAAACAATGGACTGTGGGCTAAAGCAAAGAGCTTGAGAAGAAAAGGGTGGGTTTTTTTTTTTAAGTTTATCTTCAAAAAATGGGGTTTTCATTTTCTTGAACAGACCAACATTGCTTGCTTTCATTATCTTCCAAAAAGCCAAGAATTCATGTAACTATGTTCTAGAAAACAACATGGAAGCAATAATTAGAGCTGAGGACCCCTTGAAAAAAGAAATAGGTTCCATCTACCTAAGATGCATTGAGTATGTCCTCTTTGTCAAACAAGATAATCAAAGTGTCTGAGAATGATGTGAAAGCCTACACCAATAATATGATAAAAATTCATAAAGTTTTTGAATTTAAACCAAGTTATAGTCTTGTAGCATTATTATATTTCATAGACAATGATATCCACAACTGAAACAATATTTATTTTTACAGAGCCATCTAAGGAGGAGAGGGTTTTAACTTGTAAGGAGCAAATATTCATTCCAAAACACTGCAAAAGAAAGTAAATAGTAACAAAGGGAAAAGAGCTTCTTCCCATTTTTTTCTTAGAAATAAACACCTTGTAATAAGCACTTTATTAGTGTGTAAAAGTAGGGTCTTAAAATTTTATTAAAAAAGTAAATGTATTTATATCGAATATATATTTTTTGATGATATGAATGTCCGTCTTACGGTCTAAATTCGGGATGCGAAGTTGCGCCACTCAACAATGTCAACTTGCATCCTCTCCTTGAGAGTATAATGTGCCTTACCAATGCACTAAACACTAGTTGGTATATTATATTTTGGAAAAAACCTTGATACACAGGCCGTATAAACTTTAATTTATACGTGCCTTTTAATTTTAGGGGTTAGGATTTAAGTTTAGGGTTTAAGGTTTAGGTTGCAGTGTTTAGAATTTAAGGTTAGTGTTTAGAATTTAAGGTATAGGGTATAAAGTTTAGGGTTTAGTTTTTTAGGGTTAGGATTAAGAATTTAGGATTTGAATTTTTATAATGTAAATACACATGCTTGTGTAAAATTAATTTTATACAGTCTGAGTCTGTGTATTAAAGTTTTACCCTTATATATATATTTTTGACTAATGGTATTAAAATAAAAGAAGGCAATTCACAATCATGCATGGACAAAATTCTAAAAGATGATTGTCTCCCATTCCCATGTAAGACATACTTCTAAAAGAGAAGGGGACGCCTTTGATAAGGAAAGCACATTAAAGCAGGTCTAGGAAACAAAACAAAATACAAAAGTCGATCGCGCCAAGGCATATCATATCATATCATATCTTAATCCTTTTCCCTTCTCTTTTTCAACCATGTTCGGTCGGTTATTTGATTCAGATTTGACGTGTTTCAACCTGACACAATAAAATTATCTTTTTCCTTTATATATCATATCTGGATTTAATGGAAGTTGAATTTATGGTAAAAAATATTCAATCCGATATAATAATAATTCTATTCCAAATATTTAAAAATAATTATTGTAATACTCATATTTCTACATTTTTTCAATTGCCTTTTTAATTTGTCAAATAAAAATAAAATAATTATTATAATACTCGTTACATATATATATATTCAATTATCACCTTATTTATTAAACAAATCTATATAAAGTATGAACTTATCATGAAACTACCAACTTAAAATATTATAAAAACCCATAACATTTTAAATTAGTAGATAACATTTCATGTTTTGTAACAAATCCGCAACAGACTCGCCCATATTTATCAAAAAAATCAATTATATAGGATTGGATAGGGTCAAAGCCTGACTTACTAGGTCAGTTTAGGTGGAGCATCATAAAAACCAACACGACCCTCCCTATCAGGGCCCTGACCCAGGCAATCTTCCACTTATACAACACCAAGAGACTCAATCTTGCGAGAAAATGTGATTTTCAAGTTTCCAAGAAACATAGAATACCAAGTTCTAAGCAGTCGTATGAGCAGTGATCGTTGGGGATATTGCCAAAACAATGGTAAAACATTGCACTAAACTACAATATTAAGTAGTTAATGAGACCAAAATTAACAAAATTTAAAAGTTGGTTTGAGTACAATATTGTAGCAAACAAAACTTGGAACTGAAAATAAACGAACTTCTAGATTCACTCTTCATAATTCCCCCTCGTTAACTAATAATAAGCCAGTCAAGCTTGAGCTTCCCATAGAACTTGGCTTTCTCCTGTGTTGTCTGGAAGCGACCATGACAAAACTTGGATGATGTATCGATGAACTTGAGCTTGATCTCCTCGAGAGCAACCCTAGAAGTTTCGAGCAAGAGGGATTGCCTTAAAGTCGCAACACGTTTCTTTGGCCCGTCACAGCCGCCATTGATCATCAAATAATCCTCCTTCACCACGCCATAATGGGGGAATCCACCCATTGGGGTAATATCCTTTTCAGTCCTGAAATTAGGAGAAAATGGAAGGAATTAAAAAATGCCTCAGTTGCAATATTTAGCATAACATATAGATAGCATGCTGGGAAAAGGGTGCTTGGCTAACCCATCATATTCCGTCATGGCAGCATGCAACTCATGTCCGGCCTTTCCAAGCTTGTATACTTTCTTATTCATCTCAGTGCGGTGATGGTATCCATTTTGCCCAGCCCTGGCAACAGTAAAAGAAACCCTAGCTGGATGCCATGCACCAATACAAGCAACCTTGCAAAGACCACGATGGGGCTTACGTGGGAGACGGGTGACACCCCATCTGGTCACCACATCCTCATAGTCTTTACCCTTGGTCACCCCAATGATATTTATCATCTCATCTTTCTTAAACACAGCATCAACTGGAATTGGTTTCTCAAAGAAACTGTAAGCAAAGTCAACTTGAATCACCACATCCTCATAGCCTTTACCCTTGGGCCTTCTTCTGCTCCAAACCCTTCATTTTTCTTATCTACAGATATATGCAATGAAAGACATCAGAAAAACATATAGGTTTACAACATTGAATCAGCAACAATTGTAAGGAGTAAAACATAATTACACATTATAGAAATGCTCAAGGGGGATATGCCTGAGTGTGGGCCAAAACACAAATTACAGTACAATATTTTTTCAGTTTTTCCAACTGCGACTGAATATCTTTTTTACCATCTTCAGTTTCAAACTTCTTTGAGTACTAGGTGAAAGCTTTCTTCTTGGATTTGCACCAGTGCTTATAGAACCTTCGTTTCACCTCTTCACTCAGATGCTGTGACCCACACAGTGCCCAGAGTATGAAGACCACGAGGAGTTTTGACATATCCAACAACTCTAACAACAACCATCAGTGGTGTCTCAATGATAGTAACTGCTTCACAAGTCTCCTTTTTGTGAAGTTCTGGAAGAAAGAACATAAATACATTATACTAACCATGCAAAAGGGCACATAAATAGCACACTATTATTTCTTAAAGCAGTAGAACCGCAAAAGACTATCTAGAATCCCACAAATTAAAAATCATGAAATTAGAGAAAGAAGAATTACTTGATCCAGGCTTCTCAACTACTCTCACTATGTGGGTCAACCAAACTTTATATCCCAAGAATGCAGTTAATCTGCATGGCTTGGTGGGACCATCCTTTGGGAATGCCTTCACTGAACAACCACAAAAGGAGAAACAAAAATCAGAAGATTTTAACACAATCATAGAGGGAATTGTGATAGCCAGAACTACCGACAACGTTCACTTAATAAATTGGCCTGCTGAACATGATAAGGGACGGTAGCAATTACAGCTTCAGAGATTATGTAGGATTAGAAGACAAAGTATCAAAACATATGGGGTTCCACTAGGCCACAACTAGCGCAACAAGACATTTGAAAAAAATAGGGAAATCCAATAATATTACTAAATAATTATCACAGTTCCTAACTATAAAACAATAAAATGGGAATATAGAAAAAAAAACCTTTTCCTCTGTGGCGGGAGGCTCTTTTCCTTGGGAGAAATCCCAAAGAGCCATGCCTTGGATGCTCAAACTTGCGATGAGACATTTTCTTCAATAATAAGTTCTCTGCGAAATTCCAAATTTCCATTTACATTTTCAACTTCAGCATAAGTATAATGTTAATGAATTCAAAGTGAGACACACGACAACTATAAGAAAATTGAAACTAATTGGATTATAAATTGACTGTGTCAAATAATATTACTATAATAAATAAAAATACAACTTAAACCCAGTTCTTATTCTCTTATTTTTCATATATTTGCATGCACGAGATCACGACATCATATGGCAAGCATAACATCAGAAAACTAAATAGATCACTAAAGAATTCAATAAGGATACAATTAAACAAAACATAATTAAGGTCTAACGGTAGAAGAAGAAACAACTAAAAGACAATTCAAGCTAAAAGCATAAGGGGAAATGAATTTTTAAGTAGCTCATTAGATCAAGCAAAAAATCTCAAGCCAAATCAAAATCATAACGAGAAAATATGAAGTTTTGAATCTGGATAGAAGCAAATCATGCATCGTACAGTTCTTTTTTAAAAAATCCAATTACACAAGTGTAAATCAATACAGTATAACAAAGTGTTAACCCTAGATGTAGAAAAATATGAAGAACAACAGATCTAGCAAACTGAAGGAAATGGACCCCAAGACCAAAGGACTATGGCATGAACTGTAAGCACACCAATTCTCAAGCCCCTTTAGTATTTCTTTCCAAAACCCAATTTTCAGGGTTTTGGTGAGAAGAGCCCTTTTCGAGACACCAGCCTTGATTTACCCAACAATGTCTTTTCATGGGGAAATCCATCTCAATCATCGCCAGAAACTGAAGTTAAATCAATATGTTTTCATATACCCAGAGCATTACCAAACAAAAACAGTAATTCGCGTAAAAACTAGAAAAACAACAATTCAACGATAGGATTCAATAAACTAGAAACGCGATTCGCAACGAAAATTTGAACGCTAATACCTCGAGATCTGAAAGAAAGGAAAATAGAAAATTAAAGAAGCTCGAGAGCGGCTATATCAGCTTCTTCTGTCGATAAAAACCCTACCTTGGCTTTGCTAGTGCCTTTTATAGTATTTAAAGATCAGAAATGGACGGCTATGATTAACCTTCTTACGTTGGATATCAGCCGTTGATCCTCACGTCTAGGGTTTTATTCTTCTTTGTGTTTTAGATTGAATTAACCGTAAAAAATAATTAATATTTTAAGAATATTATTGACCCACGTCAGTATCTTCATATATGTAGTATTATTATTAAAATTTACGGTTAATTCGTTATTATACTGAATGTAGGCATGTCACGTTATTATACTAAAGTGCACACATACTCGAAAATTTTCATTTTTTGATCTGTTGCGATCCATTTCCTTTTAGTTTGCTAACGGTTTTTGGTAATATTATTGATCATTTAGTTTAACGAGTCAACAAGTCTTGTCATGCAGATATATTATGTTATGGATTTTGACCGTTAATTAATTTAAATTTTAAACGATAATAAAATATTAAAAAATTATTCTAAATAAAAAGAAAATTAAAATAACTAATAAATTAAACGTTAGAATTATTTTTAACTTTATGTCTAATATTTTTTAAAGTTCAAAATCTTCGTACCTTGATCCTAAAATTTGTTTAACCTAACCGTGAAATCACTCAACTTCACTTAAGAGTTAAGACCCTTTTTAAATCCCACAAGGCTACCGCTAGGGGTGTTTAAAAATATCTGGCTCGAATTACATTGCCCATCTATTCGCCTACTCAATTGAAAATTATCGAATATTTATTTGAAAATACTCAAATTTTTCGGGCCGGGTATCCGACCAGTAATTTTTCTCAGGTAGTTGGGCTGAGTCATGGCCTAAATTTTTTATAATCGGGTACCCGACCCAGTAATTTTAATACTTATATATTTTATATTCTAAATTCTATTTTTATTTTATGTTTCTTACTATTTTTCTCTAAAATTAATTTTAAATCCTTAACTTCTTTTTATACTTGTATTATATATTTTTAAGTTTTAAAATTTCAAAAATAATTATATTAATTTGTCAATATGAGATTTGAAAGAAAAATCATGTTCGAGATTAATATTTTTAATACATTCTTTTGTCTATAAACTTTAATACATATACATACATATATATATCTAAATATTTCACTCTTAAAACTAATCCCAAATCAAGAATTTTTGTATTTGAAATATATATTATAAAATTTTATGTGTTTTCTATGATTTTTTTTCAAAAAATAGATTTAAAAAATATATAAAAAATAAACCAGATACTCAATACCTAATTTTACGAGTACTCAAATTTTACGGGTACCTAATTTACGAGTACCCAATTTATATGAGCCGGATAACGAGCCGAAATTTCACTACCTAAAAGTTTTGGGTAACCTGAATTTCGGATACCCGAATTCCCGCCTTTGAGTGCTGTTTGGAGGCTGGGAAACTGAGGGGAAAATATTAACAAATGAAATGAAGGGAAGTCACAAGCACTCTCGGAGCACAACCACTGAATCCAGGCCCTCTAAAATACCTAAAACTCAAATTCACCGCGACCAAGATCAGGAAGACAAACAACTACAAGAGTCAAGCATGGGCAAAACCCCTAGAATCCAGCGCTATTTAGTAGCTACTGAGTACATTGGAACCCGCTTCTCTGGTTCGCAGCAGCAGCCCGATCGCCGCACTGTCGTTGGCGTATTAGAGGTAGTACCTTGGTCTCTGTTTTCTTTTAATTGCCTAAAAAAGAAATAAAAAAGGAACAGCTATGAATTTCGAATTTCGCAACGTCATTTGGTCTACAATTGTATTATTATCAATTTAGCATATTAAGATTTATTTTTTCTTGGATTTGGAGTTTGGGTGAAAAGTGTGCTTCTGGAGTTTGATATGCCTTGTTTCATTTTATTGCAAGTAGACATATTTTGCTTGAGTTAATGATCTGGTGTAAATAGTGATATTTGGTTTTGTAGGATGCTTTTCGTAAATTTATTGGTCAGCCAGTTTCAATTTTTTGCTCAAGTCGAACTGTAAGTCTTCATCCTAATGCTTACTTCTCTGTTATACTCTGTTATTATACCAAAAATTATGATGACGATTGGTATCATTACCAAAAATTTCACTTGTAGCTATAATTTTCTAGAGTAATCGACTTTAATTTGCTTGAATTGGACACATTGTTCCATTGCTACATGCCCTGTATGGTATTGAATGTATCATTTTAATGGAATGCCGTATCAATTTTTTTTTAAAAAACGCCATTTTCGTAGGATGCTGGTGTACATGTCTTATCGAATATTTGCCATGTAGATGTGGAACGGATAAGCGCAAAAGGAAGCCTGGTGAAGTCGTGAGTACATACATGAATATTTCCAATCTCTTTTTTTTTTCCTGAATATCATTTTCCAGTTGGTACTTGAAAAAGTGTCGGCATACATTTATTATTTGCATTCCTCCCTTCTTCCATGAATATCATTTTTCATTTCATACAATGGTTGAGCCTTTTTTTCCTTAATATTTGATTTACTTTTTTTCCTTCTAATTTGAAGTA
This sequence comes from Hibiscus mutabilis, assembly GCA_019671005.1. Taxonomy (NCBI): domain Eukaryota; kingdom Viridiplantae; phylum Streptophyta; class Magnoliopsida; order Malvales; family Malvaceae; genus Hibiscus; species Hibiscus mutabilis. The sequence goes on along the minus strand of CM033714.1, from coordinate 16,131,313 downwards.
ATGGAGGCTTTGGTGGAACTTATGTACATGTATATGAGCTGATGTTTAATTTTAAGGTATTTTTGTTGTTTGCACGATATGAATGCCTCAGTGTACATTTTACTTCGTGTAATATTTTGCAAATAACTAAATTATAACAGTTTATGTCTTTATGACTGTTACATAATTATGTCTCATGCTAAAATGCAGTTACCACCTCATGAACCATCTTACAGGTGTGTTTTGTGATGATCCTTCTGTTGTCTTCTAAGCAGGATTGCTAACTTTTATTCCTTTTTTTTAAAAAAAATCTATACATTATCATGTTGGTGTTGTGTGTGCAATAACACATTGTTTAATTTGGTTTACTTTAGAAGAATGAAGGTGATATTAGTGTGATCGATGTTCGATGTGTTCCGAATGATTTTCATGCCAGATTTAAAGCTCAGGAGCGCACGTAGGTATTTTTGATCTTAATTTCATTTTGTAGAGACTGTAACCATGTAGCTCATCTGAAAAATATTTTAGGTGGTATAATTATTTGTTGGAAGTTGACACTTGCTTCTAATACCTTTCAAGTTTATCCTTTCTTCCAGTTACCTGGAATCATGGTTAACAGGACTTTACAATCACTCCTTTTTGAAGATTTGAAAAAATAGATGAAAAATGTTCTTCCTGTTGCTAAAACCCTTCCTAGTAGATGAGATTGTTGATTGCAGTGTGTTTATGTTTTAATTAAAACATAAATCAGCTCTTTGCTTTTCCTTGTGTTTTGAAATGGACCTTGGCACTCAAGGATTGAGGCAAGCATATCATTGATATGAAAGAGAGGAAAAAACCTGCTGCATGTTTGAATCTTTACTTTAAGAGCTAATTGAGCTCTACAATATGTTTTGGCTCCCCAAATCTCTTTAAATATTCTGTCAGCTTATCTTCATATGTGCATCATGTTTTTTTTTTTTTATAAAAAATTTAGCAGTCATATTTGAACAGAAAATGCCCGTTATTGATTTCCCACTTCTAACAAGTGCAACAAGTAATTTAAGCAGATTCACATGATATTTTAGGTTTTACAATATTATATAATGCTCAATGCAAGACGTGATGATTCCTTATGGTGTTCTAACAGTGCAAGACATTGATTCGATTTCATTGCATTCCATGAATTGAACTAAGATATATCTCTGAATTTGTGAGAAATGATTTTGTAGGTACTTTTATCGCTTGGTTTCTGGCTGTGAACCCTTGTCTGCCTTTGATAAAGAGCGGGCATGGCATGTGCAAGAGAACCTAGATCTATATGCAATGCAGGTGGTTTTTTTTTTTTTTGTGATTCCCTATTTGATTTAACTATTTATTCCAAAAAGAGAATTTAATTGGTATGCTTGCAGGAAACATGCAAAGTTCTTACTGGACATCATGATTTTAGTTCCTTCAGTGCATCAGCTTGCGAGGTGGTTGCTTTTCTCGCTTGCATGAAGTATAATTATCATGTGTGTTAGCATGGCTCCACACGTGCATGTATGCCTACATGACATAATGATCTGAATTTTCTATCTTTCTAGTTTTCTTGACTACTCTAAGATGTTGTATGTGTAGGCAAACTCACCAAACAGAACTTTAGATGAGCTTCATGTCTGTGAGGTACCTGCAACTCATTATTTCCCATCAATCACCGAGAGGAAATAGAGTAATTCGAGCTCGAAAGATTCTCATTTTTGCTCTGTTAAGCCTGAGGTTGAGCTCCCCATCAATTCATCCTCCTGTACCGATGATGTGGTAGACTCAAATGACGGTAAAAGCAATCTAGAAGAATTTGGAGTAAGGAGAAGATATCTCTGCTATGTGGTAACAGCACATTCACGCTCGTTTCTTTACCACTAGGTTTCAGTTATTACCTTTTTCTATTTATTTATTTTGATGACCCTTCTGTTGTGTTGATTACTTTGTACAACGATTCTCGACACAGTCTGTATAGATATGTGTGTATATATTTCAATCTTTTTCTGGATTTCAAGCAGATCAGACTGCTTGTTGGTGTTCTCAAATGTGCTGGCACCGGAGAGTTGACAACATCTGATGGTATGTTTTCATTTTATGTTCTTGGCTTTTTTGTGAATGTAGACGGTTGTTTTTATTCTAGGCTAGTTTTTAACCACTTTTATCTTTTTCGGGTCGGTGGTCATGCATCGAATTGAATGAAATGATTTCAGTGGAAAGAATTCTGAATGCCAAGACGATAACTGCTACAAGTCCAATGGCCCCTGCATGTGGTTTATACCTCGGACGTGTGAAGTATGATCTGCCATGTGTTGGATCACGCTGGTACACCCCATGACGTAGCGATAAAATTATCTAGTAATTACCACCAGATATCTATGCACGAGGAACGAATCAGGGGTGAATAAAGGTGAAGAATTAACTGTTTAAAATCTGAAATTCTAAATTTGGAAGAAATAAATATCCAATCACGATTCCATGATGTCGATTCCTAAGCTGCTATGATAATGCTCTGACCTCTACATAGTTCACCCAATTGAAACGAGCATATAAAACTCTCTAAACTATTTAGAGGGTTTTTTCAAAAGTATTAATGATTGCTAGATCTCTCATGCCTTTATATAGCCTTTGAAATCTTAATTCAACTCATATTTAAGTTTATTTAGAATTTTAATATATATATATATATTAAATATATATAATTCTAATTCAACTTAATTAAGATTTTAATATGGGATGAGATTCAGTTATATGGTGTAAAACTTATTTAGTTTTACACTAATTCATGGCCATTGGATGAGTGAAATGGATAGATGAGATTAACAGTAGAAAATGTGAATATTATTACTTGGAAAAAAAGATAAAGAAATAATTTGAGCCATTTATTACCCTTATTCAATGGTCCAAAAACTGAGTAAAAGTAATTGAATTTTATATAGTGTAAGTGGATCCTAACCTTTTTAACCTATATTAAATATATATAATCTCAATTTAACTTTAATTAGGATTTTAATATATATATATATATTAAATATATATAATATCAATTTAACTTAATTAGGTTTTTAATATATATTAATATATATAATCTCAATTTAACTAATTAAGATTTTAATATATATAGATAATCTCAATTCAACTTTAATTAAAATTTTAATATATATATTTATTAATTTAAATTGAATTATATTATTTATATATATTAAAAAAGTTATAATTATTATAATTTTTTTTTAATATTTATCCAATAGTTAAATTATATATATATATATCAAATACATATTCATTTTACTAAATTTGTGTATAATAAATTTGTACATATATAATTCGTTTAATATATGCTCATTTCAACCGTAGGTGTGACCCTATAGGTTCATGTAACGTTAGTAGTAACTATTAGAATATTTTTAATATTACAAACAATGAGTGACATCTAGCAATATGTCATTGTCACCTAAGTTATAAGAAATCATGATTCGCCATAACTTTTTCGTGATTAACTTTTTTTCATGTATTACATCTTTTTGTCCTTTATATCTAGATTGGACACAAGTCATGGAACAATTACACTTGTATAGTCCATCTAATATTTCTTGATATCTTGAGTAGACTATTATAAATGAATAATTATGATATCCCATATCAACTTATTTGAGCATGACCATGCATTTCTAGTCTCACTCAATCAAGTGACCTATAATATTACTCCTATTATTAGGAGGGACAAATCCTATCTTGATCAACCATATCCCACTACATAGATTGTGACATATCCAATATCAGTCTTTATAGTGTAGTCAGTTACGACACACGTTTGACTATATCAAAATATGTCACTCACGATGTTGAAATAATGATGATCTCAAGTCTGAGGATCATACATGTAGTTATCACTATGAGCAATGTTGTGACTGTTACATAATAATCCAAGAAACATGCTCATAGCGGGTTAGTCCAGTATGTCGTTCTCTAACACGTACTTATGTATTGATTTTGACATTTCCATGTTAATGACAACACTTTGTCATCATTCAACTATATATTAGTCTTAATGCATTATTGTTGTCCATTCCCACAATAATACTCGACTAAGTACATTTAAAAATAACCATATTATTCTAAAGACTATTATAATTCAGTTTATTTATGCATGTAGAATTGTAACTGAAAATAATAATGGCAATGCCTCTTTTTGAATAAACAAGGTAAAACAAATGTTATTTACAATCATCTTATGATTGATCTTTAGGTATACTCTAACAATCTCCTACTAGCACTAAGACCAATCACCCATGTATCTAATACCAAGTGACTTAGTGTGACGATCATGTTTCTGCTGCGTCAGAGGCTTTGTCAGTGAATCGACAATGTTATCATATGTTGGTAGTCTACATATTTCCACATCTCTTCAATCTATAATTTCTCGAATGAGATGGTAACGCCTAAGTATGTGTTTGGATCGTTGGTGAGATCTAGGTTCTTTTGCTTGTGCGATGGCTCCGTTGTTATCACAACGTAGATCTATATCATTCAAAATACTCGGCACAACCCCTAGTTCATATATGAACTTCTTGATCCTAACACCCTCTTTTGCAGCATCGCATGTTACAATATACTCTGTTTGTGTTGTAGAATCAACTACTGTATTTTGCTTTGAAGCTTTCCAACTCATAGTGCTTCTATTAAAGCAGAACACAAAACCCGATTGTAATCTTGAATCATCCTTATCGGTTTGAAAGCTGACATAAGTATAGCCTTTTATACTTAGCTCTTCATCACCTCTCTATATAAGGAATGTATCTTTAGTTCTTATTAAGTACTTAATGATGTTTTTAACTGCGACCTAATGACCTTCACCAGGATCTACCTAGTATCGACTTGTCATACTTAAAGCGTACGATATATTTGGACGAGTATATAACATGACATACATGATAGATCCAATTACTGAAGCATATGGAATCTTACTCATTCTCTCTCTTTCTTGTGGTGTTGAAGGACACATTTCCTTCGAGAGTGAAATTTCATGTCTCATAGGTAAGAATCCCCTTTTGGATTCTTCCATACTAAATTTTTTCAGTACTTCTTCTATGTTTGTATTTTGAATCAGTCCTCGGAGTCATCTTGATTTATCTCTATAGATCTTGACTCCTACTATGTATGTTGCCTCACTCAAGTCTTTCATGAAAAACATTTTCCTAACCAAGTTTTCATAGACTGTAAGCTAGATATGTCATTTCTTATTATCAGTATGTCATCCACATACAATACTAAGAATATGATAGTGTTCCCACTAATTTTCTTGAAAACGCATGACTTATCTTCATTTTTGATAAAATCAAAACTCTTTGATTGCATCATTAAAATGAAGATTCCAACTCCGAGAAGCTTGCTTCAATCTATAAATGAACTTTTGTAGATTGCATATTTTTCGGCATCTTTTGGATCGACAAAACCTTCAGGTTGTGTCATGTACACATCCTCATCTAGTTTTCCATTAAAGAAAGTGGTTTTAACATCCATTTGGCATATCTCATAATCATAAAATGCAGCCATCACAAGTAAGATCCGGATAGATTTAAACATAGAAACATGTGAAAAGGTTTCATTATAGTCTATACCATGAATTTGACCAAAACCCTTAGCGACTAATTGCACTTTGTATGTTTGTACATTACCATCCATGTCGGTTTTCTTTTTGAAAATCCATTTGCACCCTATGGGCTTAACCCCTAGAGGTGGGTCAACCAAGGTTCGAACTTGGTTTTCGGACATGTAATCCATCTCGAATTTCATGGCCTCTAGCCATTTTTTAGAGTCTGGGCCCGTCACTACTTCTTGATAAGTCCCAGGCTCATCTTGATCCATGAAGAGAACATCACCATGCAATATGACAATAAATCCATATTTTTCAAGTGTATTGCATTCTCTCAAAGATCTTCGTAGTGGTTGTGTTTCCAAAACTATTGAATGTTTCTCAACAACTTGTGGAACTTGTTGTTCAATCTCTTATTCAATGATATGTGGCTGATCTCGAATTTTATTGAGTTCATTATTTCTCCCACTTTCTTTTCAGAAAACAAATTATCTTTCTAGGAAGATTCATGTTTGAGCAACAAACACTTTGTTCTTCGGTAGGATTGAAGAAATAACATCCTTTAGTTTCTTTAGGATAACCCATAAAATTACATTTATGAGATTTGGGTTCGAGCTTTGTAGACATCTTAGGTTTAACATAAGCTTTGCATCCCCAAATTTTCATAAAAGACATGCTAGGATGTTTTCCAGTTCATATCTCATATGGTGTCTTTTGAACTGATTTAGATGGAACATGATTTAGTGTGAAAACAACTATTTTTAGCGCATGTCCCCAAAAAGAAATTGAAAGATCAGCATGACTCATCATTGATCGAACCATGTCTAACAATGTTCGATTTCTTTTTTTTGAAAACTCCATTCCATTGTGAAGTACCAAGAGATGTGAGACAATCCCACATTCTTTAGAAGGTCACCAAACTCTAAGCTTAAGTATTCTCCTCATCGATCTGATCGGAGAGCCTTAATTCTTTTTTTAGTTTGTTTTGTACTTCATTTTTAAATTCTTTGAACTTTTCAAGGGCTTCAGATTTCTGATGCATTAGTTAAATGTACCCATATTTACTGAAGTCATCTGTGAAAGTAATGAAGTATTGAAAACCTTCTTCTGGCTTGTGTATTCATTAGTCCACATACATTACTATGTATTAATCCAATAAATCACTTGCTCGTTTACTTTTACCATTAAAAAGAGCTTTGGTCATCTTTCCCAATAAGTAAGGCTCGCATACATCAAGTTGTTCGAAAACAAATAAATTCAAAAATCCATCTTTATGAAGTTTTGAAATGCGTTTTTCACTTATGTTACCCAAGTGACAATGCCAAAGAAGAGTTTAATTAGAGTCATTTATTTTGATCTTTTCGTATTTATGTTGTAAATGAAATTCTCTTGATCCAAAATATAGAGGCCATTTATTAATTGTGTCACACCATAGAAAATATTATCGAGATAAAAGAACAACAATTATTCTTAATAATTATCTCAAAACCAATCTTGTCTAAATAAAAAAATCAAAATGATGTTTTTAGTCAAACTAGACACAAAATAACAATCATCTAAACATAAATTAAGTCCACTAGGCAACGGTAAAGTATATGTTCCTATAGCTAATGCAACAACTCTTGCTCCGTTACCAACCCGTAGGTCCACCTCTCATTTTTTCAGATTTCTACTATTTTGTAGTCCTTATACAAATGCAAAAATATGAGAACCATAACCGGTATCCAATACCCAAGAAGTAGGTGTTAATAAATTAATATCAATAACATAAATACTCGAGACGGACGCTCCACTTTTATTTGCCTTCTTGATTTTTCAAGATAAATAGGGTAGTTCCTTTTACAATGACACATCTTATTACAAATGGAAACATTTTCCTTCTAGAGACCAGTCAAGGTAGTTTACGCTGTTCAACTTGTCATTCTCAAGGACCGATCGCAATGATAACAAATTTGTATAATAAGTCTACAACAATAAAATATGAATTTTGAGTACGTTTACCATGTTTGCTTATAAAAGGACTTGATACTCCCACTATTTTTATTAAAATTAATAACCCTCAGATATTAATGTTGAAAATACTTTCTGTAAAGTTTTTCTAGTGGACAATGATCCAAATTTCACATTCTCTTAAGTGAGCTTTGGCTTTTCTTTTAAGATTATGGTCTATATAGGTAAGCAATACTTGCTAATTACATATCATGTAACTCCTTCATTTGATGAACAACTCTTGTTCATAATCATCTTATAATTATCCAAATAACTAACCTTTAGGTTTCTAATCCTATTAGAGTAACCTAGTTAAGTCTTTAACCAATGTTACAACCAACAAATATCACTTGCTAATTCTTCGCGTTTGGCCAAGATAGATACAGGTACCTCGCTTTAGCAGAACCTAAATTGTATCGATCTAGACTTTAACGATGGTTAACATTGGGAATTAATAAAAGACTTAATATTTTATTGAGGGGTTTCGTGAATATTATCTCACCATTTAACATTTGATCTTATCAATTAACTAGCATGCATCTCATACATTCACTTTACCACATACATGAAAAGTAGTAAATATGAATGCAATAGTTATAGCCCATATTCTAAGGTGGTCCACCCCAAGCCAATGAGAGAACCAAATTATTCTAATAATAAAAACACTTTTCAAGTATTTTTCTGTCGGCCCACACTTCTGTTCCTCTGGTCCATGCTTCTTCGTATAGATTACAATTTCAGAAACTCGTTTTACATACGAGGGAGTAAGATGAGAAGAGAATTACATGCAAGCCATATTTATAAAACCTTATAAACAAAACTAAATGGGCTATTGAGCTATAACCATGCATTCCAAACGTCGTGCGTATCAAACATAATAAAGACATTATTTGTTATTAAAGTCTTACCAAATTGTTCCCACACAGTTGTCAAGCCCCTTGCGGGGCTCTAAAAGGCAGAGCCCCTTGTGGGGTTTCGGCGGCCCCGTAGCTGCCGACGGGTTTGTCGCTGCCTGGTTAGCGGCAGAGAAAATTTTAAAGATTAGCATCTTAATTGCTATGTAAGAATCTCATGATTTGATAACTTTTATCAAAATTATCGTGTTTTTTAGGATTTTAAAATCCACGAGGTTTTTTTTTACTAAAACAACTTTTGTTACTTTCCCGCACGAAATTTATAGACTAACCATTAGTCTAATATATAACTTTAATCCGCGTATGTTAACACTTAACATCTAAAACCCTAAAACTCAATATTGAATATGTTAACAATTAACATATAATATTTCAAACCCAATCAACAAAGATCCTAATGATTAACTCTTAATTATCGATCTTAGGAACATCTTTTAATTGGATTAACAGATTAACCATAATTGAATAGATTTGCTTGTACAAATATCATATATTTGCTAAATAAATAAAAAAATAACATGTATCAAATACAATTACATCACCCAAGTAATTAAAACCCGAACTCGTATCGTACAAGTGACTCTGATACCACTGTTGGATCACGCCGGTAAACCTAATGGCGGAGCGAAAAAATTATCCGGCGATTACCACCAGAGATCTATGTACGAGGAACAAATCGGGGTGAATAAGGGTGAAGAATTACCTATTTAAAATTTGGAATTCTGAATTTGGAGGAGATAGATATCCAATCATGATTCCACGATGTCGATTCCTAAGCCGCAACGATAACGCTCCGACCTTTACGTAGTTCACGCAATTGAACGAACATATAAAAATCTCGAAACTATTTAGAGAGTTTTTCCAAAAGCATTAATAATTGCTAGATCTCTCATGCCTTTATATAGCATTTGAAATCTTAATTCAACTCATATTAGAATTTCAATATATATTTTAATATATATAATCCTATTTTAACTTTAATTAGGATTTAAATATATATAAATTAAATATATATAATCCCAATTTAACTTAATTAGGATTTTAATATATATATATATATATTAAATATATATAATTCCAATTCAACTTTAATTAGGATTTCAATATATATATATTAAATATATAATCCCAATTTAACTTAATTAGGATTTCAATATATATTAATATATGTAATCTCAATTTAACTAACTAGGATTTTAATATATATATATAATCCTAATTCAATTTTAATTAGGATTTCAATATATATATTAATTTAAATCGAATTATATAATATATATATATATTAAAAGAGTCATAATTACAATAATTATTTTTTAATATTTATCCAATAGTTAAATTATATATATATCAAATATATATTAATTTAACTGAATTCGTGTACAACAAATTTGTACATATATAATTCGTTTAATATATGTTCATTTCAACCATAGGTGTGACCCTGTAGGTTCATGTAATGTTAGTGGTAAATATTAGAACATTTCTAATATTACAAACAATGAGTGACATCTAGCAATATGTCATTGTCACCTAAGTTACAAGAAATCATGATTCGCCATAATTTTTTCGTGATTAACTCTTTTTCATGTATTACATCCTTTTGTCCTTTATATATAGATTGGACACAAGTCATGGAACAATCACACTTGTATACTCCACCTAATATTTCTTGATATCTTGAGTAGACTATTATAAACGAATAACTATGATATCTCATATCAACTTATTCGAGCATGGTCATGCATTTCTAGTCTCACTCAATCAAGTGGCCTACGATATTACTCCCATTATGTAGGAGGGACAAATCCTATCTTGATCAACCATATCCACTACATAGATTGTTACATATCCAATATCAGTCTTTATAGTGTAGTCACTTAGGACACACGTTTGACTGTATCAAAATATGTCACTCACGATGTTGAAATAATGTCGATCTCAAGTCTGAGGATCATACATATAGTTATTACTATGAGAAATGTTGTGACTGTCACATAATAATCCAAGAAACATGCTCATAGCGGGTCAGTCCAGTATGTCGTACTCTAATACATACTTTTGTATTGATTTTGACATCTCCATGTCAATGACAACACTTTGTCATCAATCAACTACATATTAGTTTTAATTCATTATTGTTGTTCATTCTCACAATAATACTCGACTAAGGACATTTAAGAATAACTATATTACTCTAAAGATTTTATTATAATTCAGTTTATTTATGCATGCAGAATTATAACTGAAAATAATAATGGCAGTGCATCTTTATGAATAAATAAGGTAAAACAAATGCTATTTACAATTATCTTATGATTGGTCTTTGGGCATACTCTAACTCCATGATCATAAGAGGCTTTTCTACATAAGCCTCTAGTTTGGACATGGACGGATTTTAGAATGGGGCTAATTGTCCCCCAAACTATTACAGACACTAATTTTAATTGTCTTTATTGGAATTTCATTAGTATAATTAATACAAAGTAAAGATTATTGCTACATGTAGTTCCCCACTCTAAGGAATTGCTTTTCTTTTTCCAAGAAACTTCTGGTATCTCTTGAAAGTGAGTTTGAATGCGTTGTTCAAGATTGTCTTCAATTTAAGGGTTTTGGGTATTATAGGTAGTTCAAATATTGTGTTTAAGAAAAATGATACTGTATTTAACTGCCAATGAGGTCTTGGCAAAAGCTGAGGCTTTGAATCCTTAAGGTTTTATATCGATTATCAATGTATGAGTATGGTGCAGAATTATTCGAGTTATCAGTCGGTTTGTTTGTACTTTGTAATAATTGATAGTTGTAGTTATATAAATATATTGATTGCATATTGTATTGATTAATTTTGATTGTGGTCATACGAGATACTAAATACATTAAGGAAAAATATATGATTTATTGGCGGTAAAAATATTTTGTTTTTATAAGTGATTTAATTTTAGGGGTTATGGATCTAGATTAAGGTTTATAATTTAGAGTTTGTGGCTAGAATTTAGGGTTTAGTGTTGGGATTTAGAGTTTATGTTTTAGAGTAATATGATAGGGATTTAAGTTTTTACGTATAACCTCTAAATTTTAACCCTAAACTTTAAATTCAAACCACAATTTTTAAATTCTAAACACATAAACATAAAATCTCTAAATTATAAACCTCAAACTAAATTTTTAATCCCTAAATTAGAGCGCTTGTAAAAATAAAATATTTTCACGTGTACATAATATAATTATCCTTATATCCTCCGTTATTATCATTTTCGCATCCATTATATCTTACAATATATATATTTCACATGTTTGTCAGACCTCCTTTAATGCAGCCAAAAAAGAGACCATCATCCCCAAAAAAGCAACACCTGGTCAATTATAGTGGCTCATCTCTTTCTCTCACATTCTCCACAACTGGACTTCCCACGCAAATCATAAAAGATGAACTAACTGTCTGAAACACCGACGACTACCGTCTTATTTCTACTATCAACGATGAAATAAATATAATATTCTTTATACTTTTTTGATAATTTATGTCAATATAAAATAACAAATATAAATTATCATCGACCAGGGAAGCAGCCTTGGGACACCAACCAATAACGTACAAGCAAATGGTTTTGTGTCGCTTGGTATTGGTATGCCAAGTGCCAACAGTAATAGTAATATAGTTAATTAAATGTCCAGCCAACCACAACTACATTTGACGATAGCAGACATGAAGGTAGATTAGGTGGTGAACTAACAAACCCAAAACTGATCCATATACATTTGTCTCCGTAAGATTCGGATCAACAGAATTTCTAACCTGACAAGCAACCCCCACGGATTTTGGTATATAAACCCAGCACCAGCCTTGGTTTTCCTCACTTCCAATCACTCTTTGTTTCATTACATTAGCAAGAATTACTAAAAATGGCATCTTTCAATTGTTTCATCTTGGCCTTGTTTGCGGCACTGATGTTTTCCAGCATTGATGTCGGCCTAGCAGCACGCCGTCTTCAGCAGTTACCGCCCATTCCGACTTTGCCAACAACGGGACTGCCGCAGCCTACGATACCGGCTTTACCAACACTGCCGAAGCCTGGCTCGCTACCGCCACTTCCTAGCATTCCCAACTTGCCTACTGCCCCAAAGGTTACCCTGCCACCAACGCCGAGCTTCCCTTCGATCCCCACAATTCCTACGACTATTCCCTCCATTCCTTTCCTCTCTCCACCGCCATCAACTACCAATCCTTGAGAATATATGGCTACTGTCAGTGCTTCAACTTCCTTGCTTTTACAATGGAGACTGTAGAGAGAGTTTCGTTTCCTATTGTTTTATGTTGACATTATTGTACCTTGTGATTTTTATTATGGATATCAACACGAACATACCATGATTTGATGTTAAGGTGTAAATTTTTATATTTAATAAAATTATATAGGAATTTGAAGATTTTAAAGGTTACGAAATTATATCATCAATAATTTTATTACTAAAAAGGAGGAGGAAAGTTAGTAGCAAATGCTTGGCAATTTGAGATTGTGCCATTGACTGATTTGAAGATTGGAAAGTTGTATTTCTCATTCACAAATCCATCTTTGTTTATGCTGCTAACTCTCAGTTTGTTCCTACTTCTGGTTCATTTTGTTACTAAAAAGGAGGAGAAAAGTTAGTACCAAATGCTTGGCAATCCTTGGAAGAGCTTATTATGATTTCGTGCTAAACCCGGTAAACGAACAAATAGGCGGTCTTTCCAATAATGTGAAACAAAAGTATTTAGCTTGCATCTCAGTCACTTTTATTTTTTCGTTATTTCGTAATCCCCAGGGTATGATACCTTATAGCTTCACAGTTACAAGTCATTTTCTCATTACTTTGGGTCTCTCATTTTTCTCTTTTTATTGGCATTACTATAGTGGGATTTCAAAGAAATGGGATACATTTTTTAAGCTTTTTATTACCCGCAGGAGTCCCACTACCCTTAGCACCTTTTTAGTACTCCTTGAGCTAATCTCTTATTGTTTTCGCGCATTAAGCTTAGGAATACGTTTATTTGCTAATATGATGGCTGGGCATAGTTTGGTAAAGATTTTAAGTGGCTTCGCTTGGACTATGCTATGTATGAATAATCTTTTCTATTTCATAGGAGATCTTGAGCCTTTATTTATAGTTCTTGCATTAACAGGTCTGGAATTAGGTGTAGCTATATTACAAGCTCATGTTTCTACAATCTTAATCTGTATTTACTTAAATGATGCTATAAATCTTCATCAAAGTGCTTACTTATTTTTTTATAATTGAATAAAATCGAGGAGTAGTAAAGTGAGCTTGAGTCTTTTCAGTTTGGAAAGTAAGTAAGACAGTTATCGGGCAAGAGAATCTAAGGCGAGGAAGTAAGCCAGGTCGCGCAGGTCAGCCAAGCAAGGAAGTTCTTTACCTTGAAGCTGCGCTGTAGTCAAGTAAGGAGTAGGTTCGAAAGCCAGTTTGATGAGTGAAATGAGTTAGCACCAATAAGCAGTTTTCCTTTTTTTGGCACTCTCTTCAAGCTTTTCGAGAGTCATTCCTTCTGGAAGATGAATATGAATTGTTAATCTCTCCCACTAGCTCAACCACATCTGATTCTAGCGCAACAGCCAAGGAGCCCCTTCAAAGAATTCCTTATGTACACCTTTGTCATACTATTATTCCCTTCGTAGATTAAGTATGAAGTCAGGCAGTTTAGTCATAGCTTGGTAAATAAGGAAGTGAAGTACCCAAGTAATGGCAGGTTCCTTTTCTATTCTCGCACCGCTTCTCACAGCCGATGCCTGTACCTCAGCAAACTCATAAGCAGCTGGTGTCAGACTTATTCCTCAAAGTTTAGACCCAATTTAGGCTTTTCTTCTCGGTACTGTACCTGCTCTTTCTTCTCAACCTTTTTTGTACCCTACTTTCCTATTAGGGACTTAGCTGTATATAACACATATGCCTCAGTGGGCAGAAAAGTACTTAGGGACTTTCCCGAATAGAAGTCATATTCTTTTGCCGAAGATGTTCTAACCCTTGGGCTCACTGGGACTAACAGGCCTGCACCAGCCGATGTTTAGGGTTCTGTCCTAGCAAGAGGAAGAACTATGATGTCTATTCTAGGGTTGGCTTAGAGTGAAGAAGGACTTTAGACTCTTTTTCCTAGGTGAAAGACTGGTTTGATAAAGCCAGGGTCTGTAGGTACTGGTTTCATGAAATAAAACCAGGGGACTCATAGAAAGCTCTGAAAGCAGGCACCCAACCCCAACTTAGATGCTTATGTGGGATAAACTGTTGTTAATATGTCACCGTAGAGAGTCGAACCTGATATTCTTGACCTGACCCTCTTTCTCAAGCTCTTCCTCAGAGTAAACATTTAGTGACTTGGCCTCAGAGGCACTAAGCAGAGTTGGAGCCCAGTGCCAGGGTCAGGAAGAAAGGCATTTCAAGCTGCTAGAACAAGGGCAGACAGTACGGCACTGTAGACTTTTCTTCCTGGGATAGATCCCACCAAAGGGTATACTCTGCTATGGTTGCACATGAAGAACCATGCCTTGGTCTCCAAGGGGGAAGAAGGCAAGAAACTAGAACTCTTTTGACTGGGACCCAAGGCACTACTTACAATGTATTGGTAGGTTTACGGGGAGGTTGAAGAGCTTTGTGTTCGTATTAGACAATTGGAAGCCCCTCAACAAGAAATAGGACAATAAGAAAGTCAAGAGCAGACTTAGCCGGACCGATATAAAATGATTCTCCTCCCTTAACATTTGTTAGAGGGACTGCCGATCCAATTTCAAGAGACCCGACCTCACTTTCATTACCATGCCTTTGCCCAAGTGACTTCGTATCTCACCTGACCCGGTCTCACATCCTTTAGTCGCTCAGAACATGAAGGACGGTCAAGCATGCTCTCTTGAAATCCCAACTTTCATCCGAGACTTCAAGGATAGGAATAAAGCAGCTATCAAGATCAAAGCCATTTTTGCACAGAAGGGAAGTACAACCAGAGCCCAGGGAAAGACTAAAGCCAAGACTGATTCCCCAAAGAAAAGCTGTTAAAGCATCAACTTCTTCCTCCTTGTTCATATGATAGACACGTGCTAGAAGGGGAACTACTAGGCTTTGTTAGGACATTTAACATATATCTTTCCATGACTTAAGTACCAGTTCCAAGAAAAGCTTTTAAAGTATCAACTTCTTCCTCCTTGTTCATATGATAGACACGTGCCCGGAGGGGAACTACTAGGCATTGTTAGGACATTTAACATATATCTTTCCAGGACTTAAGTACCAGTTCCAGCAGCAACAACTAGTAAGGCCTAGAAAGGCAAATTTTTGGCCATAATTCTTCTCTTTTGTGAGGATTGAAGTGAATGACGTCCCATGGTCGGATGCGAGCCAAGCTAGTTAATCAAAAGCGAGTCTCTATTATGCGGTGATCTTTTCGCAAGTAGAGGTCCAGACTCTAATCATGTCTCTGATGGCATAGCAGGCTAACTGACTGACCTAAACACAAGACCCGCATTCAATCAAAGAGTCTTTAACTCCCTCGTGAGAGGTGATTGCACCATTAGCAAAAGAGATCTCAGGATAAATAGGTACCATATCATATGTATAATGAGAACAAACATGACACAACAAGTTGCTAGTATAACTAGCTCACACAAGGGTCTGAAAGCTTTTCAGTCAAGACTGGTCGGGGATCTGGAGAGGAAGAGAAAGTCCCTTTACTCTATTCCTTGGCAGGGGATGAAGGCAACAGATTAAAAGAGGATAAGGAGATGCCGCTAGCTTGAGTTATAAAAAGGGTACTCTTACAAAGCAGAGCCCTTCGTCACGAGCTAGACTCGAACCAACACTTTTGGGTAAAAAACATACCCAGCCGAACTACCTTTCATTCTGATCGTGACTTAAAAAAGAAAAAAAGAGAAAGAATTGCGACTTGGTGCCTACATAATGAATTGCTTGCTAACCAAGCCATTATGGCTTTCCACTCACTCGATCGAGTCTGTTGGGGTATTCGATCTGTTCTCAGGGAGCAGCTTCACCTTCGCTTTCTCTCCTTCCCAGGTAGGATTATAGGTTGGTTATATTAGCCCCCCCACAATGTATTGACAGTTTGGAGTAGTAGGATATAATAATCACTCTGAATGCCGAGTTGCGCCAGATCATTATATAAAGAAGCTAGCAATTCGACATCATCTCCAGGTACTAATGTGTCGATTACGTCATAAGATCATCTCCCTGGTGGCAACACTACATTATTCTTAGTTAACAGCGGAGTTATCACTTTTTCACTCAGTTGTTCCTTAATTGTGTTTACGACTGATCCATTTACTCGATCCTGGTAGTTCTCTGTTGCTAAATTTCGCAGCATGGTGACTCTCCAACTGACTATTATTAAAATAAATGATGGTAAGGTGGCCGAAAATAAAATCAACTAGATAGTTAAGAACTTGATCTGACATGTTGCATTCTACTCGAATGTAAGAGAAATTCAAATGTTATAACTAGCATGAAAGTCGATCTATTACGACCAGAAATCAATCAAAATAAAAAAGTTATATACTCTAACTAAAATATTCCATAAGCAATTTATAGAAATAGTTCGAGGTGCCTAATGATATCCTTAGCCATTTTTTATAAAATGTATATGAACCTCATCGATATAGCGTGAGTGCATGCAACCCCCATCGGGAGACTTTAACTCGTCTTCCAATTCCTCCCTTTGGGAGTCTAAAAAAGAGAGAACAACTTAGCTCTCCATTCCTGGTTCTCCTATAGCTGGATCCTTCGGAACGACAAGAATCCTTAGTTAGAATGAGATTCCAACTCAACACCTTTTGAGATTTTGAGAAGAGTTTCTCTTTGGAGAGCACAGTACGATGAAAGTTGTAAGTTGTGTTCGGGGGGGGGAGTTATTGTCTATTGTTGGCCTCTATGGTAGAATCAGTCGGGGGCCTGATAGGCGATAGTTTACCCTGTGGCGGATGTCAACGGTTCGAGTCCGTTTATCTCCAACTCGTGAACTTAGCCGAAACAAAGCTATATGATAGTACCCAATTTTTTCGATTCAGCAGTTCAATCTATGATTTATCATTCATGGACGTTGATAAGATCCTTCCATTTCATTTAGCAGCAACTTAGGATGGCATAGCCTTAAAGTAAAGTAAAGTTAAGGGTGATGTTCAAACGAGGAAAGGCTTACGGTGGAAATTGAAATTATTTTATTTATTTTATATTTGAAAAGCTTAGATTTTTACTTATTTTATTGTAAAAATTTTGGTTATAAAAATTGAAATTAAACATGTAATCAGGGTTTTTTTTGGAGAATAAGAAAACTTCCCCGGATTCGAAAAAAATACCAAACAAAGAGAGCAGATTCGAAAATACAAAAAAAAAGAACATCGAAGCAAAAGGTAAAAATATATATGTGAACAAGAAAAATCGAAAGCTTTTTTTTTGTAGATTTACGAAAATATATGGATTTTTAGAAGAAAATAAGGGTAGATTAGTGCTAAGGGAGAAAAACCAACATTTTTTTACCTATTTTGCATGTTGTCCAGCCACCGTGGATGGCGACGGCCTTCACCGGCGAGCGGTGACAAGAGCGGCGGCTCTTGATATCCTGCCGAGGAAGATGAAGAGGGGATTGAGAGCATTCTAGTGTTATTTTTGGAATCAATTATCCAAATGAATTTTTTGGGATAAAAAATGGTATATAAAGGCCAAGCAAAATGACATCGTTTTGTCCCTGGTTAACCTGCGCCTCAACTCAACCCGGAGCTAATGACCCGCGCGTTTTTGCTAAAAGGGAGAAGTCCATGTCCGGTCCCTTCATTTTGTATCCTTCACGTTTCAGCCTTTTAGTTTCTTTTCACTTTCATTTCGGTCACTGTTTTAATTTCAATTTTTATTACTATTATTATCATTATATTTAATTTATAATTATTATCGTTATTTTTATTTTCAATATTTGTACATATATATAAGTATATTACATACCATCACTATTATATATTAAATTATTATTATAATTATGATTATATATTATATCGTTACTTTCTATTTATTATATTACATTTAATTACTATTGATGTGTTATTATTGTTAAAGATATTATATATTATTATTACATTATTATTACTACTACTATTACTATTTACGAAATGTATACATATATATTTTTTAATTTTAAACTATTTATAAATTTTAAATTAAATTCAAATTCTTAATTTCCATCATTAAGAAAATATGTAATTGACCAAGTACTAATTTTAGGTGTTGTAGGGGTGCTCATCGTTCCCTACACGTAACTGACTCCCGAACCTATTTTTTCTAGTTTTCGTAGACTAAACTCGTTGTTTTAATAAAATCACAAAAACATGTTTTATTAAAATAACCAGGTTTTCAGGTGATCCAATCTCACTTAAATTAAAAAAGATTGGTGGCGACTCCTATTGTTACAGTCTGGCGACTCCGCTAGGAAGTACTTTTTTTGAGATTCGAGCCACCAGTCGATTACTTTTTATCCTAATGAGTGGAAACTATAAATTCGGTTTTAATTTATTTTGTGATCCCTTTTTTTAAAATTATTTATAAAAAGGTTTCCTAAAATTTTGTTTCCCTCATTTTGCATATCACGAGCTCTGCACCCGAGCTCCGTTCCTTTTAAGTGGGAGTGAGAAGCTACGCCTTCGTGAGGTATAACCTTCGTGCAGGATAGTGGATCGCTTCCGGGATATATGTGTTGAGATGATCAAACATTGGTGGAATGTCCAAGAGAGGGTGAATTGGCTTTTTAGTTTTTAAGGGAGTGAAATGGATAATGAAAAAATTGAGACAAGACAATTTATAGTGGTCAAGCTTAGAATAAGTTCTACATCCACTATCTTAGCTCCCACTAAAGATTTTCAACCAATTCAATATTGAACTCTTTCCCTTTTCTCAGATTAGGAGGAAACCTTACAAACGATTAAGCTTTTTACCCCATAGCTTAATCAAGGACCACTCAAATACAAGGAATGTTTTGGCAATTAACAAGAATCTCTCACAAGATAGAATATTGCCCAATTACAAGTGCTCTCAATCCCCGATTTGATTACAAGATAATACAATGGAGAAAAACAAATTGGGTTACAAGAATTTGACTCTATTTGGCTCAATGAGGTTGGATTTTTGCTTGATTGCTTTTCACTTGATCATTAGTTTTTGTTGTAGCTTCAGAGGCTTGCTTTTATACCTTTTCATTGATTTCTAGCCGTTTAGGTGGTTGACATCATAATTAGAGCCGTTAGGTTACCTTCTTCCCACCATAAATGCACTTCTGCAACTACCCGTATCGATACGCATAAGCCCGTTTCAATACATGTCTTAAAATAGAAAGAGCCGTTGCAGAGTAATAAAATGAGGTATCGATGTGCGGGAAGGCGTATCGGTACGCTATAAAGGGGCATATCGAAACGGCAAGGGCTGTATCGATACCATTTTGCTCACTTGGGATATTGTCGATATCTGCATCGAAACACCCAAGGGGTGTATCGTTACGGGTTCAACGACTTTTTAAATTTGCTAATTCCCAATAACTGACATGTAACATATATAAAATTAAATGTTTGATTTGAAAAATTTCAACCCCGTATCGATACGGTTAAAGCCGTATCGAAACACCTATGAAAATCTTAATCTCAGAAGAAGGCCGTATCGAAACAGAGGGAACCGTATCAAAACGCGTGTATCGAAACAGAGGAGACCGTATCGAAACAGAATCGTCCAGTGGCTAAATAATTTCAATCTGTATCGAAACACAAAGGGGTGTATCAATACGCCTAGGCGATTTTGTTAAGTTTGGCCCTGAAACACTTAGAAAATTTGATGGGGTTTAAGTTTTGACTTTAAAACAATTTTGTGACTAAAAATATACTTGTCAATTGTGAGAGTTTTGAGTATTTAAAAATTTATTTACTTTGCAATTTGTTAGTTCTTAAAACAATTTGTTATATCAAAATCAAACTTAGGTTTTACAATCTCCCCCTTTTTGATATAACAAAACCAAAGTAAAATTTTAAGTGATTTTAAAAAGTACTCCCCTTAGTTTAAGCTATGTTTTAAAAAAAAATTAGCTTATACTCTTCTCCCCCTTTTTGTTAGATCAAAATCAATGATACATGTAAGATAGAATAAGCAAGATTTAAGCAAACAACATAATTTCATTAAGTACTTAAAGCATAAAAGTTCAAAGCAACAAAACATCCAATCTCAAAACCTAAAAAACATAATTCAAAAACATATAATCAAAGCATAGGTCCAAAAGGAAATAACATAGATAGGTGCATAAATAAAAGTCCTAAGATGATATGCCATGATATGCAAGACTCAAGGTTCGTCTTCATCATCATCTTCATCACCACCAATGTTTCCTCTAGATTGCCTCCACTCATCATGAAAAACGAAAAGAGAGATATCCAAAGAGGTTTGTTGAGTTTCAATTTGGTTAACTCTCTCCTCCAATGTTGTGAAGCGAGTGTCGATCGCGGAAAACCCTGCATTCATGGTAGTTTCCAATGAACCAATTTCGGTACGCAAGGTAGTGAATTACTCGGTGAGAAAGGCCATGAGGGTATCGTTGTTCGGTTGAGCAATAGGCGCTCGAGGAGCCACGTCTTGTTCGGCTACAACATCAGGGGAAAGCTCCGCAAGACGAATCAATTCAACATTGATGTAGTGAAAGTGAGCACGATTGAGAGAACATTCGTCAAGATGATGCTTAAGAGGCTCGAGGAAGTTATGAGAGCAATCGACTTCCAACTTGGTAAACAAATGGCTCAAAACGCATCCATAGGAGAAAGATGAGACAAGAGATGTATTGAGATGTTGAATTTGAGTAACCATCTCGACAAACATAATTTGAGCTAGATTGGGGCGATTCTCTTCACAAAAGCAACGAATCCAAAAGTCCTCGACTTGCTGGATAGTTGAGAATTTCCCATTTGATGGACGGAACCACCAAGTGACCATGAGGTGAAGGAAACGGTCATGGAAATCGAGTTGGGTCATGGAGCCACTTAAAATATGTTCCACAGAGTCTTCATCGGTTATTCCCTCATCTTCAAGACCAAGATGAGTGATCAAGGTATTGACATCAATCTGAATCTTCTTTCCCATGAGGTAGGATTCGAGGGATACAAAGGTCCTTCGGTCTTGACCAAGAATACACTGGGCATTAACGTAGAAAATCAGAACAAGATTACAATACAATAACTTGGGAATAGTCAAAAAGGTCATAAAATTCCATCGCCTTAAAAGATGAAGATATTTAAATTTAAAGCGTTCAGAATCTAGAAAAGGGATAGAAGTGATACGCTCACGCTTAATTTGATAGTTTTAAATTTGACGAAAGTAGGCGTGTTCGGAAGAAGTGCGAAAACATCTCAGATAAATAACCGAGAGATTAGGATGAGTGACACCATTATTGGCAGGATTGGAGCCCTCTCCAACTTCACCAGTTCTTTGTCTCTTTCTAGGTGCCATAAACAAAATCTGAAAAACGAATCAAGGCACAAAACAGTGTATGCATAATCACCATATTCGATCCAATAATTGATCTAAGATTAAAGGCATATGCTAAAAACCTATACAATATAGTTTAAAAGCATATACAAGTAGTAGAAGAATTTTTGGTAAAAAGAATTTTGAAAAAACAGTTTAGAAAAATATACGGTATAGTTTTATATTTAAATAAAAAATTCAGATTTTAAAGAATTATTGTAAAAACTTCAAAACCCATACTATATGTATACTTTTTAGACAAAAACTAACTAAAATCAGTATGTAAAAATAAACGAAATTGAAAAAGAAAAGAAAAGGGTTTTATACCTTGAGTTATGGAATTTGGATGAATAAGAGGATGATGATGCACCAAATTGATGAAAGAGAAAAGATTTGTTTTGAAGAGAAAAAATCCTCAAAGAATTTGAAGAATCGTGTGAGAAATCAATAGGATTTTAGGGGTTTTTATAGATGGGAAATTAGGGTTTTGGAGAGAAAAAGAGATTTAGAATTTAATGTAAAGTCAAAACCCATTTAATGTCTGATTTAAAATCTGTGTCCACGCGTATTGATACGCCACTTGGCGTATCAGAACAGGTGTATCGGTATGATTTTAAGCTGTACCGAAACACGAGTCCGTATCAATACAGGTTTGTCTATTTCAAAATCTGTTCTTAACCCAGTATCGAAACGCATTTAGCCGTTTCGATACCCCTATGCCAAAAATTACGATATGGGAAAACATTATAGGCTTGTATCGAAACACCCTTACTTTTTTCGATACCCCAAAGCTAGAAAAAGCATTTTGGGCATCAAGGAGCTCAAAGATTTGATTCGAATCAAAATGCATGTGAAAGATGTATGATCAACATGAATGACTAAAACTAAAGCATACTCCCCCTAGCAACAAGCATAGATACATATAGAAGCAAAATTACAAAAGCATTGCAATCAAACAAATTCAAGAAAGTTTTTGACTAAAAACTAGACTCTAAAAGATCAAGATAGGCTAGTTAGACCTAACTCTCTCCTAAGAGTCCAAAAACGCTCTTTGTCTAATGGTTTGGTAAAGATGTCCGCTAGTTGGTTCAAAGTGTCTACATACTCTAGAACAACATCATTTTTAAGACATAATCCCTAATTAAATGATGTCTTATCTCTATTTGCTTTGTTCTAGAATTTTGAATGGGATTTTTAGTGAGACAAATGGCACTAGTATTGTCACACTTAAGGGGTATGGTACCTACATCAATTCCATAGTCTAGAAGTTGTTGCTTCATCTAAAGGATTTGAGCACAACAACTTCCGACCGATATATATTCTGCTTCGGTGGTAGAAAGAGCTACACTATTTTGTTTCTTAGAGAACCAAGATATTAGCATACTACCTAGGAATTGGCAAGTGTTGGAGGTACTTTTTCTATCTATCTTACAACCCTTATAATCCACATCGGAATAAGCATGTAGGTCAAAGGAAGAGTCTATAGGATACCAAAGACCTAAACAAGGTGTGTCTCTAAGGTATCTAAAGATTCTCTTAATGGCTATATGGTGTGATTCTCCAGGACTAGCTTGAAGCCTAGCACACAAGCAAACACTAAACATAATATTCGGTCTACTTGCGGTAAGGTAAAGCAAAGAACCAATCATAGAGCGATAAAGCTTTAAATCAACACACTTACCTCCTTCATCTTTGTCAAGCTTTATAAAAGAGCTCATTGGTGTGGCTTGAGGTTTCACATTCTCCAAGCCAAACTTCTTGAGCTTTTCCTTGATGTACTTAGCTTGATTAATGAGGGTGCCATCATTCCTTTGTTTGATTTAGAGCCCCAAGAAGAATGAGAGCTCCCCCATCATGCTCATCTCGAACTCACCTTGCATTAGCTTAGCAAACTCTTGGCAAAACTATTCATTAGTAGAACCAAAAATGATATCATCAACATAAATTTGAACTACTAAGATGTCTTTGCCATTTCTTTTAATAAAAAGTATAGGTCCACCTTTCCTTTTTCAATCAAAAAGCTTGAATGCCTTTCATACCAAGCTCTAGGAGCTTGTTTCAAACCATATAAAGCTTTAGTAAGTTTGAAAACATGGTTTGGAAATTTAGGATCTTCAAAACCCGATGGTTGTTCCACACACACTTCTTCATTTATAAAACCATTTAAAAATGCACTTTTAACATCCATTTGAGAAATCTTGAACTCATGATAACATGCAAATGCAAGAAGCATCCTAATAGCCTTCATCCTAGCTACGGGTGCATAAGTTTCATCAAAATCATTTCCCTCTTCTTGAGTGTAACCTTGAGCAACAAGTCTACCCTTGTTCCTCACCATGTTACTACTCTCATCTAGTTTGTTTCTAAAACCCATTTAGTTCCTATAGTAGACTTATTACTAGGCCTATCAACTAATGTCCAAAATTGACTCCTCTCAAATTGATTCAATTCTTCTTGCATGGCCAATATCCAATAATCATCTTCTAGACACTAAATTTTGTCCAGGTTTAAATTAAATGCTCGAAATAAAATAAATCCACATTACCCCTTTTAATACCCAAAACCTTATACCTTAAGCCCAAAACTACATGACCCATTACATATGTTTTTTTACATGGGGAAAAAAATACGAAAATGAATATATCTCAACTCCTTACTCACTAAGGCTTGGTTCTCATTGGATGAACCAATGCCTCACTCTCATTGGTTCTCATTTTTAAGGGAAAAACCAACAATACCCTTCATCACCATATGGATAAAAAGAACCTATTGCCCTAATTTTTGGAGGAGGCACCATTTTTTGATTTGAAAAACCCACAACCATTTTTCATTTTCCTTATGACCACCAAACACCCAAGCCCCTAACTCACTCCCCATTCGATTCCCTTATCCACCATAATTTTTCCTAATCGAAACTATTTTCCACCATTAATAAACCCTTTAATCGAGCTTCTCTACCCCAACAACAATCCGTGGAATTTAGTGGATCGAGCATAAATACTTGAGTTTTGGGTATATTCTTCCCTTTTTTATTTGTTGTGTAATCCATTCTTATGGTTTAATGAAATGTTGATGAGTTTATTGTTAATCCTTTTTGTTTATTTAAGTTTCATTCTTATATGTTATTTTAGTTATTTGTTAGTGTTTTGTGTCTTTTTTGTTTGATATATGAGTTGATATGTACATGTTATATAACATAATATATAGTTCTTATATAATGTATAGTTTATATATATGATATAGTATACATATTATGAGACTGTTCTTTATATGTAATATATAGTATAATATATGTATATATTATATAGCTTTCATATAAGTATATATTTGTAATTCTTTTTAAAAAAACGTTATATATATAATTTATACATATTATAAACGTTATATATATATCGTTTGTACATATAAGTATAATATAGAGCTTTTATATACAAATATATAGCATTCGGTTCCTACATATATAAGTATATATTATATACATTATATATATATATATTATATGATATAGTGTTAAAGCTTATATATGTATATCACAGCCAACTTTTTGCATATATGCGGTTGTGTGGGACGCGATAGGGTTTGTTTTTTTTATAATGCATTAATGTTAATTGGTTTTTTCTTACTACTAATTAGGCAAATTAATTTAATTAGTTTAAGATCGTGTGCTTGTCTCATAGGGGCTCGATCTTGAAATTAATTAGATTAATTTAGGTTTATTCCTTTTAGAGCCATAGTTAGACTTAGGGTTCGGATTAATTTAGTGAATTTAAATCTACCCTTGGCTTATTGGGGTAAATGTTAAATTCATTAAATTAATTGAACATTTTTTAATTACTTTTAGGATAAAATCAATATGGAGATTGGATTTACATTTTATTTAAAATCGTGATTAATCAATTTGATTTGTCTTAAATAGTATATTTGGCTTATTGGAATACTAGTTTAAAATCGATCAAATTAATTATCATGTACTAGGATAATCCATAATTTATTAGGGTTTTTAGTCTATTAGGGCTAATCAATTTAGTATTTATATTGGATTCACCTAATTAATAACTAGATCACTAATTGAACTTTTAGAACTTGGGCCTTTTAGGTTAGGACCTTGGGTGGGCTCTTGTGTGTTTATTTTAAAGCCTTTTGCTTGACATTCATATTATTTTTCATTCAGGTGACCCATATATTTTGAATTAATTAATCTAATTCATAAAAGGGATATATTTATTAATTTCGATATTTGTGTCGTAACAGTCCGAGCTTAAAGGATGTTGACCAAATATTTGAATTAATCCTTACCGTCCCAACGTAAAGTTAAAAGTTGATAAAATCATTACATCATATCTTAACTGCTTGCACCATGCATAAAGGTGACGTACGAGATTCGAACCATAAATTAACACGACAGTCAGGCTTATATGATGTCGGTTTAATCTATGGTCCGATGTATCGTCAACCTTATTAATTAAATATCCAATTAATTTGAACCCACTAATTTGATAAAGCTCGTGCAATTAAGGCAAATTCTTATTTAAGGACGCTTAAGTAAATTCAATTTAAATTTCAACAAATTCCATCAACTTGAAAGCAACAAATATTTTGGTATTGATTTCCGAGCGTGATGAGGGTGGTAATCCTTCCCCACGCGTAACCAACTCTTGGACCCTTTCAAAACGAATCTATGGTTTCTTATGGTGTTTGTCCTACCTTATCCAAGTGGCCATTGGCAACTCCAAATCTTCATTGTTTTCAAAAAACACGAATTTCTAAAAAAATTCCCTTTAAACAAAATTTTAGAAAATATGGGGATGTAGCCGACTTGAAATTTTTTTAAAAAGGAAAAAACGTTGTCACACATCTTTTAATGCTTCTTTGATATTTTTAGGCTCAATGCATGAAATAAATGCAACATTGTTGAGTAATTTAAGAGAGGATCTAGTGGTTACCCCTTTGGATGGATCACACAAAATCTCACCACTTTTGACATAGTTGAACTCCCTTGGGTAGCTCACTTCATTCTCCTCTAGAGTCATGTCCTTCAAGGCTTCTAGAGGTGGATCTTGTGCTTTTTCATCCTTGGTTAGAACCTCATCCACCTTTGGTGATTGTCCATCATCATTGGCTTCAATGATTCCTACATCATCATCATCATCACATGAATCCTTCCTCAGAAGGAGGTTATCATCGAAAAGCACATGTATAGACTCTTCTACAACTAAGGTTCTTTTGTTAAAAACTCGATAGGCTTTAGAGTTTAAAGAATAACCTAGAAAAATAGCTTCATCACTTTTTGCATCAAATTTACCTAAATTATCTTTTCCATTATTTAAAAGAAAACACTTGCAACCAAAAGGATGAAAATAGCTAATGTTAGCTTCTTTGATTTTAAAATCTCATATGGAGTTTTCGTTAAAATGGGCCTAATCATTACTCGATTTATAATGTAGCATGCGGTATTTGTGGCTTTCGCCAAAAAATAATTAGGTAAATTGTTTTCACAAATCATGGTTCTAGCCATTTCCTCTAAAGTTCGGTTTTTCCTCTCAACTACCCCATTTTGTTGAAGAGTGCGAGGTGTGAAAAAATTGTGGCTAATACCATTAGAATTACAAAAATCCTCAAAACCTAGATTTTGAAATTCGGTTCCATGGCCACTTCTAATATGAGAAATTTGTTGACCAAGATCATTTTGAGAAAATTTTGAAAATGTGATGAATTTTTCTAAAGCCTTATCATTGGTACTTAAAAATTGAACCCAAGTGTATCTAGAGTAATCATCAACTAAAACATATGCATATGATTTTCCACCCAAGCTAGTAGTTCTAATAGGACCAAAGAGATCCATATGAATCAATTGTAAAACTCTACTAGTTGAAGAATCATTAATAGGTTTAAAAGAAACTCTTTTGTGTTTGCCTTTTACACATGCATCACAAATTTTGTTAAGTGGAAACTTAATCTTAGGCAAACCTCTTACAAGATTTTTGGAAACCAATTTTTCTAAAACACTTATGCTTGCATGTCCTAGTTTTCTATGCCATAACCATGCATAATTTTCATCTTTGGCTACTGTTGCGCCTAATAAGTGCTACGCAAATGTGCAAGTATACACGTCGCAAGTTATAGTATAAAAGATATCGTCTCCACAGGGATTGGTGCCACTTCAAGGATCTAATCTCTTGCACTGTAAAAAGTAAAAACACAAGTAAAGGATTATCGGAGTTTAACTAATGACTAATCTAGAAAGCAATAAAGTAAAAGTAAAGATGAGTTCAAATGAGAGAGAGATAGGCCAGGTTATCGTGAGTTGAGGTGTGATAGCCGATTGGATCGTTTTGGTAAAAGAGTGCACGGGCAACTCAGTTGCCGTGGCAACTTGCACGACGGGGTTGCCTTGGCAACTAATTGATGGTTGCCTGGGCGACTAGTTGGGCAACTACTTGGGCGACTGGGCAGCAACTTCAAGGTTCGGCGGAGCGTTCTTCAATGGTTTCTTCTTATCCCTAAGTCGAAACTCTAGCTACTTGTGCATGCCTTGATAATACATCCCTGCGTGAATCAAGGGTGAACAACAACCAATCTTGCGCTCTTCTTAGCCGTTGAAATCCTTAACTTATTCCTAAGCCGGATTAATCTTCACCACCATTGGATAAAGATCATATTCATTCGTTTCTTGAATCTAACTCTCCCGATATTAGATAAATGGATGAAATCACGAGATCCTCTCCCAATTCACTCGCAAACAATAATAAGAACCAAAAATGAATAAACCTTGAAATAGAAAAGTGCAAACTCTTATTACCTAAACAAAAACCAAAAGTTTCTCACAACCACAAAACACAATAACCATAGCCAAGTAAATTTAGTTCATGGCTAGGTTCCAAAGAAACACAAGATAAACAATCCCTAGCATGAACCCAATCGAACAAGGAAGAAAAGATGAAGGATGAGGCTTGTCGAAATCCTCCTTGCTCTTGATGCTTGTCGAAAATTCTCTCCTCTTGCCCTACTTGGACTTGTCGAAATTTCCCTCTTGCTCTCTCTATGCATCTTGTCGAAATCTCCTTGATATTTATAGGGCTAGGCCAAAGTCCTTCTTTGAGGAGGAGTTTGAGTTAGAATTAAATTATCTTTAAAGAATATAATTCTTTATTATAATTTTATTCCTATTAGAACTTCTCCTATCTTCTTGGAATTTAATTCTTCTTTAATCTCTGCATGGCAATCAAATTCCTTTGGGCTTGGGCCTTGCTCCATGTCATCTTGGGCTTGTAAAGTCATGAATTTCGACATCCATATTGCTCTTTGTCTTTGTCGACAAATGCCATGGCAACTGGCTCGACGTCTCCTTCATGTATTGCCCTGGCAACTAGCTCGGCATATCCTTTGGCAAGTGATCCTGCACATACACACACAAAAACACACCAAAGCAGCATCTATTTCCACAAAAATCACCAAGTTATGTAATCAAGCTCAACGATTAAAGGAAACATGGATTAATGCATGAATGGCTAACTATGTAACTAATATGAGCCTAAGTCTAACAATAATATGAGTAGAAAGGGTAAGAAAAATAGTACTTTTGAACACTTATCACACCCCCAAACTCGAACTATTGCTTGTCCTCAAGCAATGCAAACTCATAATTACCTGCCAAGACCTCAAATTTTCACAAACTTAGCTTTGAACTTGATTTCAATTCTCTGAACCGGGGCACAAAGTATGATTGGCTTTTTATTTTTCGGAAAACTGAGGAGTTACTCGGAATTAAACTATAATGCTTGTGAGTGTGTGCGGAGTTGTGTGCAAGTTGATTTTTCGGATTCTATGCAAACAATAGGTTTTTCAAATTACTTCATTGGGTTCTTTTTAACATGTTTTAACTAGAGCCAATTTCGGGCACCTCTAGTGTTTTATTTTTAGTTTTCTTAAGTTAATTTAATCGACTAGAGCCGGTTTCGGGCACCTCTAGTTAAAAAAATTTTAAAGCCTCCTAGAGCCAGTTTCGGGCACCTCTAGTGATCAATTTTTTAGCATATGCTAGAGCCAATTTCGGGCACCTTTAGCCTTCATCCAATTTTTATTCTAATCCCCCAATTAGTTAATTATCAACCTAAGTTTACTAGAACTCCTTAAATCAATCAAACCACAACAGTGTTTAATCAAATTTAGCATCATAGTAAAATTCTAAGTTTTTCCATGGTTATCCTAGAATAAAAATTCTATCAATTAAGTGCATTGGCAAAGTCATCATCGAATATTCATCAAATCTAAGTAATTTTTGTTCCAATTTAAAGGCATGGCAAGCAATTTATGTATCCTAAATGTAATACTTAAGTGTAACTAAACATGGTAATTACTAATAACAATCCCCCCCAAACTCGAGTGAGGCATTGTCCTCAATGCATGCATAAAAATAACGAAAAAAAATGCATACGAGGACTTACTCCGAGAGTTCGTCATCGTAGATGATTAGTTTCCTTCTAGTTGGCGTCTTGATTTTCTTGCTTGAACGCGATGGTTGTTTTCTTGTTGCCGGTGGTGGATCGATCCTCGTACGGGGTTGTCCTCATCGTCTTCTTCATCAATATCAATGGCTTTGCGCTTGGAGGATTCAATTGGTGCGGTCTTTATTGGTTCAATGGAGGACTCGTCCGAATCTGAAAAATCAGAAAATGATTCCGTAGGAGTTGATTCGGGCATAGGTGCTTTATCTTTGGCTTTTGCAGTGGTTGCCGGGATGTCTTGAGCTTTGGTTGCCCTGGCATCAGCTTCCTTGGTTGCCGTGGCAAGGATATCGGCGGGAAAGATTGGGAACGGCACGCGATTGTCCGGGTACTTTTCTAGGATGACTTGAGTGATGGCATTGTTGTGCTCCTTCATGTACCGCATGAACATTAGTTTCCGATCTTCAATTTGCCTTAGGCGACTTGTCAATGGGTTCAAAAGTGCTTCAAAGTGTCCCGAGATTAATGGCCGAGTTGCCCTGGCGTTAGGTGCTTGGGCATTAGGGATTGCCGCGGCGGCAGGAGTTGTCGTGGCAATTGGAGGCCTTGAAGAATCTTCCGGTGCCTCTCCCATTAGCTTCCGGATTAGTGCTTGATTCCAACCAGACTTGGGTAGGGCCTTTTCATCGGTGGACTCACTCGGGACATGCATCTCCTTGCAAAGATTAGAAATTAAGCAAGGGAAGAAAATATAACCCTTATCTTTTGAGCTGCATACAAAAATCTCATCACAAATAATTTTTCCAATGTTAATGATGCGATTATGCAAAATAGAATGTATGAGCAAAAGACGTGGTATATCAACGGTAGTATTGTGTGTGGAGGGCATTAAAGAAGTTTTAACAAACTTATTCCATAGTTTTGCCTCGGGTTTAAGCCGAAGGCGATTTACCGTGCCCTTGTATTTACCGTCGTTCCAATGAGTTCCCGGTTGAGTGAGTTCTTGAAGCACCTTGTCGAGTTACTTGGGATTGATTTGGTCAACGAAGGCTTGATGCTCGTCCTTCTTAATGTAAAGTCCGTAAAAGGTGTTGATGCTTTCGGGACTTATAAGTATGGCCTTGTCACGAACAAAAACATAAGGATTATCCGGGTTAGGTGAGTGAGCATAGAATTCTCTTACCCATGAGATGTTACCCGGTTCCGGTTGATGGCAAAAGATTTGCCACTTTTGATGTGAAATCCTCTTGAAGATGAATGGTTCAAGGCCGAAATCTTGATGAGAGTTGGAGTATTCAAAGCCTTGTTCTTCATGAATCTTCCGGCTTTCAAACTTGGATTGAAATCTTTCTTGAACATTGGTGTAGCAAACTTCTTGTATCTTGGTTCTTTGGAGGAACTTGGATGAACTAAAAGTTTAATCTTGGATGCCATGTATGATCTTGGTTGTGAGTAAAAACAAAGAAAAGAAAAGAAACTAAAAAGTTGCAAGATAGAGAGTAGGAATAGGTTAAGGGTGATGGGTTTTATAGAAAAGATAGGTGGTTGGGATTGGGGGAAATCGAAAAAAGGGTTTAGGGTTTGGTAGGGATTTTCGACAAAGGGGTTTTGGTTAGGATGAATTGGAGGCTTTATATAAGCCTTAGATTCAGCCCGTTAGTTTCCTTGTTGAAGATGTTTTCCTACTTGGTTTAGAATTCCTTCTTTCTCTTGAACTTCCTTTCCTACAATTCAAAAAAAAATTAAATAAGGATTAAAATTAAAGATAAACTAATAAAGAAAATAAATAAAGATGTGTAATAGGATTCTTAGACTTGAATAAAAAAAATCTATCCTAAAACTACTAATAATCGGCAAAATAATAAAATAAAATAAAAATATCGGAAAAAATAAAATAATGAAATAGTCGAAAAA
Source organism: Hibiscus mutabilis (assembly GCA_019671005.1). NCBI lineage: Eukaryota > Viridiplantae > Streptophyta > Magnoliopsida > Malvales > Malvaceae > Hibiscus > Hibiscus mutabilis. The sequence goes on along the minus strand of CM033714.1, from coordinate 16,098,947 downwards.
AATAGAAATAAAAATAGAAATAGAAAAATAAAAATATAAAAAGGGAGAGCATGCTCATGCATCTCCTAAATTGACCACTTCCTTGTTACGTTCCACATGGGCACCATTGTAGTGCTTCAATCTTTGTCCATTAACTTTGAATTCATGGTTGTCAGAGATGGACTTGATTATCACGGCGCCATGGGAGAATGGTTTGACGACTTCAAATGGTCCCGACCATCTTGATTTCAGCTTTCCCGGGAAAAGTTTTAGCCGAGAATTGAATAAGAGAACTAGTTGCCCTGGCGTGAATTGCCGTGGCAATAGTTTCTTGTCGTGCCATCGCTTTGTTTTCTCCTTGTAGATTCGTGCAATGTTATAGGCGAGTGCACGAAATTCTTCTATCTCATTAAGATCCATCAAGCGCTTTTGTCCGGCACTTTCCCAATCCATATTCACGGTCTTGATTGCCCAAAGACGCCTTGTGCTCGATTTCCACCGTAGATGGCATGTTTTGCCATAGACAAGTCGGAAGGGGGACATACCTAAGGGTGTTTTGAATGCAGTGCGATATGCCCAAAGTGCGTCATCTAGTCTTAATGACCATTCCTTCCTTGAGGGATTTACAACTTTCTCGAGTATTCCCTTCAACTCCCGGTTGGAAATTTCTGCTTGCCCGTTGGTTTGTGGGTGATATGCCGTTGCGATCTTGTGTGATATGCGAGCGTTGCAACATCTTGGCAATTAGTCCATTGTCAAAATGCTTGCCCCGTCGCTGATAATTGCTCTCGTATCCCAAACCGTGTAAATATGTTTTTTCAGCAGAATCGTTGCGGTCTTAGAATCGTCGTTGGGAACTGCAGCAGCCTCTACCCATTTAGACACATAGTCGACGGCGAGTAAGATGTAGAGGTTGCCGAATGAAGATGGGAAAGGTCCCATAAAATTGATCCCCCATACATCGAACAGTTCCACCTCGATGATGTTCTGGAGTGGCATCTCATGTCGTCTAGAGATATTGCCCGTCCTCTGGCAACGATCACATTGCTTGTAAAAGTCCTGGGCATCTTTGTACAATGTTGGCCAAAACAAACTGGATTGCAAGACTTTGGCCGCGGTACGAGTTCCTCCAAAATGTCCTCCATAGGGTGAAGAATGGCATTGCCGGAGTACATTCTGTTGCTCTTCTTCAGGGACACATCGGCGTATAACCTAATCTGCACATTGTTTAAACAAAAGAGGCTCGTCCCAAAAGTAATGCTTAGCATCATGGTGGAACCGCTTCTTCCCTTGGTGAGTAATGCCATACGAAAAAATACCACAAACAAGGAAGTTAACTAAATCTGCGTACCAGGGTATTGCCGAGCCATGTGCTGCCGTAGTGTCTGCTCCCAGAATTGCTGCGGCGTGTGCGTCAAAGACTGCTGCGGCGTCGAGAGTTGCCGAGGCGTGTGTATCCATGGTTGCCGAGGCGTCTAGGGTTGCTGAGGCGTCAAGGGTTGCTGAGGCGTCAAGGGTTGCTGATGTAATTAAAATTTGTTCATCCGGGAATGCATTTCATATCTCTAGATCCGCGTCCTCCTCCCTATTGCGTTCCAAACGTGATAAGTGATCGGCCACTTGATTTTTTGTTCATTTCATGTCCTTAATTTCAATATCAAATTCTTGTAAAAGTAATATCCAACGAATCAAAGGAGGTTTAGCATCCTTTTTAGCAAATAAGTAATTGATTGCCGAATGGTCCGTATGAACAATTACCTTTGTACCAATTAAATAGGATCGGAACTTGTCAAATGCGAAAACTACAGCTAGTAACTCTTTCTCCGTTGTTGTGTAATTCACTTGAGCACCATTAAGAGATTTACTAGCGTAGTATATCACATGGAAGGTCTTACTCAGACGTTGGCCTAGAACCTGCTCCTACCGCAAATCACTTGCATCACACATGAGCTCAAAAGGTAGCGTCAAACTGGTGGAACGACAATGGGTGCCGAGGCAAGCTTTTTCTTTAGGGTTTCAATGCTTGAGTGCAAGAATCATCAAAATCAAGACTTTATCCTGTTCAAGCAGATTACACAAAGGTTTAGTGATTTTAGAAAAATTATGAATGAACCTCCTATAAAAACCTGCATGTCCGAGAAAAAAATCAATTCCTTTAACCGAATTTGGTGGGGGTAATCTCTCGATCACGTCCACCTTGGCTTTGTCTACTTCAATTCCCTTGGATGAAATCTTGTGGCGAGCACTATTCCTTCATCTACCATAAAGTGGCATTTCTCCCAATTGAGGACTAAGTCCGTTTCTTCGTATCTTGCTAACACCCTCTCTAAATTGCCGAGACAGCCGTCGAAGTCATTACCAAAAACCGAGAAATCATCCATGAAGATCTCAAGGAAGTCTTCGACCATGTCCGAAAAGAGCGCCATCATGCATCTTTGGAAGGTTGTCGGGCGTTACACAATCGAACGGCATCCTTCGGAAGGCATAAGTACCGTATGGGCATGTGAAGGTTGTCATTTCTTGATCTTCTGGTGCTATGGCAATCTGATTGTAACCTGAATAACCATCAAGAAAACAATAAAAGGGTTTACCTGCAAGACGGTCAAGCATTTGATCAATAAAGGGTAATGGGAAGTGATCTTTCCTAGTGGCTTTGTTTAGCTTTCGATAGTCCATACAAACCCTCCAACCGGTCACACCTGGTTGGGATAAGTTCATTATTTTCATTGCTTACCACTTGTTATACCTCCCTTTTTCGGCACACATTGTACCGGACTTACCCACGTACTATCGGAGATAGGGTATATAATGCCAAGTCAAGCCACTTGATGATTTCTTTCATTACAACCCCTTTCATGGCATGATTCAGTCTTCTCTAGGCCTCAATTGAAGGTTTGTGATCATCTTCCAACAAGATCTTGTACATGCACACCGCCGGGCTAATTCCCTTCAAGTCGGCAATTGTCCACCCTATTGCCTTTTTATGTAGCTTCAACATGTTGATCAGCTTCTTTTCTCGCTCAGGCTGTAACTTAGAGGAAATAATTACGTGTAATGTATTATCGGTCCCTAAGTATACATATTTCATTGCTCGCAATTGTTTCAACTCAAGAATTGGTGGATTTTCGATAGGGGTTTTTCGAGCTTACCTTCCTTACCCGAGTAGTCCAAAGGTTCAAAGTATGTACCGGGTCGATTGACTAGCCAATTTGCCTCTTCTGTTGTTCCTCATCGACCGGTTCTTCATACTCCTCATGTTCCTCGTGTTCGCAATGTAGTTGCCGAGGCAACTAAATTCCTCATCGGTTAAACTCTGCCGTGGCATGAAGTAGTTGGCATTCTTCTGGATCATCGGCATGCCTTAGTGTTTGGAACACATTTAGTTTTACCTGCTGGTCATTCACCCTCATTGTGAGTTCTCCCTTTTCAACGTCGATCAAGGTTCTCCCCATTTGCTAGGAATGGTCTCCCGAGAATGATAGGTCCATGCTCATCCGCTTCACAATCCAAAACAATAAAGTCACGGGAAAAATAAATTTATCAACTTTTACCAAGATGTCCTTGATTTTTCCCTCTGGATGCACATAGGATCTGTCATTAGCTGCAGCATGACTGTTGTAGGTCTTGCCTTCCCGATTCCTAGTTTTTGGAAAACCGATTTAGGCATCAAGTTTATGCTCGCCCCTAGGTCGCATAGTGCTTTCCCGACATAGTGATTTCCAATAGAACAGGGTATTGTGAAACTTCCGGGATCCTTCAACTTAGGTGGCATACGATTGTGCAACATTGCCATGCATCCCTCATCGCGCGCAATCTGTTTCAAACTCTCCTAGCCTTGTTCTTTTGGACACAATGTCTTTAAGGAACTTGGCATAGTTGGGCATTTGTTCAATTGCTTCCACCAGTGGCAAGTTGATGTGGATTTACTTTAGGATATCTAGAAACTTCTTGAATTGGTATTCTTGCTTTTGTCGCTTCAACCTTTGTGGGAATGGTGGTGGAAGTCGGATATCTTCGATCCTTTCATTGGTTTGAAACCTGATTGACGGCATTGCCGGGACATCTGGAGTTGCCGAGGCATTATCAACTGGGGTTGCCGAGGCATGCTTATCGCAGGTTGCCGAGGCGTTGTCGGTTGCTGAGGCATGTTTATTGCCGGTTGCCGCGGCAATTCCTGGTTCAAAGATCCGAGGCTTTGCCGCTAGGTTCATCTTGATCTTTTGTGGAGTTTTGTTTGACGAGCGGGTTTGAACCTCTCTAAGTTGTTGGCCACTTCGGTGGTGATTGCCTTACATTGCTCATGGCGTTCCTCTTGCGACTTGAGTATCGCTAGGTAAACCTCCTTGTGGTCTAGTGTTCATTTTTGAGCAAACCGTCCGACTTGATTTTCCAATGATTTGATTGCCGCCTCTTGGTTTTGCAATCTCATCTCGGTCTGTTAATAAAATCATCAGTTCTTTTTATGAAATTACTATTCTCAGCCATATAAGATTCAGTTCTCATCATAAAAGCATTTAGAGAATTTTCCAAAGAACTAGATGTCGTCGGTTGTTGCTTTGCGGCATCCGCTTGTCGTGGCATATTCTCGCTGAATCCCGATGCTTGTGCATTCGATTGTTCGGTTTAGAACATTGTTGGGATTACTCCATGAAAAATTCGGTGCTTCTTCCAAGCTAGATTGTATGTATTTGACATCATGTTGTTGCTCGATTGTAATTCCCCACATAGAAGCTAGATTCGGATTCTCGCATACATTCGGAAGAATTATGGTTATCGCCACATAACTCACAAAAAGAATCCATTACCTTGACTTCATGTGTGTTGTTTGGTTTTTGCATGTTCGGACCATCTTGGTTAAAGCGGCCAATTGTGCCGAAATTGAATCGATGATCCTAGTTCATGTATTGTGGCTTGGCGTCTAACTCCTCCTCTTCTAGTAGATGGGAATTGATAGTCATTCTTGGCCAGCCTGTTTAAGATTTGCATTGCTTCTTCCGGCGACTTGTCTAGGAGTATGCCGTTTGCCGAGGCATCTAGCATCATCCTTGTTGGTGTATTCACGGTGTTGTAAAACATTGTTACTTGAGTCCACACCGGGAATCCGTGTAAAGGGCATTTGTGTAGAAGTTCTCTATATCGTCCCCAAGCCTCGTACATGGATTCATCATCTGCCTGCCGAAAAGAAGTAATGTCGTTACGAAGCTTATCAGTCAAATTTGTAGGATTAAATCTAGCAAGGAAATCACGACAAAGATCAGTCCATGATGCTATGGATCCGGCAGGAATGCTATTCAGCCATGCTTTCGCCCTATCCCTCAGTGAATAGGGGAATAATCTTAATCGTAGGACATCAGGGGTGACTCCGTGTATCTTGAAAGAGTTGCAAATCTCGAGGAAAGATTTCAGATGTTGTCGTGTGTCTTCAGTTGCTAAGCCGCCAAATTGACCTATTGTGTTGATCATATTAAACATTACCGGTTTCAATTCAAAGTGGTCGGCTTCAATTTCAGGTGCGACAACTCCTGGGTTAAGTCCATCAAGATCTTCTTCAAGATTGTCTCGAATAGTTCTGTTTCGTGCAAGAATCACTCCTCCTCCTGCTCGAACATCTTGATTCATATTGCCGTCTTGATTTGCCATTGCTTCTCTTATCCTTCGTCTAAGTCTTTGTAAGGTTCGTTCGATTTCTGGATCAAAGGGATATTCTGGTGAAGTTGGTCTCGCCCTGGTCATATACCAATGCAAAACCAAAGTTTGTTAGCCCTTTGAATTTTAAACAAGAAAAATAAAAAGAAAGTGCAAGAAAATAAAAACAAAGTTGCTATTGCCAATCCCCGACAACGGTGCCAAAAACTTGTTGCGCGTAATAAGTGCTACGCAAATGTGCAAGTATACACGTCGCAAGTTATAGTATAAAAATATCGTCTCCACAGGGATTGGTGCCACTTCAAGGATCTAATCTCTTGCACTGTAAAAAGTAAAAACACAAGTAAAGGATTATCGGAGTTTAACTAATGACTAATCTAGAAAGCAATAAAGTAAAAGTAAAGATGAGTTCAAATGAGAGAGAGATAGGCCAGGTTATCGTGAGTTGAGGTGTGATAGCCGATTGGATCGTTTTGGTAAAAGAGTGCACGGGCAACTCAGTTGCCGTGGCAACTTGCACGACGGGGTTGCCTTGGCAACTAATTGATGGTTGCCTGGGCGACTAGTTGGGCAACTACTTGGGCGACTGGGCAGCAACTTCAAGGTTCGGCGGAGCGTTCTTCAATGGTTTCTTCTTATCCTTAAGTCGAAACTCTAGCTACTTGTGCATGCCTTGATAATACATCCCTGCGTGAATCAAGGGTGAACAACAACCAATCTTGCGCTCTTCTTAGCCATTGAAATCCTTAACTTATTCCTAAGCCGGATTAATTTTCACCACCATTGGATAAAGATCATATTCATTTGTTTCTTGAATCTAACTCTCCCGATATTAGATAAATGGATGAAATCACGAGATCCTCTCCCAATTCACTCGCAAACAATAATAAGAACCAAGAATGAATAAACCTTGAAATAGAAAAGTGCAAACTCTTATTACCTAAACAAAAACCAAAAGTTTCTCACAACCACAAAACACAACCACAAAACACAATAACCATAGCCTAGTAAATTTAGTTCATGGCTAGGTTCCAAAGAAACACAAGATAAACAATCCCTAGCATGAACCCAATCGAACAAGGAAGAAAAGATGAAGGAGGAGGCTTGTCGAAATCCTCCTTGCTCTTGATGCTTGTCGAAAATTCTCTCCTCTTGCCCTACTTGGACTTGTCAAAATTTCCCTCTTGCTCTCTCTATGCATCTTGTCGAAATCTCCTTGATATTTATAGGGCTAGGCCAAAGTCCTTCTTTGAGGAGGAGTTTGAGTTGGAATTAAATTATCTTTAAAGAATATAATTCTTTATTATAATTTTATTCCTATTAGAACTTCTCCTATCTTCTTGGAATTTAATTCTTCTTTAATCTCTGCATGGCAATCAAATTCCTTTGGGCTTGGGCCTTGCTCCATGTCATCTTGGGCTTGTAAAGTCATGAATTTCGACATCCATATTGCTCTTTGTCTTTGTCGACAAATGCCATGGCAACTGGCTCGGCGTCTCCTTCATGTATTGCCCTGGCAACTAGCTCGGCATATCCTTTGGCAAGTGATCCTGCACATACACACACAAAAACACACCAAAGCAGCATCTATTTCCACAAAAATCACCAAGTTATGTAATCAAGCTCAACGATTAAAGGAAACATGGATTAATGCATGAATGGCTAACTATGTAACTAATATGAGCCTAAGTCTAACAATAATATGAGTAGAAAGGGTAAGAAAAATAGTACTTTTGAACACTTATCAGCTACAAAACATGCATTTGAACTATGAATGTCATCTAGATGCACCATATAAATGTTACCTATGCGATGACCAATGAACATTATCTTATTTGTTTTATTGTCCATAATTTTGCAACCATTAACATAAAAAAGAACATTAAAACCCTTATCACATAATTGACTAATGCTCAACAAGTTATGTTTTAGACCACTGACATATAAAACATCTTCAATGAGTATAGAAGAGAGATTACATATGGAACCAATACCTTCAATGTGGCCTTTGGAGTGTCACCAAATGTCACTACTCCACCACTCTTTGGCTTTAGCTCCATGAATCTACTCTTGTCTTCGGTCATGTGTCTTGAGCATCCATTATCAAGGTACCAAGTGTTTTTGCTTGAAGCTTTAGCCTTGTAGCAATACTCCCCCTACAAACAAAGAATTAGTTCTTGATTTTTGGTACCCAAATCATTTTGGGTCCATACGAATTAGCTCCCAAATACTTGGTTCCCTTAGGAATCCAAGATGCAATTGCATGAATGTTATTAGAAGCTACAAGTTCCTTAGGAACCCATACACTTCTAACTCTTTTACCTTTAGGGTATCTTTGAAAGCTTCTTTGTTTGTGGTTCACAAAGTTTCTTTTCACATAGTTGGTTTTAGAAGATTGACCCTTTTCAAAAGTAGTAGTACCAACTTTGTTCAAAGAAGCTTTGAGTTCATTCACCACTTTGTGGTAATCATCATCAACTTTGGAAAAAAGACTATTTAAATCAACATTTTCATTTTGAAAATATTTTAGGTTATCTTGTAAAACCAAATTCTTCTTTTCAAGTTCCGAGTTGGTTCTTGAAAGAGAATCGTTTTGAGCTTTTAAATCAGAAATCGTTTTCTTGTTTTTCAAAATCGATTCTTTACAATTTTCTACCAACTCATCGTAAACCTCTTGCAACTCATCATATGCATCATGCAATTCATTATATGTAAAATCAAAAGATGGTGAGTTAGAGATTACCATAGGATCCTCCTCAAGAGCCATGAGGCAAAGGTTGGCCACTTCTTACTCCTCATCCTTGGATGATTCCTCATCACTCCAAGTTGCAATTTGAGCTTTGAGCTTATTCTTCTTTCCAAAGCTCTTCCTTTTTAGTTGAGGACACTCCGTTCGAATGTGACCCGATTTCTTGCACTCATAGTATATGAGTAGGTCCTTATTTTCCTCTTTGTTTTTGTTCTTGAAGTCTCCTCTTCGATTAAACTTTTTTCCTAGTTGGACTTCATGAACCTAGTGAACCATTTGGCTAACATAGCCATCTCTTCGTCTTCCTCATCATTCGAATCACTCTTATCAAAAGAAGCTTTGAGAGCGATTCTGAGTTTTTTCTTTTCTACCTCTTATTTCTTCATTCTTTTTTCTTCTCTCTCCTTTTCTTCCTCTATTCCTTGCTTCATGATCTCATGAGTAAGGAGGGACCCCACTAGTGCATCGAGCTTTAAAGTCTTTAAATCTTTTGCCTCTATGATGGCAGTCCTCTTCCCATCCCATGATTCGAGAAGAGAATAGAGGAGCTTTCAGATAAGCTTGTCTTTGGGAATGATCTCACCAAATCCCTTGAGACTATTTACAATGATCGAGAATCGATCAAACATCTTGGATACGCTCTCATCGGCCTCCATCTTGAAGTTCTCGTAGCTTAGATTAAGGATTCCAATCTTGGTCTCCTTGACGTCATTGGTGCCTTCATATGTGGTCTCTAACTTGTCACACACTTCCTTTGCGCTTGTACACGAGGGCATCTTCGAATACATGTCCGATCCTAGGGCACAAAAGATTATGCGCAAGGCCTTGTCGTTCACTTGGAGCCTTCTTCGATCTTCATCACTCATCTCTACCTTGGTCTTTGGAACAAGTCTTCCTTCTTGATCTCTCTTCATTGGAATGGTTGGACCATCTTCCACTATATCCCATAGTGTGTAGTCGTTGGGTTTGATGAAGAGCCTCATTCCATTCTTCCAATAAGGATAGTTATCCCCATTGAAGAATGGTGGTTTGGGGATCGATTGTGACTCGTACAAGTTTGGCCCGAAGGTAGATGCCATGGCTTCAATGGTATGTTGATCAATCTCTCGTAGGATCTCCTCAAGTGGGTGTGAATCCTTCAATGAGTGAAGCTTCGATACCAATTGTTGAGATGATCAAACAATGGTGGAATGGCCAAGAGGGGGTGAATTGGCTTTTTAACTTTTAAGGGAGTGGAATGGATAATGAAAATATTGAGACAAGACAATTTATAGTGGTTCAAGCTTAGAACAAGCTCTACATCCACTACCTTAGCTCCCACTAAGGATTTTCAACCAATTCAATATCGAATTCTTCCCATTTTCTCAGATTAGGAGGAAACCTTACAAACGATTAAGCTTTCTACCCCAAAGCTTAATCAAGGACCACTCAAATACAAGGAATGTTTTGGAAATTAACAAGAATCTCTCACAAGATAGAATATTGCCCAATTAAAAGTGCTCCAATCCCCAATTTGATTACAAGATGATACAATGAAGAAAAACAAATTGGGTTACAAGAATTTGACTCTATTTGGCTCAATGAGGTTGGATTTTTGCTTGATTGCTTTTCACTTGATCATTAGTTTTTGTTGTAGCTTTAGAGGCTTGCTTTTATACCTTCTCATTGATTTCTAGTCGTTTAGGTGGTTGACATCATAAATAGAGCTGTTGGGCTACCTTCTTCCCACCATAAATGCACTTCTGCAACTACTCGTATCGGTACGCGTAAGCCCATTTTGATACATATCTCAAAATAGAAAGAGCCGTTGCAGAGTAATAAAGGGAAGAATCGATACGCGAGAAGGCATATCGGTATGCTATGAAGGGGCATTCGAAATGGAAAAGGCCGTATTGATACCATTTTGCTCACTTGGGATACTATCGATATCCGTATCGAAACACCCAAGGGGCATATCGGTATGGGTTCAACGACTTTTAAATTTGTTGATTCCCAATAATTGACAAGTAACGAATATAAAATTAAATGTTGGATTTGAAAATTTTGAACCCCGTATCGATACGGTTGAAGCCATATCAAAACACCTATGAAAATCTCAAGCCCAGATGAAGGTCGTATCGAAACGGAAGGAACCATATCGAAACGCCTATATCGAAACAGAGGAGACCATATCGAAACGGAATCGTCCAGTGGCTAAATAATTTTAATCCGTATCAAAACGCCAAGGGGTGTATCGATACGCCTGGGCGATTTTGTTAAGCTTGGCTTTGAAACACTTAGAAAATTTGATGGGGTTTAAGTTTTGACTTTAAAACAATTTTGAGACTAAAAAATATATTTGTCAATTGTGAGAGTTTTGAGTATTTAAAAATTTATTTACTTTGCAATTTAGTTCTTAAAACAATTTGTTATATCAAAATCAAACCTAGGTTTACAATATGCCTCTTTTTCTTCGTGAGATTTCCATCTCCGTGAAGACCTAGGGGAATGTATCCCCCTGAATTGTGTTTACTAGCCTTAGTAGGATAGTAAGTACATTTCGGGTACCTTTTTTAGAACTAAACCGCACGTAGTGAACCATGGCAGTCTACCTTCTCTAGAGCCATACCGAACCTCTGCCCGTTTAAGCAGTAACCCTATTAGGTCTTGCTTGATTATTTGATACCTTTGTTTGCTATTTATGTACAGTTTTTACCTATTTTAATATTTACTTTATTTACCATTAATCTATCCATTCATTTTAATCTAAACTAACCTATTTTCTCTTTTTGATCACATCATATTACACACATTCATTTTGCATTAATTGCATGACACCATTATCACATTCTAATCTTTGCATTTTACAAGCATGAAATACTGATTCACAACTAGTTCTCAATATAAAAAAAGGTTTGTCATCGGGAGAAAATCTAGTACCCTAGATGTCAATGCAACATTCAAAGTTGCAAATGAATCCCGTGAGTTCACAATTGCATGCCACAAGAACCATCTTTGGGTTGGTACCTTCACATTTAGGACATGCACCTTGTATCTACATGCATTCATTTTCGAAAATTTAGGACTGATTCTTGGGATGCTCCATGATAGTGATACTAGATAGAACAAAAAACCAGCCAATTCAACACCCTTACAGAAGTCAACACAAGACCAAAAATGATGAATGAAGATAGATTTAAAAATATTGAGCAAACTCAAAGGGACATACAAGCAGATCTGGATAAGAAGCTAGAGTACCAGTTAGCTAAAGCCCAACAAGATATGAGGAAACAAATCAAGAAATGTCAGCAAGACATGCTAAACCAGATGGCACAAATGCTAGGACACAAACTCCCCGAGCAAGAAGAGGTTGTTGTTACAAATCTTATGGAAATTCCAATCGACAGAAACGAAGGTCCTGTGCATCCTCTGGGGTTTACTCCTACTCATGCTAAGGTTCGACCTGACCCTCAAATAATACTTTCTTGAGGGAAATCACTAATTCATCAGGCTGTCACCTCTCCCCCTGCGAATATACCCATTACATCGGAAGGTAAGCCCGAAAGAAATCAAGCTGAAAATTTTGTCTTAGGAATGGATTAGTTGGTCGAGATTGAGAAGCCAAAAATAGAGACTTCAAAAGAGATCGAGGACCATTACAAGCGGCTCTAGGAAAAGATGGAAGCCATGGAGGTAGTGGATACCTTCAGTGGGTTTGATGCTAATGAACTTAGCCTCGTCCTAGATTTGGTGCTACCTCCTAAGTTCAAGGTCCTGGAATTTGAGAAGTATGATGGGACGAGTTGTCCTTGTGCTCATCTTACCATGTTTTATCGAAGGATGACGGGTTATGGTAGAGATGACAAGTTATTGATCCACTGTTTTCAAGATATTTTAACTAGATCTACCACCAGATGGTATAACCAATTGAGTCGTCATCAGATAAGGTCATGGAAGGACTTGGCCAAGGATTTTCTAGAACAATATCGACACGTCAGTGATATAGTGCCAGGCCATTGGACTTTACAACACATGAAGAAAAAGTCCAATGAAAGCTTTAGGGAATACGCACAACGCCGGAGGGACTTGGCGGCACAAGTTCAACCCTCACTTGGAGAAAAAGATAAAGTGGTCATATTTATCCAAACATTGGAAGACCCAACTCTAGATCGCCTTACAGGAAATGCAACTACCAATTTTGCCAATCTAGTGCTATCTGGTAAGCTCATAAAGAATGTCATTAAGAACGGTAAAATTGACATCGGTAGAAGTTTGTCCCACAAAAGGCCGTCGTATGGGAAGAAGAACAATGAAGTAAACTCTTTGGGATTTTATAATGTTGGTTTTTTGAAGCCGATGACAGTAGCACAACCCAAAGCTACGAGTTCCCAAGGCTCCTCAAGCCAAGATTCTAGACAAAGAAAGAATATCGAGAAGATAGAGTTTACTCCGATACCAGTTTCCTATGGAGAATTGTACAAATAATTGTACGACAATCATATGGTGGCACCTTTCTACCAAGCTCCAGAACAACCTCCTTTCCCAGCATGGTATAGCGCCAATACGAGATGTGACTATCACGCGAGGCAAGTAGGCCACTTGATCGAGAACTGCATAGGCTTCAAAAATCTTGTGAAAAAAATTATTAAGCTTGGGATGGTAAGTTTTGAGAACTCAACTGGGCCAGCCACAAACAAGGATCCCTTACCAATGCATGAAAACGCCTAAGTATGCCGATGATGCTTTTTAAGAATGACCTGTATGAAAGTAGCCCATGCTTAACAGGCCCAGATATTACATTGTTATGACCATAATAATCCCCCTTGTAGTTTTGATCTCTTTTAAAGTGATGTTTTTGTGTATCTCACTTGCCTAAGACCAATGGCAGTGGGAGCCTTTTGTAAGGGCCAAAACTACAAGTTTCAATAAAGGATACCTTTGTTCATCTAATTGTACCCGTGTATATGTAAATTGGAAGCTATATATGATGTACATCCTAATTTAATATAACCATGACATGAACCATCATAATTTTCAAGCAATAAAATATGAATTTGCTACAAAGCATTTTTGAAGGGCACACCCCCGATGGAGTAACTTCAAAAAAAGACAATTGAATCCGAGGAAGGCTGGAGGCATCCTTACATAAAAGGCATTGAGCACTGTTTAATCAGAAGCAAGGATCTAACCACCATAGAATTAGGGGCATCCCTTTTGAGGGTCAAAACAGAGTTTGTCATTCACACGGCCATTGAGATCATTCTTCATTAACTGCATACATCATACATGAATTTAAGTCATCATCATTTATGCTAAACATATCCATTAAACACAAAGACATGTGGATCCATACCACATTTATTTTTGGCTTAAACATACAAATAGGTCCAGGGAAGAGACCAATGAACCTCAACTGTGGGGGCAACGGCATGATGATCAACCTTTAGCCCCAAAGGAGGCCAAAAATGCAAAAAGCTCAAACATCCAGATAACAACGGTAAAATTTTCTAAATAGATTATTAACTAATGTTTCATTTGGTTTTCAAGTCATGGCTCTCCGCCATGGAGTAGCAAAATCAACTTTTTCCAGATCTCGCCTCTGTAGTGGTGGCGGGCCAGTTTAATCCAGATTCTGCCTCTCCGTCAGTGGTGTGGTAGATCAAATTGTTATTTTTGAAGATCTTTTTTCTCCGTTAGTGGCATTCAGATCAAACTTTCCTCTGGATCTCATCTCAACGTCAATGGTATAGTGGATCCCATATTCTTCAAATCTAATCTCTCCGTTAGTGGTATAGTGAATCAAACCCTTTTCAGGTCTTCCCCCTTTGTCGACGTTGCAGCTAGACCAAACATTCCTCCTCGGATATCACCTCAGAATCATAACTACATTCAAAAAAATCAAAAAACAAAAGATCACAAAATCAAAAGGGAAATTCAAAAAATTAAAAAAAAGCAAAAACAAAGAAATGAAAAAAGAAAAAGAAAAATAAAAAATCATCAAAAAATCAAAAAAAAAGAAAAATCAAAAGTAAAAGTAAATTTTTGTCAGATCTTGTCTTTTCGTTAGTGTCGCGACCATTTTTAAAAACCAAGTGTGTGAAAAATAGCTTGACGATTGCTTCTTTTTGAAATTAGGGTTTTTGTCTATTTTAATTCAATTAACTTTGAAAATTGGGGTTTTTTATGTTAAATCAGATTTTTTCACTTAATTAAGCATAAAATTGATTTTCCTTTTATTTAATCTTGAAAAATACTTTTGGAGTCGTCACCGGTCACTTTGGTAGACCGAACACCATAAAAACAACTAGAGATTCATTTATTTAAGATTAGAGTTCGGGAGTCAGTTACGTGTGGGGAAGGATTAGCACCCCCATAAACACTCGTTATCGGTACCTTTTTAATTTTACGTGGCATTTTGGCATTTCGAATAATAATTTGAATTTAATTTAACCATGATTATTAATTGAATTTAAATTCCAAATGGAGATATCATTTTATAAGGAAATATATTTTATTCGAATACGAGGTTAAAAGCGTCCAAATACTTTAGGACACCCTTATTTGTTTTCAAAATATATTTCCAACATAAAAGGTTTTTCCATGCATGATTGTTTATTGTCTTTTCAATTTTAAGTTCAAACATATAAGGCTCTAATCAATTTAATTATTTAAGACTAAGAAAATATTATTGACTTAAAGATTTCTATGAGATAACACCCAATGAATTGGGCACTATTCATATTGAAATCCATAAATCAAATAATATCTCTATTCAATGTGTTATTCTAATTATTTAGAGTGATAAGCCTAATCAAAGCTCTAATTAACTAACTAGGTCATTATCAAGTTCTAAATTATAGTAAATACTAAATGTTCCATTTTAGAGCCATGTTGGAATAACATCTCAATACATTGAGACATTACCCAAATTTGAACTCTAAAATTTTCCATTTAATATTTACTAATTTGCTATAATTATCTCCTTAATTAATTATTTAATCTTAATTAAAGAACCTAAAATATTAAGGCTCTAATTAATTAATTAAGCTAAGTGTTTAAATTGTCTAACAAATTAAACTACATGTCAATTTAAATTATGCATACAATCAAACAATTAAATTAATTTAAATAAATTAAAACTGGAAGAGGACTAAATTGAATTGAATTGAAAGCAAGGGAGCCAATTTACAAAGGTTTAGTGACCGAAATGAAATGTTTACAAAAAAAAGCTAAAACTGCGAGAAATAAAAGTAGGGCTCAGAGCCTTTTTTGACCCGACCCGTGAAACGCAGACTCACCCAAACCCGATTCCCAAAACTGCACCATTTTGACTCACTATAAAAGGCCCTCACTTTTAGATCAAATCCTCCTTTTTTTTGTTTAGTGTTCACTCATTTCCAACCGAGCCTCTCTCTCTCTACCCAATCGCACTCCCAAAACTCTCTGAAAAAAAACTTCAAACCCAGAAAACCCCTCACTTTTAGATCAAATCCTCCTTTTTTTTGTTTAGTGTTCATCATCGTTCTTAATGAACGTAATGAACATCAAAACTTCCAGCAACATTCCGCCTCAAGCTTCTCCGCTTGACCTTCCTCGACCATTCACCGGCCACCGCACCTAAACTCTGACCACCGTTCTCCTCTGGCCACCGTTCTCCTCTGGCTGGAACCCTAAAAATCTTAATTTTTTCAATTTTCACCTAAAAACCTATATCTAATCCTGGTTCGTTAGAACCACCCCTCTTCCCCAGCCTAAGCTACCTACCCGTAATCACCTCTTCAACTCCACCATTTCGTGAACCACTCTGACCATCACAGATAAGATTCCCGACCACTGTCTCTCTTTTATTATTTTTCTGTTTCTATTTTCTTTTATATTTTCCTATATCTAATGTTTTTGCATGTGTCTTTTGCAGAAAATGAAAAGAGCGGAGGAAATATACCTCCGATGATGGTGACAGGTTTGTTGCATGGCGGCCGACGCTTTTCCAGCGTCAGTTTGCATTCCCGACGGTGGTTCAGACTCCTTAAGGTGGTTTGACTTCCCGACGATGTTTTGATTTCTGGCAATTCAGCTTCAGGCGACTGTTCGTGCTCTCAGCATTTCGGCTTTAGACGACCGTTCATCTCTGGTAGCTCAGTTTCGACAACTCTTTCTTTTCTCGATGTCGGTTCAGCTCTTGAGGGGTAAAGCTCTCTCTCTTCTTTTATTATTTTTAATTATGATAATTATTAGTGGGTAATTATTGTTTTGACATTCTCTCTCTTGGGGTTTTTATAGATGATGCAAGCGTTGACGTCATGTGAGAGTTTGATCCATGTGAAAGGGCAATAGACCAACCAAAGACTGCCACGTGTCCTATCTTGGGCGGGAATTTTGGGCTATTTGAACATTTTGTGTTTCTTTAACTGTATATGTGTGCTTGTTGGGTGAAAATGAGCTATTGAAACTGAAAAATGGGCCTTTTAATTTGTATCTTGGGCCTTTGTGATTGTAAAAGGGATTTATATATATAAATGGACATTGCATTATTTTTTGGATATTTTGGACCCCCTTTTATTTATTTATTTGGGATTTATTTATATAGTATATATGGGTACCCGGGTAAAAATTGGGTATTACAGTCGGTGTTGCAGCTAGATCAAAATTTTAACCTTTAGACCTTGCCTCTTCGTCAGTATTGAAGCTTGGTTAAATTCTGGTCTTGCCTCCTCGTTGGTGTTGTAGCTAGACCAAATATGTCAAAATTTCGATCCCGCCTCTTCGTCGGTGTTGTAGTTGGATCAAAATTGTCAACCTAAGATCCCGTCTCTTCGTCAGTATTGTAGCTGAGTCAAACTTTACTAACTCCTAGTCATACCTTTTCGTCAATGTTGTAGTTGGACCAGATGTGTTAAAATTCAGATCATGCCTCTACGTCAGAGTTGTAGCTTGATCAGAATCGAACTCTCAGATCCTGCTTTTTCGTTAGTGCTGTAGCGGATCAAACATTCAGATCATGTCTCTTCGTCAGAGTTGTAGCTTGATCAGAATCGAACTTTTAGATCTTGCTTCTTCGTCAGTGTTGTAGCAGATCAAACTCCCAGATTATGACTTTTCGTCAGAGTTGTAGCTTGATCAGAATTTTCTCTAGATCCCGCCTCTTCGTAAGTATTATAGCAGATCAACCTTTTTTAAGATTTTGCCTCTCTTAGAGTAGATTACCCAAATATATAGATTCTACTTCTCCAAGATTGGGCAGAGTATATGAACCATCTTATCATCAAACTTTTAATTTTAAAAGAAAAAAGAAATAAAAAGAAAATTTTTTCAGATCTTTCCTCTTCTTCAGCGTTTCAGCTGGACCAAATATTTGAACCTTCATCATTCGATCCTACCTCTTCGTCAGTGTTGTAGCTAGATCAAATATCAGAACCTTCATCATTCAATCTTGCCTCTTCGACAGTATTGCAGCTGGATCAAATATCAGAACCTTCACCCTTCGATCCTATCTCCTCGTCAGTGTTGTAGCTGGATCAAATGTCAGAACATTCATCCTTTAATCCTTTCTTTTCGTCAATGTTGCAGTTGGATCTAGTTTCGTAGACCTCGCCTCTTCGCCAGTGTTGCAGCTGGGTCAAATTTTCTCTAGGTATTGCATCGCCACCAGAGTTGTAGCAAGCTAAACTCATTTTGTCTCCTTCAACGGATCACCATGAAGATTTTGTCTCCTCCAATGGATCACCCTAGGTTGAAGATTTTGACTCCTCCGACAGATTACCCCAGGTCGAAGATTTGCTTCATCAACAGATCCTTCATTTTGAAGATTTTTCCTACAAGAGCGATCGAGCAAATCAAGTAAAACGAAAGAAGAAGAGCCATGACGAGAAAGAACAAGCCCAACTAGACCGGACAAAATGAGTTCCTTTTTTGTCTTTGCTTCATTGTCGTTATACAACAATAAGCAAAGAGGGGCAGCTGTAGTAACCCATTTAGTCCAGGCCACTCAAGCCCATTACATATATTATAACCCAAATGCACCCATTAAACCTAGATAACCCAATAACCCATTACAATTAACCCAAAACCACAGTCCAATATCCAAAATAACCTAAATACCCAAACTAACCCTAAACCTAAAATGATAACCTAAACTTCTTCCTTATCCCAAGCTGCCATTGTCTCCATGACCCTTCATCTTCCCAGGTGCATGCAAGCCACACGCCGACCCTTCAGCTACCGTGGCTTGCACGCACGCCACCACTGACCTCCACCGCCCAAGACTGCTCCACCGCTTCAAGCCTGCCAAAAAGGAAAAGAGGATGCCATTTTAGATTTGAAAAGATTAGATTTTTACTTATTTTATTATAAAAATTTCGGTTATAAAAACCGAAATTAAACTTGTAATTAGGTTTTTTTAGAATAAGAAAACTTCCCCAAATTCGAACAAAGAATACCAAACAAAGAGAGCATATTTGAAAATACAAAAAAGAGAACATCGAAGCAAAAGGTAAAAATATATATGTGAGCAAGAAAAACTAAAAGGTTTTTTGTAGATCTACAAAAATATAAGGATTTTTAGAAGAAAATAAGGGCAGATTAGTGTTGAGGGAGAAAAAAACCAACCTTTTGGACCTATTTTGCATGTTGTCCGGCCACCGTGGAAGGCGAGCGGCGGCGTGCGGCAACAGGAGCAGCGGCTCTGGGCGGCTCTTGATATCCGGCTGAGGAAGATGAAGAGGGGATTGAGAGCATTCTAGAATTTTTTTGGAATCAATTATCCAAATAAATTTTTTTGGATGGAAAGTGGTATATAAAGGCCAAGCAAAACGATGTCGTTTTGTCCCTGGTTAACCCGCGCCTCAACCCGACCCGAAGCCCAGGACCCACACGTTTTTGCTAAAGGGGAGAATTGCATGTCCGGTCCCTTCATTTTGTATCCTTCACATTTTGGCCTTTTAGTTTCGTTCCCCTATCATTTCGGTCACTGTTTTAATTTCAATTTTTCTATTACTATTATTATCATTATATTTAATTATAATTATTATTGTTATTTTTATTTTCAATATTTTGTACATATATATAAGTATATTACATACCATCGCTATTATATATTAAATAATAATAATTATTATAATTATGATTATATATTATATCGTTATTTCTATTTATTATATTACATTTAATTACTAATGATGTGTTATTATTGTTAAAGATATTATATATTATTATTACATTATTATTACTACTACTGTTACTATTTACGAAAAGTATACATATATATATTCGTATATACTTTATATGTTTCTTAATTTTAAATTAAAAATGTTTTAGGGATTATCGTGAAAAACGTATGTCGTACGTAAGAGGTGTCGCTTTCCGTTAGTCCCTACTATAAAATATCATTTTTTTATTACAAATTATGATTTTTAAAAATAGGATCTCTCCATTCAGAATCTAACGGGAATTATGCTCCGGATGTAGGGGTGTAAATTCCTTTCATACAAAAATATTCTTTTAAAATATTTTAAGGGATCACAAATTTTAAATTAAATTCGAATTCTTAATTTTCATCATTTTAAACAATATGTAATCGAACATGTACCAATTTTGGGCGTTGTGGGGGTGCTCACCCTTCCTCACACGTAACTGACTCCCGAACCTATTTTTTCTGGTTTTCGCAGACCAAATTCGTTGTTTTAATAAAATCACAAAAACATTTTTTATTAAAATAACCGGGTTTTCAGGTGATCTAATATCACCTAAATTAAAAAAGATTGGTGGCGACTCCCGTTATTACAATTATGATAATTTAAAATTTCTAGGGATGCGACTTTTTCCCTAACACTCCTTGGTCCATCTCTGAATAAAAAATATGTCCAATTCGGAACACTCTTGTATTTTCCATTTAATAATTTACCGTGGTAATATGCAAATCACTTATTTTACCAAGACAAAGTTTACATCTTGTTGATAAAAAAACCGTTTACATCTTGAAATCAAGATTTCTACTCATTCTTTCAAGTTTCCCCCCAATATGAAACACACGCCCATTTGAACGTACTAGGTTGGGATGAAACACCATGACCAAACACTAGAATTTTAACAAATATATTTTAAGGGTTATATTTTGATACACAATGTAAATTTTTTTTACAAAACCCTTTATATTTAGGCTATAAATCTAAAATTTAAATTCCTAGCCCTAACACCCTAAACCTCTAAATTCTAATCATAAACCTTAAATTCTACACCTTATCCTAAACCCTAACCGAAAATCTTAAACCCTAAAATTAAAAGGCTTCTGTATTAAAGTATTTTTCATATTTTAAATTTTTTAACAATTAATAAATATTATTTATGTCAATGCATTAATTATTAAAATATTTTTTTATATTTTTTGAGATTAAATAAATTGTATTTATCATTGAATAATAATATTTTAAATAATATAATAGTATAATACTAGATAATATTTTTACAAAACGGTAATAAATAGTCTTAACTGTATTAATAATTTGTTATATATTATTAAAATAAGAATATACATTATATATTATTATAACATAACCGTATATAGTTAATAATATTAAAATAATAATATAAATATTTTATTATTTTAAATATTTTTAAAATTAAAATTACTGAAAATATAACATATCTAACTCGATTTAAATTAAGTTTTGATCTAAAAATCGTACATACTACTTTTAAAAAAATCGTTCATACTTATAATGAGTAATTCTCTGAAAATTATTTTACGCTTTTGAAAAGGATAAAAGCAATTTATTGGAAAATGACTCTATTTTCTTTTGACTTATAATATTTTTTGAACTTGAAACCGAACAACTTTATTAATAAACAAAAAAAATAAGAACAAATTCTTTTAAAGGTTTCAAAATATTAAAAAAATAAAAAAATGACAAATCAAAAAAAAACTAAAGGGTTGCTCCAGTCAAATTAGACACTTCCTCTTTGTACCACAGTAAAATTTTGAAGTTCATATAGGAAGGGTTTTTCAAAACATGAACTAGATGAAATCCCCACTAAAAATTTGCAAATACCTTTCGTCTCGGTTCTAAAGGTGTCGATCCGCCCCACTTCTGATTACATCGTCAAACAACCAAAAAAGGCGATGAAACTATCCATGACCACTGAAAAATACAAAAAAAAAACAAACGTTGTGAGGAAAATTATACGAGCATCAAGTGGCCGAAAAGGTATTCAGGAAACGTATTATGAGAAAGAGACGTGTCATACAACAAAGACATGCCATAAAGGTAAAGAAGACGTGCCATAAAGGCAGAGAAAAACAAGCACAACAAGATATACGAAAATGAGAGAACCAAAACATAAAATTTTATTGAAAATTAGAGGTGTAATCACTCATTTTTGTTTGGGTTGTATAATATCATAATAGTATTGCTACTTAATATAATAGTATAATATTAAACATATGTATATAAAGTAAAAGTAAAAATATATAATTAAAAAAAGAAAGAAAAAGCAAAAAAATAAAAAAAAGTAAAAAAAAAGAAAAGAAAAGAAAGGAGCTCCACGTTTCCCCTTCCCTCGCAATTTGCTTATAAAAGGTGGGGAGGGGAGGCAGATCGAAAAAGCGCCAAAAAAATGCGGGGAGGCAGCCCGAGCACGGCTTGCCAAGGGTCAGGAGCAGTGTTCCCAGCTCTAGTTGGCTCGATCTAGTATTTGATTGGAGGTTCTTTTTGTGGTTCGATCTAGTTAATTTTTGGGTTATGATAAGAGGGCATGAAGATCTTGGTAGGGGTCAGTCGAAGTTCACCATTCGAGTTTTCAGTGGGATAAAATTTGATCTGTATTTTTTTTAATATTGGTTTAGATATAGAATAATATATAATTTCGTTGATTATATTTTGATTATTAGCATGTTTTTATAATATAGATATATTTTGTATGTCATGTTAGATTTAGTTTTTAAGGTCTTAGTATTTAGTTAGGAGTGGCATCCTGGTCTTCAGATGTCAGCTCTTTTGGTACTGCAGATCGTGAGTTTTTTATGCTTTTGAATTAATGTCATGTTCATGCATTTTATTTTGTTGCATATAGTATTAGGCCATCATCCCGGTATTCTAGTAGGAGTGTTATCCCGGTCTCCGGGTGTCATCTCCTTTGGTACCGTGGATATAGAGACAAATTTAATATTGTCATGCATACATGCATTCTTAGGAATTAAAATTAAATTAAATTAAATTGAATTTTTATTTTTCTTAATAATTACGATACGAACCCTTAGGTACCAATTTTGGGCATTGTGGGGGTGCTAATCCTTCCCCACACGTAATCGACCCCTGAACCCTTTTTAAGTCTCTGGTTTACTTTTTTCGGTATCTGGTCTACCTTATCCAAATGACCAGTGGTGACTCCAAGTCTTATTTTAAAAATACGAGCTTTTCAAGAATTTCCCTTTGATCAAATTTTTATAAAAAGTGGGACACTTCGAATTTTTTAGTCGCTACAACATGATAACTCTACTGGGGAATTTTTTTTGTTTTTACAAAATAGAGAGTCAAGCCTTAGTTGGGTACGTATCACAATTATTAAGAAAAATTTAAATTCAATTTAATTTAAATTTTAATCCCTAACCTTGTTTGTTTACCGCATTTATATGCACGATGTTTGTTATATTTGTCATCATACATGAACTTTCTTCCCGAGCTCCGTCCGTATTAAGTGGGAGTGATTACTTCACCTCGTGGGGTATTCATCTCCGTATGGTGTTGTAATTCGCTTCTGGGATTCAGTCCTTATATTTCATGGGGTTCACACCCCCGTATGGTATATGGGTCGTATCCCCTCGAATCGATGTCCTAGTGACAATTCAGGCACCCTTTACTTTAGAACCTAACTCCATATAATGAACCATAGAGCTCACCTTTTAGAGCTATGCTGATACTCTGTCCGTTTAACGGTAACCCTTTTAGGTCTTGTTTGATATTTACATGCTTTTATTTACCATACAAGTACTGTTAATTACTTTAATTTATTTACTTTATTTTCGATATTAAATTTATTTATTTTAATTTACTTATCTGATTACACACCGTACTGACTTTTTTCTTTTTTTTCTTTCCTTTTTTTCATATTTATTTTTGCATGCCATACCATACATGGGTGTTAATAGAATAGTCCAATTTAGATGACATCCGAGATGAGAGAGAAGTCTATGATACCAATAGCGATAATGCTATCGTATTGGGTTGGGTCGAATGAAGACAAATGAAGAAAGAAGACAGTTCGACAGTGAAACATGTGTCGTAGGTAGAAACGACATATTTTGGATGTAAAGACGGATCCCTATTGAAGCCAGTGGAGGCCACGACCCCCCAAAATTTGAGAATTTTACATTTAGCCCCTTTAAGAAATTTTAGAAATTTTAATTTGACCTTTCCAAATTTTTTAAAATTATTATTATATTTCGGAAGTTTTAAAATAAATTTCAATCAAATCCCTTTTTATTTTATTTAAAAAAATGAGGGCCTTGATAAGTTTCGATTTTCCCCTAGAAATTTTAGTTTAACTCTTACATTTTATAAATTTTAAGTTAAACCATTCAAAACCTTTGGGAATTTTAATTTAAGCCTCCAAATTTTCAAAATTTTTAAATAAACCCCTTCAAACTGGATCGTCAAGATCTGCTCTTGAAGAAGTGACTTCTCCGTATTCTGCCTGCACAAGTTGGTGATCTTCCCAAAAGCCCCGAGATACGACTACACTATCACAAACTTTTTGAGCCATAGAAGAAGCGAACAGTGAGATCGCCTCTCATTCCAGAAGTAACGTTGAGACATAGAGCGCGAGCCTTGTTTCACGAAGTCGAGATATCAAGATGAAAAGCTAATCATTATTTGTAATTCATTATTATAGCTTCTTGTAATTAGACATCTTCTCCGTTAAATGAATGCCTTTCTAAGGTCTGTTTGAGAATCAACATCTTCATCCGCATTCATCATCGCAATTATGGCATTTACCATACTGACACAATTTCCTTTTGTGTTTGTTATCATTTTTTCTTATTTTTTTGCATTACATTCTCATGGCATAAAATGAGGTATTAATTTTCGTAAGTGACCATCGTTGTAGAGGGCAATTATAACAAATAAAAGATCTCGTGATCAGATAGAGCAGACAAATTTCGAATGTTGTCCTAAGAGTACACCGAAGATTAGAGAGGGTGGATCATCCGAAGAGTTTGAGCCAGACAAGGTAACTGATACTCATGTTGGGATAATGATATGAAGATTGTTGTTACCCAAACGCGTAAAGTGGCTTAACAAGTAGCGGATATGGTCGATGCAGCAATGCAATTGAGTTAGAATATTAATCCGACACTATACCAAGAGGGAAAAACTGACTCGATTGTTGGACGAAGTCAAGAAATTAGGGCTCATCAATACTTGTAAAGCTTAGAAAAGCAGCATATGATGTAATGAGCCTTTTTGTCCAATGCAAGTCTTCTATGATGAGCACTTTGCGATCAATACCTCATTAAATTTATATTTACATTTCACTTCAAATCATAGGTGTTGATTTGAAAATTATTCTATATTAGGAGATCTTTATAATGGTTGAGATATTCTGTAATATATAGTGTTTGATAATGTTACGGTCTAGGATGATCCGAGAAGAAGCAAATAGAGAGGAGACAAAGTTGGAGCACCAAGTACACACTTTACTCTAGGAAATCAAGATACTAGGAAGAATGATTATTATCAAACTTTTGTAAAAAAATATCTTCTCTTGATAAAAGTCTTCCTAAAAGATTATTTGAGAATCAACACCTCATTTGTATTCATTCTTGCATTTTTTTACTATTGTTATGCTTTATACTTTTTTGTACATTGCTTCACCTGACATACATCATGAAATCCTGTTTTTCATAAAGCATTCATAACAATTGCATCTTTGCATCACCATAGAATCATGTACATACACCGCATTTGCATAAATACACTTAATAGAAAGTAGTTTTGCATCATTACTCAGAAACATTTTCTAAAATTCATACTTCTATGAGGATATATCTTTCCAAAATATGAATTTTCCCCAATTTAATTCTTTTATAGGGACATTTAAAAAAATATGAATTTCTTAATTCAACATTTTTACAATGACTCTTTTTTCTTAACGATG
Organism: Hibiscus mutabilis; assembly: GCA_019671005.1. Classification (NCBI taxonomy): domain Eukaryota; kingdom Viridiplantae; phylum Streptophyta; class Magnoliopsida; order Malvales; family Malvaceae; genus Hibiscus; species Hibiscus mutabilis. The sequence goes on along the minus strand of CM033714.1, from coordinate 16,073,446 downwards.
TTTTGCAAAAAAAAAAAATAAATCAAAATGAGATCTTTTCCTCGATCCTTTCACAAGGGCCCCTTACTTTTTTTTAAAAAAAGGAATTTCTTAATTTTATCATTTTACAAGGATTTTTTAAAAGAATCTCATGATTCTATAATTTCTTAAAGATATTTTAAAATTCTTTCATTCTTTTAAAGATAAAAAAGAAAGATTTTTGTAATTATTTGTGGGTTTTCATGGTAGCAAAACTGGAGAAATCGCCCAAGATAATAGAGGGTATTGATGCCTTGGATGCAAGAGAGATCTGTTTGGCCCTTTACCCATTAGGGGCAATGGCATTCTACCAGAAAGTGTTAGTCGTAACTAGAAGAAATCAAGAGATTGGTTGGCAATAAAGTCCCGACAAGAGTTAATCCAGCAATGGAAGGTAAAAGAAATGGGGAAAGCTTACACTGCGCTGAAAGGTCCGAATAACTTGAAAGTCCATATGCTTGGGTTTCCCATCTTTTCTTTTTACAAAGAAGACCAACAGAAATGTTGGCGTAACGTACTTAAACACGATAAAGATTAAGACAATGAATAATTCAAATGTCCATCAAAAATCCATTTTTTACGAATGGTCAAAGAAAAATAAATCCTTTGGAAAAATCCAATGTCATAATTGGTATAAATTGATTGTACCCAGGGGAATGGTACAACTAGCCCAGAGCAAACGGCTAACGGTAAAGGCAACTCAAAACATGTGATCCCTGTGCATTTGGGAAAATTGCAAAAGAAATCTATGAGCTAAGTTATAGATTTTTTTTCCAAATCAAATGTCAAAGTGTGCTTATTTTTGTCATAATGAAAATTTCATTTTTACATTCTTTGATTCTTTAAACATTTCATTCATTGTTATGAGGTAGTTTTTGTTCTCTCATACACATATTTGTGAAAAGGACATGCATATATATATATATATCATTTTTATTGGGACATTAAATCTCAATTGCAAGAGTATCTTTGATTCAAATCAAAAGATCAATTCCAAGCTGCTTTTGTTTAGAAGGAATTGAATGTTGTGATGATATTGCAAATGTGAGCCTCTGATAATCTATTTAGATCAACGGGGGAACAAAACAAGTGTTCAGGTAATAGGCAGATCCCATTTAGCAAATTTTCATCTCAGTCATTTATCGTTTAAGATCCTTGAATCGTGTGTTGACCCTAAACTTCTACCCCTGAAGACTTTCTCTAGATGTCTATGAATGAGACAAATGACATTCTTTCATTTTCCAAGGAGGAAGAATTGAGACGACATACATTGGATACAAAGACCGAAGAATCATTAAAAATGGTTGAAGGAAAATTTATGTTCAAAGAGACAGCCAAGCAAAGTAGAAAGTTTCCAACATCAAAGCTGAAGTCATCAAGAATAAGAGCACTAAGCTAAACAGTGTAATAAAGAGAAAGCAATAGATACACATGTGAAAATCTCCATTCAATTTAGAAGAAATGTGGAGAATTGATTAATCTCAAGCGGAAACATGCATCAATACTGGTCAGGATACAATATAGTTCAAAGATACAAATTTTAGGCTGAAAACCCAAAAGAGAAGAAAAAAGAAAAAGAAAAAGAATATTTTATACGATCACACCCAGATCAAGTAATGCAAGAATAAATTTTTAATTGGAGGAAGAACTAGATACTTTTATGCACGTGTACATCCAACTAAACCCAAAAATGGGAAGTCTAAAGTGATCCAAAGAAATAGAGAAAAGGATATTTCCTCAGAGCGTATCCCTCAGAGATTTTCTCCATTCAAAGGAATCTCAATTTTGAAGTGACTTGAAGGATCAATCAAGATGCAAGATGGTCCAAAGTTACAAAAGAAGGAAATGAACTCTTGGGTGAAAACCTAAAAATGGGCAGTCTAGAGCGATCTAAAAGAATGAAAAAGAAAAGGAGAGAAAGTTTTGTATGAGCATATTCAGGTCAAACAAATACAGAAATGTGGTTTCACTTAGCTGTGACCCATGGCCTACACTATGAGCCCTCAAAGACCATTATGGTCATACTTGGATATCTAAATTGGGTGAGTCTGTCTTTAGATTATATTCCGCCTATAAAGGGTTAACCTTTATTCAAGGAACGTCAAACTTCAAATGCCTGATCGACACCCAAATGAGGGAAGGATGGGGCATGGTGAGTTAGTGAGATTAAGAGAGCCACCTAAAATGGGTTAGAATTTAGGTGTGAGAATCGTTCTTCTCAGAAACCTAATAGATTGGAAGAAGCTACACATGTGCACATATTGTCACAAATGTGCTATTGCATTTGATATTTTAGGGGCCGAACATTAGTTTTCAAAAAATGTTTGTCATTTACTCCGATTTTGATTTTGTTCCAAACATTAGTTTTTTTAAAAAATGTTTGTCATTTTTTCTTCAAATTTCAATTTATCATTTTCTTCAAACATCAGTTTAAAAAATGTCTGGCATTTTTTATTCAAATTTTGATTTTTTAAAGATATTTCTATTCTTTTTTCCAAACATTAGTTTTCAAAATATTTAGTATTCTCTCTAAGTTTTATTTTCAAAATTACTGCCATATTTTCAAAACAATTGCATTTTTTGCATTACTTTATAATGAGAATTAAAACATAGGGACCAAGAGTTGATTCCCACCGATATGTTGCAAGAAGATTGAATTTAAGGATGAGTTCATGGAGCGAATGCATTTTTCTCACCCCGATGTTGAAATAGACAATGACTCTACATGTTGGGTCAAAAACAAAAAAATAGTTGAGCCTAAGACTGAATGAGGGAAATGAGATGATGAAAGTCCCTATATAAGAGCAGTATAAAGACGAGAAGAAAGATTTGAAGAATGGGTAGTGGCCCTGAAGAATAAGAAGAGAGAGGTACCCGTACAAAAGGGTTAAAAGCATATTTAATGATTACCAATTATTTAGTCTGCAGCTCTAGGTTAAAGAAGTGGGTCTTATTCAAGATGAATATTGGTAGCCATGTTGGCGTGAATCCAGATTTTAAGATTTTCGATTGGTATCTTGTTGGCGTGAATCTAGATTAAGAGATATTTTGGTAACCAGGATGGCGCGAATCTAAATCTTAAGTTCTTCGGGCCACCAGTAAGTTCTTCAAGAATGATGATAAGTCCTTCGGGCCACTGGTAAGTCCTTCAGGCATGGTGATAAGACCTTCGGGCCATCAGTAAAACCTTTGGGCATGATGTCAAGCTTTCTTTTTGATGTCGAGACTAGTACAAATCGGGACATTGAAGAATTAAAAGCTTGAAGATTGGCCGAGGAAAATCGAAAAGTTCCAGAAGAACTTGTGATTCCAAGGCGTTAGACAGAAGCAGTGGAAATTTCACGGTACTCGCGTCATAAGAAAACGGGGTACCATTTTCAAAGACAATGGTTCTATATAGAGAGAACCCGTATTTTGAAGACTTTCAGAGTGAAAAGCTCTATATAGGAAGAACTTGTAGCTCTAAGATTTCGAAGTGAAAGGTTCTATATAGGAAGAACCCGTAGCTCCAAGACTTCAAAGTGAAGAGTTTTATATAGGAAAATCTCATAGCTTCAGGATTTCAAGGCGAAAAGTTCTATATAGGAAGAACTTGTAGCTCGAAGAATCCACATAAAGGAAGTGAAAGGTTCTATATAGGAAGAACCCGTAGCTCCAAGACTTCAAAGAGAAGAGTTTTATATAGGAAAAACTTGTAGCTTCAGGATTTCAAGGCGATAAGTTCTATATATGAAGAACTTGTAGCTCGAAGAATCCACCTAGAGAAAGCGAAAGGTTCTATATAGGAAGAACCTGTAGATCAAAAGATTTTGAAGCAAAAGATTTCATATAGGAGAAACTAATGCTTCAGGATTTCAAGATTAGAAGTTCTATATAGGGAGAACTCTCGGTTTGAAGAATCCACTTAGGATGCAAAAGGTTCTATATAAGGAAAGCCTGCAGCATTGATAGTTGAAAGCGAAAAGTTCTATATAGGAAGGACTTGCAGCCCAAAGACTTTACCAAGGACAAGCCAAAATTCTATATAGGGAGAATTTGCTTTTCCAAGGAGCCAATCAGAAGAAGAAAGAACAGTTATATATAGGAAGAACTTTTAACCTCAATTTTTTAATTTGAAGATTTTGTCTTCTCCAACGGATCCCCCGTTCTGAAGATTAAAGAGTTGACCGAGTAAGATACGAAAGTTCCAGAAGAACCTGTGATTCCGAAGCCAATGACAAAGAGAAAGGGAAAAATGAGTGCTTTTGATCTTTGCTTTGTTCTCGTTTCACAAGAACAAGCAAAGAGGGGCAACTGTAATCACTCATTTTTGTCTGGGTTGTATAATATCATAGTAGTATTGCTACTTAATATAATAATATAATATTAAACATATGTATATAAAATAAAAGTAAATATATATATAATTAAAAAATGGAAGAAAAAGCAACAAAAAATTAAAAAAGTAAAAAAAAAGAGAAAGGAGTAGAGCACAAGGCTCCACGTTTCCCCTTCTCCCCTCAATTTGCCTATAAAAGGCGGGGAGGCAGCCAGGAAAATCGAAAAAGCCCCAAAAAATGTGGGGAGGCAGCCCAAGCACGGCTTGTCAAGGGCCGGGAGCAGTATCCGATCGGGAGTTCTTTTTGTGGTCCGATCTAGTTAATTTTTGGGTTATGATAAAAGGGCATGGAGATCTTGGTAGGGGCCGATCGAAGTTCATCATTCGAGCTTTTAGTGGGGTAAAATTCGATCCTTATTTTTTTAATGTTGGTTTAGATATAAGATAATATATAATTTCGTTGATTATATTGTGATTATTAGCATGTTTTTATAATATAGATATATTTTGTATGACATGTTAGATTTAGTTTTTGAGGTCTTGGTATTTAGTTAGGAGTGGCATCCCGATCTTCGGATGTTAGCTTTTTTGCTACCGCAGATCGTGAGTTGTTTATGCTTTTGAATTAATGCCATGTTCATGCATTTTATTTTGTTACATATAGTATTAGGCCATCATCCCAGTATTCTAGTGGGAGTGTTATCTCGGTCTCCGGGTGTCATCTCCTATGGTACCGTGGATGTAGAGGCAAATTTAATATTGTCATGCATACATGCATTTTTAGGAATTAAAATTAAATTAAATTTTTATTTTTCTTAAAAATTGCGATACGAACCCTTAGGTGTCAATTTTGGGCGTTGTGGGGTGCTAATCCTTCCCCACACGTAACCGACTCCTGAACCCTTTTTAAGTCTCTGGTTTACTTTTTTCTAGTGTCTGGTCTATCTTATCCAAATGACCGGTGGCGACTCCAAGCCTTATTTTAAAAATACAAGTTTTTTTAAGAATTTCCCCTTTGATCAAATTTTTATAAAAAGTTGGACACTTTGGATTTTTTAGTCGCTACAAGGGGAAAATTAAAAAAGTAAAAATCAAAGCAAGAAATAAGAAATTATGAAGAAGATAAAATATCGACGATCGATGAACAACACTAAAATTAATGTCGTCTCCGATGACCAAAACAAAATAAGAAAAAGAAGATAAAGAACTGAGTTGGGAAAAAACCTAGCGGCTAGTATTTTGAGTTGGGAGAAGTTTTTTTTTATAATATTATTGATGGATCTAAAGTATAGAACAAAGACATGAATATAGTATTTTTTTGAATAGTCATAAAATGATTATAAGATAATATCTGTTCATACATATTTTTAACATTTTGACAATGCACATACTTTACAGGCAAAACGATTTGAATTCGGGTCTCATAGGATGAGTATTATCCGTTTTTCTACCGAGACCACTTGTTGAGTTCAAAGACATGAATATTTATTAAAGATTAATAATTTTTTGGTAAATTTTTCTCTTTAGAAGAGAGAAAAGCGGATAGTCTCGAATCCAAAAATGAATGTTAATTAGAATTAGAGTGATGTATTTTATCATTGTACCACATGTTCAATTAATTGGATAAATATTTTGTTTAAGAATATGTAATAAATATAAAGGTTAAATGTTAAAATTAGGGGTTAATCTTCTAGAGGTTGCTCATATAAGGAACTGGCCTTTCAAAATAGTAAGATAAGATGTCTATCTTTTTAAATTGGATTAAATACAAGATTATGCTATGCACACTCAAGATTAATTAAGACAAACGTCTAGATTCTAAATTGATCTCAAATATCAAACATTTGTTAATAATCTCTAGAGCATGTGTTAAAGTTCTCAGTTGGACACTCTTTCTTTCCCTTATGTTGTGGGTTCAAGAGCAAAATTTCTCTTCCCCTCTCTTAAATAGAAATTGTTCAAAAAAAAAAAAAACAAAAACAAATATCAAACATTCTAATTAATTTAAAGTTGCATCATTTAAATAATTCAAATATATAAATTATTTTATAAGTTCAAATATAATTACTAATAAACTATTTCTAAAACTCAATCGAAGGTTTTATATAATGTTTAAAAAATATTAATCGATCGACATAAATATATAATTTTTGCACAAATATAATATACTGTAATTAATTAAATGTCCAGCCAACCACAACTACATTTGACAATAGCAGAGTTGAAGACAGATTAGGAGGTGAACTAACAAACCAAAAATTGGTCCATATTCATTTGTCTCAGCAAGAGTCGGAGCACCCCCCACGGATTTTGGTATATAAACTCAGCACCAGCCTTCGTTTCCTCACTTCCAATCATTCTTTGTTTCAAACATTAGCAAGAATTACTAGAAATGGCATCTCTCAGTTATCTCATCTTGGCCTTGTTTGCGGCACTGATGTTTTCCAGCATTGATGTCGGCCTAGCAGCTCGCCGTCTTCAGCAGTTACCGCCCATTCCGACTTTGCCAACAACAGGGCTGCCGCAGCCTACAATACCGGCTTTACCAACACTGCCAAAGCCTGGTTCGCTACCGCCACTTCCTAGCATTCCCAACTTTCCTACTGCCCCAAAGGTTACTCTGCCACCAATGCCGAGCTTCCCTTCGATTCCGACGACTTTTCCCTCCATTCCTTTCCTCTCTCCACCGCCATCAACTACCAGTCCTTGAGAATATATGGATACTTTCAGTGCTTCAACTTCCTTGCTTTTATTGTGGAGATGGTAGAGAGAGTTTCACTTCCTGTTGTTTTATGTTGACATTATTTTCATCTTGTATTACTATTTCTTGTACCTTGTGATTTCTATTATGGATATGGACTCTTGTCCATTTAATAATTTACAATGGTAAATCACATAACAGTCTACAAGGTTGGTCAAATACAACTTGACAAAGGAACCACAACAAACACCACAATCTACTTCATGAATGTCTCAATAGCTTAATGAATTGGACTAATTCGAGAATCCCGATTTGGAACCAACGAATGAGGGCCAGACTTCTTATTGTGGAAAGAGAATCCCACACAAGTTAAGGAGCATCGGATTCTCAAAGCGGAAGCTCTCCAACAGTTTAGATCTTTCTTGATACTCCTGTAATTCCATGAACACCATTAACCTGGTGCACGAACTAAATTCATAGTAGCATATTGTAGACATGCAAAAAGTATGTGCGATAGAAACCTTGAACTCTGAAGCATCACTATGCAGAGAGAAACCTTGAACTCTGAAGCATCACTATGCAGAGAACTTAATAGGGTGCTTAAGCCGTGTTCCAAAATGAAGAATCAAAGGAACAATATGAAGAGTTAAGCACCTTTTTCAAACGTTACGATGAACCAAAAGAGGAAACAAGCCTTTTCATCTATGGTTATGACGTTTTAACCCAAGAAGAAGACCAAAGGAAGACATCTTTAGCCAAGGGACGTAAAGACACCGAGGGTTGCAAAGAAGCAGTCCAAACAACAAGTCTTCTCATCAAAAGACATGCCGTTCCAAAGGAGACTTACCAAAGGACATGTTCACATTTCAAACCAAACCATGCAATCAATGAAGGATTCCAAGAGATTCACTCCTTTATCGATAGGAGAGATGAAGATGCTAAGGGGATTTATGCTTATTCGAAGAGAGAAGTTGAACAACGAAGGGTGAAAGATCTGCATTCGTTCATTCACACATCTACCTACTGCCTTTTCAAACCATTAGTCGATTTGGGGACAAATCGCTTCAAAGAAGGGGATGATAATATGATCCAAATCAGCAGTAATTTTCTCCATGATTTGTCCACACCATTGAAGTACTTCAAGACTGCTTCTAAGGGAGTTCTTCCTTACTTTATTTGTTATTACCTAATTTATGATTTATATAAACATATACATGCATTTACAACCTTTTCAAACCATGTTATATGATTTTCATAACATATAATCCACATCTTTATACTTAGTCAAAATCATGCATATGATATGTTTCACATTGTTACATTTTACTTAGCTTAGATTAAGTATTAAGTTGCATCTTATTAAACAGTTATCATATGGTAAAGTACTTATTACTTATGTGTTTTTCACAGCTCAAAGACATTATAAGGACCTCAGATTAGCTCAATGAGTTTAAGGACAGCTTGGAGCAGCTCAAGGACAAAGGAAAGCATCCTAAGGAAGCTCACAAGCTTAAAGACTGACTCACCTAGCTAAAGGCAACTCAAAAGAACTCAAATCAGCTTGCAAGTTTAGCTAGCTCATTCAGTTAGCTAGTTCAGCTCAATCCAACTCACTCCTAACTCGATCAGTTCAACTCATCTCCAGATATCACTCCCAGCTCAACATCCGAAGGTCACCTACCCTTCACCAAGCAACATGGCTGGACATCATTCACTTTGGGCGCCAAGATCATGGAGGGAAAGCAAGAGTGCACCAAAACAAAGAGTTACCACCCTTCATTGGCCAAATTCATGTCAGTCCAATTGTTTTCCATTTTCGAGTAGGACCCAAGCATAACTGGGGTGTGAAGTCTTCATAAAACTTATTCTCCTATCTCTTAGCTTTCCATCTCATGTTGAATCGCGTCAATCTGATATCGGGAGCTCGAGTTATGTCCAGATTACTGAAGGGTGTGCAAGCTGGAATTTCATACGAAAAGTTACAACATCCCTTGGAGGGAGACACCATTCAACCGAACTGTTAAGGAGGGAGGCACCACCAGCCGAACAGCCACCAAGGCCACCTATTCAAGGGGATATGTCCCTTCGGCTACACCCCTTAGTTTACTATAAATATGAGTTCAATTTTCATTTGTAAACATTCAACTTTTATCAATTAAATTTTATTTGTTTGTTTTCTCTCAAATTTAGTTCTTTTGAGAACTTTATCGACGATTCAAGCGTGCTTGTGGCGTCAATCCAATTTCCATTGATACTTGCATTTCCTAGTTTGTGTATAACTAGTGGGGTCAAGTCCGAGATTACCATCCCTTAAGAAGGCTTATAAGGTTCGGGGCACAGGTTTGAAATACCTTTGTTTCTTCCTTTCCATTATATTTTTCTACAACATTTCAATCATCATCCTTTACCATTTTAACCATCTTTCAAACCATTCTTTCCTACATCTATTTTTTTTTTACCATTCCCCATACTTTTTATCACCAAATTTCCATTAAACTTAAACAAGACTTCCACAACCAACTCTATTTCAATTATAACTTTCTTTAACCATTCTTTTGTAAGGATTTCTTGCTGCCTTCCAAAGGTCGGGACAATCAAAGTAGACGACCTGAACTTCAGGAACGATCCATGAGGTCTTAGGTTGCCTTACATCACACGCTTTGCATCCCGGTTTTGGAGGACCTTACAAGAGGCTTTGGGAACTCGAGTGCACCTAAGCACTGCTTTCCATCCTCAGACCAATGGTCAATCCGAAAAGGGTTATTCAGGTAACCTTATATCTCCATCGATTCGTGTGTATAAGTAGCCCATATGAATTCCGATTCTTCCTTGTAGTTTTTAGAAGATATGCTTTGAGCCTGTGTTATTTACTTCGGGAATATGTGGGAGAAATCCATTTGGTAGAATTTTCTTACAACAATAGCTACCAAGCCTCAATTCAAATGGCACTCTATAAAGCCCTTTACAGGAGAAGATGTAGGACCCCTCTCTGTTGGACCGAACTTGGTGAAGGTAAGGTGTTATGTCCTGACTTACTTCGAGAAACCGAAGAAAGGGTGACCATTATCCGTGATCGGCTCAAAGCTGCATTTGACTGACAGAAAGCTTATGATGATCTAAAAAGAAGGGACATTCAGTATGAGGTTGGCGAGAAAGCCTTTCTTAAGGTATCTCCATGGAAGAAGATCCTTCGTTTTGGCAAAAAAAGAAACTGAGTCCTCGTTTCATTGGCCCATTCAATGTGATCAGGAGAGTTGGACTAGTTGCCTACCGATTATCTCTTCTCGAAGAGCTAAGCCAAATTCATAATGTCTTTCATGTATATATCCTACGGAAGTACCAGTCAAATCCTTCCCATGTGATCTGGAGTCTGTGGAGATTTAGTCCAATCTGACGTTCGAGGAAGAACCTGTGCAGATCCTCACACGAGAAGTTAAAGGACTTCGTAATAAGTCTGTGCCCATAGTGAAAGTCCTTTGGAGAAGTAATTCAGTTGAAGAAGCAATGTGGGAACCAAAAGAGACAATGCAAAAGTAGTACCCTCATTTGTTCAATTAGAGTGAAAATTTAAGGACAAATTTTCTTAGGGGGGAGAGCTGTCATATGCCTAAAATCGTCCTAGTCGGAATTCGGTTCTGGTGACCAGAAATTTTGTATCGGATATGCTCGAAAATGTAATCTTTCAATACTTGTACCCAGTTTTGTAACAATGAAAGTTAATTGGTCTTGATTTAAGTTGTGGGGATCTTTTTGTAAGAAATTCAAAGCTGAGAATTTTGATTTTGAACTAGGTGTATCTGTACGGTTGGACCGGTATCGATACGGCTTGAACTAGGTGTTTCGATACAGCAAGATCTGTATCGATACGGCTTAACTGCCATAATGAACTTACCTATTTTAGCCTAGCCGTATTGATACGGCCATAAGATGTATCGATACGGGTCCCCTGTTCGAAGCTGTTTTAATATATAAATTGAAAGAAATTAAAAGTAAGGTGTTGAGTCACCTATTTGCTTGCCTCCCCTCACGTGAAAGTGATCAGAAAGGATGACTTAAGTCATCAAATTTTCAATTGGAAAAATGGTTTCTTAATGGGTTAAGCAAACCATTGCTTGGAGGAAACCCTCCTATTGGCTCATTAGGAGGTGGGGAAATCATTAGGGAGTTGGTCACTTAAAATGAATAGGAAAGATGTCCTCTTCCTTGTTTTGAAACTCCCCGAAAGCAAAACTCAGTTCTTGTCTTCCACCAAGCTAACACCACCATTGTTGTCTTCAACCTTAAGCAAGCACACACCTCCCTTATTGACTACCTTAGGTTCAAGCTTTCTTTGATTTGATCGATCGGGTATGTAAAAGCCCTCAGTCAATTGTTGAATTCCATGGATAATTGGAGTTTAATTTCAAATCGAAACTCTAAGCCTAATCTTTGAAATGAGTACTATATCGTTATAGTGATTATAATAATTCCTTAAGTTTCTTCCTAGTTCAAAAATTGGAAGGAAACAATCCGCCACCTTCAACAAAGTCTAGAAGCAAAGGAATCGAAATACGGGAATCCTAAAAGCTTCCGTGCACTAGGTTAGTGTAGCCGTGTCAAGGGATAGGAAATGTGCCATCCCGTTGCATTCGTTTTGTGTTATAATTTGCATTTTTGTTTAAGGGCTCAAGTAGAGCAAGCTTGTGTGGATGCTAATAGTAAGCATGGTAAGTTTATAACATGGATTAATATGTGTAAGTTCATATACAATACTTGAATTTTGCTATGTGTGAATTTGATATGGATATGCTATGTGGAGCTAAGGCTCAATTTGACGTCCGATATGATATGGCTTACGAGCACAAAGGTAATTTTATGTTGTGATATATGATCCGAAAGGTAAGAATTATAATGAAATATGTGACCTTGGACATTTGTGGACATTGGACACAATTGGCATGCCATAGGGTTATTTGAGCTCACCAAATAAGGTATTGGACTACGATCCGGGGCTACGGCCTATATGTGGTGAGATACAGTTGGTTTGTGTAAAGGATATTTTCTAAAGCTACAGTTCAAGGCTACGACCTACTTTTGATATTTGTGGTGTACAGGGGAATCCACGTATCCATTGGTTACCATGTCCAAGGAAATGATATTTTTATATGATTTATAAAGGCTACATGGAATCATGACTATTGATTTGAACATGATCTTACATGATTGATGCTATACAAATTGTTAACCAAGCATGCATATATGTCATTCATGTATCTGATAAATTTATTATGCATTTGTTATGACTACCTCACTAGGCTATGTAAGCCTAACATTCATGTGTCTCATGCATTTCAGGATCTTAAAGTTTTCGGGCTCCGATCGTGTGGTTGCGGTTGCAAGTCACCTCCACTAATCATATGTATGCTTAACTTTTGCTTTGAACTCCTAGGAAGGTGGCATATGGCTCAAACATGTCATGTTTGCATATTTTGATATGTGTATGATAGCCTAATAGTGTCTAAGTATTAAATGTGAAAGTTGGTATGTTTTGATTTGGTAAAACTAGTCAAAATGAGCTTAAAGGCACCAAAAGGTAAAACCCTAGTAAATGAATTCGAAATGCCCTAAAAATATGTATGCTATTAAAAATATGAATATTAGACTTGTTGGTAAAATTTGGTTAAGTTTGGACAACGTTCAACAGATCAAATTTATTAAAAACCAGCTAAAATCTGCCATTACAAGTCAGACATATCGATACGGGTGATAGCATATCGATACAGCCTTGCATAATTGGATTAAGTAAAACAGGGCGTATTGATACGCAAAAGGGGGTGTATCGATACAGGTTTGGACAGTAAGGTCTGAAAATTAAATTGTATCGATACGACCTTAGGCTGTACTGAAATGGCCAACCTTAGTCAATGCGTATCGGTACGGGCTTAGGGGTATCGATACCGTCTTGTTACACTTGAACCTGGAATTTGGTAAATCGGTTTAGCGTACCAATACGGTCTTAGGCGTACCGGTACGAAGTCAGTTAATTCTGTTAAAAGTCTAAAATTACAGTTTTAAACAATTTACGAATTGGTCACTAAGTTTTAAATAGCCTAATTGGATAGGTAAACGATCTCCGCTAGTAACGAAACTTTATAGGTTAATAATTGGTAAGTTTAATTGTAGTTTAGTGAAAAAATTCTGATAAGGACCTCTAATTTGTAAGATTTACAATTTAGTCCTTAAGTTTAAAAAAAGTTTAAAATTGACCCTAAATCGAATAAGTAGCCAACAAACATATATGTTAAGCTTTAAAAAGTTTAATAAACTTCCTAAATAAGTCTCCAAACTCTAAATTCAACTCTGAACCTCTGATATGTTTTCTAGTAGCACTTTTTGACTTGGTTCTCTACTAGACCAGGAATGGGGTGTTACAATATATCCTTTTTTGGCAACCCGAGCCTAGCCCACATTGCAAGCCTTTAATGACCATTTGGATCACACATGAATATCTGAGAAAAGGAGTTTGTTTTCAGAACACATTCCACCCAATTGAGTTAACCTTTCTTCAGGGACCTCTAAATTTCTAATGTCTGGTTGAGATTAGAAAAGTGGGAAAATTAAAATTTAGGGAGTGGGTGAGTTAAAATGATCCACCAAAAAGTGGGGCACTATCCGGTTGATGGATTCATGAATCATTCATACTATGAATTTTGGGGCATCTGACTTTCCTCTTTTCCATGTTTGCCATGACTATTTTCTTTAAATCCCTATTTCTAGCCTTTTCTTGCATCTGCCATGACTTCTTCCTTTAAATTAGCATTTCTATTCTTTTCTTACATCTGACAAGTAGGCTGACATAGATTCATGAAAAACAAAGGATTTCTTGGTATTGATCCCAACCGTAGGGAACCAAGAACGAATGTTTTCCATCACTTTAGGAAATAATGAAGTGGCTGGCAATTGAACCTCAGTTTGAACGGGAGCATCAACTTGCATGAGAAGGTAAAAGAAAACATATGTGTTGAAGAATGTTAGGTGGACCGTGTTGTCGATCAAGATCCGCACATAAGATGTAAGATCCCTAAAGCATGAAAAGAGAATGGAATCACGCACATAGGGCAAGCTACGCCACCAATAGGGGCAATTTATGTTGATCAAAGATCCCTAAGTTTTATAGGCGTGAAAGGAAGATATTAAGGCGCCAACATCATGCAAAGACACTCAAGGTGGAAATAAGCTTTGCTAGAAGGTTTTGCATGCAAACGCTTCAAGATGTTCTATAGGGCCAAGAATTTGAGAATTCAGAAGAAGCGTTGAAGGTGCTTAATGTTATTTTAAGGGGCATATGAAGACTTGAAGCTTTGAAGACCATTCAAGAAGGCCTTTCACATGATATTTGTAACACCCCTTCCTGGTTCAGTAGAGGACCGGGTCGGAAAGTGTTATCGGAAGACGGATCCGGAGATCGGGGTCAAAATTGGGATTAATTTAAAACCTCTCAAACTAAAAGGACTTAGCGATACTAATCCGGATTCTTTATTACCAACTTGTAATTAGACTCACCAATTATTAACCTGAGAAGTTTTGTTGTTATCGAATATTTTTAACCTATCCATTTGAGCCATATAGTTATTAGTGACCAATTTGTAATCTTTTAAAACTATTTTTCAAGCCTTTTAACAAAATTAACTAACACCGTACCGATACACTATAGGCCGTATCGGTACGCTAAGATAAATTTCACAATTTCCAGGTTCAAGGTCAACGACCCGTACCGATACGTCTATGCCCGTATCGATACACTTTGACTTGGGTGGACTCGTTTCGATACACCTGAGGTCGTACCGATGTAATTATTTTTCCAGACCTTACTGTCAAGGTCCGTATCAGTACACTTCCTAGTGTATCGATATGCCCTGCTTCACCAAGTCCAATTATGCAAGGCCGTACCGATACAGCTAGCCTCGTATCGATACGTTTGCCCTATAATGACAAACCTTATCAGTACGGACTTGGGTGGACTCATTTCGGTACACCTGAGATCGTACCGATGCAATTATTTTTCCAGACCTTACTGTCAAGGTCCGTATCAGTACACTTCCTAGTGTATCGATATGCCCTGCTTCACCAAGTCCAATTATGCAAGGCCGTACCGATACAGCTAGCCTCGTATCGATACGTTTGCCCTATAATGACAGATTTTATCTGGTTTTTATCTAATTTAACTCCTCAAATGTTGTCCCGTCGTTACCAAATTTCACCAGCAAGCCTAAAATCCATTAATCTACTGTCATACCAAATTTTATAGCATTTCGAGTCCGTTTACCTAGTTTTCACTTTAGGCTCATTTTAGGTTCATTTTAGTAAACTAAACATTCCCAAAACATACCATTTCATGCATACAACACTAAGTCATTATAAGACTATTACACAAACATCAAAATGCTCATACAAAACATGTTCGGACCATATGCTACTTGACTGAGGTAGTTATAACAAGTGCAAATAATAGTTAGTGCTATGATTGGCATAATGATCAATTTGAATAACATATGCATAGTTATAACATATAATCTCATGCTCAATTCACCAATCGCATAAATTCGTAATTATCAAGTTATACTTCATATGCATAGATTACTTCTTAAGTTGGTACCATTGGATACACGGATTCCCCTTTACACCATTCATATCGAAAAATAGGTCGTAGCCTTAAGCCGTAGCTTCGGAGTAAAATATCTTACACAAACCATCCTTATTTCCCCCACATATAGGCCGTAGCCCCGGACCGTTGTCCTCCCTTACTTATACGAGCTCAAATAATCCTATGGCATGCCAATTGTATCCAATATCCACATTTATACAAAAATCACATAATTAGCATATTCCATATCTTCCGGATCATATCATAATATATGTCAAAATTGAGCCTTAGCTCCATGTATCACATATCTAGCATGTCATATCCATACTACACATATCAAAGCAATACAAGGTACTTACCGAAATCACCATTTGAATCCAACATAGTTTCTCTACATGAGCCTTTAATCAAATGCAACATATTCATCAAATAATGCAACGGGATGGCACCGAGCCTATCCCTTGACACAACTACACTCACCTTGATTACAAGGCTCTCGAATCACAATCTCGTTCTGCTTAGCTTTCTTTGGAGATGACAGGGAATCCTTCTCCACTTCTTAAACTAGCACAAAATTAGGGGTTTGAATTTAGAATTTAATTCAAAGCTCAGAAATGTATTTCAAGCTTACCAAAGCTTTAAAGACAACATCGAATTGATGAAATAACCATTCTAACTCATAGGCATTCCTTTGAATATAGAAGATCTAATTCCAAAATTAAACTTCAATGGAAGGTAAAATCATAGAATAAATATAGGGGTTTTACTCACCGTAGCGTGGGCTTTCAAACGGTATATTAAACTTGAACAAGAACCGAAGATTGCACTGAGGTTCTAGCTTAACTCAAGGTAGAAGATAAAGATGGTAGTGCTTGCTTGGTAAAGAACAAAGGGAAGTTTTACTTTCGGGAGAGATGAACAAATGAGGAAGCTTCTCCCTTTTCTATTTACTTTAAATGATTAAAACATTAATCATTCCTTCACCACCCCAACAACCAATAGGATCATTTCCCTTACTTGAGGGTTTTCTAAGCCCAAGGGTTAACAACTCCCCAAGTTGGCTTATGATCTCATTTGCTCATGAATTCTAATGAATTTCACTTGAGATTGGACAAGCATAGAGGTGACTCATCACCTATCATAATTTCTTTACAAAACAACATCATTTTGGCTTAAAATAGGGGAACTGTATCGATACGCGTCTGTCCGTATCGATACGCCCACGCTAAAATAAGGAAGTTAGTTATTGACCGTTAGACCGTATCGATACTCACATGGTCGTATCGATACGACTAGCTCAAATTTGCACTTTGGGCTTCAAATTTCATACAAGGGGTCCATTTACCCACTTAGGGCCAAAATGTAGTTTCATTTATCACGAGGGGTACAAAAGTTAACCATTACAAACATTATTACATCGGTTTCAAGATTTCCGATCACCAGAGCCTAATTTCAACTATGTCGGTTTTCGGGATGTGACAATATTGATGTATCAACTATAATGATAGTAAATCTCGAGACATTTTCCTACGAAGATCAGATGTTTTCGACGAAGTAAAAAGGTACAAGGAATGAGAATAGCGAAGCATATATAGTTGAAGAAGTCTATCATTCAAATCAGAAGTACAGGATAACCGAATTGAGTGAGCAAATATGCAAAGAACAGAGGTTTTCATAGATCAAAGCAATATAGTGGCGAGATCCAACTGGCTACCTGGACTGAGTGGGCAAATGTGCGGAGAAAAGAAACCAAAGAAAACTAGTTTTTAATATAAGAAAATTTAATAACATGCATTCATGACTACGAATCCTTAGGGGCATGTTCATCATAGTCATAGCACTTATTAAAATTTTGACAGGAATGAAATCTGCTTATCTATCCGAGCATGAGGAGGATAGAACCTGCTTATCCATCCGAGCACGAGGAGGATGTGGAACCCTTTTTTTCAGTCTGCTTATCTATCCGAGCATGAGGAGGATAGAACCTGCTTATCTATTCGAGCATGAGGAGAATGGAACCCTTTTTTCAAAACCTACTTATCCATTTGAGCATGAGAAGGATGGAACATTTTTTCAGTTTGGTTATCTATCCGAGCATGAGGAGGATAGAACCTATTATCCATTCGAGCATGAGGAGAATGGAACCTTTTTTAGTTTGCTTATCCATCCAAGCATGAGGAGGATGGAACATTTTTTCAGAACCTGCTTATTCATTCGAGCATGAGGATAATGGAGCCCTTTTTTTAGAACTCCCCTATCTATTCGGGCTTGAGGATAATAGAACTCACTTATCTATTCGAGTGTAAGAAGAATAGAACCTGCTTATCCATTCGAGCATGAGAAGGATGAAACCCTTTTTTTCAGAATTCACCTATCTATTCGGGCTTGAGGAGAATAGAACATGCTTATCCATCCGAGCATAAGGAGGATGTAACCTTTTTTAAAACCCGCCTATCCGTTCGGGCGCAAGGAGAATGAAACTTGTCTATCTATTCAGGCATCAAGAGAATAGAACCAGCTTATCTATTCAGGCATGAGGAGAATAGAACCTGCCTATCCGTTCGGGCGCAAGGAGAATAGATCTCGCCTATCTATTCAGGTATCAAGAGAATAAAACCCGTCTATCTATTCAGAAGAGAATAGAACTCGTCTATCTATTCGGGCATCAGGAGAATAGAACCCTCCTATCTGTTCGGGCTTGAGGAGAATGGAACCCACCTATCCGTTCAGGCATGGAGTTTGCTCATCTATTCGAGCGCGAGGAGAATAGAACCCGTCTATCCGTTCAGGCATCAGGAGAATGGAACCCGCCTATCCGTTCAGGCATCAGGAGAATGGAACCCGCCTATCCGTTCGGGCGAAAAGAGAATAGAACTGACAAGCGAATTGGCAATCAGTGAAAATTAGTGCCTTTCAGTTTTTGCTCTATCCTTGTTTCACCAGAATGAGCAAAGATGGGCAACTATTGTCACTAAATTTTCACCACTTCTTTTTTATATATATTTTATTCATTCATTCATTCATTCATTCATTTTATTTTTATTTAATTATTATTGTTAGTATTATTATTTAGCATATTGGTAGTTTAAAACAAAACCCAAAAACAATAAAGAGTTCATCTAATATAAAATAAGAGTCCATGTACATTGTTTGCCCAAAATAATAATAAATAAAGCCCAACTAAGCCATTTCCCCCTATATCCATGCACTAATATCAGCCGTTAGATCTAGGGCTGAGATCTAACGGTCTAGATTAGACCAGCAAAAAGAGAATGGAGGGCAGCCACCCACGCCGTCACGCGCCAAGCGCATGTGACTCACGCGCGCGGGTTTGGCTCCCTCAAACCCATTCGGCTCCCACGCCACTGCCAGCTCCCGGCCGCTGTTCGAAAGCTTCCATGGACGCGACACCACCCGCCACGCAACGCCGCCTGCTTGTCGCGCGGCCATAGCCACTATTCCCTCCCCGGCGAACGCATCTACAGCAAAACAAAAAAATAATTTGATTCAAATAAAACATGAAGAACATGGAAAGTTTGACCCCAAATTAGTGCAAAATCAATCCAAGAAATTTGAAAAATGAAGGGGAATTAGAATCATTTCAAATCGGGAAAGCATCCAACGAGATTAAAGGGATTTGTTTTTTTTTTAATTTTCTTGTAATTTTGGTAGTTAAAAACCCTATAAAATCCCCCATCCCTTTGTAATTCGGACACCACTTACCCAACAAAATTTTAAGAAGAAAACATTCAAACTTGGCAGCATATTGTATACTGGAAATTTTGGAATAAGAAGCATTCAAGCAAGCTTTTTCTGGTATTTCTTATCTTGATCTTTATTTTTTATTTTATTTCATTTTGGATATATAAAATTAAAAGGAGATAAAAGTTTACCTTGCCTGAGTTTTGTGCCGCCGCCGGATTCTTGAGCAAAAGAGGTGGCCGGATTTTTTTTAAAAAAATGAAAGGGATTTGATTTTTTTCATTTTAGTTTTGTTTCAAAACAAAAAGGATTTTAAAAACAATATTTGTTACAAAAAGGGTTTTTTTATCCCACCACCGTTAAGCGGCGACCGGCGTTGGTACACGGCGGTCGGCACAGTGGCCGATCATCGGTTCTTCAATCAATGAAGAACCCGATAAATATTTGAAAAGGGAATTAAAAGGGTTGTTTTGATCCATTTTTTTCTAAGTGAGAATAATGAAATGTGTTTGTAAAAAGTAAATTTTATACCCAAAATTAATTGGGTTTATTATACTCATTAAATCCCCCTTCCCATTTATTTTTACCCCGCGAGTAACCATGTTTGGAAATTTTTAAATTTGGTCACTATTTCTTTTAAATTCGGCTACAGTTTTTTAATTTTGTTTTAATACAGTCACTTTCTCTTTTTTTCTAAGAATCCATTTTTTTAATTATTAAATCATTTTTAAAAAAATCAAATTTAAATTCTTTTTTAAAAAATAATAAAAATTCTGACTTTAAAATTAAATGTTGAGCTGAGTCGAGAATGATACACTCCCTTTTAATTAATCTCACATGCTAATTTGTATCTAATTTAATTTAACATTTTTTTATTAAATTACTTTTTTTGTTTTTGCAATTTAATTTCTTGTTTTTTTATCTTTTAATAATTTCTTTGCTTGCTTGTTTAATAAAAGAAACATAATAAATGTGGTGTCTTATCAAACAGAAATGAAGGGTTAGCACCAAGAGTGTTGACGGTGATTGGAGTTCATTTTTCGAATGGTAAGACCGTTAAAATAGATTTATATTCATGAATGGACAAATAAATTGAATTTTACATAAACTTGCAAATTCCGATATTAAAGCATTTTGTAATCGGCTAGGTTCCAATTTTTGGGCGTTGTGGGGTGCTAACCCTTCCCCACACGTAATCGACTCCCGAACATATTTTCTTATTTTCGCAGACTAAAACTGTTGTTTTAATAAAATAAAATATTTTATTAAAATAAACCGTTTTTAGGTGATTCAATCACACTTTTTAAAAAATTGGTGGCAACTCCATTATTTTATTTTCAAAACATCGAGCCTCGTGAAAAAGGGATGTGACAGTACTCATTATTTTGTAATGAAAGTAATGGACAATGCATCACCTGCAAGTGGTAAGAAGTTGGGCTCAAAAGAAAAGGATTCATTTAAATTACGTACTCTGTATGCAGGGGAAGATCTTGGTAGCACAAGTTGAATGAGCTTATTTAAAATTTATAAAAATTTTAGATGCTTAAATTAAAATTTTAAATTTTTTGAAGGATTTAATTTAAAATTTTCTTTAAAATTTAGGGGTTTAAATAAAATTTTCAATTTTTTTGAGCCTTGATGATAAATTTTAAAAATTTTAGGTAGGGATTTAGTTAAAATGTTCAAAAAATTGAAATATAAAAACAATTTTTAAATATTTTAAAGAGGCCAAACGAAAATTTTTAAAACTTTCAAAGGGTTAAAAACTAATTTGCCAGATTTTTTTTGGGTGGGTGGGTGGGTGGGTGGTAAAGCCCCACTGACTATAACAACGGTCCGCCTCTTACTAATTAGTTTGAAAAGTAATGCTAAACAAAATCTAAGAACAACAGATTCGCTGAAATACGGCGGCGTTGTATATATATTTAGGTCATTTTCATCCTTTTGCAACATGTTTAATAATTGCTAGAAATTACAACTCTCACTTTGTATTTATGATTTAATACATTAATTTATAAGTTATATTTTGATATATATGCTTTTTTTTTTATAAAAAAATACACAACCTTTCATATTTAAATTATAAAATTTAACCAACGGGTTAGTCTAAGTGGTAAGTAGCTTGGTATTGCTTAAGCAGGTCTCGAGTCGAGTCCTTGTGTATGAAGAAAATACCCGCTAAGAGACTCATCCACCAAATTCAGGTGTGCGACGCGGGTTGGTTCGAATTAGTCAAGGCAAAGCCTTGCAAACCGAAAAGGCAACTAAACAAACTATTAGAATTTAAAACTTAAATCCCTAACCTTAACACTATAAATCATAAACCCTAAATACTAAATCATAAATTAAACTATTAAGCCCTAAAATTAAAATATTTGTATAAACTTTAACCTATACGAATTTAAACGAGTGCTATTTGAGTTCTTTGATTAAGATTATAATATATTGTACTAGTATCACTGCAGGTATTATTTGTTAGTATTAATATTTATAGTTTAACACTTTAATTTATCTTCTGTATATAATGTTTTTTGTTAAACTAATTTATTTGTGATCAAAATTAAATAAATTATTCTTTAATTTGATTTCGAAATAAATAAGTAGGATTGGGCTGATTCTATTCATTCTATCGTGTATGTTGTAGTAATAAACCTAAGCCAAATTAAACAAAGGGCTGAAGCCTTAAGCTGGAACCCGTAGGCGTAGGGCAAGCAATGCGTAGACGGACCAACCAACCAAAAACCAGAAACTAACACATTAGTATTTGAGTTATTTTACACCATACTCTTAGTTGTTTGATTAGATTATAAAATAATATATATTCATTAATTTTAGCCTTTTAATAAAATACACACCGTAATAATAAGTTATTCGAATTCGAGTTACCTGAAAAAATAATATTTTATTTTTTTACTGAGACCACTTAAGACTCGAAACAGACCCATGAATCCGTAATTTTTAACTGATATGATTCATGAGATTTGAAGATCCACCAATGATGTGGAGAAACTTTTCCATGTTTGCAGTCATTATAGCCATGTTGTTTTCCATTAGGGAAAATTTTTCCTCCATGGCCTCCATTTTCGCTACCATCTTGGGCACCTCTTCATTTGCAGAGCTTTCGACCTCAGAAGCCATCCTCGCAAGGGGAGCAGGGCTAGGCCTTGAGTCCAAAATAGCAGTACGATTGGGAACCATTCCAAAAGTTTCCACACAGTCGCCTTCTTCTTCTCCCATAACACGACACAATGTGTCATTTGACTCGTCGCTGCATTGTGAGACATTATGGTTCTTTGCTTCCTGAAATATGGTAGTAATATTTTTACACATTTATAACCAAACTGCAAATGCATGACATGCTTTCCTAAAATATGCTATTTTGCAATCATTTTGTTTTCACAGTTGAGATAGGTTCCCCACGTTTTGGAATTTTATCATCTATAAATTCACTAAGGTACTTTTCTATTAGCGCTAGGGAAACCTTACACAAGGACTGTAGGTTGTAGTTTCTTTGCTTGTTTGGGAGTATCACGTAACTGTTACGCAAACAACACAATAGTATGGCATAAGACACAATTTAACTACCATTAAATAGCGGCGTAAGAGAAGATCATCTGTTCAACAGAAGCCAAAATATTTGAAGATACATCAATCTTCTGGCGAAACTTTTCCATGTTTGAAGTCATTGTAGTTGTGAGGTTTTCCATAAGGGAAACGTTTTCCTCCGTGGCCTCCATTCGCATTACAATCCTGCGCAACTATTCATGTGCACAACTTTTGGCCTCAGAATCCATCCTCACAACGGCAGCACGGCTAGGCCTTGAGCCAAATACGGCACCAAATATCTTTACAGCTTTCTCCACTTTGACACGATACTTAACACAGTCGGCTTCTTCTTTCGCCAAGTAAAACTTAACTCTATCATCGATACCAAGCTGTTTGCTGCAGACGAATTCCCGCCATCCCTTGGTGAGAACCGGCTTCGGGTACTTTTTGTTCGTTTTACGGGTGTAAATTCGGAACTTCCAAACACGACCGGACTCGTCTCTCACCGGAAAATCCACCACATGCGTATCGCCACTCAAAGGGGGAAACAATTTTTCCTATTGAAGAAGCAATAATATTGGATTGGTCCCATTGACGAATTTTGTGAGTGGCTTCGCTCTGTTGACTTTGGCGCCCTTAGCTATTATGGGGGGGTCTTCGGCGAAATTTCCGTGCATGTTCCTTTTGATTGCTAAAGTCTTTGATTCCACGACAGCGACCCTCTCGCCAATTACTCACGTTAGCTTTGAAAAGATAAAACTCTTAACGCGTTGGGTAGATTAATAATTGCTTAAGGTATGATAAGCACTTAAATTTTTTTAAAAAATTAGTCAAGTTTTTGAACATTTTTTTACAGTAAATTAAGTTTTTAAACAAAAAATTTAATTAATTAAGTCATTTACAGAATTTTTTAAAAATATTTTTCATAAATTTTATAAGTCTTTTAGAATTTTTTGAAGTTTTAAATAATTCATTAAATAAAATAACTTTTTTTGAAAATATCAAGTGGAAACACTATGACATGACGCACTGCACCAACAGTTTTAATGATAATATTTGTTAATATTTTTCTTAATTTTTATCGTGCATACGTAGGTACTCGAATTCGATTCTTAATTGATTTTTTCTTAAAAGTGTCAAGTTTTAATGGTCAAAATTGGTCAAATGGATTAATGATTAAATTTATTAGTTTAAGGGCTTAATTGAGTACAAAAGAAGTTCAAGGGCTTAATTGATTTTTCCCCAAAAGTTTAGGAGCTTTTTACACCCTTAAGACATTAATAATTTATTTGTTCAAGCAGATTTCTTTTATAAGGAAACAAGACACCGCGGTTAGGATCCAATCTAAAATTTTATTTTATATATTTTTTATATAAGTGTAATTACATGATAATATTTGTTCATATTTTTCTTAATCCTTACCGTGCATACATAGGTACTCAAATTCAGATCTCTAGGAATATAAACACCATCCTCTCGCTTGGAAATCCACCATGTGCTTATCGAAGATGTCAATCTTGCCAAGTATCCTTAAGATTATTGGTTCCATAAAGATGTAAGTGTCACGGTCCGTGAGTTAGCAACCGAGACATGTACGGAACAGAGTGCTCAAGAGGTTATTTGCAAGATCTTGGGTCTGCCTAGAAGACCACCTAACTTGGCTTAACCGTTGGAAGATGATAGAAAGCATGAACACATTGAGCCTGGTAAATTAATAGATGACATTTTACCAGGAAATATTCTAGAGAATCAAAATATCCATCAATGTAAATGCAAACTTAAGGAAAGAATACCAAGGTGATAGAGTTTCCTTAGTTATCATAGATTTGGTAAGTGGATTTCGATTTGAGTCGTTGTTGTAAAACAATCTCGTCCGTTCATTGTAAGGGGATTTAAGTATAAATAGAGGTCTCCTCACCTCATTTGTAATCATCCATTTATTGAGTAATAGAAGGCATTTACTCTAAGAAAGCTCTCTCTTGTTCTTCGCGTTCTTTCTTTGGTTCTTAGTTGCTTTCTCGTTTGTTCGCTTCCGCTTAGAATGGTTTTTTGTTTGAGTGCCATAGAAGAGTTTGATCTTCCGAAGAGGGATTTTAGGCTGACTTAGTCGTTTGTCACAGGAACATCAACTAAGGTCGTGCGGTTCGCTAGACGAAACTCTAGCCCCGTGACATGTGGTATTAGAGCAAGTGGTTCGAGTGAAGGCACTGAATGAGATGGCACCACAAGACAGAGAAAATGGTACAGCATCGAAGGCTGTAGAGACCCGTGCTAACAAGGCTAAGAGGGCCAGTTCAAGGGATATGATGACAACGCTCGAGGACAAGGTGGAACGACTCGAGATCGCTGCAAAGGATACGAACGAGTCTCTTGACATTGTCAACGATTGCCTTAACGAGTTAGAGAACAAGGCTAAAAAGATGAAAAAGGATGTGCATATTGCACTCAATGAGACCGTAGAAATGGTGGATCAAAAAAATGATGTCGTTCAGGTGAAGCTTGAAGCTTTGAGGGAAAAGATGCAAGACAAGACCGATCAGCTCAAGGTGAAGTTGAACTTGTGCATGACCATCATAAAAATGGCGGTGGGAATATGGAACTCAGGAGGCGGGTATATGTCCTAAAGCTAAAGGAGTTCACTAGGATGAGGTCAGCCCAGAATATGGAGAACTTTCTTTAGGGCGTGGAGTAATACTTTAGAGCTGTGGGTATTGAGGTTAATGCCATAAAGGTAACGACTGCTTCAATTTACTTAACTGAAGTAGCTTTACTTTGGTGGCATCGTAGGTGCTCGAATAAGAAACGAGGGAGCACGAAGGTTGAAACTTGAGAATAGTTTCAAACTGAATTAAAGTAGCAATTCTACTTGAAGCATGCCGAAAGAGATGCCCGAATCAAGATAAGGCACATCAAGCATGAGGGTACAGTTTGGGAGTATGTCTGAGAGTTCACAAAACTTATGCTTGAGATTTTGGACCTGAGTGAGAAGGATGGGTTGTAGCGATAGGCTAGAACTGAGTTGGAGTGGAGGGGAGTGACATAACTTTCCAAAGCCTTGACCATCACCGAGTCCTTGATTGAAGTAGGACAGAGAAAGTCTGACTCATCCAAGCCAAGGTCAAAGTAAAAGAGCAAGGGTGGTGACAAAGATGAGGGACAGACAAGTAGCGATGAGAAAACTTCAAGTGGCATGGAGAAGCAATCATGTTAGAATGACAAGCCCCAGTACAAGCGTCAAAAAAGGGACAAAAATAGACCATTGAAGTGCTACTGTTGCAATAGTCCACACATAATGAGGGACTATCCAAAATATGAGAAACTCTTTGCCATCATTCAAGTAAAAGACGAGCCGGAGAAGGAGGTGATGAGGCTTGGTACGATTGCTAGTGTTAGAGCAGTCAGCTGATGGTGGAAGCGACACAACTAAAGTGCTAGTAATACGAGGGGCCACACAGGTTGCGAGATTGCCCGGATCAAGTTAAGCCATTCGAGGAGGTGGGCAAGCCCGAGATTAGTGAGGCTGCAAGACTTGGCTCAATGATTCTGAATTTTGCCAAGACGAGAAAGGGCTAGAAGCAAAAAGGGTTGATGTTTGTCAACACCAACGTTGCAGGACGATCAAGGAATGCTCTAGTAGACACCAGGGAAACCGATATGTTTATGTCTGATAAGGTTGTTAAGAAACTTAGTATCAAAGTTGAAGGGTCAACCGGTAAGATCAAGACTGCGAATAATGAGGAAGTTCCAATTGTTGGAGAGGCACGAAATGTTGAGCTACAGATTGGTGAATGAAAAAACAAGGAAAATTTCAAGGTAATTCATCTAGATGACTTTGATTTTGTTATGAGACTAAGATTCGTTGACCGTGTAGGTGCACTTATTGTTCCTTGTGCCGACGTCGTCTATATGTTGGATCCCAAACAACAATGCGTTGTGCCCATGTATTGTGACAAAGAAAGAGGAACCAAGACGCTGACTGCTATTCGGCTTGCCGATGATGCTCCAAGCCAAGGAGACATCGCTTTGGAGGCTACTTTTAGGGACACTACCTTGGAGGGGCAAGAGTTGCCCAAGCCACTTAGTGACATGAAGCCCGTTGGAGAGCCACCTTTGGGTGAGGTGAAATGGGCGTTGGACTTCGTGGAAAGGCCAATGCAATAAGCATCAAACATTATGGAGACAGATGGGTTGATGCATTTTATAGTTATTACCGTTGGAAGCATTTTGAGGAAGGTACATCTCAAACACACTTCAAGTGTTTTTTTGTTTGATTTTCCGCATTTGTTGGGTGTAGGGTGCGAAAAACCTAACCCATCAAGAAGTTCAAAGACTTGGCGAGGACACAAAAGACCTTTCAAAGTTTTATGAGATCATCAAGTGTTCAATATGGTGGCTTCCAAGCCTTTGTTCGAGGATCGATGGGGTCCGAGGTAAATCACAACTAGTAAGAGGAGGCTCTTATAATCGAGACGTGTACAATGAAGGGGAGCGAGATGATGTTACAAGACAAAAATAGCCAAGGGGAGCAATCCTTGTGGGAGGACATCATTTTCCGATTCAGAGTTGGGAGCAAGCTAAGGCACCAAGGGAAATCCAACCAAGCCGAGCTTATTCCGAGTCAGCGATGAAGACATCGCTGGATTGGGTGGGGGAGAATGTCACGTTCCATGAGTTAGCAATCAAGACATGTGCGAAACAGAATGCCCAAGAGGTTCTTTGCAAGTTCTTGGGTCTGCCTAGAAGACCACTTAACTTGTCCCGACCGTTGGAAGATATAGAAAACCCGAACACATTAAGCCTAGTAAATTAATAGATGGCATCTTACCGGGGAATATTCTAGAGGATCATAATATCCATCAATGTGAATGCAAACTTAAGGAAAGAATACCAAGGAGGTAAAGTTATCTTAGTTAGCATAGATTGGTATGTGGCTTTCGATCTGAGTCGTTGTTCTAAAGTGATCTCGTTCGTTCATTGTCAAGGGATTTAACAATAAATAGAGGCCTCCTCACCTCGTTTTTAATCAACCATTCATTGAGTAATACAAGACATTTACTCTAAGAAAGCCCTCTCTTGTTCTTCGTGTTCTTTCTTTGGTTCTTAGTTGCTTTCTCGTTTGTTCGTTTTCGCTTAGAACGATCTTTCGTTCGAGTTCCTTGGAAGAGTTTGATCTTTTGAAGAGGGATTTCAGGCTGACTTAGTCATTTGTCACAAGAACATTTATTAAGGCTACGTGGTTCGCTAGACGAAACTCTAGTCCCATGACATAATCATGTAAAAGCATACCGCATGTTCATATTTTGTCTTCACTAAAACATTTTTAACATGCGTAACTTGTAACACCCCTTTCCCGGTCTGGTAAATATCCAGGTCAGATAGTTTTATTTAAAGACTAATCGGAGGTTTGGAATAAAGTTCAGAGTTTAAAACATAATCTAAGTATCATATTGATTATTCTTAAGACTTATCCACTTTGTTTGTTACTAAACTTAATCGGAGTTGGGGTCAATTTTAAACTTTTCTCAACCTTATGTACTAAATTGAAATTTTTTACCAGTTATTGATTTTAATCCAATTTCGTATTACCAATTGAAATTAAACTCTCTAATTATTGATCTAAGGGTTTCATTATTAGAACCTATCGAATTACTACGCCAGTTAAACCAATTTGAGACTTTTTACGATAAATCAGTTCTGTGACTTAACTAAATTTACTAAATTTTAGCAATACACTTATAAACCATGTTCCTATTGGTACGTCAAATTTTAGAGCATTCAGAATTCATTTACCAAGTTTTCACTTTAGGCTCATTTTGGGCACATTTTAACCATTTTAACCTATCCAAATCTAAGCATACAAAAAAACCATATTACCAAGTCATCATACAATCATAGAAAGGCTTATACAAAACAAGTTGGACCATATGCCACTTCACTCAGAGTTTATAGCAAAAAGATAACATACATATATGATGGGGACGTGACTTGCAACCGCAACAACACAATCAAGGCTCGGAATTGCTCAAGGTCCTGAAAATGCATGAGACACACATGTTAGGCTTACATAGCCTAGTGAGGTAGTTATAACAATTATGATGGATGATCAATTTTATAAAATGCATGATAATCAAATATACTAATAGTCATATTACACTATACACAATTCATGCTTTTTTCACCTATTTCCTTGCTTTCATATTCACATATACATTTCACATATTCATATCATAGTCATAATGTCATAGCACAATTCATAGGCACATATCACATTAGGTACCATTGGATACACGGATTCCCCTGTACACCAACACATATAACGAAAAGTGGGCCGTAGCCCTTAAGCCATAGCTCTGGAGATATATTCCTTACACAGCTGGCCTTATTTCCCCCACATATAGGTCGTAGCCCTAGACCGTAATCTTCCCTTACTTAACCGAGCTCAATTATCCTATGGCATGCCAACTGTATCCAATGTCCATAGTTACACAAATTCACATGGTCCATATTTTTTTATTCAAGTTATATCATATCAAATATCAAAATGAGCCTTAGCTCCATATCATGTAACATTTCATATCATTTTCATATATCACCTACGTGTAGCATATCATAGTCATGTTTGCACATATCAAAGCAATGCAAGGCACTTAGCGGATTTGCCAATCGAATTCGACATAGTTGCTCTAAGTGAGCCCTTAAACAAATACAAATATAATCACAAAATAATGCAACGAGATGGCACCGAGCCTATCCCTTGACACAACTACACTCACCTCGACAACCCGATACTTTTAAGGTTCTCGGATAACAACGCCTTTATCCTTGGCTTTGAAAGAGATGACGGTTGTTCTTTATCAACTTCTTGAGCCGATCGATAGCAAGGACTTGAACTTATTAAACCAAAAACCTGGAGCTTACCAACCTATCACTGAAACCTATTTATTTGTTCCATACTTACTACCTTTATTTTTGCAAAAATCCCTCTATTTATACACAAATGAACATCTCATCATTGCCTCCTCCAACTCCACGTATGTTGGAGTGGTGGTCATTCCTTTGTGGCATGATGCCCACGTGGTGGAAGGCATTTAAGCCTATGCCACCTTGGGCCACGTCCTCCCTAAACGTGGGAAGGGCGCGACAATTTCCTTCAATATGAAGGAATTAGCTGTGGCCCGTGGGTCCTTTGATTATTTTTTTAATAATAATAGTAAACTGATACAGTTAGCCCGAATAACCTTTATTGCTTCAAATTAGGTACAAGGTTGAGCAATTTACACAACCGGTACAAAATATTCGGTCACCGAAACCTACTCCCGACTAGACCGATTTTCAAGGTGTAATAACTTTTCCCCCTTAAGAAAATTTGTCCTTGATTTTTCATTTCAGGCGAACAGATGAGGATACTTTTTCTGCATAGTCTCCTCGGGTTCCCATATTGCCTCTTCAACGGAACGACTTTGCCACAAAATATTCACTAAGGGCACAGTCTTGTTACGAAGCCTCTTGGTCTCTTGTACGAGGATCTAAACAGGTTTTTCCTCATATGTCAGATTGGATTTCCACAGACTCTGGTTTGATCACATGGGAAGGGTCTGATCGGTACTTGCATAGCATAGACACATGGAAGACATTGTGAATCTGACTTAACTCCTCGGGGAGGGCTAATCGGTAAGCAACGAGTCCAACTCTTTCGGTCACTTCGAACGGGCCAATGAAACGGGGACTTAACTTTCTTTTCCTTCCAAAATGAAGAATCTTCTTCCACAAAAATACCTTGAGGAAGGCCTTTTCACCAACCTCGTACTGAATATCTCTCCTGCCCAGGTCAGCATAGGACTTGTGTTAGTCAAAGGTAGCTTTAAGCCAGACACGAATAATGGTAGTCCTTTCTTCAGTTTCCCAAAGTAAGTCAGGACCTAGCATTTTGCCTTCATCGAGTTCAGTCCAACAAAGAGGGGTTCTACACCTCCTTATATAGAGAGCTTCATACAGAGCCATTTGAATTGAAGCCTGGTAACTGTCGTTGTACGCAAACTCAACCAAGGGTAGAGATTTCTCCTACGTATTCCCGAAGTCAATAACACATGCTCGGAGCATATTTTCCAAGATCTACAAGGAAGAATCATGATTGGTACAAACACTTATTTACATAACTTAGAGAAGGGTTTAAAGTTACCTGAATAACTCTTTCAGATTGGTGTTAGTTTAAGGATGGAAAGCGAGTGCTAAGATGCACTTTGCGTTCCCAAGGCCTCGTGTAAGGTCCTCCAAAATCGGGACGTAAATCGTGGGTCACGATCGGAGATGATAGATACCAGAATTTCGTGTAAACAAATAACTTAATGGATGTATAACTCTGCGAGCTTAGGCAAGTCAAAATCCATTCTTACTAGAAGGAAGTGAGCAGACTTGGTGAATCGGTCCACAATGACCCAAATAGCATCATTTTTCTTCGGAGTCAAAGGTAGACCACTTACGAGGTCCATTGTGATACGCTCCCAATTCCATTGCGAAAGTTCAATGGGCTATAGAAGACCCAGAAGTACCTTTGTGCTTGGCTTTGACCTGTTGTCAAGTCAAACACCTAGCTACGTAGATTTCATTCTTCATACCGACCACCAATAGATCTCCTTCGGATCTTTGTACATTTTGATAGCTCCAGAGTGGACAGAGAAAGGGCTAGAACGAGCTTCACTTAAGATTTGGTTCAGAAGATCATCATCATCGGGAATACAAATGCGGTTGTGGAAACACAGCAACCCTTCAAAATTCAAAGCAAAGTCAAGATCTGAGCGATCCTTGACCTTAGCAATAAGGGGTTGTAACTCCTCATAAGTTTCTTAGAATGCCTTAATTCGAGATGCAATGGTGGAGTGAACTTATAGCTTAGCTAACAATTTGCCATGCTTTATGATTGAAGTGAGCATTCAAGTATCTCGGAGAAGAAGTGGGCTTTGGGCTAAGAGCGTCAGCCACTATGTTGGCTTTACCGGGATGATAGTCAATGACTAAATCATAATCTTTCAATAGCTCCATCCATCGGCGTTGACGGAGGTTTAACTCTTTCTGAGTTAGGAGATATTTCAAGCTTTTGTGATCAGTGTAGAGATAACACTTTTCACCATAAAGATAATGTTGCTAAATTTTCAAAGCAAACATAACTGCGACGAGTTCCAGATCATGAGTCGGGTAATTTAGCTCATGAGGCTTGAGTTGACGTGAGGCATAAGCTATAACTTTGCCTTCCTGCATCAGAACACAACCTAATCCCAAGTGGGATGCATCACTGTACACGGTGAAGTCTTTGTCTGACTCAGGTTGCACTAACACATGGGCATGAGTAAGGACTTGCTTGAGCTGGTCGAAACTCCTTGCTTATCAACAGTCCACACAAAAGGAGTATCCTTGCAGAGAAGCTTCATTAAAGGTGCTGCAAGCAATGAGAATCCCTTAACAAATCTACGGTAATAGCCTGCAAGGCCCAGAAAATTACAAACTTCTCCCATATTCTTCGGAGGAGTCCAATCAAAAATTGCTTGAATCTTCTTTGGGTCTACCTAGATTCTCGCAGAAGAGATCACATGGCCAAGGAAGGATACTTTGGATAACCAGAATTCACATTTACTGAACTTAGCACAGAGCTGTTTCTCCTGAAGGGTCTTAAGCACAATCTTGAGATGTTCTTCATGGGTAGCCGAGTCTTTCGAATAGATCAGAATATCATCTATGAAGACAACCACAAACTTATCGAGATAGGGTCGAAATACACGATTCATCAGGTCCATTAAGGCTGTAGGTGCATTCGTGAGCCCAAAAGGCATCACTAGAAATTCATAGTGACCATATCTGGTTCAAAAGATAGTATTTGGAAATCAGACTCTTTCACCAACATTTGGTAGTATCCGGACCGAAGATCTATCTTGGAAAAGATAGAAGCATCCTTCAACTGATCAAAGAGGTCATCTATCCTCTGGAGTGGGTACTTGTTCTTAATTATCACTTTATTCAATTGACGATAATCAATGCATAGACGCATCAATCCATCATTTTTTGACGAACAAAACTGGTGCTCCCCAAGGTGAGGAACTCAGTCGGATGAATCCCTTATCTTGAAGGTCTTGAATTTAAGCTTTTAACTCCTTCAACTTCACTAGAGCCATTTTATACAGAGTAGTGGAGACCAGAGTAGTTACATATTGTACTTCTATCCTGAACTCAACTTCACGGGTGGGAGGGAGTCT
The DNA here is from genome assembly GCA_019671005.1 of Hibiscus mutabilis. Classification (NCBI taxonomy): domain Eukaryota; kingdom Viridiplantae; phylum Streptophyta; class Magnoliopsida; order Malvales; family Malvaceae; genus Hibiscus; species Hibiscus mutabilis. Next base: position 16,040,294 of record CM033714.1, on the reverse strand, counting down.
CAAAATTTTATCAGGAAACACATCGGGAAATTCTTTCACCACGGGTACATCTTCGATTTTTAAATATTTTTTAGACTCTATGGCATATATGAGACTCTTTTTAGGCTCGGGTTCAGACTTTATCAAGGTTATTCTCTCCTTACCGAGTCCATAGAGATATAATTTCTTCTTTGAATAGTCCTCCCACGCTTGATGTTCAACTAGCCAATCGAGGCCTAGAATGAGATCAAACTCATGGAAGGGCAAAGCCATCAAGTTGGCCGGAAATGGGATCCCTTGGATCCGTAGGGGACAAGCTCTACATATTATTCGAATAGCCACACTATCTCCTTGCGGACTTGAGACAATTATCTCAGAAGCAACATGTTCACATTCTAAAGCATACTTTTCAGTCAAGGGTTCACTAATAAAAGAGTGCATGGAGCCTGGATCTGTCAAGCATAAACAAATTCAGAACATAACTCCACCATACCTGCAATCACATCGGGGTCATCTTCCTATTCGCGACCTCGGACGTGATACATCTGAGCTGAAGTCTGAGGATCACGGCCAGCTGGAGGAGTATTGTTGTTGTGGGGTCTACCTACAGATTTAGATGGTACTGGCTTTGCTTCTATCCCCTTATTAGGATTATTCTGAGAAGCTACAGATGTAGGAGCCTGAGGGTTCTGTGGGCATTGACGAATGAAGTGGCCAGACTCTCCACAAAGGTAACAAGAACTAAATTGCCTACGACACTGCCCTGAGTGCCTCTTCTGGCAGAAGTTGCATAAGGGAATCTGGGAACCCTTTGTGGAACCACTCGTGCTATCCACTAAAGCTGTGCGGGTAATAGTTGTTCCGACAGACTAGAACTGTGGTACGTAACAAGATCATGGTAGTTGTTGGTAGCTAACAAACTTCTGGTCCCATTGTCTTCCCTTATTTTGGGACATTGGTGACTTGGAATCATCTCGAAACCTCTTATCAGGTCGAGTCTAGTTCCCCCTTTCTTCTCTCGGATGTTCTCTATGAAGCTTCGGTTGTGATGGCCTGATTGACAAGGGTCTAAAAGTCATCGATCTTTAGAGCAACGAAGAGAGGACGAAGTTCATCACAAAGATCATCTATGAACATTCTGCATTTTTCTTTCTCGGTACGGTTGATTTTAGCGCCATATCTTGCATACTTACAGAAATCGTGGATGTACTGCTCTACTGGTCTTCCCCCTTACCTCAGATGGAGGAATTTCTTGTGTCTTTCTGCAATGTAGTGCTCATTGATGTACTTCTTATGGAACTCCTAAAGAAAGAAGTTCCACGTGACACAATGTTCAGGAACAGTGAGGGTCACCGTATCCTACCAACTTTGGGCCTCTTCAGCTATCAAGGCCAGGACATATTCAAGTTTATGCTCCTCAGGACACTTCATTTTCTTATTCAACATTTTCAGAGTGTTCTCCAGCCAGTATTCTGCCATCTCGGGGTTATCCAGGTCCTGGCCGGTGAACGTATACACAGGTATTACTTGAGCTTGTCAATAGGGGCTCTCGAAGCGGAGAAAGCCTCAAAGCAGGGAGAGGTGGTCGGGTGGCATTGATAGAGGGTAAGGTGGGTCGTTCTGTCCCACACGCTCAGGTTGGATTTCAGGCCTCAAATTGTCCCCTTAAGTTAAGGAGGAACCTGGATGAGGTTCGTTCACTACCCTTCTATTGGTAGGACCATACATTTCAGATCTAATTTACACGTAAGGATTAAATCGTGTAAGTTGCATTCAGAGTTCAAAACCTAATCTAAATATCATATTGATTATTCTTAAGACTTATCCACTTTGTTAGTTACTAAACTTAATCGGAGTTAGGGTCAATTTTAAACTTTTCTTAACCTTAGGGACTAAGTTGTAATTTTTTACCAGTTATCTGATTTCGTATTACCAATTGAAATTAAACTCCCTAATTATTGATCTAAAGGTTTCATTATTAGAACCTATCGAATTACTACACCAATTAAACCAATTTGAGACTTTTACGAATAATCAATTCTGTGACTTAACTAAATTTACCAAATTTTACCAGTACACTTATAAACCATGTTCCTATTGGTACGTCAAATTTAGGCCGTTCGGAATCCATTTACCAAGTTTTCACCTTAGGCTCATTTTAGACACTTTTTTAAACCATTTTAACCTATCCAAATCTAAGCATACAACAAACCATATTACCAAGTCATCATACAATCATAGAAAGGCTTATACAAAACAAGTTGGACCATATGCTACTTCGCTAGGAGTTCATAGCAAAATATAACATACATATATGGCAGGTACGTGACTTGCAACTGCAACAACACAATCAAGGCTCATAATTGCTCAAGGTCCTGAAAATGCATAAAATGCACATGTTAGGCTTACATAGCCTAGTGAGGTAGTTATAACAATTACAATGGATGATCAACATTATGAAATGCATGAAAATCAAATATACAAGTAGGCATAAATACACAATTCATGCTCATTTCACTTATTTTCATGCTTTCATATTCACATATGCGTTTCACATATTCATATCATAAACATAATGTCGTAGCACAATTCATAGGCATATATCACATTAGGTACCATTAGATACACGAATTACCCTATACACCAACACATATAACAGAGAGTGGGTCGTAGCGCTTGAGCCGTAGCTCCGGAGATATATCTCTTACACAGCCAACCTTATTTCCCCTACATATAGGCCGTAGCCCTGGACCATAGTCTTCCCTTACTTAAACGAGCTCAATAATCCTATGGCATGCCAATTGTATCCAATGTCCATACAAATTCACATAGTCCATATTTTTTTCCGAGTAATATCATATCAAATATCAAAATAAGCCTTAGCTCTATATCATAGAACATTTCATACCATTTTCATATATCACATACATGTAGCATATCATAGTCATGTTTGTGCATATCAAAGCAATGCAAGGTACTTATTGGATTTGCGAATCGAATTCAACATAGTTGCTCTACGGGAGCCCTTAAACAAATACAAACATAACCACAAAATAATGCAACGGGATGGCACCGAGCCTATCCTTTGAGATAACTACACTTATCTCAATAACCGGATGTTTTTAAGACTCTCGGATAACGCCGCTTTTGTTCTTGGCTTTCGGAAGAGATGACAGTTATTCTTTATCAACCCATTAAGCCAATCGATAGCAAGGACTCGAATTTATTGAACCGAAAAACTTAGGCTTACCAACCTATCACTGAATCGATTTGTTCCTTATTTTCTGTCTTGTTTTGCGCAAAATCCCCTATTTATACACAAATAGTCGGCTCCCATTTTTCTCTTCATTCTCCACATATGTGGAGTGGTGGCATGCTTAATGGGGTATGTCCCTTAGGCTTTCCCTACGTTGAGGCCACCTTGCGCCGAGTCTCCCCCAAACGTAGGGGAATTCACAGTAATTCCTTCAATTTGAAGGAATTGGCCGTGGTTCCCCAAACTTACGTTATTTTTTAAATATAATAATAATAATAATAAACTATTACAGTTAGCCCGGGTAACCTACATTATTTTAAATTAGGTACAAGATCGAGCAATTTACACAACCGGTACAAAATATTTGATCATCGGAACCTAATCCCGACTAGACAGATTTTCAGGGTGTGACAACTCTCTCCCTTAAGAAAATTCGCCCTCGAATTTTCACTTCAGGGGAACAGATGAGGATATTGTTTCTGTATAGTCTCCTCGAGTTCCCATGTTGCCTCTTCAACGGAATGACTTTGCCACAAAACTTTCATTAAGGGCATAGTCTTGTTACGAAGTCTCTTGGTATCTCGTGCGAGGATCTAAACAGGTTCTTCGTCGTATGTCGGATTAGATTGGATTTCCACAGACTCTGGCTCGATCATATGGGAAGGGTCTGATCGGTACTTCCGTAGCATAGATACGTAGAAGATGTTGTGAATCCAACTTAACTCATCGGGGAGAGCTAATCAATGGACAACAGGTCCAATCATTTCAATCACCTCGAATAAACCAATAAAACGGGGACTTAGCTTTCATTTCTTTCTAAAATGAAGAATCTTCTTCCACAGAGATACTTTTGGGAAAGCCTTTTCACCAACCTCGTACTGAATATCTCTCATGCCCAGGTCAGCATAGGACTTATGTGGGTCAAAGGCAGCCTTAAGCCGATCACGAATAATGGTTATCATGTCTTTGGTTTCTCGAAGTAAGTCATGACCTAGCATCTTGCCTTTATCGAGTTCAGCCCAATAAAGAGGAGTTCTACACCTCCTTTCATAGAGAGCTTCATACGGAGCCATTTTAATTGAAGCCTGGTAACTGTTGTTGTAAGCAAACTCGACCAAGGGTAGGGATTTCTCCCATGTATTCCCGAAGTCAATGACACAGGCTCAGAGCATATCTTCCAGGATCTACAAGGAAGAATCGTGATTGGTACAAACACTTATTCACATAACATAAAGAAAGGGTTTAGAGTTACCCGAATAACTCTTTCAGATTGGTTTGAGGATGGAAAGTAGTGCTAAGATGCACTCGTATTCCCAAGGCCTCAAGTAAGGTCCTTCAAAACTAAGACGTAAATTATGGGTCACGATAAGAGACAATAGATACCAAAATTATGTGTAAACGAATGACTTCGCGGATGTACAACTCCGCAAGCATAGGCAAGCTGAAATCCATTCTTACTGGAAGAAAGTGAGCAGACTTGGTGAATCGGTCCCCAACGACCCAAATGGCATCATTTTTCTTCAGAGTCAAAGGTAGACCACTTACGAAGTCCATCGTAATATGCTCCCATTTCTACTGTGGAAGTTCAATGGGCTGCAGAAGGTCCGTAGGTACCTTGTGCTTAGCTTTGACCCGTTGGCAAGTCAAACACCTAGCTACGTAGTTCATGATTTCATTCTTCATGCCGGACCACCAATAGATCTCCTTCAGATCTTTGTACATTTTGATAGCTCTAGGGTGAACAGAGAAAGGGCTAGAATGTGCTTCAGTTAGGATTTGGTTCCGAAGATTATCATCATCGGGAACACAAATGTAGTTGTGGAAACACAGTAACCCTTCGAAATTCAAAGCAAAGTTAACTTCGTCTTCCCGCATCGTAACAACACAACCTAATCAAGTGGGACGATCACCTATTACAGTGAAGTCTTTGTCTCGACTCAAAGCTGTACTCAATATTATCGGGCATGAGGCAAGACTTGTCGAGCTGGTCGAAACTCCTTGCTTATCAACAGTCCACACAAAAGGAGTATCCTTGCGCAGGCTTCATTAGTGTGTCAGTAAGCAATGAATCCCTTAACAAATCTACTGTGAATAGCCTCCCAAGGCCCAGAATTACAAACTTCTCCCATATTCTTCTGAGGAGTCCAATCAAAATTGCTTGAATCTTCTTTGGGTCTACCTAGATTCTCGTGTAAGAGATCATACGGCTAAGGAAGGGATACCTTTGACAACTGTAATTCACATTTACCTAACTTATACGTAGTCATTTCTCCGGGTGGTCTTAAGATAATCTGGAGATGTTCTTCAATGGTAGCCGTAGTCTTTCAATAGACTGTAATATCATCTATGAAGACAACAAAAACTTATCGGTAGACAGGTCAGAATACACGATTCATCGTGCTCCATGGCTGTCGATGATTGTGTTTTCCCAAAGGCATCACTAGAAATTCGTAGTAACCATATCTATTTCGAAATGTAGTCTTTGGGAATACTACTCTTTAACCAACATTTGATAGTATCTAGATCAAGATCTATCTTGGAAAGACAAGAACATCCTTCAACTAATCAAAGAGGTCAGTCCATTCATCTCGTCGTGGTACTTTGTTCTTGATCGTCACTTTATTCAATTGACAACAGTCACGGATAGACGATAGATCCATCATTCTTTTTGACGAACAAAACAAGGCGCCCTTAAAGGTAAACTTGTTGATGAATCCCTATCATGGAAATCTTGGATTTGAACTTTTAACTCTTTCAACTCCACCAAAGCCATTATATACTGGGGAGACCGTGAGGTTTCAGTTACACTTATCTGGAATTCTACTATGGGTGGAATGGAGTCCCTAAAGTTCTTCAGAAACACATCGGGAAATTCTTTCACCACTGTACATCTTCGATTTTTAAATATTTCTTTTAATTTACGGTATTACATGGTACTCTTTAGGCCTGCCCGTACTTTATCAAGGTTATTCTCTCCCCAACAGTCCATGATATAATTTCTTCTTGAATAGTCCTCCCACGCTTGATGTTCAACTAGCCAATCGAGGCCTGGGACCCAGATCAAACTCACGGGCGGCAAAGCCACTGTTGTCTAAACGGGATCCCTTGATCCGTAGGGACAAGCTCTACATATTATTCAATGAAGCCACACTATTCTCATGACTTGGAGACAATTATCTCGTAAGAACATGTTCACATTCTAAAGCATACTTTTCACCAAGGGTTCACTAATAAAAGCAGTTGCAATGAGCTCCGGATCTGCCAAGTATAACAAATTCAGAACATAACTCCACCATACCCGCAATCACATCGGGCCATCTTCCTATTCTCGCTAATTCTGACGTGGGATAAGACCGAAATGTCCGAGGATCACTTCGGCCACCGGAGGAAAGTATTGTTGTTGCTGTGGTCTTACTCACAGATGCATGGTAACGCTTTGTTTATCCCCTTATTATTGGGGATTATTCGGTAAGGCGTATTTAGGAGCTCGAGGGTTCCCGGGTACGACGAATGAAGTGGCCAGACTTCCACAAAGGTAACAAGAACTAAATTGCCTACGACACTACTTCCGAAGGCCTCTTCCTCGTTGGTTACAAGTGGAATCAGAACCTACAGGAACCACCGTGCTATCCACTAAAGTCACAAGGGTAATAGTTGTTCCTGGCTTACTAGAACTCGGTACGTAACAAGATCATGGTAGTTGTTGGTAGCTAACAAACTTCTCGTCCCATTGTCTTCCCTTATTTTGGGACATTGGTGACTTGGAATCATCTCTCAAAACCTCTTATCGTGTCGAGTCTAGTCTTTCTTCTGATGTTCTCTTAGCTTCTGGCTAGGATGGCCTCTGATTGGATATTATTCTTAAGACTTATCCACTTTGTTTGTTACTAAACTTAATCGGAGTTGGGGTCAATTTTAAACTTTTCTCAACCTTATGTACTAAATTGAAATTTTTTACCAGTTATTGATTTTAATCCAATTTCGTATTACCAATTGAAATTAAACTCTCTAATTATTGATCTAAGGGTTTCATTATTAGAACCTATCGAATTACTACGCCAGTTAAACCAATTTGAGACTTTTTACGATAAATCAGTTCTGTGACTTAACTAAATTTACTAAATTTTAGCAATACACTTATAAACCATGTTCCTATTGGTACGTCAAATTTTAGAGCATTCAGAATTCATTTACCAAGTTTTCACTTTAGGCTCATTTTGGGCACATTTTAACCATTTTAACCTATCCAAATCTAAGCATACAAAAAAACCATATTACCAAGTCATCATACAATCATAGAAAGGCTTATACAAAACAAGTTGGACCATATGCCACTTCACTCAGAGTTTATAGCAAAAAGATAACATACATATATGATGGGGACGTGACTTGCAACCGCAACAACACAATCAAGGCTCGGAATTGCTCAAGGTCCTGAAAATGCATGAGACACACATGTTAGGCTTACATAGCCTAGTGAGGTAGTTATAACAATTATGATGGATGATCAATTTTATAAAATGCATGATAATCAAATATACTAATAGTCATATTACACTATACACAATTCATGCTTTTTTCACCTATTTCCTTGCTTTCATATTCACATATACATTTCACATATTCATATCATAGTCATAATGTCATAGCACAATTCATAGGCACATATCACATTAGGTACCATTGGATACACGGATTCCCCGTACACCAACACATATAACGAAAAGTGGGCCGTAGCCCTTAAGCCATAGCTCGAGATATATTCCTTACACAAACCGGCCTTATTTCCCCACATATAGGTCGTAGCCCTAGACCGTAATCTTCCCTTACTTAACCGAGCTCAATTATCCTATGGCATGCCAATCAGTATCCAATGTCCATAGTTACACAAATTCACATGGTCCATATTTTTTTATTCAAGTTATATCATATCAAATATCAAAATGAGCCTTAGCTCCATATCATGTAACATTTCATATCATTTTCATATATCACCTACGTGTAGCATATCATAGTCATGTTTGCACATATCAAAGCAATGCAAGGCACTTAGCGGATTTGCCAATCGAATTCGACATAGTTGCTCTAAGTGAGCCCTTAAACAAATACAAATATAATCACAAAATAATGCAACGAGATGGCACCGAGCCTATCCCTTGACACAACTACACTCACCTCGACAACCCGATACTTTTAAGGTTCTCGGATAACAACGCCTTTATCCTTGGCTTTCGAAAGAGATGACGGTTGTTCTTTATCAACTTCTTGAGCCGATCGATAGCAAGGACTTGAACTTATTAAACCAAAAAACTGGAGCTTACCAACCTATCACTGAACCTATTTATTTGTTCCATACTTACTACCTTATTTTTGCGCAAAATCCCTCTATTTATACACAAATGAACATCTCATCATTGCCTCCTCCAACTCCACGTATGTTGGAGTGGTGGTCATTCCTTTGTGGCATGATGCCCACGTGGTGGAAGGCATTTAAGCCTATGCCACCTTGGGCCACGTCCTCCCTAAACGTGGGAAGGGCGCGACAATTTCCTTCAATATGAAGGAATTAGCTGTGGCCCGTGGGTCCTTTGATTATTTTTTTAATAATAATAGTAAACTGATACAGTTAGCCCGAATAACCTTTATTGCTTCAAATTAGGTACAAGGTTGAGCAATTTACACAACCGGTACAAAATATTCGGTCACCGAAACCTACTCCCGACTAGACCGATTTTCAAGGTGTAATAACTTTTCCCCCTTAAGAAAATTTGTCCTTGATTTTTCATTTCAGGCGAACAGATGAGGATACTTTTTCTGCATAGTCTCCTCGGGTTCCCATATTGCCTCTTCAACGGAACGACTTTGCCACAAAATATTCACTAAGGGCACAGTCTTGTTACGAAGCCTCTTGGTCTCTTGTACGAGGATCTAAACAGGTTTTTCCTCATATGTCAGATTGGATTTCCACAGACTCTGGTTTGATCACATGGGAAGGGTCTGATCGGTACTTGCATAGCATAGACACATGGAAGACATTGTGAATCTGACTTAACTCCTCGGGGAGGGCTAATCGGTAAGCAACGAGTCCAACTCTTTCGGTCACTTCGAACGGGCCAATGAAACGGGGACTTAACTTTCTTTTCCTTCCAAAATGAAGAATCTTCTTCCACAAAAATACCTTGAGGAAGGCCTTTTCACCAACCTCAGATCAAATATCTCTCCCGCCCAGTCAAAGATAGGACTTGTGTTAGTCAAAGGTAGCTTTAAGCCAGACACGAATAATGGTAGTCCTTTCTTCAGTTTCCCAAAGTAAGTCAGGACCTAGCATTTTGCCTTCATCGAGTTCAGTCCAACAAAGAGGGGTTCTACACCTCCTTATATAGAGAGCTTCATACAGAGCCATTTGAATTGAAGCCTGGTAACTGTCGTTGTACGCAAACTCAACCAAGGGTAGAGATTTCTCCTACGTATTCCCGAAGTCAATAACACATGCTCGGAGCATATTTTCCAAGATCTACAAGGAAGAATCATGATTGGTACAAACACTTATTTACATAACTTAGAGAAGGGTTTAAAGTTACCTGAATAACTCTTTCAGATTGGCTGTTAGTTTAAGGATGGAAAGCAGTGCTAAGATGCACTGGCGTTCCCAAGGCCTCGTGTAAGGTCCTCCAAAATCGGGACGTAAATCGTGGGTCACGATCGGAGATGATAGATACCAGAATTTCGTGTAAACAAATAACTTAATGGATGTATAACTCTGCGAGCTTAGGCAAGCTGAAATCCATTCTTACTAGAAGGAAGTGAGCAGACTTGGTGAATCGGTCCACAATGACCCAAATAGCATCATTTTTCTTCGGAGTCAAAGGTAGACCACTTACGAGGTCCATTGTGATACGCTCCCAATTCCATTGCGAAAGTTCAATGGGCTATAGAAGACCCGTAAGTACCTTGTGCTTGGCTTTGACCTGTTGTCAAGTCAAACACCTAGCTACGTAGATTTCATTCTTCATACCGGACCACCAATAGATCTCCTTCAGATCTTTGTACATTTTGATAGCTCCAGAGTGGACAGAGAAAGGGCTAGAACGAGCTTCACTTAAGATTTGGTTCCGAAGATCATCATCATCGGGAATACAAATGCGGTTGTGGAAACACAGCAACCCTTCAAAATTCAAAGCAAAGTCAAGATCTGAGCGATCCTTGACCTTAGCAATAAGGGGTTGTAACTCCTCATAAGTTTCTTAGAATGCCTTAATTCGAGATGCAATGGTGGAGTGAACTTATAGCTTAGCTAACAATTTGCCATGCTTTATGATTCGGAAGTGAGCATTCAAGTATCTCGGAGAAGAAGTGGGCTTTCGGCTAAGAGCGTCAGCCACTATGTTGGCTTTACCGGGATGATAGTCAATGACTAAATCATAATCTTTCAATAGCTCCATCCATCGGCGTTGACGGAGGTTTAACTCTTTCTGAGTTAGGAGATATTTCAAGCTTTTGTGATCAGTGTAGAGATAACACTTTTCACCATAAAGATAATGTTGCTAAATTTTCAAAGCAAACATAACTGCGACGAGTTCCAGATCATGAGTCGGGTAATTTAGCTCATGAGGCTTGAGTTGACGTGAGGCATAAGCTATAACTTTGCCTTCCTGCATCAGAACACAACCTAATCCCAAGTGGGATGCATCACTGTACACGGTGAAGTCTTTGTCTGACTCAGGTTGCACTAACACATGGGCATGAGTAAGGACTTGCTTGAGCTGGTCGAAACTCCTTGCTTATCAACAGTCCACACAAAAGGAGTATCCTTGCAGAGAAGCTTCATTAAAGGTGCTGCAAGCAATGAGAATCCCTTAACAAATCTACGGTAATAGCCTGCAAGGCCCAGAAAATTACAAACTTCTCCCATATTCTTCGGAGGAGTCCAATCAAAAATTGCTTGAATCTTCTTTGGGTCTACCTAGATTCTCGCAGAAGAGATCACATGGCCAAGGAAGGATACTTTGGATAACCAGAATTCACATTTACCGAACTTAGCACAGAGCTGTTTCTCCTGAAGGGTCTTAAGCACAATCTTGAGATGTTCTTCATGGGTAGCCGAGTCTTTCGAATAGATCAGAATATCATCTATGAAGACAACCACAAACTTATCGAGATAGGGTCGAAATACACGATTCATCAGGTCCATTAAGGCTGTAGGTGCATTCGTGAGCCCAAAAGGCATCACTAGAAATTCATAGTGACCATATCTGGTTCAAAAGATAGTATTTGGAAATCAGACTCTTTCACCAACATTTGGTAGTATCCGGACCGAAGATCTATCTTGGAAAAGATAGAAGCATCCTTCAACTGATCAAAGAGGTCATCTATCCTCTGGAGTGGGTACTTGTTCTTAATTATCACTTTATTCAATTGACGATAATCAATGCATAGACGCATCAATCCATCATTTTTTGACGAACAAAACTGGTGCTCCCCAAGGTGAGGAACTCAGTCGGATGAATCCCTTATCTTGAAGGTCTTGAATTTAAGCTTTTAACTCCTTCAACTTCACCAGAGCCATTTTATACAGAGTAGTGGAGACCAGAGTAGTTACATATTGTACTTCTATCCTGAACTCAACTTCACGGGTGGGAGGGAGTCTCAAAATTTTATCAGGAAACACATCGGGAAATTCTTTCACCACGGGTACATCTTCGATTTTTAAATATTTTTTAGACTCTATGGCATATATGAGACTCTTTTTAGGCTCGGGTTCAGACTTTATCAAGGTTATTCTCTCCTTACCGAGTCCATAGAGATATAATTTCTTCTTTGAATAGTCCTCCCACGCTTGATGTTCAACTAGCCAATCGAGGCCTAGAATGAGATCAAACTCATGGAAGGGCAAAGCCATCAAGTTGGCCGGAAATGGGATCCCTTGGATCCGTAGGGGACAAGCTCTACATATTATTCGAATAGCCACACTATCTCTCCTGCGGACTTGAGACAATTATCTCAGAAGCAACATGTTCACATTCTAAAGCATACTTTTCAGTCAAGGGTTCACTAATAAAAGAGTGCATGGAGCCTGGATCTGTCAAGCATAAACAAATTCAGAACATAACTCCACCATACCTGCAATCACATCGGGGTCATCTTCCTATTCGCGACCTCGGACGTGATACATCCATCCGAGCCAAGTCCGAGGATCACGGCCAGCTGGAGGAGTATTGTTGTTGTGGGGTCTACCTACAGATTTAGATGGTACTGGCTTTGCTTCTATCCCCTTATTAGGATTATTCTGAGAAGCTACAGATGTAGGAGCCTGAGGGTTCTGTGGGCATTGACGAATGAAGTGGCCAGACTCTCCACAAAGGTAACAAGAACTAAATTGCCTACGACACTGCCCTGAGTGCCTCTTCTGGCAGAAGTTGCATAAGGGAATCTGGGAACCCTTTGTGGAACCACTCGTGCTATCCACTAAAGCTGTGCGGGTAATAGTTGTTCCGACAGACTAGAACTGTGGTACGTAACAAGATCATGGTAGTTGTTGGTAGCTAACAAACTTCTGGTCCCATTGTCTTCCCTTATTTTGGGACATTGGTGACTTGGAATCATCTCGAAACCTCTTATCAGGTCGAGTCTAGTTCCCCTTTCTTCTCTCGGATGTTCTCTATGAAGCTTCGGTTGTGATGGCCTGATTGACAAGGGTCTAAAAGTCATCGATCTTTAGAGCAACGAAGAGAGGACGAAGTTCATCACAAAGATCATCTATGAACATTCTGCATTTTTCTTTCTCGGTACGGTTGATTTTAGCGCCATATCTTGCATACTTACAGAAATCGTGGATGTACTGCTCTACTGGTCTTCCCCCTTACCTCAGATGGAGGAATTTCTTGTGTCTTTCTGCAATGTAGTGCTCATTGATGTACTTCTTATGGAACTCCTAAAGAAAGAAGTTCCACGTGACACAATGTTCAGGAACAGTGAGGGTCACCGTATCCTACCAACTTTGGGCCTCTTCAGCTATCAAGGCCAGGACATATTCAAGTTTATGCTCCTCAGGACACTTCATTTTCTTATTCAACATTTTCAGAGTGTTCTCCAGCCAGTATTCTGCCATCTCGGGGTTATCCAGGTCCTGGCCGGTGAACGTATACACAGGGTATTACTTGAGCTTGTCAATAGGGGCTCTCGAAGCAGGCAGAGAAGCCTCAGCAGGTAGGAGAGGTGGTCGGGTGGCATTGATAGAGGGTAAGGTGGGTCGTTCTGTCCCACACGCTCAGGTTGGATTTCAGGCCTCAAATTGTCCCCTTAAGTTAAGGAGGAACCTGGATGAGGTTCGTTCACTACCCTTCTATTGGTAGGACCATACATTTCAGATCTAATTTACACAGAAGGATTAAATCGTGTAAGTTGCAAGTCACAAAATACATAGTCAAATAACTCCTAAGTGGCATATGCAGACACAGACTCATAACGGATGCCTGGTTAGTCCTAGAATCGACTAAACCTAGGCTTTGATACCACAATTGTAACACCCCATTCCCGGTCGGGTAGAGATCTGGGTCAGATAGTGTTATCGGAAGACTAATCGGAGGTTCAGAATAGGGTTCAGAGTTCAAAACCTAATCTAAGTATCATATTGGTTATTCTTAAGACTTATCCACTTTGTTTGTTACTAAATTTAATCGGAGTTGGGGTCAATTTTAAACTTTTCTTAACCTTAGAGACTAAATTACAAATTTTTACTAGTTATTGATTATAATCCAATTTCGTATTACCAATTGAAATTAAACTCTCCAATTATTGATCTAAGGGTTTCATTATTAGAACCTATCGAATTACTATGTCAGTTAAACCAATTTGAGACTTTTTACGATAAATTAGTTCTGTGACTTAACTAAATTTACTAAATTTTAACAGTACACTTATAAACCATGTTCCTATTGGTACATCAAATTTTAGGGCATTCGGAATCCATTTACCAACTTTTCACCTTAGGCTCATTTTAGGCACCTTTTAACCATTTTAACCTATCCAAATCTAAGCATACAAAAAAACCATATTACCAAGTCATCATACACTCATAGAAAGGCTTATACAAAACAAGTTGGACCATATGCCACTTCACTATGAGTTTATAGCAAAAGATAACATACATATATGACGAGGACGTGACTTGCAACCGCAACAACACGATTAAGGCTCAGAATTGCTCAAGGTCCTGAAAATGCATGAGACACACATGTTAGGCTTACATAGCTTAGTGAGGTAGTTATAACAATTATGATGGATGATCAATATTATGAATGCATGATCATCAAATATACCAATAGTCATATTACACTATACACAATTCATGCTTATTTCACTTATTTTCATGCTTTCATATTCACATATTCATATCATAGTCATAATATCATAGCACAATTCATAGGCACATATCCTATTAGGTACCATTGGATACACGAATTCCCCTGTACACTAACACATATAACGGAGAGTGGGTCGTAGCTCCAGAGATATATCCCTTACACAGTCGACCTTATTTCCCCCACATATAGGCCGTAGCCCTGGACCGTAGTCCTTCCTTACTTAACCGAGCTCAATAATCCTATGACATGCCAATTGTATCCAATGTCCATAATTACACAAATTCACATAGTCCATATTTTTTTTATTCAAGTTATATCATATCAAATATCAAAATGAGCCTTAGCTCCATATCATGTAACATTTCATATCATTTTCATATACCACCTACGTGTAGCATATCATAGTCATGTTTGCACATATCAAAGCAATGCAAGGCACTTAGCGGATTTGCCAATCGAATTCGACATAGTTGCTCTACGTGAGCCTTTAAACAAATACAAATATAATCACAAAATAATGCAACGAGATGGAACCGAGCCTATCCCTTGACACAACTACACTCACCTCGACAACCTGATACTTTTAAGGTTCTTGGATAACAACGCCTTTATCCTTGGCTTTCGGAAGAGATGACGGTTGTTCTTTATCAACTTCTTGAGCCGATCGATAGCAAGGACTCGAATTTATTAAACTGAAAAACTGGAGCTTACCAACCTATTTATTTTTCCCTACTTGCTGCCTTATTTTTGCGCAAAATCCCCCTATTTATACACAAATGGCCGGCTCATCATTGCCTCCTCCAACTCCACGTATGTTGGAGTGGTGGCCATTCCTTTGGGGCATGATGCCCACGTGGTGGAAGGCATTTAAGCTTATGCCACCTTGGGCCACGTCCTCCCCAAACGTGGGAAGGGCACGACAATTTCATTCAATATGAAGGAATTAGCCGTAGCCCGTGGGTCCCTCGATTATTTTTTTTAATAATAGTAAACTGATACAGTTAGCCCGAATAACTTTGATTGCTTCAAATTAGGTACAAAGTTGAATAATTTATATAACTGGTACAAAATATTCGGTTACCGAAACTTAATCCCGACTAGACCGGTTTTCGGGGTGTGACATAACTCATTTGACAAAAATCAACCCTTTAGTCAACGTAAACAAAAGGTTGAAGCCTGAAGCTGGAACTCGAAGACCAAAATCTAGAAAAACAACACATTAATATTTGAGTTATCTTACATCATTTTCTTAAATGCTAAGAAACCAACCAAAATTGGATTTGGTCTAAACGGAAAGGAAAGCGTTATTATCCCTAAGAGATATGAGTACGAGGAGTTTGTCTGTATGATTTGTGTGGGTTTTCAAATAATTAAGATTAAAGAATAAATACTACCACGTAATAACACCAGAATAGATATATAGAGGATGAACATTGAGCTGTCGAGTCTTATTTTATTATTTTGATTTAAACTTAATTTTTTGAATTAAAAACATAGATATTATGATCAAATTGATTTGATAAATTATTTGTTCAAGCCCTTGAGTTTCTACTTTCTATAAAAAAAAATTAGAATTTTATATTTTAAAATTTTTATATAATTTTTAAAAAATATATTATGTAAATTTTCGTTTTTCTTTATAAAATCTTGGGAAAATAATTTTTTTAAATATTTTATAGTTTGTTTAGGACTAATTTGCTTATTTTTTAAATTAAAATAATTTAAAGGTTATTTATACTAGTTTATTATTCAATTTATTAGTAATAAAAATTTAACACCATTCAAACACAGAAAGCAAATTATTTATTTAAAAAACTGAATGACTCATTAGATTAATTCAAAATTTTGATTTTTTTTATTTTATTAGAATTATACTTACCATAATAAATTTCAACCCTGCAATTCAAATCAGAAGTAAGAAGTAATTTCCTCGATACTTTACATACCGAATATTTCCCTTTTCATGTTTACTTTCTATACCAAATGTCGCTTTACAATTTATTTATTCTAATTAACTTGCCTTTTTCTTCGTTACCATAAATACTTAACGCATGCTATCGGCAATACGAGATATTGCTGGGTAATCAAACTTAGACGATGCTGGGTTGGGAGGCAAATAAACAGACCCAGGAACTCTTGGATTTGGTGTCGTTTGCGGAGGTGGTTTGCTTAGCGGGTGACAAGGCCAAGTCATTCAAAGGGAAATGTAATGAAGCGAAGCAGCTAGTTAAACGTATATCGCAAATGCTAAAAACCCTGATTTGCTGCATCTGTTCACTTCATACGCCCCTGTACTTGCGCCCAGTTGAATGCATGGTTGCCGAGGTCAAGGCTCACTTCGAGCTTGCTCTCACCATTGTTCACAAATGCAACCGGCGAAACCTTATACCTAGACTATTCACCGGCCGCAATACAAGCCAATTTCGGGAGCTCTACGACCGTTTAAATGCTTCTATCGGTGATATGGAATGGCTGCTGTCTATCTATTTGCCCCAAAGGGGAGTCCTTGGCTGCTTGACGGCAAACGAGAAGTCGCCTGTGTTTCTGGTCTGGTCTTGCATTGCCACCGTCAAAATGCGGAGTGAATTAGAAGATCGAGTACGGGCGGCAGGATGTCTACTGTTCCTTGCGCAGCAAAATGATAAGTATAAGAAGATTATTTATGAAGAAGGCGGGGTACCTCCTTTACAAAAGCTTTTGAAAGAAAACATTTCTTTAGATGCTCAAATCAATGTTGCCAAAACACTTTGCCTTTTAGTTGACTACAAGGAGAGGGAAATTATTATTCTGAACGAAATGGTTCGGACAATCTTAGATCGTTTATGGAGAACATCTGTGATATGGGATCAAATTGAAGCGGCCGTCTTGGTTGCCTGCATTGCAGAGCATAATCCGAAGTTGAAGGAATATCATTTAATAAGAGAGGATGTAATACGGCGGCTGGTTTCATTGTTGTCATCTGCAAATGATCATTGGCCGACTTCACTTAAGCTGGAGTTGAAACTTAGTTGTTCGAAGGCTTTGTTGATGCTTGTTCGACGGAGCGTTCCGAATTGTACGTCATTCACGGAGACGAAAGGTATGCTATGCTTGACTAAGTTGTTAGCAATTGAAAAAGATGAATTACAGTACAATTGCTTAATGATTATAAGAGAAATCACAGCCATTGCCGAATTGGAAAAAGATTTCAGACATTCGACCTTTAAGAGCTCTTCTCAGGCTTCAAAAGCAGTTGTCGATGAGCTATTGAGGGTAATCGAAGAATCCGACGATACTAAACTAAGAATCCCGGCGATCAAATCAGTCGGATCATTGGCAAGGTCTTTTTCAGCAAAAGAGATCCAAGTAATTAGTCCATTAGTGGCACGTCTAGGCGATAGGGATCGGCTAGTTGCGATGGAAGCTTCAATCGCTTTACAGAAGTTTGTATGCTCAACAAATCACCTTTGTTCGGAGCATTCGAAGTCGATAATCGAATTCAACGGCGTACCGTTGTTAATGAAACTATTACTTGATGACAGAGATAAAATGTTACAGTCGCAGGGATTAACTCTCATCTGCAAACTCGCAATCCACGACAGCAACAGCAATGTTCTGATAAATACCGGAGCATTGACTGCTCTTCAGACAACAGGTGAAGCAATTGCGGAAGAACAGCCTGAGTTAGAGGCATTGGTTTCCGAAGCAATATCCAAACTACAATCCAACAAAACAGAGAAACGCAAGTATTGGATAGCTCACCTGACATTAAACAGTTCATTACAGAACAATGTTAAAAGTTAGTTAAAATTGTTACTGGGCTGTGCCTGTTAGTTAAATGGTATGGGACTTGCGGTTAATTTGTTAGGCGATTCAGTTGGGTTGTTAGCCATTAGAATATAAATAATGGGCTTTCAAAACCTTTTGCTCTAATTCTTGTCGAGTTTTATTTTACCATTTTAATTGAATTTATTTTTTAAAAAGTGAAATAGAATTTGAGTTAAGTCGAATTACTTGTTCAAGAATTTAGATTTCAAATTTTATAAAAAAATAAAATAAAATGTTAACATTTTTATATAGCTTTTAAATTTATTTCTTTTTATTTATTATAAAAATTTTGGAAAATTTTCATTTTTTATAGTTTGCTTGTGAGGACATTTTTGTTTTGTTTTTGAAACTAAAAAAAATCCCTGGATTATTTATCTCGAACACAAAAAGATTAACTATACATTCAAAAACTGTGTAATTTAATTTTATTAATTTAAAACTTATTTTTCCCAAATTTTGTTCCCTCCTAATCACATCCCTCATGCGTCATGAGTTACTTGTGACAGTCAAAAAGATGAAAATGAGAACCAACCAAATAATTTCCTGAAAACTTCCTATAAGAAAGGAGGATAAATTCCTGGAATGAATGGGTTTGTAAATAAAGAAAAAAAATCTAAAGTTGTACATGAATTATATCATCCGAAAGAAATGATTTATGTGAAACATATTTTAATATATAAAAGTTTTGGAGAAAACAGATTGTATAAATATAATATAAAATAATATTAAAAATAAAATTAACATAACTTTAAACGAATATGGACAAAATTTACAACCTTCAAAAGAAGATTGACATCCAATGTTTGTAATTATTCACACATAAAATTTTTTTCACAAAAATTTTAAATTCGGACACTGCTAATTTATTAAAGGGCCTATTTGTAAAAAATTGAAATATATTGGTTCCCTCTTAAATCTTTCAAAAATAAGTTTTTAAAATTATAAAAAATTCCAATAAAATTGATTTGAACTAAATATTTTTAATACTTGTTAAAGTTAATTTTAAGTCAAAATTAACATTTTGCACAATGAGGTTTCGATGCTTTTATAATGAATTTGACCTAATTTTTCCTAATTGTTTCTTGGTTTCAAAACCTCTTCTTCAACAAATATATTTTGTATGAACCTCTACATGGTTTCGACACCTCTCTGCAGATGAGCAATAAATACTCGGTTTTAATGGCTTCCAATGGTTTCAAACTCCCTCCAAATTTCCGCAACAGTTAAAAAAGTTCAAGAGCATATAAAAGATACCTCCAAACAATAAAGCATCACCAAGAAAGCTAATCCAAGTTCTCAAGTGATCAAAATCTAATTTGTACTCAATTTTTATCTTTCTTGTGAACACTAGCTTTGTCCTTTCATTGTAATTCACTTACTAGTGCTCTTGGGGTATGTGAGAGAGCTTAAATTTTGCAAACATATTCCTTGTAAGATTTTTTTATGTTTTCTTCTTTGTATTGAATTTTGGGAAATGATTCTCTAGACTTTGGGGTATAAGTCTAAGAGGGTTGTGTAAAGTTACTCCTTATCCTAAAAGGAAAGACAAATTAGTGGATTTGTGAAATACTTAGTGTAGTAACTAAGGTAGTGAATGTAAAATTCATTTAGGAAGTTGAACCACTCTAAATCACTTTTGCGATTTTTCTTCCTTTGTAATTAGTTTCTAAATTTTTTTACATTGCCAATTCACCCATCTTGGCCATATTCAATTGATTATTTCACTCAATAATCGATATTAGAGCTTGACTCGTTAGAAGGTCTTACAACATCTTAAGAAGATCCAAAGATTGTTCAATCATCTACAAATTCATCCATGAATTCCTCTTCCACTTTCAAAGCTTGGGGAAATTCACTACGCACCAACAAGCCTTCTTTCTTCAATGAAACAAACTATGCTTATTGGAAGTGTAACACCCTAAACTTGGCCTAGGAAGGTTACCACTATCTAAACTATTGGCTAATTGAATTATGAGCTAATCAAATTAAAGAAGAAAGAACATTAGCTATCTTTAAGATCAAATAAGTGAAATTAGAACCAAATTGAATTGAAATTAAAAATAGAAGGCTTAAATGGAAGGATGGAAATGTGAACATGCAAAACTCTAGAGTTCGCATGCAAATGGAATTAAAACTTAAGGCCTTGACACATGTTCTCATTTGCATGTTAGGATGATGTTAGCTTCTAATAGTACTTGAAATTGTGAGTGTTAGTACTAAATTGCCAAAGAGAACGTATATGGTTGCTGGAAATTGAGAATAGGGACTGTTTTGATAGGTGAAAATGTGTAAGAATGCTAATTGTATATAATGCCCTGTTTTGATCATGTCGTTAGGTGAATTGAGGCTTGAATAGAGTAAATATCTTGCTGGAAAATGAATGTATATAAGTGGATTGGGTAAAACTAGGTAATGGACAGCTCAATGGTGAATTAGAGGTATGTTGATTGATTAAATGGATCAAATTGAACAAAGCATTGTAATGCCCTGTTTTAAGCACATTTCTAGGTGAATAAGACTGACCTAGACATGTAGGAACATGAAAATAAGTTGAATTACAATGTTAGAATCTTGTTTAGATAAGTTATGAAGCTAGAAACTCAACCTAGTGTAATATGCCCAGAATACTCTGTTCTGAGCAGTAACTTTGAAAGATCACCATAAATTGTATAAATGGAATTTAAGACTGAAATTTATATGGATAGTACCTTAACATGTATAAAATTATTAGGTTAAAAACTGTATTAATTGGCAAATAATTAAAGTGCAAGGCCTATATGGTTAGAAAGACAATTAAGTTAGCTTTCCAACGGTGTAAACAAATTGAAATTACAACGTACAGAATGAAAGTTATGCATGTTTAAGTGAGCAGAGTACATGCTGCCTAGTAGCAACAGTTTAGGTAAATTGTACACAGTTTTGTATACAGTTTTGAAAACTGTTTTGTAAACAGTTTTGGGATAGTGGTTACTGCCCTGTTTTACATGAATTAGAGTATAGACAAGTGTAGTTATATGTGGTAAAGAATATATATGATCATGATGCCAGATTTGTATAAGTTGTGTACTAGTAATATTGCCTTGGTTGAATGATTATGTGAACTTGTTTTAACATGTATTTACTTGTGTAATGTGTTAGAACCAGGAGTGAACTTGGTGGAAAATGAAAGGGTGGAACATCCTAAAGCTAAGAACAAAGGAGTGTGGATCCAAGACTAGCTAGCTTGGAGAGTATTGTGAGTGTAGTTATTTCTCCTAACCAATACATGCATGTCTACATTCTTGTAATGTTTAAATGAACCTAATATGGACTTGGCTTAATAAGGGAAGTATGATTAAAGTAATGCATGAAATTTGATCACATCCTTGAATTCATGTATGATTCGATTACTAAGCATGTTTAAGTGGTAACATTGGTGCTTGTATGTGTGATATGGCATGTGATCGAATGCTTAAAGGAATTGCTTGAAATGTTATCTCAAATTGATGAAATGAACACATGAGAATTTACATGATATGTGAGCTATGGCTCAATTGGCCTAAGGGCTTAGTATGTAATGAACTTGATGAATACTTGACATGATCTTGAACTTGAAATACTTGTATAAATGGCTAAAATCGAACAACCTTGGTAGCTAGTTGGATTAGGAAGAAGGGCATGCCTTAGAGTCCAGAGCTCATTGTGCCAGGGTGGACTATGGTCCAGGGCTAAGACCCCTATTTGGCGACAGACGGAGGGTACGTATGTGGTCTTTGGCGACAGTAGGAGGGTTGACCAGCACTATGGTGCATCTTATGGCGACAGTTGGTTGGAGACTCGATTACCTATACAAACTAAGTACCAAGGGGTTGTTTAATTGATAACAAATGAAATAACAATCCTATAATACATGTTACTTGTCTTGAAAGTTATATAATGAATGTTACTTGACATGAAAGCCATGAATTGTATGTTACTTGTCATGGAAGCATGAATTGCATGAGACTTGATATGATATGTATTGTTGCTTGCCTTGTTAATATAATAAGATATAATTCATGCCTATTGCTTGCTAGATTGTTCGAATGATATACATACTTGGTGATTGTGGTTCTTGATTGACTTGAAGTGCTTATAAGCCTTAGTTAGGTAGACTTGGTAAATGGCTAAATAACATGATAAATGGTTAGAACTAGTTACTACCTCACTAAGTACATTCTTGTACTTATCACTCTTGTTTTCGTTCTTCTCAACCAACAAGATAAATGATTCAACCGTTGCTCGATCTTGAAGCCTGATTTCTTGAGCTCGAAGAAAGACACAAACATAGCTAAAGTATGGTTCATACTTGTTTTGTACTCCCTTAGTTGGTGACGCTTAGATTGTATATAGTGAACTATGCATGCATTTGGAATACTTGGACTTGTATATATATATATATGTTCTTGAATAGGCCTACTATGTTATGAACTTGGTTGATAATGTGAAACATGCATTGAACTTAAATTACATGTAATGAAATGGTGTTTTGCTGTGCATATATGAATATACAAATGGAATGATCAAGTGATTGATCTAGTTTATATTGAGCCATTCGAATGCCTTGGAAATTATACGGTCACTTGTGTGTGAACATACCATGATGTAAGTGTTGTTGTGTGTTTGTATGGTGAAGGCTGAATGGTTTAGTCGTTTGGAAACTAGTTACATGCAATTGTATGTTTAAATGATCAAGTTTAGTAATTTAGGTATGAAATATTACATGTATAAATCTAGGAACAATGAAATGAAAGGAAGTATGCTTGTACACTTAGGCCATTCGAATGTTGTATGATATCATGGATTGAATATGCAAAATGAATCATGAAAGTAGTAACCTATAATGTAAGCATGAAAGCAAACATTTTAATGGCATGTTCGAATGCCCTATAATAACTTGAAATCAAAATGTGAGATTGCTTGCTTGATAAGTTAGGTATGCTTGATTGCTTGATAGTTAAGTAACTCATCTAACATGGATAAGTTAATCTATTCTTGCCTTGTGCTTGTGTGTAATGCCTTGTTCTTGCTTGGTAATGCTCCCGAGCAGGTTTGCTACTAACCCGGGGTAGGGGGTGTTACAGGAAGAATAAAATGAAGCTATCCATTCAAGCATTTTATCTTGATGCATGGTAAAGCATCATGAGTAGTTATACTACACCAACTAGTGTAATGAAGACTTGGAGTAGTGATGAGAACAAGAAGTTCAAAACAAATGAAAAGGACATGCACCTTCTCTTTCGGGACAAGCTTTGAGACAAGCTTGAAGTTACATATGATCCAATACCAAAGAGATTTGGGACAAGCTTGAAGTTACACATAAAAAGCCGAAAAAGTAAAGGAGACCAAGATAGGCTCCTCAACCTCAACTACAAAAACTTCAAGATAAACCCGAATGAAAACATCAAATCTTTTTCCTTCATTGTGAATGGATTAAAGGGTTATAAAGAGGTCATTCCAGAAGACAGCATTGTGAGGAAGATGATCTACTCTCTTCCCGATTCATGAGATTCTAAGAAGATGACAATCATTGAAGTAAAGAATCTCGAGACTCTCAAACTTGATGTGTAACACCCCTAACCAGTCCAGAAGAAAACTGAGTCGGAGATGCTACTAAAAATAGAAACAAAAAATTAGAGAAATCAAAGACACATAAATTATAACAAATTTCACATTTAATTCATTATTTTAAAATTTACTAGGAACATTTGTAACCAATTAAACTTTAGGGAATATTTTGTAAAGTTTCAAACTTTAAGGTCTAATTTGTGTTTTTATAAAAGTTTAAGGATTCCATAAAATTTCTTTAATATAACCCTAAACACTTACTTTATGAACTTAGTGTGATTTACAACCCAATATTGATCCAAACAGGGTCCTAATCAAGTTCCAAAACATGAGTGCAAAATTTAGTGACTAAAATGCAAAGATGTCAAATCTAGCCAAAGGTTTCGAAACCTTTGGTGAGACATCGAAACCATGCATTTAAGTAGACTATAAGGTATTGAAACTACCTTTATGGTTTCGAAACTTTAGATGCATGGTTTTGAAACCATAACCTATATTGTCCAAGTACTCATTTTTAAAGGTTTTGGAATCTCGGATCATGGTTTCAAAACCATAAACTATAAGTGCATGAAATCAGTCATTAATAGACTTCCAAATCTATTTCAAATCGCACCAAACAAATTAAATGACAACATAAGCATGTGGGACACAAAAGATCACAGATCCCAACAGAATTATCTAACCAAAACATTCTTCAAACAAGTCTTATAAGACCATAAGCTACATCATGTTCAAAGCTAGTGAATACACGAATTATTTGAAGCCACTCCAACATACCATTCAAGACTCATCATGATTCATGTATAACATCTTAACAATGTATACTAAGCTCTTAATGTGCATCAGCTCCATCATATACACTCAGTGGCGGAACTTGCAATAAAAGTTTGAGGGGACCAACTTAATTTTTTTTAAAAAAGATTAAAGGCTTCAACGAATCTTTTCAAAAAAATTGAGGGTTTAACTAAATTTTTTAATAATTTTGAGAGATTTAACAAAAAGAATTAAAATTTAAGAGGGAATTTAATTAAAAATATTCAAAATTTTGAAGCTTAATATGAATTTTTAAAAAGCTTGAGGGGGCCAAATTAAAATTTTCAAAAATTTTAAGGACAAAATTTGAATTTTCCAAAATTTGGGGGGCGTGGCCCTCACTAGACCCTTCAAGGATTTTCCCCTGTGTACACTTCATCGTATATATCCCTCAAGCATACTCCAAATCCTCAAACTAAACCAAATACATACATTTTTTCGAGTTTAATTTATAAAATTACGATTCGAACCCAAGGCTCAAAATTTTTATGGTGCATTATACTTATAAAAAATGTTTTATATCATTTATAGAGCCCAATTATTTTCAATATTTGTAATTAGGGTTCAAATATTTCTTAATATTTATTATTATGGGTCTATTTTTTCCCAATATTTATTATTAGGGGCCCAATTTTTTTCACAATATTTGTGTTTGGTGATTGAATTGGATTCTCATGTGGCGATCGATTGTATTCGAAATGTAGAATGTCGACCTTGGAAGACTTGGGACTTGTTTTGCAATATTGATAAGTCTTGTGAGGCATTTCCTCGTGTATGTTTTAATCACATTTTCCGCGAGGCAAATGGAATTGCAGACGCATTGGCGAAGAGCGAGGTGGATAGGAGCTCGATTTTTCGAGTTTTATATTGAGTGTTTTTGGGTGATGCGTGGTTAAATGGGAGCAATTTCTCATATTGTTTTCATATTTGCTTATGCTTTAAGAGGGTACTTGTTTGGAATTCAGTTGAGTTTGGCAGTTGGCTTTGCTGGGAGGGTCGGTGCTTGAGGGTGGTTAGTAGTGTCATGTTCGTAGAACTTCACTTCCCTGGTGTGCGCCGCCTTATTGATCTCGAAAGATGTAATGCCCAAGTAAGCCTGAAATGATCAAAGCTAGAATACTAAGATCCTTGTGGAAGCAAAAGAACAAAATAAAGCAAAAGGCTCACAAAAGAAAGCAAAGAGTATTGAGTGAATGCTTTGTTGTATTCCTCAAAACTCAAGTGAAGAAATGAGGTGGGTGTAAGCTCTATTTATAATTAAAGCCCCTGCCGCTTGATTTAAGTGCAATGCAAATGGTGCAAGTGAACACGTCACAAGTAATAGTATAGTTAAAGATCGTCTCCACAGGGATTGGTGAAACCTTGATTTATAGCTTCTTGCACTAAAAATAGTAAAATAATAGAGTTGGTAAATGGTGATAATTGACAAGAGAAATAAACAAGAAAACAAAGGAAATAGAGAGAAATAATCGATATAAGGAAGTAGCTTGGGTTATCGTGAGTGATGGTGTGATTGTTGGATGAATTGTTGTGGTTAAGAATTGCTTCGGCAGGTGAATTTTCACTCAATGCTTGACAAAGTGTTCTTCGTTGTCTTTGAGTTATTCCTAACCAAAGAGCTAATGATTGTGCATGCCTCGGTGATACATTCATATGTTAACCTTGGGTGGATAACATTGATCTTTACACTCTTCTTAGTCGCTAAAATTCAATCCTTATTCCTAAGGCGAATTAGTTCTTATCAATCGGCTGATTCAACATAGGAACCATATCCAATTCGTGTCATGAATCTAGCTCTCCCAAGCCTAGATAAATGAATTCATTCAAGAACTTTTCCTAAGACTTCTTGAAATAAAATGAAGAATCAAGAATGGATAAACACCGAACTAAATAGTAGATTTAAAATAACAAAAACAATCATTCTTCTCTTTACACCATAAAACCCCAATAACCTAAAACAAATTGGTTTAGTTCATTGCTGGGTAAAAACAAAATACAAAGGAAATAAACCCAGACATGGATCGCAAATACAAGAAAAAGAAATTGGTGAAGATGAACTTCTTGAGTGCATGGTATTTTGATTTGACCTCCCTTCTAATCGATCTCCCTTTGTTTGTTGATGCAATCTACTTTTATAGATGATGAAGAATTGTTTGAACGCGTTTGAAATCCCTGGAGAAGTTATCTCTATCCAGCTCTATGTTCAAATTCAAATTTGAGGAATTATCCCTTGAATTTTGTATTTATCCAAAAAATAGGGAAATTATCCCGACTTGCCACGGTAGGACTCGACAATTGTCTCGACAATTCGAACTTGCACAAGATAGAACAAAACGACAACAATTTCTCCACAAAAACCAATAAAATGCAAGGCCAAGCCCAATAAGCAGAGGAACTACAAAATTTTGCATGATGAACTACAAATGCAACTAAAAATGGGCTCAAGTCTAACAATAATAAGAGGAAAAATGGTAAGAAAAACAATACTTTTACACACTTATCAAACCCCAAACTCGAACTATTGCTTGTCCTCAAGCAATGCAGACAATAACAATTACCTGCCAAGGCATTTACCACTCAAAACTTGCTTCATAACTGACTTCAATCCTTAGAACCGTGGCGCAAAGACTTGATTACCTTTCAATTATTGGATCAACATAGAGGATTACTCAAAATTAAACTATAATGCTAGTGCAATGTGTGTGACATTGTGAACAAGTTAATTAATGGGATTCCAAGCAAACAATAAGTTTCATTATTAATTTGCCAAGGCAATTAAATTTGCTAGAGCCAGTTTTGGGTACATCTAGCAATTTCTTGTTAATTAAATCAACTAGAGCCAGATGGGCACCTCTAGTGATTCTTAATGTGAGAAAACTAGAGCCGAATAGGCACCTCTAGTAAGGAAATTATTCATTTTTATCCATTCTACAGCTAGAGCTAGTGTTAGGCACCTCTAGCATAATTTCCAATTTTAATAACCTCTATTTTACTAGGTCTCCCATAATCAACAAGTCACAATGGTGTCAAAATAAACAACATCATATCAAAATACTAAGAAAATTTCATGCCAATCCTACACTCTAAGGTTTTCTCATTTAAGCGTTGTGGAAAAACTCATCATAGGACATCACAGCAAGTGTTAGCAGTTTTATCAGGTAAGTGTCAAGACATGTAACATATGCAATCTAATCATGAAACAAACAAACATATGCGACACACAAATGGATACAAATAACCATAAGATAAACAAAAACAAACCCCCCAAACTCGAGAGAAGCATTACCCTCAATGCATGCTAATCTAAACATAAAAACAAAAATAAAAAGTAAATGAACTAATCTGAGAGGTCATCACCTCGAATTTTTAGTTTCCTTCGAGCCATCTACTTGGTTCATTTTCCTATTCGTGGTGGTTGCTACTGCGAAGCTTGTACAGAGTCGGGTGCTATAGTTTCCTCTTCCTTCTCAACCAGCTCACCCTCCTTCTCAGCCTTTGTTTGGGTAGAAGCTTTACGCTTCAATTTTGACTTTGATGGCGCGACAGGAGGTGGGGACTTCAACGGTACAGAGGTGGTGTCCTTTGAATCTAAAAAATCATGCAGAGATTCAGTACGCTTAGTGTCAAAAACATGTTCCTTACCTTTGCGCTATGCAGCAGTGTAACACCCCTTGCCCGGGTTAAGAGCGAGGAGTGTCGATGCATATAACATATAAGATGACACCAAAATATGGGCAAATTTTGAACCTTTTCTTAAGTTTCTTACTTATCAAGCAAGCAAGGACATAATGAACATTACAAGACAATCAAACAATACAAACAATCTAATATTCATGCTTCCTTAACAAACAAGCAATACACATTTGACTTGAGACCACCCAAAGCATTCGAACTAAGCAAGACAACCATCCATACATTTCTTTTCATGCAAGCAACCTAATATGTAACTTCATTTTCATCTAAAGCATTAGGCTATTACACAATATCATTAGATTAAATTCCTTTTATGCTTACATTACAAGTTACTACTTTCATGGTTCATTTTACAACACTTATACTTTGTTACCTATTCTATTTGAACTACCTTAGTGTTACATGCTTCTAATTCAATTCAAAGTTCCTAATCTTGTATACATTTAGTCATTTCATTCCTACACATACTAAGTATACTTATCTAACCTTTAATAGCATGTATCTAGTTCCATTAAAGCCTATTTCAAAACTTAAACATTCGGCCAATTACACCAAACACATGCAAATCATGAAACTAGATCATTCAAGGCTTATTCTTCTACCATGCATTTGGCAAACATGAAATACCCACATGAGACATTCGGCCATAACTCATAACAATCACACAACAATACTTTCAACATGGTAATTTCATACAAGACATGAAGCATTCTAATGGTTGGTCATACAACATGGTTCATCATATTCAACCTTCAATTCAATCATCAACGACAACTAGAATTTTCGAGTGGTTCAAGTAATTAAAATCAAACATTTGATCATTTCATTCAAGTCATCATACGCGCAGCAACAACCATTCATTTCATGTTATCTAAGTTCATTACATACATGATACTATATACATAACATAGATAGGCTCATCAAGACATTATACAAGCTTTCAAATGCATGTTCAAACTATCTATATAAATCTAGTGCCACCATTCTAGGAGATACAAAACAAGTATGGAATCATACTTTAACCAAGCTTGTGCGAGATGCTTCTTGCTCAAGGAATCAAGCTTCAAGATTAAGCAACGTTTGAATCCATTAACCTGTAGGTTGGGAAGAATGAAAACGAGAGTGGTAAGTAAAAGTATGTACTTAGTGAGGTAGTAACTAGTCTAATCATTTGTTATTTCAAGTTTTATGTCTTTTAATCAAGTGTAGACTTAGCTAAGGCTTTCAAGCATCAAGAATGATCTTAGCTAGTCTTTCAAGCATCAAGATTATCCTATTTAGGATAGCAAGCATTCGACCAACATGTACAAGCAAGTAACCAAGTACAAGTTCTAGTAATCCATCAAGCAATGTTTAGCAAGAATCAAGCATTTCAAGTGTAGAGATCAATTAATCCAATTTGAATAGGGCATTCTTTCTTATGCCTTATCTTTCAAGTAATGAGCAATTCAAGATAGCATATACATCATCTTATTCATGTAACTTTCATTACAATACAAATTCATTAGCAAGTGTCAAGTTTGCTCATTCTTCATTCATGTTCACAAGTCTTTATTTCAAGTTCATTTATTCTTATTTTGCCTTGGTAGATAGTAGGACTAGGAAATCGAGTCACAAGATGGTACACAAAGTACCTAACAAGATGATACACAAAGTATCTAACAAGAAGGTGCCCAAAACACCACACAAGATGGTACACAAAGTACCTGACAAGATGATACTCAAGGTATCTAGCAAGAAGGTGCCCAAAACACCAAACAAGATGGTACAATAAGTACCTAACAAGATGAGCTCTAGACTCTAAGGCATGCCATTCTACCTAAGGCCAACTTGAAACCAAGGACTTGTTGAGTCTTTTATTATCAAGCAATCGCAAATCAAGTGATTAAGCAACAAGTATAGCAAGGTCAAGATCATTTTACAAGCTTTCATATATTTCCATTATGTACACATTCAAGCAATATCAAGCAACCAACAATTTCATGAGCATATTGAATTGTCCAGTCTTTAATTAGTCCATTCTTCCCTTAAAGTAATATTACCAAATATAATTTAGATTCATTTCATTTTATCAATCATCAAGCAAGTATTTAGACATGCAACTTTGGTTAGAACACTAGTTCCAACCCTAAGAAAGACTACACTCACAAAACTCCAAGCTTAAGCTATCGATCTTCGATGACAATCCCCTTTGCTTTTCCTTTGACTTGATCAATCCTATCTTCTTCAACCAAGTCCTCTACTCCTTGTTCTAACCATCCAATCATACAAACATATAAAGATCATGTTAGCACACAATTCATCAAGCCAATTCATTCAATTCAAGACAAGATTACAAGCATATAAGATACACATATTGGGCAGCATGCTTTTGTACAATTTCCTTCTTGCTCAACCACACTTTTCTACATTCTAGTTCATGTATAACAAGACATATTTCAAGGCCTAAAACTGTTTTCAAAACAGTTTGTAAAATGTCACAAAACAGTGTGCATTTGCCTATGCAGCTGCTGCCTGGCAGCTTGCACTCTAGTCACTAAATCAAGCATATCTTTGATTCTGTATGTCGGAATTTCAATTGATTTGCACCATTGGAAAGCTAAAAAAATTGTCTTTATGACCATATAAGTCTTTCATTTTAGTTCTTATCCAATTAATACAGGTTTTTACTTAAAGACAGGGCCTCCTGCTTTACTGGGCAGTTTGCACTGCCTCTAGTATTTCTACTCTACATTTCAGTACACAACCCATAGTTTAGCTCTGTTTTCTCCTAGTGAATTTGGACATTCCAAGGTGTTATACATAAAAATTTCAGCCTTAAATTGATTATACAAAAGTTTTATTGATTTTTCAAAATCACTGCCCAGAACAGAGCATTCTGGGCAGATTACACTAGGTTGCATTTCTAGTTCCTTATTTCATTCTAGCAAGGTCCTATTATGGCAATTTCATTCATGACCATGATCATACATGTCTTAGCCATCATAATTTACCAAGAAATGTTCTTAAAACAGGGCATAATCATATTTAATCTATTTTGATCTATTTGATCACATTTGTACATCAATTCATCCACTAGGCAGTCCATTACCTAATTTAACTAGTTCAATTAGGTGTAGTCATATTTCCAGCAACACATGTATTCAATTCAATCTTATCTTTACCTAGTAACATGATCAAAATAGAGTTCTAAGTTCATCTAACATATTTGCACAATTTCTATAACCAAAACAGTCCCTAACAACACTGTTTTGAATCGTGTTCATAATTCCATATTTTCCAGCAACTATACATGTATCTCATACCAATTTGGTTGCTAGGAATTACATTTCAAATTCAATTTGAGTCTAGCATGCTCCCAACATATATAATATCCATCCAATTCATCAAA
The DNA here is from genome assembly GCA_019671005.1 of Hibiscus mutabilis. Classification (NCBI taxonomy): domain Eukaryota; kingdom Viridiplantae; phylum Streptophyta; class Magnoliopsida; order Malvales; family Malvaceae; genus Hibiscus; species Hibiscus mutabilis. The sequence continues at coordinate 16,008,406 of CM033714.1, read as the reverse complement.
ACAACAAGAATATCATTCAAACAACCATTCAAACATGAAATTACAAGAAAAGCAAGTGGTTACCTTACTCACTATGCTATCTATACTTAATTAGGAGCTAAATAAAGGTTGCATTGCCATGGATTTCAAGCTTTCTCTCAAATTTTCCTCTCTCTCTCTTCGAAACGGCAACTAAGGAGAAATGAAGAAGATGATAACACTTAATCCAAGTTATTGGATTTATGAAATGTCCATTATGTCCCTTAATTTATCCTTATTATTAACTTAATCAAGGGCATTAGGGGAAACAAGGAATTTAGCATGCAATCATCATCTTCCTCATTTAATTCAATATAGTCATTTTAAATTGGTCACTTATTACATTCATTCTTTCAATTAAGACCCTAGATAATTTAATTAGCTTAGGTTTAAGCTTAATTGAGCTATCAACTTAGATAATTGGTTTCAATAATTCTAAGCTAGGATTTAGGGTGTTACAATTCTCCCCTCCTTAAAAAGGAAAATTCGCCCTCGAATTTTTACCTGAATTGAATAATTGAGGATATTGCTTTCTCATTGTATCCTCAGGTTCCCAGGTTGCTTCTTCCATCTTATGGTTTCTCCACAAGACTTTCACTAGGGAGATATTCTTGTTTCAAAGTCTCTTGACTTCCTTATCAAGGATTTGGATTGGTTCTTCTTCGTAGGAAAGATCAGGATTCAATTCTACTTCTTCAGGTTCTAGAATGTGAGATGGATCCGATTGATACTTCCGAAGCATTGAGACGTGGAAGACATTGTGGATTTTATCGAATTCACTAGGAAGTGCTAATCGATAAGCCACTGGACCAATTCTTTCAACAACTTCGAAAGGTCCTATGAATCGAGGACTGAGCTTTCCCTTTCTTCCGAATATGAAGACTTTCTTCCAAGGGGAGACTTTTAGAAAAACCTTCTCTCCAACTTGATTTTGAATATCTCTACGTTTCAAATCTGCGTATGCTTTTTGTCTATCAAAAGCCTGCTTCATTCTATCATATATGATCTGAACTTGTTCTTCAGTTTCTCGAAGCATTTGTGGTCCTAACACCTTGTTCTCACCGAGTTCAGACCAACATAGGGGAGTTCGACATCTTCTACCATACAAGGCTTTGAATGGTGCCATTTGAATCGAAGATTGATAGTTGTTGTAGGCAAATTCTACAAGAGGTATGGATTTCTCCCAATTTTTCTCGAAGGCAATAACACAAGCTCTAAGCATGTCTTTGAGCACTTGTATTACTCTTTCGGATTGGCCATCACTTTGAGGATGAAAGGTCGTGCTTAGATTCAATTTTGTGCCAAGGGCTCATTGCAAAGATTTCCAAAATCAAGCTGTGAATCGAGGATCTCGATCGGAGATGATAGAAGTAGGGACTCCGTGCAAACGAATCACTTTATGAATATAAAATTTGACTAGTGTGTCCAAGCTATAATTCATTCTAATAGGGATGAAGTGAGCCGATTTAGTGAATTGATCTACGATCACCCACACAACATCATACTTTCTTAGAGTACAAGGAAGACCGGTTATAAAGTCCATTGTGATTCGATCCCACTTCCACTGAGGGAATTCAATAGGTTGGAGCAATCCAGTAGGAACTCGATGCTCAGCTTTAACCCTTTGACAAGTTAAACACTTTGATACGTAATCATTAATGGTTGCTTTCATTCCTGGCCACCAATACAAGGGTTTGAGATCCTTGTACATCTTAACTGATCTAGGGTGGATCGAAAAAGAACTCTCATGAGCTTCTTGCAAGATGTCTTTCTTTAATTCTTCATCATTAGGGATACAAACTCTACTCTTAAAGTATAGCATCCCATTCGAATGGACAAGGAAATCTTGGTTGGCTTTCGAGTCACGCTTCAAGATAATAGCTTGAAGATCAGGGTCGGTTTGCTGAAGATTTTTAATTCTCGAGATCAGGTTGGATTGGACTTGTAGTTCGAACAAAAATCCTCGCTTTTGGTACATTCGAAGGTGAGCATTAATAGCATTTGAAGCTACAAGATAAACAAGATAGTTTAGATGGAAATTGAATGGTTACTTACAAATCAAGGCAAGTGTTCAAATGGTTACTTGCATAGCAAGAAAGTCTAATTTCAATTAGAAATTTTCAAGGATTTAGATTTAAAAAGATTTAGATTGGCTTACCCAAGGTCAGTTTATGACTAAGAGCATCCGCAACCACGTTGGCTTTTCCAGGATAATAGTTGATGATCAAATCATAATCTTTCAAGAGTTCCATCCATCTTCTTTGTCTCAAATTGAGATCCTTTTGGGTTAGGAGATATTTGAGGCTTTTATGATCAGTGAACAAGTGGCATTTTTCACCGTACAAGTAGTGTCTCCAAATTTTGAGAGCGAAGACAATGGCAGCAAGTTCAAGATCGTGAGTTGGATAGTTAAGCTCATGAGGTTTCAATTGCCTTGATACATACGCTACCATATTATCTCCTTGCATCAAAACACAACCTAGCCCCGAATGTGAAGCATCACTATAAACAGTGAATTCTTTGCCCGATTCTGGTTGGATCAGAATTGGGGCATGAGTCAAGACTTGCTTGAGTTGATCATAGCTTCTCTGTTGATTCTTGGACCACTCGAATGGTTGATCCTTTCAAGGGAGCTTAGTTAGGGGCAAGGCAATAGTAGAAAAGCCTTTTACAAATCTTCGATAGTACCCGGCTAAACCGAGAAAACTTCGGACCTCACCAACATTCCTCGGAGGTCGCCAATCAAGAATAGCTTAAACCTTCTTCGAATCCACCTTGATCCATTCGGCTGTGATTACATGGCCAAGAAATGGAACTTCCGATAGCCAGAACTCGTACTTGGAGAATTTGGTGAACAACTGACGTTCTCAGAGAGTTTGCAAGACAATTCGGAGGTGTTCAACATGTTCCTTCTTGTTACGAGAGTAGACCAAGATGTCATCTATAAAGACGACCATAAATTTACCGAGAAAAGGCTTGAATACTCGATTCATAAGATCCATGAATGCGGCTGGGGCATTAGTTAGTCTGAAAGGCATTACAAGGAATTCAAAGTGGCCATAACAAGTTTGGAAGGCTGTTTTAGGCACGTCTTCTTCTTTCACCTTCATTTGGTAGTAACCCGATCGAAGATCGATCTTTGAAAACACTGAAGCATCTCTAAGTTGATCGAAGAGATCTTCTATCCTTGGCAAAGGATACTTGTTCTTGATGGTAAGCTGATTCAATTGACGATAGTCGATATAGAGTCACATCTTACCATCCTTTTTCTTTACGAACAAGATAGGTGCACCCCAGGGAGATGTGCTAGGCTGAATGAAGCCTTTGTCTTGTAGTTCTTGAAGTTGTTTCTTAAGTTCCTTTAACTCTACTTGTGCCATTCGATATGGTGTAATTGACACCGGGTTGGTCCCAGGTTGAACGTCAATCCTGAATTCCACTTCTCTGGTCGGAGGAAGACCAGGGAGTTCCTTAGGAAAAACATCGACAAATTCAGATACAACAGGTATAGATGGCAAACCAAAGTCATATTCATCTTTTAGGACCATGGAAGCAAAGATTGAAGTCGGTTTCTTATCTATAAGCAAGATGGATTCTTTCCCTAATCCCAGAGATACAATCTCCAATTTTGGCAATCAATCCAGGCTTGGTGTTTTCCCAACCAATCTAGTCCTAACACTAGATCAAATTCACAATTTGGCAAAACATATAGGTCTATAGGGAAAGGGATATTTCGAATAGCAATTAGGCAAGATCTACAAATTAAATTGATCGGCAAGTTTCCTCCTATAGGATTTGATACTACTAGGCTTGATCTTACAAGTTCGGGTTTCATATTTAACTTAACAAGCAAGATAGAAAAAATAAAGGAATGAGTAGACCCTGAATCAATCAAAGCATAAGTAGGGTTTGAGTTTAGCTCAACGGTACCTGCTATCACATCAGGAGACTCTTTATCCTCCCTACCACGAATGTGGTAGATACGAGCAGGAGCTCTGGATTCCTGATGTGTAGTAGCTAAATAGTGGCCTCTCCCATTGCCTTGGTTCCCAGACTGTGCTTGTCTCAGGCCTTTGTTTCGGTTAGATGGTGCAGAACTCATATTTGCAGGAGATTGAGCTGGAGCTTTGTTAGGATTTTGGGGGCAATCCTTAATGAAATGATCGGCTCCACCACAAGCATAGCATAGATTTGATTAAGATCGACATTGGCCAAAATGGATCTTTTGGCAAAATTTGCAAGTAGGGACTTTCCCAGAATTTCTCGTGCTATTTACAGAGATAACCGGGGCTGAAGGCTTATTCACCGATTGAGGTCTCGGCATATAATTACTTTTCAGAGTAGGAGTATAAGTCGAGAAGCTTCCTTTTTGATATTTGGCTTTCTTGGGTTGCCAATGGGGCTTATCATCACGTTTGCGCTTCTTATCACTTCTGTTACCACCCTTTCTTCTTTCCGAAGCTTTTATTTTTGCCTCGGTTGCAATGACTCGATTGACCAGAGTTTGGAAGTCCGTAATCCCCAGAGCTATGAACATTGGACTTAGCTCATCATTCAAGCCATCGATAAACATCCGGCACTTATCTTTTTCAGTCTTGATATACTCTGAGCCGTACTTGCAGTATTGCAAAAATCAACAACATATTGTTCAATGGGCATATTAGCTTGCTTGAGGCACAAGAAACGTCTCCTACGCTCAGCTAGATATTGCTCGCTGATGTTTTTCTTCTTGAATTCTTCAACAAAGAATTCCCAGGTAACCGAGTTAGCGGGAGCAGTCAGGGTTGTGGTTTCCCACCAACTCAAGGCTTCATCAGCTAAGGGTGCTACGGCACATTCCAGTTTGTGCTCATTTGAGCATTGCAATTGTTTAGTTAGGATTTGAGTTGTACGCTCTAGCTAGTATTCTGCATCTTCGGGTTTCTCTTTATTAGCACCGGTAAAAGTATAGGCTCAGTGTTGAGCAAGCTTATCGATAGGAGCTCTGCTTGGTGCAACAGCAACAGGATGATTTTGTTTGAGGTTCGATATGAGTTGATCGAACATCTCCTTCATGCTAAGGAGACATTCCCTTTGGACAGCTTGGATTGCAGGAGCTTCCTGCTAGGGTTGAGCCTGTTCTTGGGGTTCAGTTTGTCTTGGAGGATTCTGTTTCATCCTCATGCTACCTCCTTCATTAGAGGAGCCTCGAGGACTTTCATCGTCCCTAGCAAGTCTTGTCTCGAACATACTACGATTGGGTAAACAAGAAGAAGTTAGATAAGCAAGAACACAAGCACATTGATATATAACTCCTAGGTGGCACAATTCAATCCTATGTGATGCATGAAGACTCGGTTTAGTCTAAGGATCTAAACCTTTAGCTTTGGTTACCACTTTTTGTAACACCTCTCGCCCGGGTTAAGAGCGAGGAGTGTCGATGCATATAACGTATAAGATGAAACCAAAATATGGGCAATTTTGAACCATTTCTTAAGTTTCTTACTTATCAAGCAAGCAAGGACATAATGAACATTACAAGACAATCAAACAATACAAACAATCTAACATTCATGCTTCCTTAACAAACAAGCAATAAACATTCAACTTGAGACCACCCAAAGCATTCGAACTAAGCAAGACAATCATCCATACATTTCTTTTCATGCAAGCAACCTAATATGTAACTTCATTTTCATCTAAAGCATTTGGCTATTACACAATATTATTAGATTAAATTCCTTTCATGTTTACATTAAAAGTTACTACTTTCATGGTTCATTTTACAACACCTATACTTTGTTACCTATTCTATTTGAGCTACCTTAGTGTTACATGCTTCTAATTCAATTCAAAGTTCCGTATCTTGTATAGATTTAGTCATTTCATTCCTACACATACTAAGTATACTTATCTAACCTTTAATAGCATGTATCTAGTTCCATTCAAGCCTATTTCAATACTTAACCATTCAGCCAATTACACCAAACACATGCAAAGCATGAAAGTAGATCATTCAAGGCTAATTCTTCTACTATGCATTCGACAAACATGAAATACCCACATGAGACATTCGGCCATACCTCAAAACAATCACACAAAAATACTTTCAACATGGTAATTTCATACAAGACATGAAGCATTCTAATGGTTGGTCATACAACATGGTTCATCACATTCAACCTTCAATTCAATCATCAATGAGAACTAGAATTTTCGAATGGTTCAAGTAATTAAAATCAAACATTTGATCATTTCATTCAAGTCATTATACGCGCAGCAACAACCATTCATTTCATGTTATCTAAGTTCATTACATACATGATACTATATACATAACATAGATAGGCCCATCAAGACATTATACAAGCTTTCAAATGCATGTTCAAACTATCTATATACATCTAGTGCTACCATTCTAGGAGATACAAAACAAGTATGGAATCATACTTTAACCAAGCTTGTGCGAGATGCTTCTTGCTCAAGGCTTCAAGCTTCAAGATTAAACAACGTTTGAATCCTTTAACCTGTAGGTTGGGAAGAATGAAAACAAGAGTGGTAAGTACAAGTATGTACTTAGTGAGGTAGTAACTAGTCTAATCATTTGTTATTTCAAGTGTTATGTCTTTTAATCAAGTGTAGACTTAGCTAAGGCTTTCAAGCATCAAGAATGATCTTAGCTAGTCTTTCAAGCATCAAGATTATCCTATTTAGGATAGCAAGCATTTGGCCAACATGTACAAGCAAGTAACCAAGTACAAGTTCTAGTAATCCATCAAGCAATGTTTAGCAAGAATCAAGCATTTCAAGTGTAGAGATCAATTAATCCAATTTGAATAGGGCATTCTTTCTTATGCCTTATCTTTCAAGTAATGAGCAATTCAAGATAGCATATACATCATCTTATTCATGTAACTTTCATTACAATACAAATTCATTAGCAAGTGTCAAGTTTGCTCATTCTTCATTCATGTTCACAAGTCTTTATTTCAAGTTCATTTATTCTTATTTTGCCTTGGTAGATAGTAGGACTAGGTAATCGAGTCACAAGACGGTACACAAAGTACCTAACAAGATGATACACAAAGTATCTAGCAAGAAGGTGCCCAAAACACCACACAAGACGGTACACAAAGTACCTAACAAGATGATACTCAAGGTATCTAGCAAGAAGGTGCCAAAACACCAAACAAGATGGTACAATAAGTACCTAACAAGATGAGCTCTAGACTCTAAAGCATGCCATTCTACCTAAGGCCAACTAACAACCAAGGAATTGTTGAGTCTTTTATTATCAAGCAATCACACATCAAGTGATTAAGCAACAAGTATAGCAAGGTCAAGATCATTTTACAAGCTTTCATATATTTCCATTATGTACACATTCAAGCAATATCAAGCAACCAACAATTTCAAGAGCATACTGAATTGTCAAGTCTTTAATTAGTCCATTCTTCCCTTAAAGTAATATTACCAAATATAATTTAGATTCATTTCTTTTTATTAATCATCAAGCAAGTATTTAGACATGCAACTTTGGTTAGAACACTAGTTCCAACCCTAAGAAAGACTACACTCACAAAACTCCAAGCTTAAGCTATTGATCTTTGATGACAATCCCCTTTGCTTTTCCTTTGACTTGATCAATCCTATCTTCTTCAACCAAGTCCTCTACTCCTTGTTCTAACCAGCCAATCATACAAACATATAAAGATCATGTTGGCACACAATTCATCAAGTCAATTCATTCAATTCAAGACAAGATTACAAGCATATAACATACACATATTGGGCAGCATGCTCTTGTACAATTTCCTTTTTACTCAACCACACTTTTCTACATTCTAGTTCATGTATAACAAGACATATTTCAAGGCCTAAAACTGTTTTCAAAACAGTTTGTAAAATGTCACAAAACAGTGTGCATTTGCCTATGCAGCTGCTGCCTGGCAGCTTGCACTATAGTCACTAAATCAAGCATATCTTTCATTCCGTACGTCGGAATTTCAATTGATTTACACCGTTGGAAAGATAAACAATTTTTCTTGATGACCATATAAGGCTTGCATTTTATTTCTTAGCCAATTAATACAGTTTTTTACTCAAAGACAGGGCCTCCTGCTTTACTGGGCAGTTTGCACTGCCTCTAGTATTTCTACTCTACATTTCAGTACACAACCCAGAGTTTAGCTCTGTTTTCTCATAGTGAATTTAGATATTCCAAGGTTTTATACATAAAAATTTCAGCCTTAAATTCATTATACACAATTTTTACTAATTTTGCAAAGTCACTGCCCAGAACAGAGCATTCTGGGCAGATTACACTAGGTTGCATTTCTAGTTCCTTATTTCATTCTAGCAAGGTCCTATTATGGCAATTTCATTCATGAACATGATCATACATGTCTTGGACATCATAATTTACCTAGAAATGTTCTTAAAACAGGGCATAATCATATTTAATCTAATTTGATCTATTTGATCACATTTGTACATCAATTCATCCACTAGGCAGTCCATTACCTAATTTAACTAGTTCAATTAGGTGTAGTCACATTTCCAGCAACACATGTATTCAATTCAATCTTATCTTTACCTAGTAACATGATCAAAACAGAGTTCTAAGTTCATCTAACATATTTGCACAATTTCTATAACCAAAACAGTCCCTAACAACACTGTTTTGAATCATGTTCATAATTCCAGATTTTCCATCAACTATACATGTATCTCATACCAATTTGGTTGCTAGGAATTACAATTTCAAATTCAATTTGAGTCTAGCATGCTCCCAACATATATAATATCCATCCAATTCATCAAAACAACAAGAATATCATTCAAACAACCATTCAAACATGAAATTACAAGAAAAACAAGTGGTTACCTTACTCACTATGCTATCTATACTTAATTAGGAGCTAAACCAAGGTTGCATTGCCATGGATTTCAAGCTTTCTCTCAAATTTTCCTCTCTCTCTTTCTTTCTCTCTTCCAAACGGCAACTAGGGAGAAATGAAGAAGATGATAACACTTAATCCAAGTTATTGGATCTATGAAATGTCCAATATGTCCCCTAATTTATCCTTATTATTAACTTAATCAAGGGCATTAGGGGAAACAAGGAATTTAGCATGCAATCATCATCTTCCTCATTTAATTCAATCTAGCCATTTTAAATTGGTCACTTATTTCATTCATTCTTTCAATTAAGACCCTAGATAATCTAATAAGCTTAGGTTTAAGCTTAATTGAGCTATCAACTTAGATAATTGGTTTCAATAATTCTAAGCTAGGATTTAGGTGATACAAGCAGTTTCCGTGGGATTGTCACTCTACACTGGCTCTGTATCAGTTGCCGGGGCAAGTAACTCGGTAGGGAACAATGGGAATGGTACACCACTATCGGGGTGTCGCTCCAATATAACTCGCTGCATGTCTATGTCTCGGTCCTTCAAATAGCACACAAGTTTTAGTTGCCTCACCTCCATCCCTTCCAACCATTCCATTAAAGGACGGAGGAGTTCTGCCATTCCAGGGGAACTTGCCCCTGCATGTTCGTGTGCCGGGGCATGTTCTTGTGCCACGTAAAAATCTGAAGCATTGGTTTTCTTTGCAGGGGTTGGTAGTTTTGGCAGGACGTCCTGCATCATTCACATATACTAGCTCCTTGTCCATCCAGTTTTCTTGGGCAATCGTTCATTCGTGACCTCATTAAGGACTTTCTCTTTCTCGCACAAAATTGAAATCATATTGGGGAAGTAAAGTGAACCCACATCCTTTGTGCTACATGCATAAATCTCGTCAATAATGATTTGACCAACATTGATAGCATAGTTATGCAAGATAGAATGTAATAACAATAGACATGAGTAAGAAACGGTGGTGTTATGTGTTGTGGGCATTAAACATGTTTTGAAAAATTATTCCACAACTTAGCTGCAGGTTTGAGCAAGGTTTGAGTCACCGTTCCCTTCAATTCCCCCTCGTTCCATTCAGCTCTTTCAACTATTAAGTCTTAAAAGACTCGCTCCACTTGTTCTGAGGTAATGTTATTCACAAACTCGGTGTGTTCGTCACGTGAGCAAAACAACCCATAATATGTGTTGATAGCATCGACATCTAAGAGAATTGCCTTCCCTCGTGCAAAAACACATGGGTTATCGGAACTAGTAATATGTGTATAAAATTCCCTTACCCAAGAAAAGTTCACCGCCTTTGGTTGTTCGCAAAAGATGGACCACTTATGGCTTAAAATAATGGCATAGACGGAGTCCTCCATGTGAGATCATAGGCGAAGCCATTCTCCTCCTAAACCTTTCTTGTGGAGAACTTTGTTTTGTGGCGTTGCTCGGCCGCTAGTGAAGCATATCATCGAAAAGATGGTGCGCTCGCTTGTCAAGAACCTACTTCGAGCATAGTTTTGAAATTCTTAGCCATGGTGTTGTTGTTCTTGATTACAAAAGAAAGAAAAACAAAGAAATCTTGAAGAGTTTCAAAGGATAGAAGAATGGATGAAGAAGATAAAGTTGGTAGGGAGTAATTGGAGATATAATTGTGTGATGGTGGAGTAAAGGAGTGGTGAAGATGGATTGATGTATCTCCAATGAGGGAAAAGAAAACAATGATGATGGGGGATAGATGTGATGGTGCGGCTAGGTTAGAGAGAGTTAGAGGGAAAGGAAATTTTGGTCGAAATTTGCAAAGGGTAAATTCCCCTCATTGTAACCGACGTCTATCCACCTTCCTTGGGATAGAATTTTATTCTCAAGCCCAATGTCCACTTCTATTGAAGCTCTTATCCTAAAATTTAAAAAGAAACAAAATAAAAGGATAAATATTAAATAAAATAATAAAAAATAAAAAGAAAATATCTAAATCTTAAATAGATAAATATAAAAATCAAACGAAAAGATAACGAGTAGAAAGATAATGATAAAAACAAAATAAAAAGATGAATAACATGATAAAGATAAAAATCAATTTAAAATGATAAAATGAGAAAAACAATAAAAAACCCGCCATAAAAACAAAATAAAATATAAATATAAAAAATAAAAAAGAAGTAAAAGAAGTCCAAATTAGACAAGAAAAATAAAAAAAAACCACTTAGACAATGCATTTTCATGCATCATCTAAGGATACTGCTCCCTTATCACGCTCAACATGAGTGCTAATGTTGTGCTTCAATCTTTATCCATTGACCTTAAACTCGCGTGCACCCATCATTGATTTGATCACAACGGCCCCATGAGAATAGGGTTTAACTACCTCAATTTGCCCAGACCACCTTGATTTTAATTTTCCTGGAAACAGTTTAAGTCTGGAATTATAGAGAAACACTAGTTGCCCTGGCAAAAATTACCGCAGCAACAGCTTCTTGTCATACCATCATTTTGTCTTCTCTTTATAGAGCCTGGCATTGTCATAAGCTAGTGCGTGGAATTCCTCTATCTCATTCAAGTCTAGTAAGCGCTTTTGTCTCGCTTTCTCCCAGTACATGTTCATTGTCTTGATTGCCCAATAGGCCTTATGCTCGATCTCCACCGGAAGGTGGAAAGTCTTGATGTAGACAAATCTATAAGGCGACTTGCCTAGAGGCATCTTAAATGCTGTCTGATAGGCCCAAAGTGCATCGTCAATTCACGCAGACCAATCCTTTCGTGAAGGATTGACAACTTTCTCAAGGATAATCTTTAACTTACAGTTGGAAACCTCAGCTTGCTCGTTGGTTTGCGGGTGATATGCCATGGCAACCTCATGACTAACTCCAAAGCACTGTAACATCTTGGCAATAAGCTTATTATCAAAATGTTTACCTTCATCGTTGATAATTGCCCTCGGCATTCTGTTGCGCGTATTAAGTGCTTAACAATTGGTGCAAGTGTACACGTCGTAAGGTATAGTATAGTATAGATATCGTCTCCACAGGGATTGGTGCTACTTCAGGAATTAACTTCTCGCACTGAAAGTAAAAACACAATTTGGTGATTGTAGGAGTTCTAATTAACAAGAAAATAAAAGAACAATTAAATAAAAAGAAGATATAGTCGAATAAGAGAGAGTAGGCCAGGTTATCTTGAGTCGTGCCGTGATAATTGAATGGATCGTCGTGGTAATTGAGTGCTAGAGTCGCTTAATTGCTTTAACAATTGAATCCAGACGGATTGCTGGGGCAATTCTGTGAGAACCTGGGCAGTTTTGTAATTGCCTGGGCAGGTCTGTGAATTCCTGGGCAAGTTTGCGATTGCTGGGGCAATTGGGCGACAACCTTTAAAGTTCGGTGAAGAGTTCTTCAATGGTTTCTTGTTATCCCTAACTCGAAACGCTATTAATTTTGCATGCCTTGATAATACATCCCTGCGTGAACCAAGGGTGGATAACAACCTATCTTGCACTCCTTTTAGCTGTTGAAATTAGCAACTTATCCCTAAGTCGAATTAGTTTTCACCATCGATTGATTGAATAATGACCATGCTCATTTGTTTCTTGAATCTAACTCTCCCGATATTAGATAAATGGATGAATTCACGAGATCCTCTCCCAATTCACTCGCAAAATTTAAGAACCAAGAATGAACAAACTTTGAAGTAAAATTGCAAACTCAATACTGAAACAAATCCAATCATTTTCACAACCATAAAAACACAATAACCCAAGACAAATAAGTTTAGTTCATGGCTGGGCACAAAATAAACTCAAGAGTAAAATCCCTAAACATGAATCTAATGGAAGCAAAAGAAAGAAGAAATCGAAACAGCCCCTAGGGTTTTCTCTCCCAATCGCACCTCTCCTTGAAGTAGGCGGCTAGGTCTTCTATTTATAGGAGTTGTCTATGTCAAAGTCTTTCTTGAGAAAGAGGTTAAGTTAGAATTAAATAAAATAAAAGAAATAGATTTCTTTTATTATATATTTATTCCTCCAAAAAATTCTTTTAAAACTCTTGGGATTTATCCCTTGCTTTTCGTGCTTATCCCTAATGAGGTGGATTTGTCCCGACATGCTTCAGCATTCTGCTCAGCATGGCAGACAGCTTCGATTGCCTTGGCAGACCCTTCAGTTTAGCATTTGGAAAGCAACTTCGACTGCCTTGGAAGATCCTTCAGTTTCCTTCCTTAGTTGCCACAACAATCTCCTACTTGCTTGGGCAATTAGATCCTGTACACACAAAAACACACACAAGCAGTACCTTTTTCCACAAAATCAACTAAATTATGAAATCAAGCACGACGGTGAAGGAAATCATGAAAATATGCATGAATGCCTAATAATGAAACTAAAATTAGCCTAAGTCTAACAATAATATGAGTAAAAATGTTATAAAATAGCACTTTTGAACACTTAACACACCCCCAAACTCAAACTATTGCTTGTCCATAAGCAATGCAAAACTAACAATTACCTGCCAAGACTTTAATCATCAAAGACATGCTTTAAATTTGCCTTCAAACCTCAAAATCGTGGCACAAAGTATGATCACCTTTTGAATTTTTCGGATGACACAAACATTTCCCGGAACCAAACTATAATTCTCGTGACAATGCGTGTGCGTAGTTGTGTTCAAGTTGATTTTCAAGATTCTATATGAACAACAGGCTTTTATCAATTTAATTACCGGGGTATTTATTTTTCATCTTTTTACCAGATCCAATTTTGGGCACCTCTAGTAAAGCAAGCAATTTATTATTTTAATTATTTTTTGTGTTGACTAGAGCCAATTTCGGGAACCTCTAGCGATGTCTTTAATGTGTAATTACTAGAGCTGGTTTCGGGCACCTCTAGCAAGAAATCAACTTTTAATTTAAATTTACCCAAATTTTAAGCAACCTAAGTTCACCAAGTTTCTTTCAATCAACAAGCCACAACCGTGTTCATAATATTTAGCATCATAGTAAAATTATAAGCTCTTTTCATACAATCCTAAAATTTAAAGGTTCTTTCAATTAAGTGCAATGGCAAAAATTCATCATTGGACATTCAACAAGTTCAAGCAATTAAATCCAATCAAAGGCATGACAAGTAACATATGCAACCTATATGCTATTACTAAAGATGAATGCAACTAAGAATGAAATTAACTATAAACAAATACCCCCCAAACTCGAGAGAAGCATTGTCCTCAATGCATGCAAAAATTAAAATACAATGCAAATGAGTTAGTAAGAAAGGTCGTCACCTTGAACACTCCGAACATCTCAGAATCGTATTGCAAACTCTTCGAGAATGTCAATTGTTCGCAAAGTTCTCTAAATTTGAATTCTGGATAAACGAAGTCTCTTTCCTTGGCCATGTCATCTCGGCATAAGGAATTAAGGTAGACCCGAAGAAAATTCAATCCATCCTGGATTAGAGACCTCCGAGGAATGTTGGTGAGGTTTGAAGTTTTCTCGGTTTAGTCAGGTATTACCGAAGGTTTGTCAAGGGTTTTTCTTCAATTTCCGTAAGCTTAACCAAGCTAACCCGAAAGGATACACCTTTTGTTTGGTCGAAAAGCAAACAACGAAGCTTCGATCAACTTTAGCAAGCCCTAACTCATACTTCGGTTCTTATTCAACCAGAATCGGGCAAGGAGTACACTCTTTACAGTGATGCATCTCATCTAGGGCAAGGATGTGTTCTAATGCAAGATGGAAAAGTGGTTGCTTATGCTTCAAGGCAACTGAAACCACACGAGTCAAACTATCCAACACACGATCTAGAATTGGAAGCTATCGTGTTTGCTCTCAAAATATGGAGACACTACTTGTACGGGGAGAAATGCAATCTATTTACCGACCACAAGAGTCTCAAGTATCTCTTAACTCAGAAAGACTTGAATTTGAGGCAAAGGAGATGGCTCGAAATGCTTAAAAACTACGATTTGGTTATCGACTACCATTCAGGGAAAGCAAACGTGGTTGCTAATGCCCTTAGTCGCAAACCATACTCGGGTAAACCCTTAAATTTAAATTCTAGTATATTTTCCATCAAATTTGAACTTTCTTGGGTCACAAGAAAGCCATTCGAACACTTACTTGTTTTGCAAGTAACTACTCGAAATTTTTCTCTCAGTGATCTTGATCTTTCATTTGTAACTTCCTTGGCTATCAATGCTCACTTCCGTTTATCCAAAGGACGAAAATTCTTGTCTGAACTTCAAGTTCAATCTAGCTTAATCTCGAGAATCAAAGAGTTCCAGCAAATTGATCCCGATCTTCAGAAGATCATATCCAAGCTTACTTCTGAGCCTAATTCTGATTTTTCCTTCAAGTCGAATGGACTTCTCTGCTTCAAGGATAGAGTATGCGTTCCTAACAACGAGGAACTAAGGCAAGAAATGTTACAAGAAACTCACCAAAGCCCTTTCTTGATTCATCCTGGATCGATCAAGATGTACAAGGACCTAAAACCACTATATTGGTGGCCAGGCATGAAATCGGCTATCACAGACTTCGTATCTAAGTGCCTGACTTGTCAAAGAGTCAAAACCGAGCATCAAGTTCCTACTGGATTACTTCAGCCAATCAAATTCCCTCAGTGGAAATGGGATCGTATTACAATGGATTTCGTTACTGGTCTTCCTTCCACTCCAAGAAAGAATGATGCTATATGGGTGATTGTTGATAGATTCACAAAGTCTACTCATTTCATCCCTGTTCAAATGAACATGAGCTTGTATACCTTAGTCGAGCTATACATCCGTGAAGTGATTCGATTACACGGTGTACCTACAGTTATCATCTCTGATCGAGACCCCATATTTTCTTCGTGATTTTGGAAGTCTCTATAGAAAGCTCTAGGGACCAAAGTAAATCTAAGTACAGCTTTCCATCCTCAGTCTGATGGACAATATGAAAGGATTATTCAAGTACTAGAAGACATGTTTCGTGCTTGTGTTATAGAATTCGGAAAGAACTGGGAGAAATCTCTACCCCTAGTAGAGTTTGCTTACAACAATAGCTATCAAGCATCTATTCAGATGGCACCATTCGAAGCTCTATACGGGAGGAAGTGTATAACTCTCTTATGCTGGTCTGAATTGGGGGAAAACAAAGTGTTAGGGCCTCAATTGCTTCAGGAAACCAAAGAGCAAGTGAAAATCATTCAGGATCGATTGAAGGCAGACTTCGATAGACAAAAGGAAAATGCAAATTTAAAATGGAGAGACATTCAACATAATGTTGGAGACAAGGTTTTTCTCAAAGTCTCGCCTTGGAAGAAAGTCCTTCGATTTGGAAGAAACGGGAAACTCAGTCCCCGATTCATTAGTCCATTCGAAATCATTGAAAGAATTGGACCAGTGGCCATTGGTTAGCTCTCCTTGGAGAATTCGATAGAATCCACAATATATTCTACGTATCTATGCTTAGAAGATACAGATCAGATCTATCCCATATCCTTGAACCGGAATAAGTTGATTTGAACCCTGACTTGTCCTACGAAGAAGAGCCTGTCCAGATTCTTGATCGAGAAGTAAGAAAGCTTAGGAACAAGATTGTTCCGCTTGTCAAGGTCTTGTGGAGAAACCGCAAAATAGAAGAAGCTACTTGGGAATCTGAAGAAATCATGAAGAAGCAATATCCCCATCTATTCGATTTAGGTAAATTCGAGGACGAATTTATTTTAAGGGGAGAGAATTGTAACACCCTAAATCATAGCCTAGAATTATTGAAACCAAATTGCTTAAGTTGATAGGTTAATTGAACCTAGAATTTAAGCTAAATTGATTAGTCAAAGATCTAATTGAAAGAACAAAGTGACCAAATTAAGGTGACCAACTTGTAAACTCTAGCAAGTTTAAAGAATGCATGCTAAAGTTTCAATATCCCATAGTTGCACTTGATTAAGTTAACATTAAGGATAAATTAAGGGTCATATTGGACATTTCACAAATCCAATAACATGGATTAGATGTTGTCATCATCTTCTTCATTAGACCAATGTCGAATTGAAGAAGAGAGAAAGGAAAGCTTGAGGGAGAAAGCTTGAATCCATGCCCTACAACCTTGATTTAGCTCAAAATTAAGTCTAGATAGCTTAGTGAGTAAGGTAATTACTTGTTTCTCTTGTAAATTTCATGTTTGAATTGTTTGAATTGAAATGGAAATGTGATTTGAGTGTATAGATGCTAGAAATGTGATGAACATGTAATAGACTCATGTATAATTGTTGGAATTGATATCAAAATGGTTAGATGACATGTTAGGTTGCATTACATGTTGAATTGTTGTGGTATTATGCTGGAAATTATGTGTAAGGAATGGTGTAACAAAACTAGGTTGCTGGAAATTTGAAATTAGATGTTGATATAAGAATTGAATGGTTAGAACTTGTAATTGAGCTATGGAATTAATGAATTGGGCATGATCATGATTTGATAATGTAATTAAGGTGTTAAACAAGCTAAATTGTTAGCAACCAATGCTGGAAATGAAAGATAAAAGTATGAACATAGTCATATAGCATAGAAACTATTTTAGTAAGAACCTATTGTGTAAACATGCAGAATTGAGCTTTGTAATCAAGTTACTATATTTTGGCTGCCTTGAAAAATGAATTAACATTGACTAAACATGTTTAGGATGTCATATGAAATGAATTATAGGGCCAAAACATTGGTTAAAATGAATTTAAGGAATTAAAATATGAATACGTGCAATCTGCCCAGAATTGCTCTGTTCTGGGCAGTAGCTTTGAAAATTCACCAAATTTTGTATAGATCAAATTCAGGGCTGAAATTTTAATGACATGATCCTTAGTATGTCTACTTTCATTATATGAAAACAGAACTGAAAACCGGGTCCTATGCTGGAAACTGTAAATAGAAATAGCTAGACAGTGCAAACTGTCTAGGCAGTGTAAATGCCTTGTCTTTGAACAATAAATTGTATTAATTGGATAAGAAATAAAATGCAAGTATATTATCGTCTTAAATACAATTTTGTTAGCTTTCCAAAGGTATAAATTAAATGAAATTCTGACATAGGAATTGAAAGATATGCCTGTTTAAGCATGTAGTATGCAAGCTGCCAGGCAGCAGCAGTTAAGCTAGTTGGAAACAATTTTGTACACAGTTTTATTGGACTGTTTTGTAACAGTTTGGGATAATTAAATCCTGCCTAGTCTTGTTTATTGAAATGTTGACAGAATTGTATGTATATGTCTATATGTATTGAAATAACCTTGCTGCCATGTTGAATTGTCTTGTGTATACATATTGATGAGTGTGTTTAATCATGAATTGCTAGAGCAAGGAGTGAACTTGGTGGAAGGAGAAAAGGGAAATCATCCAAAGGCTAAGAACAAAGGAATAGCTATACAAGACAATTTCTAGCTTGCTTGGATTGTATTGTGAGTGTAACTAACCGTAGGGTTAGGACTAGGTCCTAACCAACCTTGTTGGCATTTTTAACATGATGTATCATGCATATATATATATATATACATGAGTATGACTTGATAAATTGGGGAAGTATGATGCTAAATTGAATGTTTGATCCATGTTTGAATGTTCTTGATCCATGTGTGAAATGCTAGCATGTAAATTGGTTCATTGAAGCTTGATGACTAATGCACATTGAATGACTTGTTCTTGTAAAATTGAGACTTGAAATGCTAGCATACATGAAATTGCTAATGTTGAATGATGAGCTAAGGCTCTAATGGTCTAAGGACCTCTTTCATGAAAGAAATTACCATGATCTTGCTCGAATGAACACTTGAATAAGCCTTGCTTGTCTTGATCTTGAATATGTAAACTTGAAACATGAAATGTAAGCTTGGAAAGCTTGGTTACTAGTTGTACAGGTAGGAAGGCATGCCTTAGAGTCTAGAGCTCTTGTGTAAGGGTGGACTACGGTCCAGGGCTAAGGCCCCTAATTGGCGACAGACAGAGGGTACATATGTGGTCTTTGGCGACAGTAGGAGGGTTGACCAGCACTACGGTGCATTTTGTGGCGACAGTTGGTTGGAGACTCGAATACCTAGCAAACTAAGAACCAAGGATTGTACTAAGATAATAAACAATCTAAAATGAACTTGAAAATCTTGTTACTCGTTACAAAAGACATGATTCTATTGATTTCTTGTTACTTAAGTATGATAGCTTGTGGTAACCTACCATGTTGATACTAAAATTGAAATCCATGCTTATTGCTTCGTGATGATCGAATGGAATGCCATGCCTATTTCTTCTTGATTGATCGAATAGTGTATCATGCCTATTGCTTTCTTGTTTGATCAAATAGAAATATATGCCTATGTTCACTTGCTTGCTTGTTTGATGCACAAAATGAGGACTACATGACCTTATAACCATCTATTAATCCTTCTCTTGAAAGCCTTAGCTAGGTTAAGTTGTTTAAAGACAATACCTACATGAAACTTGACTAGTTTTAGGAGTTACCTCACTAAGTACAAGCTTTGTACTTATCACTCTTGTTTTCCATCCTTCCTACAAAAACAGGTTAAAGTTGTTGATCGTGCTTGTCTTGGAAGCTATAATCCTTGATCTCGAAGCAATCTCACAAGCAAGAAGCTAAAGTATGACCTCATACATCTTTTGTAGTCTCCTAGGAGGTGGCATTAGTCTTGTATATAGAAGTAGTGAATCATGCATTTTGAGATCTTGAATGTTTTGTATAAGCATGTTCTTGATGGACCTATCTTGTAACTAACTATATGACTTTTAAACTTGGTATGTAAACACTTTAAATTTGGTATAAATGTCAATGGTTGCTGCGCATATCTTGTTAATTGAGATGATCTCTACATATAGTATAACTTGCTTGATCAAGTACCATGTATGATTGTAATGTAAATGCTTGAATGGTACATGTCTAGTGAATCTTGTTAATTACCGAATTGAAAGAATGAAATATGCTAGTGTTTTGAGTATGACCTTTTACATGTTTAAGCAAGACTGCCAAATATGCTAAGTACTATTTGAATGCCATGTCTACATACTTACCTCTTGTCCATGCTTAAGTCGAATAGGATACATGATTCTAGTCTAAGATCTAGCCTTGAATGAAATGAACTATGATGTCTACCATGTCTAATTAAGTTTCAAATGAATCACCATGCCTTGTAATTGAAGTATTCGAATTTGATCTTCTTGTGTATATCTAAGTCATCGAATGCCTTGTAATGAAAGTGTAAATGATAATGAAAGTTTAAAATGGATCACATGCTCGGTTTGTAATGTATTCAAATGGTCTTTCTTGTTAGCTAAGTAATGTATGTTATGTTGTTTGTTAGTTAAGGAACTCGTTAATAGGATGAGTTCTTCTTGCTTGCTTGCCTTGTCTTGTCTTGGTAATACTCCTGAACCAGGTTACAACTAACCCGAGGTAAGGGGTGTTACATTTCCTCTTCCAAGTTCACTGCTGGTTCTAATACATTACACAAGAAATACATCAAAATTTGTTCACATATTCATTCAACATAGTAGCAAGGTCAATACATAACCTATACACAAAACAAATGGCATTTTTCATATATACTTCTTAATGTTTATTTCTAAACTACCAACATTTCATATTAAGGCAGAACTGGGCAGTATTTACTGTCTTAAAACTGTTACTAACAGTTTCTCAAATTGTGTACATAAACAGTCTCAAAGTACCAAAACTGCTACTGCCAGGCAGTTTGTACACTGTCCACTTAAACAAGCATAACTTTTATTCCGTACGTCGGAATTTAAATTTGTTTACACCGTTAGAAAGATAACTTAATCCTATTTCTAACTTATAGGCCTTGCATTATCATGTTTTTCCAATTAATACAGTTTTTTATTCAAAGACAGGGCAATTGCATTTCTGGACAATTTGCACTGTCCAGCTATTTTCTTTTCCAGATTTTAGCTCAGGACCCAGAATTCAATTCCGTTTTCTCCTAATGAAAATAGACATACTAAGTTTCATTCCATATAAATTTCAGCCCTGAATTCGATCTACACAATTTATGGTGAATTTTTGAAGTTGCTGCCCAGAACAGAGCATTCTGGGCAGATTACTCTAGTTTACATTTTAAGCTTCCTAATTTAATTATACAAGGTTTTAACATGATACTTCATTTCATATACATATTCTCACATGTCTAGGTCAGTTTAATTCACCTATTAATGTAACTAAAACAGGGCATGATGATCAATTTATTCAATTAAGCATGTTTACACTTTCATTAATCTATCTCTTGAACATAGTTAAATTTCCAGCAACCCAATCTTTTATATAAACATATATACATCAATTTCCAGCAACAATACTCATTTAGACATGTATACTAAGTTGATTTGGTCACCTAAACATGTACCCGTTCTAGTACACCACTGTACATACATTAACTATCATATGAAATATGAATTTCTACTCATCCCCTAACATTCCAACAACCAATATCACACAATCAATATTCAATTTACATGAAATGAAAGAAGGAAATGGTTCATTACCTTCTTCCTTAATCTATGCTAACCGAAACCTCAAGAAAACTTGTGGGATTGAAGCTTAATTCTTTATTTCCATGGAGAATTCTCTTTCTCACTCTAATTTCTCTCTCTCTTTTTTCTCTATAATCGGTTTGGGGAAACTAAAGGAAGAAGATGGCTTTCCTTTCCCCATGATACACACATGCCAATTTTCATTTCATGACATGTGTAATAGTCACTCCTTTATTTTTAAATCACCATGCAACCCATTAGTTAGTCTAGTGTTCAATTTAGCCCTTTTTAATTTGGCAAGGCATGTTGTTATTTACAACACTTTGGTCCTTTAGTAACCGGTCACTTCTACTTTCTATTTATAACATTTTAGTCTTTTGGTTAATTGTTACTACCTTTAGAACGTATTTCTACTACGTTCGGGTTTGGGGTATTACATGGTGAGAAACCTTCCTTAAATTTTCACCATGGAAGAAAATTCTAAGGTTTGGCAAAAAGGGGAAATTGAGTCCACGTTTCATTAGACCTTTTGAGGTTATCGAGAAAGTTGGACCTGTGGCTTATCAGTTATCATTACCCTCGAAACTAAGCAAGATCCACGATGTATTTCATGTATAGATGCTTCAAAAGTACCGCTTTGACAGTAAACCATACATTTACGAGTATTCCTCATACTTACATGGATCATTTTCCAAATGCATCCATCACCAATAAATGATCAAAATCAGTATAAAACATATTTAAAACATGCTTTAACAGTAGGCACCATGTAATTCAAAAACAAGTGCATAAAATCAATTTCGCCAAACACGGCTGACGGAGAAATCTCATCATACTTACTTTCGAGTTTAAACCAACATTTCAAGCTTAATTTAAACTCCCAAAATAACCTTTAAACCATTTCAAAGCTGAAATCCATGTTCTCACTCACCGACTACGTAAAACCTCATTCACTGATGCAAACTACTCCAAAACTTCCGAAATAGTGCCACAAGCTTGAGGATCAACCACCCCTGATTTAACTAGACAAAAATAGAGGACTCAATACATCTAAATGCATTCAAAGACTCAGAAACATTAATCCACAACAACTCTAACCAAAACCCCACCATAACAACCGAAATCAACATCAAACACATTCCAAACTTAACCCAGCCAAAACCTAAAGGTTTAATCCATCAATTACCTTCAGATAACATCCAAAAACAATCTAACATCATCGTTATTCCTCCAGAATTCATAAAACATCCACAACTCCTAAAAAACACAACTAACAACCTAGGAAATTAGAGATTCACTTAGTTTCGAGATTTCAATGTTAAAACCAACTCATTAACATTGTTAAACATCAAAATTATGATTAGAATTAATCAATAACTCAGCAAAATAGATCCAAAATGAAAATCACTTAATCTCATCAAATAAACCTTGATTTAACCAATTTTCCATAATTAAATCATTAAAACTCATTAAAAAAGTTAAACGAAGATAAAATACTTGAGAATTTCAATAAAAAACATTCATTAGAGGAGATGAACGAACCTTGCCTCTAATGAATGAATTCCTCTCAATTGGATGTTTTAATCTTGAAAGACAAAGGAAATTAATGAGATTTTGGAAAACAAGATTGATGAATCCATTAGAAATCAAGAACATTACCTCAAATATTTGATGCAAAAGAAAGTGTTTGGCTGAAGAAACTTTGAGAGAAAAAGTTACGTCAGAAGTAGATTTAGAATAAATAACTACCTTCCTTAATTAAATCCACTTTAATTTACTAATTAAAATTCATTTAAAAATATCCAAATTAAGATAAAATCAGATCAAAACATTTGGTAAATTAGCTCCTTAAAGGTTCTAAGATTTGACCCTTTTTTCAAAATAGTCACTAAAAAAAGTTTTTCATTCTTTACATTTTGGTCAGTAGCCAAAATGTCCAATTTCCAAAATCTACTTTTCAAAAATGACTTTACCAAAAATATCCATATATTAAATAATGATTTTTAGGATTTTCCCATATATTTTCTCACTCAAAAATATTTATTCCGATTTTTATCCTGAATCTGACTCGAATCTCTAATCTCGGTCCACCAGACCGTCTAATCAACGTAGAAACTCCTAGGCCCAAAACTAGGGTGTTACAACTCTCCTCCACTTAGGAAATTTCATCCTCGAAATTTTCCTGAAGAAAATAAATGCAGAAATTGTTTCATCATGTCCTCCTTACTCTCCCATGTGGCCTCCTCAACTCCACGGTGTCGCCCCAACACCTTCACAAGCTCGATCGTTTTGCCACGAAGAACCTTACAACTAGAATCGAGGATCTCTATAGGTTCCTCATCATAAGGTAAATCCGGTTGTAGCTCAACATTCTCCACCAACATAATGCGATGGATCCGACTGGTACTTTTACAATATCGACACATAAAACATATCCTGAATCTTCTCCAACTAAGGAGGCAACCTCAAACGATAAGCTACATGACCTAAACGCTCCACAACCTCATACAGTCCAGTGAATCTCAGACTGAGCTTTCTCTTACGCTCGAACTGCATCACTCTCTTCCAAGGTGACACCTTCAAAAACATGCGATCACCAACCGCATACTCAATTCCCTACGCTTCAAATTCGCGTAGGATTTTTGACGATTCGAGGCTATTTTCAATCAATCAAAAATAATCTTTACTTTCTCATTTGTATCTTTCAACCGCACCCGGTATAGAAACAGGTTTTTCTCCAACCTCAAGTCCAAAACAAAGGCGTACGACACTTCCTACTGTACAAGGCCTTATAGGGTGCCATCTTTATACTAGCCTGATAACTATTGTTATAAGCGAACTCCACCAAAGGCAACTGTTTCTCCCAGGTTCCTTGGAACTCAATGATGCAACATCTCAACATATCCTCCAAGAGCTAGAGCCAGGTGTTGTGTTTTATAGATCGGATAATGGTGCCTAATGATGATGAGCTGAGGTGTACCATTTTGACCGAAGCGCATACTAGTCCTTTTGCTATGCATCTTGGTAGTACTAAGATGTATTGAGGTTTGAGAGAACAGTACTATTGGGTTGGTTTGAAGAAAGATGCAGTTGATTTTGTTGCTAGATGCATGGTATGCCAGCGTGTCAAGGTTGAGTATCAGTTTCCTTCCAGGTTGTCGCAACCGTTAAGGATACTAAAATGGAAGTGGGAGAGAATCACCATGCATTTTGTGTCTGGGTTGCCGTTAACGTCAACTAAGAAGGATTCCATTTGGGTGATTGTTAATCAGTTTACGAAGTGTGCACATTTTTTGCCATTGCATACAACATATACCTTGGATAAGTTGGCGGAATCGAGCGAGCTATATTGGGTTTACCGAAACAAACCTGAAACGATTAACTAAACTCAGGTCCATTTTTTATTTTATCTTGTCTAGATGCAACATTAAGTCCTAAGGTGTGCATGCTGGCAGTGGGTGAAATCTCAACAGAATCGAGCGTCGAATGGACATCCAATTGCGTATAATTACAATTTAAGGACCAAATTGCAAATCTATAAAGTTACGAGGACTTAGCTAATGTTTGAGTTACTGATCCACAATTAATCATATCACATGCTTTCATGTAAAATTTCAACTCAAAACAATCATTCAAAACTATATAATTGCATTTACAAATATCGAGGACCAAAATGAAAGAATCAGAAACCTCAAGAATCACTTTAACTGAAATATCGACAGCCGATATCGGTACGTGGGCACCCGTACCGATATGAGGCTTTATTCCAACAGTGTTGTACTAGTACAAGAGCAAGGCGTATCGGTACGCGGGCACATTTACAAAACCATAGATTCTAGTAGCAAAAACTCGTACCGATACGACCTCTCGTGTACCGGTCCCTAAGGCTTTTTCCAGCTTATCCGTATCAATAAGAGGCCTCGCGTATCGGTATACCCAAACCCAAAATTTCCCAATTTGCTATTTTTTCATACAATCATGGATTCAAACATGCTTTAACAACCCATACACATGAACACCACTAACTAGAGATCAAGCCATGCTAGAATGTCAATGAAACATGATCAAGCCATAGCAACAGACTCCAATCATAAGTCTAGAGGCATTATTCCTAAAAATCAATCCATCCAACGAATGAAACGTAAATCCATATCAAGATCAAACTTATAAAACCTCACACAACACCACTACAACAATATAAACTTGCACATAACAAGAGTTTAGCAAATAACCCTCCCAAACAACAATGAACCCCATTGCCTTTATTACTACTAGTCTAGTTCAAAAACCATACTTTTGAATATATCAAGTCATTGGATTTCCCTTCGCTTGCTCGCTGCCTCCATCCTTTAATTCTTTACATTGTTGGACAAATAGAGCGTAGCACATTAGGCTTAGTGGGGAATGCTCAAAACAAACACCATCAATGCAATTAAAACCAGTTATTTATACAACTTTGAAAATCTCATTTTATCATCTTTCAAAACATCATGCCTTACAAACCATGCACTTAACATTTCCAAAAATGTGCATATTAAACCATATGCAACATGTATCATGGATCAACAACAAAATCCCATTTGCAAACCCTCAATTTAAGCTTTCCCATGCACAACAACCCATATGCAAGGCTTAAAGATTAAACATGTATAAACAAACATTATACAACATAATCCATCAACATGATAAATTATCAATTATATTGGCTTTGAAGTGATCATAAACCAAGTTCCACTTTACCAAATATTACATCAGATACACGGATTCAACAAGTGTCCTCTCAACACTTCATACAATCTCAACTGAAATTGAGGGATGATCACAACCGGGTACCATTACAACCCCAATCATTGGTTATATGTATAATCCACTAACGGTGTAACACCCTAAAAACCGATCTAGTTAGAATTTGGTTCCAATGATTGAAACCCTACATCAAAAAGGTCCAAATATTGCATTGACATTGACCATGAAGTCAATTACTCCAATATTGGACTCTAATTGAGTTAATTTTTTTGTTTAAGGACCTCATCAAATACATTGGTAACTTATTTGGTGACTAAATTATGAAATTTGAAAGTTTGGGGGGTAAGAGCGTATAATATAGAAGGTTGAGGGACTAACCTTATGATTATCCTCTCTCCAAACTTAATTACCACATACGTGGATGAAAGGAATTAGTTTCCTTCACCCTAAGGAAAGCTCTAAGCTATTGAAATTAAGAAAATAAGGAAAAGTGAGATTACAAGTTGATACATTTCTTAAACAAGTTTCACCATCTTTATCTTCAACCTCTCACTTTGAACAAGCAAACACCTCCATTGTTGAGTTGTAAAGCTTGAGCTTTCTTTGATCTATCGATTCTATTGAATAGCCATCAGTTGGGTAAGCTTAAACCCCCAAATGATTAATCAATTCCATGGATAGAGTATGTTTAATTTCAAGCTAAAATTTTGACCACTATGGTAACCTAGAGCTTTCAAGGCTTTAGTCCATGGAAATCTAATAGCTAATTGCTATTCCGAGCTTAGATATTGAATTTGATATCGTTATATTGATTTCAATAACATATCATCAACTCTAATAATCTCATATTGTTTTTACCTAGCTCAAGAATTGGAGAAATATAATCCATCATCTCCAACAAAAGTTAGGAGCAAGGAGTGGTCATCTGAGTGCCTCAGGAGCTTTGAAAATCAAGGTGAGTGTAGTCAGAGTCTCAGGTTAGGCTAGGTGCCTTTCGCAGTTTCATTGACATTGAATTTTCGCATAGCTAACCCTTTTGTTAAAGGATATTGCATTGAACCTCTTTGGAGGCATCATTGGAAAGCATCAGTAAGCTATTGTATTAGACATCAAACATAGTATTTTTATCGTTGAAAATGTTTTCATCGATCCATAGAAATATAGAACATTGGTCATTGAACATTGATGTTGTCATTGTTATATTCACCGTCATAGATATTGACATTGAACATTTAAATTGATATTGTTATTGCCGTCGAAGTATTGATATTGAAACATTGATTATTGACATTGTTACCAGAACATAGATCATTGATATTGATATTGAAAATATTGATCAGCAACATTGTTATTGAAATATTGACATTGATATTGGGATTGAACCTTGGAATCGAAAGGACATTTGATACAATTGGCATGCCATAGAATTCATGAGCTCATTGGTACGGGTGGACTATGGTCCTTGGCTATGACCTTTATTGTGGCATGGCGGAGGGATGTTAGTGATTTTGGTCATTGGTGAGGCGGAAGGACTATACCATTCATTGACTTGACGAGGCGCAGGAATTCATGTATCCACTATCTTGATTCGATCCAAGGGATAATAATGAAATGTGATTATTATTGTCATTGTGCATCGTTATAATATTGTCATTGATAATACATGATTTGGAATGCATTTCATTGTATTTTTTATTGTTCAAGACTACCTCACTAGGCAAAATATGCCTAATGCATTTCATCTTATGCATTTTTAGGTTAAAGGGTTCATCGTTGAAAGATCGGAGAAGTTGAAGGTTTTTGGCAAGTCACTACAAGGCTAAAGTAATGTATATTATCCTTACGAACTCCTAGTATAGTGGCAAAGTAGTTAAACTAGTTACTTTTAGCCCTTTTGGTATGTATGTATTTCCTTTGTTTTGTATAAGTGTTTAAGGGCTAATAATGATTTTAAGTATTGACTAAAAGTGGCAAAACTTGCATATTTGGCTCATAAAAGTGAAAACCTACTAAACGAATTCCTATGATCATGAAATTTTGCATGTTAGTGGTTATATTGGGGTAAACTTGCTGGTAAAATTTCATTGCATTTGGACATTGTTCGATGGGTCAAATTAAATAAAAACTAGACCAATTCTGTCATTACAGTGCAGAGTGTATTGATACAGGTGATGGTGTATCGATCCAGTATTGCATATTTAGACCAAGTCAACGCTGTTCAATAGGGCGTATCGATATGAAATTTGGAGTATCAGTACGAAAAGTCAACAATGGAATTTGGTTGTAAAAATTGTATTGGTATGGCTTTAGGGCATACCGAAACAGGTTCACTTGTATCGATACGGGTAGACCTGTATCGATACAAGTTTTGATCACTGGAATCTAATATTTATAAATTGTGCATGGCGTACCGATACAGCACTTTCGAGGATCGGTACTAATGCAGGTAATTCAGTTAAAAATGTTGGGAACAATTCTGAAAAGTTGCATATTGGTCACTAATTATTGTTTAGCTTAATTGATGAGGTAAATGAGTTCCGATTGATATGAAAAATTGCATGCTCGCTAATTAGGAACTGAATTTCATTGTAGTAAGGTTAATTTTATTAAAAGACCTCTAAAATACTAAATTTACATATTAGTTCTTGAAACTTGTAAAAGTTTAAAATTAGTCCTAATACGATATTATTGATTTGTAATAAGGTGCCTCTCGACTGTATGGACATAGTATGTGTTAAATCATTGGATTAAATATCGCATTTGTTGGGCTCGATTCCCTCAGCCGAAATGCTTGCCAAGTGGTGAAGAAGATATATTTTGGGTGTTTGGAGTGGAAGCAAAAAGATAAAAAAAAATATGGATAAGGATTTAGAGTGGTTCGGCTTTCTAACCAAAGCCTACATCCATTACCTTAGCTTCCTACTAAGTATTTCACCAATTCACTAAGAATTCTTCCCCTTTTTAAGGCTTAGGAGGCAACCTTTTACAACCTAGACTCACAACCCAAGTCTAGCATCCAAAGCTCACAAACCGAGCTTTGGGAACACTCTTAAACAAGAGAAAACTTGGCAAACGAAATCTCTCTCTAAAGATTGATGTTTGCACACTAAAGCTCTCA
This sequence comes from Hibiscus mutabilis, assembly GCA_019671005.1. Taxonomy (NCBI): domain Eukaryota; kingdom Viridiplantae; phylum Streptophyta; class Magnoliopsida; order Malvales; family Malvaceae; genus Hibiscus; species Hibiscus mutabilis. The sequence continues at coordinate 15,979,124 of CM033714.1, read as the reverse complement.
CCCAAATCCTATAACACTTGTGCATACATTGACAATTTGAGCTCACAAGTGTTTGTCTATACAAGGAATGGAAATTTAAGCACTAAGACAATTTTTGCATCATAATGTTGTTGACTTGAAGATAATTAGTAGTTTCAGATGCTTCTTGAGGCCTTTTATACTCCCAATTGAGTTTCTAGTCATTGGAGACCGTTGGGATTGAATTGGAGTCGTTGGGGCCTTTATTTCTCGCAATAAATACAGTTTTAGAACTGTCCGTATAGATAAGAGGGTAGCCGTATTGGTACATATTCTTCATAAACTAGCTGTTGGGATCTTTCCAGATGATTTTTATTGATAAGCTTAGGAGTGTATCGGTACGACCTGCAATTTAAAAGATTGTTGGGAAAATAGCTGTTGAAGGGTTTTGGTCGTTGGGGTTTTTGCCACGTAGGTATATCAAAATGCTAAGAGGCGTATCGAAACGATCCCTCTCCATATTGATACGGGCAAGCCCTATATCGGTACGGGTTTTAGTAGTTTCAAATAGACTGTAGCTGAAACCCTAAGGCGTATCGATACGGGGAATACCATATCGGTAAGTTACTTGAAAAACTTAAGTTTGGCTACACTAATGACATTTTAAATCATTCCAAAACCTTATAAAATCCATCAAACATATTTTCAAGTTGTTTGGACTTAAAATCATTTTTGAAATCTTTTCAATTTAGTCCAAAACTAATTTTCAATTATTATATCAAAACAAATAACCTATCAATCTCCCCATTTTTTATATAATAAAACCAACTTGAAAATTTGTTTGTGATTCTCTCCCTTAGTATTTAAAAATTTGAATAAGAGATTTTAAAATTTAAATGTATATAAAGCTCCATTTTATTCACCTGAATTTTTAAAAAAAAAATCAAATTTTCAAAGAATTTCTCCCCTTTTTTGTTATATCAAAAAGAAATTCAGTAACTTTAAGTTCAAGATAACAATGGAGGTTAAAAAAATTGACATAAGTAAGATTTTTGGTTTTAAAATGGTTCTCCCTTACTCAAGCATCATCAAATGTTAGTCCAACAATTTATGATAATCTAGTTGAATTAATGTAAATAAACCAAATTAAAGCAAATAAATTCAACTAAATTTTACCACACTTGAACCAAATGGAGGATGTGAAGCCTTCCTTCTTCAAGTGCTTTCCTTGTGTATATGGAGCACCCCCTCAAAGTTGTACTTTGTTGATCATTCTCTATCACACCTAAGACAAGACAATCAAGTGATTTTTGGTATCCAAATTTCTTTCGATCCATAAGCATTAGTAGCACATAACTTAGTCCCCTTAGGAATCCATTTTTCAATTTCATCCTTTTTAGTTGAAGTAGCTAGTCCTTTTGGGACCCAAATACTTCTAAAATTTTTTCCATTTACAAATATATGGGCACTAGATTGTCTTTGGTGAAAGTTTGATTTTCCAAAATCGTTTTTCTTTTTAAGTTCCTTGAAAATCAAATATTTTCCTTTCTTAAGATCATCCAACTCATTTTGATGATCTTTTTCTATCTTTTGAAGTAAATTTTGTAAATGAACATTCTTTTGTTCAAACTCTTTGAGTTTTGCCTCAATTTCATCCTTGGTTTTAGAAATAAAATCATTTTGAATTTTCAAATTTCAAACCAATTTCTTGTTTTTCAAAATGTGATTTTTATACTCTAAAACCAATTCATCATAGGCATCTTGTAATTCATCAAATAAATATGAATTTGAAGTAGATGAATTAGAAGTTACCTTACCCTCTTGAAGGGCCATAAGACATAGGTGGGCTTCCTCATTATCGGTTGAGTCTTCTTCATCACTCCATGTTGCCACATATGCCTTCTTTGAAGATGATCCCTTTTTGTTGAAGCGAGGGCAATCGTATTTTGTATGCCTCTTTTCCTCACATTCATGGCTACTTTAGGGATTCTTCATCTTATTCTTCGATTCATGCTTGGATTTTTCCATTTCGCTTTTCATGAATCGGGTGAACTTCTTGAAGAGATGAACTATCTCTTCATCTTCACTTTCCTCCTCACTTGATTCTTCATGTTGGCTTTTGGAGGATTTGAGAGCAATGACATTAACATCAATGCCTTGCTCTTTGATCTTCTTCTCCTTCTCCCTCTTCAAGGGTTCAGACATCATCTCATGAGTTAGCAAGGATCCAATTAACTCATCAAGCTTGATCTCCTTCAAGTTCTTGGCTTTAATGATAGCCGTCTTCTTGCTCTCCCATAATTCGGAATGTGAGTAAATCAACTTCCGAATGAGTTTGTCTTCCGTAATCTTCTCTCCAAGGATTTTTAGTTGGTTGACAATAGTGGAGAATCGGTCGAACATCCTCTTGATGTCTTCATCAGGGTCTTGTCCCAAACTTCCTTGGCACTCTCACAAGAAGAAACCGTAGCATAAACCTCCAATCCTAATGCACAAAATAGCACTAGCAGTGCCTTCGAGTTTAGCTCCATCATCTTCTTGTCGTTGGCATTCCAATCCGCCTTCCTTCGTTGAGGCTTGAATGGTCCTTCTTCAACAAGGTCCCAAAGTCGATAATCCTTCGCCTTGATGAAGTACATCATCCTATTCTTCCAATAGTCATAATGTTCACCGTTGAAGAATGGTGGTTTGTCGATGGATTGCGCAATGAACACCAGTTGATAGAATGGTTGATCAAGCTTGTCGGGATTACCTCAATAGGATGTTAATCCTCTCGATTGAGCCATGCTTTGATACCGATTGTTGGGCTCGATTCCCTCAACTGAAGTGCTTGCCAAGTGGTGGACAAGATATATTTTGGGTGTTTGGAGTGGAAGAAAAATGATAGAAAAATATGGAAAAGGATTTAGAGTGGTTCAGCTTTCAAACCAAAGCCTAGATCCACTACCTTAGCTTCCTACTAAGGATTTCACCAATTCACTAAGAATTCTTCCCCTTTTCAAGGCTTAGGAGGCAACCTTTTACAACCTAGACTCACAACCCAAGTCTAGCTTCCAAAGCTCACAAACCGAGCTTTGGGAACACTCTTAAACAAGAGAAAACTTGGCAAACGAAATCCCCCACTAAAGGTTGATGTTTGCACACTAAAGATCTTTCCCAAATCCTAGAACACTTTAGCATACATCGACAATTTGAGCTCACAAGTGTTTGTCTATACAAGGAATGAGAATTTAAGCACTAAGACAATTTTTGCATCATAATGTTGTTGACCTGAAGATCATTAGTTGCTTCAGATGCTTCTTGAGGTTTTTTATACTCCCAATTGAGCTTATAGTCGTTGGAGACCGTTGGGATTGAATTGGAGCCGTTGGGGCCTTTATTTCCCGCAACAAATACAGTTCTGGAGCTGTCTGTATCGATACATGGGTAGCCTTATCAGTACATGTTCTTCATAAACTAGCTGTTGGGCTCTTTCCAGATGATACGTATCGATACGCTTAAGAGTGTATCGATACAACCTACAATTTAAAAGATCGTTGGGAAAATAACCGTTGGAGGGTTTCGGCCGTTGGGGTTTTTTCCACTTAGGCATATTAAAACGCTAAGAGGCGTATCAAAATAACCCCTCTCTATATGGATACGGGCAAGCCCTGTATCGGAACGAATTTTGGCAATTTCAAATAGACTGTAGCTGAAACCCTAAGGTGTATCAATACGGGGAATACCGTATCGGTACGGTTACTTGAAAAACTCAGGCTTAGCTACATTAATGACATTTTAAATCATTCCAAAACCTTATAAAATTCATCAAATATATTTTCAAGTTGTTTCGACTTAAAATCATTTTTGAAATCTTTTCAATTTAGTCCAAAACTAATTTTCAATTATTATATCAAAAAAATATTCTAACAGCATTGACCTTTAATTCACCAATTTATTATATTGATCATCGTATTGAACTCGGTAACACATTCTGACCCGGTTCTCGACTAGGCCGGGAAGGGGTGTTAAAAATGGTATTTTTCGGTTCCATATAACCCCTCAACCATTAGGGTACTCGTGGTGGAGTATTCAGTATACATAAACCCCTCAACACCCGAGGTGACTTATTATTGTGCACTATCAATCTTATGGCCGGCCAACTATATCCGATAACATTTTAAACCACATAACTTTCCAATATAACTCATTATTAACCATGTACCTCACTATTTTTATAAGCAACACTCAAAATCCATTTCCAATACATTAAACCATGCATTTACAAGTATTCCTCATACTTACATGGATTATTTTCCAAATGCATCCATCATCAATAAATGATCAAAATATTTATAAAACATACTTAAAACATGCTTTAACAATAGGTAACATGTAATTCCAAGCTAAAACCCATGTTCTCACTCACCGACTATGCAAAACCTCGTTCACCGATACGAACTACTCCTCCAAAGCTTCTAAAACGGTGCCACAAGCTTGAGGATCAACCACCCCTGATTTAACCACACAAAAACAGAGGACTCAATGCATCTAAATGCATTCAAAGAATCAACAACATTAATCCATAGCAACTCTAACCAAAACCACTCCACAACAACCGAAATCAACATCAAACACCTTCCAAACTTAACCCAACCAAAACCTAAAGGTTTAATCCATCAATTACCTTCAAATAACATCCAAAAACAACCTAGCATCATCCTTATACCTCCATAATTCATAAAACATCCACAACTCCTCAAAAACACAACACTAACAACCTAGGAAATTAGAGATCCACTTAGTTTCAAGATTCTAATGTTAAAACCAACTCATTAACATTATTAACCATCACAATTATGATTAGAACCAATCAAGAACTTAGCAAAATAGATCCAAAACGAAAATCACTTAATCTCATCAATTAAACCTTGATTTACCAATTTTCCATAATCAAATCATTAAAACTCATTAAAAATGTTAAACAAGGATCAAATACATGGAAATTTCAGTAAAGAACCATTCATTAAAGGAGAAGAACGAACCCCTCTAATAAGTAAATTTCCTCTCAATTGGATGTTTTACTCTTGAAAGATAGGAAAATAATGAGATTTTCGAAAACAAGATTGATGAATCCATTAGAAATCAAGAACATTTCCTCAAATATTTGATGCAAAAGAGAGTGTTTGGCTGAAGAAACTTTGAAAGAAAAGTTTTAGAGAAAAAATTACGTCAGAAGTAGATTTAGGAAAAATAACTACTTTTCTTAATTAAATCCCCTTTAATTTACTAATTAAACTCATTTAAAATTATCCAAATTGAGATAAAAATCAGATTAAAACATTTGGTAAATTATCTCCTTAAAGATTCTAAGATTTGACCCTTTTTCAAAATAGTCACTAAAATAGTTTTTCATTCTTTACATTTTGGTCACTAGCCAAAATGTCCAATTTCCAAAATCCACTTTTCAAAATTGACTTTACAAAAAATATCAATTTATTAAATAATGATTTTTAGGATATTTTTCCCATATATTTTCTCACCCAAAAATATTTATCCTAATTTTTATCCCAAATATGACTCAAATCTCTAATCCCGGTCCACCAGACCGTCTAATCAACCTAGAAACTCTTAGGCCCAAAACTGGGGCATTACAATACTCTATGTTAATTACTTTTAACACCTATATGTCTAATGTGATGTTTTCAAATAATTAACTTGACAGTTTTAATCTTTACTCCTAAGGGGTATATTCACTTCAAAAGTAAGTTCATCTACTTGAACATCTTCTGTCGAAGTTTCTCTCCTTAGTATTTGGCAATTAATCCTTATCTCCGAAGTCTGTTAAGATATTAGGAGAAAATGAGCATTCAATGCCAATTTTCGTATGGCAAAAAATATGATAAAAATAAGCGCAAGCAAAATAGACAATAATGTCAAGGCATTCAATTTTTAAAACCTAAAACCAAGTGTTCATCGCAAACACCCCTAGCCAACTTAAAAGATTAGTTCATGGTTGGAGAGTCCAACAAAACTATATTGTTTTAAACACCATCATTAAAATAGGGAAAAGATTTAAGATTAATGGGCTAAAGAATGATATCCGTTGATGCAACCCTTCAATAGATTTAGAGCTCCCAGTCACTGCCTGGTTCGAACCACAGCTTCCCATATACCCTCTCTTTCTTCATCAAGATGCAACCTCCTTTGCTCATTTTTTGGGCTTTTTTATATTGGTGCTCGTGGAAACCCTAATTAGGGCTAGGGTTTTGAAAGATTGTTACCACCATTGTAGGTGTGTTATCTTCTCTTTGAATTAAGGCTGACCTGGCTCTAACTCACGGCTATTTGACCGGGCATCAGACTTCTTTCTTTTACCAACCAAGCTTGGTATTCTTCTCTTACAATCTATCAACTGTGCTCGGCATTTCTCTTTCCTACATTCTACCAACTACGCTCTAGAGCTGCCAAAACCTGCACATCACAACAAAAAAAGTACACTTTCACTCTGGCAATAAAAACTGTACATTCCTTAACTCTTAGATGCAAATGCATGAAACTACTGACAAAATGCCCTAATATGTACCTAAACTCAAGCAATAATATGGAAATATACACATGAAAAGTACATCTTTTGAGGAGTTAACACTTCCCCAAACCTATCTCATTGTTTGTCCTCAAGTAATGCAAAACTATAAACTATAAACATAAAGAAAAGTAAAGTAAAGTGCGTCGGCAAAATTTTTTTGACTAGCAACACAAGCTAGCAGGCAAAATCTGGCGCCCTAGTTCTATTCTTAGATATGCCAAAGTAGTAATGCCAACTTATCAGTAAATTCAAGTGCAACAATATAACTCTAACTTAAGGACATGAAGTGTGCATGAAGTGCATGTGGTTTGCCTCAAGTATCCCTCAACTCCCGTATTCAACTTTACTACCCAAACTCAATATTTATATGTATTTTTTATTCACCAAGGGTTTTTTTTTCAATTGGCATGAGAATTAAGAGGGATCATACCATGAACCCCTACGTTAATCCAAACTACATCACTAAGCTAAACCATTACACTCATACCCTAAAGATTTTGTTGGCCTAAGAACCAAGAGGGAGAAAACCACGAAGCCCCAAGTTACTTATTGTCTCTAAGGAAGATGAGTGTTCTAAAATTTCTTTTTCTTGCCTTTGGCAAAACTTTGTTGCTTTATTCTTTATTTTTTCCCTGGCATATATTTTTTATTCTAATTCAGTTTCAAAATTCCAAATATTGTCTTGAGAACACATATATACATATGCAATGAATGCTAAAAATGAAAAATATGAAACTAAGGAGTTAAAGGGATGTAATACCCATAAATCGGTATGGTCAATTGTACCAAGTTAAGGAGTCTTACTCTAGCAAACACATTCAAAAACAAGTAATAGGAAGATAGTATAACAAGGAAAGACATGCATTAGCATGGAAGACCACCATTTAGGACAACAACATACAAGCTATGACCAACGAGAGAAACTTAAAATAGATGATGACTTACTGGCTGAAAAATCAAGCATTGAATCAGGTTATAGGAAAAAGACTATCACAAGCTCAAGATCAAGAAAAAGACACTTGTAGCTTTCAAAATTACAACAAATGCTCATCATACGATTACTATAATACTAGGTACAAGGAAGCAATTCAAATTATCTCATCATGTGTGATCATTTTAGACATTTCAGTTAGCAAACCTCTTATAAAGTAATCCTAGGATAATATCCATTCTAAATTAGGTAATGAAATTAATATCTTAATATTGGAGCAATCGAGCAACCATCACAATCATTTGAACATTTAACATGGTTCCAACCAACAATAACTATTATTTAGATCTCAATAATTCATCAATAAACAAACATAAATTAACACTCTCAACATTTCAATCTACCCATGAAGTCCTAATAACCAAAAATCCTCATCTAGGCAACACAACAACTCATCCACCATCAAAACATTCCATTCGAAAGGATCCATTCACATATACATATATACACACACATATCTATGGATTGTCGACTTACATAATATTTACATTAGATCATTTTTAGGTTTGATCGATACATATATGTACCTAAACAACTTTCATGAGCATCAATTTACATGCCAAGGTCTAGGATATCAATTGCATGCCTTACAAAATGATGCCACCTATTAGGAGTTTAACAAAAGGTTACAAAACATACTCTATGTCCACTTGTGATCCTTGTCCAAACTTCTGAGCTTACAAAGAACCGAACTTAACCTAAAACATATCCAGGAGAAAAGGAATAGGTAAGTAAAATTACCTAGTGAGGTAGATTAAGAGTGATACATATATAGCAACTACAATTTAAGGCAATCAGTTATCACATATGTATATCAAGCATAGAATTCTTAGGCGTCAAGTAATCAGTTTGAAATTTCATATCATAGGAACGAAGATATTACTAGTCTTACAAGATATCAAGATAGATTCATTGGTAAGATTACAAGTATCATATTTTAGCATTTACATAGCCTTGATTTACAAGCAATCTAGATACACGAATCCTATGATGTCTTCCGTCACACAGGGGTACTCAAAGTACTAAACAAGGGACCGTAGTCTAAACAATCAAGGAGCTCTATAGACTCTATGGCATGCCATTTGTACCTAAAACTGACCCGTAATGAAGGATTTTTTCTTTTATCTTAACTTATCATATTTTATAGGAGGGTGAGCATATCTCCAGGCTTATAGATTTATACACAAAACTAAACCTTCCTTCACAAGTCATAAGAGAATAGGCAAGTCATGTACACCGCACCCAATTGTAACATATAACCATTCGAGTACTTACCTTGGTTCACTTACCATTCAATCACACCAACAATTGCAAGCATAACACAGCTAAACAATTTAGAGAAATTAAACAACTTAACATAAAGGTGCTCGGGATAGCCATAAGCTTACCTCGAGACTTAACTACACTCACAGGTTGTTCCGTGCTAAAACCGCTCCCGAAACACAACTCCTTTCTGTTTATCTACCGTACGATCTACTTTACTCTTTTCTCTGATAATATCCTCTTGTTATAACAATTTACAATAAGAATTGTGTTTCAGAACCATTTCCATCAACATATCATTCACAAAGATTATTCAAATTTGCAAGCACACAAACATGTATTCTAGGCCGCTCATTATACTTTTAATTGCCAAGGCATTCCTAATTACATGGTCATCAATATTGTATAAAAACAACCCTCAATTATGCAGGTTCATATAAGAAACAAGATAATTACAATTACACCATTTTTCTATGTTAAAAATAGTGCATAATAATAAACACACAACTTTTATGCTTAAAACAGTCCTCAATTATCTAAACTGTCCAAAACAGTCCCTAGTTCTCATATTTACAAAGTGTGTAAATAAAACAGTCCCCAAACGTTTTTATAGGTGCAGGGCAGTCCTTAATTTCATGGTTTTCTACAGAACAGCCCATAAACACCTTCTTAAACATTTCCCATGTTTTTATAGCAACTAAAATAGTCCTCAACATTCATAAATCGCTCAAAACAGTCCCTGGGAAGATTCGAATCTACAGGGCAATCCCAACAAGCAATTAATTCAATTTTACATTATGTGATAGCAAAGAAATCTTCCAACATTTTGCCAAACAATTTGTTAACAAGGAGATTATTCATAACATCATTCGAATATCACTTCATTCATAAACATTGTCTTCAATTCACAACAATCATACTACTATTCGAATGAACCAAGAAGTCTAAAGCATACATCCATGATTCTAACATTCCTAGTAATCATAAATTATGAAATTCTAGAGTCAAAGGCTGGATTTGGATTTAGAATAAGGAGGAAGAATGTCATCACCTTTCTTCTCTAATCAATAGAGCAATAAGGCATGGATTGAGCTAAGAAGAGTGATTTTAGCAAGCTTGCTCTCCAAACCCTTCAACAATGGAGGTTTCGGCTAGGTGAAGGAGATGAGAACAATGGTGATTGTTCTCCACTTAGCCGATCCCCTTTCCCCCTCCCCAAGCTAGCCTAATGTGACAAGTGTACAACCCCTCTAACTTTTAAGAGATTTATATGCAATCCATTGAAACTGCTAAAGTATTCGGTTAGCCCCCTTCAAAGAAATAGCTACCTTACTTTTTATTAATCTATTTCAGTAGAACTCAATATGGACATTTTGAGTTTCTTGTAATGCCTTTCGGCTTAACTAATGCCTCGACAGCATGGATCTGATGAATAGAGTTTTCAAATCATACCTAGACAAGTTTGTAGTGGTTTTTATAGATGATATTCTCATATACTCCAAAGACAAAGATACTGCAAACTCTCCGAGGTATTCACCTCTTTACAAAGCTTAGTAAATGTGAATTTTGGCTATCAGAAGTATCTTTCTCGGGCCATGTAATTTATGCCGAATGAATTATAGTAGATCCTAAGAAGATTCAATCGATCCTTGATTGGAAACCTCCGAGAAACATGGGCGAATTTAGGAGTTTCCTGGGTCTGGCCGAGTATTATCGGAGATTTGTTAAAGGATTTTCATCCTTAGCCGCACCCTTGACAAAGCTCCTTCGAAATAATGAAACCTTTTTTTGGTCGGAAGATCAACAATGAAGCTTTGATCAATTAAAACAAGTACTCACTGATGCCCCGATTTTGACGCAACCAGAGTCGGGCAAGGATTCACAGTTTTCAGTGATGCATCACATCTTGGATTTGGGTGTGTTCTCTTGCAGGAAGGAAAAGTGGTAGCCTATGCCTCTCGTCAGTTAAAACCTCACGAATTGAATTATCTGACACATGATTTAGAGCTTGCTGTGGTAGTCTTTGCTCTTAAAATCTGGAGGCATTATCTCTACGGAGAAAGATGTAATTTGTTTATCGATCACAAAAGCCTTAAGTATCTTACAACTCAAAAGATCTAAATCTTAGACAAAGGAGATTGATGGAATTACTTAAAGATTTTGACTTGGTCATTGATTATCACCCGGGGAAAGCAAATGTAGTGGCTGATGCACTCAATCGCCAATGATCATCTAGTAAGGCGATAACTATGAACTCCTTTGAATTTATGTTTGATAGAATCTAAATTTTGATACCTAAGATTGATCCATTGAATTGCAGCCCCAGCTTCGATCAATGCACATTTTAGATTACACAAAAGACATAAGCTCTTAGTTGAACTACGGGTTTAATCTGATTTAATTTCAAGAATCAAAACCCTACAACAAAGGGACTCTGAGATCTATAGAATTATGACTAAACTTGAAGATGAAACCAATTCAGATTTCTCCATGAAATCAAATGGATTGCTTTACTTTCGAGACAGGGTATGCGTGCCCAATGATGAGAACATCAAGAATGAAATACTCCATGAAGCACATAATAGTTCTTTCTCTACCCATCCAGGATTTGTTAAAATGTATAAAGATCTAAAGGACTTGTATTGGTGGCCAAGAATGAAGTCAGCTATTACAGATTTTGTTTCAAGATGTTTAACTTGTCAGAGGGTGAAAGCCGAGCATCAAGTCCCTTCCGGGCTCTTGCAACCAATCGAATTCCCCAAGTGGAAGTGGGAAAATATAACAATGGACTTTGTAAGTGGACTACCCCTATCTCCTCGAAAAAATGATGTTGTTTGGGTAATTGTGGATAGATTTTCTAAGTCTTCCCACTTTATACCCATTCAAATGAATATGAGCTTGGACCAGTTGGAAGAACTTTACATTCGGGAAGTAATACGATTGCATGGTATCACAATCTCTATAATCTCTGATCGAGACCCTAGATTTACTTCTAGGTTCTGGAATTCTCTTCAGAAAGCTTTCGGGACCAAAAAAAATCTTAGCACAGCCTTTCATCCTCAGTTAGATGGTCAATCTAAAAGAACAATTCAAGTACTAGAAGACAAGCTCTAGGCTTATGTAATCGACTTCGGGAAGAATTGGGAAAAAGTCTACCTTTAGCAGAGTTTGCATACAACAATAGCTATCAGTCATCCATTAGAATAGCTCCTTTTGAAGCCTTGTATGGAAGAAGATGCAGGACACCATTGTGTTGGTCTGAGTTGGGTGAGAATAAGGCTTTAGGGCCTAAACTTCTTCGAGAAATTGAAGAGCAAATTTAGGTTATTTGCAGTCGATTGAAGAAAGCCTTTGATAGACAGAAGGCATATGCTGATCTCAGGAGACGAGACATCCAGTATAATGTAGGGGATGGGGTATTTCTCAAAGTATCTCTGTGGAAGAAGGTGTTTAGATTCAGGAAGAAAGGAAAGCTTTGTCCCCATTTCATTGGACCATTCGAGATTATAGAACGAATTGGTCCTATTACTTATCGATTGGATCTTCCCAATGAGTTCGAAAAGATTCACAATGTTTTTCATCTGTCAATGCTACGTAAATATCGATCTGATCCCTCACAAGTGCTAGAACCTAAAAATGTTGAAATCAATCCTGACCTATCTTATGAAGAAGAACCAATCCAAATTATGGATAGAGAAGTTAGAAGACTACAAAACAAATCGGTACCCCTAGTCAAAGTTTTATGGAGGAAACGCAAAGACAAGGAAGCTACATGGGAGCCTAAATCAATCATGAAAGATCAATATCCACATCTGTTTTCTCCAGGTAAATTCGAGGACGAATTTCTTTAAGGGGGAGGGAATTGTAACACCCTAAACTTTGGCTTAGGAAAAGTGTTCCATTAGAATCTTAAGTAAGTTCACAAAAGTAATTAAAGTTAAGTAAGCTTATTATGCTTTAATTAGAACCGAATTTTAAATAAGGAAAAGTGACAAGCTAGATTTTGAATGACCAATTAGAGAAGAGAGCAAACATCTAAAATTGCATGCTAAGAAACATTAAAATTAAGGGCTAGTTGTGTTGGCAATGAGAGAGGGGAGCACGTGTAGGAGGATTGGAGAGAATGAATCACAAAATCAGATTCATACTCTTCATTCTCTTTTCCTTTTTGGAATCGGAAATCTAGAAATAGAGAGTGCGTGGGAAGATACATTCATGGAGCTTGTTTGCTAATGTATATTCTTGGTGATTTGGTGCTTGAAACGTGTTTGTGTGCTAAGGAGGATGTAAGCATTTCTATACCCTCCTTGATTCGAATTCTTAATAGTGTGTGAATGTAGTTTTGATGGAATTCTTGCTCTTAGAATATGTTTGCATGATCGAAAAAATTTCTATGATTATAACTATAGTGTAAAGCTATGAAATCAAACTTTTGAGCATGAATTTGGTAATTGAATGAATTAGTTAGTTATGCTGAAATTTTGAACTCTATAAGTGATTCTCAATGCTGGAAATAAATGAAATTGAATCAATGATTTGTTGTACATTTGATAGGAGAGAGTTTGGGGACTGCCCTGTTTGTAAATTGGCATGAATCAGGGCTGTTTAGAAACTCTTGTATTGTGGGGTTGTTCGTGTGACAATTAGGGACTTTCATATATGTTCAAATCGTTTAGAGGATGTTATTGGCTAATAAAAAATTTGGAAAAAATTTAAGATAAAATTGGGGACTGTCTAGGTGAAAATTTAGAGAATTAGAACTGCCCTACATTAGGAGAAACATTACGGGACTGTTTTAGGGAATCCAGTTAATTAAACACTGTTTGAGGATAATTAAGTGTACAATTATGACTTTAAAACTTTGTTGGGCAGCTGTGAAGTAAAATGGAAAAATTGAATGTTTATAAGCATCGATGGAAAATTGTTGTAATGAACAAAAGGATGTAGGATAAGCGTTTGGGCAGTTTCGAAATGTATGGAAAAAGGGACTGTTTTGTAGGTTATGTATTGTGTTCATTGTTTTGTATATATATATATATGGAAAACTCATTGAAATGGCTCGAGAAGCATATAGAAAAAGCACTAGAGAATCTACCTTGATTCATATGTGTGTGACTGAGTTAAATAGATAACAAATTAATGAGAAGTGAATCTAGTTCTAATTCACAATTGAATTGTTGTTACAACTAGATAAAAATGGAGTTGATCAAGTGGACGAAAGACAAAAAGGGGTTGTGTTACGTGATCAAGAATAGCTTGGCTTAACCTGTGAGTGTAGTTTAAGCCTCGGGATAGGCTTACAACCTTCCCGAGTAGTTTTGCTTGTTTAAATTAAATTAATAAATCGAGGGTATCAAAATGTATGCAAGCTTGGGTAAGAGGTAAGTCTCTAATATGTTATGTAAATCACATGGAAATCTTGCTTTAATGAATCAATCAATTGGTATGATAAGGATACTTGATATGTATATGTATGATTTGTGATAAAGATGTTTGATATATATATATATGATTTGAGATTACATGGAACTTGCTATGAGACCCTTTGAATGAAAGAAGTAAATCTTTGTAAGATTTACTTGATGTGAATACATGTTGTTATAAGAAGGGTAATATGTATGTAATGTGAAACCTTGACAAGGAGCAAAGCTCAATAAGAATCTCAATAATGAATCTTAATATGAAACCCTTGGATTCGAGTCAGTTGTAGGTATAGTTGGCATGCCATATGATCAATGAGCTCGTGTTTAGGGTGGACTACGGTCCTTATTTGGCGATAGTAGGAGGGAAGTTGTGTGGTCAGTTGGAGACAGTAGGAGGGATTGACCGGTACAGCGGTACCATATTTTTGGCGACAGTTGGTTGGGGATTCGTATACCTAGACTGTTACTTGAGTCTCAAGGCTGAGTAAATAAATAAATATGTAAATGAATAATTAAACATGGGAAGCTTAACCCTATAAACTGGTGTAATGAAAAATATTGCTAAACTTGACCATAGTAATGTATTTGATAAGAACTTGAAAGATTATGTTTTGAGAATGCATGTTTGTGATATTTACTATGATTGTGTCTTTGCTAAATGCCGGATTGAACTCTAATGACTTGTCTGAGTTTACTAAGATTAATCGAACTGGTTATGGATGAAAATGGTTCTTGTGTATAATGTAAGCTGGATAGCTCCTTTAACAATTGTTCTTCTCGCATTGTGCCTTGTCCAAGCTTGTATGTGAATCTATCTATGACTTATGTAGTGGAAGACATATGCCTTGCTCGTTAAGTTAGAATTTATATACTACCTCACTAAGTAAACTCTATTTACTTACTCTCTCTTTCTATACATTTCAGGATAAGTTTGTAAACCTTTCTTCTCGGGGAATAAGGTTGTGTCAGATCACAAGTACTAGTATATGTATGTTTTAATGCTTTCGTTTAAACTCCTAGGATGGTGGCACTATAAGTCTGTATATATTTAAAGTTATCTCATTTTGGGCATGTATATATATATATTAAGTCTATCATGCTTTGTAAATGTCTAATCTTGTGGTTGAATATGCATGTTTGGTGTGTATAGATGATTTTCGTATACTAGTTGCGCAACAATGATGCTTATGATATGTTTGGATGTTTTGTTTGAATGATCTTGAGCATGCTTAGTGATTAAGATCGAGTTGAGGTTGGTATATTGATCTCGAATGGATTGGTGATCATTGGGTTATTGCGTTTGAATCATTAGAATACCCTAAATCCATTTGATGTAATGGTTGATTCTTGTGTGTTGAATCTTGAGTTGATACGTGAACTACGAGGATAAGTTCTTTCTTAGGATTGTAATCTTCCTAATAACTTAAATTATAATTATGTTCAAATAGACCTAATTAGGTGATCAATTCTAAAAAAATTATATGTTATTTGACTACTTAGACCACATATAGGTTATATTCACGTCTGGTTAAATGTGAAATGATTTTAAGACCTTCGGTTTGACACATAAATTGTAATTAGAAGATGAAACTTTCTTTTCATGCTTGATTCGAATGACTCTCTTGATCCTTAACTAAAGCTTATGAGTGCTGTTTACGCATGATCCAATTACTTTAAGTTCAAGTAGTTGATTGTATGTTTGTTTGTTTATTCTTAACATCCTTAGTCGGCTTATTTCTAAGCCGAGAATAGGATGTTTCACATTCACTTTGAATGTTGTCCCCACTTTTAAGTCCTTGATGTCTACTGCTCCATGAGCATAAGGCTTGACAACTTCAAAGGGTCCTGACCATCTGGATTTGCGTTTACATGTAAACATCTTAAGCCTTAAAGTGAACAACAACACTTTTTGCCAACTTCAAATTGTCTCGGCAATATTCTACTATCATGCCACCTCTTTGTTTTTTCTTTATAACGCTTGCATTTTCTGTAACATACTCTAACCACCCTAGTAGGATTAGGTAAGTTACAACATTTACAATCAATAATCCATTCAATTAAAAGCTAGAGAGTTCAATTTGTTTTAAGTATTTCTTGCTCATTAAGAAACAATTCGATTAAGTGAGGACTCAATAAACAATGCATGATGCATCTATTAGATATATTAGGACCCATAATGCAATATGATATCATAATCAAAACCCCTTTGAACTAGATGAGAAACCTATTAGATAATTTGAACATTCAATGTAACTATCAAGCATTCCAAAAAGTGGTTTACATAATTTACTTATGTGACCTTAATCAAACATATGTGCTTACAATGTTATGCATACCATTCGGCTAGTACTCTAAGTGATCAAGGTGGTTCATGTCTAACATGTAGATTACTACATTTACTTATTGTTAACTAGCCAACTTCAATAGATCTATTCAACCATTACATGCATAGTTCAACCATAGGAAATCTAACGTTTGGCTAACAAACATACAAGCTCAATAAGGTGCATACATACTCATATATACATACCATACTTTCTTATAGATCATAGATGGAGTTAATCTATACAAACCTTAACTAAGTGATCATGAATATACATGCCTTGATGTCACCATCCTAGGAGAACTATAACAAAATGGAAACATACTTTTTCAAGCAAAATGTGACTTGTACAAGCTTAAACTTCGGGGCAATATCCAATATCAACCTGTATCGTAGAAATGAGACTTGAATAAGCAAAGCTTAGTGAGTGAGTTAAAGTTACAAGGCAAACAATACAATAAGTCTCAACTACGAACCATCAAATAAATGGTATGGTTCCCCCATCAATAAGGAACCATTCGAAACTAGGCAAACAATACTAGGTACATTGCTTAATTTTCAACCCAATATCAATACAAGGCTTGAAGTTTAGACATGCTTAATCATCCAACTCGACTACTTTAGGCATAACATATCCTTTGAACACAATCAATGTTTTAATACACAAGCAATCTCATAAGCAATGTTCAATAGTTCATGGCATTTGATGTTATCTTTACAATCAAGCAATCACATAAGCAATGTTCAATAGTTCACGACATTTGATGTTTTCTTTAAAATCAAGCAATCTCATAAGCAATGTTGTTTACATTCTTGAAATGTTGAATGAACTTAATCATGGACTTGGCCTAATAAGGAAGAATGACTAGTAATGCATGAAACTAGATCACATCTTGAATACATGTCTATTTCGAATGCTAAGCATGTTTGTATGGTATATTGGTGCTTGTATGTGTCATGATGCAAGTGATTGAATGCTAAAGAACATGCTTGAGATATTAGACTGTTATCTTAGGGCAATTCGAATGATAAGGAATAAAATGAAGCAAAGTGTATTGGTAATGTAGTAACCTGTAATGAAAGCATGAAAGGAATTAAATTAGTAACTTATTCGAATGGTTTAGGTTGAAGTAAGTATGTTTGATTGTTCTTGTATTGCTAGTAATGCCTCGTTTGTATTGTTCTTGCCATTGCTTGCTTGTTAAGTAACGCTCCCGATTCGGGTTGCTACTAACCCGGGTAGGGGGTGTTACATTTTAATTGGTAATCAGAGCTTTAGGTTTAGTCGATTCTAGGACTAAACTGGGCTATTATGCATCATATATGATACATGTGCCACCTAGGAGACTTATATTGAATAGCTTGTGTCTTGCTTACTAAACTGAACCTCTAATTTTTCTATTTGAACATAGAATGTCTGAAACAAGACTTGGCCGGGATAATGAAAGTCCTTAAGGCTCCTCAAATAAAGGAGACAGTGTGAGGATAGAGCAAAATCCTCCACAACAACAAACTCAAACTCGAGCCCAAGCTGCTGCTCAACAGGAAGCTCCTGCTACCAATCATGTGCAGCAAGAATGTCTTCTAAGTATGAAGGAGATGTTCAATCATCTAGCAACTTCCTTAAAACAAGATCATCCTATTGTTCCTCCTCTTGTTTTTGCGCGTAATAAGTGCTATGCAATTGTGCAAGTATACACGTTGCAAGTTATAGTATAAAAGATATCCTCTCCACAGGGATTGGTGCCACTTCAAGAATCTAGTATCTTGCACTGTAAAAAGCAAAAGAAAACACAAGTAGAAGATTATAGAAGTTCTAACTAATAACTAATCTAGAAAGCAAATAAGTAAAAGGCGATGTAAATAAATGAGAGAGATAGGCCAGGTTATCGTGAGTTGAGGTGTGACAGCCGATTGGATCGTCTTGGTAAAAGAGTGCAAGGGCAACTCAGTTGCCGTGGCAACTTGCACAACGGGGTTGCCTTGGCAACTAATCGATGGTTGTCTGGGCGACTAGTTGGGCAACTACTTGGGCGTCTGGGCAGCAACCTTCAAGGTTCGGCAGAGCATTCTTCAATGGTTTCTTCTTATCCCTAAGTCGAAACTCTAGTTGCTTGTGCATACCTTGATAATACATCCCTGTGTGAATCAAGGGTGAACAACAACCAATCTTGCGCTCCTCATAGCCGTTGAAATCCTTAATTTATTCCTAAGCCGGATTAATCTTCACCATCAATAGATTGAATAAAGATCATATTCATTCGTTTCTTGAATCTAACTCTCCCGATATTAGATAAATAGATGAAGTTACGAGATCCTCTCCCAATTCACTTTCAAACAAGAATAAGAACCAAGAATGAATAAACCTTGAATAGAAAAGTGCAAACTCTTATTACCTAAACAAAATCCAATAGTTTCTCACAACTACAAGACATAATAACCTTAGCTAAATAGATTTAGTTCATGGCTAGGTTCCAAAGAAACACAAGATAAAGAATCCCTAGCATGAACCTAATTGAACAAGAAATAAAAAGATGAAGGATGAAGCTTGTCGGAATCCTCCTTGCCCTAGATGCTTGTCGAAAATTCTCTCCTCCCTCTCTCCCTTGGAGTTGACGGCATGGCCTCTAATTTATAGGGCTAGGTCAAAGTCTTTCTTTGAGAAGGAAGTTAAGTTGGAATTAAATTATCTTTAAAGAATATAATTCTTTATTATAATTATATTTCTTCTAGAACTTCTCCTATCTTCTTGGAATTTAATTCTTCTTTAATCTCTTCATGGAAATCAAACTCCTTTGGGATTTAGCTTTGCTCCATATCATCTTGGGCTTGTCTAGTCATCAATTTCGACTACCATATCACCTTATTCTTTGTCGACAATTGCCCTGGCAACTGGCTCGGCGTCTCCTTCATGCATTACCCTGGCAACTAGCTCGGCATCTCCTTCACGCATTGCCTTGGCAACTAGCTCTAGCCTTGCTTTGGCAAGTGATCCTGCACATACACACAAAACACACTAAAGCAGCATCTTTTCACACAAAACTACCAAGTTATGTAATCAAGCTCAACGATGGAAGGAAACATGGATTAATGCATGAATGGCTAATTATGCAACTACTATGAGCCTAAGTCTAACAATAATATGAGAAAAAAGGGTAAGAAAATAGTACTTTTGAACACTTATCACACCCCCAAACTCAAACTATTGCTTGTCCTCAAGCAATGCAAACTACTAATTACCTGCCAAGACTTCAATTTTCACAAACTTAGCTTTGAACTTGATTTCAATTCTCAGAACCGGGGCACAAAATATGATTGGCTTTTCATTTTTTCAGAAAACTTAGGAGTTACTCGGAATCAAACTATAATGCTTGTGAGTGTGTGTGGAGTTGTGTGCAAGTTGATTTTCGGATTCTATGCAAACAAGAGGTTTTCAAATTACTTCATTGGGTTCTTTTTAACATGTTTTAACTAGAGCCAGTTTTGGGCACCTCTAATGTTTTGTTTTTAGTTTTCTTAAGTTAATTAATTTATTCGACTAGAGCCGGTTTCGGGCACCTCTAGCGATCAATTTTTTTAGCACATACTAGAGCCAGTTTCGGGCACCTCTAGCGATCATTTTTTAGCACATGCTAGAGCCAATTTCGGGCACCTCTAGCATTCATCCAATTTTTATTCTAATCCCCCAATTTGTTTAATTATCAACCTAAGTTCACTAGAATTCCTTAAATCAATCAAACCACAACAGTGTTTCATCAAATTTAGCATCATAGTAAAATTCTAAGTTTTTCCATTGTTATCCTAGAATAAAAATTCTATCAATTAAGTGCATTGGCAAAGTCATCATCGGATATTCATCAAATATAGGCAATTCTTGTTCCAACTAAAGGCATGGCAAGCAATTTATGTATCTTAAATGTAATACTTAAGATGAATGTAACTAAACATGGTAACTACTAATAAATCCCCCCCCCAAACTCGAGTGAGGCATTGTCCTCAATGCATGTATTAAATAAAAATAATGAAAAAAAATGCAAACGAGGACTTACTCCAAGAGTTCATCATCGTGGATGATTAGTTTCCTTTTGGTCGGTGTCTTGATTCTCTTGCTTGAACGCGATGGTTGTTTCCTTATTGCCGGTGGTGGAATCGATCCTCGTACGGGGTTGTCCTCATCGTCCTCTTCATCAATGTCATTGGCTTTTCGCTTGGAGGATTCAATTGGTGCGGTCTTTGTTGGTGCAATGGAGGACTCGTCCGAATCTGAAAAATCAGACAATGATTCCGTAGGAGTTGATTCGGGCATAGGTGCTTTACCTTTGGCTTTTGCAATGGTTACCAGGATATCTTTAGCTTTGGTTGCCGTGGCATCTTCAGGGTTAGTTGTCGTGGCATCTGCTTGTGCAAGCACGATGTAGGTTGCCGCGGCATCATCTGTTGCGGTTGCCGTGGCGACTGCTTCATTGGTTGCCGGGGCAAGGATCTCAGCAGGAAAGATTGGGAACGGCACGCGATTGTTCGGGTACTTTTCTAGGATGACTTGGGTGATGGCATTGTTGTGCTCCTTCATGTACTACATGAACATTAGTTGCCGGTCTTCAATTTGCCTTAGGTCGATCACCAATGGTTGCAAGAGTGCTTTAAAGTGTCCTGGGGTTGATGGCCGAGTTGCCCGGGCGTTAGGTGCTTGGGTATTAGGGATTGTCGGGGTGGTAGGAGTTGCTGCGGCAATTGGAGGCCTTGAGGATTTTTCCGGTGCCTCTCCCATTAGCTTTCAGATTTTTGCTCGATTCCAACTGGACTTTGGTAGGGCCTTTTCATCGGTTGACTCACTTGGAACATGCATCTCCTTGCAAAGATTAGAAATTAAGCAAGGGAAGAAAAGAGAACCCTTATCTTTTGAGCTACATACAAAAATCTCATCACAAATAATTTTTCCAATGTTAACGATGCGATTATGCAAAATAGAATGTATGAGCAAAAGACGTGGTATATCAACGGTAGTATTGTGTGTGGTGGGCATTAAAGAAGTTTTAACAAACTTATTCCATATTTTTGCCTCGGGTTTAAGCCGAAGGCGATTTACCGTGCCCTTGTATTTACCGTCGTTCCAATGAGTTCCCGGTTGAGTGAGTTCTTGAAGCACCTTTTCGAGTTGCTTGGGCGTGATTTGATCAACAAAGGCTTGATGCTCGTCATTCTTAATGTAGAGCCCGAAAAAGGTGTTGACGTTTTTTAGGCTTATGAGTATGGCCTTGTCACGAACAAAAACATAAGGATTATCTGGGTTAGGTGAGTGAGCATAGAATTCTCTTACCCATGAGATGTTACTCAGTTCCGATTGATGGCAAAAGATTTGCCACTTTTGATGTGAAATCCTCTCGAAGATGAATGGTTCAAGGCCCAAATCTTGATGAGAGTTGGAGTATTCAAAGCCTTGTTCTTCGTAAATCTTCCGGCTTTCGAACTTGGAGTGAAATCTTTCTTGAACCACCGGTGTAGCAAACTTCTTGTATCTTGGTTCTTTGGAGGAACTTTGATGAACTAAAAAATTAATTTTGGATGCCATAAATGATCTTGGTTGTGAGTTTTTTAAAAACAAATAAAAGAAAATAAAGAGTTGCAAGATGAAAAGTAGGAATAGGTTAAGGGTGATGGGTTTTATAGAAAAGATAGGTAGTAAATATGGTGGGTGGGATTAATTTTTGGAAAGATGAAAAAAAGGTTTTCGGTTTAGGGGAAGGGTGACGGCAAGGGGGTTTAATTAGGGTAAGTTGAAGGCTTTATATAAGCCTTAGATTCAGCCCATTAATTTCCTTGTTGAAGATGTTTTCCTTCTTGGATCAAAATTCCTCTTTATCTTGAACTTTTTTCCTACAATTCAAAGACAAATCAAATAAGGATTAAAATTAAAGATAAACTAATAAAAGAAAATAAATAAAGATGTGTAAAGAGATTCTTAAACTTAAAAAGATTAAAAAAAATCTATCCTAAAAATATAATGCTAATCGGAAAAAAAATAATTAGTTTGAAAAAAAAACTAAAAAAATAAAATAAAGAAAATAATCGAAAATAATAAAAATAAAAATAAAATATCGAAGGGAGAGCATGCTCATGCATCTCCTAAGTTGACCACTTCTTTGTTACGTTCCACATGGGCACCATTGTAGTGCTTCAATCTTTGTCCATTAACTTTGAATTCATGTTTGTCAGTGATGGACTTGATTATCACGGCACCATGGGAGAATGGTTTGACAACTTCGAATGGTCCTGACCATCTTGATTTTAGCTTTCCCGAGAAAAGTTTTAGCCGAGAATTGAATAAGAGAACTAGTTGCCCTGGCATGAATTGCCACGGCAATAGTTTCTTGTCATGCCATTGCTTTGTTTTCTCCTTGTAGATTCGTGCATTGTTATAGGCGAGTGCACAGAATTCTTCTATCTCGTTGAGGTCCAACAAACGCTTTTGTCTGGCACTTTCCCAATCCATATTCACGGTCTTGATTGCCCAATATGCCTTGTGTTCAATTTCCACCGGTAGATGGCATGTTTTTCCATAGACAAGTCAGAAAGGGGACATACCTAAGGGTGTTTTGAATGCAGTGCGATATGCCCAAAGTGCATCATCTAGTCTTAATGACCAATCCTTCCTAGAGGGATTTACAACTTTCTCGAGTATACCCTTCAATTCCCGGTTGGAAATTTCTGCTTGCCCGTTGGTTTGTGGGTGATATGTCGTGGCGATCTTGTGTGATATACCAAAGCGTTGCAACATCTTGGCAATAAGTATGTTGTCAAAATGCTTGCCTTCGTCACTGATAATTGCTCTCGGCATCCCAAACCGTGTAAATATGTTTTTCTACAAGAATTGTTGCACGGTCTTGGAATCGTTGTTGGGAACTGCAGTTGCCTCAACCCATTTAGACACGTAGTCGATGGCAAGTAAAATGTAGAGGTTGGCGAATGAAGATGGGAAAGGTCCCATAAAATAGATCCCCCGTACATCGAACAATTCCACCTCGATGATGTTCTGGAGTGGCATCTCATGTCGTCTAGAGATATTGCCCATCCTCTGGCAACGATCACATTCCTTGTAAAAGTTTTGGCATCTTTGTGCAATGTTGGCCAATACAACCCGGATTGCAAAACTTTGGCCGCGGTACGAGTTCCTCCAAAATGTCCTCCATAGGGTGAAGAATGGCATTGTTGGAGTACATTCTGTTGCTCTTCTTTAGGGACACACCGGCGTATAACCTGATCTGTACATTGTTTAAACAAAAGAAGCTCGTCCCAAAAGTAATGCTTAGCATCATGGCGGAACCGCTTCTTCCCTTGGTGGGTAAGACCATAAGGTAAAATACCACAAACAAGGAAATTAACTAAATCTGCGTACCAGGGTATTACTGAGGCATGTGCTACCGTGGCGACTGCTCCCAAAATTATCGAGGCGTGCACGTCAAGGGCTGCTACGGTGTCGAGAGTTGCTGAGGCGTCGAGGGTTGTCAAGGCATGCGCGTCCATGGTTGCTGAGGCAACTAAAATTTGTTCATCCGGGAATGCATCGCATATCTCTAGATCCGCGTCCTCCTCCCTATTGCGTTCTAAACGTGATAAGTGATCGGCCACTTGATTTTTTGTTCCTTTCAGGTCCTTAATTTCAATATCAACTTCTTGTAAAAGTAATATCCAACGAATCAAACAAGATTTGGCATCCTTTTTAGCAAATAGATATTTGATTGTCGAATGGTCCGTATGAACAATTACCTTTGTATCAATCAAATAGGATCGGACCTTGTCAAATGCGAAAACTACAGCTAGTAACTCTTTCTCCGTTGTTGTGTAATTCACTTGAGCACTATTAAGAGTTTTACTAGCGTAGTATATCGTATGGAAGGTCTTACTTGTGCGTTGGCCTAGGACTGCTCCTACCGCGAAATCACTTGCATCACACATGACCTCAAAAGGTAGCGTCCAATCTGGTGGAACGATAATGGGTGCCGAGGCAAGCTTTTCCTTTAGGGTTTCGGATGCTTGGGTGCAAGAATCATCAAAATCGAAGACTTTATCCTGTTCAAGCAAATTGCACAAGGGTTTAGTGATTTTAGAAAAATTATGAATGAACCTCCTATAAAAACCTGCATGTCCAAGAAAGCTTCGAATTCCTCTAATCGAACTTGGTGGGGGTAATCTCTCTATCACGTCCACCTTGGCTTTGTCTACTTCAATTCCCTTGGATGAAATCTTGTGGCTGAGCACTATTCCTTCATCTACCATAAAATGGCACTTCTCCCAATTGAGGACTAAATCAGTTTCTTCACATCTTGCCAACACCTTCTCTAAATTGCCGAGGCAACTGTCGAAGTCATTACCAAAAATAGAAAAATCATCCATGAAGATTTCAAGGAAGTCTTCGACCATGTCTGAAAAGAGTGCCATCATGCATCTTTGGAAGGTTGCCGGGGCGTTACACAATCTGAACGGCATCCTTTAGAAAGCATAAGTACTGTATGGGCATGTGAAGGTTGTCTTTTCTTAATCTTCTGGTGCTATGGCAATTTGATTGTAACCTGAATAACCATCAAGAAAACAATAAAAGGGTTTACCTGCAAGACGGTCAAGCATTTGATCAATAAAGGGTAATGGGAAGTGATCTTTCCTAGTGGCTTTGTTTAGCTTTCGATAATCCATACAAACCCTCCAACCGGTCATAGTCCTGGTTGGAATGAGTTCATTGTTTTCATTACTTACCACCGTTATACCCCTTTTTTTGGTACACATTGTACCGGACTTACCTATGTACTATTAGAGATAGGGTATATAATGTCGGCGTCAAGCCACTTGATGATTTCTTTCATTACAACCCCTTTCATGGCATGATTCAGTCTCCTCTGAGCCTCAATTGAAGGTTTGTGATCATCTTCCAACAAAATCTTGTGTATGCACACTGCCGGGCTAATTCCCTTCAAGTCGGCAATTGTCCATCCTATTGCCTTTCTGAGTAGCTTCAACATTTTGATCAGCTTCTTTTCCTGCTCAGGCTGTAACTTAGAAGAAATAATTACAGGCAATGTATTATCGGTTCCTAAGTATGCATATTTTAGTTGCTCTGGCAATTGTTTCAACTCAAGAATCGGTGGTTGTTCAATAGAGGGCTTTTCGAGCTTACCTTCCTTACCTGAGTAATCCAGTGGTTCAAAGTATGTACCTTGTCAATTGACTAACCAATTTGCCTCTTCTTGTTGTTCATCATCGGCCGGTTTTTCATACTTCTCAGGTTCCTCTTGATCGGCAATGTAGTTGCCGAGGCAACTAAAGTCCTCGTCGAAGTTAAACTCTGTCGTGGCATGAAGAAGTTGGCATTCTTCTAGATCATCGGCATGCCTTGGTGTTTGGAACACATTTAGTTTAACTTGCTGGTCATTCACCCTCATTGTGAGTTCTCCTTTTTCAACATCGATCAAGGTTCTCCCTGTTGGTAGGAATGGTCTTCCGAGAATGATAGGTGCATGCTCATCTGCTTCACAATCCAAAACAATAAAGTCAGCGGGAAAAATAAATTTATCAACTTTTACCAGTATGTCTTCGATTTTTCCCTCTAGATGCACATAGGATCTGTCGGCTAGATGTAGTATAACTGTTGTAGGTCTTGCCTTCCCGATTCCTAGTTTCTGGAAAACCGATTTAGGTATCAAATTTATGCTAGCCCCAAGGTCGCATAATGCTTTCCCGACATAGTTGTTTCCAATGGAACAGGGTATAGTGAAACTTCATGGATCCTTCAACTTAGGTGGCATAAGATTGTATAACATGGCCATGCATCCCTCTGTTGCGGCAACTGTTTCAAACTCTCCTAACCTTGTTCTCTTGGACACAATGTCTTTAAGAAACTTGGCATAGTTCGGCATTTGTTCAATTGCTTCCATCAATGGCAAGTTGATGTGGACTTGCTTTAGGATATCAAGAAACTTCTTGAATTGATATTCTTGCTTTTGTCGCTTCAACCTTTGTGGGAATGGTGGTGGAAGTCGGATATCTTCGATCCTTTCATTGGTTTGGAACCTGATTGACAGCATTACCAGGACAACTGGAGTTGCTGAGGTATTATCAATTAGGTTTGCCGAGGCATGCTTATCACAAGTTGCTGAAACATCCTTATCGTCGGTTGCCGAGGCATGCTTATTGCCAGTTGCCGCAGAAATTCCTGGTTCAGCATCTGAGGCTTTGCCGCTAGGTTCGTCTTGATCCTTTTGTGGAGTTCTGTTTGATGAGTGGGCTTGAGCCTCTTTAAGTTGTTGGCCACTTCTAGTGGTGATCGCCTTACATTGCTCATGGCCAGTTCCTCTTGTGACTTCAGTATCGCTAGGTAAACCTCCTTGCGGTCTAGTATTCAGGTTTTGAGCAAATTGTCCGACTTGATTTTCTAATGATTTGATTGCCGCCTCTTGGTTTTGCAATCTCATCTCGGTCCTGTTAATAAAAGCATCAGTTCTTTTTATGAAGTTACTATTCTCAGCCATATAAGATTCAGTTTTCATCATAAAAGCATTTAGAGAATTTTCCAAAGAACTAGATGTTGTCGGTTGTTGCTGCGGCAACTGTTGCCGTGGCATATTCTGCTGGAATCCCGATGCTTGTGCATTCTAATTGTTCTGGTTTAGAGCATTGTTGGGATTACTCCATGAAAAATTTGGGTGCTTCTTCCAAGCTGGATTGTATGTATTGGACATCACATTGTAATTCCCCACATAGAAGCTAGATTTTGGATTCTGCATACATTCAGAAGAATCATGGTTATCACCACATAACTCACAAAAAGAATCCAATACCTTGACCTCATGTGTGTTGTTTAGTTTTTGCATGTTCTGGACCATCTTGGTTAAAGTGGCCAATTGTGCCGAAATTGAATCTGATGATCCTAGTTCATGTATTGTGGCTTGGCGTCTAACTCTTCCTCTTCTAGTAAAGGGGAATTGATAATCATTCTTGGCCAGCATGTTTAGAATTTGCATTGCTCCTCCAGCGACTTATCTAGGAGTATGCTTTTGCCGAGGCATCTAGCATCATCCTTGTTGGTGTATTCACGGCGTTGTAAAACATTGTTACATGAGTCCACACCGGGAATCCGTGTATGGGGCATTTGTGTAGAAGTTCTCTATATCACTCCCAAGCCTCGTACATAGCTTCATCATCTGCCTGCCGAAAAGAAGTAATGTTGTTACGAAGCTTATCAGTCAAATTTGTAGGATTAAACCGAGCAAGGAAATCACGACAAAGATTGGTCCAAGATCCTATTGATCCGGCAGGAATGCTATTCAACCAAGCTTTCGCCCTATCCCTCAGTGAATAGGGGAATAATTTTAATCGTAAAATATCGGGGGTGAATCCGTGTATTTTAAACGAGTTGCAAATCTCGAGGAAAGATTTAAGATGTTGTCGTGCATATTCAGTTGCTGAGCCGCCAAATTGACCAATTGTGTTGATCATATTAAACATTACCGGTTTCAACTCAAAGTGGTCGGCTTCAATTTCAGGTGCGACAACTCCTGGATTAAGTCCATCAAGATCTTCTTCAAGATAGTCTCGAATAGTTCTGTTTCGTGCAAGAATCACTCCTCCTCCTGCTGGAACATCTTGATTCATATTACCGTCTTGATTAGCCATTGCTACTCTTATCCTTCGTCTAAGTCTTTGTAAGGTTCGTTCGATTTCTGGATCAAAGGGATATTCTGGTGTAATCGGTCTCGCCCTGGTCATATACCAATGCAAAACCAAAGTTTGTTAGTCCTTTGAATCTTAAACCAGAAAAGTAAAAAGAAAGTGCAAGAAAATAAAAACAAAGTCGCTATTGCCAATCCCTGGCAACGGCGCCAAAAACTTGTTGCGCGTAATAAGTGCTACGCAATTGTGCAAGTATACACGTTGCAAGTTATAGTATAAGAGATATCGTCTCCACAGGGATTGGTGCCACTTCAAGAATCTAGTATCTTGCACTGTAAAAAGTAAAAGAAAACACAAGTAGAAGATTATAGAAGTTCTAACTAATAACTAATCTAGAAAGCAAATAAGTAAAAGGCGATGTAATTAAATGAGAGAGATAGGCCAGGTTATCATGATTTGAGGTGTGATAGCCGATTGGATCGTCTTGGTAAAAGAGTGCAAGGACAACTCAGTTGTCGTGGCAACTTGCACAACGGGGTTGCCTTGGTAACTAATCGATGGTTGCTTGGGCGACTAGTTGGGCAACTACGTGGGCGTCTGGGCAACAACCTTCAAGGTTCGGCAGAGCGTTCTTCAATGGTTTCTTCTTATCCCTAAGTCAAAACTCTAGTTACTTGTGCATGCCTTGATAATACATCCCTATGTGAATCAAGGGTGAACAACAACCAATCTTGCGCTCCTCTTAGCCGTTGAAATCATTAACTTATTCCTAAGCCGGATTAATCTTCACCATCAATAGATTGAATAAAGATCATATTCATTCGTTTCTTGAATCTAACTCTCCCGATATTAGATAAATAGATGAAGTTACGAGATCATCTCCCAATTCACTCGCAAACAAGAATAAGAACCAAGAATGAATAAACCTTGAATAGAAAAGTGCAAACTCTTATTACCTAAACAA
Organism: Hibiscus mutabilis; assembly: GCA_019671005.1. Classification (NCBI taxonomy): domain Eukaryota; kingdom Viridiplantae; phylum Streptophyta; class Magnoliopsida; order Malvales; family Malvaceae; genus Hibiscus; species Hibiscus mutabilis. The sequence continues at coordinate 15,949,976 of CM033714.1, read as the reverse complement.
AATCCAATAGTTTCTCACAACCACAAGACACAATAACCTTAGCCAAATAGATTTAGTTCATGGCTAGGTTCCAAAGAAACACAAGATAAAGAATCCCTACCATGAACCTAATTGAACAAGAAAGAAAAAGATGAAGGATGAAGCTTGTCGAAATCCTCCTTGCCCTAGATGCTTGTCGAAAATTCTCTCCTCCCTCTCTCCCTTGGAGTTGACGGCATGGCCTCTAATTTATAGGGCTAGGTCAAAGTCCTTTGAGGAGGAAGTTAAGTTGGAATTAAATTATCTTTAAAGAATATAATTCTTTATTATAATTATATTCCTTCTAGAACTTCTCCTATCTTCTTGGAATTTAGTTCTTCTTTAATCTCTTCATGGATATCAAACTCCTTTGGGATTTAGCTTTGCTCCACATCATCTTGGGCTTGTCTTGTATCAATTTCGACTACCATATCACCTTATTCTTTGTCGACAATTGCCCTAGCAACTGGCTCGGCGTCTCCTTCATGCATTGCCCTAGCTCTAGCCTTGCTTTGGAAAGTGATCCTGCACATACACACAAAACACACCAAAGCAGCATCTTTTCCCACAAAAACTACCAAGTTATGTAATCAAGCTCAACGATGGAAGGAAACATGGATTAATGCATGAATGGCTAATTATGCAACTAATATGAGCCTAAGTCTAACAATAATATGAGTAAAAAGGGTAAGAAAAATAGTACTTTTGAACACTTATCAGTTGCTATGCCAACTAGAGCTCCAATTGACAAGCTGGCTCAACACTGGGCCTATACTTTCACTGGCACTGATAAAACCAATCCCGAAGTAGCTGAGTACTGGTTGGAGGCCACTACTCGAATCTTGACTAAGCAACTACCTTGTCCCGATGAACACAAGCTTTATTTTATTCGCTCTTATTTCCGCATTTATTTATTTATGTTTTATGCCTTTATTTTGTACATATGCCTTGCTTATTTGTTTATATTGTTGCATTTGGATTTATAAACTGTTAATGCAGTGCCCTTTTATTCGAGGATAAGCTTGGCTAGTACCAGGTGCAATTGTGGTGGTTTTTGCTTATTCTCAAATAACGAGGCCTTTAAAATTAACTCGCATTTATAAACTGATCCTAAATTAAATTAAATTCTAACTCCCAATTTCCAATATTAAGGCAACTCGTAATAGACTAGGTACTAATTTCGGGCATGGTGGGGGTGCTAACCCTTCCGCATACATAACCAACTCCCGAACCCGAATCTCTGGTCTTACGGTTTTTGGTCTACCTAAAACAAATGACCGATGGTGACTCGATCTACTTTCCAAACAGTTTTTAATCAAAATCAAAACATGGTTCTTTCAAGTGACACCCAGAATTTTTAGTCGCTACAACATGGCGACTCTATTGGGGACAAAATTTTATTTTTACAAAGAAGAGAGTCAGGCCACAAGTCAATTACATTTTGCCTTAATAATTAGAAATTGCGAGTTCAATTTAATTTAATTTAATATCCTTTTATGAATGTGAATTCATTTTAACGCATTTTAAATTTTGGCATATAAACCCGTCCTTTTAAGTGGGGGAATTGCTAGTGCTTTCGTGGGGATATCGTTCCTCCGTATGGGCTTAGAAAGTACCTTCGGGGATCGACTACCCTATGTTTCTGTGGGAATATTGTTTCCCCGTATGGACATAGCGATTGGGTCCCCTCGAATTGAACTCGATTAAAATGAGCCTATAATGGGTGATGATCGGGGGCCTTGCTACCTTAGTATGGGACAGCGAGGACAGTTCGGGTATCCTTTTAGCACCAAACTTACATGTAGCGAACAAAAGAGCCTACCCTTTAGAGCCATGCGGTAACCCTAGAAAGCTAGAATATCATATGAATGGGGTTTATTTCGTGCTAAAGCATGCAGGTAGATACCATGATGGGTAAGATTTATTTTTCTGCAAATGAAGCATGTTGGGTAGAAATCATGTCAGGTAGGTTTTTATTTCGTGCAATAAGTTTCTATCATTTCATTTTGATTATTTTTATTCGAACTAAATCTTGTTTTCTTTTGACATTCGCATCACATTAGCATATAATATTCATTCTCATTGTAGTTCCATGACATCTGCATAATTTCACTTACATTGCATCGTCATAAGGTGTTGACTCGTGAATGGTTGACAAATTAGAAACGTTCACGAATCGAGAAAAATCTAGTAACCAAGATGTCAATTAAATACAATATTCAAAGGTTGTAAATTAATCTCGTAAATTCATGGGAGTTGTTCCACGAACGCCATGTCTAAAATCAATACCTTTGCACTTAGGACATTTACCTTGCATTTACATGCATTCATTTTGGAGACATCAAGACTAGTTTTGGGGATATCATGTGACAGTGATATTGGATAAAGGAAAAAGTCAGTCGATTCAGCAACCTTGCGGAACCTGACAAAAAACCAAAATGGTGAATGAAGATAGATTGGAAAAAATTGAGCAAACTCAAAAAGACATGCAAGCGGATTTGATTAGAAAGTTGGAGGATCAGTTGGCTAAGGCCCAGCAATACATGAGGAAACAGTTCAAGAAATCCCAAATTGCCCAAATGCTTGGATTTAAGCTTCCTGAACAAGGAAATGCTTCTATTGTCAATCCTACGGTAAATCCTATTGATGGGAACGGAGGTCCTACCTATCCTCGGGGGTTTACTCCTATTCATGCTAAGGTTCAAACCGACCCTCAGGTAATACTTTCTCGAGGGAAGTTATTAGCCCATCAGGCCAGCGCCTCTTTCCCGATGAATCTACCCTCCGCATCGGAAGTGAAGCCCGATGGAAATCAAGCCAAAAACTTTTTCTCGAAGATGTATCAGTTAATTGAAATTGAGAAACCCAAGATTGAGACCTCCAAAGAGATCGAGGATCCTTACAAGAGACTCAAAGATAAAATGGAAGCTATGGAGGTAGTTGACACTTTTATTGGATTTAATGCCAATGAACTTAGCCTCGCCCCAGACTTGGTGTTACCCCCTAAGTTCAAAGTCCTAGAATTTGAAAAGTATGATGGGACGAGTTGTCCTCGTGCTCATCTTACCATGTTTTTCCGAAGAATGACGGGATATAGTGGAGACAAAAAGTTATTGATCTATTGTTTTAAAGATAGTTTATCGAGATCTTCTACCATATGGTATAATCAGTTGAGTCGACATCAGATAAAGTCATGGAAGGACTTGGCCAAGGCTTTTATGGAGCAATACCGACATGTCAGTGATATGGTGATAGACCGTTAGACTTTACAACACATGAAACAAAAGTCTAATGAAAACTTTAGGTAGTACGCACAACATTGGAGAGACATAGCTGCTCAAGTTCAACCCCCACTTGGTGAGAAAGAGACGGTGGTCATATTTATCCAAACATTGGAGGGTCCAATCTTTCATCACCTTATAGGTAATGCGACTACCAATTTTGCCGACCTAGTGCTATCTGGTGAGCTTATTGAGAATGTCGTCGAGAATGGAAAGATTGACAATGGAGGTAGTTCATCCCACAAGAAGACATCATATGGAAAAAAGGACAATGAGGTAAACTCTTTTAATGTTTACAATGTTCGCTACGTCAAGCCAGTGATTGTTGTACAACCTAAAGCCGCATTGAATGCTCAAAGCTTATCAAACCAAGGTTTTGGCCAAAAAAATATCTAGAAGATTGAGTTCACTCCAATACCAATCTAGTACGAAGAACTATACAAACAATTGTTTGACATTCATGTGGTGGCACCCTTCTACAAAGCACTACTATAGCCTTCATTCCCAAAAAGGTATGATGCCAATGAAAAATGTGTGGACCATGGTGAACAAGTGGGTCACTCAATCGAAAACTGCATAGGCTTCAAAAAGACTGTGGAAAAGCCTATACAGCTTGGGATTATAGGTTTTGATGACCCGGCTGGGCCAACTACTACCACAAACCCTCTACCAAATCACACAAGTAGTGTGAATGCAATCTCTGACGAGAATGACCGGACAGTTAAAACTGGTGTATCAAAAGTTAAGTCACCCCTCATATGGGTTTGGAAGACGCTATTTGATGCGGGTTTGATCAGCCAAGGAGTGAAGATAATCGAGGGGCACACCGGTCTGTATTATGAGTTTCATGCCGAAGGTGGGCACGCCATCCAAAATTATTGTGAGTTCAAGGCTACAGTTCACGTTCTAATGGACAACAAAGAGATTGAATTCTTTGAGAAAGTCAAAGAATCCAAAAAGGAAACAATTGAAAAATCTACCTTAGGGTTTTTGCCCACTTATGCTCTAGTGACTTTTAAAGCTTTAGAGTCTGTAACTCCTAGAGGAGACGAGTGCATCAAAGGAAAGTCACTAATGTCTGAATTTGGGGAAAACATGGTTGTCAAGAATGATTGCTTCGATTTAGGGTACAAACCTAAGGATGGAGAGGTAAAAAAGCCAAGAGAAGTTGGGACCAATGGTTTTTCCTCCTCTAGATAAGACCTTCGTGTTAGGAGGGTTCATCTATCCGATCTGGCAGTTTGAGATACTATTTGGGGACGTTGTTAAGAAGGTGGATGAGAATGATGCCAAAGGATAATGATAGAAGAATCCATGAAGAATTTGAGCATTAACTTGATGCCACCAGAAGATGATGCTGAAGAAGATCTGTTAGAAATTTGCCCTTGCATGTCAGGCTAGATGCTAAGCTGCTTTGACTTCAGTAGGTTTCCTTGTAGCTTTTTAATTTTTTTTCAAAGTAATCCATGTGAATCAAATCCTACCTGCTTAAGCTCGAAGGCGGTGGTAATCTTTTGTAAGGGTCTAAGACTGCATGTTTTAAATTTCAATGAAAGAATGCATTATATTTTGTGTCTCAGTTATCTTCTCATTTTGTGTATATATTTTTCTATTGGGTCCTCGTATATCAATTGCATAAGGGACATTTTTTTGACCCAAAGATTAATTTCGAGCAGTCTATGTCTAGTGGAAATCAAAAGCTGCAAAGATGACAAATATGTGACCTACATTCTGATTTAATTTAATTAATTTTTATTAAACACATAGGGCATTAATGCGTTTGGGAGAATAAAAAAATCTTCCTCAAAAACAAACAAAGAAAAAATCAAAAAGGCATAACAAAAATGCACTCCAATATTCGAAGCCTAGTAATAGGCAATTTCAGATAAGAGTGTGGAAACTTTGAGGCACTCGACTATAGCAAAAGGACAAATAAGACAGCAATGCACCATCCAAATCAAAGACCTTAGCTTTACGAGTGATGGTAATATTTTCAAATCATGAAAATGCCAAGTAGCTCGGAGTTTTGTTATTTGTTCCGTCATTTATTTCGAGCCAAATGAATGTGATGAGTTGACTTCCCTAAAACAAGAAATAAATGAGACAAAGAAATAATGATAAAGGTGAAACCTACAAAAGGTAACTCTAAATTGGTTAAAAAAAACTAAAGTAAGTCGGAAGGTACTTCACATCTTCAAATACCAACTCAGCTTTCGAGGTCTCTTAGACACATGATATGCTTGGGGCAATCCTCGGTAAGCCATTTTAGTGTTGCTCGTGCACTTGATATTCAAGGTATCTAATCTAGCTTGATATATTCATAATCGGAAGAGAAAAACCTAGCTTTTCCTAACTAAGCATCTCACATTGATATTAGAACATGTAGTCTAAGATTTGCAGTGAAACAAAAGATTTCTCTACATTACTTTACAAAAAAGTTCAAAAAGTACAAGTACCAACAACAAGCCTGTCATCCGATTGCACAAAAGACAGTTTTGACTAAAGAAAGCATACAAGAGTTGACCTTCGCCTAGAGAGGTGACATTTCAGAAGAAGATGGTTGAACCCATAGGAGGTTGGGGCATCATTACATACAACATGACAATAATCATTTAATTAGTCTGCAAGACAGAACTTGAACAAAAACAAGACCAAGCCACCAATATGACCGATTGAAGTCATGGAGCATCCCTTTGAAAGTCAAAATCATGGCAAAAAGCATTGCATGTCACATTCATGAAATCATCATGTATTTAGATTAAGTGCATACATTACTCATCAAGATTAGGTGCATCCATGCTAAGTGCAATTACTTTACTCATACATGAAAACAAGTTCAATGAAGAGACAAAGAGCCTCAGCCATGAAGGACAACAACAAAATAGCAAGCCCTCAAGAATAAAGGAGTTCGAACCAACAAAGGAGTTGAAACCTCAAGATAGAGGATAACAATGACAAAATTCAAAACTTCGAATGAACAATTACTAACTAATGTTTACTATTATTTTTAGATCTTGTCTCTCCGTTAGTGGTGTAGCGGATCAAATCTTTCTTCAGACCTTGCCTCTCCGTCAATGGTGTAGCGGATCAAATATTTCTTCAGATCTTGCATTTCCATCAGTGGTGTAGCAGATCAAAAACTTTGGATCTTACCTCATCATCAATGGTGTAGTGGATCAACCTATCCTTCAGATCAACCTTTCTCATTAGATCTCGACTCTCCGTTAGTGGTCTAGCGGGTTAACAGTTTTAGATCACACATCTTCGTCAATGTTGTAGCTTGATCCAACCAACTCTTCGTCAGTGTTGTAGCTTGATCAAATTAGTGCTCCGATCATGCCTCTTCATTAGTGTTGTAGCTTGATCAAATCGGACTCTCTGATCTTGCCTATTCGTCAGTGTTGTAGCTTGATCAAAATCTACCTCTCGAATCATGCCTCTTCTTCAGTGTTACTGCTTGATCGAATCAAAATTATTCTTTCAGATCCAATCTCGTCGTCAGTGGTGTAGTAGATCCTATCTTTCTGGAAGAAAGGTGAAGTAGATAAGTCAACCAGACCCTGTCTCTCTGTCGGTAGTGTAGTAGATCAACAGATGGGTTCTATTTTTTTGAGATGAAAGAATGGGTCGATTAGATATCCAAGGAGGAGTTGTGCCAGAAGGAGAATTCCAGCTTGACCGAACGAAAATGGCTATCTTTTAGTCTTTTCTTTACTGTCGTTTCACAACAATGAGCAAAGAAGGACAGCTGTAATAACCATTTTTTGTCCAGCCCAATAATTTAGGTCAAAATTTAGACCAAAAGCCAAATGTCCAAAAATTCAAAATCCATTTCTAGTTAAGCCAGTGTCTATATATTACATTCCCAACATCAGGCCCCTTTTACATCTTGACCCAATTAAGCCCACAACCCTAAAACCAATCAAAAACCTTAGCAAACCCTAATACCCTAAACAAACTCAACCGCCGCCAACAACTCTTCAGTTGCCCTTCTGGAACCATCCATCTCTGGTGACCATTGGTTTTTTGCCACATCAGCGGCCACCTCTACACCATGGCATCGCCACGTCAACGTTATGTTCACCACGTCCTCCACATCACCACCACCTCACTGGCCATATCAGCAGCTGCTCCACGATAGCACCCCCTGATCTCTCATCAAGCAATGCCACATGTGAATGGCCCCACTCTCTTCGTACAAGTGTCATCGGCACATGCAAATAAAACAAATATCAGAGGATGAATGACAATGGGTTGCAGTAACAACCAATAGCTTATTTCCCTATTTTTTTTCTTTTTTCTAAAAAACTTGTAATTCGGGTATAAAACCCCAAATCAAAACAATGTAAAGAAAGGACTATTCAGATTGCAATATCAATACAAAATATAAAACCCCAAATCAAAACAATGTAAAGGAATAACTATTTTTTCTTTTTTCCAAGGCTTTTTCTTTTTGATTCTGAAATACAAAGAGGTAAAATTTCTAGGTATTATCTTCCTCATCTTTCAAATAGAAATTAGGTTTTGTTTTCTTTTATTCAAGAAAAAAACTGGGTTTTGAATCTCTTAAAAATAAAGGTTAAAAAAATATTTTCAATCGAAATCAAATTTTTAGTCCTCCTCTATAATCAAACTCAGTCATTTCAAAAAGGGGTTTTCAATTTTTTTTTTTTAAAAAAACTAGGGTTTAAGCTTTCTCTTTTGGATTTTAAAACAAAATCAAGGAAAAAGAAGATTTTGAATTTACCTTCCATCAAAGGGAGGAGCCACGCCGAGTTTGTTTCGATTTCGGCATGGGCCGATGAACGGCACCGTGAAGCAGGCCCAAGCGCTCTGGTTCATAAACGAATGAGGAGAAGGGGAAACCCTTTGTTTCTTTTCTGCATTTTTGAAGCAAATTGAAAAGCGTGCGCAAACCTTTCATTTTTTATCTGTTTTATTCCACCGATTGTCTTGGGTTTTATGATTTTGGGCCAATTACCCTTCATGCATCTTGGTTTTGATTTTTTTTATATGGTCTTTAACTTTAGTTTTATTTGATTTCAGTCATTGTTTCCAGTTCTATGTTCGTTGTATATCTATATTATTATATATATTATATGTTTATTCTATGATATATATATATGTTATTTTATAGTTTTATTTTGTTTACATATATGGCTATAAGCACGTATTACATATACATATATTTATATTATTATCTTATTATATATGTGTTTGTGTGTGTTTTTAATTATTCACCTTTAATTTATTCGATTACATTTCACCTTTGGCCTTACGGTGACCTGCAACGGGGTATGATCCGTATTATTCATGGCATGTTTATTTAACTAACATCTAATCTTCAATTTTCGCTTTTACTTTCCTGCATTTATTTGTTTCGTTCATTCTTTTATGCTTTATTTTATTCGCTCTTATTTCCGCATTTATTTATTTATATTTTATGCCTTTATTTTGTACATATGTCTTGCTTATTTGCTTATATTGTTGCACTTGGATATATAAACTGTTAATGTGGTGTCCTTTTATTCGAGGATAAGCTTGGCTAGTACCAAGCATAGTGGTGGTGGTTTTTGCTTATTCTCGAATAACGGTGTCTTTAAAATTAACTCACATTTATAAATGGATCCTATATTAAATTAAATTTGAACTCACAATTTCTAATATTGAGGCAACTCGTAATCAACTAGGTACCAATTTCGAGCGTGGTGGGGGTGCTAACCCTTCCCTACACGTAACTGACTCCCAAACTCGAATCTCTGGTCTTACGGTGTCTGGTCTACCTAAACCAAGTGGTCGATGGCGACTCCATCTATTTTCCAAACATTTTTTAATCAGAACCAGGTTCTTCCAAGTGACACCCAAAAATTTTAGTCGCTACAGTTATAGCCCAATGGCCTATTTAGTTTTATTTATAAGGTTTTATAAATACGGCTTGCATGTCATCCCTTTCTCTACTTCTATTGTAATTATCTTCTCATCATACTCCCTCATATGTAAAATGAGTTTATGAAATTGTAATCTATTCAAAGAAGCATGGGCCAAAGGAACAGAAGTGTGCGCTGACAGAAAAATGCTTGAGAAGTGTTTTTATCCTTAGAATAATTTGGTTCTCCCATTGGCTTAGGATGGGCTACCTTAGAATATTAGCTATAACTATTGCATTCATATTTATTGCTTTTCATGTATATAATAAAAGGAATGTATGAGATGCATGCTAATTAACTGATAAGATCAAATGTTAAATGGTGAGATAATATTCACAATACCCCTCAATAAAATATTAAGTCTTTTATTGCTTCCCAATGTTAACCATCGTTAAATTCTAGATCGATACAATGTAGGTTCTGCTAAAGCGAGGTAATTGTATCTATCTTGGCCAAACGCGAAGAATAAGCAAGTGATATTTGTTGGTTGTAACATTGGTTAAAAACTTAACTAGATTACTCTAATGGGATTAGAAACCTAAAGGTTAGTTATTTGGATAATCATAAGATGATTATGAACAAGATTTGTTCGCCAAATGAAGGAGTTACATGAGATGTAGTTAGCAAGTGTTGCTTACCTAGCTAGACCATAATCTTAAGAGAAAAGCCAAAGCTGACTTAAGAAAATGTGAAATTTGGATCCTTGCCCACTAGAAAAACTTTACAGAAAGTATTTTCAACATTAATATTTGAGGGTTATTAATTTTAATAAAAATAGTAGGAGTATAAAGTCCTTCTATAAGAAAACGTGGTAAACGTACTCAAAATTATATTTTATTGTTGTAGACTTATTATGGCAAATACAAATTTATTATTATAGCAGTCGGTCCTTGAGAACGACAAGTTGAACAGCGTAAACTATCTTGACTGGTCACTGGAAGGAAAATGTTTCCATTGTAATAAGACATGTCATTATAAAAGGAAATGTCCCATTTATCTTAAAAAAAAGTCAAGAAGGCGAATGAAAGCGGAGCTTCCGCTTCAGATATTTATGTTATTGATATTAATTTATCAACACCTACTTCTTGGGTATTGGATACCGGTTGTAGTTCTCATATTTTTACATTTGTATAAGGACCAAAAAGAGTAGAAATCTGAGAACAAGAGAGGTGGACCTACGGGTTGGTAATGGAGCAAGAGTTGTTGCAGGAACATATACTTTATCGTTGCCTAGTGGGCTCAATTTATGTTTAGAAGATTGTTATTTTGTGTCTAGTTTGACTAAAAACATTATTTCCATTTCTTGTTTAGACAAGATTGGTTTTGAGATAATTATTAAGAATAATTGTTGTTCTTTTATCTTGATAATGTTTTCTATTGTGTGACACAATTAATAAATGGCCTCTATATTTCGGATCAAGAGAATTCCATTTACAACATAAATACGAAAAGATAAAAAATAAATGGCTCTAATCAAACTCATCTTTGGCATTGTCATTGGGTCACATAAGTGAAAAACGCATTTCAAAACTTCATAAAGATGGATTTTTGGATTCATATGTTTTCGGACAACTTGATGTATGCGGGCCTTGCTTATTGAGAAAGATGACCAAAGCTCATTTTAATGGTAAAAGTGAGCGAACAAGTGATTTATTGGGATTAATACATAGTGATGTAGGTGGACTAATGAATATTGTTAGGATATTTGATTTTTGATATAACTTATAGAAAAATGTTGTTAGACTTAAACTAATTTTGCAAAAATATTTCAAAAGTCCACAAACTTGAAAATTATGTTTGAAATGTTTTCAAAGGTTTTTTGACACACTTTAAATGTTTTTAAACAGCCAAAGTGTCAAAAACAGGCTCTGTGTACCGATACGGTTGATACCCATACTGATACCCAGAGACCCCATACCGATACAGTTTTGAACGTATTGATACAATTTTCCATCCCCAAAAGTTTTACAAATATAGTAGCCAATTTTCATACTGATACGGTCCTAGCCGTATCAATACGAGTAGGGTTTGTACCGATACGCTTGTATCTGTACTGATACCCCTATGTTATAAATGCTCCAACGGCTAGTTTTTTAAAGAACAGGTACCGATACAAATCCCCGCATACCGATACTGAGGAGTCTAGAACTATATTTATTGTGGGAATTAAAGGCTCCAACGGCTCCAAACAACCCCCAACGGCTATTAACGACCATGAAGTTGTTAGAGGGTTTAAAAGACACCTCCAAGCATCTATGGAAGACTAAGAATCATCAAACCAACATTCAATGAGAGAAAAATTGTTCTAGTGCTTTAATTTGTCATATTCTTTGTAGAAAACACTAGTGAGCCAAAATTGTCACATTTGCTCAAGTGTTTAGGTTTTGCGTGAGTGCTTAATTGTGCAAGCATATTGCCTTTAGAGGTTTTCCTAGTTTGCTACTTATTTCTCTTTGTAAAAGAGGGTTTACTCAAGCTTTAGGTTAGAAAGCTTTGAGTGTGTAAGGGTTGCCTCCTTAGCCTAGAAAAGGGGAAGAAATTCAATAGTGAATTTGGGAAAATCCTTAATGGGGAGCTAAGGTAGTGGATGTAGAGCTTGGTTAGAAGCTCGAACCACTATAAATCTCGTGTCTATTTTTAATTTCTCTTTGCTTCCACTCAAATCATCTTAAAACCAATTCACCCCCTCTTGGCCACACAGTTGATCAATCAAGCCTCCTAACAAATACACAAACCAGAAGAGGGTTTCAATATTTCATTACTTTCACAGATGACTTCAGAAGATATGGGTACATTTACCTAATACATCATAAATCTGAAGACTTTGAAAAGTTCAAGGAATTTAAAACTAAAGTACAAAATTAACTAGGAAAAAGCATTAAGGCTCTTCGATCAGATTGAGGAGGAGAATAGTTAAGCTTAGAGTTTGGTGACCTTCTTAAGGAATATGGGATTGTATCACACCTCCTGGTACTCCACAATGGAATAGAGTTTTCGAAAAGAAGAAATCGAACACTTTTAGACATGGTTCGATCAATGATGAGTCACTCTAATCTTCTAGTTTCTTTTTGGGGACATGCCCTAAAATATTTGCTTTCACACTAAACAGTGTTGCATCTAAATCAGTTCAAAAGACATCATAAGAGTTATGGACTGGGAAACGTCCTAGTATGTCTTTTATGAAAATTTGGTGATGTGAAGCTTATATTAAACATAAGATGTCTACAAAACTTGAACCCAAATCTCATAAATGTAATTTTGTGGGTTATCCTAAAAAAACTAAAGGATATTATTTCTTCAATCCTACCGAGAACAAAGTGTTTGTTGCTCGAACACGAATCTTCCTAGAAAGAGAATTTGTTTTCTGAAAAGGAGCGGGAGAAATATTGAACTCAATGAAATTCAAGATCAACCACATATCATTGAACAAGAGATTGAACAACAACAAGTTGCACAAGTTGTTGAGGAATATTCAACAATTTTGGAAACACAACCACTGCAAAGATCTTTGAGAGAATGCAACGCGCTTGAGAAATATGGATTTCTTGTCACATTGCATGGTGAAGTTCTCTTCATAGGATCAAAATGAGCCTAGAACTTATCAAGAAGCAGTGACGGGCCTAAACTCTGAGAAATGGCTAGAGTCCATTAAATTAAAGATGGATTTCATGTCAAAAAACCAAGTTTGGACCTTGGTTGACCCACCTCTAGGGATTAAGCCCATAAGGTGTAAATGGGTTTTCGAAAAGAAAAACTGACATGGATGGTAATGTACAAACATACAAAGGGTGATTAGTCGCTAAGGGTTTTTGTCAAATTCATGGTATAGACTATGATGGAACCTTTTCTCTTGTTGATATGTTTAAATCCATCCGGATCTTACTTGCGATAGCTGCATTTTATGATTATGAGATGTGGCAAATAGATGTTAAAACACCTTTCCTTAATGGAAAAACTAGATAAGGATGTGTACATGACACAACCTGAAGGTTTTTTGATCCAAAAGATGCCGAAAAAATATGCAAGATACAAAGGTCCATTTATGGATTGAAGCAAGTTTCTCGAAGTTGGAATCTTCATTTTAACGATGCAATCAAAGAGTTTGGTTTTATCAAAAATGAAGATGAACCATGTGTTTTCAATAATATTAGTGGGAGCACTGTCATATTCTCGATAATTTATGTGGATGACATACTAATAATAGGAAATGACATACCTAGCTTATAATCTTTAAAAAAACTTGGTTAGAAAAATGTTTTTCAATGAAAGACTTGGGTGAGGCAACATACATATTAGGAGTCAAAATCTATAGAGATGGATTGAGACACTCCTAGGACTCAGCTAAAATATATACATAGATAAAGTATTGAAAAGGTTTAGTATGGAAGAAACTAAAAGGATTCTTACATATGAGACATGGTATTTCACTCTCGAGGGAAATGTGTCCTTCAATGCCTCAAGAAAGAGAGCGTATGAGTAAGATTCCATGTGCTTCGGCCATTGGATCTATCATGTATGACATGCTATGTACACGTCTGGATGTATCATATGCATTAAGTATGACAATTCGGTATCAAGTAGATTCCGGTAAAGGTCATTGGGTTGCAGTCAAAAACATCCTCAAGTACTTGAGAAGAACTAAGGATACATTCCTTATGTATAGAGGTGAGGAAGAACTAAGTATAAAAGGTTATACTAACGCAAGATTCCAAACCAATAAGGATGATTCTCAATCGCAATCGAGTTTTGTGTTTTACCTTAATGGTGGCGCTCTAAGCTAGAAAGGTTCAAAGCAAGATACAATAGTTGATTCTACAACAGAAACCGAGTATAATATGTTAGAGTATGCCCAAAGACCAATCATAAGATGATTATAAATGATATTTGTTTTTACCTTTTTTATTCATAAAAAGGATTTGTCATTATTATTTTCAGTTACAATTCTACGTGCGTAAATAAACTGAATTATAATAAAATCCTTAGAATAATATAGTTATTCTTAAATGTCCTTAGTTGAGTATTATTGTGGGCGTGGACATCAATAATGAATTAAGATTAATATGTAGTTGATTGATGACAAAGTGTTGTCATTGACATTGAGATGTCAAAACCAATACATAAGTATGTGTTAGAGAACGACATACTGGACTGACTTGCTATGAGCAGGTTTCTTGGATTATTATGTGACTGTCACAACATTGCTCATAGTGATAACTACATGTATGATCCTCATACTTGAGATCATCATTATTTCAATATCGTGAGTGACATATTTTGATACAATCAAATGTGTGTCGTAACTGACTACATTATAAAGACTGATATTGGATATGTCACAATCTATGTAGTGGGATATGGTTGATCAAGATAAGATTTGTCCCTCCTACATAATATAAGTAATATCGTAAGTCACTTGATTGAGCGAGACTAGAAATGCATGGTCATGCTCGAATAAGTTGATATGAGATATCATAGTTATTCGTTTATAATAGTCTACTCAAGATATCAAGAAATATTAGATGGACTATACAAGTGTGACTATTCCATGACTTGTGTCTAATCTAGATATAAGAACAAAATGATGTAATACATGAAAATAGTTAATCACAAAGTGATTATGTCGAATCATGATTTCTTGTAACTTAGGTGACAATGACATATTGCTAGATGTCACTCATTGTTTGTAATATTTGAAATGTTATAATATTTACTACTAGCGTTACATGAACCTACAGGGTCACACCCATAGTTGAAATAAGCATATATGAAACGAATTATATATGTACAAATTTATTGTACACAAATTTAGTTAAATTAATATATATTTGATATATATGTATAACTAAACTATTGGATAAATTTTAAAAGAAAAATAATTACTATAATTATGACTCTTTTAATATATATATAATATAATTTGATTTAAATCAATATATATATTGAAATACTAATTAAGTTGAATTGGGATTATATATATTTAATATATATATATATATATATTGAAATCCTAACTAAGTTGAGTTGGAATTATATATATTTAATATATAAATATTAAAATCCTAGTCAAGTTGAATTAAGGTTATATATATTGAAATCCTAATTAAGTTGAATTATAATTATATATATTTAATATATATTGAAATCTTAATTAAGTTGAATTGGGATTATATATATTTAATATATATATATATATATATATATTGAAATTCTAATATGAGTTGAATTAGTATTTCAAAGGCTATATAAAGGCACAAGAGGTCTAGCAGTCATTAAAGCCTTTTGGGAAAAAACATTTTAAATATTTTAGAGAGTTTTTGTATGCTCGTTTCCTTCTAAATAGTTTAGAGAGTTTTTATATGCTCGTTTCAACTGGGTGAACTACGTAGAGGTCGGAGTGTTATTGTTGTGGCTTAGGAATCGACATCGTGAAATCGTGATTGAATATCTATTTCCTCCAAATTCAAAATTCTAAATTTTAAACAGGTAATTCTTCACCCTTATTCACCCCGATTGTTCCTCGTACATAGATCTCTAATGGTAATCGCCGGATAATTTTTTTCGCTACGCCATGGGGTGTACCGGCGTAAACCAACACAATGGTTGTTTCTGACAATCCAATGTTACATTCAAAGTTCAAACATGTTGAGTTGGATTTGTTTTTTGTTTGAGAATAGGTTGGCTCTAGTAGGTTCCAGGTGAATGAGATACATGCTTAGGGATAGGTGGCATATGCTCTTACTAAGCCCCTCTCAGCACCATCCTTTCACAGACATCGAATCAAGCTTTCTATTGTTCCCATGCATTGTCTTGCTGCACCAACTTCAACAAAACAGATTGTAAGATGATTATTGACCTTTCAGGTAAGTTGTGTTTTGTTACGTTCTGATCTGTTCTTTATTGTTTCTTGCAGGTGGTTTCTCTTTCACAAGACAAACAAATTGGAGTTGCAAGGGGAATATTAGGAATAGTATCGGAATGTTATAGTTTAAGTATAGTTGTGTGAGTACAATTAGGACTCTGTATATTGCACCACACATGATTTCTCCACTGAGGTTGGTATAGAAACGGTTAAATCTATTAGACTGTTTCAAAACCAACTCATCAGTATTCTTTGTAACAGGAATTCAAATAGCGGATTGCAATAGCGACCGTTATTTAAGGGTAACACCGCTGTCTGAAACCGCTATTGGCGAAAATAGCGGTGTGAAATGAAATCACACTGATTGCAGTAGATCTCGGCCGCTATTTAACGGGTAACGGCTATTTGCAGCGGTAACGAACCGTTATTCCCATTATTCCTAAGGTTCAACAAAACAGGAAAAAATTGAAAAGAGAAGAGGACCTTTGGGTTTTCCAATTTCAGGAGCTCCGGCGGTCTGTTGGGAAATCCCAATGGTGAAGGGGAACATAGATAGGAGGGGAAGCACATACTTCAACTTTGTCTCGATCTGATGGTGGAAAAGCAAGATCGGTGAGGGGGAAGTAGAGGTGTTCAAGGTTGATTTCGGGCTTTGGAGACATTTTCTAAAGAATCCATTCTTATAAAAAAGAAGAATGCCGGTGTAAGAATCCAAATCTCAAGAAAACAGAATTAAAAGGATAGATGAGAAGAATAAAAGACTTGAGATGCGAAAATAAGCAGAATAGCCAAGAGAGGAACGGCTAGAACATTTCCATTGATTTCTCGGATAAGGTTGAAAAGAGGAAAACACGCTCTTTTAACCCTACAGACTTAAACGTGGTGTTTTAACAAAACTTAAACACCAACACTAACAACAATCAGATGTTTAAACTCTTCCCCTAACATTAAAATGATGTAGTTTTATTTAACTACAAAATAGGCTCGTTACAGATCTCCCTACTCGAAATAATCCTTGTCCTCAAGGATTAAAACAAGATCGTCCTTTTCTGATGATCAGACCAAACATGTCCCCACGCTCCCTTACCCTTGATTGAGAATGAAATATGAACCGATAGTAGTTCCTCCATGTCGACAATAGCTGAAAACCGAATATGAACCAACAATATGGTTTCCATGTCGACACATGCAAGCCTCCGGGATCAAAAAGCACCCTAATTGGTTCATCAAGTCGATCACATTCGGAAGTAAACAGCATATTCTAAATCAAATAAGAATTCAACATTCGAACCGACCTACTATTCAGTCCAATAGTGTTAATGTACTAAACTGGATCACTCTGCATACCATGGACATGATTAAAGTGGTTCTCCTGAACCTTATGACTCAACATGACTTGAATTGATCGGTTGTGAAACCCTTGAATTGGTTGAAATAGGCTGGTCTGAACGTGTCCCTTATCTATCCACTGAACCAGTTTGATCGGTATGTGCTGAACCGGCAAAGATTGAGCTGATTCACTTTTCACTGCAAGAACCGATTGCCTCAATCCAACTTCATAGGATCCATGTGGAATAACATTTTGTATCGATGTAGCCACGATGGTTGTACAAAAAAAATTCTTCCGCTTCACCATTGTTATCGATATCAGTATAAGTACCCAAGTAATGATAAAGTGCAGTAGCATATCTGTGTTCCAACCCATAAGTATAACAATGTCTTAAGCTTGCAATGAAAACAAGTAATGATGTTGATTTAAAGTGCAGTAGCATATCTGTGTTCCAACCCTTTGAATTTCTTAGTTTGTCGAGCCATGCAATTGTTGCCTCATTCGCATCCTTTTCCCAAGCTTTTTGTTTCTCCCCTAGCCTATTGATCACTGCAACTTGGTTTGTACCAATCCAACCAAAGGCCATAATGTCTAGAAGGGAATTTGCACTCAACCGATTAGAACTAATAACTGATGCACAAGCTGCCTCTCCCATAGTCATTAGTCCAAGAACCAAATAATTTAGATCAGGGTCTCTAATAGTAATCAACTTCACATAATGATTTGTTGGAATTCCACCCATGTTATACTTTACAGTAAGCAAAATTGGGATGGGTTCCCTTGCAACATCCACACTAATGAAAGTGGCAACAATCTTAAAAATATCAGATATATCCCTGCAACCTGTATATATTCACACTTATTCCTAACTTTGGAAATTTCATATCCGGTTACTATAATCACCTCTTCCTCTGAAAAATACTCCATCACTAATAATCTAAATATGAAGGGATCATTCACCTCTACAACTTCATTCATATACACCATTAACAATAAACTATCGCAATGCATCATAACCATACATGCACCTCGAGACAGTTTATATAAAACAGAGATTAGATTCTCAAGTTTTGACATCACTTCACCAGCAAACATCTCAATGATGGCATGTCGAGGAACTCCTGCTCGATAAAGCATATAATCAGATTTTGAGACAGATACAAATAGACCCTGAACCAATTGGCAATGCATAAACTAAACCAGTCTAGTTCTTGTGTCCAACCCAGAAGTTTTACCCATCACAATCACTGGAGCTTTATCCCGGGTGGAGTCCCTAAATTCCCTATTAAAATTTAGTTTAACACTGTGAGCAAGGTTCAAGTTCAAAACATCTATCGAAATACCAGTAACCGAGTCGATAATTCCCTCTAAATTCCAATTTGTTTTTTCAATAATCCTAGGCACACGATTCAGGTTTGAATTTGGAGAACCCAACAGAGGACTTTGAACTAAAAACGGAGATGGTTGGAAGTTTACCAGAATCGGTTGAATGCAACCCTTAAACGAAACAACCAAACCTTCGATTGTCATTTTCCCACCACCATTGAAGGTTGAGTCGCTGGCAGATCAAACTCTACGGAATCCTTATCCTTCGATGGTGTCAACAAGCCCTTAATCAGTTGCCCAGAGTCTGTACAGTTTGCTATCGGATCCCTCGTAATGACCAATACTGCACTATCGTTGCCGGCAGCAATTTGAACTTCATCTGTTCTCACAGTCGATTTATCGAACACCTTGGAGTCCTGCAACAGCGATTCATCCTCCTCTAGAACTGGAGGTAACCTTGGGTCATCAAGGTTGGTGTCATTTGAAGATTCAACCACCAACACTGGAGGTAATACTGGACCAAAAAGATGTGGGAAAAAATAGAAGATGAGGAATTAAGAAGCCAGGAACGAGAAGCTCTGATGCCTTTGTAAGAATCTAAATCTCAAGAAAACAGAATTAAAAGGATAGATGAGAAGAATAGAAGACTTAAGATGCGAAAAGAAGCGGAATAGCCAAGAGAGGAATCGCTAGAACATTTTCATTGATTTCTCAGATAAGGTTGAAAAGAGGGAAACACGCTCTTTTAACCCTACAAACTTAAACACCAACACTAACAACAATCAGGTGTTTAAACTCTTCCCCTAACATTAAAACGATGTAGTTTTATTTAACTACAAAATAGGCTCGTTACAGCCGAGGGGAGTCAATTGGTGCATGGACCGACGGCGAGAGGCGACCGGAGCGGCATTGGTGGAGGATTGAAGGCGGCGCCGGCTATTGATATTTGGTGTGGGAGAGGAGAGTTTTAGGGTTTGTTATTTTGTTTTAGTTTTGGAGAAGATAACAAGGAAAAAGGGTTTGAATGAACCGTGCTTTTTATTAAAAATAGGATAATTGCAAGTTCAATCGTTTCTTCTTTTTATTTCATACAATTTCGTCACTTTTACATTTTATTTATTTATGATTTATGCTTTTAATTCTATATTTGTTTCAATTATGCCCTTTATTGAATTTCTACAGTTTATTTAAAATTTTGCTTTTAATTTAGTTTTACTTTCGTCCTTAAGTATTTTTAATTTGGTTTCTAAGCTTTGAGTTCATGCAATTTAGTCCCTAGTTATTTTTACTTTATTTAAATTCAATTTGATAATTTCATCATGTTTGCATTTGAGTCCATAGTCTCCATTTAGCCTCTATATTATTGTTATACAGTTTATCATATATTTTTTTATATAATATATTTATATTTACTTATGTATATTTTTATATTTTAGTTTGTAAATAATCACAATACAATGACAAAAATCTCTAAACAAATTCTTACTTTCATTTTCAGAAAATCATATTAATAAAAGTTTGTAAATATTAGAAAATATTCTAAAAATTATTAAAAGTTAATTTTTATAATTATAATTATAATTATTATGTTTTATAATAAGCTGTCCGAATTTAAAAAAATTCAAGACCGCGGTACCCGCAGTGATCGTAATAGCCACCGTTATGTCCGCAACCACGATAAATGCAACACGACCGAAAATGCAACCGCGAACGTAATTTGAATCCGTGTTTTATATATAATAAACCGGTCTCCTTTGGAGATATTACAGTTTCAATCAAGAATATGAAAACGAGAGTACTGCCTCTCATTCCCCATCTTCATCTTCTCATTCTTTAAATCTTAACATTACCACATCCACATGCTATCAGGCATCAGAATATGAAATATTTCTGGGTAATCAAACTTAGACGATGCAGGGTTGGGTGGCAAAGAAACAGACCCAGCAACTCTGGGATGTGGTGTCGTTTGCGGAGGTGGGTTTGCTTAGCGGCTGACAAGGCCAAGTCATTCAAAGGGGAATGTAATGAGGCGAAGCAGCTGCTTAAACGTCTATCGCAAATGCTAAAAACCATGATTTGCTGCATCCGCTCACCTCATACTTCCCTTTACTTGCGCCCAGTTGAGTGCATAGTTGCGGAGGTCAAGGCTCACTTCGAGCTTGCTCTCCCCATTGTTCACAAATGCAACCGGTGAAACCTTATACCGAGGCTCTTCACCGCCGCAATACAAGCCAATTTCGGGAGCTCTAAGACCGTTTAAATGCTTCTATCGGTGATAGGAATGGCTGTTGTTTATGTATGTGCCTCAAAGGGGAGTCCTTGGCTGCTCGACGGCAAACGAGAAGTCGCCTATGTTTCTGGTATGGTCTTGCATTGCCACCGTCAAAATGGGGAGTGAATTAGAAGATCGAGTACGGGCGGCGGGATGTCTAATGTTCCTTGCGCAGCGAAATGACGAGTCTAAGAAAATTATTTATGAGGAAGGCGGGGTACCTCCTTTACAAAAGCTTCTGAAAGAAAACATTTCTTTAGATGCTCAAATCAATGTTATCAAAACCCTTTGCCTTTTAGGTTACGAGAAGGAAAAGGGAAATGGTTATTATGAAAGAAATGGTTTTGACAATCTTAGATCGTTTATCGAGAACATCGGGGATATGGGATCAAATTTAAGCTGCCGATTTGGTTGCTTGCATTGCAGAGCATAATCCGAAGTTGAAGGAACATCAATTAATCAAAGAGAATGTAATAGGGCGGCTGGTTTCGTTTTTTTCATCTGCAAATGATCATATGCCGAGTTCAGCTAAGCTGCAGTTGAAGCTTAGTTGTTCGGAGGATTTGTTGATGCTTGTTCGACAGAGCGTTCCGAATTGTAAGACATTCACGGAGACGAAAGGTATGCTATGCTTGGCTAAGTTGTTGGCAACCGAAAAGGATGAATTACAGTACAATTGCTGAATGATTATAAGGGAGATCACAGCCATTGCCGAATCAGATAAATATTTCAGACATTCTACCTTTAACAGCTCTTCTCCGGTTTTCAAGGCAGTTGTCCATGAGCTATTGAGGGTAATCGTAGAATACCACGACACTAAACTAAGAATCTCGGCGATCAAATCAGTCGGTTCATTGGCAACTGTCAAGGACTTTTTCAGCAAGAGAGAGCCCAGTAATCAGTCTGTTGGTGGCACAACTCGGCGATATGGACCAAGAAGTTGCTATGGAAGCATCGATCGCTTTGCAGAAGTTTGTATGCTCAACTAATCACCTTTATTCGAGCATTCGAAGTCGATAAAGTCATAAAAATGACATCATCAGACACGTTATATACCATTGCACGTCCCGTTTATTTGTGTTGACATTTGAACTTTAAACTAGCTTAGACGATTATTATTAGCCTAACATATACATGAAGGTTGGAGAGATGATGCTTCGCCTAATAGAGTATTATTTCATGTTTTACGGTTTAAAATAAAATAATTATTTCCTTCGTCGTAGACTAAAGGTGAACTTTATAAATCGTTAAATTGTCGAGTTATATTTTATTAGTTTAGTTTAATTTAGAATTTTCTTTGAATCAACAGAGTGGAATAGAATTCGAGTGGAGTCGTGCAAACCAAATTTACTTGTTCAAGACTTTGAATTTCACCATTTTAAAAAATAAAATGTTATGATTTAATATATATATATATATTAAAATTTTATATAACTTTTATTATTTTAACATTTTGGGAAATAATTTAATCTATTTTTTTTATTTTTATAGTTTGTTTAGAAATTGGTTTATTTGTTTTTGAAATAAAAAAAGATAAAAATGAGAACCAAATTTCAACCCCACACCTACCAAATAGTTTCCTGAACACTTCCTATACCAAAGGAGGAAAAATTCCTAGAACGGATGGCTCGTACTCCCAGCATATGCTAAACAAAAAGTTTCAAGGTATGATAAGCCGTCCAACTTTTTAAAATAAATCAATTAAACATATAATTTTTTTAAACTCAGTTAAGTATTTTAAAATTTTATCAATTTATCCTTTTGACCAACATTAATTGTTAAATCTAACAATTTTTTTAAACTATTTGATGTAACGTGTCATATTACAGTAACGTCATTTAACATTTTTAAATTTTCTTTTACTTTGTTTAATTTTTTTAAAAAAGTTTTAAAAATTCTAAAAAAACTTATAAAAACTATAAAAAATAATTTTCTAGAAAATATGTAAATGTCACATGACATAACTGTAGTGTGTTACATGACAGTAAATTTTAAGGGAAAATCGTCAAAATTTTATTGTTCAAAATTGGTTAAAAGGTTTAATTAATTAATTTTATTTGTTTGTGGATTAAATTTGGTGAAAAAAGTTTAGAAATTTAATTGATTGTTTTTTAAAAGTTCAAGTGCTTCAGGCACCTTCAACCCTAAAGAAAATACCTAAAGTTGTACATGGATTATATCATACGAAAATATTAATATATATGAAAAATATTTTTATATATAAGTTGTGTAAAATTTATTTTCACAAGTCTACGGGAGGGTTTGGACTTTAAATTTTAGAATTTAAGCTTAAAATAGACAGGTTGTGCATAGTCTATAAATCAAAAAATTATCATATATAAATGGCGGATGTTTCATTTTATTTTGTTTAATTAGTCTCTCCTTCTCCTATAAAAATAATATATGTTTTTGTCTACTCGTTAATATTATATCCATTTTATTTCCGTGTCGATGAAGTTTAAAAGTTACAAATATCTTTAATTTTTTAAAGTTTCTCATATAATTTTTATAATGTTCATATTTTCCCTAAATTTTCTTAGTTTTTAATATTTTATAATTTCTTATACATTTTTAATTTTTGGATAAAAGTTTCGCCATGAATCCACGGTGAAAATTATTTGCATATTACTTGACTTTCTATATTTGTTGGACAAAATTTCTTACAATCTTCTTATATCTGAAGCAATAACGTTGGATCGGCTCCCATGGACGAGTTTTCTGAGTGGTTTCGGTCGTTGACTTTGGTGGGATGTTCTGGGAAATTTGATGCATGTTTCTTCTTATTGTTAAAGTTGTTGATGCAATGCAACGACAACAACCCTCTTGCAAATTACTTAAGGTTACTCACGTGTGAAGACAAAACCGATAGAAATATTAAACATTTTTTGGTTTTAGGTGAACTTATTTGTGCTCTAACATTAAAAAAATAAATTTAAAAATTTAGAATTAAAATTTATGATTTAGAGTGTAAGATTTAATTTTTAGAGTTTAGAGTTTTTGATTTAGAAATTAGAGTTAGAGTGTGAAGTTTAATTTTTTAGTGTATGACATAGAAATGTGCACCAAAAAAAGGGTAGAGGATTTTTCATCGACAAAACTCGTATGACACGTTGAGTTTATTGAACAAAAATCCTCTTCTCCATTTTTTATGCGTCTCTCTGTCTTACTCCAACACAAAAAAAAATTAAATCTTGCACCTTACACTATGACTCTAATTTCTAAATCTTAAATCCTAAGCCCTAAAACAAACCATACACTATAAATTATAAACCTTAAAATCTAAACTCTAACCTTAAATTTCAACCATAAATAGTATTTTTTTAATATTAGAACATAAATAAGAGTATAAAAAGAGGGAATTTTTATTAATATATTACTATATCTAACGGAGATTAATAATTGTTTAAGTAGATTTCTTTTTATAAGGAGAGAATTGAAGTGGTAGGGTAAGTAGGATAGAATTTAGGATTTAATTTTAATTAAAAATAAAATGGTGTCTTTTTCGTTGCATCATAAGTTTGATTAATTAGTTAATTATTTGTTTAAGTATATGTAACGAGCATAAAGAAAATACTTTGATATATAAAAAATGTTGATTTTAGTGTTTGTGGATTTAGATGGTGGTGTTTAAAATTTAAGATTTAGGGTTTAAGATTTAAGGTTATAGATTTAGATTTTAGATGTTATAGTTTAAATAAGAGGATTGTGTAATTTTTTATACAACATACGTACCAAAATATAACTCTAAATATAAAGGCTAAATGTTCATATTGAGATCACCTTTTAAAGGTTTCTCGCATAAGGACTGACTTTTTAGATTGAGATCACCTTTTGAGGTTTCTCATGACACGTAAGTATTTTGATATATAGATTGTGTAAAATTTATTTTTATAAGTCTACGGGTAAGTTAGAGTTTAAATTTTAGAATTTTAAAATTTAAAATTTAAGCTTAAAATAAACAAGTTGTGCACAGTCTGTATATAAAAAAATATCCTAAATAAATGGTGGATGTTTCATTTTATTTTGTTTAGTTAGTCTCTCTTTCTCATTTGAAAATGATATATGCTTTTTGTCTACCCATCATTGTTATATGCATTTTTATTATTGTGTTGATGATGTTTATCATTCATCGTCGACAATGGTGTTTGTATATATTATTTGTTCGGATTGTTTGATTGATTTTTAATTCTTTTTGTGTTCGGTCCTATTTTATTTATTTATTTATTTTTGAACATATATACAATTGGTATAATGTCTATGCTACTCAAATACCTCTCCACCTATAAATATAATGATATTGAGGGCTTAAGTATGCTTTATCTCACGTCCTCATGTGAGTTATACTAACTACAATTGGAATCGAGCTAAGCTGGATTGACAATTTCTTTTATTTTTAATTAGTTAGTTTCTGCATTATCATGGCTTTAGGGGAAACATCTCAATTAGTCTATAATTATTATTCTATAAGTTTTCTTGTAATTTTAAGAAATTTATTCTCTGTTCAATAAAACTAGCTGCAATTATTTGCCAAAAGAATATTATACACACTGCATATGGATAAAAATTTTATGCCCTTTTTCAGTTCCTTTTTATGCTCCAACACTAAAAACACTAAAATAAATTAAATTTTAAACCCTAGCTCTAAATTTTAAATTCTAAACCCTATACCCTACAAAATAAACCCTACCTCGAATTCCCTAAACACTAACCACAACCTCTAATCTTAAACCCTAAACTCTAAACTCTAAACTTAATTTTTAATGTGAGGGCATAAATAGGGCACCTTTGAAAAGAGCAAAAAAATTCCATTCAACTGCATATACTAAAACCAAGATAGAAATTGTCTACCCCTAATCATGCCTCTTTTGGTGTCTCCACTTTAAAATAGTGGGTTTATGATTTATGGTTTAGGGTTTAACATTAGAGTTTATGGTTAGGATTTAGGGAATTAGGGGTAGTGTATCTTTTAGGGTGTAGGGTTTAGGATGTAAAAATTAGGGTTAAGATTTAGAATTTAATTTTTAAGTGTTTTTTAGTGCGGGGCATAGAAGGGGGCATATGACTTTTATTCCTAAAACCATGTCAACTGGGGATGGAAATCGCCTACTCCTAACCATGCCTCCTTTGGTGTCCCCCTTTAAAATAGTAGTTTTAGGGTTTAAAGTTTAAGGTTAGAGTTTAGAGAATTAGGAATAGTGTGTATTCTTTAGGGTGTAGGGTTTAGGATGTGAAAATTAAGGTTTAGATTTAAAATTTAATTTTTAAGTGTTTTTTAATGTAAAACATTAGAAGGAACATGCTTAGGGGCAGAGGATTTTTGTATGAAACCAAATTAAATAATTGTATGAGTTTCCATTACCTTACTGAAACCAAATTAAATAATTGTATGAGTTTCCATTACCTTACTGAAAACATAAACTCTCAATTTCATCCCATCTTCACATTGCAAACCCTCTATAATAACAGTTCAGGAGGGGGAGGGGGGATAATAAATACCGGAGAGAAACATTTCAAATCATCAGACGGCGGTTGTGATACAACTGTACCCATTTTGCGTTAAAACTTAATGTATGTTCCAACCATGTGAAGAAATAACCAAAGGGCTTGAACCCGTAGGCATGAAGCAATGCATACAGCATCTATCCAACCAAAAACTAAAACCAACAAGTTATTTTACAATTTTCTGTTTTCTAAAACAATGAAAATTACAAGAAGCAAGATACTCTATCAGAGTCATATCTGGCTTTTTATTCCCAGAATTATTAGCCTAACAGATACGTGCTGGTTGGAGAGACGAGGCTTTGCCTAGCGCTAGCACTGGATTGGTTCATGGCCAAGAACGGCACCAAATATCCTAACAGCTCTCTCTACTTTGACACGATACTTAACACTACTGCCGTCTTCTTCTTTCTCCTTGTAAAACGCAACCCTGTCGCCAATACAAAGCTGTTTGCTGCAAGCGAACTCTCGCCATCCCTTGGTAAGAACTGGCTTCGGGTACTTTTTGTTCTCTTTCCGACTGTAAATCCTAAACTTCCAGACACTGCCGGACTCGTCTCTCACTGAAAAATCCACCGCATGCGTATCGCCACTGAAAGGAGGGAAACAGTTGAGGGACTTGCTCGGGAGGGTCATTCGTTTCTCTATATCAGTCTTCTTAAGACACTTTACCAGGATTGGTGCCATTGATGAAGGAGAAGGAGTTGCAGAAGGTAGCAGGACTCAGAAAGAGTAAGAGCAGATAAATATATATGGCGGCTTCATTCTTTTGACTTTGGTACCCTTAGCTATCATGGGATCTTCTATGAAATTTCCATGCATGTTTCTTCTAATTACTATTGAAGTTTTTGATTCAACGTCAACGACCCTCTTGCCGATTACTTCAAGGTTAAGATTGAAGAAAAACTCGTATCAAGCGTTGGGTTTATTGATATATTATGTTTAATAGATATTAATAATTTATTTATTTAAGTAGATATTTTTATAAGGAAAAGGTGTTATGATGGATTAAAATTAAAGTGATGTCTTTTTTTTATTATATCATAAGTTGGATTGGATAAATATTTATTTAAGAAAAAAAATTACTTAATTATGTCCCTGTTATTTTTTAATGCCTTCAACTATTATTTTTAATAAAATAGGGTTAAAATAATTGGAAATAATGATGAAGTGGTCAAGGAGCTGGTAAAGTTAGAAGTTCAACATATGGATTAATTAAGTTGTTTTGGAGGTTTGGAATCTTATTAGTGCTGTTTCTTGTTCGAATTTTCACCTTTTAGTCAGCCTATTGTAGCGTTCGAGAGGTCTAGTACTACTAAATTGGGTTCGACGGTTTGTGCTTTTGGTTGTGATAGTTTGCTGTGTTTGTTCAATTTAGCCTCTATTCTATTAAAATATTACATGGTTGCTTTTGGTTTTGGGTGCGTTTAACTTTGTGAAATTGTTTGGGTTCAATTGAAGTAGGTCTCGCGTCGACTAGATATATTATTTTTGTAACGACTCAAATTTTGAGTTAATTTTGCGGATATCGGTTTCGGGTCGAATATTTTAACCGAGTATAAATTAAAGAAGTCACTACACCAAGACTGGTATATAACGGCTTTTTTGTGGCATTTTTGAATCAAACGCCGCTAATATTTCACTTATCACAGCCTTTATCATATAAATGCCACAAATGGCAAATTTTGCGGCATTTCTATTTTAAACGCCGCCAAAGATTAAACATATAGTGGCGTTTGTGTTAAAAATGGGGCAATAGGTGTTTTTTCGCCGCGTTTGGTATTATAAACGCCGCAATAGGTGTCGTTTAAGTGACGCTCAGGAAAAATGCCACAATAGGTCTAGTTTTAGTGCCAATTGATTCTATAAATACGGCAATAGATCATGTTTTAGCGACGTTTAGTTTTATAAATACCGCGGTAGGTCACGTTTTAGCGACATTTGATTTTACAAACACCGCGATAGATAAAACACACTGTTTTGACTATATCTCTCAATCCCGCATACTTTCATCTTCAAATCTATCGTGCGAAATACCTAATCGCTCCTCCTCGCCGCCGGTCGTCCCCATTGATCCTCGCCGTCGGCCGTCCCTCGAAGCCGCTCGGTCGCACCAAAGAATCAAGCCAACGCCGAAAGTTCAAAATCTAGGGATTGTGTTTTTACAGTTACTAAAATTTCAAGCCAACACCAGAGTCGGAAAATGGTTTTTATTTTGCTTATTTCCTTGATTAATTTGCTGAACTTTCTTTCGCTGAAGTATTATATCCATGGTTTTGAATTTGCTTATTCCTTGATTAATTGCGATTTTTCGGTTTTGATTTTAGTGTTTCGAGAGAAAAAATGGGCGCTCCGTCGATCTCGCCATTGATTATTTTGATAATAAAGTATTCTCTGTTCGTTTTAACTTCCATCCATAGAAGTTTTGATTTGCTGCATCCGCTGTCTGAAACCGCTATTGGCGAAAATAGCGGTGTGAAATGAAATCACACTGATTGCAGTAGATCTCGGCCGCTATTTAACGGGTAACGGCTATTTGCAGCGGTAACGAACCGTTATTCCCATTATTCCTAAGGTTCAACAAAACAGGAAAAAATTGAAAAGAGAAGAGGACCTTTGGGTTTTCCAATTTCAGGAGCTCCGGCGGTCTGTTGGGAAATCCCAATGGTGAAGGGGAACATAGATAGGAGGGGAAGCACATACTTCAACTTTGTCTCGATCTGATGGTGGAAAAGCAAGATCGGTGAGGGGGAAGTAGAGGTGTTCAAGGTTGATTTCGGGCTTTGGAGACATTTTCTAAAGAATCCATTCTTATAAAAAAGAAGAATGCCGGTGTAAGAATCCAAATCTCAAGAAAACAGAATTAAAAGGATAGATGAGAAGAATAAAAGACTTGAGATGCGAAAATAAGCAGAATAGCCAAGAGAGGAACGGCTAGAACATTTCCATTGATTTCTCGGATAAGGTTGAAAAGAGGAAAACACGCTCTTTTAACCCTACAGACTTAAACGTGGTGTTTTAACAAAACTTAAACACCAACACTAACAACAATCAGATGTTTAAACTCTTCCCCTAACATTAAAATGATGTAGTTTTATTTAACTACAAAATAGGCTCGTTACAGATCTCCCTACTCGAAATAATCCTTGTCCTCAAGGATTAAAACAAGATCGTCCTTTTCTGATGATCAGACCAAACATGTCCCCACGCTCCCTTACCCTTGATTGAGAATGAAATATGAACCGATAGTAGTTCCTCCATGTCGACAATAGCTGAAAACCGAATATGAACCAACAATATGGTTTCCATGTCGACACATGCAAGCCTCCGGGATCAAAAAGCACCCTAATTGGTTCATCAAGTCGATCACATTCGGAAGTAAACAGCATATTCTAAATCAAATAAGAATTCAACATTCGAACCGACCTACTATTCAGTCCAATAGTGTTAATGTACTAAACTGGATCACTCTGCATACCATGGACATGATTAAAGTGGTTCTCCTGAACCTTATGACTCAACATGACTTGAATTGATCGGTTGTGAAACCCTTGAATTGGTTGAAATAGGCTGGTCTGAACGTGTCCCTTATCTATCCACTGAACCAGTTTGATCGGTATGTGCTGAACCGGCAAGATTGAGCTGATTCACTTTTCACTGCAAGAACCGATTGCCTCAATCCAACTTCATAGGATCCATGTGGAATAACATTTTGTATCGATGTAGCCACGATGGTTGTACAAAAAAAATTCTTCCGCTTCACCATTGTTATCGATATCAGTATAAGTACCCAAGTAATGATAAAGTGCAGTAGCATATCTGTGTTCCAACCCATAAGTATAACAATGTCTTAAGCTTGCAATGAAAACAAGTAATGATGTTGATTTAAAGTGCAGTAGCATATCTGTGTTCCAACCCTTTGAATTTCTTAGTTTGTCGAGCCATGCAATTGTTGCCTCATTCGCATCCTTTTCCCAAGCTTTTTGTTTCTCCCCTAGCCTATTGATCACTGCAACTTGGTTTGTACCAATCCAACCAAAGGCCATAATGTCTAGAAGGGAATTTGCACTCAACCGATTAGAACTAATAACTGATGCACAAGCTGCCTCTCCCATAGTCATTAGTCCAAGAACCAAATAATTTAGATCAGGGTCTCTAATAGTAATCAACTTCACATAATGATTTGTTGGAATTCCACCCATGTTATACTTTACAGTAAGCAAAATTGGGATGGGTTCCTTGCAACATCCACACTAATGAAAGTGGCAACAATCTTAAAAATATCAGATATATCCCTGCAACCTGTATATATTCACACTTATTCCTAACTTTGGAAATTTCATATCCGGTTACTATAATCACCTCTTCCTCTGAAAAATACTCCATCACTAATAATCTAAATATGAAGGGATCATTCACCTCTACAACTTCATTCATATACACCATTAACAATAAACTATCGCAATGCATCATAACCATACATGCACCTCGAGACAGTTTATATAAAACAGAGATTAGATTCTCAAGTTTTGACATCACTTCACCAGCAAACATCTCAATGATGGCATGTCGAGGAACTCCTGCTCGATAAAGCATATAATCAGATTTTGAGACAGATACAAATAGACCCTGAACCAATTGGCAATGCATAAACTAAACCAGTCTAGTTCTTGTGTCCAACCCAGAAGTTTTACCCATCACAATCACTGGAGCTTTATCCCGGGTGGAGTCCCTAAATTCCCTATTAAAATTTAGTTTAACACTGTGAGCAAGGTTCAAGTTCAAAACATCTATCGAAATACCAGTAACCGAGTCGATAATTCCCTCTAAATTCCAATTTGTTTTTTCAATAATCCTAGGCACACGATTCAGGTTTGAATTTGGAGAACCCAACAGAGGACTTTGAACTAAAAACGGAGATGGTTGGAAGTTTACCAGAATCGGTTGAATGCAACCCTTAAACGAAACAACCAAACCTTCGATTGTCATTTTCCCACCACCATTGAAGGTTGAGTCGCTGGCAGATCAAACTCTACGGAATCCTTATCCTTCGATGGTGTCAACAAGCCCTTAATCAGTTGCCCAGAGTCTGTACAGTTTGCTATCGGATCCCTCGTAATGACCAATACTGCACTATCGTTGCCGGCAGCAATTTGAACTTCATCTGTTCTCACAGTCGATTTATCGAACACCTTGGAGTCCTGCAACAGCGATTCATCCTCCTCTAGAACTGGAGGTAACCTTGGGTCATCAAGGTTGGTGTCATTTGAAGATTCAACCACCAACACTGGAGGTAATACTGGACCAAAAAGATGTGGGAAAAAATAGAAGATGAGGAATTAAGAAGCCAGGAACGAGAAGCTCTGATGCCTTTGTAAGAATCTAAATCTCAAGAAAACAGAATTAAAAGGATAGATGAGAAGAATAGAAGACTTAAGATGCGAAAAGAAGCGGAATAGCCAAGAGAGGAATCGCTAGAACATTTTCATTGATTTCTCAGATAAGGTTGAAAAGAGGGAAACACGCTCTTTTAACCCTACAAACTTAAACACCAACACTAACAACAATCAGGTGTTTAAACTCTTCCCCTAACATTAAAACGATGTAGTTTTATTTAACTACAAAATAGGCTCGTTACAGCCGAGGGGAGTCGATTGGTGCATGGACAGGCGACAAGAGGCGACCGGAGAGGCATTGGCGGCGGATTGAAGGCGGTGGCAGCTATTGATATTTGGTGTGAGAGAGGAGAGTTTTAGGGTTTGTTATTTTGTTTTAGTTTTGGAGAAGATAACAAGGAAAAAGGGTTTGAATGAACCGTGTTTTTTTATTAAAAATAGGATAATTGCAAGTTCAATCGTTTCTTCTTTTTATTTCATACAATTTCGTCACTTTTACATTTATTTATTTATGATTTATGCTTTTAATTCTATATTTGTTTCAATTATGCCCTTTATTGAATTTCTACAGTTTATTTAAAATTTTGCTTTTAATTTAGTTTTACTTTCGTAATTAAGTATTTTTAATTTGGTTTCTAAGCTTTGAGTTCATGCAATTTAGTCCCTAGTTATTTTTACTTTATTTAAATTCAATTTGATAATTTCATCATGTTTGCATTTGAGTCCATAGTCTCCATTTAGCCTCTATATTATTGTTATACAGTTTATCATATATTTTTTTATATAATATATTTATATTTACTTATGTATATTTTTATATTTTAGTTTGTAAATAATCACAATACAATGACAAAAATCTCTAAACAAATTCTTACTTTCATTTTCAGAAAATCATATTAATAAAAGTTTGTAAATATTAGAAAATATTCTAAAAATTATTAAAAGTTAATTTTTATAATTATAATTATAATTATTATGTTTTATAATAAGCTGTCCGAATTTAAAAAAATTCAAGACCGCGGTACCCGCAGTGATCGTAATAGCCACCGTTATGTCCGCAACCACGATAAATGCAACACGACCGAAAATGCAACCGCGAACGTAATTTGAATCCGTGTTTTATATATAATAAACCGGTCTCCTTTGGAGATATTACAGTTTCAATCAAGAATATGAAAACGAGAGTACTGCCTCTCATTCCCCATCTTCATCTTCTCATTCTTTAAATCTTAACATTACCACATCCACATGCTATCAGGCATCAGAATATGAAATATTTCTGGGTAATCAAACTTAGACGATGCAGGGTTGGGTGGCAAAGAAACAGACCCAGCAACTCTGGGATGTGGTGTCGTTTGCGGAGGTGGTTTGCTTAGCGGCTGACAAGGCCAAGTCATTCAAAGGGGAATGTAATGAGGCGAAGCAGCTGCTTAAACGTCTATCGCAAATGCTAAAAACCATGATTTGCTGCATCCGCTCACCTCATACTTCCCTTTACTTGCGCCCAGTTGAGTGCATAGTTGCGGAGGTCAAGGCTCACTTCGAGCTTGCTCTCCCCATTGTTCACAAATGCAACCGGTGAAACCTTATACCGAGGCTCTTCACCGGCCGCAATACAAGCCAATTTCGGGAGCTCTAAGACCGTTTAAATGCTTCTATCGGTGATAGGAATGGCTGTTGTTTATGTATGTGCCTCAAAGGGGAGTCCTTGGCTGCTCGACGGCAAACGAGAAGTCGCCTATGTTTCTGGTATGGTCTTGCATTGCCACCGTCAAAATGGGGAGTGAATTAGAAGATCGAGTACGGGCGGCGGGATGTCTAATGTTCCTTGCGCAGCGAAATGACGAGTCTAAGAAAATTATTTATGAGGAAGGCGGGGTACCTCCTTTACAAAAGCTTCTGAAAGAAAACATTTCTTTAGATGCTCAAATCAATGTTATCAAAACCCTTTGCCTTTTAGGTTACGAGAAGGAAAAGGGAAATGGTTATTATGAAAGAAATGGTTTTGACAATCTTAGATCGTTTATCGAGAACATCGGGGATATGGGATCAAATTTAAGCTGCCGATTTGGTTGCTTGCATTGCAGAGCATAATCCGAAGTTGAAGGAACATCAATTAATCAAAGAGAATGTAATAGGGCGGCTGGTTTCGTTTTTTTCATCTGCAAATGATCATATGCCGAGTTCAGCTAAGCTGCAGTTGAAGCTTAGTTGTTCGGAGGATTTGTTGATGCTTGTTCGACAGAGCGTTCCGAATTGTAAGACATTCACGGAGACGAAAGGTATGCTATGCTTGGCTAAGTTGTTGGCAACCGAAAAGGATGAATTACAGTACAATTGCTGAATGATTATAAGGGAGATCACAGCCATTGCCGAATCAGATAAATATTTCAGACATTCTACCTTTAACAGCTCTTCTCCGGTTTTCAAGGCAGTTGTCCATGAGCTATTGAGGGTAATCGTAGAATACCACGACACTAAACTAAGAATCTCGGCGATCAAATCAGTCGGTTCATTGGCAACTGTCAAGGACTTTTTCAGCAAGAGAGAGCCCAGTAATCAGTCTGTTGGTGGCACAACTCGGCGATATGGACCAAGAAGTTGCTATGGAAGCATCGATCGCTTTGCAGAAGTTTGTATGCTCAACTAATCACCTTTATTCGAGCATTCGAAGTCGATAAAGTCATAAAAATGACATCATCAGACACGTTATATACCATTGCACGTCCCGTTTATTTGTGTTGACATTTGAACTTTAAACTAGCTTAGACGATTATTATTAGCCTAACATATACATGAAGGTTGGAGAGATGATGCTTCGCCTAATAGAGTATTATTTTTCATTTACGGTTTAAAATAAAATAATTATTTCCTTCGTCGTAGACTAAAGGTGAACTTTATAAATCGTTAAATTGTCGAGTTATATTTTATTAGTTTAGTTTAATTTAGAATTTTCTTTGAATCAACAGAGTGGAATAGAATTCGAGTGGAGTCGTGCAAACCAAATTTACTTGTTCAAGACTTTGAATTTCACCATTTTAAAAAATAAAATGTTATGATTTAATATATATATATATATTAAAATTTTATATAACTTTTATTATTTTAACATTTTGGGAAATAATTTAATCTATTTTTTTATTTTTATAGTTTGTTTAGAAATTGGTTTATTTGTTTTTGAAATAAAAAAATAAAAAATGAGAACCAAATTTCAACCCCACACCTACCAAATAGTTTCCTGAACACTTCCTATACCAAAGGAGGAAAAATTCCTAGAACGGATGGCTCGTACTCCCAGCATATGCTAAACAAAAAGTTTCAAGGTATGATAAGCCGTCCAACTTTTTAAAATAAATCAATTAAACATATAATTTTTTTAAACTCAGTTAAGTATTTTAAAATTTTATCAATTTATCCTTTTGACCAACATTAATTGTTAAATCTAACAATTTTTTTAAACTATTTGATGTAACGTGTCATATTACAGTAACGTCATTTAACATTTTTAAATTTTCTTTTACTTTGTTTAATTTTTTTAAAAAAGTTTTAAAAATTCTAAAAAAACTTATAAAAACTATAAAAAATAATTTTCTAGAAAATATGTAAATGTCACATGACATAACTGTAGTGTGTTACATGACAGTAAATTTTAAGGGAAAATCGTCAAAATTTTATTGTTCAAAATTGGTTAAAAGGTTTAATTAATTAATTTTATTTGTTTGTGGATTAAATTTGGTGAAAAAAGTTTAGAAATTTAATTGATTGTTTTTTTAAAAGTTCAAGTGCTTCAGGCACCTTCAACCCTAAAGAAAATACCTAAAGTTGTACATGGATTATATCATACGAAAATATTAATATATATGAAAAATATTTTGATATATAAGTTGTGTAAAATTTATTTTCACAAGTCTACGGGAGGGTTTGGACTTTAAATTTTAGAATTTAAGCTTAAAATAGACAGGTTGTGCATAGTCTATAAATCAAAAAATTATCATATATAAATGGCGGATGTTTCATTTTATTTTGTTTAATTAGTCTCTCCTTCTCCTATAAAAATAATATATGTTTTTTGTCTACTCGTTAATATTATATCCATTTTATTTCCGTGTCGATGAAGTTTAAAAGTTACAAATATCTTTAATTTTTTAAAGTTTCTCATATAATTTTTATAATGTTCATATTTTCCCCTAAATTTTCTTAGTTTTTAATATTTTATAATTTCTTATACATTTTTTAATTTTTGGATAAAAGTTTCGCCATGAATCCACGGTGAAAATTATTTGCATATTACTTGACTTTCTATATTTGTTGGACAAAATTTCTTACAATCTTCTTATATCTGAAGCAATAACGTTGGATCGGCTCCCATGGACGAGTTTTCTGAGTGGTTTCGGTCGTTGACTTTGGTGGGATGTTCTGGGAAATTTGATGCATGTTTCTTCTTATTGTTAAAGTTGTTGATGCAATGCAACGACAACAACCCTCTTGCAAATTACTTAAGGTTACTCACGTGTGAAGACAAAACCGATAGAAATATTAAACATTTTTTGGTTTTAGGTGAACTTATTTGTGCTCTAACATTAAAAAAATAAATTTAAAAATTTAGAATTAAAATTTATGATTTAGAGTGTAAGATTTAATTTTTAGAGTTTAGAGTTTTTGATTTAGAAATTAGAGTTAGAGTGTGAAGTTTAATTTTTTAGTGTATGACATAGAAATGTGCACCAAAAAGGGTAGAGGATTTTTCATCAGACAAAACTCGTATGACACGTTGAGTTTATTGAACAAAAAATCCTCTTCTCCATTTTTGCGTCTCTGTCTTTACTCCAACACAAAAAAAAATTAAATCTTGCACCTTACACTATGACTCTAATTTCTAAATCTTAAATCCTAAGCCCTAAAACAAACCATACACTATAAATTATAAACCTTAAAATCTAAACTCTAACCTTAAATTTCAACCATAAATAGTATTTTTTAATATTAGAACATAAATAAGAGTATAAAAAGAGGGAATTTTTATTAATATATTACTATATCTAACGGAGATTAATAATTGTTTAAGTAGATTTCTTTTTATAAGGAGAGAATTGAAGTGGTAGGGTAAGTAGGATAGAATTTAGGATTTAATTTTAATTAAAAATAAAATGGTGTCTTTTTCGTTGCATCATAAGTTTGATTAATTAGTTAATTATTTGTTTAAGTATATGTAACGAGCATAAAGAAAATACTTTGATATATAAAAAATGTTGATTTTAGTGTTTGTGGATTTAGATGGTGGTGTTTAAAATTTAAGATTTAGGGTTTAAGATTTAAGGTTATAGATTTAGATTTTAGATGTTATAGTTTAAATAAGAGGATTGTGTAATTTTTTATACAACATACGTACCAAAATATAACTCTAAATATAAAGGCTAAATGTTCATATTGAGATCACCTTTTAAAGGTTTCTCGCATAAGGACTGACTTTTTAGATTGAGATCACCTTTTTGAGGTTTCTCATGACACGTAAGTATTTTGATATATAGATTGTGTAAAATTTATTTTTATAAGTCTACGGGTAAGTTAGAGTTTAAATTTTAGAATTTTAAAATTTAAAATTTAAGCTTAAAATAAACAAGTTGTGCACAGTCTGTATATAAAAAAATATCCTAAATAAATGGTGGATGTTTCATTTTATTTTGTTTAGTTAGTCTCTCTTTCTCATTTGAAAATGATATATGCTTTTTGTCTACCCATCATTGTTATATGCATTTTTATTATTGTGTTGATGATGTTTATCATTCATCGTCGACAATGGTGTTTGTATATATTATTTGTTCGGATTGTTTGATTGATTTTTAATTCTTTTTGTGTTCGGTCCTATTTTATTTATTTATTTATTTTTGAACATATATACAATTGGTATAATGTCTATGCTACTCAAATACCTCTCCACCTATAAATATAATGATATTGAGGGCTTAAGTATGCTTTATCTCACGTCCTCATGTGAGTTATACTAACTACAATTGGAATCGAGCTAAGTTTGGATTGACAATTTCTTTTATTTTTAATTAGTTAGTTTCTGCATTATCATGGCTTTAGGGGAAACATCTCAATTAGTCTATAATTATTATTCTATAAGTTTTCTTGTAATTTTAAGAAATTTATTCTCTGTTCAATAAAACTAGCTGCAATTATTTGCCAAAAGAATATTATACACACTGCATATGGATAAAAATTTTATGCCCTTTTTCAGTTCCTTTTTATGCTCCAACACTAAAAACACTAAAATAAATTAAATTTTAAACCCTAGCTCTAAATTTTAAATTCTAAACCCTATACCCTACAAAATAAACCCTACCTCGAATTCCCTAAACACTAACCACAACCTCTAATCTTAAACCCTAAACTCTAAACTCTAAACTTAATTTTTAATGTGAGGGCATAAATAGGGCACTGAAAAAGAGCAAAAAATTCCATTCCACTGCATATACTAAAACCAAGATAGAAATTGTCTACCCCTAATCATGCCTCTTTTGGTGTCTCCACTTTAAAATAGTGGGTTTATGATTTATGGTTTAGGGTTTAACATTAGAGTTTATGGTTAGGATTTAGGGAATTAGGGGTAGTGTATCTTTTAGGGTGTAGGGTTTAGGATGTAAAAATTAGGGTTAAGATTTAGAATTTAATTTTTAAGTGTTTTTTAGTGCGGGGCATAGAAGGGGGCATATGACTTTTATTCCTAAAACCATGTCAACTGGGGATGGAAATCGCCTACTCCTAACCATGCCTCCTTTGGTGTCCCCCTTTAAAATAGTAGTTTTAGGGTTTAAAGTTTAAGGTTAGAGTTTAGAGAATTAGGAATAGTGTGTATTCTTTAGGGTGTAGGGTTTAGGATGTGAAAATTAAGGTTTAGATTTAAAATTTAATTTTTAAGTGTTTTTAATGTAAAACATTAGAAGGAACATGCTTAGGGGCAGAGGATTTTTGTATGAAACCAAATTAAATAATTGTATGAGTTTCCATTACCTTATCAAAACCAAATTAAATAATTGTATGAGTTTCCATTACCTTACTGAAAACATAAACTCTCAATTTCATCCCATCTTCACATTGCAAACCCTATATAATAATTGATTCGGGAGGGGAGGGGGATAATAAATACCGGAGAGAAACATTTCAAATCATCGACGGCGGTTGTGATACAATCTGTACCCATTTTGCGTTAAAACTTAATGTATGTTCCAACCATGTGAAGAAATAACCAAAGGGCTTGAACCCGTAGGCATGAAGCAATGTGTCACGGACAGGCCCCCTTTGCTCGGTTGGCAAGCCGTGCGGCACTTGAAATGGGTGTTACCTGCATAAGTCAGCCTTCCTCATGCCTCATTGTCCAAGGAGTTATCTCGGTCGAGCCTTCTCGGTCACACAAGGCCCTAAGGCTTTAGAGTTTTGAATCCGCAGGCCTAGCGATAGCTGCACTCCAACCTCGTACTTCACCCACAAGCGCGATATGGGGCCCTATGGCCCCAAACCGTCCCTAGGTATTTCTCCCGGGAGACAAGTCCAACCACTAGGCCCCATCGCCCGCACACCTAGGCCCCACATAGGCCTAGGAGTAGGTCGCTACACACCAAGGAAGCTCGGTCGCTAGCCCAGGCGAGGGGGATGGTGGAGACCCGACACTGCACCACTTCCCCTAAAGAGCTAAATAAACTTACCAGAATGCCGTGAGTAGACGCGTTGCTTCGTCCCAAATGAGGACACTTTCTGGATAGGGCCTTCATCGTCTTCCTAAAGCTTCTCAACTTGCATCCTTGACTTGGTAGCTCCTTAGGGACTGCTCATATCATCACTCGGTCCACCATTGCTCGGTAATGAACGGGCTTGTCAAGGCAGGGTCGTAATATAATAAGGGATGGCCTTGACATCTCTCCCCCACTTACTCTATCGATGGCCTCATCGATGTAGCCCCGTAGTGATGGTTCTGACATTCTCCCCTGCTTCCTCTATCGATGGTTTCGTCGATGTAATCCAAGAAGGGATGGTTCTGACATTCTCCCCCACTTCCTCTACTGATGCCCTTATCGATGTAGTCCAGGATGGATAATTCTCGTTGATATTGACACCAGTTCTTCATCACCTGTTGAGCCGATACAAACCCTTGTGACAGCACATCTTTGATTCGTGCTCGATTTGGTATGTTTTTCTTGTCCCGCCATTTGATCCTTCAAGCAAATAATTCAAGCCTCGATCCTGGGTTCTTTCTATCCCCTTTTGACTATGTTGTACATCCGTAATCATCTAGATCGACCACAAACTCAT
Organism: Hibiscus mutabilis; assembly: GCA_019671005.1. Lineage (NCBI taxonomy): Eukaryota > Viridiplantae > Streptophyta > Magnoliopsida > Malvales > Malvaceae > Hibiscus > Hibiscus mutabilis. Next base: position 15,909,758 of record CM033714.1, on the reverse strand, counting down.
TATGACCCGTTCCACTTCTATCATGTTGAGTTAGATTCATGCTCCCCACTTTTACTCTGATTATGGCTCGGGCAAAAGACCAGTAACAAACCATCGATCCACTCGAGCAAGTGCCTTGTAGTTTCTCTGTGCTCCACGGTCTGCCTATTAACCTACACAAATACAAAAGTAACATACCTGATCATGAGCAAACGTGTTATGACTCGTCACTCAATGGCTTGCTCCTCAACGTTAAGCATCTTCGCCAACTTTGCCTCATCTCATACCAAGACCTCCAAAGTATTGAATGTGTCACCATACATTTGTCATCAACATTAACCCAAGTTTTGCCAGCATATGCTCGCGTTGCACCTGGTTGCTCAATAATGCATAGATTATCTCTAATTGCCAACACCGTATTGCATTGTACTTGCTTTTTGTTCTCCGCAATACATCCTGTTTTTATAAGATATACAAGCAATTTTATTAATGAAAACATATCCACACAAGTCTCGTATGATTACCTGGTTGGCACACATTGCCTTATGCTACCACCAATCATGGTATGCCTTTGTATGTATACCTCATGTGTTTTGACTATTTGAGAATGCAGTTTCTACGACAAGCTAATATCATCCACTCGTGAAGTTTTCTTCTTACTCAATTATACCTGCACCATTTTACCAATGAATGCCCACCAATATACTCTCGAACAACCTTGCCCTTGTTCCAGTAGCCAAAATAGTTGGTCATATGTCCTCGCTAGAACTTCTTAATGGTCTCCTATTGCCCTTGTAATAGCCAATCAAGTTGCCCCTTTATTTCGTTTCTCCTTCACCCCCTTTGTAACAGACAGAGCTGTTGATAAGCACAAAAGTACGATTTGATCTCTTGACACACATGGCCTATACTTGTCACGGGGCCATTACCCTCTTCCCAAAAGACATGTCTTCCCCATTATCCACTTACTAGAAAAGTTCATCTTATTATCACGCCCCCAAAGGAACCTGTATTAGCACCCCACAACCATCATATCAACATTAGTCTCGTGTCGTGGACTTCAAAATGATGTCTCACTTGTGCCCTCTACGTCTAACTTAGGTTTTCGCAGGAACCAAACTCTTCCCCATATGCCCACGACATCTAGTCAGTAGAGTATTCTCATGTAGGATCAATACCTCTTTATTCCCTTACATAATCTCGAATAGAACCTGTATTCGCTAAATCCCTTAGCTTCTTTTGAGCATTATATTCTACATTTGAGCCCATTAACTCTCCCTTTAGCTCCTAACACATTTTGATAGGACAAACACCATTAATAAACTTGGACCGCCACCACCACTTGGCGTCCCCTATTAGATACACCAAGGCCACCGCGACCTTGTCTTTATCTGTTTTAGTATGCGTATATCGGAAATAATGCTTGACGTTGAACAAGAAATTTTCAAACTCCCTAGCATCTCTGTTCTCTTCATACCGCTGAGGTTTTGAAACCCTAGTCCTTAAACCCTATCTACTGTCATCGAATTGCTCATAGCTATTTGTATCAGGTTAACCCGAGTCTTGATCTCATCTAGTCCGAACTTCATATGACTTAATGCTTCTTTTGCCTCCATTACCAAAATCGTTGATAGTCTGGGTCAACTCTTGCTGCATTTCCTTTATTGCTCAAAGTCGATCATTTGATGCCATAGCTCTCATGGCAGCCACCACGGCCTCAAGTTCCTTAAACCGACTAGGGTCTACCGATCCACCAACTTGTGTTGACGCCCCAGCACCTGGGTGTGTTCTCTCTCTGGGCAATACTCGTTCCACATTTTCGCGTTTGTCACCATTCTTGTCGACACACCCCGAATCATTGTGCCTGCACAGACATCGACTTTACAAATAGGTGTGATATTTGTATCGTGTCCTTCTTTGTTACATGATGCTAACATTTATCCCTGTTGCATACGACCAGGGCTTCTTGACACCTACCAAACCTTCAAAACTGTCTTAGTTCTCTAATCGATTGCCCCCACATCCCTCAAGGAATTGGTAGGAACACCTGTCGTCAGAACACACACAAAGAGAAAACTGACCACGAAATTGGTTAGTCCAATTACATAACAATAAAATGAAATGTACCTCACAAGTTCAATGGGACTTTCCAGTACGACTCCCACTGCAATTCACGCTCTGTATTGCCAAACTCTGGGAAGTGCGTTATAACTTCCTTGACCACCACATTTTTATTTTTGGGTAACACTGACATATCCGTGGTAACCAGGTTTTGCTTTTGGTCTTTTGGTCCATACATCAACTTTGACCTAAGCCTTGGCTTTACTAGCTCGCCCCACCAACTAGCTTGTCGGTAGTAGCCCACATCTCCACTGCCCAAATTGGGGATTTTTGTAATACTTGGGTGAGATCTGAATTGTACTTGAATCATCACCACATACCCATCGAGCTTGTCCGTCCCACGCTACTCTTTGGCTCTGCTTGTGAAGGAACTCCTAAGGAGAGCTTCCCTCAAATGCACCCACATTACCAAGTTGTACCACCCTTGTGTTTCTCACCCAAACGAGTAGCTTTACAAATAGCACTTTGCCTTACCCTTTGTCATCTCATATTGCAATTTATTGCCAGAGAATCTGGTCCAAACTTACCACACCGCAACACATTCCTTTTACCTTAAGACCTAATGTTTCTTAAGAAAATTTCCATTTACTGCACAAATCATTAGCTATGAGAAACATTTCCCCTTAGGCTCCCGATTTTTTTTATCCGACAATGTAACTTTTCCCGAGAACCCATGATGTGTTAAATCCGCTACAAGAGCCCACAACAACAAGAGGGAGAATACCAATAACTTTGCACTCCCTTTTACTCCATTTTTTTTTGTTTCGAGAGGGGCCACTCCATCTGGCATACAACGATCGTCGTGATCCTTTGACCACTTCGTTAAATAGTTCGAGGTCCTAAGAGTCTTGTCCTGCACCCTTAGACGATCACACTATACTAAGGTACTCCCACAACAAATGAGTTTTATCATCCCCTTTGATTTTATCAATGGGCGAATCCACCACCTTGAAGAACACGACTCCGCCGCCTTGAGCCCCCGAACCCAAAGCAATTTTGGAACGGTTTCAAGTTGTCTCCAACTCTTTCTTTTAGGGTTAGTCTACGAACCCATGACTATCCGTTGTATCACTCTACAACCATCTATACCCACTCCTCTTTTCACCTGAAAAAAAGATAGTTAGGCAACAATCAAGCACCACAGTGCCGGGATAACCAATATTGCCATTAACTTCCATCAATCAAGAACTTATCCCATTAACCGATAGCCACCATAGGGAAGACTCTCCTCTCGCGTGATACGTAAGCATCCCCATATTGCTAGAATTCGTGCCCCCATGCTATGAGGAATACCCACTTCATCATGTCCCATAGACAGCCTTCAACGAGCCTTTAAAGCAACTCAAAAAAAAATATTGCCGGTGTCCCAAATCACGGACATGCACTACTATGCAAAGATCAATCTCATCCACAAAAGTTCTTGCGCTTCTTTGCGCCTCAACTCGATCGCCGTCTCGATCAGCCAACAACAATGTTACGCCTGTAACGAACAAATGAGCACCACTGTGCCCTAATTCATACGCGTCACCGCGCTAATTTAACACATCGGCACTACCTTGTCAAACCCACCATAGACACCTTTGCGCCTTGACTAGGTCTTGATCAATCAGCATAAGGAGTCACCCTGCCTACCCCACTCGCGGAAGCGCTTGGCGTAGGTTCTAGCCACCCTGCCTACCCTCACAGGGCGCTCGGCGTGAAACTAGACCACCCTGCCTACTCCACTAATGGATGCGCTTGGCGTGACATTACACCATCCCGCCTACTCCTTGAAGAGAAGCGCTTGGCGTGGGATTAGACCACCCTGCCTACTCCCCACATGGGAACGCTTGGCGTAGTCCCCCACCCTGCCTACTCCAGTCCAAAGATCGCTTGGTTTACTATCATTCGACCCTGCCTACTCCATTCACCGGAGCGCTTGGCGTAGAATGCACAATCCAGCGCCTCTGCGCCCAAAAAAAAAGTAGTCTCTTTTTTTTTTTTTTTCCTGTCATGATGATCCACCCTGCCTACTCCACCCGTGGGAGCGCTTGGCGTGAGACCAACTCTCATTTTTGCTACACATCCGTCTGGCGTCACCACGCACCACAGCCACTGGATAAAGCATCATAGTGTTCTAGTTGGTACATGAGCACTATGGCGTCTGGTTAACAAATACGCACCACTGTATCAAAAGCCATAGCCAAACGCCACCAACACATGAGTACATTGTGCATCGTATTCTCGCTCTGATACCACGTGTCACGGACAGGCCCCCTTTGCTCGGTTGGCAAGCCGTGCGGCACTTGAAATGGGTGTTACCCAGACAAGTCAGCCTTCCTCATGCCTCATTGTCCAAGGAGTTATCTCGGTCGAGCCTTCTCAGGGTCACAAGGCCCTAAGGCTTTAGAGTTTTGAATCCCGCAGGGCCTAGCGATAGCTGCACTCCAACCTCGTACTTCAGCCACAAGCGCGATATGGGGCCCTATGGCCCCAAACCGTCCCTAGGTATTTCTCCCGGGGAGACAGTGCGCCAACCACTAGGCCCCACTGCCCGCACACCTAGGCCCCACATAGGCCTAGGAGTAGGTCGCTTACACCAAGGAAGCTCGGTCGCTAGCCCAGGCGAGGGGGATGGTGGAGACCCGACACCAGACCACTTCCCCCTAAAGAGCTAAATAAACTTACCAGGAATGCCGTGAGTAGACGTTGCTTCGTCCCAAATGAGGACACTTTCTGGATAGGGCCTTCATCGTCTTCCTAAAGCTTCTCAACTTGCATCCTTGACTTGGTAGCTCCTTAGGGACTGCTCATATCATCACTCGGTCCACCATTGCTCGGTAATGAACGGGCTTGTCAAGGCAGGGTCGTAATATAATAAGGGATGGCCTTGACACAATGCATACAGCATCTATCCAACCAAAAACTAAAACCAACAAGTTATTTTACAATTTTCTGTTTTCTAAAACAATGAAAATTACAAGAAGCAAGATACTCTATCAGAGTCATATCTGGCTTTTTATTCCCAGAATTATTAGCCTAACAGATACGTGCTGGTTGGAGAGACGAGGCTTTGCCTAGCGCTAGCACTGGATTGGTTCATGGCCAAGAACGGCACCAAATATCCTAACAGCTCTCTCTACTTTGACACGATACTTAACACTACTGCCGTCTTCTTCTTTCTCCTTGTAAAACGCAACCCTGTCGCCAATACAAAGCTGTTTGCTGCAAGCGAACTCTCGCCATCCCTTGGTAAGAACTGGCTTCGGGTACTTTTTGTTCTCTTTCCGACTGTAAATCCTAAACTTCCAGACACTGCCGGACTCGTCTCTCACTGAAAAATCCACCGCATGCGTATCGCCACTGAAAGGAGGGAAACAGTTGAGGGACTTGCTCGGGAGGGTCATTCGTTTCTCTATATCAGTCTTCTTAAGACACTTTACCAGGATTGGTGCCATTGATGAAGGAGAAGGAGTTGCAGAAGGTAGCAGGACTCAGAAGAGTAAGAGCAGATAAATATATATGGCGGCTTCATTCTTTTGACTTTGGTACCCTTAGCTATCATGGGATCTTCTATGAAATTTCCATGCATGTTTCTTCTAATTACTATTGAAGTTTTTGATTCAACGTCAACGACCCTCTTGCCGATTACTTCAAGGTTAAGATTGAAGAAAAAACTCGTATCAAGCGTTGGGTTTATTGATATATTATGTTTAATAGATATTAATAATTTATTTATTTAAGTAGATATTTTTATAAGGAAAAGGTGTTATGATGGATTAAAATTAAAGTGATGTCTTTTTTTTTATTATATCATAAGTTGGATTGGATAAATATTTATTTAAGAAAAAAAATTACTTAATTATGTCCCTGTTATTTTTTAATGCCTTCAACTATTATTTTTAATAAAATAGGGTTAAAATAATTGGAAATAATGATGAAGTGGTCAAGGAGCTGGTAAAGTTAGAAGTTCAACATATGGATTAATTAAGTTGTTTTGGAGGTTTGGAATCTTATTAGTGCTGTTTCTTGTTCGAATTTTCACCTTTTAGTCAGCCTATTGTAGCGTTCGAGAGGTCTAGTACTACTAAATTGGGTTCGACGGTTTGTGCTTTTGGTTGTGATAGTTTGCTGTGTTTGTTCAATTTAGCCTCTATTCTATTAAAATATTACATGGTTGCTTTTGGTTTTGGGTGCGTTTAACTTTGTGAAATTGTTTGGGTTCAATTGAAGTAGGTCTCGCGTCGACTAGATATATTATTTTTGTAACGACTCAAATTTTGAGTTAATTTTGCGGATATCGGTTTCGGGTCGAATATTTTAACCGAGTATAAATTAAAGAAGTCACTACACCAAGACTGGTATATAACGGCTTTTTTGTGGCATTTTTGAATCAAACGCCGCTAATATTTCACTTATCACAGCCTTTATCATATAAATGCCACAAATGGCAAATTTTGCGGCATTTCTATTTTAAACGCCGCCAAAGATTAAACATATAGTGGCGTTTGTGTTAAAAATGGGGCAATAGGTGTTTTTTCGCCGCGTTTGGTATTATAAACGCCGCAATAGGTGTCGTTTAAGTGACGCTCAGGAAAAATGCCACAATAGGTCTAGTTTTAGTGCCAATTGATTCTATAAATACGGCAATAGATCATGTTTTAGCGACGTTTAGTTTTATAAATACCGCGGTAGGTCACGTTTTAGCGACATTTGATTTTACAAACACCGCGATAGATAAAACACACTGTTTTGACTATATCTCTCAATCCCAGACACTTTCATCTTCAAATCTATCGTACGAAATACCTAACTGCTCCTCCTCGCCGTCGGTCGTCCCCATTGATCCTCGCCGTCGGCCGTCCCTCAGGCCGCTCAGTCGCACCAGCAATCAAGCCAACGCCGAAAGTTCAAAATCTAGGGATTGTGTTTTTACAGTTACTAAAATTTCAAGCCAACACCAGAGTCGGAAAATGGTTTTTATTTTGCTTATTTCCTTGATTAATTTGCTGAACTTTCTTTCGCTGAAGTATTATATCCATGGTTTTGAATTTGCTTATTCCTTGATTAATTGCGATTTTTCGGTTTTGATTTTAGTGTTTCGAGAGAAAAAATGGGCGCTCCGTCGATCTCGCCATTGATTATTTTGATAATAAAGTATTCTCTGTTCGTTTTAACTTCCATCCATAGAAGTTTAAGAGGCTTGGCTTGTCTCTTCTAAGAAGATGAAGAATTAAGAAGCCAGGAACGAGAAGCTCTGATGCCTTTGTAAGAATCTAAATCTCAAGAAAACAGAATTAAAAGGATAGATGAGAAGAATAGAAGACTTAAGATGCGAAAAGAAGCGGAATAGCCAAGAGAGGAATCGCTAGAACATTTTCATTGATTTCTCAGATAAGGTTGAAAAGAGGGAAACACGCTCTTTTAACCCTACAAACTTAAACACCAACACTAACAACAATCAGGTGTTTAAACTCTTCCCCTAACATTAAAACGATGTAGTTTTATTTAACTACAAAATAGGCTCGTTACAGCCGAGGGGAGTCGATTGGTGCATGGACAGGCGACAAGAGGCGACCGGAGAGGCATTGGCGGCGGATTGAAGGCGGTGGCAGCTATTGATATTTGGTGTGAGAGAGGAGAATTTTAGGGTTTGTTATTTTGTTTTAGTTTTGGAGAAGATAACAAGGAAAAAGGGTTTGAATGAACCGTGTTTTTTTATTAAAAATAGGATAATTGCAAGTTCAATCGTTTCTTCTTTTTATTTCATACAATTTCGTCACTTTTACATTTATTTATTTATGATTTATGCTTTTAATTCTATATTTGTTTCAATTATGCCCTTTATTGAATTTCTACAGTTTATTTAAAATTTTGCTTTTAATTTAGTTTTACTTTCGTCGTTAAGTATTTTTAATTTGGTTTCTAAGCTTTGAGTTCATGCAATTTAGTCCCTAGTTATTTTTACTTTATTTAAATTCAATTTGATAATTTCATCATGTTTGCATTTTAGTCCATAGTCTCCATTTAGCCTCTATATTATTGTTATACAGTTTATCATATATATATTTTTTATATAATATATTTATATTTACTTATGTATATTTTTATATTTTAGTTTGTAAATAATCACAATACAATGACAAAAATCTCTAAACAAATTCTTACTTTCATTTTCAGAAAATCATATTAATAAAAGTTTGTAAATATTAGAAAATATTCTAAAAATCATTAAAAGTTAATTTTTATAACTATAATTATAATTATTATGTTTTATAATAAGCTGTCCGAATTTAAAAAAATTCAGGACCGCGGTACCCGCATTGATCGTAATAGCCACCATTATGTCCGCAACCACGATAAATGCAACACGACCGAAAATGCAACCGCGAACGTAATTTGAATCTGTGTTTTATATATAATAAACCGGTCTCCTTTGGAGATATTACAGTTTCAATCAAGAATATGAAAACGAGAGTACTGCCTCTCATTCCCCATCTTCATCTTCTCATTCTTTAAATCTTAACATTACCACATCCACATGCTATCAGGCATCAGAATATGAAATATTTCTGGGTAATCAAACTTAGACGATGCAGGGTTGGGAGGCAAAGAAACAGACCCAGCAACTCTGGGATGTGGTGTCGTTTGCGGAGGTGGTTTGCTTAGCGGCTGACAAGGCCAAGTCATTCAAAGGGGAATGTAATGAGGCGAAGCAGCTGCTTAAACGTCTATCGCAAATGCTAAAAACCATGATTTGCTGCATCCGCTCACCTCATACTTCCCTTTACTTGCGCCCAGTTGAGTGCATAGTCGCGGAGGTCAAGGCTCACTTCGAGCTTGCTCTCCCCATTGTTCACAAATGCAACCGGTGAAACCTTATACCGAGGCTCTTCACCGGCCGCAATACAAGCCAATTTCGGGAGCTCTAAGACCGTTTAAATGCTTCTATCGGTGATAGGAATGGCTGTTGTTTATGTATGTGCCTCAAAGGGGAGTCCTTGGCTGCTCGACGGCAAACGAGAAGTCGCCTATGTTTCTGGTATGGTCTTGCATTGCCACCGTCAAAATGGGGAGTGAATTAGAAGATCGAGTACGGGCGGCGGGATGTCTAATGTTCCTTGCGCAGCGAAATGACGAGTCTAAGAAAATTATTTATGAGGAAGGCGGGGTACCTCCTTTACAAAAAGCTTCTGAAAGAAAACATTTCTTTAGATGCTCAAATCAATGTTATCAAAACCCTTTGCCTTTTAGGTTACGAGAAGGAAAAGGGAAATGGTTATTATGAAAGAAATGGTTTTGACAATCTTAGATCGTTTATCGAGAACATCGGGGATATGGGATCAAATTTAAGCTGCCGATTTGGTTGCTTGCATTGCAGAGCATAATCCGAAGTTGAAGGAACATCAATTAATCAAAGAGAATGTAATAGGGCGGCTGGTTTCGTTTTTTTCATCTGCAAATGATCATATGCCGAGTTCAGCTAAGCTGCAGTTGAAGCTTAGTTGTTCGGAGGATTTGTTGATGCTTGTTCGACAGAGCGTTCCGAATTGTAAGACATTCACGGAGACGAAAGGTATGCTATGCTTGGCTAAGTTGTTGGCAACCGAAAAGGATGAATTACAGTACAATTGCTGAATGATTATAAGGGAGATCACAGCCATTGCCGAATCAGATAAATATTTCAGACATTCTACCTTTAACAGCTCTTCTCCGGTTTTCAAGGCAGTTGTCCATGAGCTATTGAGGGTAATCGTAGAATACCACGACACTAAACTAAGAATCTCGGCGATCAAATCAGTCGGTTCATTGGCAACTGTCAAGGACTTTTTCAGCAAGAGAGAGCCCAGTAATCAGTCTGTTGGTGGCACAACTCGGCGATATGGACCAAGAAGTTGCTATGGAAGCATCGATCGCTTTGCAGAAGTTTGTATGCTCAACTAATCACCTTTATTCGGAGCATTCGAAGTCGATAAAGTCATAAAAATGACATCATCAGACACGTTATATACCATTGCACGTCCCGTTTATTTGTGTTGACATTTGAACTTTAAACTAGCTTAGACGATTATTATTAGCCTAACATATACATGAAGGTTGGAGAGATGATGCTTCGCCTAATAGAGTATTATTTCATGTTTTACGGTTTAAAATAAAATAATTATTTCCTTCGTCGTAGACTAAAGGTGAACTTTATAAATCGTTAAATTGTCGAGTTATATTTTATTAGTTTAGTTTAATTTAGAATTTTCTTTGAATCAACAGAGTGGAATAGAATTCGAGTGGAGTCGTGCAAACCAAATTTACTTGTTCAAGACTTTGAATTTCACCATTTTAAAAAATAAAATGTTATGATTTAATATATATATATATATATATTAAAATTTTATATAACTTTTATTATTTTAACATTTTGGGAAATAATTTAATCTATTTTTTTATTTTTATAGTTTGTTTAGAAATTGGTTTATTTGTTTTTGAAATAAAAAAAGATAAAAATGAGAACCAAATAGTTTCCTGAACACTTCCTATACCAAAGGAGGAAAAATTCCTAGAACGGATGGCTCGTACTCCCAGCATATGCTAAACAAAAAGTTTCAAGGTATGATAAGCCGTCCAACTTTTTAAAATAAATCAATTAAACATATAATTTTTTTTAAACCCAGTTAAGTATTTTAAAATTTTTTCAATATATTCTTTTGACCAACATTAATTGTTAAATCTAACAATTTTTTTAAACTATTTGATGTAACGTGTCATATTACAGTAACGTCATTTGACATTTTTAAATTTTCTTTTACTTTGTTTAATTTTTTAAAAAAGTTTAAAAATTCTAAAAAACCTTATAAAAACTATAAAAAATAATTTTCTAAAAAATATGTAAATGTCACATGACATAACTGTAGTGTGTTACATGACAGTAAATTTTTAGGGAAAATCGTCAAAATTTTATTGTTCAAAATTGGTTAAATGGTTTAATTAATTAATTTTATTTGTTTGTGGATTAAATTTGGTGAAAAAAGTTTAGAAATTTAATTGATTGTTTTTTAAAAGTTCAAGTGCTTCAAGCACCTTCAACCCTAAAGAAAAATACCTAAAGTTGTACATGGATTATATCATACGAAAATATTAATATATATGAAAAATATTTTGATATATAAGTTGTGTAAAATTTATTTTCACAAGTCTACGGGAGGGTTGGACTTTAAATTTTAGAATTTAAGCTCAAAATAGACAGGTTGTGCATAATCTATATATCAAAATATTTTTATATATAAGTTGTGTAAAATTTATTTTCACAAGTCTACGGGAGGGTTTGGACTTTAAATTTTAGAATTTAAGCTTAAAATAGACAGGTTGTGCATAGTCTATAAATCAAAAAATTATCATATATAAATGGCGGATGTTTCATTTTATTTTGTTTAATTAGTCTCTCCTTCTCCTATAAAAATAATATATGTTTTTTGTCTACTCGTTAATATTATATCCATTTTATTTCCGTGTCGATGAAGTTTAAAAGTTACAAATATCTTTAATTTTTTAAAGTTTCTCATATAATTTTTATAATGTTCATATTTTCCCCTAAATTTTCTTAGTTTTTAATATTTTATAATTTCTTATACATTTTTTAATTTTTGGATAAAAGTTTCGCCATGAATCCACGGTGAAAATTATTTGCATATTACTTGACTTTCTATATTTGTTGGACAAAATTTCTTACAATCTTCTTATATCTGAAGCAATAACGTTGGATCGGCTCCCATGGACGAGTTTTCTGAGTGGTTTCGGTCGTTGACTTTGGTGGGATGTTCTGGGAAATTTGATGCATGTTTCTTCTTATTGTTAAAGTTGTTGATGCAATGCAACGACAACAACCCTCTTGCAAATTACTTAAGGTTACTCACGTGTGAAGACAAAACCGATAGAAATATTAAACATTTTTTGGTTTTAGGTGAACTTATTTGTGCTCTAACATTAAAAAAATAAATTTAAAAATTTAGAATTAAAATTTATGATTTAGAGTGTAAGATTTAATTTTTAGAGTTTAGAGTTTTTGATTTAGAAATTAGAGTTAGAGTGTGAAGTTTAATTTTTTAGTGTATGACATAGAAATGTGCACCAAAAAGGGTAGAGGATTTTTCATCAGACAAAACTCGTATGACACGTTGAGTTTATTGAACAAAAAATCCTCTTCTCCATTTTTGCGTCTCTGTCTTTACTCCAACACAAAAAAAAATTAAATCTTGCACCTTACACTATGACTCTAATTTCTAAATCTTAAATCCTAAGCCCTAAAACAAACCATACACTATAAATTATAAACCTTAAAATCTAAACTCTAACCTTAAATTTCAACCATAAATAGTATTTTTTTAATATTAGAACATAAATAAGAGTATAAAAAGAGGGAATTTTTATTAATATATTACTATATCTAACGGAGATTAATAATTGTTTAAGTAGATTTCTTTTTATAAGGAGAGAATTGAAGTGGTAGGGTAAGTAGGATAGAATTTAGGATTTAATTTTAATTAAAAATAAAATGGTGTCTTTTTCGTTGCATCATAAGTTTGATTAATTAGTTAATTATTTGTTTAAGTATATGTAACGAGCATAAAGAAAATACTTTGATATATAAAAAATGTTGATTTTAGTGTTTGTGGATTTAGATGGTGGTGTTTAAAATTTAAGATTTAGGGTTTAAGATTTAAGGTTATAGATTTAGATTTTAGATGTTATAGTTTAAATAAGAGGATTGTGTAATTTTTTATACAACATACGTACCAAAATATAACTCTAAATATAAAGGCTAAATGTTCATATTGAGATCACCTTTTAAAGGTTTCTCGCATAAGGACTGACTTTTTAGATTGAGATCACCTTTTTGAGGTTTCTCATGACACGTAAGTATTTTGATATATAGATTGTGTAAAATTTATTTTTATAAGTCTACGGGTAAGTTAGAGTTTAAATTTTAGAATTTTAAAATTTAAAATTTAAGCTTAAAATAAACAAGTTGTGCACAGTCTGTATATAAAAAAATATCCTAAATAAATGGTGGATGTTTCATTTTATTTTGTTTAGTTAGTCTCTCTTTCTCATTTGAAAATGATATATGCTTTTTGTCTACCCATCATTGTTATATGCATTTTTATTATTGTGTTGATGATGTTTATCATTCATCGTCGACAATGGTGTTTGTATATATTATTTGTTCGGATTGTTTGATTGATTTTTAATTCTTTTTGTGTTCGGTCCTATTTTATTTATTTATTTATTTTTGAACATATATACAATTGGTATAATGTCTATGCTACTCAAATACCTCTCCACCTATAAATATGATGATATTGAGGGCTTAAGTATGCTTTATCTCACGTCCTCATGTGAGTTATACTAACTACAATTGGAATCGAGCTAAGCTGGATTGACAATTTCTTTTATTTTTAATTAGTTAGTTTCTGCATTATCATGGCTTTAGGGGGAAACATCTCAATTAGTCTATAATTATTATTCTATAAGTTTTCTTGTAATTTTAAGAAATTTATTCTCTGTTCAATAAAACTAGCTGCAATTATTTGCCAAAAGAATATTATACACACTGCATATGGATAAAAATTTTATGCCCTTTTTCAGTTCCTTTTTATGCTCCAACACTAAAAACACTAAAATAAATTAAATTTTAAACCCTAGCTCTAAATTTTAAATTCTAAACCCTATACCCTACAAAATAAACCCTACCTCGAATTCCCTAAACACTAACCACAACCTCTAATCTTAAACCCTAAACTCTAAACTCTAAACTTAATTTTTAATGTGAGGGCATAAATAGGGCACTGAAAAAGAGCAAAAAATTCCATTCCACTGCATATACTAAAACCAAGATAGAAATTGTCTACCCCTAATCATGCCTCTTTTGGTGTCTCCACTTTAAAATAGTGGGTTTATGATTTATGGTTTAGGGTTTAACATTAGAGTTTATGGTTAGGATTTAGGAATTAGGGTAGTGTATCTTTTAGGGTGTAGGGTTTAGGATGTAAAAATTAGGGTTAAGATTTAGAATTTAATTTTTAAGTGTTTTTTAGTGCGGGGCATAGAAGGGGGCATATGACTTTTATTCCTAAAACCATGTCAACTGGGGATGGAAATCGCCTACTCCTAACCATGCCTCCTTTGGTGTCCCCCTTTAAAATAGTAGTTTTAGGGTTTAAAGTTTAAGGTTAGAGTTTAGAGAATTAGGAATAGTGTGTATTCTTTAGGGTGTAGGGTTTAGGATGTGAAAATTAAGGTTTAGATTTAAAATTTAATTTTTAAGTGTTTTTTAATGTAAAACATTAGAAGGAACATGCTTAGGGGCAGAGGATTTTTGTATGAAACCAAATTAAATAATTGTATGAGTTTCCATTACCTTACTGAAACCAAATTAAATAATTGTATGAGTTTCCATTACCTTACTGAAAACATAAACTCTCAATTTCATCCCATCTTCACATTGCAAACCCTCTATAATAACAGTTCAGGAGGGGGAGGGGGGATAATAAATACCGGAGAGAAACATTTCAAATCATCAGACGGCGGTTGTGATACAACTGTACCCATTTTGCGTTAAAACTTAATGTATGTTCCAACCATGTGAAGAAATAACCAAAGGGCTTGAACCCGTAGGCATGAAGCAATGCATACAGCATCTATCCAACCAAAAACTAAAACCAACAAGTTATTTTACAATTTTCTGTTTTCTAAAACAATGAAAATTACAAGAAGCAAGATACTCTATCAGAGTCATATCTGGCTTTTTATTCCCAGAATTATTAGCCTAACAGATACGTGCTGGTTGGAGAGACGAGGCTTTGCCTAGCGCTAGCACTGGATTGGTTCATGGCCAAGAACGGCACCAAATATCCTAACAGCTCTCTCTACTTTGACACGATACTTAACACTACTGCCGTCTTCTTCTTTCTCCTTGTAAAACGCAACCCTGTCGCCAATACAAAGCTGTTTGCTGCAAGCGAACTCTCGCCATCCCTTGGTAAGAACTGGCTTCGGGTACTTTTTGTTCTCTTTCCGACTGTAAATCCTAAACTTCCAGACACTGCCGGACTCGTCTCTCACTGAAAAATCCACCGCATGCGTATCGCCACTGAAAGGAGGGAAACAGTTGAGGGACTTGCTCGGGAGGGTCATTCGTTTCTCTATATCAGTCTTCTTAAGACACTTTACCAGGATTGGTGCCATTGATGAAGGAGAAGGAGTTGCAGAAGGTAGCAGGACTCAGAAGAGTAAGAGCAGATAAATATATATGGCGGCTTCATTCTTTTGACTTTGGTACCCTTAGCTATCATGGGATCTTCTATGAAATTTCCATGCATGTTTCTTCTAATTACTATTGAAGTTTTTGATTCAACGTCAACGACCCTCTTGCCGATTACTTCAAGGTTAAGATTGAAGAAAAACTCGTATCAAGCGTTGGGTTTATTGATATATTATGTTTAATAGATATTAATAATTTATTTATTTAAGTAGATATTTTTATAAGGAAAAGGTGTTATGATGGATTAAAATTAAAGTGATGTCTTTTTTTATTATATCATAAGTTGGATTGGATAAATATTTATTTAAGAAAAAAAATTACTTAATTATGTCCCTGTTATTTTTTAATGCCTTCAACTATTATTTTTAATAAAATAGGGTTAAAATAATTGGAAATAATGATGAAGTGGTCAAGGAGCTGGTAAAGTTAGAAGTTCAACATATGGATTAATTAAGTTGTTTTGGAGGTTTGGAATCTTATTAGTGCTGTTTCTTGTTCGAATTTTCACCTTTTAGTCAGCCTATTGTAGCGTTCGAGAGGTCTAGTACTACTAAATTGGGTTCGACGGTTTGTGCTTTTGGTTGTGATAGTTTGCTGTGTTTGTTCAATTTAGCTTCTATTCTATTAAAATATTACATGGTTGCTTTTGGTTTTGGGTGCGTTTAACTTGGTGAAATTGTTTGGGTTCAATTGAAGTAGGGCTCGCGTCGACTAGATATATTATTTTTGTAACGACTCAATTTTTGAGTTAATTTTACGGATATCGGTTTCGGGTCGAATATTTTAACCGAGTATAAATTAAAGAAGTCACTACACCAAGACTGGTATATAACGGCTTTTTTGTGGTATTTTTGAATCAAACGCCGCTAATATTTCACTTATCACAGCCTTTATCATATAAATGGCAAATTTTGCGGCATTTCTATTTTAAACGCCGCCAAAGATTAGCATATAGTGGCGTTTGTGTTAAAAATGGCGTAATAGGTGTTTTTTCGCCGCGTTTGGTATTATAAACGCCGCAATAGGTGTCATTTGAGTGACGCTCAGGAAAAATGCCACAATAGGTCTAGTTTTAGTGTCATTTGATTCTATAAATACGGCAATAGATCATGTTTTAGCGACGTTTAGTTTTATAAATACCGCAGTAGGTCACGTTTTAGCGACATTTGATTTTACAAACACCGCGATAGATAAAACACACTGTTTTGACTATATCTCTCAATCCCAGACACTTTCATCTTCAAATCTATCGTGCGAAATACCTAACTGCTCCTCCTCGCCGTCGGTCGTCCCCGTTGATCCTCGCCGTCGGTCGTCCCTCAGGCTGCTCAGTCGCACCAGCAATTAAGCCAACGCCGAAAGTTCAAAATCTAGGGATTGTGTTTTTACAGTTACTAAAATTTCAAGCCAACACCAGAGTCGGAAAATGGTTTTTATTTTGCTTATTTCCTTGATTAATTTGCTGAACTTTCTTTCGCTGAAGTATTATATCCATGGTTTTGAATTTGCTTATTCCTTGATTAATTGCGATTTTTCGGTTTTGATTTTAGTGTTTCGAGAGAAAAAATGGGCGCTCCGTCGATCTCGCCATTGATTATTTTGATAATAAAGTATTATCTGTTCGTTTTAACTTCCATCCATAGAAGTTTAAGAGGCTTGGCTTGTCTCTTCTAAAGAAAGCAGTTGTTTATCAAGATATCTTAGAATGCTACCGCTGTAATTTTCAAATTAGGGGAAAAAACGAGGAAGTTTGCGAAGAAGAATCTCCAATCTGTGTTGAAAAGAAAACGTCAGTTGAAATCCATTTTCAAGAAGAAAGCTTCGAAAAGTATGTTCTGTTTTGTTTTTAGTAAAATCAAATGTGTTTCGATTGCGTTGTCTGTGAGTTTTTTTAGTTCAAATTATGGTTTGCTCATATAGTCTCGAGTTTAATAATTGAATTTGCTAATGAGAACTCTTACTTCCGATGAAAATTTTCTACGAGATAAGCAGCAGGAAGCAGAAAACGTTGAAGAAGATAAAATAGGGAAGTCGAACGAAAGGTAAAATTTCAAATTTGAACTTTTCTGAATATAATCTTATTTGGTTATAATCATCTATTTCATTTGTATTCTTTCCTTTGCTTTTTAGTTTTTGCTTTTATTAGTGTTTCAACTAAGCTGATTAGTGATAGTGTGCATTTCCTTAAAACATTTAAAATGCGTTTTTAGAGAATTCAAACTTAAAAAATATAGAGGAAACTGAGCTTGATGCGGTATTCTGTGATGAGAGTGATGCGGTTGAAGATGATTCCGACAGTGATGGATATTTATCTGAGGTTTTGAAATATAAAACTCCTTAAAATTTTTAGATGGCTTTCTTTTGAGGGCAGAAAGGGTTTCTCATATTGATGTTTGAATTTATTGGCCAGGACTCGAGCTGTTCGTATTTGGACTCGGCAGTGATGATTTCGGCAGGGTTTCTCCTTAAGAAACTTTTATATAGTATGGCATCTAGTTTCCAAAATGCATGACACTTAAGTAGAATTTTATCATATGCTCCTAAAGAATAGTTCCAAGGCTGTGAGGCTTGTATCTGTTCTTGATTGCTCTTCACTGAAATCTAAGCATTACATGCAAATGTATAGATCCCTAAATGTCGACATTTGAAAACTTAGACTGTGATCATTAGCTAATCATGTTACATGACTCAAAAGAATAAGGAACCTTAATCAAGCCTTTTCCTGCAGATGTAGCAATCAATAGAAATGACACTAGTAACTATTTCATTTTCTTGTTTATGGAGGGTGCCAAATAAGACCTGAAATTAGCGCAGCTCATCTTTGTTAGATATTATTTATAATAAAGCATAATTTCCTTTAATCTTCTCCTTGAAAATCAAAACATAATTTCCTATTTAATTCATGATTTTCTAGGATTTGGGAATCCTCTAATATCTATAATAACTACACCCCCTCAAGTTGGCTTGTAGATGTTGCACAAACTAAGCTTAGATTTGATAATCTCAAATGTGTTTCTTGGAAGCACCTTTGTTAAGATTTCAATGACCTTAGCTAGGTACATAGAGTAATTTGATTCTCTGAATGTTGAGGATTTGGCTATTAGAGTGCTCCCTTTGGATGTCATATTACCTCTATTGTTGTTTGTATTGATAGAATCTTGATTTGATTTAACTTTGGAATAAGTGGGTGAAGTCCTTTCAGTTACCATAGGGACATGTGGATGGTAAAAAAATTTACGGCAAAAGGAAAGGGTTTTGGTCTAGGAAAAGTTGTGATTCCATGAAGAAATAGATAGGAGAAAGGCTGAAAGAATGAGAGAGAAGACCAAGAAGAAATAGAGGGAAGAAAGGTTGAGAGAATGTTCTTATTTATATATAGTACATAGAGGAAAAGAAAATCTAGAAATAAGAATCACTAATTGCCAGATTATCCTTAATCTTCTCCCTTCAAATCAGAAACGTAATCTCTTATTTAATTCCTTATTTTATGTGATTTGGGAATCCCCTATTACCCATAATACAAGTAGGGTCATGCTACCACAAAGATGATTTTGGTGTGAGCTGCCGGTGAAAGGTTCAAATTCAATGAGCAAATTTATTTTCTAGATGTTGATGGTTGGGGGTTAAAACGGTCTTCTAGCTATTTTATTCTGTTATCTGTTTAACTTTTACTATTTTTTCTCTCTATCTTTTTACATAATTGCTTGAACTTTCCATTTTACCTGGCAGTTCAGATGACATTGAGTTATTTGTTTATTGTAATAGATAAATGACAAGGTGAAGGAGTTATTGTCTTTACTTAAAGTAGACGATGGAAAGAGCTCAAAGAAAGATTTGACTGTAACACTCAAGTAATTGTTGTTACCTTTTCATCTGCTTCCGAAAATAAATAATACATGTGTATTTGGAAAAAATAATCACTTTATATGATAAGCTTGGGATTGGAATTTCTTTTGAAAGTCTTATGAATGTATTTATACCACCTTGAGGTCTAGTTTTTGATATCTTTGATTGAATGTATTTCCATTTCAGATTTAAGAATTCAATTTTAATTGTCAATGGGGTTGAATTTGTTCAGCTATGTCATTTTGAAATAAGAAATAGTAAATTGTAAAAGAAAATTTCAAAAAAGCAAATTTGGGCATTTGTGGAAAAAGCGCCACTAAATATTGCAATATCCAATCACATTTAACGACGTTTTGGTGGAAAGCGCCACTATAATTCAACATTAACGGCGTTTTGAAATACAAACGTCACAACTGACAGGGTATTTTTAGCAGCATTTTGAAATCCAAATGCCACTAAAGATAGAGTATTAACAACATTTTGATATACAAACGCCATTATAGACAGGGTGTTTTTAGCGGCGTTTTGAATTCCAAACGCCACTATAGAACTTGACCTTTTGCCGGCGTTTATTGTTCAAAAACGCCGCTAACTATTGTGGCGTAGAATCTAACGGCACTTCTTGCAATGCTTTTCCTAGCGTTGGAAGGGTTTTTAGCGGTGCTTAAAAACGCAGCTACAGAACAACAAAAACACTGCGAAAAACTTGTTTTGCTGTAGTGAGTGTGGCTTTGGGAAGAGATTCTTTGAATTAAAGTGGGGAAAAAGGGAAGGAAAAATCAGATTTCATTTTTCTTCTCTTTCTCTCATCTTTTCGCCCTTTCTTTTCTCTCTCTTTTTTCTTTTCTTCCACAAGATTCCATGTCCAATCTATCGCCATCGAAGTGTCTGTGTTCGACACCTTCTACACCATTGCATTCACCTTGCCGAGACGAGTCGACCAGTGTCACCGTCGGAGGGGTGAGAGAGAAAAAGTTTTGGGGTTTTGTGTTGAGGAAGTTTAGGTGCTCAAAATCGAAAACTATCGCCACCATCGAGTTGAGGAGGTGCCAAAACGCTGAACTAAAGCTTGCCGGCCAATTCTCGTTGCCGAAAGATGCAGCACGCGCCGCCGACTGCACGTGGGCATCATCTTGGGAGATTAGAGCCATCTGAGCTGAGCCGACGAGTTGAGTTGACCGAGCCGAGCAGCATTGACCGAGCCGTTGACCAGCCAAGCCCCTGACTGTTGACCAGTCACCGTTGACCGTTGACTTTTTTACCAGAGTTGACTTTTCCAAGGGACCTTACTCGGTTTTTTCATGACATTCTGAGTCCGTTGGCGTAGTCTGTTTCACCAAATTTAAACTCGGTAAGTTGTTTTTACCCGTTTTATCCCCGAAAGTAGTTCGATAATGTGAAATGGCTTATGTAGTCGTATTTGTTTTATTCGAGGAATTGGTGGACTCGAATATTGGAACTAAAGAGATGATTGGAGGAGTTTGGATGGGGATTTATCGCTTTGGCTTAAGGTTAGTACACCTCGAACTCCTATTGCTTCATGAGCATCATAAATATGATTGCTTTGTGTGTTCGTATATGCAAAATAGGTAGATAATGAATATGCATGTTGGAGACCGATAGTACAAGACTTGATATTTATGAGATGCATGATGATGTTGCAAATATGATGAGACTCGTGGAGGCTTTAGAGACCGTTATGGTCGTTTGAGATGCTCGTATGATTATTGATGATTGGCTTATATTTGTGATGCTTTGTATGCTTGTTCGATTAGATTGATGTGATTTAATGAGAATTGTGCTTAAGGGACAAATACTCGATTTAAATGATTATGAAGCTGGTAATTAATATTAATTGAATGAACGTGTTAGTAAACAAACCTTAATGACTTTCATTAGCTTTAGGGATCGAATAAAGCGTGGTAATATCGTAATTCGAGGAAATGGTACGAACCTGTGTTCATGGTATCGGTACAAACTTTTGCCGTACCAATACGTGATTGATGGGGTCGTATCGGTACGGGTCAACCTGTACCGGTACTTGTGGAAATTGAGGATTTCTAGTAAGCTATACTAGTATCTGTACACGTGTGTATACTGATACCCAGGGTACCATATCGATACTCATGTTCGAGTATGAATACCCATTGAACGGACTAACCTATAATGTTAATAAAAAGATGGGAATTGACGTGAATATTAATGAGATAATTATGGATTAATAGAGATAATTAATATGGATGATTAATGTACTCTTTCATAATGTATTAACAAGTTGCTAAACTTAATTGGGTGACTTGTGGTAATAGCAACCATAGAAGATCCTTGGTGGATCGAGTAATGTTGTGTGTTGTATGGTAATTGTGTCAATGTTGTGCGCGGTTTGGACACTTGGTTGGTTGACTCACCTTTGATTGATAGGATTTGGACACCCAGAGAAAGAGTGTTGCAACACTATGGTTAGAGATGCCAAATGTACATTTCTGACGCTGTGCGACACTAGGCCTTATTCGATGATACTCAAGGAGAGATATCGAGTATAGGTGTATGTTCCCAAGGTTGTGTGACATCACGCCTCACCTGGAGAGAAAATGTTAGTTCGCGAGGCTGTGTGACACCAAGCCTCACTAAGAGTGTACAATCCCGATGTTGTGTGGATGTGGGCGTCATTCTAGGTTTATGGTATGACTTGTGCGCTTTCCTCGGATGATCTGGTGAGATCCCGAGTATGGTTGGGCCTTGTGTGCCGCGTATGATGATTGCTTTGATGAGAGCATGTGTTTAGGCGACTAGTGGTAGCGTCATGTGTTTATTTATCTCTTATTATTGCTCGTACTAGCTTGCATGCTTATGTTTATGATTAGCATGAAATATAGTAGAGTAGATGTATACCACTGAGCTTTGTAAGCTTAGCGCTCGAAACTATTTTTTTCATACGTAGGTTGATCGTTAGATTGTAGGATCGATGAGCACTATCGGTACAAGATTCTAGCATGTGGTGATCTCCAGAGTACGATAATTGTATTCAGTGGGCTATATACTCATAGGACCTTACGTGGTCGAGTCTGTAATTCTTACTTTTGAAATTGTATTAATCAAGTCAAATGTTTTAAGTTAAAGTTGAGCTCATTTGTAACGATTTTAATTGTTTATCTATGTTTTCAACTATTGGATCTAAATGTTTTGGAAATACATTGTTTGGTCTAAATCTATTTGCAAAATTTTATGGTCTTGGGTTTGGGCTTGATGCCCAAATGTGGCATCCGGGTCAAGGGTGTTACAATTCTTGTGATAAGATTTTGGTTGATGCTGTGGGGTTTTGTGTTCACGAGTGCTTTGTTTCATGTTGGTCTAAGTGATCTTGTAACATCCCCAACCCGGATGCCACAATTTGGGCCCCAAGCCCGAACTCAACACTATAAAATTCGCAACTAGATTTAGCCCTATACATTCATTTTCATAAAGTCCGTTAAATTCAAGTGCAATTTGATTGCAACCTGAATAACCATCAAGAAAATAATAAAAGGGTTTACCTGCAAGACAGTCAAGCATTTGATCAATAAAGGGTAATGGGAAGTGATCTTTCCTAGTGGCTTTGTTTAGCTTTCGATAATCCATACAAACCCTCTAACCGGTCACAGTCCTGGTTGGAATGAGTTCATTGTTTTCATTACTTACCACCGTTATACCTCCCTTTTTCGGTACACATTGTACCAGACTTGCCCATGTACTATCAGAGATAGGGTATATGATGCCGACGTCAAGCCACTTGATGATTTCCTTCATTACAACCCCTTTCATGGCATGATTCAGTCTCATCTGGGCCTCGATTGAAGGTTTGTGATCATCTTCCAACAAAATCTTGTGCATGCACACTGCCGGGCTAATTCCCTTCAAGTCGGCAATTGCCTACCCTATTGCCTTCTTATGTAGCATCAACATGTTGATCAGCTTCTTTTCCTGCTTAGGCTGTAACTTAGAGGAAATAATTACAGGCAATGTATTATCGGTTCCCAAGTAAGCATATTTTAGTTGCCCTGGTAACTGTTTCAACTCAAGAATCGGTGGTTGTTCAATGAAGGGCTTTACGAGTTTACCTTCCTTACCTGAGTAATCCAGTGGTTCAAAGTATGTACCTGGTCGAATGACTAACCAATTTGCCTCTTCTTGTTGTTCCTCATCGATCGGTTCTTCATACTCCCCAGGTTCCTCTTGATCGGCAATGTAGTTGCCGAGGTAACTAAATTCCTCTTCGAAGTTAAACTCTGTCGTGGCATGAAGAAGTTGGCATTCTTCATGATCATCGGCATGCCTTAGTGTTTGGAACACATTTAGTTTAACTTGCAGGTCATTCACCCTCATTGTGAGTTCTCCCTTTTCAACATCGATCAAGGTTCTCCCTGTTGCTAGGAAGGGTCTCCCGAGAATGATAGGTGCATGTTCAACTGCCTCACAATCCAAAACAATAAAGTCAGCGAGAAAAATAAATTTATCAACTTTTACCAGTATGTCTTCGATTTTTCACTCTGGATGCACATAGGATTTGTCGGCTAGCTGTATCATAACTGTTGTAGGTATTACCTTCCCAATTCCTAGTTTCTGGAAAACCGATTTAGGCATCAAGTTTATGCTTGCTCCAAGGTCACATAATGTTTTCCCGACATAGTGGTTTCTGATGGAACAAGGTATTGTGAAACTTCCGGGATCCTTCAACTTGGGTGGCATGCGATTGTGCAATATGGCCATGCATCCCTCTGTTGCGGCAACTGTTTCAAACTCTCTTAGCCGTGTTCTCTTGGACATAATGTCTTTCATAAACTTGACATTGTTCGCCATTTGTTCAATCGCCTCAACCAATGGCAAGTTGATGTGGACTTGCTTTAAGATATCAAGAAACTTCTTGAATTGATATTATTACTTTTGTTGCTTCAACCTTTGTGGGAATGGTGGTGGAAGTTGAATATCTTCGATCCTTCCATGGTCTGGAACCTGATTGATGGCATTACCGAGGCAACTAGAGTTGCCGAGGCATTGTCAACTAGGGTTGCCGTGGCGTGCCTATCGTTGGTTGCCGCGACATCCTTATCGCTGGTTGCCGAGGCATGCTTATCGCTGGTTGCCGGGGAAATTCCTGGTTCAACATCTGAGGCTTTGCCGCTGAGTTCGTCTTGTTCTTTTTGTGAAGTTTTGTTTGATGAGCGAGCTTGAGCCTCTTTAAGTTGTTGGCCACTTCTAGTGGTGATCGCCTTACATTGCTCATGGTCAGTTCCTCTTGCAACTTCAGTATCGCTAGGTAAACCTCCTTGCGGTCTAGTATTCAGGTTTTGAGCAAATTGTTCGACTTGATTTTCCAATGATTTGATTGCTGCCTCTTGGTTTTGCAAAGAACTAGATGCTGTCGGTTGTTGTTGCGGCAACTGTTGCCGTGGCATATTCTGCTGGAATCTCGATGCTTGTGCATTCTGATTGTTCTGGTTTAGAGCATTGTTGGGATTACTCCATGAAAAATTCAGGTGCTTCTTCCAAGCTGGATTGTATGTATTGGACATCACATTGTTGTTCCGGTTGTAATTCCTCACATAAAAGCTGGATTCCAGATTCTGCATACATTCAGAAGAATCATGGTTACCACCACATAACTCATAAAAGGAATCCATTACCTTGACCTCCTGTATGTTGTTTGGTTTCTGCATGTTCTGGACCATCTTGGTTAGAGTGGCCAATTGTGCCGAAATTGAGTCTGATGATCTTAGTTCATGTATTGTGGCTTAGCGCCTAATTCATCCTCTTCTAGCAGATGGGAATTGATAATCATTCTTGGCAAGCCTGTTTAGAATTTGCATTGCTTCCTCCGGTGACTTATCTAGGAATATGACGTTTGCCGAGGCATCTAGCATCATCCTTGTTGGTGTATTCACAGCATTGTAAAACATTGTTACTTGTGTCCATACTGGGAATCCGTATAGGGGGCATTTGTGTAGAAGTTCTCTATATCGCTCCTAAGCCTCGTACATGGATTCATCATCTTCCTGCCAAAAAGAAGTGCTTATGAGTCAAATTTGTAGGATTAAATTGAGCAAGGAAATCACGACAAAGATCGGTCCAAGATCCTATTGATTCGACATGAATACTATTCAACCATGCTTTCGCCCTATCCCTTAGTGAATAGGGGAATAATCTTAGTCGTAAAACATCGGGGGTGACTCCTTGTATTTTGAATGAATTGCAAATCTCGAGGAAAGATTTAAGATGTTGTCGTGCATCTTCAGTTGCTGAGCTACCAAATTGACCAATTCTGTTGATCATATTGAACATCACCGGTTTCAACTCAAAGTGGCCGGCTTCAATTTCAGGTGTGACAACTCATGGATTAAGTCCTTCAAGATCTTCTTCAAGATAGTCTCGAATAGTTCTATTTCGTACAAGAATCACTCCTCCTTCTGCTAGAACATCTTGATTCATATTGTCGTCTTGATTAGCCATTGCTACTCTTAACCTTCGTCTTAGTCTTCGCAAGGTTCATTCGATTTTTGGATCAAATGGATATTCTGGTGTAATCGGTCTCGCCTGGTCATATACCAATGCAAAACCAAAGTTTGTTAACCCTTTGAATTTTAAACAATAAAAATAAAAAGTGCAAGAAAATAAAAATAAAGTTGATATTGACAATCCCCGACAACGGCGCCAAAAACTTGTTGCACGTAATAAGTGCTCCGCAATTGTTCAAGTGTACACGTCGCAAGTTATAGTATAAAAGATATTGTCTACACAGGGATTGGTGCTACTTCAAGAATCTAAACTCTTGCACTGTAAAAAGTAAAAGAACACAAGTAGAAGATTGTAGGAGTTTAACTAACAACTAAACTAGAAAGCAAATAAGTAAAAAAAGATGTAATCAAATGAGAGAGAATAGGCCAGGTTATCGTGAGTTGAGGTGTGATAGCCAATTGGATCGTCTTGGTAAAAGAGTGCAAGGGCAACTCAGTTGCCGTGGCAACTTGCGCAGCGTGGTTGCCTTGGCAACTAATCGACGGTTGTCTGGCAACTAGCTGGGTAACTACTTGGGCGGCTGGGTAGCAACTTCAAGGTTCGGCAGAGCGTTCTTCAATGGTTTCTTCTTATCCCTAAGTCGAAACTCTAGCTAATTGTGCATGCCTTGACAATATATCCCTGCGTGAATCAAGGGTGAACAACAACCAATCTTGCACTCCTCTTAGCCGTTGAAATCCTTAACTTATTCCTAAGCCGAATTAATCTTTACCATCAATAGATTGAATAAAGACCATACTCATTCGTTTCTTGAATCTAACTCTCTCGATATTAGATAAATAGATGAAGTTACGAGATCCTCTCCCAATTCACTTGCAAACAAGAAGAAAAACCAAGAATGAGTAAACCTTGAATTGAAAGTGCAAACTCTTATTACCTAAACAAAATCCAATTGTTTCTCACAACCACAAAACACAATAACCTTAGCCAAATAGATTTAGTTCATGGCTAGGTTCCAAAGAAACACAAAACAAAGAATTCCTAACATAAACCTAATCGAACAAAGAAGAAAAAGATGAAGAACGGTTAAAGCCTCTTGTCAAAATCTCTCCCTTGCTCTTGTCGAAATCTCCCTTTGTCGAAATATCTCATTGTTCTCCCTTTGAGTTTGACAGCTTGGTCTCCTTTAAATATGAGATGGCTTGGTCAAAATCCTTCTTGAGGAGGAAGTTAAGTTGGAATTAAATACTTTAAAAGAATATAATTCTTTATTATATTTAAATTCCTTCTAGATCTTCTCCTATCTTTTTGGGATTTAATTTCTCTTTGACCTTTTCATGGAAATCAAACTCCTTTGAGATTTAACTTTGCTCGACGTCATCTTGGGCTTATCTAGTCATCAATTTCAAATACCATATCATCTTATCCCTTATCGAAAATTGCCCTGGCAACTAGCTCAGCATCTCCTTCATGCATTGCCCTGGCAACTGGTTCCAGCCTTGCTTTGGCAAGTGATTCTGCACACACACAAAAACACACCAAAGTAGTATCTTTTTCCACAAAATTAAGCAAAATATGAAATCAGGCTTGTCCACCAAGGAAACAATGCAAACATGCATGAATGGCTAATAATGCAATTACTATGAGCCTAAGTCTAGTAATAATAAGAATAAAAAGGGTGAATAAAATAGTACTTTTAGACACTTAACAATATTCTTTCAAACAATATTTTGCCGTGTCAATTGTTACGCCACTAACATTGGCCTCGTTTGGAAGTCTGTAGTCCGAGGACTTGCTCCCCATCTTATGGTAATTGAAGAATTTCCCATGAAATTTTGCTTCTTGAACATATTGCCTAATTTGTGGTTTGAAGTCCTTTTTGACTTCCACTACGTTTGTCATGGTAATATTTGTCTTAGCAATATTTACCTTAGTAACATTTGAAGGTGGTAACAATATTTACCGTATCCTCTCTAATCATAGGAGGATCATCCTTCAGATATTTGTCCAGGTTTATCATGGTCAAATATGCAACATCTTTTGTTGGCACGTTTTGAAATTCTTTCTAATGAATTTCACTTTTTCCATTGTGTCACATAGTCACAAACCAAAACAAAATATTTTGAATTTAGTCAAAGAATAAAACCCCAAAACAATAATTTGCACAATCTTAATAGAAAGAACAATAATGAACAATGCACCAGGTAGGTAACTTATGAAAGAGAGGTTGTGTACTAGGCACGCTTAAATACCAAGTTTTTCAAAGAATCAATCCTAGATATGACTTTCATATTGTTTTTCAATCACCGTTTATGGGTTCCATTCTCCTATGCTTAAGGAAGTTCTTGAAGTCGTTCCAAATAGAGGTTAGCTTTTTAAATGTTAACGCCTAAACAGATTCACTTCCAACCATTTCTTTTACGAGAATACCGTAAGTGATCAGTTAAAATCACTACCTTTGATTCACAATAATTTGGGATCAATCATCACAAATTAAGAATTTGATAACTAAGAATTTTCTTAGCACCGACATCTTCTATTTTTATTTATGGTCCAACGACCCTCAATTCTTTAGCTATTTTTAAACACTGTACACTTCATAACGTGCATCAGATAAGGCTTTCGACATAGAAAACCAAAGTTCTTCCATGCTTTGATTCAAGACCTCGGTCAGAATCAACACTTTAGATTCTATTGAACAGAATAGTAACCAATGTTACTTTCGATGACAATTTTTGTTAAAACGGATTTGTCCACAACAAATTTGAATAAAACAGATATATTTAGATTTTTCCTTGTTTGAAAAAGAGATCAAGTAAATCCGTTGAAACGGCAGGAATTAAATCCCGAAACATATTATTTACGATATCTCAATTTACAAACTAATCAGATTCTCAAGAAATAAATTCAGTGATTTATTTTTTTTTACAAAATAGAATCATACTTGATTCCCAAGAAATAAATTCAACAATTTATTTCCCTTACAAAGTTAGAATCATAGAAGATTCTCACAAAATTAAATTCAATGATTTATTTTCCCCACAATGTTAGAATCATACAAGATTTTGTTAAAAATAAATCCAATGAATTATTTTCTTTTTCTAGATAGAATCATATCAGATTCCCAAGAAAATAAATACAATAATTTATTTTATTTCCTTCTAAAATTAGAATTAATGCAAGATTCTAACGAAGAAATAAATTTAATTATTTATTTCCCTTATATCTTCTGTTAAACAACAGGATTAGTAGCACTAAAACCCAAAACAAAGATATCAAAGCAACACAATTTTGTTTAACAAACAGACATCAAAAGGAATTAATCCTTTAATTTCGGTGATTCTTGTTTGGAAAGAAGATCAAGTAAACCCGTTAAAACGGCATGAATTAAATCCCGAAACTAATTATTTACAAGATCTTATCTTTCAAAACAAATCACAATTTCTCCTGAGTATCTTGTTCGTCACTATAAAATTTCTCAAAAGAAATTATTAGTAAAATAATAATTCAGTATTTCCAAACACTTACAATAATAATTATCATGAATATAATTTACCATGATAATATCATAATTTAAGGATTTACCTTATACCAAATTTCCATTCCAATAACGCATATACCCACTTTGAATAGGGTTAGATTCAGCGGCCATTGCACCATAAATTTATAATCGGCAGCAAATCAATTCGTAAATTTGGCTAAATTCCTTGTTGTGATTAACACATCACCTTGGCTCTACATGTATCTTTAGCATGCTCATGTACCCAGTGTTCATCAACCGCCATTAATGGGTGCAATCAACACAAACTTTTTAGTTTGTTCGCTTTGGTTTGCTGCGCAAGATCAGATGAGGAAATTCAATCGCCTGTTCCTCTTGGATTAAAACTAAAAATCTGTCTTAAGATTGTTGGACAATGACGTTAGTAATCCAAGAATAATAATAAAATAGTAAAAATAAATACTAAAAAAATTATTAGATCGAACAGAATAAAATCAATTACAAATATATCTGAGACTAAATAGAAAATTGAATAAATAAACCGTAATTCGATCGAGTATAAACGAGTTAGGGCCTGTGCGAGCATAGTTTCCGTAAGACATATTTTCGGCCACTCCTATGGTGCTTGAGATACATTGGTCGTCTGTCTCCCAGGATACAACAACTAGATGATCAACTGTAGTAGCACGTCTGCAGATATCACGAATTGTAACCTTGCCTTCCTCTATCACCGAAAACACTTTAGAAAATCACATAGTACTGTGTTTTTGCCATTGTAAAACCTAGTAGGTTTGCATGCTATTTTTAGGGGTAGGAGTTTTATTGGAAATAAAACATGTGAATTATCTGGATTTCATTTAAAATAAAATTCATTTATCAAATAACATTATCACAATAATATCTAAATTAAAAGATAATATCTTATCATATATTTATCCTTTTAATTCTAGAATATTCAAAAAATAATATTCAAATTTAAAGATAATCTCTGATCACTTATCCTTTTATTTGAGATATTAAAAATGCTATATTTAAGGAAAATTATCTTGTAATGGGTTAAAACATCTACAAGCCCACAAAGGGCTCAACCAATTCAAACATTCACGTTACCTATATCATATAAGCTTAAGTTATTCAATAACCATCAAGTAGAGTCTTGTGTATAAACATATACCCGCCAATATGGGATATAAGCTTTTCCCTTTTCTTTAATTCAGTTCACAAGCCCACTTTGAGCATCAATTTCTCATTCATTACTCAACCGTTTTGAGCTTATGAGATACCGTTGTAAAGGTCTCATGGAGTAGAATAAGACCCCAAATGAATCCTTATTCGAAACTTCACTTTTACCCATTCGAAATATGACTCAAAGCTATCATTTCCCTCACATTTTCCATCAACTTGCTCGGGAGCATCATTCATTTTTGGATATCAGTCCTCTTAAGACTCTTTACGACTATTGGTTCCATTGAAGACATGAAAGGAGTTGCAGGTAGCAGGAGTCAAAGTAAGACCAGATAACTATACATGGTGATTGTTTTTGCTAGCCTCTGCTTTTTATGAAGCAATAACATTGGACCGCTCCCGTGGACGAGTTTTCTGAGTGGTTTCGCTCGTTGACTTTGGTGGGATCTTCTGGGAAATTCGATGCGTGATGCATGTTTCTTCTGATTGTTAAAGTTGTTGATGCAATGCAACGACAACAACAACCATCTTGCAAATTACTTAAGGTTACTTACGTGTGAAGACAAAACCGATTGAAATCATCCGCTCTATTCGGTGGCTCTATCTATGTCATAACATTAAAAAATAAAATTTAAGATCTAGTGTTAGAGTTTAGGTTTTAGAGTGTAGAGTTTATGATTTAGGATTTAAGATTTAGAAATTAGTGTTAAATACTTATGGGTAAGATTTAGTTTTTTAATGTTGGGTCATAGAAAGGAACACAAATCCTCTGTCTCTGTGGTAACGGAGTCGCCACCGGTCCCTTTTATTATATTAGGCAAACCAAAAACCTAAAAACCAACCAGATCGAGGGTTTGAGAGCACAGTTACATGTGGGGAAGGATTAGCACCCTCATCACGCCCGCAAAACGGCGCTTACTTGATCACTAATATTTTCCTTATAACCCGGATGAATGAGTGCAAAGATTATTACAAAAATCCACAAAGTTCTAAAAATAGCTCGAATTCGCTCGTGGCTAAAAAAACCTGAATCGGTTTAGACACAAGGGGATTAAAGTATTAATCCCTAAAATTTGAAAATACAGTCTTGCATGGGAGTTTCAATCGTTCCCACAACTGCTAGGAGAAGATCGAATTAACCCTAATTGAGAAAATATTTTGTTTTCATGATGTAAAAAAAATCCATTTAAATGACGTTTTATTAGCCTTTATTAATTCCTAAACCTAAAATTTCAATTAGTGAATATTTAGAGAAGCTAACAACTTAAAAACTAAATATAAAATCCTAAAGGGTATTTATTTACATGATTAAAGGAACCAACCTAAAAGTGTTTGAATTATCTTGTAGATGTTTTTTATTGAAGGAAAGAAAGCTATATTATAAATTATTATGGGATCTATTACCCTAAAAAGTTAAATGTGTTAAATAGCACAAAAAAAGATAAACAAATTAAATCATAAATAAAACAAGAACAAGGATTAAATTGCATGAAATAAGAGTAAAATAATTAAATTAAAAGCAAAAGGACTAGAGTGAAGAAATTGCAAACAGTGGGATCGAAGTGTGAATACTGTAAAAGAATGGCGCGAGTCAGTCTTGGTGTGGGCCAGTTCTGGGTTGATTCGTGGGTCGAGTATAAAAGTCAAATTTAGAAACGAAATTCCTTTGTTCCCCCTGGACTAAATGGATCAAAAGCATTCCTCTCAAATCCTTTTAAAATATTCAAGGGTGTTCTTCATTTTGTGAAGAACACCACCATGCAAGTCCAGATCCTAGTAGTGGTCTGTCATGCTCCTCTGTGTCGGCCGTCGTGGTTCAATACCGGCGACAGTTCCTCGACCGTGTCCCACCCTAGTTTTGGCTCCCGATTTTGATGACAATGGTGGCTCCTTCCTCCGGAGACTCGAACGGTAACCTGCACCCTCACTCCTTTTTTAATTCAAATCAAAAAATATAAAAAAGAACAATATAATTTTGGTATAAAATACCTCTAAAATTTTCTTGAATGCTTCTTATTGCTTGTGTAAATCGTGTGTTACAATGGATGAATTCATGGCTTTTTATAGCCGATTACAATGTGTATAAACAAGGACTTTAAAACCCTTTTTGTTTTGATTCGAATTAACCCATTTTCTTTTGCTTGCATGTCATGGTTGATCGAGGGGAAAGCACGCGACGGAGGTAGCAGCGGTGAAGCGTGTCTATCGGTATCGGGGAAGATAGACGGTCAAACAAAAATTGAAGCTTCAGGCGCGTGTGGGCCACGCATGAGTGGCAATCCACGTGAGGCTCCTTAGAGAGATCCCGTTGATTGTTGCTGGGTCCAAGGATGTCAAGCGTGTAGTGCGATGAAGATGAGGCTAGGGTTCCACAGCCTTAATTTGGACCGTTGGATCGAAGAACGATCCAACGGCCACAAGTTGATTGCGCATGTATGGATGATCAACCCTAGGATTTTCAAATTTTGGGCCAAATTGGGCTTGTTGTAAATAGATCTTTTTAAATGGACTGCCTTTTTATTTCTTTGGATTTACACATATTTTTTATTTTATTTCTTAGACCCAATATTCACCTATGAACCAAAAACTAAACTTGAATAAATGGGCGGATAAAATAGGTGACTACAGTTTCCCCTCTTTGCTCATTCCAGTGAAACGTGAATAGGAAAAAGAACAAAAGGCACTGAGTTAATCCGACCGAGCTGTATGTCAAGCATCACTTCTTCTAGCTTGAGGTAATGCCATAAAAATTTGACTCTCGTCCCTGCGGACACCAAGTCGGTAAGGCGATCTACTTCTTCAACGAATGGTAATATGACTTACATCCCTGCGGACACCAAGTTGCTAAGACGACTCTTGCCCCTGCGGGCACTGAATCTGTAAAGGTGACTCTCGCCCTGCGGGCGTTGAATCTGTAAAGGTGACTCTCGCCCATGCATGCACTAAATCTGTAAAGGTGACTCTCACCCCTACGAGTACTGAATTTGTAAAGGTGACTCTCGCCCCTGCAGACACTGAATTGGCAAGATGACTTTCACCCCTGCGGGAACTGAATTGGTATGGTGACTCTCACCCCCTGCGGGCACTGAATCGGTAAGGTGATCCTCGCCCCTGTGGGCACTGAATCGGTGAGATGATCCTTCCCCCTATGGGCACTGAATCGATAAGTTGATCCTCACACATACTGGACCTGAATCTATAAGATGATCATTACCCCTTGCGGGTATTGAATCGGTAAAATGACTCTCTCCCCTACGGGCATTGAATCGGTAAGGTGATTTGCTCCTTCGAATACGAGGAGAACAAATCGAATGACACTTCTTCAAATGGTACAAAACATTGAGCTAAAACTGACTATGTCTCTACACCTCTTTACTTCGTAAAAAACATTTGATCTTTGCATATTTTTTCACTCAATCCAGTAATATTGTACTTCTGATTGGTGATGTAGTCTTTCTGGTTCTTCGAAGCTTCTTAAGAACGCTCTTAAATGTCTTGCATGGGAATCTTTGCAAAAAAAATCTTATTTCCACCTTGAATGATTTTGAATAATATCGGTACTTTAATCTCTTCCTTTTTGTGCCCATCAAAGTCGGGGATCTTGAATCCTTGATCAATGCTAATTGTCCCAATATGATGGCATGATTTGCTCACTGGGTGAAATTATGTCCCCTTCTAGCATTCTAGGGATTTTTCCATGTCTCATATGCGACTCTTACTTGGCAACATGGTCAACCACACACTCTTCAACTCGAACATGTGTTTTTCCCTTCCTTATATAAGGTGATGCCCCTTTTAATCTTGAGTTCAACTATTATTTCTTGATCTCTTCTGGATTCACCTACTTTTCATTAGTAGATGTATTCTTGAGTTTCTCATTTTCGGCCATGCAAATCCTGCATTTGGAATCAATACCTAGAAATCTTTTATTTTTCATGAATCTATCCAATTTCTTGTAAGATAATAGTAGATGAACAAAAAAGGCTAGAAATGAGGTTTGTTTTTAAAAGTCATGGCAAACATGGAAAGGGTACAGTCAGATGCCCCAAAATCCATAGTATGAATGATACATGATCCATCAACCAGATAATATTCCTAATTTGTAACCGCTTTTAGGCGGCTCTCTTTGACTCACCAACTCCCTAAATTTTATTCTTCCCTCTTTTCTAATCTCAAACAAACATTATAAGTTTGGAATTCCTTGAAGAAAGGTTAACCCAATTAGGAGGAATGTGTTCTGAAAGCAAACTCCTTTTTTCAAATATTCATGTATGATCAAAATGGTTTTTAAAGGCTTGTAACGTAGGTTTAGGCTTGGGTTAAAAAGAAAGGATATATAGGCCCAAATACATGCTTAAAGGTGATTAAACCAAGGAAAAATCTTTCTTGATGAAATCTCAGTTCTTCTTTTATTTTCTGGATCACTCTAGACTGCTCATTTTGGGTTTTCACCCTAGAGTTTATTTCATTTCTTGGCACACATTTCATGTTTTTAAACTTTCATTTCTTCATTTCTTTTCTTTTTTCCTCTTCTTTACCTCTTATTTCCTTTTTCTCTATTTTTTTGATGTTGTCCTTTTTTATTTAGGACATTCATCCTGATCTGTCAGACTTTCATCCTCTTTGCCCCCTAGTGTGGGGAGTGATCCTTGGTTAGGGTTCAATCACAAGAAAAATATCATGCTCAAAGGGGACAACAATTGGTAATTTTTTATTTCTTATTTGTGAAGGGAAATGAAGGAATGCCAAATGTCATTTCACACACATATATCAACGAAGACAAGCAATCTTCAGTTGGTAGATGTTTTAGAGTTATCACTGTAACACCCTATTCTCGGCCTGGTCGAGAACCGGGTCAGAGTATGCTACTGATGAACTAAATGGTGGTCGATACGATAATTCCGTACAATAAGCGATGATCTTAGGTATAACATTCGAGAATAAGCAATACAAAATTCCAATTAATCTATTACGAGTCTATGACCATCCAATTAAGACCAAATTATAATATTTACAAGTTTCAGGGACTTAATTAAAATTTCAGTATTTTAGTTTTCCTTTTTTCTGAAATTAATCTTTCCATAATAAAATTCGTCATACAAACAGTAAGCTTACAAATTTTCATATTATTCAGAGTTCATTTGCTCATTCAATTAAGCCACGCAATAATCAGTGACCATTCTATAAACAATACATAATTGTGTTCCCCAACTTTTAACAGAATTAACTGTCACCGTACCGATACCCTTATGGCCATATCGGTACGCTAAACCTAATTCCTAAATTCCAGACTCAAAGATAATAGGGCTGTATCGATACGGTTGAGGGTCGTACCGATACTGGTTGACCATGTTGACTTAGTATCGATACGCTTTGACCCTGTATCGATACCATTTTTACACCCAATTTCCAGTAGCCAAAATCTGTACCGATATGCCTAGGCCGTATCGACACACCCTTGTTGACCATCGTTGACCTGACCAAATATGCAAGGCCATATCAATACGCCATCAACCGTACCGATATGCTCTGCCCTGTAATGACATATTTTTTTCTAGTTTTTATTCGACTTATCCTATCAACCAAGGTCCAAATGTAATGAAATTTTACCAGTATGTTTTAAACATTATAAACTACTAGCATGCCAAATTTCATGTTGATCCGAATCCATTTACTATGTTTTCACCTTTTAGAGCCAAATATGCACTTTTAGCCCTTTTTAAGCCATATGAAAAGTTCATTTTAAGCCTTGTGCACTAACATCCCGCAAGCACAAAATATACACATCAAAAGAGCCTTATATGACTGTTCTAGGTACTTTTCCATCCTACTAGGAGTTCATAGGTTCGATATACATTACTTTAGTTTGCTAGTGAATTGTCCACCACTTCAACTTCTCCGATCTCCAACGGTAACTCCCTTAACCTGAAACGGATGAGATGCAATGCATTAGGCATACTTTTCCTAGTGAGGTAGTCACAATTAAAACACAATATCAAGGAAATGCATTCCAACTCATAACTTGACAATGCAATAGATCAATAGAAACAATGCAATGAACATATTCAATAACAATGAATCCTTAATTCATCAATAACCCTTGGATCGATTTAGGATAATAAATACGCGAATTCCTACGCCTCGCTAAATCAATGAATGGCCTAGTCCCTCCGCCTCGCCAATACGACCAATAACACAACACATCCCTCTGCCTCGCCAAATCCATATAGGTCGTAACCCTAGGACCATAGTCCCTCATACACTGAGCTCATGAATTATATAGCATTCCAATTGTATCCAATGTCCTTCGAATCCAAAGTCTAGTGACAATATCAATAATTCATGTTCAATATCAATAGCCATGCTCAATGTTCTTATCGAATAACAATATTCCGGTGTCCATGTTCAATGACTATATCAGTAACAATGGCAATGTCCAATGATCCCAATGACATCAACAATGATCGATGCTTCATTTACAATGTTTTGATAACAATAATGATGTTGACTTTAATAATCAATGACAATGGCTATATCAATGTCCCATACTTTCATGATTCAATGACAATGGTGATGATAATGAAAATAACAATACTCACTGACAACAACGATACCTATGTCTGATGTTTAATAACAACGACGATGGCATTGACAATGCTCAATACTCAATGCGATAACTTACCAATGTTTACCATAATGTTCGATAAGTAGTTCGATGCAATAATCCTTAACAACGAAATTAGCAATGACAATTCTATTAATGATGAAGTCGGGAAAGACACCTAGCCTAATCCCGAGACTCTAACTACACTCACCTCGATATTCTGAAGCTTTCAAGGCTCTCGAATGGAAATCCCTTTGTTCCTAACTTTTGTTGGTGACGGTGGATGATCTTTACCAACTTCTTGTGCTAGGTAAAAACAATAGGATTGTGTTAGAGTCATTAACACGATACCGTAAGCAATACAACGATATCAAAATCACTATTGAGGCTTAAAATAGCTATTAGCTATCAAACTCCATGGATGGCCAAACCCTAGCTTGTGATTGTAACAACGGAGTTGCCACCAATCCCTTTAATTGTATTAGGCGGACTAGAAACCTAAAAACCAACTAGATAGAGGGTTCAGGGGCACGGTTACGTGTGGGAAAGGATTAGCACCCCCATCATGCCTGGAGACCGACACTTACTTGATAACTAATATTTTCCTTGTAACCCAAATGCGTGCATGCAAAGGTTAATACAAAAATCCACAAAGTTCTAGAATTGGCTCGAACTCGCTCACGGCTGAGAAAATCCGAATCAATTTAGACACAAAGAGATTAAGGTATTAATCCTTAAAATTTGATAATGTACTTTCGCATAGGAGTCTCGACCGTTCCCACAAAGGCTAAGGGAAGACCGAATTAACCCTAATTGAAAGTACATCTCATTTTCATGGTGCAAGAAGAAAACTTTTATAAATGATATTTTATTTGCCTTTACTTGTTTCTAACCCTAGAATGCCAATTATTAGGTGATTAGAGCGACTATTCCTAAAAGGCTCTACTTGATAAGTTTTAATTAAAATTAGGTTTAGTTATCTAATAGAAATTACCACATTAAATTAGAAAATGTATTATTTAAAAGAAGACCCTAAACTTAGGGGCTTTAATATTATACATTATTGAAATTTACAAATAAATTAAAGTTACCTTACATCTCTGTATATACATTTTAATAACTAAACCTAAAGTGTATATTTTAAAGAATATAAAAATTTTAAATTACAAAGAAATCAAATTATCAAAGTATGTGTATAGTCTCTTTAACCTATATTTTTATGGGTGTTTGACAAACAAATTAAACAATATTTAAAGAAAATAAATTGAATGGTTAAAATTAAGGGTTAAATTGCATGAAATTCGAAATTAAAGAGATAAATTAAAACGAAAGAGGGACTAAAGTGAGAGAAAGCAAACAGTGAAAGCCGAAGTGGAAAGCGGGGGAAAGAAGGGCGCAGGTCATGCCTCCGCATGGATAAGATCTGGGTCGCTCCACGGGTCGAGTATATAGCTCAATTTTTAGAAACAAATTTCATTTGTTCTTCTCCTAGTGAAATGGATCAAACCGAACTCCTTTGAATCCTCTGAAAACATTCAAAGGTGTTCTTCACGGGATAAAGAACAACACCGTAGTTTCCAAATTCTGACAGCGGTCTGTGGTGCCAGCCGCCGCGGCCTTTGGCCGGTGGTGAATCTCTAGCTGTGATCTTTCTTGGTTTCAGCTCGCGAATCTGGCGGTGACGACGGTGGTCTCTGGCGACTGCCTCTCCTCCTTCGAACGGTAACCCGCACCCCTCCTCCTTTTTGAACCGAAACCTAAAAAAATATATGTGCAACTGGAAATTTCTTGTATATTGCTTCTCAAAATTATGTGTGTTTACAATGGTGAATTCGAAGGCTTTTATAGCCGATTACAACATGTATATACAAGGAAATCTAAAATAAACTCTTCCGATTTAGTTGTGATTCTTGCCTGCTTTGTTTGGATTCTTGCCATGTATGCTCTGATTTTTGCTTGATCTTTACGCCGGCCAATTCTTGCCTTGCTTGTTTGATTCGAATTTGATATGAATCAGGAACTTCCCTTAATTATTTGATTCGAACTTTGATATTTCCTTTTCTTATTTTGATTCAAACCCTAATCCTTTCTGGTGCTTACATGTTGCGAACGAGAGGAGATGATGAATCTTTGACAACAAATGGTGGTAAGGCGCGCTGGTGTATGGCTGACGGCGTTTATGAATTCGAACCGAACAGCCAAGGAAGTCGAAGAGTCAAGTGTGTGGTCCTTACGCCCGAGTGACGATCCGAGTGAAGCTCATCTGTGTTGATCTGAACCGTTGATCATCTTTTCGATCCGATGGTGCTGGGGCGTGCGACGCCAAGCTTAAGGGCTAGGGTTTTATATTATGTAGGGCCGAATTGGGCTTGTAGATGGGCTCCCTTTTATAATGTATTGGACCAAATGGATCTTATATATATTTTTGGGTTTTCAAATATTTTTTGTTTTATTTTTGGGCTCTAATATATATACAATAACAGAGTCAGAATAATGAAATGCATTGTAATTCCTATTTTTCTTAAGTCATGTTCAGAGTAATATTAAAAAAACTCTTATACTGTATGGATGCAAATCCATTGGTTCCCATTTCAATGTGCAAGAAGGGGTACAAAGGGAATTTTTGGGAGAAAAAGTTCATTTATTACGGGAAATAAGGAAATGATCACAAAAAGGTAGGAAAAGGTATCCAAATATCAAAGACCAAAGTGTTACGAGTCAGCCCCTCGATAGTTCTTTCGGGTGCACCCACTGCTAAAATTGCTCCAAAGGTCTTGAGAATGCTAAAAAAATGCCAAGTAAACATTCATGCTTTAAATATTCAAGCCGCCCTTTACGGGTTTCAACTTGAATCCATC
Organism: Hibiscus mutabilis; assembly: GCA_019671005.1. NCBI lineage: Eukaryota > Viridiplantae > Streptophyta > Magnoliopsida > Malvales > Malvaceae > Hibiscus > Hibiscus mutabilis. The sequence continues at coordinate 15,869,886 of CM033714.1, read as the reverse complement.
CTGGTCTCTAGACACCCTTTTAGGGTTTTCATCTTGGACTCTCATTTTTCTCTTTTTTTGGACCGAAAGCACCTTTTTATGGTTTTTCACTTTCAAAATTTTTTTACGCATAATAGCGTTTGACTGAATCTGAGTTCACAGGGTTTTCTAGTTCATCCATATCCATTTCAACCAAAATTAAAGCTCCTCCAGATAACGCCTTAGTCACCATATAGGGGCCTTCTCAGTTAGGTGTCCACTTTCCACGGGAATCTCTTTGAATCGACAGCTTCTTTTTAGAATGAGGTCACCCTCTTGAAATTTTCTCGGGTGAACTTTCTTGTTGTAAGCTCGTATCATTCTCTTTTGGTACATCTGGCCATGGAAAATTGCCTTCAATCTCTTTTCTTCAATTAAGTTCAACTGATCATAACGTGCCTGAATCCATTCAGCTTCATCCAATTTTGCTTCTATTAGGACACGAAGTGATGGAATCTCAACTTCAATTGGCAATACGACCTCCATGCCATAGACCAAAGAAAACAGTGTTGCCCTTGTAGATGTTCGAACGGTCGTTCGATAAGCATATAGGGCGAATGGTAACTTTTCATGCCAGTCCTTGTAAGTGTCCGTCATTTTGGAGATTATTTTCTTGATATTCTTGTTGGTAGCCTCTACTGCCCCATTCATCTTTAGGCGATAGGTCACTGAATTGTGGTGCTTGATTTGAAATTGCTCACAGACTGTAGCTATCATTTTGTTGTTCAGATTTGAAGCATTGTCAGTGATAATGCTTTTGGGTAGCCCGTAACGGCAAATAATCTCTTTTTTGAGGAACTTGCGTACTGTCGATCTAGTGACATTTGCATAAGATGCCACTTCGACCCATTTGGTGAAATAATGCTACCAAAATAAATCTATGTTCATTGGAGGCTTTAGGATAAATCTGTCCAATCACATCTATGCCCCATCTCGAGAAGGGCCATGGCAAAGTCATCCCATGAAGAGATTGTGGCGGGCATGTATCCTATCAAAATAAATTTGACACTTATAACATTTTCGTGCGTAATTGATGCAGTCTCCCTCCATGGTAGACCAGTAATAGCCCAGTCGCATGATTCATCTAGCCATGGTAAACCCACTAGGATGAGTCACACATACCCCTTCGTGAACTTCTTCCAGGATCAATTGGGCTTCTTTGGAGCCTACACATCTCAGCAGAACTTGGTCTTGGCTCTTTTTGAATAAGGTTTCTCCATCCAAACATATCCTGCATCCATTCTTTAAAGTGTTCTTTTGTCATTCTCAGTAGCTTGAGCTGGATACTCTTGAAACTTGATGTATTGCAGTATGTCATAGTACCATGGGAGACCATCTTCTTCCTCTTGTACATTGTAGCAATGCGTAGGCAATTCTGAAACCTGGATTTGTACAAGCATCATTTTTCGCATCTTTGCTAGCTTTAAATGTTGCTGATAACGTGGCCAGAGCATCTGCCATTTGGTTTTCTTCTCTCTGGAGGTAGTTGAAGGTAATTTCCTCAAATTCTTTGATCAATTTGAGGACTAGCTTCTAATACTCAATTAACTTTGAATCCTTCGTCTTCCATTCTATGCGAATTTGATAGATACCAGAGCTGAGTCTCCGTAGACTTTTAAGACCCTGACCTTTTCTCAATGGCCGTTCGTAATCCCATAATGCAGGCCTCGTACTCTACCATATTGTTGGCGCAGAAAAACTTTAGACGACTAGTGCATGGGTAATGTTGGCCTTGGGAGAAACCATGACTGCCCCAGTACCGTGGCCTAGAGCGTTAGAAGCTCCATCAAAATTAAGAATCCATGGGTTATCTTCAACTGTAACACACATCAAGTGTTCATCATGGAAGTCAAACTCTAAAGCTTCATAATCATCGGAGGTGTGGTTTGCTAAAAAGTCCCAAAGAGTGGATGTCGAATTCTGTTAGCAGCATTTGTCAGTGAGCTACCCTTCCCGATAAAGCCGGTGCTTCCATCATAAATTTTAATGGATCGAGCTTAGATATCAACCACGTGGTGTGGTATAAAAGGTAATGTCTGAGCCTTTTTGATGCCCAAACTATAGCGCAACACATCTTCTTGATCTGGGGATACCTTGATTCACAATCTGTGAATTTCTTGCTCAAGTAATAAATTGCCCTTTCTTTTCAACCTATCTCATCGTGCTACCCCAACACGTATCCCAATGAATTCTCTTGTATGGTCAAATATAGGATTAAGGGCCTTTTTGGGACTGGTGGCACTAATACCGGTGGATTTGTTAACTATTTTTTTAATTTGCTCAAAGGCTATTTGGCACTCTTCATTCCATTCTCCGGGATTTTCCTTCTCGAGTAGTCTAAACACTGGGCTACATTTTCTGTCAGTTGGGTGATAAATCTGTCAATATAATTGAGCCTACCTAGGAAACCCTGGAGCTCTTTTCATGTTTGCGAAGGTGGAAGATGTTGTATTGCTTTCACTTTGTCAGGGTCTACCTCTATCCCCTTTTCTCTCACTATGAAGCCTAAGAGTTTTCCTGAAGTTACCCCAAAAGTGCATTTGGCGGGATTAAGCTTCAATTGAAACTTTCTCAATCTTTTGAAGAGCTTCTCTAAATTCACAATGTGATCTTCTTCTATTCGCGATTTGGCAATCATGTCGTCCACATATACCTCGATCTCTTGGTGAATCATATCGTGAAACAAATTCACCATGGTCCTCTTATAAGTTGCCCCAACATTTTTTAATCCAAAGGGCATTACCTTATACAAAAGGTTCCCCATTTTGTCACAAACGTAGTCTTTTCCATGTCTTTGGGGAGCATCTTAATTTAATTGTAGCCAAAGAAACCATCCATAAAATAGAATAAGGAATGGTCAGTGGTATTATCTACCAAGGTATCGATGTGTGGAAGTGGGAAATTATCTTTTGGGTTTCTCGGTTGAGGTCACTATAATCAACACACATGTGAACTTTCCCATCTTTCTTTGGGACTGGAACAATGTTAGCCACCCACTCAGGATATCGGGCTTCTAGTAGGAAACATGCATCATATTGCTTTTTCACCTCATCCTTGATCTTCAAGAGTATATCAGTCTTCATTCTTCGTAGTTTTTGCTGCACAGGTCGACACCCTGACTTTATTGACAGGCAATGAACCACAATATCTGTATCCAAACCAGGCATGTCTTGGTAAGAACAGGCAAACACATCTTTGTAATTGTGTAAAAGCTCAACCAAACTCTGTCGTGTCTATGCAGTGATTGTAGTGCCAATCTTTACTTTGCGCCTCTCTTCTCCAATCCTGAGGTTCACAATTTCCAACCGCTCTTTGTGGGGAACAATTTGCTTTTCCTCACTCTTCATCAGTTCGAGCAAATCTTTCGGGATATCAGCCTCAACCTCGTCATCAGGATCTTCGAATCCTTCTAGGCATATGGGCTGTTCGAAATTAACTTGTGATTCGGACTCAATATCACTTATGTCATTGATATCTGGCAACCTGTAAAGAAGAGGAATATGAATATATCGACGTTGGGTAAAAGAAAAAAAAGAATGAAATGCTCTTTTTATTTTGTTGTGTGTTAGATACTTAAATGTTTGACACACAAGGTTCACTGAAAGAAAATGCCCTTTATTGAATGGGAACCATAATGGTTTTAGCATATGCCCTTACATGAGTGATCCCTTACTGTTTTCGGGCTAAAACATAGGGTTAGTTTTGAAAAATTACTCTGAAAGAGATTTAAAAACTACAAGAAGTTCTTTTGCAATCCAATTATTAAGCTCATCACATGGGTGAATCAATGGCAAATATCTACCCTCTTCTTCTTGCTCTTCCAGTACCACATTAATGCTCAACCTACCAAACATCTCTGCAATTTCATCTTCCTCTTTCTTGTCCTGGGTCAAGCCGAGATTCACAAATCCTCCTAAGGTAAAGGTGAAATTAAAGGGTGGAAACGTCATCGAATCCCATGCAACATCCTCCCATTTGATTATGTTTTTCCTTCTTTCGTGGTTCTTCATTATGGCAACTCTTCTTTGGGCCACGCTGGGCTTAAATCCTAACCCGAATCTGTCCTTCTTTTCGGCAATGGTTACAGGGTACATCCTACCCTGGTGATGCTTCCCAAATCCTTTTCATGCTTCAACACATTTACCCAAAGTTTCTCACTTGCATCTTCGCGCATTTGGACAAACCTGGCCTTCGAATATTATTTCCTTCAGCAATAAAGGTCGCGCTTACTAACTCCAACGACCTGAAAGGGCATTCTAATGCCCCACGTCGATCTCAATATAAGGAGCATCAGCTGTTACTGAGGCAATGTATCCTCTTCTGTACCAATAGTTATTAATTGTCCATCGACCATGAATTTTAACTTTTGGTGCAGTGTAGATGGAACTGCACCGGCGGTATGAATCCATGAACGCCCTAGAAGGCAACTATAGGTAGGTCAAATATCCATTACCACGAAATTGACCTCGAAGATGGAGGGTCCAATTTGTAGGGGAACCTTTATCTTTCCTAGCACCTCTCTTTGTGTCCCGTCAAAAGCTCGAACTGTATTTTGGTAAGCCTTTATGTGGGACTCGTCTATTGGCAACTTTTTCAACGTGGTCATAGGCAAAACATTTAAGGCCGAACCGTTGTCTATAAGGACTCCTAGGAGCATATGTCTTTTGCAACGAGTGGTGATATGGAGAGCTTTATATGTGCCCCTTCCTCCCTCTGGAATCTCCTCATCATTAAAAGAAATGAAGTTATCAACAGCAATGTTTCTGACCAATCTATCCAAATTGTCGGTGGTTATTTCCTTTAGCACAAAGGTTTGGTTGAGAACCTTGAGTAATGCATCACGGTGCCCCTCTAAACTTAGCAATAGCGATAACATAGATATGCGTGTCAGGAGCTTATGCAGTTGCTCCATCACACTGTATTCATTGTGCTTGAGGATCTTCAGAAACTCCTGAGCCTCAGATTCTTTCACAGGCTTGAGTAATTCTGTCGGGCGTCCTTCATAGAAATCCTTCCCCGGCTTTTTGTCTAGAGCGTTCTTCCTTTGGACTGCATCTCGGTCCTCTCCAGTAGGTGATACATAACATCCCTCACTTCTCGTAAAGTGGCCAACTTCATTCATTATTCTTTCCTTGGCCTCAGCCTCAGCGTGCCTTGGGTCTTCCGGTTTCACGGTGGTGCATGCGTAATTCCAAGATACACTTTTGCTATCGTCGTAGGGAAAGGGTGTCGGTGCTCTTATCACCAATCGCGGGGTCATCTTATTTGCTCCTTCATCAGCTTTTACCTTGGTTCTGATGACCAATGGCTTAATCTCAGCAAGATTCCTCATCGGAGATTCATCTGATGCACATATTTCGGGTATGTTGTTCACGCCTTTCTTTTCGAAGAACTTTACTTCACCATTTTCCATCTTGGTCTGAACCAGCTGTCTAAACTGTAAACACCATTGAATCTCATGACCTTCTACCCTATGATACTCACAGTAGGGCCCGTCTCTTGAGGACTGAACTTTAACGTTCTTGATCAGTACTCATGCATCCACCATCATCGACCACACCCGCGGTAGTGGTGTTTTAACATCAGCTATTCGTGTCTTTACCTGCTTGCCTTCTTCCTCCAATATAGCATTCACACCTGCACTCTGGTGGTTTGGCAGGGGTTTTCCTTTTTCCTCTATAGCTTTAAATGACAACATTCCTGTCTTCTGCAGATTCTCCACTACCTTCTTAAAGGCTATACAATTTTCAATCGTATGTCCTGTTATCCCAGCATGATATTCGCACTTTGCATTTGGGTCATACCAACGAGGGTATGCGGCAACATCGGGGTGAGGTGTTGTGGCACCACCAACCGGGACTCAACCAATTGCGAAATTAATTTTGCATAAGTTACTGGTATAAGGGTAAAGCTCGGCTTGTTCGATTGATTTCTTGTTTCAAACCTCATGGGGGTTTGAGCTGCTGAACTCGTATTAGCCACGTTTGGTTTGTTAATCACCACCCCTTTTAAGAAATTCTGATTATATGCCGAAGTCATGTTCACCTCATTTTTTCTTTTTCTGTAAGGTTTCTTTGAATCCCCTCCATCAAGCTTTCCGCTCTTTATGGCTGCCAAGATTAGTTCACCCTTCATCAGCATGTCCGCAAAGCTCTTGGTTGCCTGATTTATCATACAATCATAGAAGTTCCCTTTCAATGTTTCTACGAACATGGGCATGATTTCATTCTCCAGCAATGGAGGCTGCACCTGTAATACCCTAAAACGTACCCTCGAAGTAATCAAGCTAAATAACCTAATTAGCTAGCTTAATTAAGCTTGATCCTAAATCAATTAGGATGATTAGTGACCTAATTGAATGAAATGAAAGATGGGTGGCCTAAATAAGATGACCAAATCGAATTAAATGAGAAAGAATGAGATTGCATGCTAAAGATTTTAATTCCTACGTGTACCCTTGATTATGTCTCTAATTAATGATTAATTAAGGGTAAAATGGTTATTTCCAAAACCTATTAAAATGAAGACGTCATCTTCATTCTTCTCCATTCAGCCGTGGGTTAAGAAAGAATAGAGGGAGAGAGAAATGGTGAGAGAAATGGTGAGAGAAACACCATGGATGAGAGTTTAGGAGCTTGCATGTAGGGTACCTTTCATAGAAATCAAAATTTGAAAGCATTGTAAGTAAATTCTACCCAATTTGATTAGGATTCTTGAATTGATATTATGTTTGAGCTTGAATAATGCTTAGATTGCTGTTATAATTAGGTAAAAAATCAAGGAATGAACATGACTAATTGAATATATTAACATGCATGAAAATCAAGGCTAGTATGAATTTGTAATTGAATGTAAATTGAATTGCCTAATAAAATTGAGACTTAATTTGTGTATAAGCTTACTGGAAAATTTGTATATAAAATGAATTGGATAATTGAACAACTAGGTATGATGGTTATATGCTAAAAGTGGAACTAGTAATGAAACTAGTCACCTAGCTAGCCTAATTCACTAGTCTGGACTGTTTTGAATAAATTGGTAAATTCGGGATTGAATTGGATAAGATTAAAGGCTGCATAAGTTAGCTAAAAACAGGGGAGGGCCTAAAATGAATGCTAGATAACTTGAATTTCATGAATTTAAGCTAAATGGACTGCTTAAAGTGTTAGCTGGTAGAATTAGTGAAATATGGGCTATTCTGGAAAAAAAAACTGTTAAATTGAGGAGTGAAATGAACTAATTAGGGACCAATCTTGACTTGTAAAAACAGGGTAAAAACAGGGTAATCAAGATGTAAAAGGACTAAATTTAATGGAATAAGGGTCATAGGCTAATTAGCTTACTAAAGTGGACCTAAATGTAATCTGGGCAGTTTTGAAACTGTAAATTGACCCGACTTTAACTAAAAAACTGTATTGATGTAGAAGGGCTAAAAATATGAGCCATATATGGATGGATAGATAATTAAGTTAGCTTTCCAACGGTATAAACGGGTTTAAATTCCACCGTGTATATTAAAAGATATACCAATTTAGTGAAGGGTGTACAAACTGCCAGAAAACAGTTTTGGTGTTTGTAATAGCATGTATACTTGAAATGGAATGCATGTGTGAATTGAGTTTGATATTGGTTCTAATACATGCTTGCATTGTTTGAATACTAGATTAAGAAAATGATATAAAGAATGGATAAGTGTCGGAATGAGGGTGAGGATTCGGGTATTCCGTAACTTTGGGATACAAGGTGAGTGTAGTTAACATAGGGTTAGGACTTAGGTCCTAACGAAATATTACATGCTTATTCTTCGTGCTTGTGAATGTATCATGAAATGAATCTAATTTATGCTTGGTAAACAAAAATTAAGGGAATAATGCCTAATTGGTACCATGATAATAAGTACAAGACTTGATAATGGAACATGAAACATGAAATGAAATGCTTGATCTTCTTGATAACTAATCGAATGGAAGTGGAATGTGTTTGCTTGGATTGTTTGCTTGAGACTTGATGTGTATACATAAATGAGATTGAATCTTGCTGCTTTGGTTGAAGATGGTACTTGCTGGTGTAGGATGACCAATTGAATAATACTAGATTAAAATGAACTTGCTTGATAAGTAATAATCACTTGAAAATGAATTTAATACTTACTCCCTAAATCTGAGTGACCTATTCGAATTTCTTGATGGTCTAAGTGACCATAATTGATGCTTGAAATCTTGATTACTTGATAATTGGATTATGGTTCAAATGGCCCAAGAACTTAAAATTGATCTTGACATGATTGATAATTGAACACTTGAATTCAAAAGCTTCATACTTGCATGATCTTGACTTGAACATGAAACACTTAAAGGAGATAAGGTACCTAAGTTGCCTTTCAATGGAAGTCCTTGGATAATAAAGTGTGATACTTGGTCATCTTGGGACTACGGTCCATAAGTTACGACTCAGGGGGACGCCCCATTACATATAATATATTGGCGACAGTAGGAGGTAACGGGGAGATGTACGGAGATTGGCGACAGTTGGTTGGATAGTGTGAAGATAGGATTTACATGCTCTCGATATTGGCCATTGCTTTGTGCTTTGAGCTAAATATTGCTTGGACCTATATGGTCAAACACGGACCAAGGTTATTCACGATTGAATCGATGATCCAAGGCGAACAAGTAAAAGGCATCTAATTGTCTAAGGCTCAAATTAAAGAAAGTAAACAAGAATTACTAAAGGCCAAGGCAAAACTTGTTAATAAGGTTAAAATGAAATAAGCTACACTTGAATGAAAATGTGTATCCTTGATTCTTGACAATGAACTTGACTCTTGACTACAAGCTTGCTAAATGAATTGACTTGGATAAGATGATAACATTGATAAATTGAATATGCTTGAATCTTGAATGATAAAAACATGGTGAATTGGATTACTACTCGAATGAATTGAGTGAGTACCTTGTTTGAGACTACCTAATGATTGTAGATACATTCTTTGCTTGATTGGTGTGATAATAGACCTTGATTTGAATTGTTTGATCTTGTATGCTTGAGATGCTCGATTAGATCTTTGTAGATTATCCTAAGACTCGATTAAAATGGGATTAAAGCCTAGATAAGTGATGATTAAACTAAAGACTCTAAAATATGATAAGCTATCATGTGAAAAGTATTAACCATTGTGATCCTTAATAATAACATGATAACTTGAATTGCTTGTCTTGAAAGGTAAAAAAACAAAACATGGCTAAAGGAGGAATTACTATTCAATTGGACTTATATGATCACATACTTGAGTTACTTGTACTTGAATGTGTGTTTCTTGTCTAGCTGGTGTGATATAATTCCTGAAATAAGCTTCTTGATGATGAGCTTGAACTTAACGAACTTACAAGAACGGAATGATGATATTAGCAACTTGAGCTTGCTTGTATCTCAACAAATAAAACGTAACGAAATGCTTCTCATTCGAATGAAACTTGCTTATTCATTATGAATGTATTGTTTGCTTGACTTATATAAGTAAAATTCTTGAAGTGAAAAGTTTGATTGTTTGGTAGTTGCAAGTGATGAATTACTTATAAAATGGGTTAATCGAACTTATTGAACAATGATGTTTTGTTTTCATGTGTTAGATACAAAACTAGACTAACTTAAACTTGTAAGAAAAGGGATATAAGCTGAATAGTATGATAGAGTCATGTCCTAATGAATTAAGAAGCTTAAAATACAACCTAGTGTAATCTGCCCAGAAAACTTTGTTCTGGGCAGCAACTTTGAAAAATCTCCATAAATTGTGTAAGTCGAACTAAGGGCTGAAATTTATATGGAATGAACCTTAATATATCTATTTTCATTATGAGAAAACAGAATTGAATTCTGATTTGTGAGCTGGAATCTGGAAATAAAAACCTCTGGACAGTGCAAACTGTCCAGAAATGCAATTGCCCTTTCTTTGAACTAAAAACTGTATTAATTGGAAAACACATTAAAATGAAAGGTCTAAACGGTGGCAAAGAGGGTTGAGTAAGCTTCCAAATGGTGTAAACTAATAGATATTTCAACGCATAGAATGAAAATTATGTATGTTTAAGTAAACAGTGCACAAGCTGCCTAGCAGTAGCAGTCTATGTAACACCCTAAATCATAGCCTTGAAGTATTGAAACCAATTGCTTAAGTTGATAGGTTAATTGAACCTAGAATTTAAGCTAAATTGATTAGTCAAGGATCTAATTGAAAGTATGAAAGAACAAAGTGACCAAATTAAGGTGACCAACTTGTAAACTCTAGCAAGTTTAAAGAATGCATGGTAAAAATCCTACATCTCTTAAATGCCCTTGATTTTATCTATAATTAGTGGATAATTTAAGGGCAAACTAGTCCTTTCATTAAAAAAAATGAGGATGAATGATCATCCACTTTCATCCCCTTCATTTTGCTGAATTTCACTAGAGAAAAAGAGAGAAATGAAGCTTGAGGGAGAAACCTTGAATCCATGCCCTACAACCTTGATTTAGCTCCAAATTAAGTCTAGATAGCTTAGTGAGTAAGGTAATTACTTGTTTCTCTTGTAAATTTCATGTTTGAATTGTTTGAATTGAAATGGAAATGTGATTCGAATGTATAGATGCTGGAAATGTGATGAACATGTAGTAGACTCATGTATAATTGTTGGAATCGGTCTCAAAATTGTTATATGACATGCTAGGTTGCATTACATGTTGAATTTTTGTGGTATTATGCTGGAAATTATGTGTAAGGAATGGTGTAACAAAACTAGGTTGCTGGAAATTTGAAATTAGATGTTGATATAAGAATTGAATGGTTAGAACTTGTAATTGAGCTATGGAAATAATGAATTGGGCATGATCATGATTTGATAATGTAATTAAGGTGTTAAACAAGCTAAATTGTTAGCAACCAATGCTGGAAATAAAAGATAAAAGTATGAACATAGTCATATAGCATAGAAACTGTTTTAGTAAGAACTTATTGTGTAAACATGCAGAATTGATCTTTGTAACCAACTTACTCTGTTTTGGTTGCCTTGAAAAAATGAATTAAAATTGACTAAACATGTTTAGGATGTCATATGAAATGAATTATAGGGCCAAAACATTGGTTAAAATGAATTTAAGGAAATAAAATGTGAATAGGTGCAATTTGCCCAGAATTGCTCTGTTTTGGGCAGTAGCTTTGAAAATTCACCAAAATTTGTATAGATCAAATTCAGGGCTGAAATTTTAATGACATGATCCTTAGTATATCTACTTTCATTAGGTGAAAACAGAACTGAAAACTGAGTCCTATTCTGGAAACTGTAAATAGAAATAGCTGGACAGTGCAAACTGTCCAGGCAGTGTAAATGCCCTGTCTTTGAACAATAAACTGTATTAATTGGCTAAGAAATAAAATGCTAGTCTATCATGGTCTTAAATAAAATTTTATTAGCTTTCCAACGGTATAAATTAATTGAAATTCTGACGTAGGAATTGAAAGATATGCATGTTTAAGCATGTAGTGTGCAAGCTGCCAGGCAGCAGCAGTTAAGCTAGTTGGAAACTGTTTTGTACACAGTTTTATTGGACTGTTTTGTAACAGTTTGGGATAATTAGATCCTGCCTAGTCTTGTTTATTGAAATGTTGACAGAATTGTATGCATATGTCTATATGTATTGAAATAACCTTGCTGTCATGTTGAATTGTCTTGTGTATACATATTGATGAGTGTGTTTAATCATGAATTTGCTAGAGCAATGAGTGAACTTGGTGGAAGGAGAAACGGGAAGTCATCCAAAGGCTAAGAACAAAGGAATAGCTATGCAAGAAAATTTCTAGCTTGCTTGGATTGTATTGTGAGTGTAACTAACCGCAGGGTTAGGACTAGGTCCTAACCAACCTAGTTGGCATTTTTAACATGATGCATCATGCATATATATGTATATACATGAGTATGACTTGATAAATTGAGGAAGTATGATGTTAAATTGAATGTTTGATCCATGTTTGAATGTTCTTGATCCATGTTCGAAATGCTAGCTTGTAAATTGGTTCATTGAAGCTTGATGATTAATGCACATTGAATGACTTGTTCTTGTAAAATTGAGACTTGAAATGCTAGCATACATGAAATTGCTAATGTTGAATGATGAGCTAAGGCTCTAATGGTCTAAGGACCTTAAACATGAAAGAAATTACCATGATATTGCTCGAATGAACACTTGAATAAGCCTTGCTTGTCTTGATCTTGAATATGTAAACTTGAAACATGAAATGTAAGCTTGGACAGCCTTGGTTACTAGTTGTACAGGTAGGAAGGCATGCCTTAGAGTCTAGAGCTCTTGTGTAAGGGTGGACTACGATCTAGGGCTAAGGCCCCTAATTGGTGGCAGACGAAGGGTACGTATGTGGTCTTTGGCGACAGTAGGAGGGTTGACCAGCACTATGGTGCATCTTGTGGTGACAGTTGGTTGGAGACTCGAATACCTAAGAACCAAGGATTGTGTCAAGGATTGTACTAAGATAATAAACAAGCTGAAATGAACTTGAAAGTCATGTTACTTGTTACAAAAGACATGATTCTATTGATTTCTTGTTACTTAAGTATGATAGCTTGGTATCCTACCATGTTAATGCTAGAATTGAAATCCTTGCTTATTGCTTCTTGATGATCGAATGGAATGCCATGCCTCTTGCTTCTTGGTTGATCGAATAGTGTATCATGCCTATTGCTTTCTTGTTTGATCAAATGGAAATCTATGCCTATGTTCACTTGTTTGCTTGCTTGATTGACACATAAAATAAGTACTACATGTTCTTATGACTATCTATTGCTCCTACTCTTGAAAGCCTTAGATAAGTTGACTTTTTTAAAGACTATTATACTTGAAACTTGACTAGTTTTAGGAGTTACCTCACTAAGTACAAGCTTTGTACTTATCACTCTTGTTTTCCATCCTTCCCCCAAAAAACAGATTAAAGCTATTGATCGTGCTTGTTTTGGAAGATAGAATCCTTGTCCTTGAAGCAAATTCACAAGCAAGAAGCAAAGTATAGTCTCATACATCTTTTGTAGTCTCCTAGGAGGTGGCACTAGTCTTGTATATAGAAATAGTGAATCATGCATTTTGAGATCTTGAATGTTTTGTATAAGCATGTTCTTGATGGACCTATCATGTAACTAACTATATGACTCCAGCAAACTAATTCTGATCTTCAGAAGATCATATCCAAGTTAGACTCTGAGTCTAACCCTGACTTCTCCCTTAAGTCAAATGGACTCCTCTATTTTAAGTATAGAGTGTGTGTTCCTAACAACGAGGAACTAAGGCAAGAGATGTTACAAGAAGCTCACCAAAGCCCTTTCTCGATTCATTTTGGACCGGTCAAGATGTACAAGGACCTAAAACCACTATATTGGTGGCCAGGCATGAAATCGGCTATCACAAACTTCATATCTAAGTGCCTGACTTGTCAAAGAGTCAAAATCGAGCATTGAGTTCCTACTGGATTGCTCCAACCTATCGAATTCCCTCAGTGGAAATGGGATCGGATTACAATGGATTTCGTTACTGGTCTTCCTTCCACTCCAAGAAAGAATGATGTTGTATGGGTGATTGTTGATAGATTCACAAAGTCTACTCACTTCATCCCTGTTCGAATGAACATGAGCTTGGAAACCTTAGCCGAGCTTTACATCCGTGAAGTAATTCGATTACATGGAGTACCTACAGCAATAAACTCTTATCGTAACCCTAGATTTGCTTCGCGATTTTGGAAGTCTCTACAAAAGCTCTAGGGACCAAAGTAAATCTAAGTACAGGTTTCCATCCTCAGTCTGATGGACAATCTGAAAGGATTTTTCAAGTACTAGAAGACATGCTTCGTGCTTGTGTTATAGAATTCGGGAAGAACTAGGAGAAATCTCTACCCCTAGTAGAGTTTGCTTACAACAATAGCTATCAAGCATCTATCCAGATGGCACCATTCGAAGCTCTATACGGGAGGAAGTGTATAACTCCCTTATGTTGCTCTGAATTGGGGGAAAACAAAGTGCTAGGGCTTCAATTGCTTCAGGAAACCGAACAACAAGTAAAGATCATTCATGATCGATTGAAGGCAGCCTTTGATAGACAAAAGGCGTATGCAGATTTAAAACGGAGAGACATTCAATATAATGTTGGAGACAAGGTTTTTCTCAAAGTCTCCCCTTTGAAGAAAGTCCTTCGATTTGGAAGAAAAGGGAATCTCAGTCCCCGATTCATTGGTCCATTTGAAATCACTGAAAGAATTGGACTGGTGTCCTATCGATTAGCTCTCCCTGGAGAATTCGATAGAATCCACAATGTATTCCACATATCTATGCTTAGAAGATACAGATCAGATCCATCCCATATTCTTGAACCAGAAGAAGTTGAGTTGAACCCTGACTTGTCCTACGAAGAATAGTCTGTCCAGATTCTTGATCGGGAAGTAAGAAAGCTTAGGAACAAGATTGTTCCTCTTGTCAAGGTCTTGTGGAGAAACCACAAGATAGAAGAAGCTACTTGGGAATCAGAAGAAATCATGAAGAAGCAATATCCCCATCTATTCGATTCAGGTAAATTCGAGGACGAATTTATTTTAAAGAGGAGAATTGTAACACCCTAAATCATAGCCTAGAAGTATTGAAACCAATTTCTTAAGTTGATAGGTTAATTGAACCTAGAATTTAAGCTAAATTGATTAGTCAAGTATCTAATTGAAATAATGAAAGAACAAAGTGACCAAATTAAGGTGACCAACTTGTAAACTCTAGCAAGTTTAAAGAAGGCATGCTAAAAATCCTACATCTCTTAAATGCCCTTGACTTTATCTATAATTAGTGGATAATTTAAGGGCAAACTAGTCCTTTCATTAAAAAAATGAGGATGAATGATCATCCACTTTCATCCCCTTCATTTTGCTGAATTTCACTAGAGAAAAAGAGAGAAATGAAGCTTGAGGGAGAAACCTTGAATCCATTCCCTACAACCTTGATTTAGCTCCAAATTAAGTCTAGATAGCTTAGTGAGTAAGGTAATTACTTGTTTCTCTTGTAAATTTCATGTTTGAATTGTTTGAATTGAAATGGAAATGTGATTCAATGTATAGATGTTGGAAATGTGATGAACATGTAGTAGACTCATGTATAATTGTTGGAATCGATCTCAAAATTGTTAGATGACATGTTAGGTTGCATTACATGTTGAATTTTGTGGTATTATGCTGGAAATTATGTGTAAGGAATGGTGTAACAAAACTAGGTTGCTGGAAATTTGAAATTAGATGTTGATATAAGAATTGAATGGTTAGAACTTGTAATTGAGCTATGGAAATTAATGAATTGGGCATGATCATGATTTGATAATTTAATTAAGGTGTTAAACAAGCTAAATTGTTAGCAACCAATGCTGGAAATAAAAGATAAAAGTATGAACATAGTCATATAGCATAGAAACTGTTTTAGTAAGAACCTATTGTGTAAACATGCAAAATTGATCTTTCTAACCAACTTAATCTGTTTTGTATGCCTTGAAAAAATGAATTAACATTGAATAAACATGTTTAGGATGTCATATGAAATTAATTATAGGGCCAAAACATTGGTTAAAATGAATTTAAGGAAATAAAATGTGAATAGGTGCAATCTGCCCAGAATTGCTCTGTTCTGGGCAGTAACTTTGAAAATTCACCAAAAATTGTATAGATCAAATTCAGGGCTGAAATTTTAATGACATGATCGATAGTATGTCTAATTTCATAAGGTGAAAACAGAATTAAAAACTGGGTCCTATGCTGGAAACTGTAAATAGAAATAGCTGGACAGTGCAAACTGTCAAGCAGTGTAAATGCCCTATCTTTGAACAATAAACTGTATTAATTGGCTAAGAACTAAAACACAAGTCTATTATGGTATTAAATAAAATTTTGTTATCTTTCCAACGGTATAAATTAATTGAAATTCCGACGTAGGAATTGAAAGATATGCATGTTTAAGCATGTAGTGTGCAAGCTGCCAGGCAGTAGCAGTTAAGCTAGTTGGAAACTGTTTTGTACACAGTTTTATTAGATTGTTTTGTAACAGTTTGGAATAATTAGATCCTGCCTAGTCTTGTTTATTGAAATGTTGACAGAATTGTATTTATATGTCTATATGTATTGAAATAACCTTGCTGTCATGTTGAATTGTCTTGTGTATACATATTGATGAGTGTGTTTAATCATGAATTTGCTAGAGCAATGAGTGAACTTGGTGGAAGGAGAAAAGGAAGTCATCCAAAGGCTAAGAACAAAGGAATAGCTATGCAAGAAAATTTCTAGCTTGCTTGGATTGTATTGTGAGTGTAACTAACCGCAGGGTTAGGACTAGGTCCTAACCAACCTAGTTGGCATTTTTAACATGATGCATCATGCATATATATGTATATACATGAGTATGACTTGATAAATTGAGGAAGTATGATTTTAAATTGAATGTTTGATCCATGTTTGAATGTTCTTGATCCATTTTCGAAATGCTAGCTTGTAAATTGGTTCATTGAAGCTTGATGATTAATGCACATTGAATGACTTGTTCTTGTAAAATTGAGACTTGAAATGCTAGCATACATGAAATTGCTAATGTTGAATGATGAGCTAAGGCTCTAATGGTCTAAGGACCTTAAACATGAAAGAAATTACCATGATATTGCTCGAATGAACACTTGAATAAGCCTTGCTTGTCTTGATCTTGAATATGTAAACTTGAAACATGAAATGTTAGCTTGGACAGCCTTGGTTACTAGTTGTACAGGTAGGAAGGCATGCCTTAGAGTCTAGAGCTCTTGTGTAAGGGTGGACAACGATCTAGGGCTAAGGCCCCTAATTGGTGGCTGAGCGGAGGGTATGTATGTGGTCTTTGGCGGCAGTAGGAGGGTTGACCAGCACTATGGTGCATCTTGTGGTGACAGTTGGTTGGAGACTCGAATACCTAAGAACCAAGGATTGTGTCAAGGATTGTACTAAGATAATAAACAAGCTGAAATGAACTTGAAAGTCATGTTACTTGTTACAAAAGACATGATTCTATTGATTTCTTGTTACTTAAGTATGATAGCTTGGTATCCTACCATGTTAATGCTAGAATTGAAATCCTTGTTTATTGCTTCTTGATGATCGAATGGAATGCCATGCCTCTTGCTTCTTGGTTGATCGAATAGTGTATCATGCCTATTGCTTTCTTGTTTGATCAAATGGAAATCTATGCCTATGTTCACTTGTTTGCTTGCTTGATTGACACATAAAATAAGTACTACATGTTCTTATGACTATCTATTGCTCCTACTCTTGAAAGCCTTAGATAAGTTGACTTTTTTAAAGACTATTATACTTGAAACTTGACTAGTTTTAGGAGTTACCTCACTAAGTACAAGCTTTGTACTTATCACTCTTGTTTTCCATCCTTCCCCAAAAAATGATTAAAGCTATTGATCGTGCTTGTTTTGGAAGATAGAATCCTTGTCCTTGAAGCAAATTCACAAGCAAGAAGCAAAGTATAGTCTCATACATCTTTTGTAGTCTCCTAGGAGGTGGCACTAGTCTTGTATATAGAAATAGTGAATCATGCATTTTGAGATCTTGAATGTTTTGTATAAGCATGTTCTTGATGGACCTATCATGTAACTAACTATATGACTCAAAGAACTAATTCTGATCTTCAAGATCATATCCAAGTTAGACTCTGAGTCTAACCCTGACTTCTCCCTTAAGTCAAATGGACTCCTCTATTTTAAGTATAGAGTGTGTGTTCCTAACAACGAGGAACTAAGGCAAGAGATGTTACAAGAAGCTCACCAAAGCCCTTTCTCGATTCATTTTGGACCGGTCAAGATGTACAAGGACCTAAAACCACTATATTGGTGGCCAGGCATGAAATCGGCTATCACAAACTTCATATCTAAGTGCCTGACTTGTCAAAGAGTCAAAATCGAGCATTGAGTTCCTACTGGATTGCTCCAACCTATCGAATTCCCTCAGTGGAAATGGGATCGGATTACAATGGATTTCGTTACTGGTCTTCCTTCCACTCCAAGAAAGAATGATGTTGTATGGGTGATTGTTGATAGATTCACAAAGTCTACTCACTTCATCCCTGTTCGAATGAACATGAGCTTGGAAACCTTAGCCGAGCTTTACATCCGTGAAGTAATTCGATTACATGGAGTACCTACAGCAATAAACTCTTATCGTAACCCTAGATTTGCTTCGCGATTTTGGAAGTCTCTACAGAAAGCTCTAGGGACCAAAGTAAATCTAAGTACAGGTTTCCATCCTCAGTCTGATGGACAATCTGAAAGGATTTTTCAAGTACTAGAAGACATGCTTCGTGCTTGTGTTATAGAATTCGGGAAGAACTAGGAGAAATCTCTACCCCTAGTAGAGTTTGCTTACAACAATAGCTATCAAGCATCTATCCAGATGGCACCATTCGAAGCTCTATACGGGAGGAAGTGTATAACTCCCTTATGTTGCTCTGAATTGGGGGAAAACAAAGTGCTAGGGCTTCAATTGCTTCAGGAAACCGAACAACAAGTAAAGATCATTCATGATCGATTGAAGGCAGCCTTTGATAGACAAAAGGCGTATGCAGATTTAAAACGGAGAGACATTCAATATAATGTTGGAGACAAGGTTTTTCTCAAAGTCTCCCCTTTGAAGAAAGTCCTTCGATTTGGAAGAAAAGGGAATCTCAGTCCCCGATTCATTGGTCCATTTGAAATCACTGAAAGAATTGGACTGGTGTCCTATCGATTAGCTCTCCCTGGAGAATTCGATAGAATCCACAATGTATTCCACATATCTATGCTTAGAAGATACAGATCAGATCCATCCCATATTCTTGAACCGTAAGAAGTTGAGTTGAACCCGACTTGTCCTACGAAGAATAGTCCATCCAGTTCTTGATCGGGAAGTAAGAAAGCTTAGGAACAAGATTGTTCCTCTTGTCAAGGTCTTGTGGAGAAACCACAAGATAGAAGAAGCTACTTGGGAATCAGAAGAAATCATGAAGAAGCAATATCCCCATCTATTCGATTCAGGTAAATTCGAGGACGAATTTATTTTAAAGAGGAGAATTGTAACACCCTAAATCATAGCCTAGAAGTATTGAAACCAATTTCTTAAGTTGATAGGTTAATTGAACCTAGAATTTAAGCTAAATTGATTAGTCAAGTATCTAATTGAAATAATGAAAGAACAAAGTGACCAAATTAAGGTGACCAACTTGTAAACTCTAGCAAGTTTAAAGAAGGCATGCTAAAAATCCTACATCTCTTAAATGCCCTTGACTATATCTATAATTAGTGGATAATTTAAGGGGAAACTAGTCCTTTCATTAAGAAAAATGAGGATGAATGATCAGCCACTTTCATCCCCTTCATTTTGCCGAATTTCACTAGAGAAAAAGAGAGAAAGGAAGCTTGAGGGAGAAAGCTTGAATCCATTCCCTACAACCTTGATTTAGCTCCAAATTAAGTCTAGATAGCTTAGTGAGTAAGGTAATTACTTGTTTCTCTTGTAAATTTCATGTTTGAATTGTTTGAATTGAAAGGGAAATGTGATTCGAATGTATAGATGTTGGAAATGTGATGAACATGTAGTAGACACATGTATAATTGTTGGAATCGATCTCAAAATTGTTAGATGACATGTTAGGTTGCATTACATGTTGAATTGTTGTGGTATTATGCTGGAAGTTATGTGTAAGGAATGGCGTAACAAAACTAGGTTGCTGGAAATTTGAAATTAGATGTTGATATAAGAATTGAATGGTTAGAACTTGTAATTGAGCTATGGAATTAATGAATTGGGCATGATCATGATTTGATAATTTAATTAAGGTGTTAAACAAGCTAAATTGTTAGCAACCAATGCTGGAAATGAAAGATAAAAGTATGAACATAGTCATATAGCATAGAAACTGTTTTAGTAAGAACCTATTGTGTAAACATGCAAAATTGAGCTTTCTAACCAACTTAATCTGTTTTGTATGCCTTGAAAAAATGAATTAACATTGAATAAACATGTTTAGGATGTCATATGACATGAATTATAGGGCCAAAATATTGGTTAAAATGAATTTAAGGAATTAAAATGTGAATAGGTGCAATCTGCCCAGAATTGCTCTGTTCTGGGCAGTAGCTTTGAAAATTCACCAAAATTTGTATAGATCAAATTCAGGGCTGAAATTTTAATGACATGATCCTTAGTATGTCTACTTTCATTAGGTGAAAACAGAACTGAAAACTGGGTCCTATGCTGGAAACTGTAAATAGAAATAGCTGGATAGTGCAAACTGTCCAGGCAGTGTAAATGCCCTGTCTTTGAACAATAAACTGTATTAATTGGCTAAGAAATAAAATGCAAGTATATTATGGTCTTAGATAAAATTTTATTAGCTTTCCAACGGTATAAATTAATTGAAATTCCGACGTAGGAATTGAAAGATATGCTTGTTTAAGCATGTAGTGTGCAAGCTGCCAGGCAGCAGCAGTTAAGCTAGTTGGAAACTGTTTTGTACACAGTTTTATTGGACTGTTTTGTAACAGTTTGGGATAATTAGATCCTGCCTAGTCTTGTTTATTGAAATGTTGACAGAATTGTATTTATATGTCTATATGTATTGAAATAACCTTGCTGCCATGTTGAATTGTCTTGTGTATACATATTGATGAGTGTGTTTAATCATGAATTTGCTAGAGCAAGGAGTGAACTTGGTGGAAGGAGAAAAGGGAAATCATCCAAAGGCTAAGAACAAAGGAATAGCTATACAAGACAATTGCTATCTTGCTTGGATTGTATTGTGAGTGTAACTAACCGTAGGGTTAGGACTAGGTCCTAACCAACCCTGTTGGCATTTTTAATATGCATCATGCATATATATGTATATACATGAGTATGACTTGATAAATTGGGGAAGTATGATTTTAAATTGAATGTTTGATCCTTGTTTGAATGTTCTTGATCCATTTTCGAAATGCTAGCATGTAAATTGCTTCATTGAAGCTTGATGATTAATGCACATTGAATGACTTGTTCTTGTAAAATTGAGACTTGAAATGCTAGCATACATGGAATTGCTAATGTTGAATGATGAGCTAAGGCTCTAATGGTCTAAGGACCTTAAACATGAAAGAAATTACCATGATCTTGATCGAATGAACACTTGAATAAGCCTTGCTTGTCTTGATCTTGAATATGTAAACTTGAAACATGAAATGTTAGCTTGGACAGCCTTGGTTACTAGTTGTACAGGTAGGAAGGCATGCCTTAGAGTCTAGAGCTCTTGTGTAAGGGTGGACAACGGTCTAGGGCTAAGGCCCCTAATTGGCTACAGACGGAGGGTATGTATATGGTCTTTGGCGACAGTATGAGGGTTGACCAGCACTACGGTGCATCTTGTGGCGACAGTTGGTTGGAGACTCGAATACCTAAGAACCAAGGATTGTACTAAGATAATAAACAAGCTAAAATGAACTTGAAACTCTTGTTACTTGTTACAAAAAGACATGATTCTATTGATTTCTTGTTACTTAAGTATGATAGCTTGGTATCCTACCATGTTAATGCTAGAATTGAAATCCTTGTTTATTGCTTCTTGATGATCGAATGGAATGCCATGCCTATTGCTTCTTGGTTGATCGAATAGTGTATCATGCCTATTGCTTTCTTGTTTGATCAAATGGAAATCTATGTCTATGTTCACTTGTTTGCTTGCTGATTGACACATAAAATAAGTACTACATGTTCTTATGAGTATCTATTGCTCCTACTCTTGAAAGCCTTAGATAAGTTGACTTGTTTAAAGACTATTATACTTGAAACTTGACTAGTTTTAGGAGTTACCTCTCTAAGTACAAGCTTTGTACTTATAACTCTTGTTTTCCATCCTTCCCCCCAAAACAGATTAAAGCTATTGATCGTGCTTGTTTTGGAAGCTAGAATCCTTGTCCTTGAAGCAAATTCACAAGCAAGAAGCAAAGTATGGTCTCATACATCTTTTTTAGTCTCCTAGGAGGTGGCACTAGTCTTGTATATAGAAGTAGTGAATCATGCATTTTGAGATCTTGAATGTTTTGTATAAGCATGTTCTTGATGGACCTATCATGTAACTAACTATATGACTTTAAGCTTGGTATGTAAACAATTTAAATTTGGTATAAATGTCAATGGTTGCTGCGCATATCTTGTTAATTGAGATGATCTCTATAAGTAGTCTATCTTGCTTGATCAAGTACCATGTATGATTGAAATATAAATGCTTGAATGGCACATGACTAGTGAACCAATCTTGATTGCCAAATAGGATACATGATTCTTGTCTAAGATGTAGTCTAGAATGAAATGAACTATGATGTCTATCATGTC
The DNA here is from genome assembly GCA_019671005.1 of Hibiscus mutabilis. NCBI lineage: Eukaryota > Viridiplantae > Streptophyta > Magnoliopsida > Malvales > Malvaceae > Hibiscus > Hibiscus mutabilis. The sequence continues at coordinate 15,847,448 of CM033714.1, read as the reverse complement.
TAATTAAGTTTCAAATGAATCACCATGCCTTGTAATTGAAGTAAAGTATTCGAACTTGATCATCTATATAACCTAAGTCATTCGAATGCTATGAAATGTAAATGATAATGAAAGTTTAAAATGGATCACATGCTTGGCTTGTAATGTATTCAAATGGCTTTCTTGTTAGCTAAGTAATGTATGTTATGTTGTTTGTTAGTTAAGGAACTCATTAATAGGATGAGTTCTTCTTGCTTGCTTGCCTTGTCTTGTCTTGGTAATACTCTTGAACCAGGTTACAACTAACCCGGGGTAAGGGGTGTTACAGTCTAGGTGAATTGGATAATTTTGTAAACTATTTTGTAAACAGTTTGGACAGTTGGTTACTGCCCTAAATGAAGTCTTGACCCCGAATAGTGAATCTCTTTAGATAATTATACTTGTAACTAAGTCAAGAGTTAACTAAAATGGAATATTAAGCTTAATCAAATAGTCTAATAAGTTTGTATGCTAGTGAAGTAATGTATAAGGTCAATTAAGACACTTGATAAATGGAATGTCAAGATTACTTGTTACTTGAAAGATAAGTTAAAGCGTAAATGAATCTAATTTGAATAGAAAGGTATGACTATCTAGTTTGGATGCCTAATTCGAATTAAATTGAATGAACCTTTGTTGGCTTGCTTAGCTACTGCTCATGAGATGTTTTTTGAAAGTGTAATGTGTACCCTTGAATTGTAACCCTTGTTCATCATGCGCTAGAACCTTTGGGTGATAATTAAAATACTAGGATAAGGCTGGACCTAACATGTTTAAGGCTTGAATAAGTTATAATTGGATTAAAGAACCTTGAAACTTAATAATCTTGGTAGATTAGATGCTACCTCACTAAGTACAATCTTGTACTTATCACTCTTGTATGCATTTTTTCCAAACCTCAGGTAAAAGCCATCCCGATCAATGCTTGACCTTGAAGCTATCTTCTTTAGACCCGAAGCGAGATAAGCTGGACTTGAAGTATGATTGTATATTATTTGTATTCTCCTAGTTGGTGGCACATAGCTTGTAATGAATTTTACTAGGATAATGAATATGCATGTATATGAACTTGATCAAAATCTTGCAATAACCTTAATGGCATCTTGATGTATATAAGTAAAGGTCTTTGTAAACAATGTGACCTTGTTTAATGAATGAATAAATTAGAATTGTGTTTACATACTTGTATTGATTGAATATAGTTATGGAAATTAGAGAATTGAACCTGTTGGATTAAGTCTAAATAAGTCTAACTCCTTTGATCCTATTAGAAAGGATGCTAAGTTCTAAAATGCTTGTTGGGATAAATAAGGCATAAAATGAATTACCTATGAGGCTAGTTTTTCTAAGGCACTAATCGAAATGGTAAATAGATTTAGCTTATTTGCCTAATTAGTCTTAAAATATAATAGGAACTTAGGAACTGTAAAATAAGAATGAGATATATTAGATCAATGGATTGTATTAGTACATTAATGCGCTTGTAGGTATAAAAAGGAAATGAATCGGGCACGGTCACATTAAGGAGCAATCGCATAATGTTTGTATGTTCACATGCTTGGCTAGCAACATTAGTTGAAGGAAAAACATAAGTGTTTAAAACAAATTGATGATTAGTAAAGAGTCTTGAGTGTAATTCAATTGGGTGCTATGATAGCTTGCTAGATAAGTAACTCACCTAATAGAGTTGAGTTTTAATGAAGAGAAAAATTTTAATTGACCCGTATTTTTGTTTTGCTTGTTCGTTTTCTCGTCGTAACGCTTCTCGCTCCTAACCCGGGCTAGGGGTGTTACAAGTTTGGTATCAGAGCTTAGGTTTAGCCGATTCTCAAACTAAACCGGGCCAATCATGCATCATGTAGAAAAATTGTGCCAGCTAGAAGTTAAACCTTGTTTGGTATTGGTAATTGGAAACCAATACAATTTCATTTGATTGATTGAAACTCAGAATGTATGAGAGGTTCTGAGTTGGTAGTATATATCTCGGGAGAAATTTGAGGGCGAATTTCTTTTTAAGGGAGGGAGAATTGTAATACCCTAAAACGTACCATAGAAGTAATCAAGCTAAATAACCTAATTAGCTAGCTTAATTAAGCTTGTTCCTAAATCAATTAGGATGATTAGTGACCTAATTGAAAGAAATGAAAGATTGGTGGCCTAAATAAGATGACCAAATCGAATTAAATGAGAAATAATGAGATTGCATGCTAATGATTTTAATTCCTAAGTGTACCCTTTATTATGTCTCTAATTAATGTTAATTAAGGGTAAAATGGTTATTTCCAAAACCCATTAAAATGAAGACATCATCTTCAATCTTCTTCATTCAGCCGTGGGTTAAGAAAGAATAGAGGGAGAGAGAAATGGTGAGAGAAACATCATGGATGAGAGTTTAGGAGCTTGCATGTAGGGCTACCTTTCATAGAAATCAAAATTTGAAAGCATTGTAAGTAAATTCTACCAATTCGATTAGGATTCTTGAATTGTTATTATGTTTGAGCTTGAATAATGCTTAGATTGATGTTATAATTAGGTAAAAAATCAAGGAATGAACATGACTAATTGAATATATTAACATGCATGAAAATCAAGGCTAGTATGAATTTGTAATTGAATGTAAATTGAATTGCCTAATAAAATTGAGACTTAATTTGTGTATAAGCTTACTGGAAAATTTTTATATGACATGAATTGGATAATTGAACAACTAGGTATGATGGTTATATGCTAAAATTGGAACTAGTAATGAAACTAGTCACCTAGCTAGCCTAATTCATTAGTCTGGACTGTTTTGAATAAATTGGTAAATTCGGGATTGAATTGGATAAGATTAAAGGATGGATAAGTTAGCTAAAAACAGGCGAGGACCTAAAATGAATGCTAGATAACTTGAATTTCATGAATTGAAGCAAAATGGACTGCTTAAAGTGTTAGCTGGTAGAATTAGTGAAATATGGACTATTCTGGAAAAAAAATTGTTAAATTGAGGAATGAAATGAACTAATTAGGAACCAATCTTGACTTGTAAAAACAGGGTAATCAAGATCTAAAAGGATTAAATTTAATGGAATAAGGGTCATAGGCTAATTAGCTTACTAAAGTGGACCTAAGTGTAATCTGGGCAGTTTTGAAATTGTAAATTGACCCGACTTTAACTAAAAAACTGTATTGATGTAGAAGGGCTAAAAATATGAGCCATATATGGATGGATAGATAATTAAGTTGCTTTTCAACGGTATAAACGGATTTAAATTCCGACGTGTATATTAAAAGATATAGACAATTTAGTGAAGGGTGTACCAACTACCAGAAAACAGTTTTGGTGTTTGTAATAGCATGTATACTTGAAATGGAATGCCTGTGTGAATTGAGTTTGATATTGGTTCTAATACATGTTTGCATTGTTTGAATACTAGATTAAGAAAATGGTAGAAAGAATGGATAAGTGTCGGAATGAGGGTGAGGATTCGGGTATTCCGTAACTTCAGGATACAAGGTGAGTGTAGTTAACATAGGGTTAGGACTAAGTCCTAACCAAATATTACATGCTTATTCTTCTTGCTTGTGAATGTATCATGAAATGAATCTAATTTATGCTCGGTAAACAAAAACTAAGGGAATAATGCCTAATTGGTACCATGATAATAAGTACATGACTTGATAATGGAACATGAAACATGAAATGAAATGCTTGATCTTCTTGATAACTAATCGAATGGAAGTGGAATGTGTTTGCTAGGATTATTTTCTTGAGACTTGATGTGTATACATAAATGTGATTGAATCTTGCTGCTTTGGTTGTAAGATGGTACTTGCTAGTGTAGGATGAATAATTGAAAAATACTAGATTAAAATGAACTTGCTTGATAAGTAATAATCACTTGAAAATGAATTTAATACTTACTCCCTAAATCTGAGTGACCTATTCGAATTGCTTGATGGTCTAAGTGACCATAATTGATGCTTGAAATCTTGATTACTTGATAATTTGATTATGGTTCAAATGGCCCAAGGGCTTAAAAATTGATCTTGATCTTGACATGATTGATAATTGAACACTTGAATTCAAAAGCTTCATACTTGTTTGATCTTGACTTGAACATGAAACACTTAAAGGAGATAAGATACCTAAGTTTCCTTTCAATGGAAGTCCATGGATAATAAACTGTGATACTTGGCCATCTTGGGACTACGGTCCATGAGTTACGACTTAGGGGGACGCCCCATTACATGTGATATATTGGCGACAGTAGGAGGTAACGGGGGAGATTGGCGATAGTTGGTTGGATAGTGTGAAGATAGGATTTACATGCTCTCGATATTGGTCATTGCTTTGTGCTTTGTGCTTTGAGCTAAATATTGCTTGGACCTACATGGTCAAACACGGACCAAGGTTATTCACGATTGAATCAATGATCCAAGGCGAACAAGTAAAAGACATCTAATTGTCTAAGGCTCAAATTAAAGAAAGTAAACAAGAATTACAAAAGGCCAAGGCAAAACTTGTTAATAAGGTTAAAATGAAATAAGCTACACTTGAATGAAAATGTGTATCCTTGATTCTTGACAATGAACTTGACTCTTGACTACAAGCTTGCTAAACAATGAATTGACTTGGATAAGATGATAACATTGATAAATTGAATATGCTTGAATCTTGAATGATAAAAACATGGTGAATTGGATTACTACTCGAATGAATTGAGTGAGTACCTTGTTTGAGACTACCTAATGCTTGTAGATACATTCTTTGCTTGATTGGTGTGGTAATAGACCTTGATTTGAATTGTTTGATCTTGCGTGCTTGAGATGCTCGATTAGATCTTTGTAGATTATCCTAAGACTCGATTAAAATGGGATTAAAGCCTAGATAAGTGATGATTAAACTAAAGACTCTAAAATACGATAAGCTATCATGTGAAAAGTATTAACCATTGCGATCCTTAATAATAACATGATAACTTGAATTGCTTGTGTCTTGAAAGGTAAAAAAACAAAACATGGCTAAAGGAGGAATTACTATTCAATTGGACTTATATGATCACATACTTGAGTTACTTGTACTTGAATGTGTGTTTCTTGTCTAGCTTGTGTGATATAATTCTTGAAATAAGCTTCTTGATGATGAGCTTGAACTTAACGAACTTACAAGAACGGAATGATGATATTAGCAACTTGAGCTTGCTTGTATCTCAACAAATAAAACGTAATGAAATGCTTCTCATTCGAATGAAACTTGCTTATTCATTATGAATGTATTTTTTCTTGACTTATATAAGTAAAATTCTTGAAGTGAAAAGTTTGATTGTTTGGTAGTTGCAAGTGATGAATTACTTATAAAATGGGTTACTCGAACTTATTGAACAATGATGCTCTGTTTTCATGTGTTAGATACAAAATTAGACTAACTTAAACTTGTAAGAAAGGGGATATAAGCTGAATATTATGATAGAGTCATGTCCTAATGAATTAAGAAGCTTAAAATACAACCTAGTGTAACCTTCCCAGAAAACTTTATTCTGGGCAACAACTTTGAAAAATTACCATAAATTGTGTAAGTTGAACTAAGGGCTGAAATTTATATGTAATGAACCTTAATATGTCTATTTTCATTAGGAGAAAACATAATTGAATTCTGATTTGTGAGCTGGAATCTGGAAATGAAAGCCTCTGGACAGTGCAAACTGTCCAGAAATACAATTGACCTGTCTTTGAACTAAAAACTGTATTAATTGGAAAAACATTAAAATGAAAGGTCTAAACGGTGGTAAAGAGGGTTAAGTAAGCTTTTAAACGGTGTAAACTAATAGATATTTCGACGTATGGAATGAAAATTATGTATGTTTAAGTAAACGGTGCACAAGATGCCTGGCAGTAGCAATCAGGTGAATTGGATAATTTTGTAAATTGTTTTGTAAACAGTTTGGACAGTTGGTTACTGCCCTAAATGAAGTCTTGACCCCGAATAGTGAATCTCCTTAGATAATTATACTTGTAACTAAGTCAAGAGTTAACTAAAATGGAATATTAAGCTTAATCAAATAGTCTAATAAGTTTGTATGCTAGTGAAGTAATGTATAAGGTCAATTAAGACACTTGATAAATGGAATGTCAAGATTACTTGTTACTTCAAAGATAAGTTAAAGCGTAAATGAATCTAATTTGAATAGAAAGGTATGACTATCTAGTTTGGATGCCTAATTCGAATTAAATTGAATGAACCTTTGTTGGCTTGCTTAGTTACTGCTCATGAGATGTTTGTTGAATGTGTAATGTGTACCCTTGAATTGAAACCCTTGTTCATTGTGTGCTAGAACCTTTGGGTGATAATTGAAATACTAGGCTAAGGCTGGACCTAACATGTTTAAGGCTTTAGTAAGTTATAATTGGATTAAAGAACCTTGAAACTTAATAATCTTGATAGATTAGATGCTACCTTACTAAGTACAATGTTGTACTTATCACTCTTGTATGCATTTTTCCCAAACCTCAGGTAAAAGCCATCCCGATCAATGCTTCACCTTGAAGCTATCTTCTTTGGACCCGAAGCAAGATAAGCAAGACTTGAAGTATGATTGTATATTATTTGTATTCTCCTAGTTGGTGGCACATAGCTTGTCATGAATTTTACTAGGCTAATGAATATGTATATATATGAACTTGATCAAAATCTTGCAATAACCTTAATGGCATCTTGATGTATATAAGTAAAGGTCTTTGTAAACAATGTGACCTTGTTTAATGAATGAATGAATGAATTAGAATTGTGTTTACATACTTGTATTGATCGAATATAGTTATGGAAATTAGAGAATTGAACCTGTTGGATTAAGTCTAAATAAGTCTAACTCCTTTGATCCTATTAGAAAGGAAGCTAAGTTCTAAAATGCTTGTTGGGATAAATAAGGCATAAAATGAATGACCTATGAGGCTAGTTTTTCTAAGGCACTAATCGAAATGGTATATAGATTTAGCTTATTTGCCTAATTAGTCTTTAGGAACTGTAAAAAAAGAATGAGATATATTAGATCAATGGATTGTTTTGGTACATGAATGCGCTTATAGGTATAAAAAGGAAATGAATCGGGCACGAATCATATTAAGGAGCAATCGTATAATGTTTGTATGTTCACATGCTTGGCTAGCGACATTAGTTGAAGGAAAAACATAAGTGTTTAAAACAAATTGATGATTAGTAAATAGTCTTGAGTGTAATTCAATTGGGTGTTATGATAGCTTGCTAGATAAGTAACTCACCTAATAGAGTTGTGTTTTAATGAAAAAAATTTAATTGGCCCGTATTTTCGTTTTGCTTTTTCGTTTTCTCGTCGTAACACTTCTTGCTCCTAACCTGGGCTAGGGGTGTTAAAGGACCTAGGTCGCCATGTCTCGCCACCTTTCTGCATATTGGCGGAAGCTCTCGTTGGCTCTTTGTTCCATCCCCTGCAGAACCATCATGTTCGGAACCATGTCTATCACGTGTTTATATTGCTCGATGAAAGCTTTCGATAGATCTAACCATGTTTTTATGCTGGTTCAATTTAATTGTGTATACCAGCGAGCAGCTGATCCAGATAGGCTGTCGTTGAAGCAATGTATGAGCAACTTTTCGTTATCGAGATAATATGACATTTTTCTGTAGTACATTGTCAGATGTGCTGAAGGGCATGTAGTTCCATCATATTTCTCAAAGTCTGGCGTTTTAAATTTTAGGGGAATGACCAAGTTTTTCACCAGGCTAAGATCTCTGCATCTAATCCCCAATGAATACTAACTCCTTGTAGGGCCTTAACAATTCCTTCAAGTTTTTCACAACGGTCTTCTAATTTCTTGTCTGAGCGACTCTTACTTGCCATTTCATCAAGGTCAGGCACCTCAAAGTCCTGTTCATCACCTTGACCTACCCCGGACTCCACCAAGGCATTAGTCGGAGTTCCTAGAATGTGGATCTAAACCTTCCCCTTGAGGGCCTCGCGGTTCATTTCATGTGGGGGTACTGCTCCTCTCGCATCCTTAAGGGCCTTGATGATGTCAGGGCTCTTGCCAAGCATGGATGGTATCTATAGTACTGTATTTTTCTGGGCATTGGTAATCTCATTCTTTAAATCACCTTCAATCTTCTCTAGCTTATCCTGTGTACCCTTCAAGCCAACTTCCATGGAAGACATTCTGTTTTCCATATCCATTTTGCGGGTTTGAGAGCGAGTTCCATACGGGTGCATAATTTTGTCAATTGCGTTTGAACTTCCCATAGTTAATTATTTATTTTAATGCATGGTGTTAGGTGAAATTAAATGTAAATGCCAATGATGCAAAAGACCAGTGGTATTCTGAAATATAGTGCACTTCATAGATCATAAAGTTTCGAGTACACATTATTTTAAATCAAAAGAAATATAAAAATAAACTCATATTTTGCTACTTTGAGCCGTTTTGATGTTGGTGGCTCAGCTTCTCCTCTCGGTACTGTTTCCTTCTAAACCCTACCAAAGAAAAGATTGATCTGCCGATATTGTTCAATTGCCTCATCCAGGAAATCTCAAAATCCTAGCGCGATTCCTTATTTCTTGAGCTTTGGAAACTGTTTTCCGAATCTGACACTTCAAATGATCAATATAGAAATGTCGGCCTAAGCATGCAACATCCAAAGCTCGCTTAGTATCAGCACATTGGATATTCTCAAAATCCCAATAATCAATGAGAGTATGGATATAATCTTTATGAACCTGCAGCTGTTTCTTCAAGTCTTCGATACCCAAACGGAGTAACTCGACTTCGATTCCCTTGGCCTCCTTTTTCCTTCAGCATCTCTTGGAGCTCTTAATTCTGATCATGGTATTTTCTGAGGCTACGTCGAGCATCTGAATATTACTCCTCCAAATGTTGCTTTTCTTCATTAAGTCAATCTATTTTTTCTTTCTGCTTTCGGGCTTCACGCTGCCATTCTTTTGATTCTTTCTTTATTCCCTCATACTGTGCCTTTTCTTCTTTTGAGGTCTTGGAACTGCCTGCTCGTGCCCCTCGAGCTTTCAAGTGATTGTTTTCTTGCGTTAATTCTTGAACATCTTTTAGGTAGAATTCTTGATTTGACAATAGAGTTTTCACCTTCTTCTGGTAGCCTTCTCTTTGGACTTGCTCTGCAAGGAGTTTGCCTTCAAGTTCAGTCACCTTGTCCCATAGCCTTTCCTTTTCCTTCTCGAGGTCTTTTTTGTAAATCTCTAGCTCAGTTAGCAGGATACCGAGCCGAGGATTATCTGATGCACTCGTCGAAACTGGTGCACCTATGTTGTCCACCCTTCGCTTTCTCCAACTGGCATATTCAGGCACAACACCAGTAAATAGAGCTATTTCCATTCAGAATGTCTGCTTCCATTCTTTAGCCAACTTCGTGACTCGTCTTGTGGAATTAACTTCTGTGTTGGAGAATTCCTCCTCACATAACCCACGGGTAACAAGAATAAACTATCGAGAATTGTACTGGAGTTGTACGAGCAAAGGGGCACAACTGGTAGCTCCCCATAGGCCTATAAGAGGAACCCACTCTAACTTCTCGCACTTGTACAAGATAGGCACTGGGTACATCCACGGGGCTCTCCATGTTACGTCGGCCTCAATGACATTTTTAAAGAATGTCGTCCATTGTTCTTGCTTCCCATTTCGCGGCCACTGCTTTATGGTGACCTCTTTGATCGGGACTAGATCTCTGGATGTGGGATGTCTGCTTATCTTCTCGTTGTCCCAAAAGTGACTTCGCAGCCACAGGTAGAGAAGTTGTGAGCACCCGGTGAAGCGTCCCCTTCCTTGGGTTCGGAAAAAATTCAGGGACCTAAAGGTTTCTACTAAAATATCCGGGACCGGATTTACATTTTTCTAGGCTAGCAAGTCCACCATGGTTATCTCAATGTGCCCCATAACTTTAGGAAATGTTACTAACCCATAAATAGCCAAGGCGAGAAAGTCGAGGACTCTTCCGTGCTTTACATCCTTCATGATTTGGGCGTAGATGAACTCTCATGTGAAGCAAGGGCTTTTATTCTTTTCGGCTACTTGGGCATCTATTTATTCAACATTTAGACTAGCAAGCTTGGCAAATTTCTTCCGATACCCCGAGTTTTTCACCTTCCAGTATATTTATTAGGCTTCTCTAGATCCAGGCGCAATAAGACCATGTATTCTTCAATGGTAGGAATCATGTCCTCTTGATTGAAGACGAAACAACGATAAGTTGGATCCCAAAATTTGATGGCTGCAAGCAACATCGGCTCATCTATTTCTACCCCGAGAAAAAGGGCTATATCCCCATATCTTTTGGTGAACATGGCTCGATCTTTAGGCTTCCAGGCTTTCCCATACAGTGACCAATCCTGACAAATGATTATAAGGCAATCCTATGTGTACTTGTTTCGGCAGGCCTACAGTGGTTTCGTTCTACAGGCTATCTCCATGTTGGCGTTGAAGCTCTATGGACTCACTTCGAACCTCTGTGTTCGAGCGGAGGACTCCAGAACTAGATAATGTGACCCAAATACTCATGATCTCTAACTGAACAGTATCTCAGAATACCAACGGATGCAATATGATGTATGCTCTAAGAAATTCAAAAAAATGTTAGTATGTACATATAATGAGATAAAACAACAAGGGTGAGATACAGAAAGTAAAGCAATAAAATGGAAAGTCAAACCTATGGCTTTGCGAGGCTTATTGGGGCGGGCTTTCTAAAACATTCATTCATGCGGGTTTGGATCTAGAAAAGGTTCTCAAACCATCCATATCCCCTACTCCAAGGTGGATAAGATGTCTGATTCTAGCCCATCACAGGCTTGCGAATCGAACACGGCTAGAGGGGATGCATTTTTGTTATGTCCATGTAGAGGATTACTCATGAAAGCATAAGTACTCTAGACCCCGGAAGAATTTCACTAGCCCATGCGAAGGGTTACTCACGAAGGCATAGCTATTTTCTTCCACTTAAGTTTAATAAAGCTCGGGTAGAAGGCTTATGTTATGATGCAAACAGCTTAAAGCACCAAGAAAAATGCACACACAAAAATGCAACTGATTAGTAAAGAAAATAATTCATGACCAAGTAAAAGTTGTGCCCTCTTAAATAGTCCCCAGCAGAGTCGCCAAGCTGTAACAACGGAGTCGTCAAGCTGTAACAACGGAGTCGCCACCGATCCCTTTTATTGTATTAGGCGGACCGAAAACCTAAAAACCAACTAGATAGAGGGTTTGAGGGCACGGTTACGCGTGGGGAAGGATTAGCACCCTCATCACGCCCGGAGACCGGCGCTTACTTGATCACTAATATTTTCCTTGTAACCCAAATGCGTGCATGCAAAGATTAATACAAAAATCCACAAAGTTCTAGAATTGGCTTGAACTCGCTCACGGCTGAGTCAATTTTAACACAAAGAGATTAAGGTATTAATCCTTAAAATTTGATAATGTACTTTCGCATAAGAGTCTCAACTGTTCCCACAATGGCTAAGGGAAGACCGAATTAACCCTAATCAAAAGTACATCTCATTTTCATGGTGCAAGAATAAATTTTTTATAAATGATATTTGATTTGCCTTTGTTTGCTTCTAACCCTATAATGCTAATTATTAGGTGATAGAGCACTATTCCTAAAAGGCTCTACTTGACAAATTTTAATTAAAATTAGGTTTAGTTATCTAATAGAAATTACCACATTAAATTAGAAAATGTATTTTTTAAAAGAAAACCCTAATTTTTGGGGATTTAATACTATACTTTATTGAAATTTACAAATAAATTAAAGTTACCTTACATCTCTGTATATACATTTTAATAACTAAACCTAAAGCATATATTTTAAAGAATATACAAATTTTAAATTACAAATAAATCAAATTATCAAAGTACGCGTATAGTCTCTTTAACCTATATTTTTATGGGTGTTTGACAAACAAATTAAATAATATTTAAAGAAAATAAATTATAAATTGAAATTAACTTAAATTAAATAAAATTTGAAATTAAAGAGATAAATTAAAATGAAAGAGGGACTAAAGTGAGAAAAGATGATGAAGGCCGAAGTGGAAAGGGGAAAGGCCTGGTCAAGCCTCGGATCGGATCTTGGTCTTGCACGGTGAAATATATAGACAATTTTTAGAAACAAATTTCATTTGTTCTTCTCATGGTGAAATGGATCAAACCCTCCCCTTTAAATCCTATAAAACATTCAAAGGTGTTCTTCACAGGATGAAGAGCACCACGTCTCGTTTCTAGATGTCGGCCGTCATGGTGTTCGGCCTCCAGTGGCAATTCCACAACAGCATCTTTCTTGGTTTCAACTCTTGACTCTTAGGTGACAAAGGCGGGCCTTCTAGCGGCGGCCTCATCCTCAATCAAACGGTAAAAATCGCACCATTCCTTATTTTTGAACCAAAACACAAAAATATATAAAAAAAAAGAAAAAGTTTAGGTATAGAAATACCTTAGGATTTTGACCAGAAATTTCTTGTATATTGCTTATCAAAATTCTGTGTGATTACAATGGTTTGAAAATCGTGCTTTTATATCAGATTACATTCATGTATATACAAGGAAATCTAAATTAAACTCTTCCGATTTGGTTGTGATTCTTTCCCAGATATGTTTGGAAAACTGAATCTAAAATATTTCATTATTTTTTGCTTGATCTTTGCCTGGTTTGATTCTTAATTCTTTCTTTTGATTGAATTTGATATGAGTGAAGAACTTCCCATAATTGTTTGATTTGAACTTGATATTTCCTTTTCTTTTATTTTGATTCAAACCCCCTAATATCTTGCCATTTTCGTTCAAATTGAACTTTGATTCTCTCTTTTTCTTGCATGATGATGAACCTTGACAATAAACGGTGGTAAGGATGTGGCGGTGGGATGGCTGCACGCGGTCACACGTGTTTGAACCGAACGGCCTTCCACGTTAATCGAAGAATCAAGTGCATGGTCCTCACGCGTGAGTCACGATCCGAGTGAAGTTGATCTGAACCGTTGATCATCTTCTCGATCCGAGAATGTCTTCCAACAAAAATGTGGAAACGATGGCATAAGAAGGAAAGGGCTAGGGTTTTATATTATGTATGGCCGAATTGGGCTTGTAGGTGGGCTCCCTTTTGTAATGAATTGGACCGAATGGATCTTATATATATTTTTGGGTTTTCAAATATTTTTTGTTTTATTTTTGAGCTCTAATATATATATACAAGAACTAAATAAATATGGGCCGGATAAAATAGGTGACTACAGTGATTAAGCTTGATATATCCATGGAATTCAATGGTTGTTTGGGGATTACAGCTTACCCCGTTTAATGGTAATAATTCGATGACAATAAATCGAAGAGAAGACAAGCTTGAAATCAAGCTCCAATGGAGGTACTTGCTTAGGTAGGAGACGATAGCTTGGTGAGGTGCTTGCTTAGAGAGGTTTCGGGTAAGCTTCTAAACTTGGCTATTCACATGTTTTATGGGATTAGCTTTCCTTCATCTGAAGGAAAGTCAACAGAATTCCCCACGTGAATTAGTTTATAATTGAGGAGGGGCTAATTGCAAGATTAGTCCTGCAACTCTCGGTAGACTATACTTTTATCTCCAAACTTTTAATTCTTACAATTGAGCCATTAAAAAGTTTCATATACTTCCAAAAAGGTCCTTAAACAATAATTCAGCTTAATTAGAGACCACTACCGATACAATTGACCTTATGGTCAATATCAATACAATATTTAAACATTTACGATACAGGCTTTTCGATCGTCGGAACCCAATTCCGACTAGGCCGAATTTCAGGGTGTTTCAACTATCCCCCTTAAGAAAAATTCTTCCTCGAATTTTTACCTGGATTGAATAGATGAGGATATTGCTTTCGCATGGTCTCCTCTAGCTCTCATGTTGCTTCCTTAGCGGTATGGCTCTTCCAGAGCACTTTAACCAATGGAATAGTCCTGTTGCGAAGTCTCTTGACTTCCCTTGCAAGAATTTGAACTGGTTCTTCTTTATAAGAAAAGTTGGATTGAATTTCTACAGATTCAGGTTCAATGACATGCGAAGGATCAGATCGGTACTTCTGGAGCATCGATACATGGAATACATCATGGATTTTACTCATTTCTGAGGGTAACAATAAGCGATAAGCCACATGGCCAACTTTTTTAGTAACCTCGAAAGGGCCAACAAATCGGGGACTCAATTTCCCTCCCTTACCAAACCTCAGAACTTTCTTCCATGGTGAAACCTTGAGGAAAGCTCTTTCACCAACTTCATATTGAATATCCATACGCTTAAGATCAGAGTAGGCCTTCTGTCGGTCAAAGGTTGCCTTTAAACGATCGTGAATGATGGTAACCTTCTCTTCAGTTTCCCGAAGTAAATCAGGGCCCAACATTTTGCCTTCATTGAGCTCCGTCCAGCATAAGGGAGTTCGACAACGTCTCCCATACAATGCTTCATACGGTGCCATCTTAATAGAAGCTTGATAGCTACTGTTGTAGGCAAATTCAATGAAGGGTAATGATTTCTCCCATGATCCGCCAAAATCAATAATGCATGCACATAGCATGTCTTCCAAGATCTGTATTACCCTTTCTGATTGGCCATCAGACTGAGGGTGAAAAGCGGTACTAAGATTAACTCTGGTGCCCAGAGTTCCTTGCAATGACTTCCTGAACCGAGATGCAAATCATGGATCTCTATCGAAAATGATAGACTGAGGTACTCCGTGGAGTCGAACAACTTCCTTGATGTACAAGTCATCCAGCTTGGGAAGACCATAGTCCATTCGAACAGGTAAGAAATGTGCTGACTTGGTTAAATGATCCATAATGACCCAAATGGCATCGTGTTTAGTAGGAGTCAAAGGCAGACCACTGACAAAGTCCATAGTGATCTTCTCCCACTTCCATTGCGGTAGATCAAAAGGTTGCAATAATCCGGTAGGAACATGATGTTCAGCTTTAACACGTTAGCACGTAAGGCACTTGGACACGAACTCAACTATGGCTTGCTTCACGCCCGGCCACCAATAAAGCTCTCGTAGGTCCTTGTACATTTTCACTAACCCTAAGTGAATAGAGAAAGAGCTTGAATGAGCTTCCTTGAGGATATCGGTACGAAGAGATTCTTCATCAGGTACACAGACCCAATCACGAAAACATAAGAGCCCTTCAGAATTTATTCTGAAATCATGGTTATCTTGTAACTTAGAAATGATAGCCTGAAGCTTAGAATCTTGTTGTTGCAATGCTTGAATTCTCGATGCAATTGATAGACTGAACTTGAAGTTCAGCTACGAAGCATCAATACTTCCTAAGATGAAAGTGACCGTTGATAGCTTGAGGAGCTACAACACAAGGGTTTGCAATGAGTCGATGTACAAATCATCTCCTTAAACTTGAGAATCAATAACAATACTTACCAGGCAAAGGTTTACGGATGAGTGCATCAGTCACAACATTGGCCTTGCCCGGATGGTAGTCAATGACAAGATCATTATCCTTGAGGAGTTTCATCCATATCTGTTGTCGAAGATTCAACTCCTTTTGGGTCAAGAGGTATTTGAGACTTTTATGATCGGTAAAGAGGTAAGATTTCTCCCGTAGAGATAATGTCTCCAAATTTTCAACACAAAGACAACTGCAGCCAACTCTAGATCGTAAGTGGGATAGTTCATTTCATGCGGCTAAAGCTGCCTCGATGCATATGCAATGACCTTTCCTTCTTGCATCAATACACATCCTAACCTGAGATGCGATGCATCACTGTAAACTGTGTAGTCCTTTCCTGACTCGGGTTGGGTTAGGATTGGTGCGTGAGTCAAAACTTATTTCAATTGATCAAAGCTCCTTTGTTGATCTGTAGTCCAAACGAACGGATCTTCCTTTCTCAATAACTTAGTCAGAGGGGCTGCTATCATAGAAAATCCCTTGACAAATCTTCTATAGTAGCCAGCAAGACCAAGGAAACTTCTTACTTCGCCAATGTTCTTCGGTGGATGCCAATCAAGAATGGCTTGAATCTTCTTTGGGTCTACTTGGATGCCCGAAGTCGATACAGCGTGCCCAAGGAAGACAACTTTAGTAAGTCAAAACTCATATTTTGAAAACTTAGCAAATAACTGCTTCTTCCAGAGAGTTTGAAGCACAATGTGAAGATGATCACGATGTTCTACTGTATTCTTGGAATATATTAGAATGTCATCAATGAATACTACCACGAATTTGTTGAGGTAGGGTCTAAAAACCCTACTCATTAGGTACATGAAAGCTATCAGTGCATTGGTTAGCCCAAATGGCATCACCAAGAATTCATAGTGACCATATCTTGTACGAAAGCCAGTTTTAGGCACATCACATTCTTTAACTCTCATTTGGTAATAACCAGACCTTAAATCGATCTTGGAAAACACAGTGGCATCCTTGAGCTAATCGAATAAGTCATCAATCCTTAGCAATAAATATTTGTTCTTGATGGTCACCTTGTTCAACTACCGATAATCAATGTATAACCTCATCGAACCATCTTTCTTCTTCACGAAGAGAACCGGAGCTCCCCAGGGAGAAGAACTCAGCCGAATGAAGCTTTTATCAAGCAAATCTTGAATCTGGGCTTTCAACTCTTTCAGCTCAATAGCTACCATGCGATAGGGTACAATGGACACTAGAGTAGTTCCAGGTTGCACGTCGATGCCAAATTCAACCTCACGGGTTGGGGGTAAACCCGAGAGTTCATTAGGAAAGACATCGGGAAATTCACACACAGCATCAACATCCGATAACTGTGGCCCATCTTTAGCTTCAATTGTCAAAACACACAAGGAAGGATTTCTTGAACTCGACAACACAATGCTCTCCTTGCCAAGGCATCGGAGATACAATCTTCTTTTATTACAATCCACCCATGCTTGATGCTCACTAAGCCAATTTAGGCCCAGTATCACATCAAACCCATGGATCGGTAGAGCCAATAGGTTGGCTACAAAAGGAATCCCTTGAATCACCAAAGGGCAATTCTTACATACAAGGTTTATGGTGACACAATCACCCAGTGGATAAGTTACAAAGATTCTTGATGCTATAGGTTCACTAGTCATTCCATGCTTCTTAACCCGTTCAATGCTTATAAAAGAATGAGTGGATCCAGGATCAATCAATGCATATAAAGAAAGGGAATACAGTTCAATGATACCTACAATGACATCAGGCTCATTTTCCTCCTCCCTGCTCCTCACATGATACATCTAAGAAAAGAGCCTTGGATTCTTGCTTACTCGATACCTTGCCAGAGCTACTGGTCTCTCTGTAGCTCCTAACGAACCTTGTCTTGACCTCTTACCCCAGAAGGACTGAGTAGGGGTTGCAGTACTTTTCGGTGTAGCCATAGACTTGGTTACACCCAAGGGATAATCACGGATGAAATGACCATGTTCACCACAATAGAAGCATGCTCCAGTCTGCTTACGACACTGACCTGTTGGATGTCATTTCTGGCAGTAAATGCAAACTGGATTCTGTGTATTTCAGTTGGAGCCTCTAGTGCTTCAACTGAGGTCGCCTTGGCAAAAGACTATGTCATCGTTTGAGGTTTCTCGATATTCCCAGAATAGGAAGGTTGGGAATATACATTTTACTTGAGGCCTTGGTTTTTACTCTTTTTATTCCACCTAGGAGGTCGAGAATTATCCCTAGACCTCTTTTCAAACCTGCTAGTTCCACCTAATTTCAAAGTCTTCAGAGCAGCTTCAGTGGCCTTGACTCGGTTCACAAGATCTTGGAAGTTGGTAATGCCCAAAGTAGTGAACATAGGGCGTAGCTCATCGTTAAGCCTAGAAATAAATATCCTGCATTTATCTTCCTCTTTCTTGATGTATTCAGCACCATATCGACAATGCTTGCAAAAGTCATGGACGTATTTCTCGACGGGCCGGCCATCTTGTTTCAGAT
Source organism: Hibiscus mutabilis (assembly GCA_019671005.1). Lineage (NCBI taxonomy): Eukaryota > Viridiplantae > Streptophyta > Magnoliopsida > Malvales > Malvaceae > Hibiscus > Hibiscus mutabilis. Next base: position 15,829,478 of record CM033714.1, on the reverse strand, counting down.
TGAGGAATATGATGCGTCTTTCTGCGAGGTAATACTCGCTAACGTACTTCTTTCGGAATTCTTAGAGGAAGAACTCCCAAGTGACTGTTTCTTCAGGAACAGCAAGGATAGTGGTCTCCCACCACTGCAATGCTTCATCAGCTAGCAATGTAAGGGCGCACTACAGCTTATGCTCACTGAGCACTACAGTTGCCTATTCAGGATCCTTAGCGTGTTGTCCAGCCAATATTCTGCAGTCTCCGAATTGTCATCATCCTATCTAGTAAAGGTGTAGGCTCGTAGTGACACCAGTTTATCAATAGGGGCTCGAGTATACTGGACAACAAGTGGAGCTGGTTGCATGAGTGGTTCAGCTCTCATCGAGGTCACAAATTGCTTGAACATGTTAGCCATGTTCCGATAACATTCTTCTTGTACATCATGCAATACTGGTCCAACATTCAGAGGTGGGGGATTAGGTGGATTCAGTGGGTCTCCCTCCTCACTTTCTCGCTATGGGTCGAGAAGCCGGTAACATGCTCATGCATGTGAGCTTCGTTCGTTTCAGGTATATCTATACCATAAAGGGATCGAATCAGTCGACAAGTCACAATATACACAATGTACAACTCCTAGGTGGAAAAGTAACACAATAAAAATACAATAGACATTGGTTTAGTCCTATAATCGGCTAAACTCTAGCTCTGATACCACAAATGTAACACCCCTTCTCGACCTGGTCGAGAACCGGGTCGGAGTATGCTACCAATAAACTAAACGGTGGCCGATACGATAATTCTGTACAATAAGCAATTATCTTAGTTCTAACATTCAAGAATAAGCAATACAAAATTCCAATTAATCTATTACGAGTCTATGACTATCCAATTAGGACCAAATTATAAGATTTACAAGATTTAGGGACTTAATCAAAATTTTAGTATTTTAGTGGTCATTTTTCTGAAATTAACCTTACCATAATGAAATTCGTCATACAAACAGTAAGCATACAAATTTTCAAATTATTTAAAGTTCATTTGCCCATTCAATTAAACCATGCAATAATTAGTGACCATTTTGTAAACAATACATAACTGTGTTCCCCAACTTTTAACAGAATTAATTGTCACTGTACTGATACCCTTATGGCCGTATCGGTACGCTAAACCTAATTCCCAAATTCCAAACTCAAAGGTAATAGGGTTGTATCGATATGGTTGAGGGTCGTACCGATACTGGTTGACCATGTTGACTTAGTATCGATACGCTCTGACCCTGTATCAATACCATTTCTACACCCAATTTCTAGTAGCCAAAATCCATACCGATACGCCTAGGCCGTATCGATACGCCCCTTGTTGACCATCATTGACCTAACCAAATATGCAAGGCCGTATCGATACGCCATCAACCGTACCGATATGTCGTGCCATGTAATGACAAATTTTTACTGGTTTTTATTCGATTTAACCTATCAACCAAGGTCCAAATGTAATGAAATTTTACCAGTAAGTTTTAAACATTATAAACTACTAGCATGCCAAATTTCGTGCTGATCCGAATCCATTTACTATGTTTTCACCTTTTAGAGCCAAATATGCACTTTTAGCCCTTTTTAAGCCATATGAAAAGTTCATTTTAAGCCTTGTGCACTAACATCCCACAAGCACAAAATATACATATCAAAAGAGCCTTATATGACTGTTCTAGGTACTTTGCCACCCTACTAGGAGTTCATAGGTTCGAGACTTCATAGGTTCGATATACATATCAAAAGATTGCTAGTGACTTGTCCACCGCTTCAACTTCTCCGATCTCCAACGGTAACTCCCTTAACCTGAAACGAATGAGATACAATGCATTAGGCATACTTTGCCAAGTGAAGTAGTCACAATTAAAACACAATATCAAGGAAATGCAATCCAACTCATAACAATGCAATAAATCAATAGAAACAATACAATGAACATATTCAATAACAATGAATCCTTAATTCATCAATAACCCTTGGATCGATTCCGGATAATGGATACGCGAATTCCTAAGCCTCGCCAAATCAATGAATAGTCTAGTCCCTCCGCCTTTCCAATATGACCAATAACACAACACATCCTTCTGCCTCGCCAAATCAATATAGGTCGTAACCCTAGGACCGTAGTCCCCTCGTACATTGAGCTCATGAATTCTATGGCATGCTAATTGTATCCAATGTCCTTCGAATCCAAGGTCTGGTGACAATATCAATAATTCATGTTCAATATCAATAGCCATGCTCAATGTTCTTACCGAATAACAATATTCTGGTGTCCATGTTCAATGACAATGTCAATAACAATGGCAATGTCCAATGATCCCAATGACATCAACAATGATCAATACTTCATTTACAATGTTTCAATAACAATAATGATGTTGACTTTAATAATCAAATACAATGGCTATATCAATTTCCCATACTTTCATGATTCAATGACAATGGCAATGATAATGACAATAACAATACTCAATGACAACAACGATACATATGTCTGGTGTTCAATAACAATGACGATGGCATTGACAATGCTCAATACTCAATGCGATAACTTACCAATGCTTACCATAATGTCCGATAAGTAGTTCGATGCAATAATCCTTAACAACGGAGTTAGCAATGACAATTCTATTAACGATGAAGTTGGGAAAGGCACCTGGTCTAATCCCGAGACTCTGGCTACACTCACTTTGATATTTCGAAGCTTTCAAGGCTCTCGGATGGAAATCCATTTGTTCCTAGCTTTTGTTGGTGACGGTGGATGATCTCTACCAACTTCTTGAGCAAGGTAAAAACAATAGGATTGTGTTAGAATCATTAACACGATACTGTAAGCAATACAACGATATCAAAATCACTATCGAGGCTTAAAATAGCTATTAGCTATCAAACTCCATGGATGGCCAAACCCTAGCTTGTGATTAAGCTTGATATATCTATGGAATTCAATGGTTGTTTGGGGATTATAGCTTACCCGTTTGATGGCAATAATTCAATAACAGTAAATCAAAGAGAAGACAAGCTTGAAATCAAGCTCCAATGGAGGTGCTTGCTTAGGTAGGGGACGATAGCTTGGTGAGGTGCTTGCTTAGAGAGGTTTCGGGTAAGCTTCTAAACTTGGCTATTCACATGTTTTATGGGATTAGCTTTCCATCATATGAAGGAAAGTCACCAGAATTCCCCACGTGAATTAGTTTATAATTGAGGAGGGGTTAATCGCAAGATTAGTCCCTCGACTCTTGGTAAACTATACTTTTATCTCCAAACTTTTAATTCTTACAATTGTGTCATTAAAAGGTTTCCTATACTTCCAATAAGGTCCTTAAACAATAATTCGGGTCAATTAGAGTCCACTACCGATACAATTAACCTTATGGTCAATATCAATACAATATTTGAATATTTCCGATATAGGGTTTCTGATCGCCAGAACCCAATTTCGATTAGGCTAGATTTTGGGGTGTTACAATCACTCTATTCAAAGACCTTAAACAACAATGTCTGGTAGGAAAATTCACTCTAAATCATCAACTTTGAACACAATTTTTACCCTTCTATCTCGGTATTAGATTCAAGAATCATTCATACAATCAATAATATGGGTTCTACAAAGAAGATGTGTTTTGAAAGAGAAATGGGTGGAATGAATGAAGAAAATGAAATGTGTTCCACTTGAGAAATAAAAGAAATGCATCTTTAAAACAAGCAAAATAACATAGAAGCTCTTACAAAAGATCCCTAATGCTCGCGGGCAAAAGCAAAAAGGTTGGTTCTTGGTATGTGATAAGTGTTCAAAAGTACTATTTTTCTTACCCTTTTTACTCATATTATTGTTAGACTTAGGCTCATATTAGTTGCATAGTTAGCCATTCATGCATTAATCCATGTTTCCTTCAATCGTTGAGCTTGATTTCATAACTTGGTGATTTTTGTGGAAATAGATGCTGCTTTGGTGTGTTTTTGTGTATGTATGTGCAGGATCACTTGCCAAAGCAATGCCGAGCTAGTTGCCAGGGCAGTGCATGAAGGAGACGCCGAGCCAGTTGCCATGGCATTTGTCGACAAAGACCAAAAGCAATATGGATGTCGAAATTCATGATTTTACAAGCCCAAGATGACATGGAGCAAGGTCCAAGCCCAAAGGAATTTGATTGCCATGCAGAGATTAAAGAAGAATTAAATTCCAAGAGGATAGGAGAAGTTCTAATAGGAATAAAATTATAATAAAGAATTATATTCTTTAAAGATAATTTAATTCCAACTCAAACTCCTCCTCAAAGAAGGACTTTGGCCTAGCCCTATAAATATCAAGAGGGAATTTCGACAACTCCAGGAGGGAGAGCAAGAGGGAAATTTCGGCAAGTCCAAGTAGGGCAAGAGGAGAGAATTTTCGACAAGCATCAAGGGCAAGGAGGATTTCGACAAGCCTCTTCCTTCATCTTTGTTCGATTGGGTTCATGCTAGGGATTAATTATCTTGTGTTTCTTTGGAACCTAGCCATGAACTAAATTTACTTGGCTATGGTTATTGTGTTTTGTGGTTGTGAGAAACTATGGTTTTTGTTTAGGTAATAAGAGTTTGCACTTTTCTATTTCAAGGTTTATTCATTCTTGATTCTTATTATTGTTTATGCGTGAATTGGGAGAGGATCTCGTGATTTCATCCATTTATCTAATATCGGGAGAGTTAGATTCAAGAAACGAATGAATATGATCTTTATGCAATCCAATGATGGTGAAGATTAATCCGGCTTAGGAATAAGTTAAGGATTTCAACGGCTAAGAGGAGCGCAAGATTGGTTGTTGTTCACCCTTGATTCACGCAGGGATGTATTATCAAGGCATGCACAAGTAGCTAGAGTTTCGACTTAGGGATAAGAAGAAACCATTGAAGAACGCTCCGCCGAACCTTGAAGTTGCTGCCCAGTCGCCCAAGTAGTTGCCCAACTAGTCGCCCAAGCAACCATCAATTAGTTGCCAAGGCAACCCCGTTGTGCAAGTCGCCACGGCAACTGAGTTGCCCGTGCACTCTTTTACCAAGACAATCCAATCGGCTATCACACCTCAACTCACGATAACCTAGCCTATCTCTCTCAATTGAATTCATCTTTTCTTTTACTTAATTGCTTTCTAGATTAGTTATTAGTTAAAACTTCTATAATCCTTCACTTGTGTTTTTACTTTTTACAGTGCAAGAGACTAGATTCTTGAAGTGGCACCAATCCCTGTGGAGACGATATCTTTTATACTATAACTTGCGACGTGTATACTTGCACAATTGCGTAGCACTTATTACGCGCAACAAGTTTTTGGCGCCGTTGCCGGGGATTGGCAATAGCGACTTTGTTTTTATTTTCTTGCACATTCTTTTTATTTTTCTTGTTTAAAATTCAAAGGGCTAACAAACTTTGGTTTTGCATTGGTATATGACCAGTATGAGACCGACTTCACCGTAATATCCCTTTGATCCGAAATCGAACGAACCTTACAAAGACTTAGACGAAGGATAAGAGAAGCAATGGCAAATCAAGACGGCAATATTAATCAAGATGTTCGAGCGGGAGGAGAGTGATTCTTGCACGAAATGTAACGATTCGAGACTATCTTGAAGAAGATCTTGATGGACTTAACCCGTGAGTTGTCGCACCGAAATTGAAGCCGACCACTTTGAGTTGAAACCGGTATGTTTAATATGATCAACACAATAGGTCAATTTGGCGGCTCAAAGAATCAAGATGCACGACAACATCTGAAATCTTTCCTCGAGATTTGCAACTCGCTCAAGATACACGGAGTCACCCCGATGTCTTACGATTAAGATTATTCCCTATTCACCGAGGGATAGGGCGAAAGCATGGCTAAATTGCATTCTGCGGATCCATAGCATCTTGGACTGATCTTTGTCGTGATTTCCTTGCTAGATTTAATCCTACAAATTTAATCGATAAGCTTCAGAACGACATTACTTCTTTCCGGCAGTGGATGATGAATCCATGTACGAGGCTTGGGAGCGATATAGAGAACTTCTACACAAATGCCCTACACGGATTCCCGGTGTGGACTCAAGTAACAATGTTTTACAACGCCGTGAATACACCAACAAGGATGATGCTAGATGCCTCGCAAACGGCATACTCTTAGATAAGTCACCGGAGGAAGCAATGCAAATTTTAAACAGGCTGGCCAAGAATGACTATCAATTCCCATCTACTAGAAGAGGAGGAGTTAGACGCTGCCCACAATACATGAACTAGGATCATCGATTCAATTTCGCACAATTGGCCGCTTTAACCAAGATGGTCCGAACATGCAAAAACCAAACAACACACATGAAGTCAAGGTAATGGATTCTTTTTGTGAATTATGTGGTGATAACCATAATTCTTCCGAATGTATGCAGAATCCGAATCTAGCTTCTATGTGGGGAATTACAATCGGGCAACAACATGATGTCAAATACATACAATCCAAATTGGAAGAAGCACCCGAATTTTTCATGGAGTAATCCCAACAATGCTCTAAAACCGTAACAATCAGAATGCACAAGCATCGATTCCAAAGAGAATATGCCACGGCAACATATGCCGCAAAGAACAACCGACGACATCTAGTTCTTTGGAAAATTCTCTAAATGCTTTTATGATGAAAACTGAATCTTATATGGCTGAGAATAGTAATTTCATAAAAAGAACTGATGCTTTTATTAACAGATCGAGATGAGATTGCAAAACCAAGAGGCGGCAATCAAATCATTGGAAAATCAAGTCGGACAATTTGCTCAAAATCAACACTAGACCACAAGGAGGTTTACCTAGCGATACTCAAGTCGCAAAAGGAACTGCCATGAGCAATGTAAGGCAATCACCACCAGTAGTGGCCAACAACTTAGAGAGGTTCAAACCCGCTCACAAACAAAACTCCACAAAAAGATCAAGACGAACCTAGCGGCAAAGTCTCGGATGCTGAACCAGAATTGCCGCGGCAACCGGTGACGCCTGCGGAACCAACTTGCGATAAGCACGCCGCGGCAACCCCAGTTGGTAACGCATCGACAACTCCGATGATGTCCCAAAAATGCCGCCAATCAGGTTTCAAACCAATGAAAGGATAGAAGATATCCGACTTCCACCACCATTCCCACAAAGGTTGAAGCGACTAAAGCAAGAATACCAATTCAAGAAGTTTCTTGATATCCTAAAGCAAGTCCACATCAACTTGCCATTGGTGGAAGCAATTGAACAAATGCCAAACTATGCCAAGTTTCTTAAAGACATTGTGTCAAAGAGAACAAGGCTAGGAGAGTTTGAAACAGTTGCCGCGACAGAGGGATGCATGGCAATGTTGCACAATCGCATGCCGCCCAAGTTGAAGGATCCCGGAAGTTTCACAATACCCTGTTCTATTGGAAATCACTATGTCGGGAAAGCACTATGCGACCTAGGGGCTAGCATAAACTTGATGCCTAAATCGGTTTTCCGAAACTAGAATCGGGAAGGCAAGACCTACAATGCTTATGCTGCAGCTAATGACAGATCCTATGTGCATCCGTAGGGAAAAATCGAGGACATACTGGTAAAAGTTGATAAATTCATTTTTCCCGTTGACTTTATTATTTTGGATTGTGAAGCGTATGAGCATGCACCTATCATTCTCGGGAGACCATTCCTAGCGGCAGGGAGAACCTTGATCGACGTTGAAAAGGGAGAACTCACAATGAGGGTGAATGACCAGCAGTAGGTAAAACTAAATGTGTTCCAAACACTAAGGCATGCCGATGATCCGTAAGAATGCCAACTACTTCATGCCACGGCAGAGTTTAACTGATGAGGAATTTAGTTGCCTCGGCAACTACATTGCCGATCAAGAGGAACCCGAGGAGTATGAAGAACCGGTCAATGAGGAACAACCAGAAGAGGCAAATTGGCTAGTCAATCGACCAGGTACATACTTTGAACCACCGGACTACTCGTAAAGGAAGGTAAGATCGAAAAACCCTCTATCGAAAATCCACCAATTCTTGAGTTGAAACAATTGCCGAGCAACTAAAATATGTATACTTAGGGACCGATAATACATTACCTGTAATTATTTCTTCTAAGTTACAGCCCGAGCAGAAAAGAAGCTGATCAACATGTTGAAACTACATAAAAGGCAATAGGGTGGACAATTGCCGACTTGAAGGGAATTAGCCCGGGTGGTGTGCATGCACAAGATCTTGTTGGAAGATGATCACAAACCTTCAATTGAGGCCCGTGAGGAGACTGAATCATGCCATGAAAGGGGTTGTAATGAAAGAAATCATCAAGTGGCTTGACGCCGGCATTATATACCCTATCTCCGATAGTACGTGGGTAAGTCCGTACAATGTGTGCCGAAAAAGGAGGTATAACAAAGTGGTGAGTAATGAAAATAATGAACTTATCCCAACCAGATCAGAACTCGGTTGGAGGGTTTGTATGGACTATCGAAAGCTAAACAAAGCCACTAGGAAAGATCACTTCCCATTACCCTTTCTTGATCAAATGCTTGACCGCCTTGCAGGTAAACCTTTTACTCTTTTCTTGATGGTTATTCAGGTTACAATCAGATTGCCATAGCACCGTAAGATCAAGAAAAGACAACCTTCACATGCCCCTACGGTACTTATGCCTTCCGAAGGATGCCGCTCGGATTGTGTAACGCCCGCAAACCTTCCAAAGATGCATGATGGCGCTCTTTTTCGCACATGGTCGAAGACTTCCTTGTATAAAAGATATCGCCTCCACAGGGATTGGTGCCACTTCAAGAATCTAGTCTCTTGCAATCGTAAAAAGTAAAAACACAAGTAAAGGATTATCAAGTTTAACTAATTACTAATCTAGAAAGCAATAAAATAAAATAAAAGATGAATTCAATTGAGAGAGATAGGCTAGGTTATCGTGAGTTGAGGTGTGATAGCCGATTGGATTGTCTTGGTAAAGAGTGCATGGGCAACTCAGTTGCCGTGGCGACTTGCACAACGGGTTGCCTTGGCAACTAATTGATGGTTGCTTGGGCGACTAGTTGGGCAACTACTTGGGCGATCGGGCAGCAACTTCAAGGTTCGGCGGAGCGTTCTTCAATGGTTTCTTCTTATCCCTAAGTCGAAACTCTAGCTACTTGTGCATGCCTTGATAATACATCCTCAAGCGTGAATCAAGGGTGAACAACAACCAATCTTGCGCCTCCTCTTAGCCGTTGAAATCCTTAACTTATTCCTAAGCCGGATTAATCTTCACCATCATTGATTGCATAAAGATCATATTCATTCGCTTCTTGAATCTAACTCTCCCGATATTAGATAAATGGATGAAATCACGAGATCCTCTCCCAATTCACTCGCAAACAATAATAAGAATCAAGAATGAATAAACCTTGAAATAGAAAAGTGCAAACTCTTATTACCTAAACAAAAACCAATAGTTTCTCACAACCACAAAACACAATAACCATAGCCAAGTAAATTTAGTTCATGGCTAGGTTCCAAAGAAACACAAGATAATTAATCCCTAGCATGAACCCAATCGAACAAAGATGAAGGAAGAGGCTTGTCGAAATCCTCCTTGCCCTTGATGCTTGTCGAAAATTCTCTCCTCTTGCCCTACTTGGACTTGCCAAAATTTCCTCTTGCTCTCTCTATTCATCTTGTCGAAATCTCCTTGGTATTTATAGGGCTAGGCCAAAGTCCTTCTTTGAGGAGGAGTTTGAGTTGGAATTAAATTATCTTTAAAGAATATAATTCTTTATTATAATTTTATTCCTATTAGAACTTCTCCTATCCTCTTGGAATTTAATTCTTCTTTAATCTCTGCATGGCAATCAAATTCCTTTGGGCTTGGGCCTTGCTCCATGTCATCTTGGGCTTGTAAAGTCATGAATTTCGACATCCATATTGCTTTTGGTCTTTGTCGACAAATGCCATGGCAACTAGCTCGGCGCCTCCTTCATGCACCGCCTGCAACTAGCTCGGCATTGCTTTGGCAAGTGATCCTGCACATACACACACAAAAAAACACACCAAAGCAGCATCTATTTCCACAAAAATCACCAAGTTATGTAATCAAGTTCAACGCTTGAAGGAAACATGGATTAATGCATGAATGACTAACTATGCAACTAATATGAGCCTAAGTCTAACAAAGAATATGAGTAAAAAGGGTAAGAAAAATAGTACTTTTGAACACTTATCACACCCCAAAACTCGAACTATTGCTTGTCCTCAAGCAATGCAAACTCATAATTACCGCCAAGACTTCAAATTTTCACAAACTTAGCTTTGAACTTGATTTCACCTCTCAACCGGCACAAAGTATGATTGGCTTTTTATTTTTCGTAAAACTGAGGAATTACTCTAATCAAACTATAATGCTTGTGAGTGTGTGCGGAGTTGTGTGCAAGTTGATTTTTCGATTCTATGCAAACAATAGGTTTTCAAATTACTTCATTGGGTTCTTTTTAACATGTTTTAACTAGAGCCAATTTCGGCACCTCTAGTGTTTTATTTTTAGTTTTCTTAAGTTAATTTAATCGACTAGAGCCGGTTTCGCACCTCTAGTTAACCGAAAAAATTTTAACGCCTCCTAGAGCCAGAGCCGCACACCTCTAGTGATCAATTTTTAGCACATGCTAGAGCCAATTTCGGCACCTCTAGCATTCATCCAATTTTTATTCTAATCCCCAATTAGTTAATTATCAACCTAAGTTTACTAGAACTCCTTAAATCAATCAAACCACAAATAAAGTGTTTCATCAAATTTAGCATCATAGTAAAATTCTAAGTTTTTCATGGTTATCCTAGAATAAAAATTCTATCAATTAAGTGCATTGGTAAAGTCATCATTGAATATTCATCAAATCTAAGCAATTTTGTTCCAATTAAAGGCATGGCAAGCAATTTATGTATCCTAAATGTAATGCTTAAGATTAATGTAACTAAACATGGTAATTACTAATAACAATCCCCCAAACTCGAGTGAGGCATTGTCCTCAATGCATGCATAAAAATAACGAAAAATAAAAATAAAATGCATACGAGGACTTACTTCGAGAGTTCACCATCGTGAGATGATTAGTTTCCTTCTAGTTGGCGCCTTGATTTTCTTGCTTGAATGCAATGGTTGTTTTCTTGTTGCCGGATGTCTTCAGCTTTGGTTGCCGTGGCATCTTCAGGGTTGGTTGCCGTGGCATCAGCTTGTGCATGCATGAAGTAAGTTGTCGCGCATCTTCTTCATTGGTTGCCGGGCAATGATCTTGGCAAGAAATTTCCTTAGCATAGTAGTTGTGAGTCTTGTTGTGAAAAAGAAAATAAAGAAAACCTGAAAACTAAAGATAATGAAGAAAAAATAAAATATCTCCTAAAATTAAAAATAAAAATAAAAAGAAAAAGAAAAAGGAAATAATCGAGAGAGAGCATGCTCATGCATCTCCTAAGTTGACCACTTCCTTGTTACGCCCACATGGGCACCATTGTAGTGCTTCAATCTTTGTCCATTAACTTTGAATTCATGGTTGTCGAGATGGACTTGATTATCACAAAGACCATGGGAGAATGGTTTGACGACTTCAAATGGTCCCGACCATCTTGATTTCAGCTTTTCCCGGAAAAGTTTTAGCCGAGAATTGAATAGAGAACTAGTTGCCCCGGCGTGAATTGCCGTGGGCAATAGTTTCTTGTCATGCCATCGCTTTGTTTTCTCCTTGTATATTCGTGCATTGTTATAGGCGAGTGCACGAAATTCTTCTATCTCATTGAGATCCATCAAGCGCTTTTGTCCGCACTTTCCCAATCCATATTCACGGTCTTGATTGCCCAAGACGCGCTTTGTGCTCGATTTCCACCGGATGACATGTTTTACCATAGACAAGCCGGAAGGGGGACATACCTAATGGTGTTTTGAATGCAAAGTGATATGCCCAAAGTGCGCCATCTAGTCTTAATGACCAATCCTTCCTTGAGGGATTTACAACTTTCTCGAGTATTCCCTTCAACTCCCGGTTGGAAATTTCGCTGCCCGCTGGTTTGTGGGTGATATGCCGTGGCGATCTTGTGTGATATGCCGGCGCTGCAACATCTTGGCAATTAGTCCGTGTCAAAATGCTTGCCCCGTCGCCGATAATTGCTCTCGCATCCCAAACCGTAAATATGTTTTTCTCAGAATCGCTGCACGGTCTTGGAATCGCTGCTTGGGAACCGCAAATGCTTACCCATTTAGACACATAGTCGACGGCGAGTAAGATGTAGAGGTTGCCGAATGAAGATGGGAAAGGTCCCATAAAATCGATCCCCATACATCGAACAGCCCCACCTCGATGATGTTCGAGTGGCATCTCATGTCGCCTAGAGATATTGCCCGCCTTCCGCAACGATCACATTGCTTGTAAAAGTCTTGGGCATCTTTGTACAATGTTGGCCAATACAACCCGGATTGCAAGACTTTGGCCATGCGTACGAGTTCCTCCAAAATGTCCTCCATAGGTGAAGAATGGCATTGTCGAGTACATTCTGTTGTTTTCTTCAGTGGACACATCGGGCGATAACCCGATCTCGCACATTGTTTAAACAAAAGAGGCTCGTCCCAAAAGTAATGCTTAGCATTATGGCGGAACCGCTTTTCCCTTGGTGAGTAATGCCATACGGAAAAAATACCACAAACAAGGAAGTTAACTAAATCAAGGTACTCAAGGTATTGCCGGGCATGTGCCGTCGTAGTGTCTCGCCCCCCAAAATTGCCGAGGCGTGCTCGCAAAGTCCGCCGCGGCGCCAAGAGTTGCCGAGGCGTGTGCTTCCATGGTTTCCGAGGCGCCATGGGCTGCCGAGGCGCCAAGGGTTTCCGAGGCGATTAGAATTTGTTCATCCGGAATGCATCACATATCTCTAGATCCGCCCCCCTCCCTATTGCGCTCCAAACGTGATAAGTGATCGCCACTTGATTTTCTCGCTTTTCCCGCCCCAATTTCAATATCAAATTCTTGTAAAAGTAATATCCAACGAATCAAACGAGGTTTAGCATCCTTTTAGCAAATAAGTATTTGATTGCCGAATGGTCCGTATGAACAATTACCTTTGTACCAATTAAATAGGATCGAACTTGTCAAATGCGAAAAACTACAAATAGTAACTCTTTCTCCGTTGTTGTGTAATTCACTTGAGCATCGTTAAGAGTTTTACTAGCGTAGTATATCACATGGAATGTCTTACTCGCGGCGCTGGCCTAGGACCGCTTCCTACCGCAAATCACTTGCATCACACATGAGCTCAAAAGGTAGCGCCCAACTGTGGAACAACAATGGGTGCCGAGGCAAGCTTTTTCTTTAGGGTTTCAAATGCTTGAGTGCAAGAATCATCAAAATCAAGACTTTATCCTGCTCAAAGCAGACATACAAAGGTTTAGTGATTTTAGAAAAGTTATGAATGAACCTCCCGTAAAAACCTCGCATGTCCGAGAAAACTTCAATTCTTTTAACCGAATTTGGTGGGGTAATCTCTCGATCACGCCCACCTTGGCTTTGTCTACTTCAATTCCTTTGATGAAATCTTATGGCCGAGCACTATTCCTTCATCTACCATAAAGTGGCATTTCTCCCAATTGAGGACTAAATCCGCTTTTTCGCATCTTGCCAACACCTTCTAAATTGCCGAGACAGCCGCCGGGTCATTACTAAAAACCAAAAAATCATCCATGAAGATCTCAAGGAAGTCTTCGACCATGTCCAAAAGAGCGCCATCATGCATCTTTGGAAGGTTGCCGGGCGCATATAATCCGAACGGCATCCTTCGAAGGCATAAGTACCGTAGGGGCATGTGAAGGTTGTCTTTTCTGATCTTCCGGTGCTATGGCAACTGATTGTAACCTCAATAACCATCAAGAAAACAAAGAAAAGGGTTTACCCGCAAGACGGCCAAGCATTTGATCAATAAAGGGTAATGGGAAGTGATCTTTCCTAGTGGCTTTGTTTAGCTTTCGATAGTCCATACAAAAACCTCCAACCGGTCACACCCTGGTTGGGATAAGTTCATTATTTTCATTACTTACCACCGTTATACCTCCCTTTTTCGCACACATTTGTACCGGACTTACCCACGCATTATCGGAGATAGGGTATATAATGCCAAGGCCAAGCCACTTGATGATTTCTTTCATTACAACCCCTTTCATGGCATGATTCAGTCTCCTCCGGGCCTCAATTGAAGGTTTGTGATCATCTTCCAACAAGATCTTGTGCATGCACACCGCCGGCTAATTCTCTTCAAGTCGGCAATTGTCCACCCTATTGCCTTTTATGTAGCTTCAACATGTTGATTAGCTTTTTTCCTCGCCAGTCTGTAACTTAGAAGAAATAATTACAGTAATGTATTATCGGTCCCTAAGTATACATATTTTAGTTGATCGCAATTGTTTCAACTCAAGAATTGGTGGATTTTCGATAGAGGGTTTTTCGATCTTACCTTCCTTACCCGAGTAGTCCAAAGGTTCAAAGTATGTACCGGGTCGATTGACTAGCCAATTTGCCTCTTCTGGTTGTTCCTCATCGACCGCTCTTCATACTCCTCATGTTCCTCTTGATCGGCAAATGTAGTTGCCGAGGCAACTAAATTCTTCATCGGTTAAACTCGCCGGGCATGAAGTAGTTGGCATTCTTCCGATCATCGCATGCCTTAGTGTTTGGAACACATTTAGTTTTACCTCGCTGGTCATTCACCCTCATTGTGAGTTCTCCTTTTCAACATCAATCAAAGTTCTCCCCGCCGCTAGGAATGGTCTTCCGAGAATGATAGGTGCATGCTCATCCGCTTTACAATCCAAAACAATAAAGTCAGCGGAAAAATAAATTTATCAACTTTACCAAGATGTCCTCGATTTTTCCCTCTGATGCACATAGGATCTGCTTGCTAGCTCAGAGATAATCAAGTAGGTCTTGCCTTCCCGATTCCTAGTTTCGAAAACCCGATTTAGGCATCAAGTTTATGCTAGCCCCTAGGTCGCATAGTGCTTTCCCGACATAGTGATTTCCAATAGAACAGGTATTGTGAAACTTCCGGATCCTTCAACTTGGGCGGCATGCGACAGTAACATTGCCATGCATCCTCTCTCATCAGGCAATTGTTTCAAACTCTCCTAGCCTTGTTCTCTTGGACACAATGTCTTTAAGAAACTTGGCATAGTTTGGCATTTGTTCAATTGCTTCCACCAATGGCAAGTTGATGTGGACTTGCTTTAAGATATCAAGAAACTTTTGAATTGGTATTCTTGCTTTTGTCGCCTAATCTTTGTGGGAATGGTGGTGGAAGTCGGATATCTTCTATCCTTTCATTGGTTTGAAACCTGATTGACGGCATTACAGGGACATCCGAGTTGCCGGCGCGTTACCAACCGGGGCCGAGGCGCGCTTATCGCAAGTTGCCGAGGCGTCATTGGTTGCCGAGGCATGCTTATTGCCGCAGCAATTCCTGGTTCAAAGATCCGAGACTTTGCCGCTAGGTTCGCCTTGATCTTTTTGTGGAGTTTTGTTTGACGAGCGGGTTTGAACCTCTCTGTTGTTGGCCACTGTGGTGATTGCCTTACATTGCTCATGGCCGCCTTCTTGCGACTTCAAGATCGCTAGGTAAACCTCCTTGTGGTCTAGTGTTCGGGATTTTGAGCAAATTGTCCGACTTGATTTTCCAATGATTTGATTGCCGCCTGGTTTTGCAATCTCATCTCGGTCCTCGTTAATAAAAGCATCGCTTCTTTTTATGAAATTACTATTCTCACCATATAAGATTCAGCCATCATAAAAAAGCATTTAGAGAATTTTCCAAAGAACTAGATGTTGTCGGTTGTTGCCGCGCATCCGCTGTCGTGGCATATTCTCACCGAAATCCGATGCTTGTGCATTCTGATTGTTCCGCTTAGAGCATTGTTGGGATTACTCCATGAAAAATTCGGTGCTTCTTCCAAGCTGGATTGTATGTATTTGACATCATGTTGTTGCCCCCGATTGTAATTCCCACATAGAAGCTAGATTCCTGATTCTCGCATACATTCATTCGTAGAATTATGGTTATCACCACATAACTCACAAAAAGAATCCATTACCTTGACTTCATGTGTGTTGTTTGGTTTTTGCATGTTCGACCATCTTGGTTAAAGCGCCAATTGTGCCAAATTGAATCTGATGATCCTAGTTCATGTATTGTGGCTTGGCGCCTAACTCCTCCTCTCTAGTAGATGGGAATTGATAGTCATTCTGGCCAGCCTGCTTAAAATTTGCATTGCTTCCTCCGCGACTTATCTAAGAGTATGCCGCTTGCCGAGGCATCTAGCATCATCCTTGTTGGTGTATTCACGGCGCTTGTAAAACATTGTCACTTGAGTCCACACCGAACTGCAGAGGGACATTTGTGTAGAAGTTCTCTATATCGCCCCCAAGCCTCGTACATGGATTCATCATCCGCCACGCCGGAAAGAAGTAATGTCGCTACGGGTTTATCGCTTAAATTTGTAGGATTAAATCTAGCAAGGAAATCACGACAAAGATCAGTCCAAGATGCTATGGATCCGGCAGAATGCTATTTAGCCATGCTTTCGCCCTATCCTCAAAGAATAGGGGAATAATCTTAATCGTAAGACATCGTGGGTGACTCGCATATCTTGAACGAAAGTTGCAAATCTCGAGGAAAGATTTCAGATGTTGTCGCGCATCTTCGCTTGCTGAGCCGCCAAATTGACCTATTGTGTTGATCATATTAAACATTACCGGTTTCAACTCAAAGTGGTCGGCTTCACTTTCGGGCGCGATAACTCCGGGTTGAGTCCATCAAGATCTTCTTCAAGATAGTCTCGAATCGTTCTGCTTTCGCAAGAATCACCCTCCCCGCCGAACATCTTGATTAATATTGCCGCCTTGATTTGCCATTGCTTCTCTTATCCTTCGCCTAAGTCTTTGTAAGGTTCGCTCGATTGGGATCAAAGGGATATTCTCGTGAAGTCGGTCTCGCCCTGTCATATACCAATGCAAAACCAAAGTTTGTTAGCCCTTTGAATTTTAAACAAGAAAAATAAAAAGAATGTGCAAGAAAATAAAAACAAAGTCGCTTATTGCCAATCCCCAACGGCGCCAAAAAACTTGTTGCGCTGTAATAAGTGCTACGCAAATGTGCAAGTATACACGCCGCAAGTTATAGTATAAAAGATATCGCCTCCACAGGGATTGGTGCCACTTCAAGAATCTAGTCTCTGCAATCGTAAAAAGTAAAAACACAAGTAAAGGATTATCGAAGTTTAACTAATTACTAATCTAGAAAGCAATAAAATAAAATAAAAGATGAATTCAATTGAGAGAGATAGGCTAGGTTATCGTGAGTTGAGGTGTGATAGCCGATTGATTGTCTTGGTAAAGAGTGCATGGGCAACTCAGCTGCCGTGGCGACTTGCACACAACGGGGTTGCCTTGGCAACTAATTGATGGTTGCTTGGGCGACTAGTTGGGCAACTACTTGGGCGATCGGGCAGCAACTTCAAGGTTCGGCGGAGCGCTTCAATGGTTTCTTCTTATCCCTAAGTCGAAACTCTAGCTACTTGTGCATGCCTTGATAATACATCCCCGCGTGAATCAAGGGTGAACAACAACCAATCTTGCGCCCTTCTTAGCCGCTGAAATCCTTAACTTATTCCTGCCGGATTAATCTTCACCATCATTGATTGCATAAAGATCATATTCATTCGCTTTTGAATCTAACTCTCCGATATTAGATAAATGGATGAAATCACGAGATCCTCTCCCAATTCACTCGCAAACAATAATAAGAATCAAGAATGAATAAACCTTGAAATAGAAAAGTGCAAACTCTTATTACCTAAACAAAAACCAATAGTTTCTCACAACCACAAAACACAATAACCATAGCCAAGTAAATTTAGTTCATGGCTAGGTTCCAAAGAAACACAAGATAATTAATCCCTAGCATGAACCCAATCGAACAAAGATGAAGGAAGAGCTTGTCGAAATCCTCCTTGCCCTTGATGCTTGTCGAAAATTCTCTCCTCTTGCCCTACTTGGACTTGCCAAATTTCCTCTTGCTCTCTCTATATTCATCTTGTCGAAATCTCCTTGGTATTTATAGGGCTAGGCCAAAGTCCTTCTTTGAGGAGGAGTTTGAGTTGGAATTAAATTATCTTTAAAGAATATAATTTTTATTATAATTTTATTCCTATTAGAACTTCTCCTATCCTCTTGAATTTAATTCTTCTTTAATCTCTGCATGGCAATCAAATTCCTTTGGGCTTGGGCCTTGCTCCATGTCATCTTGGGCTTGTAAAGTCATGAATTTCGACATCCATATTGCTTTTGGTCTTTGTCGACAAAATGCCATGGCAACTAGCTCGACTAGCCCTTCTTCATGCACCGCCCACACAAAACTAGCTCTATTTCCACAAATTGCTTTGGCAAGTGATCCTGCACATACACACACAAAAAAACACACCAAAGCAGCATCTATTTCCAAAAATCACCAAGTTATGTAATCAAGTTCAACGCTTGAAGGAAACATGGATTAATGCATGAATGACTAACTATGCAAGCAGCAGCCTTTTGACGAGCACGCCTCAGAATTTTGGGAGCAGACACTACGGCAAAGACATGCCCCGCAATACCCCGGTACGCAGATTTAGTTAACTTCCTTGTTTGTGGTATTTTTCCGTATGGCATTACTCACCAAGGGAAGAAGCGGTTCCGCCATAATGCTAAGCATTACTTTTGGGACGAGCCTCTTTTTGTTTAAACAATGTGCAGATCAGGTTATACGCCGATGTGTCCTCAAGAAGAGCAATGTAATGTACCGACAATGCCATTCTTCACCCTATGGAGGACATTTTGAGGAACTCGCATCACGCCAAAGTCTTGCAATCCGGTTTGTATTGGCCAACATTGTACAAAGATGCCCAAGACTTTTACAAGCAATGTGATCGCTGCCGAGGACGGGCAATATCTCTAGACGACATGAGATGCCACCCAAACATCATCGAGGTGGAACTGCTCGATGTATGGGGATCGATTTTATGGGACCTTTCCCATCTTCATTCGCAACCTCTACATCTTACTCGCCGTCGACTATGTGTCTAAATGGGTAGAGGCAGCTGCAGCTCCCAAACGACGATTCCAAGACCGCAACGATTCCTCGCAGAAAAACATATTTACACGGGTTTGGGATGCCGAGAGCAATTATCAGCGACGGGGCAAGCATTTTGACAATAGACTAATTGCCAAGATGTTGCAACGCTCGCATATCACACAAGATCGCCACGGCATATCACCCACAAACCAACGGGCAAGCGTAAATTTCCAACCGGAGTTGAAGGGAATACTGAGAAAGTTGTAAATCCTCAAGGAAGGATTGGTCATTAAGACTAGATGACGACTTTGGGCATATCGCACCGCATTCAAAACACCATTAGGTATGTCCCCTTCCGCTTGTCTATGGTAAAACATGTCATCTACCGTGGAAATCGAGCACAAGGCGACCGGGCAATCAAGACCGTGAATATGGATTGGGAAAGTGCCGACAAAAGCGCTTGATGGATCTCAATGAGATAGAAGAATTTCGCACTCGCCATAACAATGCACGAATCTACAAGGAGAAAACAAAGCGATGGCATGACAAGAAACTATTGCCACGGCAATTCACGCCAGGGCAACTAGTTCTCCTATTCAATTCTCGCCAAAACTTTTCCCGGAAAAAGTGAAATCAAGATGGTCGGGACCATTCAAGTCGCAAACCATTCTCCCATGGTGCCGTGATAATCAAGTCCATCTCTCGACAACCATGAATTCAAAGTTAATGGACAAAGATTGAAGCACTACAATGGTGCCCATGTGAACGAATAAGGAAGTGGTCAATTTAGGAGATGCATGAGCATGCTCTCCCTTTGATATTTTTATTTTTATTTTTATTTATTTTTATTTTTGTTTTTGTTTATTATTTAATTATTTATTTTTCATTTTTTTCGATTATTATTTTTTTATTATTATTATTTTGCCGATTATTAGTAGTTTTAGGATAGATTTTTTTTTTCAAGTCTAAGAATCCTATTACACATCTTTATTTATTTTCTTTATTAGTTTATCTTTAATTTTAATCCTTATTTGATTTGTTTTTGAATTGTAGGAAAGGAAGTTCAAGAGAAAGAAGGAATTCTAAACCAAGTAGGAAAACATCTTCAACAAGGAAACTAATGGGCTGAATCTAAGGCTTATATAAAGCCTCCAATTCATCCTAACCAAAACCCCTTTGTCGAAAAATTCCTACCAAACCCTAACCCAATTGTCGATTTCCCCCTAATCCCACCCACCTATCTTTTCTATAAAACCCATCACCCTTAACCTATTCCTACTTTCTATCTTGCAACTTTTTAGTTTCTTTTCTTTTCTTTGTTTTTACTCACAACCAAGATCATACATGGCATCCAAGATTAAACTTTTAGTTCATCCAAGTTCCTCCAAAGAACCAAGATACAAGAAGTTTGCTACACCGGGGTTCAAGAAAGATTTCAATCAAAGTTTGAAAGCCGGAAGATTCATGAAGAACAAGGCTTTGAATACTCCAGATCTCAAGATTTCGCCTTGAACCATTCATCTTCAAAAGGATTGCACATCAAAAGTGGCAAATCTTTTTGCCATCAACCGAACCGGTAACATCTCATGGGTAAGAGAATTCTATGCTCACTACCTAACCCGATAATCCTTATGTTTTTGTTCGTGATAAGGCCATACTTATAAGTCCCGAAAGCATCAACACCTTTTACGGACTTTACATTGAGAAGGACGAACATCAAGCCTTCGCTGACCAAATCAATCCCAAGCAACTCGACAAGGTGCTTCAAGAACTCACTCAACCGGAACTCATTGAACGACGGTAAATACAAGGGCATTTAGAAATCGCTTTTCGCTTAAAACCCGAGGCAAAACTATGGAATAAGTTTGTTAAAACTTTTAATGCCCTCCACACACAATACTACCGCTG